>JASAUF010000548.1:4304259-5739012 GCA_030180095.1 Magnolia changhungtana
TTTGGTGATTGGATATAATTTATTATTTCATTTTAGTAGTAAATGTTGTAATCCTTTTATATACTCTTATTAGTTTGAAAGTTTGATTTTAAAGACATTCATGAAATAAGGTTGTCTTGCCTAATATTTTATAAGAAGGTTGTCCAATGAATTTTATGGAATCAAAGTTTCAATACTCAAGCGATTAATATTTTTGTAATATTTTCATATTCCGTATTTATTTCGATTATTTGTCACCGTCCGATTTACCCCCCCCCCCCCCCTCTAGGACAGTGGTAGCTCTCCATTTAACGGTCCATTTATGCAAAAGAATGCGTCTTTCAAACAGTCGACTCATTCAAATTACAAAATGGATTGTTCGAGTAGTACACTGGTATTTCAAATAGTTAACCAGGCACCTGATAAAGCCCACATGCCAAATGAATGGACTTTTCAAAAAGTCAGCCCATTCACGCACGAGAATGGGTGTTTCAAACAGTCGACCCATTCAAAATACAAAAAGAGTCATTCGAATGGTACACTGATCTTTCAAACAATCAATCAGGCGCCCAATAATGCCCATGTGTTATGAATGCATGATTAGCCCAACCGTTATTAATCCAATTACAAACAAGTAATTTAAGAAAGCTCAAATGTCACTATGAGGGGCTTGTCACCCAGCATAGGCCAACAGCTCAGGCATATTATCCCATACTACCATCCCTAGCTTATGAGACTCTAATATTATGATATTTAATGACAACTTCCTCTACCAGTGGTCAATTATAGTTTAACAAGTGGGACTCACCATCGCTTGGTTACACAAAAATAATCTACCAAGCCACTTATGGCAAATATACAATCAAAACTACATGGGGCAAATATAAAATCAAAACCACATCAGACAAATATCAAATCAAAGCCACATAGAGCAAATATCAAATCAAAGCCACAGAGGGAAAATAGTCCATCAGTAAATGTGATAAAAAAGGTTGTCTCGAGAAGCCATATAGGCACAACGATCCACAAGATGGTAAGTCTACTACAACATTCCATTTAATTCATTAGTCAAAATGACCACTAGATCGAGGGCTCATTATAATCACAATCAATCAAGTTGCATCGTAAATCTAGATGTACATATATAAGTGAGATTTTTCACTAATATATGTAGCAATTCAAGTTCTACAAACAATTCATAAGTATGAGAAGATATTCAAGTGCAACATATAGATGTTTATACATGATAAATGTTGAGCATATAATTTAAGGATCAATTCCAATAACTAGCATAAGTAATCATGAAATAAAGATATCAATTATCATTCGAAATTAAAAATAGGAACTATCACTTAAGCTAATATAGAAGCGGAAAGCCCAAGGGAAGAAGTCATCACCTCACGAGTGAAGCTTTCCAGATTTAAAAGTAACTAATGTGGTGATAAAGGAAAATCCAATTCTTCGATGGCTAATCCTATCTCCTAATCGCAACTTGGCCTGCTCTTTGCCCCAATAAGGAGGATTTTTGCATGAGTTTAGAGGAATCAAGGTTTCTACACTAAGATAAGTATATCTAATGCTTCACACGTTTAAGTTGCATCCGAACTCAATTCCAACTAAGGAGTAGGAAGATCTACTAACCTTAACCCAAGTTGAAGTGACTCGAATGAAAACGCTTAATCTGATTGTATAAGGTGATGTACTGATCTAAAGGAGTGTAATTGGATAGATTCAAACCTGAGCTTACATGGTAGTTACAAAGTTGCTAAAATCGAGTTGATTAAATTACTTTAAATTCAGTTGAGGTGGGCTTGATTCAACAAACTAGACGTTAGTTTGGAGGGACTAATGGCTATTGAGAGTTGACTTCAACTCCGGGACTCAGAGATAATTGAGTTAGATCTGATTGTTGATGAAAGCGGGTTAACTTCACTCAACTTCAACCGGTCAAGTGCGCATTGACTCGAAATGGTTTCCACTTCATCTTGGGATTATGAGTCTAAGTATCCCGAGAGGAGGCTGATCAGGAAATAGCTTGCCCACCAGATGAGTTGACTCAGCAGTTGTAACACCCCGTACTTTCCGGTACTCAGGTGTTACCGTATGACCAAATTTAGAATAAATATAAGCCTAGCTTGAGCAAATGTTCACGTGTATTCTAGCCTAAATACGACAGTTGAATGTAATCCATACCCATAATTAGGCCGTCCATCCGCTAATTTTAAGGATGGATCACTACATCATCAGGTAACTCTATCTTTAGGATTCCAACCACGCTGATAGACCAACCGCTTTAATAGATAGATCAAGCCGTCCATTATCAACATCAAACCCCGAATCCTCAAATCCACCATTTATCAGGTCATGCCACTCAATATTGGAATCCATTACTTGACCACTACAACCAAGCCATTCATTAGCAACATCAGGTAGCCCATACGTTTACATTAGGACTCCTCAGATAAATTATGAATCAATCACAACATTCTATTAATCAATCTAACGATCAATTTCCATAACTCGACCATCGAATTGTAAAACTAACCATAAGTTGACCGAGTAGTAGCCATGCTTGGGATTTGGACACATAACTTAACAAGACGTGGTTCAAACCGTTGATGAATCTAACTAAGGACGGGTCCTACGTAAAATACTACTACTAATGAAAATAAATGAATAAATAAATAAATAAGTAAATATTTAGGTATACATATATAATAATAATAACGTACAAAGATAAAAGGAGTAATAACATTATAATAATGCAAGTAAAATTATTATAGACTTTAATAGTAGTAAGGGCATTATCAACACATGAAACAGATGATCCCAAATGCACAGATGATCCCTAAGGGTCTTTTGATCGTTGATGTTCAAATTTGGGATGATCCGACCGTCGAAAGCAATCCCCATCCATGTATCAAACGATCCATTTGATTGGTTCTCAAAATAGTCCATCACGACTTCAGAGACATCTACTCTAGGACTTCAACCACTCAGACAGACTGATCAAGCCATTCATCAGGTTCCCAACTTCCCTTAAGGCAACCCGTGATTCAAAATAAAATAAAATAAGTGTAATAAATACATACATATAGATGAATAAGTTGTATAAGCGTATAATACAGCTTCTGAAGAAAGAGCCATCATATTTAATACAAGTAATGATAAATTTGGTAATAATAATGTAATTAAAAACATAGTAGCAATAATACTTAGGTTTTAAATGAATATTAGTTCATATCGTACATAATCAAATGGTTGATTTCCAATTAAGGGACCCTTGGGACCATTTTAACAGTTGATGCTCAGATTAGAATTAATCTAACCGTCATAACAACAGTAATCAATAGTTAAAGATCGCGATCCAGATTGTATGGCCCACCCAAGTTTAGGATCGACCCCATCCATGATTTAGGGTCATAATGAAGTCCTACAAATCAAATGGATGGAGTGGATCCGTCGAAATCCCTATGTGGACCCCACCTTGAAGCGTGAGTGCACAGCAGGGATGTGCACTTGCTGTGCACTGGTTAGGGCAACTCGGTCAAGCCATATTGACCCAAAATTTTCTAAAAAAGGAGAGGATTCTCTCCACTTTTCTGCTCTCGCTCTATGTAGTTTCAAACGGATAAACGTTCGTGATTTTGATGGTGGCCCATAATGCGGGCCCACCTTCGTGATCCAAGTCGTCCATTGCGTCGAGGCGCCAAAACCAATCAGAACCATGTTGTCCTTGCAAGTCCATGCGCGTGAAGGATTTCGCAAGGACAGATGCAAAGATGCAAGTGTGATATGCTTCCTGCCACCCCCAAAATCAATCCGTTGTGATCGAGGTGGGCCACCTAAATCCAATCCAGACCGTCTAAATGATTCAGACACTAGGCTCGACCTAAACCCAAATGATTTCTCAGGTTTTCCTATACATTTGGGCACACAAACCCAGCCTAAACTGGAGTTGCGCATGGCAATTTCCAAACACGAAAGTCATTTTCACCTTGCCAGCTTGGCTATCCGCATGATCTCCCCTCCCTCGATCCTAACCGTCTATCTCACTTAATCCTAGCCCTTCAAAGCTAGGGTTTTACAAAGAAAGAAATGGAAAGAGAGAGCAGTCGTGGGGAGGTACGTGGGTGCACTAGCACGATCTCAACCGCCCATCCGCTACTAAAAACTCCTCTAGATCAATGTAAACCATCCGTTGCGATAGCTTTTAACACAAGGAAGCCCTAGATATCTCATTTGAAAGCTCTCCCCTCCCATCTTTGCAACTGCACTCGAAACCGGCCGTTTTCTTCTTCCTTCGAACCCACTGAGAAAACGTCATTAGAGCTCCACTCCGATCATTCTCTGAGCTCCTCTGAGCCTATACACACCATCTAAAATAGCTGGCTCGAAGAAATACCCGTCGGATTTCAATCCACTATTGGAGGCCGACCTTCTTCCTCGTCTGCTATCATGCCACACCACACCGGGTCCGTTCAAGTCTGGGTTCGTTCAGACCCTCCAGAGCTCCTAAACAAGAAGGAAGAAAGTGGAAGAAGAAAGAAAGAAAGAAAGAAAGAAGAAAGAGGAAGATGGAGGTGCGGCTGTTGCACCACACCAACTCTACCCGACTCATCCGAGCCATGGGCTAGACCAGCATGAGGGCCACTGCCGCGTTGGGTTAGGCTGAGTCCACTGATTGGGTCGCATCTGAGTTGAGCCCAGGCTCACTTGGTTGTGTAGGGAGTGAAGAAGAGAAGAGAAAGAGGGTGCAGTTCGTTGCACTAACTTGACCCGACCAAGTTGCTGAACCATGCCCTGATTACTGCCGAGTTTACTCTGAGTCAGACCGAGTCCAAGCTCAGTTGAGTGCAGGCCTGGCATAGTCCAGCAAGAAAAGATGAAAGAGAAGAAGGAAAATAAAAGGGAAATAGAGAAAGAGAGTGAGACTGACTCGCTGACTTCCGAGTGGTAGCTGAGTCCATGACCAGCAGGGAGATATGGGGCTATGCCCGGACCTGGTGTGAGTCTAACTCGTCGATGGTTCAAATAAAGAAGGATGAATGTGGCGTGAGATCGACTTGTGGTCGGATCACGGATTCAAAACTGGGTTCACCCAAGTTGCTCTAGTTTGATGGGTGAACTGACTCAACTGAGTCAACTCAGCTCGCCAGTGGTGGAGCTTTTCCTGCCCTATGTCACACCCCAAACCCGGAAATCGAATTCATAGGAATCCCAATCTGCGAATCCGGTGCCGACAGCCTCCGTAGTACCCCATTCTCAACTCCAAGCGCCCAAATGCCAGGTTCCGATTCTGGGATCCTACAAGGAGGATTTTCCAACGTACATTTATCTCATAAGAAGAATAACCATAAGTTTACCCAAATCACAAAAGCAACATCATCGTCATATATCCACTAAAATAAACTTTGAATACAATGCTAAAATGGAAATACATATGTCAAAAAAATCAACACTCCAGAAGACCGCTGCATGCTCCAAGCTCAATACTTCTACAACCTAACATCACCTGCACGCATTTATCATGCATAAGCTTATAGAAAACTTAGAGGGCGGTGTAAGTGTGTGTACCAGGTAAGTGCCAAGTATTCAAAACAATGCTGTAATTATACAATATCAGAAATACTGGCATGAATCATATGATATCAGAGTAAGTAGAAATACTGTAAGTTCATATAAATATCATCAACCTCATCCAGGATATACAATAAAAAGACATAGCAAGCCAGTATCATATACGAAGGAAATAATGTAAATTGGCCATGTAATGCAGAAACATAATGAACCAGATATCAGATATCGAGGATGCAATACAATATGCAATTTAGAAGAGCTACTAAAACCATTAGCCTTGTCTAGGTCATATAAATATAGAAATATAGCAACCCAAAATGACATAGGCTATGGATGTAATGCGATATGTAGTGCGAATGGAATGACCATGCTGGAGTATGAAGTCGGGATGATAGTACGTAGTATCGTACGCTACAGGGTCCATCATAAGGGACTTCTATCCAAACTAGTCCCATACCTAATTTGGATAGTCAGACTCAATGTGGTAAACTCCTGATCTTAGGTTAGTCGTGCACCCCAACCGAAATCTTGGCCATTGCAAAGGTACACGTAACAAATAGTTGTACACCACCAGCCTGAGTGGATAGTGAATGAATGAATGAATGAGTATGCAACTCCTGCTCAATAAGTCCACATATCAATACAGTTCATCTCTGGGATCATCACCGGGGTTTAGTACACTCCAAATGACATTGCCTCTCTCCCAGCCGCATAGTCCAAGTGATCGTAAGAAACCTCACTATCCGCTTGGCCAATAGTCTGTCAATACCTATCCGGCATGTCGATAGCGGACCCATTCATGAGCTAGTCAAACTCAGCTTAACTATGCCACTACCCTCGGGCGGGTAAGGCTACACCCCCTCCCAACTGACCACAACACATTGGGAGACGCGGCCTCCTAGTATTCGGTACTCGAGCGCTCATGTATCCACTCGGTCTCGATGTTGGGGCATCCTCTGGTACCAAGAAGGTTTAAGAATTTTCACCCAGGGCCATTTATGGCAGCCCGATGCTAGAATAAATTTTCAGTGTCTTGTCTGGCCATCCACGACATGCATGTGGAGGCTATGACCCTGATGTCACTAGGGCGTATAGTAATCACAACATAATGCAAGATGCATGAGTCATACAATCCAATCATGCATCAAACTTGCGCATACCATGCGCTCATGTGAGATAACCTCCACCTATCAAGGAGTCTTATAACAACCTGCCCAATGACATATGCAATGGTCAACTACATCTCATAACAAGCATGCGGATGATGCGTATGGGCATGTATGATGATGATATACTGTCACATACTCATAATTGGTATCAATAACCGGCATCAATAATCGACTTCGACAATGTGGACATTTAACCAACATTACCCCCAAGGGATGGCCCACATAAAGCCAAACATATAATGGGCCCACGACCCCACATGAAGGCCTAATATACAACACAATGGGCCTTACTCAAGGGTTGCATATACACAACAGATGGGCCCTGCTCATAGGCCTCAATTACATGACATGTGGGCCCTACACATGGGTCTCGAATACATCAAATAGGTCATGCATCATGGGCCTAATACATATCACAATGAGCCTTGCCCATAGGCCACGAATACATCACATTGGACCTTGCCCATGGGCCTTAAATACATCACAATGGGCCTCAACTACGGGTCGCATATACATCATATAAGTCTTAACAATCGACCTTAGCAATCAAAATCGGCCTCAACCATCGAAATCGGCCTCAACAATCGGAATCGGCCTATACAATCGGCCTTGACAATCGGATCAACATCGATAATCAGCACCGACGATAAGCATCGATAATCGGGACCGACAACCAGCATATATAAACAAGGCGGGGTCCATAGATGGACAACCAATCAACCATAATGTAAAGATCGGCTTTCGACCGTGGTTATATCAAATCTGATAGCACAGAGCCATCCGTCTATGGTAAATAGGGCCCACTTATTTGGGCTAACCCACGAAGAGAATGAGCCTAACAAGGCCTAAGGGAAGGTCTCAACGAGGATATCTAACCGTCATTGCCCATCAATGTGGACATCTAACCAACATTGCCCCCGAGGAGTGACCTACATAGGGCCAAACATATGGTGGGCCCATGGCGTCACATACAATCACGATGGGCCTCATTTATGTCACATCGGCCTCGTCATATGGGCCAACATACATTACTTTGGGCCTCATACAAGGGCTACATACGCATCACTATGGGCCGCATCACATGGTCCTAATACACGTCATGGTGGACCGCATCTCATGGGCCTATGGGTTGTATCGCATGGGTCTCGACTACATCACAATGGGCCACGACATATGGGCCGAAAATACATCTTAATGGGCCGCAACACATGAACCTCATATACATCAAAAGGGCCGCACTATATGGGTCTCATATACATTAAATGGGCTGCATCACATGGCCCGCACCAATGGGCCAATATACATCAAGTGTGCCGCATCATATGGACCTAGGATACAACTCAATGGGCCACGGCAAAAGGGCCACAAATAAATAACATGTGGGCCCTGCACATAGGCCTAATATACATAACAGGTGGGCTCTGCACATGGGCCTCATCATATCAAGTTGGGCCATGTTAATGGGCCTCATCATTAGGTCGTACTAATGAGCCCCATAAATATATCAAGGTAGGCATCACAGATGGGTCACAAGTATATCAAGGTGGGCACCTCGAATAGACCACGAAATACATCAAGGTGGGCCCGACAAATGGGCCACAACATACATCAAGGTGGGCCCGACGAATGGGCCACAACATACATCAAGGTGGGCCCAACAAATGGGCCACAAAATACATCAAGGTGGGCCCAACGAATGGGCCACAACATACATCAAGGTGGGCCCGACAAATGGGCCACAACATACGTTAAGGTGCACCCGACAAATAGGGGCTTGGATTACATCCAAGATTATTTCAATAGTTGTAGGTTGCAACATGTGTATCACTGTGCACAATCATTTCATGAGGCACACGGCCCACCAATGATGATCAGCACCGTCTAAACCTTGGACAACACCGTACAAACAACGTCCAACACCGTCCAACATAATCTGGACGATGTAGATTATAATAAATAAATCAAGGTGGGTCCTGTTGTCCTGATCAAGTGGATGATGAAGGATATAACACATACCTCATGTGGGGTGGTCACTGTCCTAGCTCATAGACGATGGGATATAAAACATACACCAAGGTGGCCTCGCACATGTCCCACTGGGGCCCACTTCAGATGGACGGTGTGGGTGAAGCTCACTCGTCTGGTGGGTCCCATGTAGGGCCCGCCATAATATATATAATTATATATATTTATTTATTTATATCATATATATATATTTAAATCAAACTGCTGCTTGTATAACCAGATGGGCGCTGTGGATTAGACATGTGCTGGTGGGTCCCTCCGTCCATATTGCTGGACGGTGAGGATGTAACGTCAATACATCAAGGTGGGTCCCATGCATGTGGCCCACCAGATGGGTGGACGGACGACTAGGTCAAACCCACAGAACTTGCTGTGTCAGTACAGCAACTATATAGCTCGTGTATGAGGTACACTAACCAGTCCGTTTCCACATAGGTGGGTCCCACGTGGGGCCCACCATAATGTCATTTTCCATTCAATTTGACCATAAGGTCCCGAAATAAGAGGAAAAATAAATTTTATAGAGATCCAAAACCTAAGAGGGGTTTCAATGGTAGACATTTAATCCCCTGTTATTGAGTGGTATGGACCCCCTAAGACCCATATAAGGCTGATTTTTGGGGTGACCCGCTGGTTAAAGGGGACCCATTAAATGCACAGTGTTGATGATCAACATGCATCATGGTGGGGCCTGAAGTGGGGCCTCACTCTCCTAGCGTCCAACTAGGCTGCGGACGCTGCTTGCTGCAGCATCCTCTGGACGCTGACAACAACAGCGTCTGCAGTTTAAAAATATTTTTTTCAAAGAAATTTCATAGGTGGGGCCCGCATCAGGAGAATCTACCCCGTCCACTGGCTCCTATGGCTCAAGACAAGCCATGTAAGCCCAATATTTGGTATGTTTCGGTGTGTAAAAAGGTCAGAGTGAATTTTTAACGATGAAACCGACTGTTTTCTATGCTTTGGCCCGCCAGGGGATCGAATTGGCTTCGTTTTTCGGCTCAACGCTTGAAATGAGCTGAGGAATGGAATGAACGGTGTGGATTAAGTACATACATCAGGGTGGGGCGTGCATGAGCGGCCCATCCAAAACCTTTATATTATTATTATTATTATTTTTTTGTTTGTCAGTACACCCACTGACTTCAAAGTGTGTGGCCGTGTCCAACGTCCCTGGATGCTGGACAGTTTGAATATAACACACATTCAAGGTGGGTCCCAAGCAGACGTGGCCCACTTGATTAAGATCAATCTGATATTTGTGTTTTCCCATCACCCTGAAGGTAAGGCTCACATGGCTTGGACGGCATGGGGTCCATTTGATGGATGATTAGACATCACATAACTCATTGAGTGGCCACAAAATAAAGGAAGGAGAGAGAGAGAGAGAGAGAGAGAGAGAGAGAGAAAGAAGCACCCACAGTTAGATCTTCCCTTCCTTCTTCCGCCAATGCATGCTAGAACCCCAATGGACAGATTTCAACGATTGAGATCGATCATGGAGGGTCATATAAGATGGTAGAAAGGTGGGCCACACCAAGTTTTCTCATGGAGGGTTGAGACGTGGTTGCTTATTTTTTTGGAGAATGAGAGAGATGAGAGAAAGGTTTAAGAGAGAGAGGGAGGTGATGTGAGTGATGGAGTGATGGGGAGAGGGATGGTGATGGGTGAAGGGTATGTACTTGTTGTAAGAAAGAGTTGACTTAGAGGAGAGGTGGTTGTACTTGACATTAATGGGTGATGTGTACCTGATTGATGGGATTGATGTGATGTTCTCTTGGGATTTGCAACGCCTGACATTTTTCCTCGAACCGAACGTGGGCCCACATCTCCTAGCCCGGGTATCGCCTTGACGCGTAATACGCGACGTCGGAACCGCCACGACGGCGCGGTCTCAAGGGTATAAGTTTCGAGTTGAGCCGACTCTGATATATGAGACACGACTCATGATCACTTGCAAACGCTGATAATAGATCGTGAGTCGTCGGAATTCGACTGAGAGGAACGCGGAAGCCTACGGAATGGTACGGGCTAGGATACAGGTCTTACACCCTACCCACAGGTTTGATCTAAGTCTCACCTCCCCATATGATTTTACACCAAGTTGATAATAAGCTAGCTTAGTAAGTTCACTGGCCCATGCCCGCTTCAAACAAAAATTGATGACATTTACTCTATTCCAGCAAATGTTGCATAGCCTAAACCCACAACCTACTTTGAGTTGCAACAGAAGGGAGATAAGGTCAGGTGACTTCGATCAAACTGAGTCGACGTAGGTGAGTCGACACTATCTTTTCATATTAGACTCATTTTAATCATTACCATTGTTACCACTATTTTATGAGGATTGATAGCATTAGATATAGTTAGCCATTAGTAGATCATTTGTGCTCGACCTAGTTATTATAAACAGAATTATAACTATCAAGTAGCAGTGCTTTATTTGACTCTCTTAAATATTATCCTTAATGGTAGATTATAGTATCTATTATCATGACTAGATTCATTATTGGTAGCTATTATTATTATCATTAGTATTACGATAATAATTGTGATTATTAAGCATGACTAACTGTTAGTAGATTATCCATGCTAATAGTAGTTATTACAAACAAAATTACTATTATTAAATATTAGTAATATCATTCTTAGAAATAATTATTGAAGGTAGGTCATACTATTTACTACATCGTAATGATTATTAATGTTGCATGGCTAATCTTAATCATATAATTAAGGATAATGGTTATTTTATAATTATACTTTAATTCGCAATTAAATCCTCAAATCTAAGCCTAGAACTAAATCCTAGGATGAAAATCTCAATCCTACATTAAAACCCTAAAGATAAATAATTCAAACCCTAAGCTATGACCTTAAACATAGGTAGTGCATAAAACTTGAATCTAATTGTATAAGTTCATGATTTGTGGTAGGATTCGACTTTAAGGGCATACGCATTCCCTAGCAACACTAGTGGTCATTCGATCACGAGGTGATGACTTCTTCCCCTTGAGCTTTCCATTTTCCCATTAGCCTAAGTGATAGTTTTTATTTTAATTTCGATTGTTAATTGATATCTTTACCTTATAATCATGTGTTAATTGTTGGAATTGAAATGTTAGATAACATGCTTAATAATTATCCTGCATATTTTCTTATGCTTGCGGATTACTTGTGAATTGCTTATGAAACTTAAACTGGTACATCAGTGGAAAACCCTCACTTATAAATGTATACCCCTACTTGGGATGTAACTCAATTGATTTTGATTGTAATGGACCTTCAACTTAGTGGTTATTGAATGATAGTTTAAATCGAATATTGATGTGGGCCTACCATTCATGGGTTGTTGTGTCTAAGTGGTTTTTAAGGATGTTAAGGATGGTTTTTTATCGCTTGGTTTTGATATTTGCCCTATGTAGCTTAGTCTTGATATTTGCCCTATGTGGCTTAGTTTTGATATTTGTCCTATGTGGCTTAGTTTTGATATTTTTCCTATATGCCTTTGTTTTGGTATCTGTTCTATGTGGCTCGACGTATTATTTTGTGTAACCATGCGATGGTAAGCCTCGTATATTGAATTATGATTAGCCACTAGTCGATGGGCTTCTATTAAACATCCTGAGGTGGAGGTCTCATGAGCCAGAGATGGTGAAATGAGACACTATGCCTGAGCTGTCAGTCTACACTGGGTGATAAGCCCCACCATAGTGACCTTTGAGCTTATTAAACTGGCTTGTTGTAAATAGAAGAATAACAGAATGGTTAATCATGCATTCATAACATTCGGGTGATGACGGGTGGCTAATTATGGATGTTGTAGCACGTGCCTAGTAGGATTTAGTTGGGGTATCGTTTCGCTAGCTCTCAGACCATCGACTATCAGCTCACCTTCGGTGAGTTTGACACTACGCATGTACTATGCACTTTTGCTTGTGACCAGCAACATGCATGAGTTTTGTCCAAAAGCTAACTGGATGAGCATCTTCAATTGATGTGCACTCATGCATTCATGTATTTAATAAGACTACCTTATTGTGTTTTTATAACTATGCTTACCTAATGCGGCGGTGTATAATCTTGAGGGGAATTCACACTAAGCTGGTCACTCATTTATCGAACATATAACAGTATAGGTAGTGCAGGTGGCCAAGCTGATACTTGTGTTTATATTGATGAGGAGCAAAGTACCATTGTCAAGGATACATGATTGGATTGTTAAGAATTACTACGTGATTTTACAGCTCAAGATTTGTTATAATGTATTTTGTTTTACATGTGATGTTATCTCGTTTTGTAATTATAAGTATTGAGACATTGGTTTGTATAAGTCATTATGGGCAACCGCTCGTATATTCTGAATTTAAATGAAATTTCTCATTATGTTAATTTGTCCATCTTTCGCTAATCTGCTAACTTTGAAAGAAAAAATATATATACTCGAATTTGATCATCCTTAAAGGTTAATAGTCTAGTTTTTGGGAAACGAGTCATATACTCGGGTCCTGAAAACACGGGGCGTTACAGCAACACATACACCAATTGCTCCTAACTTGGTCTGAGTTTCTACTCATGATGAATCTTGGTGGATGGGTAGACCCGAGTGAGACACACCACTAGCCAGTGATGTCTCCTTGCACTACTCCTCCCCAAGAGTCCAGCGACCTCCGAGTTTAACTTGAACTCGTCATGACCCAACGAACTCAGCCTGACTCACTGCTATTGCCCCTCGCATTCTCTTTCCTTCCTCTCCTTTCTCTCTGAATTGACCCGAATTGAGTATGGACTTATCCAGATGCAAGTAAGACTTGGTCTAACTTAGTATGGTGTGGCCCAACCCACAACTCGGCTCGACTCAAGACTCAACCTGTCTCAACCTGGGTCGAGCTGAGTCGGCATGGTAATTGCACCACACGACTCCCTTTCTCTCTCCTTATTCTTCCTCTCTTTCTCACTACAAGAAAATTGGCCTTTAGCCATAATCTTTTAGCCTCAGTTCAAAAAATGGAGGCTAAATGTGCTTTTTAGCATTGGTTGCTAATGAACAAAAGCTAAAAGTTTATTTTTCACCCCAGTTACTAAGAAACTGAGGCTAAAGTCTACTATTTTGACTCGGTTGGTGAGAAACCAAAGCTAAAAATCTATGATTTCGCTTCAGTTGGTAAGGAAGTGAGGCTAAAAGTATAATATTTTGTCTCAGTTGGTAAGAAATCAAAGTTAAAAGTTCACTATTTTGTCTAGTTAGTAAGAAACCGAGGTTAAAAGTTTACTTTTTTGCCTCAATTATTAGGAAATCGAGGTTGAATGTCTATCATTTTGCCTCGGTTAGTGAAAAATTGAGGCTAAAAATATATTATTTTGCCTCAGTTGGTAAGAAACTGATGCTAAAATTTCACTATTTTACCTCAGTTAGTAAGAAATTGCAGTTAAAAGTTCACTTTTTTGCCTTAGTTATTAGGAAACTGAGGCTGGAAATCTACCATTTTGCTTCGGTTAGTGAAAAACTGAGGCTTAAAGTCTGTCATTTTGTTTTAGTTGATAAGAAACCAAGTCTAAAAGTTTACTATTTTGCCTCGGTTAGTAAGAAATCGATGTTAAAAGTTCACTTTTTAGCCTTAGTTATTAGGAAACTGAGGTTGGAATTCTACCATTTTGTCTCGGTTGGTGAAAAATTGAGGCTAAAAGTCTACAATTTTACCTTAGTTGGTAAGAAACTTAGGCTAAAAATTTACTATTTTGCCTTAGTTAATAAGAAATTGAGGTTAAAAGTTTACTTTTTAGATTTAGTTATTAGTAAACCGAAATTGGAAATCTACTATTTTGCTTCGGTTAGTAAAAAATTGAGGCTAAAAGTCTACAATTTTGCTTCAGTTAGTAAGAAACTGAGACTAAAAGTTCACTATTTTGCCTCAGTTAATAAGAAATCGAGGTTAAAAGTTCATTTTTTAGCCTTAGTTATTAGAAAACTTAAGCTAGAAATTACAATTTCACCTCAGTTGGTAAGGAATTAAGGCTAAAAGTGTACTGTTTTTACCTAAGTTGGTGAAGAATTGAGGCTAAAAGTATACCATTTTGTCTCAGTTGGCGAGAAATTGAGGCTAAAAGTGTACTATTTTACTTCGGTTAATAAATAATTAAAGTTAAAAGTTTACTTTTTAGCCTCAGTTATTAAAAAATCGAGGCTAGAAGCCTACTATTTTATCTTGATTTGTGAAAGGCTAAAAGTTTTGTATTTTGCCTCAATTTATAATAAATGGATGGACTGCGTAGAAAAGGAAACATGGTCGTGGACCATTTTTGTTCCCATCCGATGGAGCTGATTGATCATATGGCTAGGATCATCCGAACCACGTGTATTTTGAATCCGAAGCCATCCAAGGTCAATCAGTTGGACGGTCAGGATTATCGGTCACCTAACCACGTGTCCTACGAAGAGATGCTCATCTGATCTACGGTATCATCTTCCACGCTAGAATCTGTTGGCCGCATGGCAGTGGGAACCGGCTGTTTCGTGATCCTGACCCTTGACAGGTGGGCTCCACCCCCGTGAGTGATGCAGGGTATGACATTTGTCCTTCGTGTTAATCTTCTGGTTTTTTTTTTTCTTCTTCCAACACCCGCCAGCGGCAATAGCTGTAAAAGCTCTGGAATTTTTCTCTGACCCGCTCCCTCGATTCTCTCAGAAAACCCTACTACCGATTTTCCATCTCTCTCTCTCACTTCAAATGCTGGAGGAGAGAGCTCTCCTTTGGATTCGCAGATCTTAACGAGCTCACGGTTTAAAAGGCGGACCCGTTTGGTTATCGCGTTCGCATCGGATCTGAGGTTTCTTCTACTTTCTCGCTTCCCGTTTTATCGATTTAAGGTAAGAGCAAACGCGATCTTTTTGATCTCGTCTTCCTGCATTGTAAGGTTAGGGTTTCATCGAACTGCATTCTGTTTTCTAGGGTTTTTTGGGTCGCATTTTTGTTCTGCATCGATTTTTGGGGGTTTCTGGAGCTGCATTTTGATGTTGAGATCGTTTCATAGGATTTTTATTTTTTATTTTCAATTTTTTTTTTTGTCTGATGTTTTTCATTTGTGCTTTGATGATGTAGATCTTTTGAATATTAATTAATTTATTTTTTAAAATTTTCTTTTAATTGAAGGATTTGAAATTTCTGGGGAGGAGATCGTTTTTTGGTGTAGTTCTTTGATTAGGAGGAAAAACAGAGAAATTGAAAAAAGAAAAAAGAAAAGAAAAGAGATAATGCCTTTTTTTGGTATTAGGTAGCATTTGAGAAACTGATATGTGCAGTATTTGATTTCCATTGCGGTTTGGGATGTTTATTTCAGAGTTTTGGAGCTTCTTGAGATGATTTTGAAGCTATATTCGGATTGAGTGGAATTGATAAAAAACTGTTTTTTTTTTTTTTTTGCTTTAGTAAAAGAAATCTTCAAAATTTTGTTTTCCTGATTTCAGAGTTTTGGAGCATCTTGAGATGATTTTGAAGCTGTATTCGGATTGAGGGGAAATTGAAAAAAAAAAATAAAAAAATCTGACTTTTTCTTTGTGCTTTTGGAGAAGAACTATTCAACTTCTGTGATTTAGAAGGTGGCGAAGGTATAGGAAAAGCACTGATTAGGGTTGTTATGGGCAGTACCGTTCCAATAGAAAGAGATCATTCTGTCGATCTCGAGTGTGGTGGGACGACTACCGAAGAAGAAGGATTGAGAGAGTCAGTTCCAAAAGTGAAGATACTATTGCTAAATATCAAATTTAGATATATCTTAGAGAGGAGAGATAATCTACTGCTCTAACAGCACCATAGGTACATTGCTCCTACTTGCATCAGGTAAGTCTAATTGATTGATCTTTGCTCTCCATTAGCTCAGACACACATTCCATGGGTGATCTGATCTTTAGCATCTAAAAATAGTTGCAATCATTTGATCCTCTTATCTGTCTAGGGTCATCATGGATGGATTAAGGATTCACTGTTGGGCAATGCTAACCATTCCATTGATGGCTTCAAAAACGGTTGCCTACAAAAATTCAGGTGACATTAAGGATGGATTGTATCATCCCAATCAGTGTGACTTCTACATGGTAGCCAATGAAATGTGTTCTTGACTTAAATGGACAGTTTGGATCATCGAGAATCCAACTGCCCTGTTGTAACTAGGAACACTATAACTTAGTGCTCTGAGTGCACTCGATTTTTTCTCCTTGTAGAGAACTTGCAAAGTTTCTCCTCCTTAATATCTTGTTTCTTGCATGTGTTTTCGCCTTTCTTGATCTGCAAAACTTGTTTCAGTTCAGTGATCAGTCTCTGTCTTCATCTTCTTATTGCAGCATTGTAGAGCAGGTTTCTGGGTCGAGCACCCTGGAAGAAGTGAGCAGAGCTTCAGGCTAACAAAAACTTCACAACAACAAAGAATAATACTTCTACCTTTCCTAGAGAAAATATCAGAGGCAGCCTGTTCGGGTAAATATGCTTGACGCCTTCTCATCTTCCTGTACACTGGTGTCAGTAACATCTCATTTCGAAAAAATTAGTTTTGTATATACGAACAGGTCATGCCACTTGATGCTATGAAAATGACAAGGAAGGCGCCCCATGTAAAACAACACACGCATGCTACTTTTGCTGAAAATTAAGGCGCATTTTTGTTATTTTATGGATTCCTCTTGAGCTACTCTTGCTAAAAGGTGCATTTTTGTGACTCTATGAATTCCTTGGCATTTTGACACTCTAAATCTCTCTGAGAGAGAGAGAGAGAGAGAGAGAGAGAGAGAGAGAGAGAGAGAGAGAGAGAGAGAGAGAGAGAGAGAGAGGGCCGTTTGGGTGAAAAATTGACTGTGAGGAATAGAGCTGGGCAAAACTGATCCGATCCGGTGGATCCGACCCGATCTGAACTGAATCAACGGCCTGGATCGGTGCGGATCGAGTTGGGTAGTTCAAAACCGAATGATTTTCGGATCAGGTTCGGATCGCGGTCAATCTGGACCGATCCGATCCGAAACCCGATTCGAATGGATCCGGACCAATTCGATCCGACCCGATCCGGAGCGGGTAGTCAGGTAGTATATATATGATTTTTACCCTAATCGTTTTTACCCCTTTCTTACCCTACCCTCTCCCACTCGAATGAACCAGCGCCTGCCTGGAATCCTTTCCTCTTCTTCTTTAAAGGTCGATCCGAACTCCGAAGCTCTCCAGCTGCTGCCTGCCTGACGGTATTCCGATTGTCCGACCGTCCCTACCTGCCTGCCCAACTCGAATCGGGTAAGGAATGTTTATTTTTTGATTTCTTTTACCCTAACCCTCTTCTATAAACCCTAACCCTCTTCTCTAACAGCCCGACCGCGCCTGATTCGAACTCCGAAACCACCCACCTGCTCATCCGGCCCTCCAAGCTCGATCCGGTAAATTTATTGATTTTTATTTATTTATTTATGGATGTCTGGTGGACCGCACTAGCTCGACGGACATCCGGCAGTGGTCGGGTGGTGCGGCCCTGCCTGCCCAACCCAGTCCCGCTCGTCCAGGTCCTGCCCTGGCTTGTTGGGCCGCTCGCTGGTGGCCCGCTGGTCAGGTGGATCCTGCCTGCCCGACCGTAAAAAGTAGCCTATTTAATTGACTCGTCGGGTGGTGCGGCCCTGCCTGCCCGACCCAGTCGTGAATGGAGATGAATAGGGGACTGGACGTCAGGCACACAAAATAGGGGACTTAGAGCTCAACTGTTGTTCGAGCTGTGTTGTAGGCCCACCTTAAAGGTTGGCATGAAAATCGCACACATATATATACAGTTATAAACTCAATAATGCAAGTGTGGCCCACTTGATGATCTTTAGGTCGGGACCTACCTTTCTAGGGATGGGTGCCATATATATTGTCATTTTCGCTATATAAATTCTTAAATGTAAGGGAGCAACCTACTGTTGGTGTGAAATGTGCCTATGATTTGCAAATGGTCCCATTTGCTAAGCCCATGTATCTATGCAATAAGCTCATGTATAACACATGTTACAACATGGGATATAGGTGTGAGATCCAATCCATCCATTAGGTTGGTCTGACCTTTTATATGTTTGATGAATGTAAGATTATAAATGGGATATCAAAAGTATGATATGTAACCCAACAACAACTATTTGGGTATATATTTGATACATTAATCAACACTCTTCCTTTTTAATTGGGCCTTTGGTCGGCTTTCAATCATCACTATTAAGTTTTAAGGGTAGGCATTCAATGTGTTATGGTCCACTTGAGAATTGGATATGCTTAATTTTTTAGGATCATGTCATATTTAAGGGTAGGCATTTAATGTGTTGCTAGTACTGAGTGGCCACAAGTTAGTGATATGTGTGCGCACCATGATGTATGTGTTTCATCTATGTTGATTATTCATTTTTTTTGTTTTTCATATCATTTTTTGCTTCTTCGCGTTTCTCATTATTATGCATTGTATATAGTTAGCTTAATATGTATTACATTAATATGATGATTCTTGAAGATGAAGGATTATGTCTTGAACATGAAAAGGTGCTCGTTGACGTTATTGATACTAGTACCACACAGTCACATGTTGCGGGAAAAACGAAAAATAGGTCGGCAGTGTGGGATGGTTTTGAAGAAGTAACCCTGAAGAACGACCAAGTGAAGATACAATGCAAGTACTGCAAGAGTCAGTACGCTAAACAATCAGATGGTTCGACCACAACGTTGAAGAAACATATTTCAAAGTGTTATAAAAAAGTGAGAAGTGCGGCAAGGCAACAAACACTTTCATTTTCATAATTTGTAGTGGGTCCGTCAGTGTTCATTTATAAGTATGACAAAGAGCTGGTGAATGAGTTGACGGCCAAGTTAATTATTACAGATGAAAGACCATTTCAGATGGTAGAGAGCCCTGCTTTTGTTGGACTAGCCAGATGCCTTAATCCTAGATACGAGAAGGTCTCTCGTACAACAATTAAGAGGGTGTGTATGAAGATGTATGAAAGAGAGAAGGTCAAGTTGAAAGGAGAGTTGGAAACGATTTACCGAATTAGCCTGACATCAGATTTGTGGATGACATCCAATCAACAAAAGGGGTATATGTCCCTAACTGCTCACTATGCTGATGCCGAATGGAGGCTTTGCAAGAGAATAATAAACTTTCGTTATCTTGCGCCTCCTTATAGTGGTTTGATGATTTCACTCTCCATATACAGATGTCTTATGGAGTGGGGAATTGAGAAGAAAATCTCCACGATTACTCTAGACAATGCCTCTGCAAATGATACCGTGATAACGAATTTGCACAACCAGTTTAGGGTCACCGGTGACTTGTATTTTGGCGGAAAGATATTTAATGTTAGGTGCTATGCCTACATCCTAAAATTGATTATACAAGATGACCTTAAAACAATCGATCCCACGATCGAGAACATAAGAGAGAGTGTGAAGTATATACGGGGTCACCTTCACGATTATATGCAAGGAATGAGATCGTGAAGTGGTTGAATTTGTCAACTCAGAGAACGATGAAGTTGGACGTCATGACACGTTGGAATTCAACTTTTGAAATGTTGGATTCAGCGATAAATTTGAGACTTGCATTCTCTTACTATGTGGAGCGTGATAGTGCGTATGTTTGGTTGTCTTCTGAAGATGATTGGTCAAAAACTGAATCAGTTCGTAAGTTCCTTTCTGTTTTTTATAACAGCACGAAGAAATTTTCAGGCAGCAAGTATCCAACAACAAATATATTTTTGCTTGAACTTTGGAAGATAAAAGATGCCTTGCACAAAAGCAGTAGTGGACAAGACTTTTTACACTTAATGACCATGGGTATGCTGTATGCAGGTAAAGTTTGATAAGTATTGGTTTGAGTATAGTTTGGTAATGGCTGTTGCGGTCGTTTTTGATCCCTGATACAAGATGATTATGGTTGACTTCATATGTAGTAAGTTATATGGTGCGATGGGTACTGTTGGGGCCGAAAATATTTCTGATGTAGTCAGTGAATTGTACAATTTGTATGTGTGCGCCGCAAAAGAACAATATCCGCATTTGGGTTTTAGTTTTGCAGTTGATGAATTGCAAGAAGACACGACAGATGATTTCATGTCTTACTATGCACAACGGAAAGAGATTTAAATACAGATGCCTAGATCAGAATTTGAAGACTATCTCAAGGAGGATCTTCTAGTTGTAAAATCCAAAGGTGATGATTTTGATATTTTGGAGTGGTGGAGGACGAGATCTGGTAATTTACAGTACCCTGTGCTCTCATAAATGGCACACGACATATTGTCAATTCCAATTTCAACTGTGGCTTCAGAATCTACTTTTAGTACTGGGAGTAGGGTCGTAAGCAAGTATAGAAGCTCACTTACACTTGAATCGGTTGAAGCACTCATTTGTACTCAGGATTGGCTGCGTCCGTTGTGGGGGAAAGAGAACTCTGTTGATGAAGAGTTCGATGAAGAGAAGAGTGACAAGATAGATGAGACAGTACCTGCAGCTGTAATATGATTTTGATGCCTTTTGTTTATGTTATATCATATTATTTGTAATTTTATTTTAACAGTTACATTATAATATTTTGGTTATGGCTTATGGGTGAATGAAAATTTCACTTTTTCACTAGTACTATTCAATTAGATAATGTTGTTTAAATCTCTTATTATATTGTTGAGTAATTGCGTTCATTCATGACTTAATTTTTTTTTTTTTTTTTTATTGTCCTAAGCTAACCAGATATACACTAGATATGTCATCGGAAGATGATGCATCGGCCGATATTTGAGATTATGGAGTCCAAGTATACTCCCTAGATGTAAAGATCAAGTTGAAATGTAAGTTGTGTGGAAAACGGTTTGTCAATAAACAAATCGACTTAAATTACATTTGACTTGTTGGAGAGGAGACGCCGCACTATGTAGCAAAGCTCCACAAGAAGTTCGAGATTTATATAGAGCCATTCTCGACTTAAATATGAAGACTTCCTACACCCCTCACCCTACAACTACAACCAATACAACTAACCAAAGAATATATAGAAGTAGGCATATTATAAGTGAAGAAGGGTTAAGCAGAGGAACTGCCTCTGGCTCTAGTTCCTGGCCTTCCACAATTAGTAGAGAAGAAGAACAAGAGAGAATTTTAAGGGAACAAGAAGAACGAGATTATAAAGAGGCCGTTAAAGAAAGCTTGCAAATGACATTTAGATCAAGAAGTACCAGACAACAACATCCACCTCCAAGACAATATGATGTTGAAACAGGCACAAGTAAACCATCAAAGTTTCTTAAAAGTCTTGCAGTATTTTATAGGCGGTTGAGAATCCCATACAAATATGATCATAAAAAGTGTCTGAAAAAACTTCTTGCATCCGTGAATGAGGACGATGGGAAGGGATCCCCACCATCCGATTCAGCAGAGGTGAACGACCATTTTTTGGACACATTTAGCTCGGAGTCGGCCAAGAGTTCTCTTGTAGTTGAATCAGTAAAAAGAGAACCGAAGGATGAATCTGACGATGAAGGTGGAGGTGGAGGAGGGGGTTACTATTATGGACCAGTTCATCTAGTTACATGCCACAAAGGCATTCATCATATAGAGGGTATTGAATGTATGAAAGTTTTACCTAATCTATGACTCAGTAATCAGTATGTGCATGTTAAATTGTTAATTGTTAGGTTCATTTGTACTTTTGATTTTGGACATGGTTTATTTTCTTTTTACATTTTATATTAGAATGTGCATGTTAGATTTTCATGAAACTATACATTGTTTATGATTTGAGAATCACCACCATTTTGTTACTATGTTGTTACTATTTTTAGAATTTTTTGTTTTTTTTTTAGAATTTAAATTTGGATCGATCCGAACCGTGCCTAATCCGATCCGACTCTGTTTTCCTGACTGAGTTGGACTCGGATCGGATCAGGCCGTGTACATTTCTGATCGGTTCGAGTCAGGTGACCTGGACTCGGTCCTGGATCGGATCGAGTTCGGGTCAGGCCATGTAGATTTCAGATCGGATTGAGTTGGACTCAATCTGATCCGACTTGGTCCGATGCTCAACTCTGCCTGACGGTATGTAACAACGTCGTTTGGTCATTATTTTGTTCAAATGGAGCCCACAGTTTGATGATTCGGCTGTTGATATATGGACCCTGGAGTTGATGGATCGTGCCCAATGCTCAGCTAAATAACAACATTGTCACTTGGCAAGCATCCAGTACAACAGGGGCGCACCTTTCAGCGTCTAAAAGGCATCCCATGGTTAGATTCCTCACCGGAGCTGGGCATCGGATCGAGTCGTATCGGATTGGGTCCAACTCGATCCGATCCGAAATCTACATGGCCTGACCCCAACTCGATTCGATTCGGGACCGAGTCCGGGTCACCTGACTCGAACCGATCCAAAATGTACATGGCTTGATCCAATCCGAGTTCGACTCGGTCAGGAAAACCGAGTCTGATCGGATTGAGCACGGTTTGGATCGGTCCAGATTATTATTATTATTTTTTTGAAAAATTAAAAAAAAAACAAAAAAAATCTAAAAATAGTAAAAAAGTAGTAATAAAATGGTGGTGATTCTCAAATCACAAACAATGTATAGTTTCATGAAAATCTAACATGCACATTCTGAGATAAAATGTAAAAAGAAAATAAACCATGTCCAAAATCAAAAGTACAAATGAACCTAACAATTAACAATTTAACATGCACATACTGATTACTGAGTCATAGATTAGGTAAAACTTTCATACATTCAATACCCTCTATATGATGAATGCCTTTGTGACATGTAACTAGTTGAACCTTGTCCATAATAGTAACCCCCTCTTCCACCTCCACCTTCGTCGCCAGATTCATCATTCGGTTCTCTTCTTACTGATTCAACTATAGGAGAACTCTTGGTCGACTCCGAGCTAGATGTGTTCAAAAAACGGTCGTTCACCTTTGCTGAATCGGATGGTGGGGACCCTTCCCATCGTCCTCATTCACAGATGCAAGAAGTTTTTTTAGACGCTTTTTATGATCTGATTTGTACGGGATTCCCAACCGCCTATAAAATGCTGCAAGATTTTTAAGAAACTTTGATAGTTTACTTGTGCCTGCTTTAACATCATGTTGTCTCGGAGGTGGATGTTGTTGTCTGGTACTTCTTGATCTGGATGTCATTTGCGAGCTTTCTTTGACGGCCTCTTTATAATCCCGTTCTTCTCGTTCCTTTAAAATTCTCTCTTGTTTTTTTTTTCTCTACTAATTGTGGAAGGCCTGGAATCAGAGCCAGAGACAGTTCTTCTGCTTAACCCTTCTTCATTTATAATAGGCCCACTTCTATATATTCTTTGGTTAGCTATATTGGTTGTAGTTGTAGGGTGAAGGGTGTAGGAAGTCTTCGTATTTGAGTCGAGAATGGCTCTAAATAAATATTGGACTTCCTGAGGAGCTTTACTACATGGTGTGACGTCTCCTCTCCGACAAGCCAAATGTAATTTGAGTGGATTTGTTTTGTTGACAAACTGTTTTCCACACAACTTACATTTCAACTTAATCTTTCCATCCTGGGAGTAGACTTGGACTCCATAATTCCAAATATCCACCGATGCATCATCTTCCAATGACATATCTAGTATATATCTGGTTAGCTTAGGAAAAAAAAAAAAAAGAAAAGAAAAAAAGAGTTAAAGTCATGAATGAACGCAATTACCCAACAATATAATAAGAGATTTAAATAACATTCTCTAATTGAATAGTACTAATGAAAAAAGTGAAATATTCATCCACCCATAAGCCATAACCATAATATTACAATGTAACTGTTAAAACAAAATTAAAAATAACATAATATAACAGAAATAGAAGGTATCAAAATCATATTGTAGCTGCAGGTACTGTCTCATCTATCTTGTCACTCTCCTCTTCATCGAACTCCTCATCAACAGAGTTCTCTTTCCCCCCACATTGGACGCAACCAATCCTAAGTACAAATGAGTGCTTTAACCGATTCAGGTGTAAGTGAGCTTCTATACTAGCTTACGACCCTACTCCCCGTACTAAAAGCAGATTCTGAAGCCACAGTTGAAATTAGTATTGATAATATGTCGCGTGCCATTAATGAGAGCATAGGGTACTGTAAATTACCAGATCTCGTCCTCCACCACTCCAAAATATCAAAATCATCACCTTTGGATTTTACAACTAGAAGATCCTCCTTGAGATAGTCTTCAAGTTCTGATCTAGGTGTTTGTATTTGAATACCTTTCCGCTGTGCATAGTAAGACATGAAATCATCTGTCGTGTCTTCTTGCGATTCATCAACTATAGAACTAAAACCCACATGAGGAGATTGTTCTTTTGCGGCGCACACATACAAATTGTACAATTCACTGACTGCATCATAAATCTTTTCGGCCTCAGCGGCACCCATCGCACCATACAACTTACTACATATGAAGTCAACCATAATCATCTTGTATCGGGGATCAAGAACGACCGCAACAACCATTACCAAACTACACTCAGACCAATACTTATCAAACTTTACCTGTATACCCATGGTCATTAAGTGTAAAAAGTCTTGTCCACTACTGCTTTTGCGCAAGGCATCTTTTATCTTCCAAAGTTCAGGTAGAAATATATTTGTTGTTGGATATTTGCTACCCAAATATTTCTTCGTGCTGCTGTAAAAAACAGAAAGGAACTTACGAACTGATTCAGCCCTTGACCAATCATCTTCAGAAGGCGCCAAACATACACACTATCACGCTCCGCATAGTGAGAGAGTGCAGGTTTCAAATCTATCGCTGAATCCAACATTTCAAAAGTTGAATTCTAACGTGTCGTGACGTCCAACTTCATTGTTCTCTGAGTTGAGAAATTCAACCGCTTCAAGATCTCATTCTATGCATGTAATTGTGAAGGTGACCCTCGTATGTACTTCACACTCTCTCTTATGTTCTCGAATTTGAGATCGATTGTTTTAAGGCTATCTTGTACAATCAAGTTTAGGATGTGGGCACAACACCTAATATGAAATATCTTTCCACCAATATACAGGTCATTGGTGGCCCTAAACTGGTTGCGCAAAATCGTTATTATGGTATCATTTGCAGAGGCATTGTCTAGAGTAATTGTAGAGATCTTCTTCTCAATTCCCCACTCCATAAGACATCTGTGTATGCAGTTTGAAATCATCAAACCAATATGAGGAGGCGCAAGATAAGGAAAGTTTATTATTCTCTTGTAAAGCCTCCATTCGGCATCAACGTAGTGAGCAGTTAAGGACATATACTCCTTTCGTTGATTGGATGCCGCTTACAAATCTGATGTCATGCTAATTCGGGAAATCGTTTCGAACTCTCCTTTCAACTTGACCTTCTCGCTTTCATACATCTTCATACACACCCTCTTGATTGTTGTACGAGAGACCTCGTATCTGGGGTTAAGGCATCTAGCTAGTGCAACAAAAACAAGACTCTCTACCATTTGAAATGGTCTTTCATCTGTAATAATTAACTTGGCCGTCAACTCATTCACCAGCTCTTTGTCATACTTGTAGATGGACACTGATGGACCTACTGCAGATTGTGAAAATGAAAGTGTTTGTTGCCTTGCCGCACTCCTCACTTTTTTATAACACTTTGAAATATGTTTCTTCAACGTTGTGGTCGAACAATTTGATTGCTTAGCGTACTGACTCTTGCAGTACTTGTGTTGTATTTTTACTTGGCCGTTCTTCAGGGTTACTTCTTCAAAATCGTCCCACACTACCGACCTCTTTTTCGTTTTTCCCGCAACATGTGACTGTGTGGTATTAGTATCAATGACGTTGACGGGCACCTTTTCATGTTCAAGACCTAATCCTTCATCTTCAATGATCATCGGTGATGTAATTGATTGACCACCCAGGGTATTGGAAACACCCTTACTTTCCATTTAATAGTTGAAATATACTAAATCATATTAGCATTAGCAATTTAATGCTAACAGAGTTATTCTAAATCCTAAATTAGTTACCCATCCTAGGTTGGATAGATTGTAATACTTTCATATTCCCATTTAAACGTTCACACTGAAAATCTGGCAGCATCTCCCCATGCCTATCCAGATAAGTTGATCTTTCGTTACATTCTGATGCCAAATATATAAAGCAATGTAAAGATATTTGGCATTAGATATGAAACGGAAGAAACATATCTAGAGAGATGAGTAGATGGACCGCGGATCAGGCATGAACATTTAAATAGATTGTATGAAAGCATACTATCCATTTAACCTTGAACTGTCCAAAATAGGACAATTTAAGCGATTTCTATGCCTCCAAAAACACACCATATCTATGTATGTCCATATAGAAATCCTGAAACGGGTAACTAATTATCTAACTTAGTACAAATCACAATCACAAGTCACAACTAGAAACTAACAAGTCATAATAATAATTTAAGAAAAAAAAATGTAATACATATTAAGCTAACTATATACAATGCACAATAATGAGAAAAGCGAATAAGCAAAAAATGATATGATAAACAAAAAAATGAATAATCAGCATAGATGAAACACATACATCATGGCGCACACACATAGCACTAACTCGTAGCCACTCGATACTAGCAACATATTGAATGCCTACCCTTAAAAATGACATGATCCTAAAAAATTAAGCATATCCAATTCTCAAGTGGACCATAACACATTGAGTGTCTACCCTTAAAACTTAATAGTGATGATTGAAAGCCGACTAAGGGCCTAGTTAAAAAGGAAGAGTGTTGATTGATGTATCAAATATATACCCAAATAGTTGTTGTTGGATTACATATCATACTTTTGATATCCCATTTACAATCTTACATCCATCAAACATATAAAAGGTCAGACCAACCTAATGGATGGATTGGATCTCACACCTATATCCCATGTTGTTACATGTGTTATACATGAGCTTATTGCACAGATACATGGGCTTAGCAAGTGGGACCATTTGCAAATCATGGGCACATTTCACACCAACAGTAGGTTGCTCCCTTACATTTAAGAATTTATATAGCTAAAATGACAATATATATGACACTCATCCCTAGAAAGGTAGGTCCTGACCTAAAGATCATCAAGTGGACTACTTGTATTATTGAGTTTATATATATATATATATACACACACACACATGATTTTCATGCCTAACTTTAAGGTGGGCCTACAACACAGCTCGAACAACAGTTGAGCTCTAAGTCCCCTATTTTGTGTGCTTGACGTCCAGTCCCCTATTCATCTCCATCCACAACTGGGTCGGACAGGCAGGGCTGCACCACCCAACGGGTCAATTAAATAGGTTACTTTTTATGGTCGGGCAGGCAGGGTCCACCCTACCAGCGGGCAGCCTAGCTAGCCAGGGCAGGACCTGGACGAGCGGAACTGGGTCGGGTAGGCAGGGTTGCACCACTCGACCACTGGCGGGCCAATGTCGAGCCAGGGCCACACCACCCGACCACTACCGGACGTCCGTCAAGCCAGTGCGGTCCACTAGACATCCATAAATAAATAAAAAAATCAATAAACTTACCGGATCGAGCTTAGAGGGCCGGACGAGCAGGTGGGTGGTTTCAGAGTTCGGATCAGGCGCGGCTGGACTGTTAGAGAAGAGGGTTAGGGTTTATAGAAGAGGGTTAGGGTAAAAGAAATAAAAAAATAAACATTCCTTACCCGATTCGAGTTGGGCAGGCAGGCAGGGACGGTTGGATGATCGGAATACCATCGGATAGGCAATAGCTGGTGGGCTTCGGAGTTCGGATCGACCTTTGAAGAATAAGAGAGGATTCTGAGCAGGCGCTGGTTCGTTCGGGCGGGAGAGGTAAGGTAAGAAAGGGGTAAAAACGATTGGGTGGGTAAAAACGATTAGGGTAAAAATCATATATATACTACCCGACTACCCGCTCTGGATCGAGTCGGATCGGATCGGTCCGGATCCATTCGGATCGGGTTTCTAATCGGATCAGTCCGGATCCATTCGGATCAGGTTTCTAATAAGATTGGTCTGGATTGACCATGATCCGAACCCAATCCGAAAATCATTCGGTTCTGAATTACCCAACTCGATCTGCATTGATCCAGGCCGTCGGTTTGGTTCGGTTCGGATCGAGTCTGATCGGGTCGGATTCATCGGATCAAATCAGTTTTGCCCAGCTCTACCGTCAGGTCTTGGATCATATTCTTTACGAAATAAAGTTTACATTTCTTTGAATATGTGGCTGTGGAAAACAATTTGTCCTTTTCCGTGGAGCCTTTATGAACATGGATATAGACGTCTTTGACTTAATATGAGTATGTGAGTCCATGATTGTCTTTGACTTAATATGAGTATGTGAGTCCATGATTGTCAGTGATGATCTTACGACTGTTTACCTGTTGCCAGTGTTGTCAAATCGCATATGCGATTGTATGCGATCAGCATATGCTGTTTGCATATGTGATCGCACAATCGCATATGCCATGGCATATTTTTTATATAATAATAAAAAATTTAAAAAAGGAAAAAAATAAAATAAAAATCGAAAAATTTCTAAAAAAAATAGGAAAAACTTGCCTAATTAGTACACATGATTGGATTGGGTTATTTTATTTATTTCATTATAGTTTGAGTGTTTCATTAAGTTATATAATTAATTACTTATATTATATTATATAAATTTTAACAAAACAATCAAGCTACATTAAAAGAGAACTAATTATTATAAACTTCAAACAAAGAAATTTTATTGATAAATGGATAACTTGAAACAACTTCCAAGTAAGCGAGAGAGTAAGAGAGATTAGAGTAAAGAGAGAGTAAGAGATTAGAGTAAGAGAGAGAGTAAGAGATTTAGAGCTTTGGAGTAAAGAATAGTGAAATTGGAGGGGATATGAGTGCCAATTTATAGGCAAAAGTTCTCCAAATTGAAAAAATAAAAAATTAAAAAAATTGCTTCCACTTTGGCTATTGGGAAATAAGTGATCGCATATGCAGTATGTGATTGCATGTTGGTCACATATAAAATTATGCCATGGCATACTTGCTAGGATCGCATATGCCATCATGGCATATGCGATTCAATCCACATTATGCGCATATGCGATCGCATTTGACAACAATGCCTGCTGTAGCTTAAAAAGCATCTTGTCACTGCCAGCTATGTTAGTGATACCATGTCAAAGTTGGATGAAGAAGCTAAGAGTGTTGGTGTTGCGATCCTTTGTGAAATGGGCCTGGATCTTGGAATAGGTAATTTATTCTCCAACTTTTGCTGATTTTATTCTATTATCAGAAATCAGGTTTTATGGCTTAATATCAGTTGTGCATACCACCCAACTTTCTTTGTGATTACAGAGGTAGATAGGGGGGGTTAAATATTTGCAAGATACAATTTCAATTTAAACTTGAAGCATGTGCAGTAAATCCAATTGAAGAAAATGGAACTACACTGGGAGTAGAGATAAAAGCACGTGAATGATAAATAGGAAGTGTAGTGTCACACCTGTTATGTTTGAACTCTCATATATGTAGAAAAAATATGTGACACCTGAATGACTGATTTTGTAGTGGAGTTCTACCATAGTGGAAGTTACCTTGCAATTGCAGGTTCTGTTATGATATCAGGTTAATCCTTTTCTTCTTCTTCTTCTTCTTCAATAAATACTTGTAGTTTGCTTTGAAAGTACACAAGTGCTTCTATTTTTTTATGATGTTATGAAAGTTCAAGCAGTTTTGGCTTCTTTTTATGGGCGAACATGTTCAAATTGTCCAATTTTTATTGTTGTTAGAAGGCCCTTGGAATTTTAGGAATCATATGGCTTCTGTGTGTTTGTGTGCGCGTGTGGTTCTCAGCCTCAGGAAAATGCACCCTTTGTTGAGGTTCCTATTTGTATATATGCACAGTTTTCTCTTAACAGTTTAGGCTGTCCCGTTGCTTCTTTCAGATATTACAGTGTGGTGATGCGAGAGGATTCTGTTGCGGAAATTAACAAAAATGACACAGTCATGGTGAAGTTTATATAATCAATAGAGGCTTCTGTTGTGGTTCGTAGATGCCAGAGAGCATCAAAGATGCCTGCCCTGTTGTCGGCTGGTCTCATCTTCTGTTTTGTGGTTGTGATATGCCGAGTAGATGCTACAACTATTTTTTAGTCTCAGCTGATGTATGGTTTCGGTTGTTTGGCTGTATGAGGCTATTTTCAGTCCCAGTCTCCAGCTAGTTCATGTTCATTTGTAGTTTGTTTTGAAAACTTTAAATAGTCTGTTAATTGTTTTATTAGTATTGTGCTGGTCGTTTTATGTCGAATGTTAAATGGCTGAAACATGTACAGGTTTGATCATCGGTTGATTATGATATTGTTAGCTTCAGTTGATAGAAACCTAGACCAAAGATTGATTTAGTCTCGATTGACATCAACTGATGTTAAAAATTGAATTTAGCCCCAGTTGTTGAGAACCGAGGTTAAAAACTGAATTTAGCCTCAGTTGATGCCAATAGAGGCTAAATCCATCTTTAGTCTCAGTTTTGCCTCAGTTACCTAAACCAAGACTACAACTCACGTGGCTAAAGGCTTTAGTCTTGTTGTTGAGAACCGAGGTTAAAAATAAATTTAGCTTCGGTTGGAGGCAACTGAGACTAAAATTTGGATTTAGTCTCGGTTGGAAATAATGGAGGCTAAAATTTTGATTTAGCCTCATTTCGAGGCAACTGAAGCTAAAAAGGTTCTTTTAGCTTCACTTGAGGAACCAAGGCTATAAAAGTTGTTTTAGCCTCGGTTGCTAAAACCGAGGCTAAGCCACAGGAGTTCCAGCCTCAATTTGGATAATTGAGGTAAAACTGAGGCTAATGGCTTTAGCCTTAGTTTTTTACCTTTTTAGCCACAATTTTGAATTGAGGCTAAAGGCCCTTTTTTGTTGTAGTGTCTCCTGCTTCTCCTCCATTCTTGTCATCCCAGCTATACCAAAAAAAAAAAAAAAAAGGCCAACAAAAGATCGGCTAAGCTAGGTTTGTTGATGAAGACGAAGTGGGTGGCAATGACGGATCCCTCTCCGAGGCTCATTTCTTCGAAATGTTGCTTTTGGGTGGTCAGGACCTGTCCAAGGGATCTTGTAGGAGCGAGGAAACGAAACTCCATTGATGTTCTCTTGATGGGTTCGAGCTTGGAGGATGGTGGCGTGTTTTCCGGGTTTTCTTGCAAGGGACAGAAAAGAGTCGTTTTCTCTCCCTCCTTATAGCAAAACCCAACTCTCCTAGGTCGTTGGATGAGAAAAACACGATCAGGATTGAACATGTGGAGCTAGGTGTCCAATGGCGATTGTTTTCTCCCAATAGTAGATTCGTGCTTCCATGAAGGAAACCCTAGCTCGAAGGGCTATGATTCTACCAACTGGAGGGTCGAGATTTGTCTAAGGCTGAGATTGGAGGATTCCTCCTCACATGGATTGCCAGTGTGGCAAGGAGAAAACAATTTCTGTTTCCAGAAATACACCGCACGCAACTCTTCTTTCGCCTGAGATTGTGCACAAGCACATGAGCAGCTACATGCGTAAGTTACGGGGTTCCTTCGAAACTTCATGGCCTAAATGATGGACGGTTTAGATCGTCCAGGCCGATCTAAGTGGTGGGCCACAATTGATGCAAACACCGTTCGTCAGTTTGAAACCAATGCTGGCGAGGAAACGAGAGAAAGGGAGAGAAGTTTTCTCTATTTCTAGAAAGTCATGGTTTTTGGTTCAGAATTGGGTGCCCCATCAGATGGACAGTTTGGATTTCCAAGTAGGGTAGTGGAGGTGGGGCCCATCTCGATCAAACGGAAGCAGCTCGTTTTAAACGATTGCAGGCGGGAAATGAAAAAGGGAAGAAGAATCCTTCCTTTTCGAAATTTATTAGGTAAAACCCGATTGACCGAGTCGATGAGCTCGGTGCACCGCCGGTATGCACGGGTTGTGCACACGCATGCCCAAAGTGGGATCCACATACACGTATTTGATAAATCCACTCTATCTATTATCCTCAACAACTTTAATTAGAATTCCTTTCCAACAATGAGGTAGATCCAAAGCTTAGGAGAACTATAATTCTTGATTTGGTGAGTCTAATTGGCAATTACCGAAACGGTACTGGTTGGACCACTTTCCGATATGATCAGAATGTTTCTAAATGTCCCCTAACTACCCTAGATATACCTTAATTGTTGCTTTCGAGATACGTTGAGTAAGTAAGTGTCAAATTGTCCCACATGAAGTCATGAACCCGATGAATGGCAGGCCATAGATCAGAAACAATGGGAAAAATGTTATTGTTGTAACCGCTTTAAATCCACTGTTTGATGAGCTTGGGGTTTGAATTAGATGTGTATAGATCATGATTTCAGGTGGTCCAACAAGTGAATGAATGGTTTGGATTTGTTAAGGATTGACGTAGGTATGTTGATTTTGATTTGCTGGTTAGGAATGATTTAATAGTCTAAACCTACTTTTACATTTGTTATTTCGAGTTCAATATTTATAATGAGTTCAATTGAGCAGCCATATTGCCCTGCAATTACAACTTGAGTAAATGAATAGTTCATTCTTCATATTAATGGTCAATTTTACTTAAAGCACTAAAATCATGGCTATCCACTATTAGGTCATTTAGATTTGTCTAGATTTAAGGGCAGGGGTTCAATGACCCTAAAATTTCAATTTAAGTGGCACACATGATTTCATAAACTACTTAGGTGAAGATCAATGGTAATTCTCTTCAATCAATGATTGGATGAGTTGATCTATGGATAGGGCTGTACATCGAGCCGAGTCGAGTCGAGGTGGGCCAAGCTTGGCTTGACTTGTCCGGGCTCTCCTAGAGCTCGAGTTCGGCCTCAAGCTTACCATTGGAGCTTGGCTTGTTTGCCAAACCTTTCTAGTCAAGCTCGAGGCGAGCTAGTGGATCAAGTCGAGGTGATCTTACATCGAGTCGAGTTGAGCCTACTCCCTACCCGACCCAACCCAGCACCCAACCCACACCCGACTCAACCCAGCAACCCGACCCAATCGACACCTGACTCAACCTAGCCACCCGACCCAACTAACCTAACCCACATGCAATATTAGATAAAGCTATAGAGATAACTTATTGTCGGTACTGAGAGAGAGTGGCTGGGTGCAGGTGGTACGGCTAAGACGAGTCGAGCTCTGGGGAGTGGCCAAGTGAAGAGAGAGAGAGGCTTGGGGAGTGGCCAAGTGGAGAGAGAGAGAGAGAGAGAGAGAGAGAGAGAGAGAGAGAGAGAGAGAGAGAGAGAGAGAGAGAGGAGCTTGGGTGCGCGCGGGTTGGGTAAGGAAGGGAAAGGGTAAGAAAGGGACGAACATATAGGGTAGGGCTTAGGTTTTAGCTTTTTAAAAATTTTTTTTTTTTAAATATAATATATCTATTTGAGTCGAGTCAAGCCGAGCTCGAGCTCGAGCTCGAGCTTCAAGTTGAGTCGAGTTAAGATCAACTATGATCAAACTCGGCTTGTTTTCAAAACGATTTGGGTCATATGAAGCTTGGCTTGCCTCAAGTCGTCGTTCGAGCCAAGTCAAGCCGAGCTAGATCGAGTCGAGCCGAGCGAGCTTTTCGAGCTAGCTTGGCTTGTGTACAACTCTATCTATGGATGAAGATTACTCTCAATGGTTAGATCTAGGCTAAAATGTGTGAACATTCAAATGAACTAGATTTGTGTTTATACTAAAATACGTTTTCATGGTAGCACCCGAGTATTGAAATGTACGGGGTGTTTCACTCTCTCTCAGCTCTCTCTTGGAGGTGGCATTGGGTGAAGGAACGAGAAAGGAAGACTGGAAGAAGGGGGAAGAAGGTTGGGCCAACTAGGGGGATTGGGCAACCATGGGGGGTGTCTCTTTCATCTCTCTTTACTTTTTTCCCTTTTTTTTTTTTCTTTTTCTTTTTTCGCGAGGGAGAAAATGGAGGGGAGAGAAGTGGGAACGTGGGAGTAAGGCTGACCATTACGGCTATGGGTTTTCAAGGAAAATGAAATGAATGTTAGGTGGAGTTCTCAAAGAAGAAATCAATGCTTTGCTTTGAAATTTCAAAAACGAAATGAATGCTTGCATGGGAGAAGGAAAGTGTAATAATGGCACTTGGGAAAAACTTTATAAATGAGGGACGATGCTTGAGAGATCATGTTGGGCATGGCCCACTCAGGTGGGCCTCCACAATAGGTGGGTCACACGCAAATTGTGGATTTATAGGGTTTTGATCAAATGGCCATAATTTTCTGCTCAGGTATTGGATTGACCATGTTCGCTATTTCAACTGTAGCGACGACACGCTTGACATGACAGAGGTTTTGAAGGCATCCAACTCAAATCACTTGGGTGTGTGTGCTAGGTGCACAAGGGTGCAGCGTACGGTCTGTCAATGATACAGATCAGGATACATGAGCAATCAGGTCAAATTACAAAGGACCGGGGTCCCACATTCAATAATTAACCATTACTTGAGCTGGTTAAGAGGATCAACACCATTGAATTTGAACAACACCTCGGTTGCTGCACTTACAAGTACAAAGTCTTGGAATTAAACCTTAATAACCACCTTACCATCAGTAATACACTTGCTAATACATCTCGAGACTTCATTTCTTCACGCCCCCTGGATTGATCGTTGTAACATCGTATATATAGACGAACAAAGGTGGCTATTGAAGGACAACTTATAAGTTTATAGGCTGCCGTTATAGCTGCTGTCGGGATAGAGTGTCAAAGTGCAGGCCTACAGGAGGCTTTTAGAAAACAGGCGGTTGTTCAATGACTGCCTGATAGTTTTTGTTATTTTTAGGCCCCAACTATTGTGTAAATAATTCCAAGATCATGTTCATTATGATGTACGATTGAGATCTGCTCTGCTTGGCCCACTTTTGGGCTGATTAGACCTGGTAGTTGTAATTAGCAGGTGTTGAGGGTATGCCTAGATTAAATTTAGGCGGCCCCTACTACTGTTGGAGCTGGGAAATGTGCCCCAATTAAGCATGTTTACTATCGACCCTTTCAGATTATCAACCGTCAATCGTTTATGGACCTAAGTTAAGGACCCAATCTTGTTAAGGCATTCGGGCATCTGGGGCCTCGAGCCTTGTATAGTTTTGATATTAGTACGATTGAGGTTACATCAGTTTTGAAAAACCTTTTGATTGGATGATCTGGTATGCTTGGAGCTCCCTTGATGGTCCAGTCTTATGGAAGCGTTGTCAAGATGGCTAGTAGATGTCTCTCATATCGAGTAGGGTATATACAGGTAAAAAAAATGAAGTAATGCAAATTTCAGGTAGACCACATCACACAAACAGTGATTATTAAACATTAAAAACCTTTTGTGGGTGAAAAAAACACAAAAAAAAACAATGATTATTAACCATTGAAAACTATTTATGGGCTACAAAAGTTTTGGATCAAGCTGATATTTGTTTTTTTTTCCTTTCATTCAGGTCCTCATGGCCTCATGAACAGTTTCGATTGCAAATAAACATTAAGGTAGTGCATAGTAAGTTTTTAATGATGGGCGTTCAGTGACCATTGTTTCCTGTGTGGTGTGCCTGAAATTGTATCTGTTTCATTTTTTTTTGGAACATACCTAGAATGGGAAACGGATTGGCTGGTGTACCACACACCAGCTATATAGCTGGTGTATTGATGTCAGCAAGTTCTGTGGGTCCCATCATGAGGTATTTGTTATATCCAAACCACCATTCATTTGGAAAGCTCATCGTAAGGCTTCAGACAAAAAATAAGACAGATCTAATGATCAAGTGGACCACACTGCAAAAAGCAGTAGGGGATTGAACGGCTACCATTGAAACCCTTTTGGGGGTCACAGAAGTTTTGGATTAATATGAAATTTGTTTTCCCTCTTCATCCAGGTCTTTTTAACCTTATGAGCAGATTGGATGGAAAATAAACGTTATGGTGGCCCTACAAATGTTTTAACGGTGAAAATCATTCTCCCTGCTGCTATTTGTTGTGTGGTCCAGTTGAGCTTTGGATGTGATTCATTTTTTGTCTCATGATCTAAAATGATCTCGAAATATTGATGAATGGTGTGGATATAATAAATACATCCTTTTGGGGGCCATGTAACTTTGATCTCCTTTGAACCGTTCGTACAACTCGGAGCTCGAGAAGCTTCAGCGCTTGGCTTCGCACGACACGTACATACACCAGCTATATAGCTTGTGTGTGGTACACCAGCCAATCCGCTTCCCCAAAAATGATCTGCAAAAACAGATGGACAGCGTGGATATACAATGCGTACATCAAGGTGGGCCCTACGGTTAGGGTCCCACCTGCATCTCTGGTTCTGGGTCTCCAAAAATAAGGCTGAAATGTGTCCCGGTTTCCATCTCCTTTCTCAAAGGCAGGCAGATCTGAAAAAAATCTGTCTCCCGGCGAAAGCTGAAGGTATGTTCTGGGAAATCTCGCAATTCCGAGTAATTTTCGGGGGGAAAATCCCTTATCTAAGAAAAGATATAAATTTTTTTTTGGCGATTTTTTCTTCATATTTTCCAATTCCGGCCCAACCGAGCTTCAATCGCCAATTTCAGCCCCAAAATTTTGCTCGAATCCACTGATTTTGGAAAGGAGTTGTCAATTTTGTCTTTACAACTTAGATTTGAAGATAGATTTTTTGAAATTCTTGGTTTTTCTTTTGTCTTTTTTTATTTGAATTTTGAGTATTTATGCAAGCTGCGATATCCACTAGGTTTAGAAAATTTCGGTGATAGTTTAGAATATCGACTTTTTCGGGCGATATCTTGGTGATTTCCATAAGAGAAACGATACAAGGGTGTTGATTGGGGCCTAGTTCACATATAATCCACATTTAATCCTTCCAGATGAATGGTGTTGATTGAGGCCCGACTTGCTGAAAATTATACCAGTAGCAAGTAGCCACATTTAATCTTGGTTGGCATTTGGCAATAATGAGAAATTTATTAATGGACTACTACTCAAATAATGCAATTCTATACTTGTTACACAAAAATATTACTTGTTATTACTTTGCTAATGATTATTTTGGTTTTATGTCTTGTGATTCTCTTTCACTTTCTAATGCTAAATTATTATATATTATGTTATGAAAAGTCAATTATTTATGCTTGATTTGTTCCACAGCCTTTTCTCTGTGTACTGACACTGATAGACTTCTTTTGCTTGTAAGTTGATCTATAAGAAGCATGTGCTGGATAATGTTTTTATCTGATTTGTGAATTCATGAAATTTGTTTTCTATACCCAAGAGCTATAATTTGGAAAGATATTGGAGCTTTTCTTGTTGAGGTTGTGGAATTTTCACTGTAAATCTGCAGATACTTTTGTGAGGAACGATGAATTTTCTGCTGCGGACTGCACATTCTGCAGCTCCAGATCAGCCAACTGTTCAAGAACTCCCTTCAGACACCCAATTGTTACCCAAACCAGCAACTACTCTAGAGGGTCTTATTGCTGAAGATCCATTTCCAAAGTCTGGTACAGAGGAAGATGATGATAGAGACATTGATGGAGTTGGAGTTTCAAATGGAAGTGTTGCTGCTCCAGTTTCAAAGAACTATGTTCCGATTGAAAACCACTCTGATGTTACTGAAGATGAAGGATGGATAACCATTCCATACAGTATTATCCTCTACCCTCTACCCTCTACCCAATTTTATTATCTCTAAATTATATTTATGAACACATTTTAGAGGAAATATACAGTGATCTAGTAAAGAAATCTGTGTTTTTAATTTGTCCAGCAAACATTCAGGTGGCCCTCACCTTTTGATGTTCTGGACTTTTCTTTTGGTTGGAGTCCTTGGATACATCGTGGAACAATCCTGACCGAAAATATCTATCATACAAGGAATCTTATCTAAGCTTATCCTAAATAGAAGGTACAAGGCTATGGTGATGACAGTGATAATTACGATGAGAATCTTACCCATACAATCTTTGGAAAATTTCCTTGTTAATGTGGACTGATGGCTCAACACTACGCTTGTATGTCATTTGTTAGACAGTTAACATCTTTTGATGGAGGGTAGTTGCATTGTTGGTAAGAGTAGAAGCTACCCAATGAATCATATGGATCACTGAAATGTGGCTATTGAGCTGCTGGGTCGAACAAAAAAAAAATGCTATTTGTTTCAACCAATCTGAATGGTCTGTGTGTGCATTGGAGCTAAAAGATGTATTCATTCCAAGAGTTCTGTCCCATTGGAATGTGAACTAGAGCATGCATGTTGGAAAGGGAACTGATTGCCTGCAACCATTTGTATGGTACAAACCATTTTTATGCCTTCAGAATGTTGCTGTCCAATTTTCCCTTGAAACCATCATACATTTCAAGGCCAAAATGCTTGTTGAGAAGGCTGCAAGTTAACCTATGAGTGGGTGTAGGTGGTCAGTTCTCTAAGAGAAATGAGGATGGTGTGCTTTGTCAGTGAGTATTTTACTGGCAAAAGAATTGTACAAAGATTAGACAACCTAACAGAATTACAAAATCAGGAATTGACCCAATCACCAAGATTTAGCAGCTTCATCTTTGGTAAGTGAATCTCTCCATGTTAAAATTATGATGAGTGGCAGGTGATCTATAGCTAATATGAACTATATTATGCTGAGCAATTTACATTTCGGACTCAGTTGACCATTGATCTGGGCTGTTCATTTGATGGGTCTAATTCTTGATGGATCACCATTGAAAGTTACAGAAGTTGGATGATCCTAAAGATTTTCCTGCAAACAGTTGATCGCCAGCTGTTACAACTGTCCATGTTCAGGCTACCAATTGAGTGGTTAGGAACGTCAAACCCATGCAAATTTTAAGCCTTAAACATTCCAACATGGGTCCTGCTGGATTGTTGATTATGCCTACAATGTGTTCAAGAGCTTGAGTTGCTCCAAAAGTTTCCATTGCTCCATTATGGGTTTTATTTTTCTCTCTCTACTACCAATTGGTTTTGCTCAATAATGATTATTTCTGCACAATGTTTTAAGACCTGGACTAGACCTTGACCTGTGTTTGCGGGTTGTTTGCTCAAACCGCCATTCCAACTGGTCAGGCCTGCTCCGGCCTGTTTCTTCCTGGAAATCTGCTTAGTTGAAAATCGGAAAGAATGAACAACTTACTAGTTTTTGCTCCTAACTTATTGTTTAGAGCATTTAATTTTCATATAGAAGTTGTGGGGTGGAGTTTCAGCTGATGTAGTCACATTCCTTTTACAAAATATGACTGGGTTTTACAGTGACCTGGCCGTTTTGGTGACCCGCTGCATTCCAAACCAGTCCAACCACCTGGTCCGGTCTGGGTTTTAAAACACCATATCTGCAGAAAGGGTTGCTGTTCTTGGCATAAACATCTGCTTTCCAGGATTTGAACTTGATTACTATGGCAGGTATTTATTTGAGAGGTTTTGAGACAGGTGTAGAATTCGACTTACCAGTCAAATAGTGGATGATACTAAAATCTAGTTTTCCATGTTGAAAACAATTTCATCAGATCCTGAAAATTTACAGACATATCTAAGTTTTCTCGTGGATGACACCATCTGGTCTTTGTTCGATCTTCAAGTTTGAACTTCTAGCTACTAATTTCTTTGAAGGTTCGATGACCGAATTCAGTGATACTTCTAGCAATCTGACCATTTATTTTGGTTTTCAATTTATGCATCTTGATGATGCACATGCAGAGGAGCTTCCTGAAAATTGGAGCGATGCCGAAGATATACGGTCATTTTGCCACTTGGACCGTTCCTTCATTTTTCCTGGTAACCATATCTATATTGAATTTTTTGGTTCTGATTTCAGTTTGACATGTACTTAGGGCAGTACATTTGGAGTTATTGCTTTCATTACTAGTGAACTTACTTGTTTCTCCTCTCAGGTGAACAGCTTCATATACTAGCATGTCTGTCAGCATCCAAACAGGATACAGAAGTTATAACTCCATTTAGGGTTGCTGCAGTGTTGAGTAAAAATGGCATTCTCGAACAAAATGCCAAGCAGCCAAAGGAGATTGTGGGAAGTGAGTCCAAATCTATTGCAGAAAGAGGGGACTTGAATGGCATGCATCAAGGTCCCGCTTGTCAAAGTGTAGAAGATAATGGTGAAACTTTGTTAGCTACAGATAAAGTTGATCCAAAGAAGGATATTTCTGTGAGTGAATCTCTTCTTCGGATGGAAGACCATAAACAACAGACAGAGTCACTGTTGCAAAGATTTAAGAACTCACATTTCTTTGTTAGAATTGCGGAGTCTGGTGAGCCACTTTGGTCAAAAAGAAATGCAGCAGAATCATCGTCGCTTAATCCTGAGGTTGTGGGAGAAAAGTTTACTGCCAGTGATGCAGGAAAGAGACAGACTTCAAGAAGGGATTCTCATCTTAGTGCAGTTATTGATAAAGGACATTTTGATGGCAATGCATCTGGTGGAATTGCTAGAAATACTGTCAGATGCTGCTCTCTACGTAATGGAGATATAGTGGTATGTTTCAGAAGACTTATTACTGCCTATGGAATTAGCTGTTCCATTTGAGTTGAAAGATATTTCGTGAGTGTTGGGAAATTTCCTTTGGACTTGTTTGATTATGATTTCAATTTGGTGGAATTAATTTTGGAGTATGCAGGAGCTTCTTTGGCATTGCATGCTTTATTTTGTGATATTTATTTTCTTATAAACAATGGCTGGAAGCACCAGTTATCCATGACACTGATTCTCACCTGATTTCTGTTGTTGCTAGGATGCAGGTACTTTTACAAGTAAATGTTGGGATTAATTTCATGAAAGATCCTGTTCTCGAGGTTCTTCAATTTGAGAAGTATGAGTCCAGTAATAGAGCTTCTGAGAAACATGAAAACCTAGTTGATTCAAATTATGAGGATCCATGTGGGGAGCTTCTTAAGTGGTTGCTTCCTTTGGATCATACCCTGCCCCCTCCAACTCGTCCACTATCTCCCCCTACTTTGAGTTCAAGTTTAGGTGTAGGAAGTGTATCTCATAGATATACTGCATCTTCCTCGTCGGGTTCCCAGCTTTTCTCTTTTGGTCATTTTAGAAGTTACTCTATGTCTTCGCTTCCTCCAAATAATGTACCACCCTCTGCTGTTGCTTCCTCCCCTGCTAAACCCACCTTTGAACTTGAAGATTGGGATCGCTTCTCATCGCAGAAACCTGTAAAGAGTCAAGAAATAGGGAGTGAGGGGTTGCTATCTTTTCGAGGCGTCTCACTTGAGCCAGAGAGATTTTCTGTTCATTGTGGGTTGGAAGGCATCTATATACCTGGAAAGAGGTGGAGAAGGAAACTTGAAATTATCCAACCTGTAGAAATCCATTCTTTTGCTGCTGACTGCAACACAGAGGACCTCCTTTGTGTTCAGATAAAGGTATCACTTCTGCTTTTCCACATTATGAACTCCATGTGAGTTGTGAATATTTTTCAGTACTATAACATGTTATAGGAGGTGGTGTCTGGTTTTAGCGCCTGTTTGTTTTGACAGATTCCACGGCAAAGTAGTGTAATGCATAGTAAATGAGTAATAATTATCATTACCTCGGTAGTTGGAAGTAAACAAGTTTTACTACCGTACGCAATATGCATCTCATAGATTCCCATCCAGACATGGAAAGTAATATTTCTGATTAGATGCACTTGGATGTAATTTCATCAATATGTGTTATATCTACACTGTCCATCCATTTTGTAATATCATTTTAGGGCATGGCCCCAAAAATGAGGAAGATCCAAAGCTCACGTGAACCACACCACAAAAAACATTGGGATAATAATGCCCATCGTTGAAACCTTCCTATGGCCCACATACCGGGATGTTTATTTTCCATCCAACTTGTTCATAAGGTCAAAGAAACCTGGATGAATGGAAAACACAAATATCAGCTTAATCCAATGTTTCCGTGGACCCCAAAGTTTTCAATGGCAGGTGTTCAATCCCCACTGCTAGCTGTGGTGTTGTCCATTTCCGCTTTGGATCTACCTCATTTTTTGTCTCATACCATAAAATGATCATGCAAGATGGATGGATGGTGTGGATATAACACTTTCATAATGGTGGGCCCCACAAAACTATGCCAGGTAACGTCTTTATGCCTATCCATGTCCAGCGGGATTCAGAAGGATTATAGTGATGTGACAGTTGGCAATATCCAACCACAGTAAAGATGTAATGATGTGAGTCTTATTATACATTACCGTGGTAGTCCACGGAAATGAACAGGCCAACATGGTTCTTCATTCAAATTCTTTCATAGTCGCCAACAACGATGTCACCTTGTTTTGCAGAATGTATCTCCTTCACATATGCCAGATATTGTGATATTTTTAGATGCTATAACCATCGTCTTTGAGAAGGCTCCAAAAGGTGGACCACCCCTATCTTTACCAGTTGCGTGCATTGAAGCTGGAAATGATCACAGCTTGCCAAATCTTGCCCTCAGGTTATTGCCGGGTCTCCTCCCCACCATTTACAGTTTTTGGTTGTTACCCTGGATATTATGTAGTGGCATTATTGTTGCTTCTGTGGCCTGTCAATTATAACAAATGAATTATATTTTAATGGAAATCTTGCTTCTTGATATATAAACCACACCATGTGTTGGCTGTTGATCTATTTGATATATCGTTATTCACTTTTTAATTATTCTACTTTGAATGGTGTTGGCTGTTGATCTCTGTCTTTGGCGTAATGCATAAAAAGTCCTGTAATTGGGTTATCTTGAATACTATTCATTAAGAAATTAGCGAATCCCAAGTTTTGTTCGTAAGGATGCATGTGGATGGACTACTGAATTCAATTCCAAGTTTGCAATCACTAGTCCAATAAAGTGTTTATAATCAAATTTATCGAAAAAAGTTTACATAGCCAAACTGTGATTTTCTATTGTGGATATGGGCTCCAACTCCAAATTGCTGTTGGATTAATTTCAAATTGGACTAGGAAGAAAGAGTCAATTCCCCTTTATGAATGCTAGGAAATGCCTATGATCTTTTGCATTTCCTCTTGATTGTCATATTGTTTGGTTTCATGTTGGAAGTTATGGCATAAGTTTGACGTCGGCTGCCAACCAGATGCAACCCTCCTTTATCTGGGCTGGGAACCAACAATGACAGCATAAAACTTCCACATGTGCAATGTAATAGATTATTACCTGGGTAGATTACAATCAAGCGTTATCTAGTAGTCTATTAGTTGGGATAGATTTAGAAATGAATGCACTCGAGGGCAGTGTTCGAAATATCGGTATCGTGTTACGTATCGCGTCCTTGGGATACGGATGCGTATTGGTTGTCGCATGGGATATATCGTTTGTATAAGGTAATTTATCGCACTTTTTGAGAAACATAGGGAAACATTGGGAAAATGGTTGATTTTTCAATGAAATTTTAAGGGTTGTTAAAAAAGACCTTAATATATACTTTTAAATCATAACATCTCAAAAAAGAAGTGCACATAATAGGTTTCCTTTATATAGGGTGCTAAGCTTTGCACTGTCTGATTGAACTAATGCAACTATATTCAAATTGAATGCATAACATTCAGAGTGTATGTGATGATCATTTCATCAAACACTCCTAAGTACTTCGAAATTAGTCTCAATTTACAGCTAGTTGAAGGGAAATTTTGAAAAAATAATATTTTAATAATTCGTAATTAAAAAATAATTTTTATTTCTTAAAAATTGACAAAGATCTAACAAATCAGTAGATCAACCCTCATACATGCTTGATTTCATGTTTGGAGTAACATTGCAAGCAATTGGGAGAAATTGGATTTTTTTTTGAATTTTTCCGATCTTCCCCAAATCAGACCACCTACACCCAAATTTCGAAATGAGAATATATGTGATGATCATTTCATCAAATACTCCTAAATACTTCGAAATTAGTCTCAATCAGTGTTCGAAATATTAGTAACGCGTTACGTATCGCACTCTTGGGATACGGATACGTATTGATTATCGTATGGGATATATCGGTTGTATCGCGTAATGTATCGCTGTTGTTGGAAATATGGGGAACATTGGAAATTGGTCGATTTTTTTGATGAAATTTCAATGATTGTTAAAAAAGACATCAATACACACTTTCAAGTCAAAACATTACAAAAAACAAGTGCACATAATAGGTTTTATTTGTATGGGGTCCTAATCCATGCGTTGTTTAACTGAATTGATCAAGTATATTCATATAATTTATAAATGTAAGAAGACGTGTGGAAACACGAGAAATACTTTCAAAAGCAAAAGAAGAATCACTAGATTAGGTTACATACATGTTTGATTTTATGTTTAGACACAAAGATTGCAACCCATTTGTGAGAAATTGGAAATTAATTTTTTTTTTTTTAAATTTTCTGAAACTCGGCCCTTCTCCTCTAAATCTTGAAATTGAAGCTCCTAATCCATGATTTTTCATGCAAAACATGAAAAATCATGGATTTGTAACAATTTGACACTAGTTTAACATGATTTACAAAAAAATGAATTGAAAAAAAATGCTCACTGGATAGAACATGTGGGATATATCCCACTACCTGTGTGTTTTGTATCGCACATGTGGGATACAAGATATATCGTGGGATATATCGGCCGATATCGTCGATATTTAAAACACTGGCAGTGTTTTAAATATCGTTATCGCGTAATGTATCGCACCCTTGGGATATGGATAAATATCGGTTATTGCATGGGATATATTGGTTGTATCGCGTAATGTATCATTGTTGTTGGGAAACATGGGAACATTGGGAAATTGGTCGAATGTTTCAATGAAACTTTAGGGATTGTTGTAAAAGACATCAATACAACTTAGAAAAAAAAAACATTACTAAAAAAATGCACATAATGGGGGTTTCCTTTGTATGGGGTCCTAATATATGTGCTTTCCAATTGAACTGATGCAACTATATTCAAAATATATTCATATAAGTTATAAACATAAGAAGACATGTATGAAAACACAAGTAATGCATTTAAAAGCAAAAGAAGAATCACTAGATCAGGTTACATGTTTAATTTTGTATTTGGATACGAACATTGCAATTTATTTGTGAGAAATTGAGAAAATTCGTTTTTTTTTTCCTCAATTTTCCACAACTTGACCCATCTCCCCCAAATCTCGAAATCAAAGTTCCATATCCATATTTTTTTATGGAAAACATGAAGAATCATAGATTTGTAACCATATGACATTGATTTAACGTGATTTACAACAAAAAAATGGATCGAAAATTGAAAATGCTCACTGGATTGAATAGGTGGGATATATCGGCACTGCTTGTGCGTTTTGTATCGCATAGGTGGGATACAAGATATATCGTGGGATATATCGGTTGATATCGTCGATATTTAAAACACTGGTGGTAGGTAGAGGTGTACACGAGTCGAGTCGAGCCGAGCTTTGTCCAACTCGTGCTCGACTCGGACTGCTTGAGTCTCGGCTCGTGCTCGGCTCGGCTCAACTTGACCTTTGAGCTCGGAACAGCAGCTCGTGCTTGGCTCGGCCGAGTTCGAGTTCGAGTTTTTGAGCCGAGTTTCGAGTTCCAAGGAGGGAGAGAGTAGAGAGATTGGACGGCAGCCGTGCGGTGGTGCGGGTAAGGGAGGAGGAGGGAGAGAGACGAGTAGAGAGGGCTGTGCGGGTAAGGGAGAGGAGGGAGAGAGTAGGAAATCGGACGGCTGTGCGTCGGTGCGGCCGTGCGGGTAAAGGAGGATGAGGGAGAGAGTAGAGAGAGAGAGAGGGAGGAAGGTTAGCTTAGCCGACTAAGAGAGAGGGAGGAAGAGAGGGTTAGGGAGGAGAGTCTAGGGTTCGTGCGGGCTGGGATGGTTTTTGAAAATGGGTAGGGTTTTTTTTTTTTTTGAAGGGTGTATATACCCTGTACCGAGTCGAGCTGAGTTCGAGCAGTATTCGAGTCAAGTTGAGCTGGGGCAAGATCGAACTCGGCTCGAACTCGTTTCGAGCTCCAAAAATCAGCTCGACTCGATTCGAACTCAGCTTCGATCCGAGTTGGTCGAGTTGAGCGAACTACCGAGCTAACTCTGCTTGTGTACAGTCCTAGTGGTAGGTACCTAAGTGAGATTACCCTTAGGTACCTCTATGAGGTATGTAAGCACAGTTCTTTAACTAATCCTCCATGTGAATTTCCTACCATACTCGCTGTAGGGATCTAGAACAACAAAAGCTATGGGGCCCACCCTAGTGTATTTGTGACATCAACGTTGTCTATTAGTTGTGCCAGCTCAACTTAAGTTGTGACCTAGAAATGAGGTTGATCCAAAGCTTAAGTGGGCCACACCACATGGAACAATAGGAATGGGAATGGCCACCATCGGAACCTATCTGGGCAAACCATGATTTTTATATTCCATCATGCACACCATCCCTCATTTGGTCATGGGCCCAAAAATCAGGCCAATCAATGAACTTGGTGAGATGTAGGCCACACCATAAAAGAACTCGAGAGGGGGGTGCACACCCTTGATTCTTGTAGAGGGCCTGCCATGTTGTGTATATACCACCAAATACATTGGTATGAAACATCTACCATAGATGATGGCATGCCTTATAGATCAAGCCATTCTGAAACTTGCATGGGCCCCAATGCAAATCAATGGTTGGCATCCCCCTTCCAACTGTTCCTACTTGTGTGTCTCACTTAAGTCATGGATTGGCTTGACTATAATGGGGTGATGTATGTGACGGTGGGAGTAGATGTCACATGCACTATACAATGGGGCCCATGAAAAATAAAGGGTGGATGTCCCCCTTCCAATCGTTTCCTATTGTGTCCCATTGGAATCATGGCTCAGGCTGATTTTTAGGACGTAGGCCTAACATGGGGTGAAGCATTTGATTTTTAGACCAAGTAGATGACATGAATGCTTGCTCGCAAGTGAACATTTCACCACACACACACACACACATAGAGGGAGGGAGGGACATAGAAAACAATGTCCAGCCATTGAGTGGGTGTGGCTGGTTTTTGCACAAGGTGATCCTCATGATGTGGCCAACTTAATGGAGAGGTTGGATGTTGCGTTTATGTCAAAATGTAAACAAGTACAAATAGGTGAGAAGTGGGAGGAGCACGAGTCCGAAGCATGATTGAAGTAGGAGCAACATGTAGCAAGAAGGAACTTGTGACTAAGATTCATACTATTGGTGCCAATGGTGAAAAAAAAAATCATGCCAATTGGATGAAGCCGAACCTTTTCAATGCAGGCCATTTTTTTTTATAGCCATCTATTTTTTTATGAGCCATAGATTGGATGGTTAGAATTACGAAATCAAAGTGCTTCTTTGGAATAATAAGCAATTCAGGGTGGGGCTTAGGAATTGACATTTCAACATGATGATTGGAACTATTTTGTTTGTCCACTGAATCTTGAGTATCCATTTCTTATGCTATTGATTGGATGGTTAGGCTCATTGGATTGGCATGATTTTTGTCCCCTATTGGATGAAGGATTGGACAGTCAACATTGATGATTGACGTTGTGGTGTAGGACGGCCTAATCTAACCTTAAATGAATGTGATATTTAAAAAGGGCGGATTTAGGCAAGCATTAACAATAAAAATTTAGCATTATACATTATAAAATAAGAATGAACTAAGGAAAATTCAGCAATGATCATGGCCATCCATCACAAACACGTTATGTTGAACCTTAAATTCTGAATTTAGTCGGATCCGGCGAAAGATGGGACTTTCGTCTTGCAATAGGTCAGTCTGACGATTCAAGTGGATTTTATAATCTAGGAAATATGAATTTTCTATATTGTGAAATCTGAAAAATTCAAAAAAAATTGATGGTTCTTTGATTATAGTTCAAATCTAGGGCCTTGGGTGATGGGATTTGAAGAACAAAATATGTATTAGTGGGGATCAAGATCTTCTAAATTATAATGATTTGGACTAAAAAGAAAATGGATCGGCTTTTGGATATAGAGAATTTAGAAGAAAAGGAAGAAAAGAGGTTTAAAGAAGAGAGTACCTTGAGAAAAGAAAGAAGGAGAGAGAAGGAGAAGATGGGAAATCACTTCCCTAGGCCTCACGCCATCTTCCAATCACTGGAAGTCGAAGATGGAATTGTACGGCCTTGAAGAAGCAAGAGATCTTTTTTTTTTTTTTTTTTGGTTTTTGGTTTTTGGTTTTTTTCCTCCCTATAAACATAACATAGCATTCATCCTGAAGTTTAGGGCAAAACACCTTATAAATTTGGAATTACATTAAATGACCAAAATATCCCCTACTAAAAAAGTTTCAAAAAAAAGAAATTTGCTAAAAAATTATGCGCGCATTGTCTTAAAACTCTAATAAATGAAATATTCATAAATAAACTCAAATCCAAGATCCCTGATGGGCCCCAATGATAGTGCAATGAAGGTGGGCCGTGACGATCCAATGGTCCACTCACACCATCATTGCAATCCAATGGTCTAAATATCTCTTTCAAGCAAGTTACACGTCATGAACACGTGTAAGGTCTTCAACGTCTTGAGACCCGACTCGTACCCGTAATCTAACCACATTGACACAGGTAATGCACGCCTCTTGCATGATATACTTTGAATGGTCTGATGTCTGCATCACCTTGCTTCAAGTGACTTAAAAGTTTTACATTAGAATTTTCCATATGCGTGTGTGGGTGGACGTGCGCATATGTCTAGGTAATGATCTCCTAGGAACTGGTCCGTACCATGCATCCAACTTGTTTATTAGATTCATCACTTGATGAAGCCCCTTAGGCCTAGAAATCAGCCTGATCCAAAACTCAAATGGGTCACAACAAAGGGAACAAAGTGCGAGGGGACGCTCACCCTTATTTTTGTTGGGGCCCACTTGAGTTGCAAAACAACTTGATTTTTTGCATGACCCTTCATCCAAGCCAACACCCCCCCCCCCCAATTGTAGTGCTCCTAGTAGCATTGGTTCACTGGGACAATCCAATCAATTGATTTGAACTGCTCATTAAGTTTAGGACACATTTTGTGGGCTACTGTGCCAAAATCACAATGATTGGATGCATTTTTTTAAATAACATATAGGGTGTAGCATAGCTTTTACGCTTTTGAAGTGTGCGGCATGAGCTACAAGCTACTTCTAGATTTTTAATTAAGTTGTGGTTGGTTACATCAAATATCATGAAAATTTATGATATTTTGCACCAAATTAGACTAAACTAATAATGAAATTTCATGATATCTGGTGCAACCAAACATGATATAAAATAATAGGAAAAATAGGGTGAAGATTAACTATACAGATAAAGGAAGAGCAACATCATTGGTTTAATACTGTTACTTTTATTGATTTTTCTAAGATCATTGAAAAGATAAACTAATTTTTATTGAAAGAAAATGTAACAAATCATTGAATACGTAAATTGATTTTTGTTTCAATGAAAAATAGTGCAGTGTGAGCTACGTAGCATGTAGCGTGAGCTATGTAGCATGTAGCTTAGGTTATATGTGACTTAAGCTATTTTCATGAGCTACGTAGCGTAAAGTCTAAGCTACGCAATGTAGCATAAGCTACATGCTACATAGCATAACTACTTAAAACACTAATCGGATGATCCAATGCGTTCATTATTTGGCCTTATTTTCTATATCCATCATTTTTCTAGGCCATGGATGGGATGACCATGATTGCCATACAAAGTGATTCTTTAGAATCATAAGCCATTTGTACTGGTCCCTAACGAATAGATGGATCAAGTTGTTGCTTAGACCTATTATCTTGCAAATGATCTTGACCATCCATATTTAAGGCCATTGATCAAATGGTGAATATTTGTCATATTGGTGTGATGTTTTCAAGGTAGCCCATAAAATGTGCCTTTGCCTAATGATCATTCTAGATCAATGGATTGGATTGTCTAAGTGTCCAAATGCAACAAGGAGCACTATAACTTATTTTGCTCTGAAAGCACTGTAGCATCTATGTGTGCGCGTGTGTGAGCGCGTGTGCGTGCATGCGTCATGTAAAAGAAATGATCACATCCAACCGGTTGGATGATAAGTTAACGTCCACCCAGCAGATAACTTTTAGCTTGTCATGTGCGTGCAACATCTCCAATAGGTTGGCTCACTATGAGGATAACCATGTGCAAAAGTCAGCCCCATCCACTTATCAAGCGCACCACACTTGTATTTGGTTATTTTATTAATTTTTAATTAAAAATGATTTTTATTTTTCAAAAATTGATAAGGACTTAAAAAATCAGTAAATCAGCCCTCATACATGCTTGATTTTATGTTTAGTACAACATTGTAAGCAATTTGGGAGAAATTGGGAAAATTTTGAAAATTTCCCAAATTTTCCCAAATCGGTCCTACACTAAAATTTCGAAATTACAGTGTATGTGATGATAATTTCATCAAATACTTTTAAATATTTTAAAATTAGTCTCAATTAACGGCTGGTTGAAGGAAAATTTTGAAAAAAACATGGAGAGCATAAAAAACCAATGGATATCGAAATCAAAGCTCCAACTCCATGATTTTTCATGCAAAACATGAAGAACCAATGGATTTGTAACCATTTAACATTGCTTCAACATAATTTCAATAAGAAAAAAAGGGATTGGAAATTGAAAATGCTCACCAGATCGAACGTGTGGGGATATATCGGCACTAAATGTGCATTTTTTATCACACAGGTGGGATATAAGATATATCGTGGGATATATCGGACAATATTGTCGATATTTAAAACATTGGCTGTGAGTACTGCGTCACTAAAAAAACTCTTAGAAACATTCATGTGAATTAAGAGAGCATAAGTTATCTCATGCAGGTGACGATTTTTTTTTATTCTACAATCCCATTTTGTTGTTGGGGGTCACATGATGTCTGATGCGGGATTTCTGTTAAAAAGAAGAAGAAAAAAACTGACTAAAAGCTTCAGACATGTACTTGCCATTATCAGAGTGAAACACATACACCTTCGAATTGAACTGATCTTGCACTTCCATATGGAAGGTCATAAAAATAGAAAATAACTCAGATTTATCTTTCATTAAATGAAGTTAATAAAAATAGAAAATAACTTAGATTTATCTTTTATTAAATAAAGCTATGTCATTCTCGATTCTCGAATAATAATCAACAAATGTAACAAAATACTTAAACCCATACCTAGTAGATAGTTTAACTAGACCTCAAGCATCTAAATGAACTAAATGACGCTTCACAACACATGGTGGAAAAGTAATACGGTGATGCTTACTCAACTCACACATCACACTTTAGACATAATATGGACAACAAGGAATGAATGACACCCTTAAGAATCTTCTTCTATGATACTTGACCGAGACGTTTGTGCCACTAATAAGTTGAGATGTCTTTTTTAATTGTTGCGCCTATATGTCACAATTAAGATGGTGTAGCCTATCATGCTCATGTCCTCCACTAATCTTCTTCTTCATCTTTAGGTCATGGAAAACACAATGTGAAGGGTAGAAAGTGATACAACAATTAAGGGATTTGGTAAATTTGCTAATAGACACAAGGCTTGAAGGAAATTTTGGAACAAATCAAAATAAAGGATAATGAAAGAGAGGGACTTGTATGAATGGTACGCATGTCACATACTTTGAATTGGGTACCATTTGCCAAAGTGGCAGAAGAGCCTGTTAATGAGCCATCAATAGATGAAAACACACTAGACTGACCTATCATAGGGTCAGATGTTCAAGGCTAACGAATTACGAGACTTGGATCCTAAACAAGCCACATATGTGGTCACGAATATAGCCGTAGGGGTGGAAGTAGCTGCAAAAGTAGTAGGAATTGATTGATTCTATAGATCATTCAACAACTTGAAATATTCTTATTGAGTTAGAGTAGCCATCTCATCAGTCATACATGTCTATGGAGCAGTAGATGTAGAATTATTAAGAAGAGGCTTGCTGTCGTCTCTAGTGTCGGAAGCTTGATTAGTCCATGTAGGCTCCCTGTAGAGATCCTAACATTTTTCAACAGAATGATTGGAAAGCCCACAATATGTGCAGTTCCTAAGTTTGCGACTTGTGTTATGGCCAGTGTTCGAAATATTGGTAGCTATGTATCACACCCTTGGGATACAGATACGTATCAGTTATCGCATGGGATATATCGTTTGTATCGTGTAATTTATCGCACTTTTTGGAAAACATGGGGAAACATTGGGAAAATGGTTGAATTTTTCAATGAAATTTCAAGGATTTTAAAAAGACCTTAGTCCACACTTTTAAATCATAACATGTCAAAAAAGAAGTGCACATAATAGGTTTCCTTTGTATAGGGTCCTAAGCCATGCACTATCCGATTGAACTAATGCAACTATATTCAAATTGACAAGGACTTGACAAATCAGTAGATCAACCCTCATACATGTTTGATTTCATGTTTGGAGTGTAACATTGCAAGTAATTTGGGAGAAATTGGGGAAATTTCAAATTTTTTTCCAATTTTCCCCAAATTGGACCACCTGATTCAAATTTTGAAATTAGAGTGTATGCGATGATCGTTTCATTATTCCTAAATACTTCGTAACTAGTCTTAATTGACAGCTGGTTGAAGTAAAATTTTGAAAAAAAAAAACAAACATGGAGAACATGAAGAACCAATGGGTATCGAAATTAAAGCTTCAACTCCATGACTTTTCATGCAAAATATGAAGAACCAATGAATTTGTAACCATTAGACATTGATTTAACATAATTTCAACAAAAAAGGGGATCAAAATTGAAAATGCTCATCGGATCGAACATGTGGAATATATTGACACTACCCGTGCGTTTCATATCGCAAAGGTGGGATACAAGATATATCTTGGGATATATTGGCCGATATCGTTGATATTTAAAACATTGGTTATGGCCAGTGTTCAAATTATCTCCAATATTATCGAAATATCTCCGATATTATCTTTATCTCTAGCTCAGCGATACCAATAATACTGGTAGCGATACTAATAACGCTGGTAGTATCAGAAATTCCAGGTATTAGCAATGTATCGCTAAGTATCGCCAACGTATCAATATCGCTAATGTACTTGTCAATATTTTCAACTATGTAAATTCTATGTGTCGCTTGTATTGCCAATGCATCAATATCGCCAATGTATCGCCAATATTTTTGACTATGTAAATTCTAGGTAATGCTTGTATCATAAGTGTATTGACGATATTTCAATAATATTGCCAACTATTGATATTATCAAAATTTTGTCTATTAGAAAAAAAATTATTTCATTTTTCTTTTTTCATGGGTACATGGTTGTATGTAGTGTTCAATTTTCCATTGATAATATTGATAATATCTTGATATTATCGATATCGCAACATGTGAGATATTGAGACCACGATCTTTTGTTTCCTTTTCAATTGTTGATGATTTCTTTGTGAAATATCATGTGTTGTTGATATTTTGCAATATCGATGGATATTTGGATGGTTAAATAGGCCGGAGGGGAGGTTGGACTGATTTCTTACACTAACACATGCTTTTAAGGCCCCATAAAATGGAAACTTGTTATGTATGCATTCTTTTTGCAATTTTGTTTTATTTCTAAATATGCAAATATTTACATTTTAACATCTCCTGAAGTTTCGCTGAAAATTCCATCATTTATCTTATGTTTCCCTACATTTCCGGTTATCAAAGATATTATCGGCGATGTCGATATTGTTTCCATATCCATGGCAAGAGAAACTTGTAGCGATACTGATACTTTGAACATTGGTTATGGCTACCTCCCATTTCATCACGGCCACTTCTTCCACCATGGCCACCATTCTTTGTTGAAGACCGAATATTTCTTTATAACTGATAAGTGCGAGAGATGTTTTTATCAGATGAATATTTCTCTTGTAGGGCATTCCATACTTCTTTAGCCGTACCCAAAAACATGACATTTACACTTATTAAGGGTTCTATACTCTTTCATAACCAGGTCATAATTTGGGTGTTTTCTTGGATCTATTTATCATAAGTACTGGATTCTTCATTAGGCTTCTCTATGGTTGGATATCTTAATTGTCCTTTGGTCGTGAAAAAAACTTGGATGGACTTAGACCACTGTAAATAATTATCCCATTTGACTTAATAGAGGTTATGTGGACCCCTAAAAAATCAAATGGGTTTATAAATTCAACTTTCGGATCGGTTTTTATCTCCACAATAAATAAACGAAAGAGTACTTCACAAGCATAATCATTGGCTGACCGAGCACAATTGATGAGCACCATACTTGAATGCTTCACACGATGCGCATGTTACCTCAGGCAGAAGAATCAGCGACATGTCCACTACTTCCATCTGGCTACGAAGAAATATAGTCAGGAATACGGCATCCAACACGAGTAAACAACCCGTATTTGGCAACGGTCACACATGGGGTGATATCATTCAAGAAGCCGATGCCTTCATTCCCCCACGCATAGACGGACCGTTATGAAAAGTTCAGCAAACAAAAGAAGTAAAAAAGAAACCCTAGGTTTCTTCAAAAAATTTCAACACAAGCAAGAGAAGGGACACCAAGGGATAAGAGAAAAGAAGAAACAAGAAGATTTGGAGAAGAAAATGTCATCGCATGCTAAAGGCACGGCGTGAACCCCTGAATACTCCCTCACTGCCGTTGTTGCTCCCCCAATCCCACTACTCCCAAGTTATGAATTGAATCGGTCCTCCCAAACGTTCGATGTCGCCATTCATCATCATGAGCAATTCGTATACTTTCCCTCTTCGCCATTGTAATCTCTCTATTAGAGCCCTTTCTTGACTTAAATGTCCTCTTCAATGTCTTGTGCAGGAACACCAAACATTTCTGCTCGACATGCATCAAGGGTAGTCGTCTCCTTTTCCCTCACCGCCTTTTTTTTCCTTTAATTTCTTTTATTAATTTATTTATTTAGTCCATTTGTTCTGTTACTTCTTTAGGGACACTGGGACACCTAGAAACTTAAACCTTTTTTATGGTCCAAGTGTTGTTTTAATCAAGTTATGCCCCCGCTCTTATTGTAGTACTTGCACATACTTAGTTGTCTACTCCCACCTATTCTTACCCTACGTTGCTATCCTATATCTTTGTTTCATTTTTGGGCATTTTCCTAAAGTCAGGTTGTCAACTTCCAAGCCCAAGGTCCTAATCAGGAAGTCACCAACGCAAATCTCCAATGGACAACAGTCCAAGCTACCCTACAAACACAATAAACACTAATAAGCCCACTCTCCACGACAATTGCCCACCATACTAGTAATCCATAGCTTACAGTCCACTCTTCAAAAACACCGAAATAAAGTGTGTCACAGATTTATGTAATAAACTAATGAATCAAACACATGAACTCATAAAACAACCACCATTCAATAAAAAACAATAAAAAATCCAGTGAAAACATCCAACTTTAATAAAATAAAAAACAAGAAGAAATTACAAAAAATGATTAAAAAAAACGAAGAAGAGGTGAAAATGAATGTATTCATCTTATCATTTCATCCATATTTCCATTTCCCCAAATTGATTTTTGAAAAAAAATACAAAAAATTATGAAATGGTCGAAAATACATAAAGAACAAAATTATTGATGATAGAGTTATGTCCAAACAACATAGATTTGTGTTCAAACAACAATAATTTTTAAATTTCCTTAATTTGATTTGAAAAAAAAAAAACAAAAAAATTTTAAAATTGCCAAAAATTGGTAAAAAAATATATGTTAAAAATAATTATAGCTTATAAAATGTTAGTCTATGTTCAAAGAATTTAGATCTACCACTCCCCCAAAGAAATTTTGGAAAAAGAAAAAGGAAATTTTTTTTTTTTAAAAAAATGCCTAAAAAAAGGTTCAGAAATAAGAAAATAATTTAAATCTAGTAATAAATTGTAGATCCATGTTCAAAACAATATAGATTTACCTATATCTATCATTCGATTCATTTCCCTAAAATTAAAGTTGCATTTTTTTTATTTACTTCAGAAAATGCCCAAAACAGTAACTTGAAAATACCAAAAAAAAAATAAAATGTTGATGCATGTGTAAAATCTTTAGATCCATAGTATTGAAAGATCCTTCGTGCATCAGTACAAAAATTAGGGGAGTGGATTAGGTGAGACCCTGGACCCACTGAGGTGGGTGGGACCCCTGATTGTGGGGCCCATTGTGATTTTTGTGACTAAATCCATGCTGTCCATCCGTATTTAAAGATCATTTTAGGGCATGATCCAAAAAGTGAAGCAGATCCAAATCTCAGGTGGACCATAATATAGGAAACAGTTGTAATCGAGCATTAAAAACTTCTCGTGGGCCACAAAAATTTTGAATCAAGCTGATATTTGTGTGGTCTCCTCATCCAGATCGTTGCAACCTTATCAATAGGTTGGATGGCACATAAACATTCTGGTGGCCCTCATGAAGTTTTTAATGGTAGGGATTCTATCACTACTGTTTCCTGTGGTATGGTCCACTTAGGATTTGGATCTCCTTCATTTTTGGTATCATGCCCTAAAATGAGCTTTCAAAACGCTTGGACGGTGTAGATTTAAGGTACATACATCACTGTGAGCCCCACAGTCGAGTCCCACCCACCTCGGTGGATCTAGGGTCTCACCTAATCCATTCCCAACAATTAGTTGATTTTTTTAAAAGAAACTTTCAGACAATTCTAGCGTAAATTGACAAAAAAAAGGAAAAAAATTCCCAAATTGAAAGCAAATCATGCATGATTTGATCTATTTGGTGTTATAGTGATGATTTGACTTGATTTCAGTAAGAATTTAAAAAAAAGTTTTTTTCAATCTTAAATTTTAATTTATCCTTTGATTCGATGCAAAAAACCTTGTTTTGATCAAAGGCACTGTAGATTTGGTCAGAAATGGGCCTAAAAGAGTCCCTCAAGGAAGGTGGAAAAAAGGAAAAAGGGGACCAGCTGGGGCTATTTATGCCCGTATTAGTTTGGCCGATACGGGTATGGCATGGCGGTGCCCAATGTTTTAAATATCCTTATCGCATAATGTATCGCACCCTTTGGATACGGATACATATCGGTTATCACATGGGATATATCGGTTGTATCGCATAACATATCGTTGTTGTTGGGAAACATGGGAACATTGGGAAATTGGTCGATTTTTTCAATGAAACTTCAGGGATTGTTGAAAAAGACATCAATACACACATTACAAAAACAAGTGCACATAATAGGGGTTTCCTTTGTATGGGGTTCTAATATATACTCTTTCCAATTGAACTGTTGCAAGTATATTCAAAGTCTATTCATATAATTTATAAACGTTAGAATACATGTATGAAAACACAAGCAATACATTCGAAAGAAAAAGAAGAATCACTAGATCAGGTTACATACATGTTTAATTGTGTTTGGATACAAAGATTTCAATTGATTTGCGAGAAATTGAGAAATTTCAATTTTTCTTAATTATCCACAACTTGAACAATCTCCCCCAAATCTCGAAATCGAAGTTCCAAATCCATGATTTTTCATGGAAAACATGAAGAATCATAGATTTGTAACCATTTGACACTGGTTTAACGTGATTTACTATAAAAACATGGATCGAAAATCGAAAATGCTCACAGGATTGAATAGGTGGGATATATCGGCATTACATGTGCGTTTTGTATCGCACAGGTGGGATACAAGATATATCGTGGGATATATTGGCTGATATCATCGACATTTAAAACACTGGCAATGCCAATATGGTATCATTTTTTCAACACGGGCCAATATAGACCCTTGTTGCATATCATAACGTGTCAATACGAATAGGATATGCCCGTATCGATTGATACGATAACGGTTTTTAAATCCATGGTCTTCACATGCCATCGCAAGATCTCGTTCATCTAGATACCTCTCAACCAGTCTTTGGGAGGATTTTGCATGTGAGTGATGGTTTGATGGCTCAAGGTTGCTGAGTTTTAGAGGAGTTCGGGAATGTAATGTGAACTTCGGTTATGATGTGTTGTCTTATGTTATTACCTTGAGAGTTCAGTCACACATAGGCTATTTGTGGGAATGTGTGTTCTCACTCTTATCCTTGTAAATGGACTCATTAGTCATTTAATCAAAAAAATAGAGGTGTAACCATTTTGGATACCTTGGCACTCTAATTTAGCAATAATGCCCTAGCCCGCCCTTTAATGTAAGCCTCTTTTGTTTTTTGTTTTCTATTTATTGAACATGTTGGCAATGGAAACTCAACTTTTATTGTGTTATGCATTATGGTATTGCCTTTGTCCCATGTCGGATAGTTGTGGGAATGTGAATTGTAACTCCTATGTATATAAAGGGGTTCTAGTCATCTATTCTATTTGAGGGATAGCTGGGAGCTTTAATATAGTAAGATTGCCCAGCACTTCTTTGAGTATAAATATTGTGTTTATCTTTCTTTTTTACTTTTATTAACACAAATTATGAATGCCTATTTGATTTTCATTGCCAGGAGAGGCGAAGAACATTCTTTCATTCTAAAACCAGCAACCTCGATGTCGAAGGATCTTAAGGCTCATGGTGAAAGTTCTTTGCCAACATCTTCCCAGGCGGCAAGTGCAACATCCAATTTGCATCCGATTACAAGGATTGGTGAAGTAAAAAAGGTTCCTACTAATGCTGATCAGTATGCAGTACTAGTATCATGCCGCTGCAACTACACTGGTAACCTCCCTTTTTTTTTTTTGGAAAGATTAAGACTGGTAACTTTTTAACTGGGTACTGCAAATAATCCTGAAATGAGCTTGCTAGGCCCACATGCATGTGCAATAAAGGCTCATGTACACGCCACACGTGCCAGTAGGACACAAAAGGTCCAAGATCAAATCCATCCATCAGAATGGCTCCACTATCTTGATGCCCTAGCCCAAGAATCAGGTCGATCCAGTGGTCAGGTAGGCGACAGTTTGCAAAACAAATGTATGGCTCTGAAAAACTTGGATTAAGTTTTCTAACCACCTGCGTTTCCAATATTGGGGCCCACGTGCTGATTGGACCAAAATTTATTTTTTGGAAACAAGTACAAGGTTGGACCAACTTATGGGCCATGCCGGCATTTGTGGCGTGCGCATGAGCTTTATTGCACAGAGTGTTCGAACTTCGAAATATCTCCGATATTATCTTTATCTCCTGCTCAATGATACCGATAACATTGGTAGCGATACTGATAACGCTGGTAGTATCAGAAATTTTATATATTAGCAATGTATCGCTAAGTATCGCCAACGTATCAATATCGCTAATGTAATCGCTAATATTTTCAACTATGTAAATTCTAGGTGTTGCTTATATTGCCAATGTATCAATATCGCCAATGTATTGCCAATATTTTCGACTATGTAAATTCTAATTAATGCTTGTATCATAATTCATAAGTGTATCGACGATATTTCAATAATATCGCCAACGTATTGATATCATCAAAATTTTGTTTATTAGAAAAATAAATAAATTTCATGGGCACATGGTTATATGTAGTGTTCAATTTGTCATTGATATTAATAATATCTTGACATTATCGATATCGCAACATGTGCGATATTGAGACCACAATCTTTCGTTTCCTTTACAATTGTTGATGATTTCTTGGTGAAATATCATGTGTTGTTGATATTTTGCAATATCGATGGATGTTTGGATGGTTAAATAGGGCGGATGGGACGGTTGGACTGATTTCTTACAACAGTACATGCTTTCAAGGCCTCATTAAATGGAAACTTGTTATATATGCATTCTTTTTGTTTTTTTGTTTTTGTTTTTTTTTTTTTTTTTTTTTTTTTTTTTAAAAATTTCTAAATATGCAAATATGTACATTTTAACATGTCCTGTAGTTTCGCTGAAAATTCCATAATTTTTTCCATGTTTCCCCCCATTTCCGGTTATCAATGATATCATCGACGATATCGATATTGTTTCCGTATCCCTGGCCAGCGAAACTTGTAGCAATACCGATACTTCAAACACTGATTGCACACGTGTGCGCTTAGCAAAGTTCTCCTGAAATACTTCAGTAGAGGATATTCAATCTCATCTTGTGCTTTCAGAATCGAGGCTTTTCTTCAAGAAGCCTACTAGTTGGCGCCCTCGTCTGCCTAGGGATCTCATGATCTCTGTCGCATCAGATATATCCAAACAAACTTTTGGACCTAATGGAGGGATGTCTCAACTTCCAGTTCAGGTTATATCCCATCTGAGAAAGTGATTCTGTTTCTTTCTTAAGCATAAGAAATTTAGGCCATTTCAAGTTTAAACCTATTCTCTGACTGGCACCCCTTGTTAAATGTTCAGGTGTTAACCCTTCAGGCTTCAAATTTAACATCAGAAGATTTAACCTTAACAGTTCTTGCTCCGGCATCATTTACTTCACCCCCTTCAGTGGTTTCATTAAATTCCGCTCCATCAACCCCAGTGAGCCCGTTTCTTGGTTCCTCTGAGTTCACGGCAAGAGTGAGCGGGGAGAGACGTGTAACAGGCATGCAGAAGCTGAGTTCAATGCCTGTTGTACAAGAGAATCAAAAGGAGAAGGGCAGCAATGGGGGTAGATCCATTTCTCTCAATGAGCAGACTGTTTCCTCTGATGTCATTCCAAGTACAGATTTGGGCTGTACACATCTTTGGTTGCAGAGTACAGTTCCTCTAGGGTAGTATCCCGTACTGCTGTTTGCTTATTTATCTTAAACCAAGACATGATTTCGTACTACTAAAATATCATCTGAGTTCTTTCTTTTTTCTCGTCCTCTCTTGTGGCATCAGATGTGTTCCTTCTCAATCAACAGCCCTTGTCAAGCTTGAGTTACTACCACTGACTGATGGGGTAATCACACTTGATACTTTGCAGATTGCTGTTAAAGAGAAAGGTGTGCTTCTGTGCTCATTCTCTTCATTTATTTTGCATTTCTGTCATTATTGTATATGGAAATAATATACAGGAGTCATCAATTTGGTCAACTCTACTTGGAAGCAAGGCATTCAATAACGGTAACGGTGGCCATAACGGCCTTGTGACAATCATTCTTTTTCTAAAGGAGGACCCCCCCCCTATGTTCAAGAATGGGCATTATATCCTTGTATTGCTTAACGGGTCCCACCATTATTGTTATGGCCATTACATACCATTTTTGAATACCATGCTTGGAAGTATAATTTTTTTAACCCAATAAAAAAAACATTAATAACCACCAATCATGGCTGTGGGACTGGGTTGATAAACATAGATCCCTCCAAATTAGTCAGCCTTACTGTAACGCATTGCGTTGAAACATAAAGGATGTCTGTTCATTTTTCACTTGTGGTTTGGAGCATGACAGGTCTGACATATATTCCCGAACATTCCCTAAAGATCCATGCAGCTTCCAGCATTGCCACAGGGATTGTGTAGGATACTCCAAACACAATTCTCATTTCTTTTACATTGTCTGGTTGACACGTCTCGGCTTCAATGAGGCAGCTTATTGAGTTCTTTGAGTTTGATGGGCCGTATTGCCAAGGTATGTCATTTCTTCTTTCTTTAGCAGTGTGGAAGTAATTAGCTTGTTGAGTTATTTTCATTTTGGAAGCAACTTATGCATCAATCTGTAATGTACAAGCTATTGGGGACGGTTTCAATGTCCCTAGTTGACAAGCATCTCATGTTCTAAAGCATCATCAACCAATCCTTAGTTTTGCTTCCATTCCAAACCAAAAGATAGGAGGAACTTAGAAATGTATATGATTCTGTAGGTGCAGTTCTTTTATTCTGGAAAAAAGTGTTTGTACTGCCAATGTAATGCTTCTTGAGATTATTCTTTTATTAGGAACCGAACAATACAACAGAGGCCACCATGTTTTAAATATTTCCATTCGTCTTTGTTGCTTATTCAAATAATAATAATATATAAAATAAAATAAAATAAAATAAAAAAGGCAAAGTGTATGGTTGGTCTTGAGTCTAAGCAATGTGATTTTGGGTTTGTACCTCATGGTTAGTGCTAATGGGACCAACTGGATTGATGTGTATGTATGTCACCGCTACAGTAGGAGGTTGCATGCGTACCCGCAGTCAGAGCTAGGGTCGCAACTGGTCCGAGACAGTAATGGGCCTCGGGCCTGCGTTTATTCTGTTTATATTTGGGTGTAGTGGCTTAGTTCTTGGTTGCATGTATCTCTTGTTTTTGTGCCTGTAGACCAGTGTGCCCTCTTTGTATTTTTTTTTCTTGTTAATAATAAATATTTTAGAGTGTGTTTGGTTGCGCTAAGTATATGCCATTTTGCACTGCTTAGAGTGATTAATCATGAAATTTCATGGTATTTGGTGCAAGCAAACGCACCCTTACCTATGAAAAAAGAAAAATCAATTTTCACTTTTCTTTAGGTCCTGTTTGGATTCATGGAAAGTAGAGGAAAGAAACATTGTTTCCTATAAAACTCCATTCCCATTGTTTGTCAAGCCTTCCATGACGTAATTTGTGGGAAACACCATTTCCCGCTTTCGATCTTTGTTTGAAAATGAACAAATTTATTTTCCCACCTCCACCTCTAAGAAAGACATTTTCCTATAATAGAAGATAGATTTCTCAAGGATTAAGCACAAATGTGCCACCATCTCAATTCGGTCACCCCACGAGTGTCACATTTGTTTTTGCCAAATGTGCCATTTTCCATCTTCGGTTATGCCTCACAAGTGCCACTATGCCACATGTATCACCATCCACATTCTCTTGCACCCCACATGTGTTAATGTGCTGCGTGTAACACCATCCATCTTCTTGTGCCCCACATGCTAATGTGCCACATATACCACCATTCTCCTTTTGTGCCCCACGTGTGGAAAGCACTCCATATGTGCCATCATCCATCTTCAATTGCTCCAAATATGCATGCCAATGAGCATAATTGTTGCCATCTACATTCTAGTGCCCACATGTCCAATGTGCCAATGTGTGTTTTGTTACAACTTCAAGCAACTCACATGTACCACCTGTGCCACAATTGAGCTTCCAGAACCCACATGTGCCATGTGCTACTATTCATTTTCAAGCATCCCACATGTGCCACGTGCTAATCTGACACATGCTAGCAATTACCTATAATTTTTTTAAAATTTTTTTTTTCTGTAATTTTTTGTTTTTTGTTTTCTTTTTTGGTTTTGCCAAACAATAAAATTGAAAATAGATCCTAGATTTCTAGGAAAATCTTTTTGAAAAACAAACAAGGAAAACATTGTTCCTTTCCCACATTTTCCAAGAAATAAGGGTTTCCTTTCCTATCCTTTCCATTAATCCGAACAGGCCCTTGATTGATATTTTGTTGTAATTAATGTTGTTTTAACTATGGTAAAGTGACAGTGGTGGAAGAATGCCCATTTTGGTTGGTGCGGAAGAATGCCCATTTTGGTTGGTGCAGAAAACTGGAACCTGATTCGGTGGGATGTCATGTCCCACCTTTTATAAATCAAATCAGTTAGGTCTCTTAAACCATTGGGTACATTCCATGATCTGCAACATCCACAGTTCTGTGGTGGCACTCTGGACTTTTTTCCTTTGTTTTTTTCCCAGGTAGACTTTTCCATCAATGGCAATTACACTCTGGTTGTCCAGATAGCCGTTTCAAGACATTGTGGCCATAGTCTAAGTTGCCCTTCCAGAGACGTAACAGGACATTGTATTGGCTGTGATACCAAACGCTCAGAACCTAACCTATGCGCCAAAAGCCTTAGGACTGGTTGAATGCATCAATCTGCCTTAAACAACTCAGGATCATTTCTTGGAAGTACCCCTTGGTGATCTCAGATTTACACGAGATAGGTGTCTTCAGAAGTTTGCTCCAATGCATCGGGACTTCTTTAGTCATTGAATGAGGGTCATCTTCCAACGCTCGAAACTATTTATATGATGAGTCTCAGTTATGCTGTTGAAAGTCAATTAACAAAAGCTCTTAATCGAATTATTTCAACCCTTAGATAATTTGACCCTTTTGCTTTGAAGATGAATGGTGACTATAGACTTTGCATAATCAGAGGGTTGAAATATTCAATATGGGAATTTTTATTTATATCGATCTGAAACACCGTAAAAACTTGAAAAGCTAACAGCGCTGTTGTATATGCATGTGAAACTCATAGCTTTTAATTTAAAAATTAATTTAAAACAAAAAAAAAAAAAAAAACCTGGAGTTGACGTTCATTCCAGTTGGGTAAATTCGAAGACTTGACCCAGCTCAACTCGATTTTTAATAATTATGAAACCCAAAATATTAACTCAATGTTCATTCCAATTGGGTCAGCTTGAAGACTTGACCCAGCTCCAACTTGATATGATTATTACAAAACACAGATGTTCATTCTGGTCGAGTCAACTCGAAGACTTGCCTGGCTCAACTTGATATTTAACAATTTTAAATCATTATATTTGTAACTATGTTTAAAAGAGAGATGGTCGAGTGCTTTCAGAGAATTACAAGGCATGGTGCTCCTAGTTGCATTCGGACTCTTAGGGTGTGTTCGGATGTTTAGTTACTTAACATCAGCTACTTATGCCACAAGTAGCTTATATTTAGTTGGTATGGTTTTAAAACACCTTAACAAATAGCCTCATGTTGCCATATTGAAACACCAGTTCTAGCCAACTTTTATTTTATTTTATTTATTTTTTACACACACACACACCCCACACACTCACGCTAATGGAATTTCACCACCTATGGATACTCGAACCCTTGACCGGGTGTTGAAACTCCTGAGAGTCTACCACCCGAGCAACAGTAAGGATCCATTTCTAGCCCACTTATTAACACTCACTTTTAAAAACCGCCAATGACCTACTGTGATATTTATTTTCCATCCAACCTGTTGATAAAGGTCACATAGACCAGGATGAAGGGAAACACAAATACCAGATTGATTCATATAACTTTTGGGGCCCCTGAGAAGTTTTTAATTTAGGGCTTTCATTCACCATGTTTCTTATGGTGTGGTCCGGATCTGCTTCATTTTTAGGCTCATGCCCTAAAGTGAGCTGGCAAAATGGATGGAATGCATGGATATACAAAACATGCATTAAGGTGAGTCCACAATTACAGCCTAACTGAAGAGTTTGTTTCCCGTTTGCTATGCTCCTCTCCCGGAATGGTGGGTGAACCCAACTCCACGTCCATCATGACATTTCTTAGAAATCCACCCTGTCCATCCAATTTACCATATAATGTTAGGAGGTGGGCCCAAAAATGAGGCAGATCCAAAGCTTAGGTGGGCCACATTGAAGGAAACATTGGAGATTGAATGACAACTATTGAAATCTTTTCAGGGTCCACTATGCACATTATATGCCATCCAAACTGGTCATAAAGTCATTCCTACACCCATAAGATTATATGAAACCAGGTGGACAAGTGGATATTTCAAAAAATCAATGTAGGTCTCATGACTAGTTCAACAGTGAGGTGTGGCCTACTTGATGTTGGATCTGTCTCATATTTGGCTCTACAGCATCAAACGAGCTAAAGAAAATAGTGGATAGGGTGGATTTCTCAAAAAAAATTATGGTGGGACACCATAGTTTTTTTTAGCTCCTCTATTCCCATGGTGGGGAGTTCAATAACACAGTCTCAAGTTGCCTGGTCTGTTTTGGATCTTCATTATATTTTGGCCCACTGATTAAAATCAACTGAAAGCTGGTGAACAGTTTAGATTCTAAGAAACATCATGGTGGGCCACACAATAATGATAATCTAAGAAACATCATGGTGGGCCACACAATAATGATTGTGGTTTAATGGTGGGCATGCAATACCACTTTCGTAAGTCGTGTGGCCCACTTGAGTGTTAGATCTAAATCATATTTGGACTCACTTCCTAAAATAAGATGAATAAAATAGTTGACAGGATGGATTTCTCAAAAATTCATGGCTAGATTTTACAACATGGCACATCCATTTATGACTATTAGAGCTATACTTCCTACGGGGATGGTTGTTTAAGTTATTTTTCAAGTTAAAAAACAATAAAAAATAACTTATGAAAATAAATTACTTTATTTAATAAACCACTTATTTAAGTTGATTAATCAAATTAACTTAACTAAGAAAAGTAGATTGACTTGCATAAGTTAATAAGCTCTACAAATCGAAGGTTGGGATGGTCATTGAAGCTCGGTTATGGGACAGTATCATCTTTATGGTAGGAATGGCAATGTAGACGGCTGAAATCAGCTGACTACCTAATGGAATGAACGGATCGATACACCAGTAGTGTGCTGATGCACGGCTGAAAGTAGCAGTCATGGGCCTCACCACGCACTATGGGTGGTGAAGAAGGTACCATCCACATTTTCCCCATGTGGCCCTTGGGACTCATAAAATAGAGTGTTCTCAAGGGTCCCTCCTCATGGCTTAGTGGTAGACTCACACGAATTTCAACACTAAGGTCATGGTTCGAGTACCCCATTGTGGTGTGGTGTGCACGTACGCACATTACATAGGAATCAAAGACTTTAAAAATAATTAAAAAAAAAAAAAACCCATTGTATACACATGTATGAATCATGGACTTGCAATCCAACACAAACTGTTATTCACCATATCTCATACCGACTCTGTACATTTACTAGTATGGAATGGGTAGCCATATGAATTATGGAAAGTGCACAGGGTAGCATATGAATTATGGAAAGTGCACAAGGATTAAGTACTTGGTTAGTATCATATCGTATACGCGGAGAAAACTTTTGGTTTATAAATTACTGGTGTTGAGTATTCTTACTCTGGAGAAAGGAAGACAGAGATGCTTGTGCTGCGTATGTAGTGGAGCATGCGCACGCACCCGCTCGAGCACAGTGGCAATGTGGCTGTAGTTGATGTACTTCACATATGCAATCTGGTCGCTCCCTCGCGACCTTTTGCAAGACAGTGTAAGAGAGGTGAAGAGTGAGTGGGTGGCTTTATAAGCTACTGGAAATGGTCACTTCAATGATAAGTGGAAGCTATTCACCTGTAATAAGCAATCTCAAATCAACAAGAGAGGGGGTGAATTAAGCTTTAAGGTCACGTATCATTTACGTGTTTCAGCTTTAAGGTAGCATATCATACGTGTTTCACCCTGGTGTAATTTTTTATTTTTGGTTTCTAAAATTATTTATGAGAAATAATCTCAAACAATCTTAAAGATGAATTCATGTATACCGAAAGTGTTGTATCAATTAGGGCATGTTTGGCCACCTGCATTAAGTGGGATTAAAGTGGATGAAATTGAAAAAGTTGCAATTAATGCATGTGTAAGGTATTGTTCATGGATTGGGTTTATCTGATGCTTCGTAATGCCATGTTTGGAAGATACAGGAGTATCTTTAATCCCGCGGTATTGAAATAAATCCATGTTTGGAAATAGACTCGGGATTGCAAAAGTTACAAATCATTTCTCCCTATTCATGTTTAGAAATAGACTCGGTATTGCAACAGTTGGATTGTATATGACCCACATATGTTGTTCATAATCCACACCATCGATTCACCTCGGCAATTAATTTATATTAACACCCAATTAATGAGGGAGATTTGAAGAAAAATTGTGCCCCATCACATGATAGATCGTGGATTGCTCTCACCTATACTCGAACACTACATGTAACATAACAGAGAGTATTGTGGTCCAAGTTAAAAGTTGCAATAAGTAACAATAAACATGTAGACAACGTAAGTAAAGTTCTTATAGTTTGATCACAACATAAATATGAAAAAAAGAACTAGGATCGAAACGAAAAAGAAAACAAATGTTGTCCCAACAGTTGAATTTAAGTCATCTATAGATGCATCCTTTGCAACCGTTGTGAGCGTCCTGAATGTCATATTTAAGTCTTCCGTTATGTACCCTGTGAAACCATTGTTGACGTCCGACGTTGGGGTTGGGTTGAGATGTCTGAGTTCAGAGTCTGAATATTTACGTAGGACCCTGTGTTGGCAAGAGGAAATGTCTCCATCACTTGTCTTTGGCCTGATCCGATTGATATACGGAAGCTTAAAAAATTCTCCCATTCCTCCGTCGCATCCTTCAAACGTGTGAATGAGTGATAATTATTGCCACTAAATTCTTTGACTTGCGGTCGTGCTTCCTCCCATGAAGTATATATCCCAGACTGACGACCAACTAATACAATATTATACTTTTCCTTTTGCATCTGCATTAACAATTACAACATACAATATTACTAATACAAGGATATACACATACGACATACCAATAGGCATACAATTAGTTTAAGTAAACAGATAGTAAAAAACAGTAAAATGATATAGTAAATCATACGAGTCTAAAAGGTCTAAACGTCATATCCACCACGTACAAAAGTAAAAATATTACATGTCCACCTATGCTAATACCATATCCAAATATCAAAATAACATTTAAGGAAATCTTAAATAGCTCCTTTACTCAAACACACGGCTACTAAACTTCAAATCGCAAATTGTCTTCTACGATATAGAGAAAATGGAGCGTGAAGGTCCAAAGTTGAGTAGTGTGTGAACTTTAAGGCGGATTATTTCCACTAGGTAGGCCCCATACATTTTGAGCAACTTTTTTAAGCCAATCATACCGATCTTGTCCTCGTAGGTTAACGAATATGACAACAAGCCACTCATCCCTAGAGAGTCATTCAATGATAAAAATGGGTCGGTTTGTGTCAGTCCTTCTACCTCTTCTAAGGCACTTAACGCTCTAACCATTTGATTGACTTCCTTACCATCACCCTTGCAAATGCCAAATTTACTCATTGCATTAACAACATTATCTATATATGTACTGAGTACCTCACAGGGACGAGTGGGTCATGTCCTTTTCTTAGAAGAGCTACTGCTACGAGTATTGTCAGAAGCTGAAGGTGGGGTTAGACTATTGCGAAATAATCGATTTAAATTAAAATGGTGACTGTCGGTTGAGTAGAGTAAATCCAGTCTCGAATCACCCAAAATTTCTGAAGATAGATCAATATTGTCATTCATAATGTCATCCGTGTCCGACCAAGCCTCGTTTAAATCCAGTTGTACTCGAGATGAAGAGGCACCCAAATTCCTACTTCCTTTCACGTATCGTCTAGTTGCTTGATTATCCCCGACGATTATAGCTAAATTGTCCAAGCGATTTATCCTCTTGGCCCACAAACGATCAGCACGTGGATGAGACTACGATAAAGAAAAATGGATTAATGATCAGGAAACAAATGATCAGTATATAATAAGATAATTTGTGGAATTCATGTAATGCAGTGTGTGGTGACCTAAATATTATCCTTAGCCATCCTTCCTAAACATCATCTGGGGCCGTCACAACCATTCGCTCGCTATCCCATCCAAACCCGCTCACAGAAAGCATTTCTTTCACATCACCGTATTCTCTTTTGTGATACCTCATCTGATTTGAGACATTCGTCCATGTGACACTGACATTTGTGTGTTTTGTAATTTCAGTTGCTACAACTTCTTATGCCGACTTTTTGAACCCATTATCAGACTTATGTCCCAGTGCAATTTGTTATAGTAAAGTAAAGAATAACACTTCGTCCATTTCAGGCGTTCATTTCACTTTTGCTGCTCTACCTAAAGGTTCAGCTAAGGACTTTTGAGTCCTATTCAACAGTGAGCAACAAGTTAGTTCGGGTGAATTTCTAGCAGGCGACGATGAAGGTATCTTCTGAGGTGATCTCCATGACTTGACCATCTCACCTACAAAAAGCAGATATGCATATAAATTAAACTTTAAGTGTGGCAAGACATATAGCAATTAGAAAAGGATTACATGAAAATGTGCATGCAGATGTTATACATTCCGATAAAAAAAGTTTTCATAGTGTAACAAAGGAGATTCTGAAACTATACTACATATTGCCATCCCTAACTGTATTAAGAACATATCGAAAACATCCTATATATTTCTACTGTTGGTTTCAGACTCTGCTTACATCCGATCGGCAATTTCGTCGCGCATTGTAATCCATGCATCCTTCTGGCACTGGGTTACTTGAATCAGCCACTGTCTCTCATCATTTAACGAAACCTCAATCGGTGTCGGGTTAGTTTTTATATCTCCTTCAGATTTCCCAACATCATGAAGACTTTTACCTGATTCGTCCTTCAAACGTATGAAATTACGTAGCACAATGCACGCCACTACAATTTTAACTTGCCTTTCGAACGAATATGGAACTATCTTCAATATAGGAAAATGCGCTTTTACAACACCAAAACAATGTTGAATTGCATTTCGGAGTTGTGCGTGACGATAGTTAAATAACTCCTTGTTCGCGAGAGCTCTCCCAATTTAATACTCTTGCGGGTGATAACGAACACCACGGTATGTGTTGAGGGTCAAATATTGCATATTGAACCCCATTTATATCTTGGTTTTATGAACATGATACTTCTTAATGTCTTATTTTACTCATGTTGAAAAGGTGCTAAAAGCATGGATTTGACGCTCAAAGATCACCAAGGCAAAGAATGGATCTTAGGAGACAAAGATTAAAGATTTCATGGTCCCAAGATTCAAGAAAATTAAGTAGAGAAGGAACGAAGCCGAAAGAACAAGTGTAGAATACACATTAACTGTGTCATTGAGCACCGTTCGATAACATTGAACACAGGTCGATGACATCGAATTTATGAAGGAAAATCGAGTTGGTTGCTGGACAAATTGAAGACGTTTTTCGATGACTCGAGAACTTGTTCGATGACTCGAAGCTTTGCTCAATGACATCGAATTTTTTACAGAATTTCGGCAAAACTCACTGAACACATTGGACACCATTTTTGATTACTCGAAGTACTCCTCGATGACATCAAAGATATGCTCGATGACATCGAATTTATTGAAGAAATTGAATAAACTCTCTGGACTGTTTTAGACACATTATCGAATCCTTGAACAATGCTTGATGACATCGAAGGCTTCTTCGATGACATCGAAGGTAGGTTCGATGACATAGAAGGTCGCAGAGTCCAGATGAAGCTACAAAAGTGTGGAAAAAACACATACAAAAGACACCTTTGATGACATTATAGGCCGTTTGATGTCATCGAACAGATCGTGCAAAGTTACGTGGAGTGCGTAAATTTGAGGCAGTTTCCGGATTTTTCCAAAGAGGTGTAAAAAGAGGTATTGCACAACTATAAATAGGAGTCCCCAGAGCATCCCTGGGCATATTCTAAGGTTTGAGGAGTAGAATAAAAGAGTGGAGAGCCGTCGCCAAGCATCTTTCTTCTTCCTTAGTTTTTCATGCTTTTTTCTAGGGTTTTAGTTCCAATCATGACTATGGTTGGCTAAACCTCTTAGCTAGGGCTAAAGGGTGAAGCTTGTAGCTTGATGGGATGTATGTTGAACTCTCTTTAATTCTAGTTTGATATTTAAGAAATACTTTCAATTTTTAATGGTTTGTTGTGACTCAAATTACAATAGATCTACGATAGCTTTGAGTATCTCTTTTCATGTTTTGAGATTATTAAATTAGTAAATCCTTTTGTTCACCATCCTCCCTTGGGCATGGTTGGATGATGGAATCCCTTCTGATCTTCATAATTCTTATATGTTTGGTTATGAGATTGGTAAATCCAATTGTGAGCCATTATCTCCTGGGTATGGTTTTGTGATGGAATCACTTCCGGTTCTCACAACTCTCATCCATTGAGAATTAGGTCATAGGAAGTTCAAATTTGATTTTACTGAGATATCTTCCAATTGGATAAGATGGGACTCTGATTCTAGTTGTGTCCTTGAATTAAGCATAGATCTCCCTGATCTCTACAAGTAAATCCTTGGAAACCCTAGTTCCCACCTTTGAATTTCTTAAGTTTTAGTTAAATAATTCACAATTACTCTCTCTACACTTTCAGATTTAGGTTTACATCTTTTTCTAGTTTTACTTCAAGTTGCTTTCAAAATTACTCACGAGATTATTCCCTATGGATTCGACCTCGGTCTTACAGAGATTATTACTACATTGCAACCCTACACTTAGGGTTGTGAATAGTAAGGAGCCATAAAACCCGGCAAATGCGCATATCCAGCGTCAACAACATAATATTTTCCTACAATTATCAATGCATGAACATGCTTAGGTGCAAATTTAGAAGTAAAATATCAGAGAGATATTGTTATTGGTTTTCATTCGTGAATGTTGTAAATGCTATATTGTAAATCTAGTACCTAGGGTTATCAAATTTTGTTGTGCCAAATCATTTAGAATCTGTATCATGTATTGATGAGATGAGTTGATCGACTTCGTGCATTTTAAAGTTGTCCTCGTCTTTGTCGAACTTCTTTACTTATTCAAGTTGAAGAGCATTGTCGAAGTTCAAGATTTTAAGCTAAAAAACAAGTACAAGTTCAAGGCTCAAGTTCGAGTTTAATCTTCAAGTTCAGTACCTTAAACAATCTCAAGAACTCAAGCCTTAACTCAAGCTCAGTTCATGATTTGAAGACAAGCTTCAAGTATTTCAAGTGTATGACTTAGCAGAGTGAACGATGTTTCAATTGTTCAAACTCACAAACAATGTATGGATGACCCTAGATTGACCATATGTTAGGTCATATTCATTGCATATGCTATGTGAGTCATTTCATAAGTTTATATGTCATTTCATTTACTTGTCCTAGTCTTTGTTCGACTAGTCCAAGCTTTAGCTCGACTAGTTCAAGAGTTTTTCAACCAGTTCGAGATTTGTTATAAATTTCAAAATTTTCTACTGGACCCTCAACCAGCCGTGAAGACTGCTCGACCAGTCGTGGGGACTGCTCGACCAGTCGAGTGAACAGTACTCGACTAATCGTGCATGATCGACTCAAAGTCCAGCAAGGTTTTTTGGTCCCACTCGACCAATCCAGTGCATTGCTCGACTAGTCAAGCAAGCCACTCGACCAGTCAAGTAACGATCTTATCTTATCGCACCAGAAATTTTAAAAATTAGTTGGTCCTTCGACCAGTTGAACCGACCCTTAGACCAGTCGAGAGAACAGTATTTTCACCTATAAATAGAGGACGAATCTCAGAGTTTTTCATTCATTCCAAGCTAAATCAAACCACCACTCTGAGAGATAAGTTCTTGCATTTCTTAAGCTATATTGTGTTTATTTTAAATTCTCTTAAATAACTTTTTGTAATTGATTTTGTGATCTCCATTCAACTCTATTTCATTAAAGAAGGGAATTGTGATTTATTTTCTTTTGAGATCAAAATCAAATCAGGCTAGCCCAGGTTGATTTAATCTAAAAATCATTTAGACCTAGAATCTTTCGTTTGTGAGACTAGACATTGAACATCTTTGTCTACATTGGATTGGTTCTATCGTGCTTCATTAAAAGGAGAATTTTTAGATAAGTACCATTTATATTTTGTGTATCTTTTGTGGTTTGCAAGGTTCAACTAGGAAAATCTCATTTTTGGTTTTGTCTGAGGTAAGCCAGAAAATCTCAGAGTGTGGGGTTTTTGTAATTGTCTAAGCCTATTTAAAGACACAATTGTGAAGGTTTTAAGGTGAACCTTAGAAAACCTTTTTCATAGTGAAAGCCAATATCCCATGGGTGTGGAGTAGTTGTGTGGCTGTTTTTCAAACAGTTGGTGTACACACAAACGAACCAGTATAATTCCTGGAGTTATGGTGGATGATTAGATTTGTTTATGTGTGTGAATGTTGTAATTTACTTTATGCACTTATGGTGAATGTTGTAATTTACTTTATGTACTTGTGGTGAATGTTGTAATAACTTAGTTTATTTCCTTTGCCCCTTTATTGGTTTGGGTTTTTGATACTTACAAATGTTCTAGTAAAGTTGTCCTACCATAAGCCGTTGGTTTTTGGTGTTAGGTTGTCCTTAGAACTAAGTTTGCATCAATCTCTTAAGACTAGTGCATTTGAGTACTACTTTATTATTTGATTATGCTATCTATCTTTGTAGTCTGCATTTATTTTTTAATTTGGCATAGTCCTATTCACCCCCCCCCCCCCCCCACCCCCTCCCCCTCTAGGACTTTAAGCTGGGCCTTTTCAAGTGGTATAAGAGCCTAATAGCTCATTTTTATTATTTGGATTTATTTCCTAAGCTAACCGATCTGAGCTTATAATATGTCAAATTTTGATAGCTTCTTAATTACTAGGCCTCCACCTTTTGATGGCTCTAATTATGCCTATTGGAAAGCCAAAATGAGGATCTTTTTGAGGTCCATAGATGAGAGCGTGTGACAAGCTACAATGACTAAATGGAACCTACCCACATCTGAAGTTCTACGCACTGATGGAACTAAATCTGTAAAAGTTACACCTTATTTTTTATGGACCACTCTTCAGAGAAATAAGAGTAGTGCCAATGTAAAGGCTTTAAATGCAATCACTTGTGCACTATCACTAGATGAATTCAAAAGAATTATATCTTGTGATACTATGAAGCAAGCCTGAGACATTCTAGAAATGACACACGAGGGTACGACTATTGTCAAGAAATCTAAACTTCAAATTCTCACCACTCGGTTTGAGGAGATATGTATGGAAGAAAGTAAAACTTTCATAGACTTCTATACTAAGTTAAATGACATAGTTAACTCTATGTGGGGTCTTGGTGATAGTATCCCAAAAAGTAAAGTCTGTGCAAAGATACTACGTTCATTGCCTGAAAGGTTCAATTCTAAGGTCACTGCCATTCAGGAACTTCGTGATACGGATAATATGAGGGTTGAAGAGCTTGTTGGTTCTTTACAAACCTACGAGTTAAATTTTAAGGCTTCTAAAGGTAAGTCCATAGCCCTTAAGTCTTCTAAAAATATTTCTTAAGATAATTCTGATTATGAAAATTCTGAAGATGATATGACACTATTAGCCAAGAAGTCTTATAAAATTTTCAAAAGCAAAAAGAGAGTAGATTTTCAAAAACCGTCTGAAAAGAAAAGAACTAGATCTAAAAATTGAAAATCTATTAAAGACATCCAATGCTTCAACTGCCATGAATATGGGCATCTGGAAAACAAATGTCCATAGAAGGACAAACTTAAGAAGAAAGGTATGTTGGACACATGGGATGAGTCATCTTGCTTTGAAGCTTCTTCTGTGTCAGATGATTCTGAACCTGAGTCTACCAATGAGGTCAAGGCCTTAATGACTCTAGCCAGAGTCACTTCATCAGATAGTTGTAATTCAACTTATGATGAAAATCTGAGAAGCGACCCTGAAAACGATGATGATCTACAAGATGCTATAATGTCCTATACAGGGAGAGTTGTAAGATAGCTGTAAAACTAAAACTTCAAAAGGAAAAGTTTTTAAAGTTAAAAGAAGATTTTGATAACTTAGTTTTAGAAAAATTGATTGTTTTGAAAAAGCTAAGTGTGATTTAGATTTCAAAAGATCCCAAGTTGAAAATCTTAAATCAGAAAATGAAAAACTAAAACTAGAAGTCTTTTCTCTCTTGAGTTTGAAGGATACTTAGAGGTATGCCCAGGGTGATCCTAAACTAGAAAGATTGTTAACTGGATCAAGGAAATGTGGTGATAGATTTGGTCTCGGCTACAATAAGAATACACCTTCTAAAAGTAAGTCCAATACTAAGTTTGTCAAAGGGGAGTCCTCTAACTCAAAAGGAAAAAGTCTGAATCAAAATAGTTTTAAAAATTCTAAAACTTTTCAGGCTATGAAACCTAAAAGCAACCATATTAATTATAGAAATCAGAATCATAACCCCTTAGCTAAGAAAATTGTAGATTTACTCAAAGAGCTTCTAAAATCTAACTCGAATGGTAGAATATATAACAACTACAAGTGTAGAAAAACCAACTATGCTCCAAAATTCAAAACAGTAATGAAATGGGTCCCTAAGGTTGCTTGTCTGGTTGTCCACACCACTTTCAAGGCTTCGAGTTAATCCAAGTGGTACTTAGATAGTGGTTGTTCTAGACACATGACAGGTGACAAAGATTTGTTCACCAATCTTAAAGATATGACTGGTCGCTCTGTCACATTCGGTGATGGTAGTAATTGCAGAATTATTGGCCAAGGTATGGTTCAACTATTTAATCTTCCTCCATTTGAGAATGTTTTATTTGTAGAGGGCCTTAAGCATAATCTCTTAAACATTTCTCAAATTTGTGATAATAAACATAGTATCAAATTTACTAACCAAGGGTGTAAGATTTCTAATGAGAATGGTTCTATGATATTGACTGATCACAGAACATCCAAGAACAGCTTTATAGTCAATAATTCAAGCTCGTCTAAGTTATATCGTGTTACATGGTCCAAACCAATGAGACCGATCTATGACATAAACGCCTAGGACATGTATACTACTGTAATCTTTATAGATTGAGCAAATGTGAAGTAATAAGATGTCTACCTAAGTTAAAGAGAATGGAAAAAATCTGTGGCGAATGTCAGATTGAAAAACAAACTAGGAGTGCTCACAAGAAAGTGAACTCCAGTGCCACATCCAAACCCCTTGAACTCCTCCACATGAATCTCGTTGGACCTACTAGAATGGAGAGTCAAGGCAGTAAGAAATATATTCTGGTAATAGTAGATGACTTTACCAGGTATACATAGGTAGTTTTCATGAGAGAGAAATCTGAAACTCTCGATGAAATGAAAAGGATACTCAAGCATATCCAAACTGAGAAGGAATCATATGTCTCTAAAATCCATAATGATCATGCTTTTGAATTTGACAATAATAGTTTTGAGAAGTTCTGTAGCAATCATGGTATATCGCATGAATTTTCTACTCCTAAGACACCTCAACAGAATGTGGTTGTTGAAAGAAAAATTGTGTGCTTCAAGAAATGGTTAACGTGATGTTAAACAACATGGAACTTTCTAAAAATATTTGGGCTGAAGCAGTGAACACGGCTTGTTATATTATTAACCGTGTTTATACTAGAAAGTCAAATAATAAAACTGCATATGAACTATGGTTCAATAAGAAGCCTATTGTTAAATATTTTCGAGTTTTTGGCAGCAAGTGATATATTCTACGGGACAGGGAAAATCTGAGAAAATTCGATACTAAAAGTGACGAAGAGATTTTTCAAGGGTATGCTTTAAACAGTCGAGCATATCGTGTTCTCAACAAGAAGACTAGTGTAATTCAGGAGTCCATTAATGTGGTCATAGATGATCACCTGAATACACCTGTCTCAAGTTCAGAAGATGATGAAGTCTCTTTGTTTGATAAACCAGACTCTTCATCCAGTCAAAATGACATTGAACTCAGTCAGTTAAAGACCATCTAACTGATCAAATACTTGAAAATCCTCTCACTAGTGTGCGCACTCTTAGACAATTAGAAAACATTTGTAATTGTGTGTGCTTCACATCCCAGATTAAGCCGGCCAACTTAAAAGAAGCGCTTGTTGATGAAAACTGGATAGTGGCTATGTAAGATGAACTTAATCAATTCGTAAGGAATGATGTATGGTACTTAGTTCCTATACCTAATGATAAACATATTATTAGAACTAAATGGATCTTTAAAAATAAGTCTGATGAATTAGGTAACATTATAAGAAACAAGGCTATATTAGTTGTACAAGGGTACACTCAGATAGAAGGCATCGATTATGATGAAACCTTTGCCCCTGTAGCTCGTCTTGAATATATCAGACTGTTCATATCCATTGCTTGTTACAAAAATTTCAAAATCTATCAAATGGATATCAAGAGTGCTTTCTTGAACGGTGATCTGCATGAGGAAGTATATGTAGAACAATCTACTGTTTTTTAAGACCCTAAACATACCGATCATGTTTATCGCCTGAAAAAGGCACTCTATGGATTAAAACAAGCTCCCAGGGCATGGTATGAGAAATTGACTAAGTTTCTACTGAGTCATAACTTTGTAATGGGGAGTGTTGATAAGACACTATTTGTAAAGAAACACAATGATCACATACTGATAATACAAATATATGTTGATGACATTATTTATGGATCTACTTGTTCTAACATGTCTGTTGAGTTTGCAGATTTGATGACGTCCAAGTTTGAAATGAGCATGGTTGGAAAACTGAATTATTTTTTAGGTTTGCAAGTGAAACAGCTTGAAGACGGGATCTTTATTTCTCAAACCAAATATGCTATAAACTCGATAAAAAAGTTTGGATTTGAGAGTGGTAAAAATTTCGATATTCTTATGAGTACGACTCTGAAGCTCTCTAAGGATTCGACAGGTAAAAATGTAGATCCTAAGTTGTATCGCAGTATGATATGTAGTTTGTTATATTTAACTGCAAGCCGACTAGATATTGCATTCAGCGTAGGTATCTGTGCTAGGTATCAATCTGACCCTAAAGAATCCCACCTAATTGCTATTAGGCGTATTTTGAGAAATGTCGCAAGTTCAGCCAATCTTGGTCTTTGGTATTCACATGATACTAATGTTCAATTAGTTGGTTATATGAATGTTGATTGGGCTGGTAATATTGATGACCGCAAGTCTACCAGCGATGGATGTTTTTATGTTTGGAACTATCTAGTTTTGTGGCATAGTAAGAAACAGAGGTCCGTATCACTTTCCACAGGTGAGGCTGAGTATATTGCAGCTGGTAATGTATGCACTCAGCTTGTGTGGATGAAGAGGATATTAAATAATTACGGATTTGCGCAAGATTCTATGGTTCTGTATTGCGATAATTCTAGCGCAATCAACATTTCTAAAAATCCTATCTAGCATTCACGAACTAAACATATTGACATTATATATCATTATATTTGTGAATTAGTGGAAGATAAGATTATTTCATTGGATTATATTTAAACTGAAAATCAGCTTGCAGACATTTTCACAAAACCACTTGACAGAAACAGGTTTGCTAAATTGAAATTAGATATTAGTATGTGTAATGTGATTTGAGTTAATTGTGTTTGCTTGTACTATATTACATGTTTTTATTTTTTTAGAATTTTTAAAATCATAAGTTGCTGAAAAATGGAAAATTTTGAGGTTGCACGACTAGTCGAGTAGCTCGGGTTTGGGGTGTAAGGCCCGTATCTAGACCATACCGTTCCATAGGCTTCTGCAGTCCTCCCGGTCAAATCCGACAACTCGCGACCTATAATCAATGTTTGCATGCGACCTTAAGTCACATCCTATATATCTATGTTGACTCGACTCGAAGCTTATATCCTAATGATCCCGCCGTCGCCGCGGTTCCAATGCCGCGTCTCATGCGTCGAAGCGATACCTAGGCCAGGAGTTGTGGGCCTGCATTTATTTTGGGGAAAACGCCCCGCGTTGCGAATTTTGAGAGAATCTCTACAAACCATCACATCAATCAATCGCCTCAAGTCAAGTACACATTCCATCACTCCCCTTACAACACCCATACCTTTACCATTCCTAAAGTCAACTCTCTCTCTCCACCCATCCCTTCCTTACACTCATCACCCATCACTCCACCTTTTCACCCATCACTCACTCTTACATCACTCTCTCTCTCTCTCTCTCTCTCTCTCTCTCTCTCTTTCTCAAACCATTTCTCAAGCAACCAAGAAACCAATGTCCAAGCCATTCCAAAGAGCTAGGTGTGGCCCACTTCTTACCCCCCCACATCTCACCATCCAACCATCCAAATTTCATCATTCACCATTAAAAGTTGAGTATTGGAGCTAAAGAAGCCAAGGGACCAAGGAGTGATATAGGTGGGTGATTTTAGGATATCTACCGTTTATTTCCATTTAAGGGCCCACTTATGATGGGACCCACTTTGATGTATATGTTGTGATCTAAGAGGGGCCCATAGTGGCGGGGTCCCTTCACTACACTGATTTCTCTCTCTCTCTCTCTCTCTCTTGGTGATGGAATGTGGCCCACCTGATTTAGACCGTCCATGTGTTGGGCCCCACCTCGCTGCCTGTCCATTTGGACAGGTCTGGATGAAGTAAAAACACAAAATATCAGTTAGTCCAAAGCTGTGGTGGGCCACCACGTGGACCCATCTTAATGTGTTGTCCTAGTGCCGTCCATCCAGGACTGGCCTAGTATATGAGGAAGATTCAAATCTCTGATGGAGTACACCACCGTCTAGTTCATGGGACGGTGGGTACCACCCATTATATAAGAGTTATATCCAGATTGTCCATCTGGACAGTGGGCCAGTAGGCCACACGAGCAGCTAGCTACCGTATCACGTCAGTCAGCCTGTGGGTCCTGTATGGAGTATGTTTTTATATCTAACCGTTCATTCGTGTGGGACCCACACGTGATGTATGTCTTATATCCATCCATCTTTTTTTTGGACGCTGGATACTTAAAAAAAGATATAATAATAATAGTAATAAATAAATAATACACACACACACATATATATGTATGATATATGTATGTGGTGGGCCCCACGTGGGACCCACCTGCTGGAATCAGATTGGCCAAGTGTACCTCACACCGGCTATATGGTTGATGTAGAGACGTCAACAAGTCTTGTGGGACCCACCGTTGAAGTATGGGTCTTATCCACACCATCCAGATGGCTGGACGGTGGGACCCACCTCTGATGTATCTGTTTCTCCATACCGTCCATCTGGTGTGGGTCCCACGTAGTAGTAGCTGCTGATGGATTACAACCAAGTTTCGTGGGCCCCACCGTGAGGTATGTTTAATATCCCAACTGTCCATCTGTCTTGGCAACAGGTGGGACCTGTAATGACGTCACCAAGTTCTGTGGGTCCCGCATGGTGTATGTAGCCACGTCGTCCATCCATTTTACAGCAGCAAGATGGCTGCTGTATTGACGTGACAAGTTCTATGGGTCCCTCCATGATGTATACGTTGATCCACACCATCCATGTGTGGGGCCCATCTTAAGGCTTGAGACAAAAAAATAGTAATAAGACAAATCTAATTATCAACACACTGCCAAAAACACTGGGGATTGAACGTGTACCATTGAAACTCTTTTGGGGTCATAGAAGTTTTGGACCAATATGGAATCTGTTTTCCTCTTAATTCAGGTATTTGTGACCATACGAACAGATTGGATGGAGAATAAACATTATGGTGGGCCCTGGGAATTTTAAACGGTGGAAATCATTATCTCCATTGTTATTTGTGGTATGGTCTAAATGATCTGTCGATATGATTCATTTTTAGGAAAATTCTCTAAAATGATCTTTAAAATAGATGAATGGTGTAGATGATGCAGCCCACTTAATGTATTTGAGGCCCATTGGCGCGACCCATTGATGTGGCCCACTTGATGTATTTGAGGTCCATTGGCGCGGCCCATGTGATTTGGCCCACTTGATGTATATGAGGCCCATTGGTGCGGCCCATGTGAGATGTATATGAGGCCTATTGGCGCAACCCACTTGATATATATGGGGCCCATTGGTGCGGCCCATGTGATTTGGCCCACTTGATGTATATGAGGCCCATTGGTGCGGCCCATGTGAGATGTATATGAGGCCTATTGGCGCAACCCACTTGATATATATGAGGCCCATTGCCGCAGCCCATTGATGCGGCCCATCTTAATGTATATGAGGTCCATTGGTGCGACCCATGTGATGCGGCCCACTTGATGTATATGAGGCCCATTGGTGCGGTCCACTTGATGTATATGAGGCCCACTTGATGTAAAATGCTATATTGTAAATCTAGCATCCAGGGTTATCAAATTTTGTTGTGCCAAATCATTTAGAATCTGTATCATGCATTAATGAGATAAATTGATCAACTTCGTGCATTTTAAATTTTTCCTCGTCTTTGTCGAACTTCTCTACTTATTCAAGTTAAAGAGCATTGTCGAAGTTCAAGATTTCAAGTTCAAGTACAAGTACAAGTTCAAGGCTCAAGTTTGAGTTTAATCTTCAAGCTCAGTACCTTAAACAATCTCAAGAACTCAAGCCTTAACTCAAGCTCAAGTTCAAGATTTGAAGACAAGCTTCAAGTATTTCAAGTGTATGAGTTAGCAGAGTGAGCGATGTTTCAATTGTTTAAACTCACAAACAATATATGGATGACCCTAGATTGACCATATGTTAGGTCATATTCATTGCATATGCTATGTGGGTCATTTCATAAGTTTATAGGTCATTTTCTCGACTAGTCCAAGCTCTGGCTCAACCAGTCCAAAAGTTTTTTGACCAGTTCAAGATTTGTTGCAAAACTTTGGAATTTTCTGTTGGACCCTCGACCAGTCATGGAGACTGCTCGACCAGTCAAGTGAACAATACTCGACCACTTGTGCAGGCTCTACTCAAAGGCCAGCAAGATTTTTAGGTCCCACTCGACCAGTCGAGTGCATTGCTCAACCAGTTGAGTAACAATCTTATCTTATCGCGCCAGATATTTTGAAAATTGGTTGGTCCTTCGACCAGTCGAACCGACCCTTAGACCAGTTGAGAGAACAATATTTTCACCTATAAATAGAGGACGAATCTTAGAGTTTTTCATTCATTATAAGCTAAATCAAAACATCACTTTGAGAGATAAGTTCCTGCATTTCTTGAGCTACATTGTGTTCATTTTAAATTCTCTTAAATAACTTTTTGTATTTGATTTTGTGATTTCCATTCAACTCTATTTCATTAAAGAAGGGAATTGTGATTTACCCTCTTCTGAGATCAAAATCAAATTAAGGTAGCCCAGGTTGATTTAATCTAAAAATTATTTAGACTTAGAATCTTTCATTTGTGAGACTGGACATTGAACCTCTTCGTTTACATCGGATTAGTTCTATCGGGCTTCATCAGAAGGAGAATTTTCAGATAAGTACCATTTATATTTTGTGTATCTTTTGCGGTTTGTGAGGTTCAACCAGGAAAATCTCATTTTTGGTTTTGTCTGAGGTAAGCCAGAAAATCTCAGAGTGTGGGGTTTTTGTAATTGTGTAAGTTTACCTAAGGACACAATTGTAAAGGTTTTAAGGTGAACCTTGGAAAACCTTTTTCATAATGAGAGCCAATATCCTGTGGGTGTGGATATTGGGAGTGGAGTAGTTGTGTGGCTATTTTTCAAACAGTTGGTTTACACACAAACGAACCACTATAATTCCTGGAGTTGTGGTGGATGATTGGATTTGTTTATGTGTGTGAATGTTGTAATTTACTTTATACACTTGTGGCGAATATTGTAATAACTTAGTTTATTTCCTTTGCCTCTTTATTGGTTTGGATTTTTGATACTTATAAACGTTCTAGTAAGGTTGTCCTGTCATAAGCCTTTGGTTTTTGGTGTTAGGTTGTCCTTAGAATTAAGTTTATATTAACCTCTCAAGACTAGTGCATTTGAGGTTGTTATTTACTTGTGCTACTTTATTATTTGATTGTACTATCTATCTTTGTATTCCACATTTATTTTTTAATTTGGCATAGTCCTAGCTATTCACCCTCCCCTCTAGGACTTTAAGCTCGGTCTTTTCAAATGTTACCATGTGGGACCATTAACGGATCATCTGTACAGGTAAGAACATTATGAAGAACCCTTGCGTATGAAGCCGAATCTTCCCAACCGGCCAGAACATATAAAAATTGCATTTTAAATGAACAAGCCACGAGTACATTTTGAGACAAAAACCCTTTTCTATTTTGAAAGCTCGCATTGTTATAGGTTGGTACATGGGGAAGAATGTGGGTTCCATCGATTGCACTAACATAGTTCTAAATAGAGATTATTGATGTTACATATTAAGGTGTTGAAATTTAATTAAGGCATTATTGTTTCGAATATTCAGAAGTACAAGTATTACCTAAAAGTATGTTGCCCAAAAGGTATTCGAAGCTATCTCATGAGGTGTTTCTGGTCTAGCTTGATTAACATACTCAGGGTAGAGGGAAATGATTGCATCAAGTACGCGATGGAAGTGACAACTCATCGTTTCGCCAAAATGTATGAATTTGTGTCTTATAACCCGATTACGTATACTATGTCCAATAGTGTGCAAGAGGAGTACTAGTTGCTCCTCTAGACATACATTTCTACTATCGCATAAATGTGTCTTATCTTTTAACTGTTGAGCAAGGCGGAAAAAACCTTTGCGACTTATCCTAAGTTGAGTTAAACAGTCTGTGTCATTAGTACGCACGATGGAGTTGATGAACCTGGTCCGTTCATCATTGCCTCGTCGTGATGGTTGTCTAAACATGTATGTACGAAAGTATTCACCAACTGCAGAGACACATGCTCTTGCAGAGAATAAATATGCATGTGGCCACTTCTTTTTCATCCAAGTCCTCCATTACCTATTTATCACCTACACCTCGAGGATAATGGTCAACTAATCATAATTTGAGATTAAAAAATAAGAACTTTTACTGCCACGCATTAGGAAAAAGCTATGTGGAGCCCTCAGTGATGATTATGTACCATCCACAAAATGATGTGCTATTGTAAACCTTCATTTAATTCTACATCGATGTTAATTCTACTATGCAGATGGACGGTCTCATTCAGCTTTGAATAATCAATGGGTTCAAATATTTCAATCCAGTAATTTTTTTAAGTATTTCCGTCCATCGTAAGGCCCACCATATAAACGGTTAATGATCATTGGCAAGATATTCGATTCAATTGTTCAAGTCTCGAGGTTTCGTATGGGAATATACCAGAATGTATTACAGTAAAAATGGGCTGATGTGGCATACGTTTCATATGGGAATATACTAGATTCATGGGCATCCGCATCTGGCATGTACGTGGGTGATGTGGCACATGTGTGAGAGGGGAGTCGGTGGTCGGTTCTGTGGGGCCCACCATGATGTACGTGTTTCATCCATTCCGTTAATCCATTTTTAAAGATCATTTTAGGGCTTGATACCAAAAATGGGAGGGACATAAATCTCAAGTGGATCACACCACAGGAAAAAAAAATAGTGAGTGGATATCCATCATTTAAATCCTCCTAGGCCCGATGTACTGTTTATTTGACATCCAATCCGTTGATTAGGTTATAAAAACCCAGATGAAGGGATAAAACAAATATCAACTTCATCCAATACTTTTATGGCCCCCAAAAAGTTTTTAATGGTCGAAGTTTATTAAACACTGTTTCCTGTAATGTGGTCCACTTGAGACTGGGATATACCTCATTTTTGGTATCAAGCCCTAAAATGATCTTTAAAAATGGATGAATGGAATGGATGAAACACATACATCATGGTGGGCCCACAGAGCACCGACCACCAGCTCCGGGGCTGGTGTCAGGGGGAGTAGCCAATCCGCGTCCGTGTGAGAGATCCGAAGTAAGACACATCATATCAACGACCTTGATCAAAGTACCGAGGTCCCCAATGCATGGTATCCTATGCATTAGTTCTACTTGATAAAATATAAGAATTATATTAGGAGTCTTTTGCCGAGGATTACTTGAGTTTGAGCCGTCCAAAGTAAGACACATCATATCAATGGCCTTGATTGAAGTACTGAGGTCCCCAATTCATGGTATCCTATGCATTAGTTCCACTTGATAAAATATAATGATTATATTGGGAGTCTTTTGCCCAGGATTACTTGAGTTTGAGCCATTGGTGAATCTAGACTGTCCATCCAGTACGCCCCGATGTGGATGGACCACCAGCCCACCATACAAAAATATGATACAAGCTAAATGATTTTGATATCCTGATTAGGGCTTTAAACAAAAGGTAAAGATCAAGGGTGCAAATTCAAAATGCAAAAGCTCTTCAAAATGGAAGGCTAGGATCACTGGATTAGTTTAGTGGAGGTTTTGCCGCAAACGGATTGGCTACTCCCCCTGCCACCAGCCAATGGCTGATGGTTGCTGCTCTGTGGGCCCCATCATGATGTATGTGTTTCATCCATGCCGTCCATCTATTTTTAAGATCATTTTATGGTATAAAACCAAAAATGAGGTATATTCCAATCTCAAGTGGACTACATTACAAGAAACATATTTGAATGAACAACAACCATTAAAAACTTTTTGGGGTCAAAAGTTTTGGATCAAGCTGATCTTTGTTTTTATCTTTCATCTGGATCTTTAATGACCTAATCAATAGATTGGATGTCTAAGAAACAATACAATGGGCCTTATGAGGATTTTAATGGTGGATATCTAAACATTATTGTTTTCCTGCGGTGTGGTCCACCTGAGATTTATATCCCTCTCATTTTTGGGATCAGGACTAAAATGATCCGTAAAAATGGATGAAACACATACATCATGGTGGGACCCACAGAGCACCGACCACCAGCCACCGAGCTGGTGGCAGGGGGAGTAGTAAATCCGTTTCCGGTTTTGCCCTCAGCCCAATACGGTGTGCCGTGTTCAATGCATGGTATGTGGGAAGTCCAGCAGTGGATCCTAGCTGTCCATCTGTTGGGTCCTTTCCATCACTGGCCCTCATCTAAAAACCACAACCAAATGATCAACCAGATTGGAAGATCTCATCCATATTGGGGATATTTATCAATTGCATTTGTATCTTTTGTCATTTCCCTTATCAACCGTCCATCTGTAGAACACACGACATCATGAATGGTGCTACATGTTGCATCATACCAGTGATGTCCCATTACTGAAAGATCTCTTCATATTACAACCCGAACCTTTCAGTTTGTTGAGTAAAAATACTCAGTTAAATAAGGAAATGCAGTAGCAGTGCCCACCCAACTGAGGAAATTTCAGTATTGGGGTTCCAGAATATTTACAGTGGGATGCAAAAGATCACTGATTTGGATCACCGAATCATGGACACTACTCATTAGAATTAGAAAAAAAAAAGGGGGTATTATACCCCATTGATGGGAAAAATTTATACGGGTGTGTTTTAGTCTTGCATGGACACTGTGGTTCCTATTAATCATGTGAGCCCAAGTTGTGATCTATGGTCTTTTAGTCAAGTAAGGTGTAAGATCCGTATCATAGTCCATACCGTTCCGTAGGCTTCCGCGATCCTCCCGGTCGATTTTCGGCAGCCCTCGACCTGTATCTGACGTTTGCGCGTGATCCTAAGCCGAGTCTTGCATACTGAAGTCAGCTCGATCCGAAACTTATACCCTAGCGACTGCATCGTCGCCGCGTCTCACGCGCCGATACGATACCCAGGCTAGAAGATGTGGCTCGCGTTTATTTCGAGAAAAACGCCGCGCATGTGAATTCTAAGAGAATCTCTACGACCTATTCCATCCATCAATCAATTAAGTACACACCATACCACAAGTACAAGTAACCCATTCCTTTCCCATTCCCAAAGTTAACTCTCTCTCTCTCTCTCTGTAATGACCTGAAAATCGGGGGTCGAGCATAAACTCAACTCCTGAGTTCCAATGCATCACTTATGCAACATAAAGAATGATGATTGAATGTTGTTTGTATTAGTGCATTAAAAATGAATGGGATTAACCAAAACAACATATCATACCCCAGAGACAGTTAAATTATGCAAACGGAAGACTGTGATAGATATATAAACTATATAAACTATGGTGAGTCTCCAGAGTGTGATAATGTCACCAGGTTAATTAATTACAAGTACAATTTCAAAATATACCAAATTGTGTAAGATCATCTACTTGACATCCCTGTAACCCCGTCGATCAAGACACGACTCACATGAAGCCGCCAGAATACAACATATATGAATAAGCATCATCATCATCACAAAGGTCCGGCTCCGCCTCATAAGCATCACCAACACTTGAAACTCAAACAAGGTCTGGTTGGTGTGTACAACACCGTCCCGTAACATGGGAGTGAGTGATCAACTCAGTGGAACAATAAAGCATAGGTTAACATATTATCAATTCAGTTAAGCAGTAATGATAAAGCAGTACAATCAAACAATCCTAATTACTCTTGTTAATGCAAGTATGAAATGCAGTAATGATGCATGCCCTCACCAACATACTCCCTCGTGCGACACCATCTTACATCTGCGGCATGCTTTCATCCCCCAGTGCTTTACATCTTCCAGGCACATGCAGTGCGATATGAACATGATTACTGAGTTGTTATTAGTACTTTTCATACAGCAGGATTGGGAAACTAAGGTACCTCCCCTATATCATTCCCAAATAATGATCCATTCTAGGGTCGTCAGTCCTAGATAATCTTATACGATGGTGTAGTTCTAGGTCGTTGCAAAGGGCTGCCAGGGCTGTTACACGCACTCATTGCACCGCTCTCCCATCACCTTATCAATGCAGGCCTAGTTTATACTCCGTTACTATGGGAAGACTCGTTGCCTCACCGCAGATTTAGAGTATACTCGAGGTCACTACACCGAGCATAGTTAGGGCTGTCAGGGCTGTTACATGCACTCGTTACACCACTCCCCCATCACCCATCAAAACAGTGTAGGCCGACAGCTCGAATACAGTGTCCCATACCACCGTATTCAGCTCACGAGTCTGGGTTGCTCATTGGTCACTACAGGGAGGCACATCGCCCCAGCGTAGGCCGACAGTTCGACCACGGTGTCTCATACCACCATGCCCGGCTCATGAGTCTTAGCAGATCGAGGTACCAAGGTTAACGGGGTTGCATTGGTAAGTTTTGTACCTTAGGTTCAAGCAATGGCGTCCAAACATGGTGAACATACATCGGGTCAATCAGGTTACTTGACAAGCTCGACTGGTACGAGCGTACGCTGAAGTAGCCGATAAGGTACCACTGTCGACAACCATCATACGACTCGGATTCATCGAATGTGTCTTGTGTGGTGAAATGAACTTAGCCATACAATTAAGGCCTGTTACTGATTGCCTGAATTATACAATAGCCCCAATCACATTTAGTTACAACAAAATATCCTAAAAGATAGTTAAAGCAGTTATGAATCAAGATTTCAGCTCATACAATCAAATATCCAATATTGTCCGCTTAGGGCTGCCAGGGCTGTTACACGCACTCGTTACACCACTCCCCCATCACCCTTCATGGACCTTATGGAATACAATTTAAACATGGATTTATACATATGCATTACATAGAGAAACAAACATTATAATAGACGGTACATGGAAGAAAACATATACATAGTTAAAGGAGTTAAGAATCATATCTCAACCCCCTTATACATTACAATTTACTAACTACTACTCATTCAGACATTCTAAACAACATTTTAGATTACATACATTAACATACCTGACGTATGTTGATCACATAGGTATTAGGCCAAATCCTTTCACTAGGGAGCTGCCCCATGGATAACACGCGTGCACCCACGATGGATAATCATGGCAAACATGAATCCAAGTTCCATATTCATTTGAACATTTTCACAAACACTTGGGCTACACAATTTAACATATATAGCGTATCTTAGTCATGACGTGATTTAGGGCAAATCCTTTCGTTAAAGGGTTATCGCCTATACAACAATCATATATCCATGACAATTAGTCATGGCGAGCACGAATGCGAATTCTATACTCATTCAGTCATTTTCACAAACACTTAGAATACATTCTTTTAACATACATAGCGTATACTAGCAAAAACATGTATTAGGGCAAATCTTTTCGCTGAGTGAGTATTATACATATATATAGCATGTTCATACAGTAATTAATTATGACTAACATACTTTCAAAATTTGTACGTATATGGTATTTTCTACAATTATACAGAATACACAATATTCCATAATTTGTATACGCAATCGAAACGCAAAATGAATATCAGTTTGTGCATGTACAATCACACTCAGATCATGAATCTATCATTATCTGACATTGAAAGCGTTGAAAACCATAACCTATACGTCTAAAGTTCGCACCTTATGCTGGTAGACGTGAAACGAAATCAGTTTGAATACAACGCCTTTGACTACAGCGCAACGACAACCTATAATAGGGAATAGGTTAGCTATTCCACCTTCTATTCTATTTGAACCTCCAAAACAGGTTAGGGTTAAGATTTCTTACCTAAGAACGAAGTCAGAATCGCCGGAATAACGATCTGGTAGCGATGGTTAGGCACGTAGATACGTGGATTTGAATCCCAGGAAGAAACTCCAGTAATCCCTCACACTTCCTCTCTCTTTTCTCTCTTCTCTCTCCTAGGTTTTCTCAAATTCGTATGGAATGAGAGAGTGAGGGTTTAAGGTCCCTATATAGGCCCAGAACTCACCAAATTAGACCCAGGGTCAAGGTATACTTAGGTTATGTCCAAATACGGACAGTTCCGTCTTAACGGAGCACTCTTAGAGTCCCCCCTTGAGCCAAAAGTCGGACTTAAGCTCACTGACTATGGATCTACGTTGAGTTAAGTTTTCATTCCAATCGGGTTTCTATATCACACGTGACGGACCAGTTTCAGTTCAACGGTCACAGAGTCTCGATCAGGGTTACAAGTACACAGACATGTATGGGAAGTGTTTCCTGATCCGAGGGTGTATTTGGGTCAGATTTCGACGGTCTGATTGCTTATATTTGTGTAACATCCCAGATTTTCCCCAACCTGGGATTAGACGTCCTTAGGAGATGGGTCGATCCTAACACTTTATTAACTTGTCAGAACTGAATCCCACAGTCTAAAATCACTCCTTAACCCATTTCCTTCACAAATCCCACCCTTCACTACCTTATTCTTTCAATTTTTCAAAGCACTTTCGCCCTAGACACTATCTTACACTAGCTAAGTAGTATAACTTGGATCACTTTAGATACAAACTGCAAAGGACTAAATACTACCTCAGACGGAAATCACTTAGGATTAAATCCTTTAGAAATTTGACAAAGTTAACTAAGTGCTAAACTAGATTAGCTACGAAATCCATTTGAATCGCTTTAAATACGATCTGCAAGACCCAAAACTTGTAAAATCATTGACGCTAGGTTACCCTGAAATCTAGGATCAATCTCATTACCCGGCTGCTCTCGGGAGCATCTCGAAACTCCGTATCGGATCTGGACCGCACGTCGGGAGTCCGAATAATACGAAGTTAAGGAATTAAGACCGCCTCGCTGGGCTTGACAACCATCTCAGAAATCAAATCCAGATAGTGTCCCACGGCTGTTCGCTTGAGTCCGGAGCGAGAGAGTGTGAAAACACTTGTTTTCTTTAAAAATAAATATCTTGAATAGTAATCTGAGACTCGTCGGTTGCGGATCAGTTTTAAGCAACCATATCGTCAGAATCTGACCAAATTACACCCTCGGATCAGGAAAAATTTCATACACATTTACATGTACTCGGAATCTCCGATCGAGATCCGCTGACCGTTGAACTGAAACTGGTCCGCCACGCGTGATCTGGAATCCCGACCGAAACGAAAACTTAATAGAACGTAGATCCAGCGTTAGTGAGCTTAAGTCCGACCTTTGGCTCAAGGAGGCCCGCCAGAAGTCCTCCGTTGAGCTGAAAAAGTCCCGCTTTGGTTATAACCTAAGTATACTTTGAACAGGAGTCTATTTCGGTAAATTTTTAGGCTATATAAGGACCTTAAACCCTCTCCCATTTCAGCCATACGAATTTGGATTTGAGAGAGAGAAAAGAGAGAGAAAGTGAGGGAGATATGGGAGGAACTCCCTGCTGCTATTCGGGCTCCACCGCCTGATTCTCATCGCTTTCCCGGAGATTCTGGTGTCGTTTCTAGGTAAGAAACCCTAACCCTAATCTGTTTTAGGGTTGTATAGGTTGTAGGTTATGAAATAGCTAACCTGTTTCGTTCTTTAGGCTGCCAAACTCCGATATACGGAACCTTAGCGAACCTATCGACTCCGTTACGATTCTACGACACAAGGTGCGGACTTTAGGTGTATAGGTTATGGTTTTCAACGCTTTCAATGTCAGATAATGATAGATTCATGATCGCATGCAATTGCACATGTACAAAATGCTTTCCGTTTTCTGTTTCGATTAGAATTGTAGAATTTGGAAATTCACATACTTTAGGTATTCGTATAAAATACCGTATACGTATTTTTTTTGAAAATTTGTTTGACATGTTTATTTGACGTATGGATATATGACGTATGGATAAAATACTTATTTGGCGAAAGGATTCGCCTAAATACATGTTTACTAATAAACACTATGTATGTAGAAATACGGTATTGTAAGAAGTACCGTATACATGTATATTTTAGTGATGTGTTTATCATGATTAATTGTCATGTAAATATATTATGTGCGTATAAAACATTAGCTTGGCAAAGGAAATCGCCGTAATACATGTTTGCTTGTATACACTATGTATGTTGAAAATGCGTATTCTAGAAAATACTGTATACGTATAAATATTGGGAGATGAATTTATCATGATTATTTGCTGTAGTAATATATTATACATGGATAAAATACTCACTTGGCTAAGGGATAGCCCTAATACATGCTTTGCTAACATACACCCTGTATGTTGTAATAGTTTATTCTAAGTTTTTGTGAAAATGATTGAATGAGTACCGAATTCTCATTCGTACTCGCCATGACTAGTTGTCATGGATTCATGATTGTTGTATTGGTGATACCCCTTTAACGAAAGGATTTGCCCTAAATCATGCCACGACCAATATACACCATATATGCTAAAATGTGTGGCCCAAGTGTTTGTGGAAATGACTGAATGAATATGGAACTTGGATTCCTGCTTGCCATGACTATCCGTCGTGGGTGTACGCGTGTTATGATTGGGGCAACTCCCTAGGGAAAGGATTTGGCCTAATGCCTATGTGATCGACATATGTCATGTATGTTGATGTATGTTTGTTTAAGTGTTTTTTTTTTGAAATGTCTGAATGAGTAGTAGTTAGCAAATTGTAATGTATAAGGGTGTTGAGATATGATTCTCAACCTTTTTTCACTATATGTATGATCTCCTTGGATTGTTGTGTGATTAGGAATTGAACATGTATAAACTCATGCTTGTGTTGTGATTCATAACATGCTCAACTGCTTTCTGATTATAACTATGTAATGCATATGTTTAAATTTATATTTACGTTGTATAATCCGTCATGGGTGATGGGGGAGCGGAGCAATGAGTGCGTGCAACAGCCCTAAACGGATAATACCATACCTTGATTGTATGAGTGGAATCTTGATCCATTACTGCTTTATCTATCTGCAAGTTATCATGTTTGAGGCTATGATTATAGTCCGCACAATCGGTACAGAATTGAATTCGTGGTCTGCGATTCTTTTGCCACGTGAGATGTGTTCGACGAACCCGAGTCGTATTTCGGTTGGCGATAGTGGTTGGCCACGCGAAGTGCTTATGCACTTCATGTCGTTCAACTTGTTGTGCGCTCGAGCTAGCCGAGCTCGTCAAGTAACCCGATCTGTCTTATGTATGTTCACCATGTTTGGTCGCTACTGCTTGAACCTAGGGTACCAATGTAACGCCCTGAAAATCGGGGGTCGAGTATGAACTCAACTCCCGAGTTCCAACGCATCACTTATACAACATACATAATGATGGTTAAATGTTGTCTGAGTTAGAGCAATAAACATGAATGAGATTATACCAAAACAGTAAATCATACTCCAGTTCAATTGTATAAAGGCAAGCGGAAGACTGAAATTTTATATTCAAAGTATGTAAAGTAACAAAATTTTGTGAACTCCAGAGTATGAGTACTAACTGAGTACCAATATACATGTATTGTTTGTAAGTCAAAAATCAAAATAAAATTCCGTAGATAAGCCCTGGAATCCCCGCGATGCAGTCGGCCTAAGCATAGCCGTCAGAATACTGCATAAAGGAGAACTCATCCTGATCCTCCTCGAAGTCGGGCTCCGGCTCCTGAACCGAGGTACCATCTATACCTGCGACAGAGTCTGGTGGGTGTTGCAAACACCGTCCCGTAACATGGGAGTGAGTAGCTAACTCAGCGGAACAATAAAGCATAGGTTAACATGTTATCAATTCAATCAAGCAGTAATGATAAAGCAGTACAAATCAAACAATTCTAACTACTCTTATTAAGTGCGAAAATGAAATGACATGATGCTGTATGCCCTTGCCAAACCACCCTCAAGCGACATCATCTTACGTTCGCGAATGCTTAACTCCCTCAGTGCGCCACATATACTAAGCACATGCGGTGTGATGATGATCATGATTACCGAGTTATTATTAGTCTATTTCAAATAGCAGTATTGGGAAACTAAGGTACCTCCCTTGTATCATTCCCAAACATGATCCATTCTAGGGTCGTCAATCCTAGCTATTCTCATATGATATTATGGTTTGAGAAGCGTAGTGAAGGCATCGCAAAGGGCTCGTCACCCGTCAGCGCGGATACAGATCTCACCGTATGCGGCTCAATTGCTGGCCGTCAGCTCAAGTACAGGTCTCACCGTACTTGGCTCAATCACTAGCCGTCAGCTCGAGTACAGGTCTCACCGTACTCGGCTCAACTCATACTCTAGTTGCTGTGAAAGACTCGTCGCCAATCACAGACACTTGGAGTATACTCGAAGATACTACGGAGGACTCGTTGCCCGTCAGCACGAGCACAGGTCTCACCGTACTCGGCTCTCGCCGTAAGTATCGACAGCTCGAATACAGTGTCCCATACCACCGTATTCGGCTCACGAGTTTAGTTGCGTAATGGTCACTACGGGGAGGCACATGACCCCAGTGTAGGCCGACAGCTCGACCACGGTGTCCCATACCACCATGCCCGGCTCATGCGTCTTAGCGGATCGAGGTACCATGGTTAACGGGATCGCCACTGGTAAGTTCGGTACCCTAGGTTCAAGCAGTAGCGACCAAACATGGTGAACACACATATACACTTCGGTTTACTTGACGAGCCTGACTAGCTCGAGCGCACCACAAGTTGGGCGATATGGAGCGCAAAAGCACTCCGTGTGGTCAACCACTATCGCCAACCGAAGTACGACTCGGGTTCACCAGACACATCCTTTGTGGCGACATGCATCTCAGCCACAATCTCAAGTCTGGTACCGAATGTTTGGACTATAGGCATAGTCCCAAACTCAAACAGTTCTCATGAATAGCATGTGGAGTAAAGCATGATAAACAAGCAATACAAGCATGTTAGCAGGCATGTTATAAAGCATGAAGTAAAGCATGTTGTAAAGCATGTTGTAAAGCACTATACACATAGGGATACAATTACATACACATCACAAGTGAGTGGTTATAGCGAACCACCGCATGGAGGGGATCCTACATGTCTCTAAGGGAGTTGGGAATCCCATATCAGCACTTCTCTAAGGCACTAACACTCAAGCATTTACACACATAAGCATCTATACAAACACTTAGAATACACTATTCCAACATACATGATGTATGTTAGCAAAATATGTGTTAGGGCTGTCCTTTCGCCACGTGAGTATTTTACCCATGTATATCATAATCATACAACAAATAATCATTTCAATTGTATTTCCAAAATTTACACATATGCGGTATTTCTAGAATACACAATTTCAACATACTAGGCATTTACAAGCGAACATGTATTTCAGCGATTCCTTTCGCCAAACTAGTATTTTATCCATATATTATATAATCATACATTAAATAAACATGTCAAACATTTTTCCGAAAAAAATACGTATACGGTATTTCTACGTATACCTAGAGTATGTGAAATTCCATATTCTACAACGTTAATCGAAACAGGAAACGGAAAGCACTTTGTACATGTGCATTTACATGCAGATCATGAATCTATCATTATCTGACATTGAAAGCGTTGAAAACCGTAACTTATACACTTAAAGTCCTCACCTTTGCCCTTGGAATCACAACGAATCAGCAAGGGTCGTTGAGCTTCCGTATACGGGAGTTTTCTAGCCTAAAGAGCGGAATCGGTTAGCCTTTACATAACCTACAACGAACTTACATCAAATCAGACCTAGGGTTAGGGTTTCTTACCTTCAAACGGAATGGATACCGCCGAGAAAACACCTGGAAAGGAGCGGTGTAGGCCGTGCGACAACCGAAAGCAGTAGGAGGAAGATCACCCACAAATTCCAAGCTCTTCTCTCTCTTTTCTCTCTCTCTCTCTAGGGTTTTATCCCAAATTCGTATGGCTGTGAGAGGGGTTGTTCTAAGCTCCTTTTATAGCCAAAAACATTCCCAAAATAGACTCAGGTTCAAGGGTTACTGCTAATATAGGATATTCGTCACTTTTCCAGCTCAAAAGAGAGGTTCTGGTAGCCCTCCTTGAGCCAAACGTCAGACTTAAGCTCACCACCTATGGATCTATGTGGGATTACGTTTTCGACTCGATCGGATTCCCAGATCGCACGTGGCGGACCACTTTCAGTTCGACGGTCAGTGGGCCACGATCAGAAATTCCAAGTACATGTAAATGTTCCTGAAATTTTTCTTATTCCGAGGGTGTAATTTGGTCGGATTCTGACGGTCAGGTTGCTTAATACTGACGCGCAAGCGAAAGGTGCCAGATCACTATTCCTGATATTTATTTTGGGATGGGAATAGTGTTTTTCACACACCCTCGCTCCGGATCGAAATGAATGGCCGTGGGACATCGGTTGGACCTGATTTTTGAGATGATTGTCAAGCCCAGTGAGGCGGTCCTAGTTCCTTAGCTTCGTGTTAATCGGACTCCCGATGTGCGATCTAGACCTAATACGAAGTTTCGTTTCATTCTCGAGAGCAGCCGGGAAATGAGTTTGGTTCTAAACTTTAGGGTAACTTAGAGTCACTTGTTTTGTAAGTTTTGGGTCTTGCAGATCGTATTTAAGGCGATCCCAACGGATCACATGGCTAAACGAGTTTAGCACTTAGTTAACTTTGTTAACTTTCTAAATGATTTAATCCTAATTAATTTCTGGTCGAGGTGGTACTCGAGCCAACGTACGGAAATTTACAGGTCGTTACAATCTACCCCCCTTAAACAAAAAATTTCATCCTCAAAATTTATACCTTTTCGTACTCCTCGAGAATCTGAGGGTAGTTCTTCCTGACCTCGGCCTCAGTCTCCCAAGTAGCTTCCTCCTTGGAATGATGTGTCCAAAGTACCTTCACAAGTGGCATTACCTTGCTACGTAGTACCTGCTCCTTCCTGTCAAGGATGCGCGTCGGGCGCAACTCATATGTAGCATCCTCGCTCAACTGTACCTACTCCCATCTGATGATATGCGAAGGATTAGGAACGTACTTCTTCAGCATAGATACATGAAATACGTTGTGTACAGACGCAAGTGGTGTGGGCAAAGCGAGACGATACGCCACATCACCCACTCGATCCAATATCTGAAATGGACCGATAAACCTCGGTGTGAGCTTCCCCTTCTTCCCAAACCGAAGGACTCCCTTCATAGGGGAAACTCGAAGGAACACATGATCCCCGACCTCGAACTCCAGCGGTCGCTGCCTCGTATCGGCGTAACTCTTCGCACGCTCGCTGCGGCCTGTAAGTAATCGACGCCGATAATGTCGACTTCTCTCGTAGTCGCCTGTACCAACTCCGGGCCAATCAGACTACGCTCGCCAACCTCGGCCCAACAATGCGGTGCTCTACAAGGACGACCATATAGAGCCTCGTATGGCGCCATGCCAATAGTCGCCTGGAAGCTGTTGTTGTAGGCGAACTCTGCGTACGGAAGACAGTCATCCCAATTTGTCCTTGAAGTCCAACACACATGCTCGCAACATATCCTCCAGAATCTGATTCACCCGCTCGTCCGCCCATCAGTCTGAGGATGAAACGCCGTACTGAATTTCAACTTCACACCCATCGCCTCCTGGATACGAGTCCAGAAGATGGATGTGAACCGCGTGTCTCTGTCCGACACGATCTCTAATGGAACCCCGTGCAGACGGACGATCTCTCTGATGTACAATCTAGCCAGCTCGTCTGCAGAGTTTGTAACTCTGATAGGGAGGAAATGGGCCGATTTGGTCAACCGGTCCACAATCACCCAAATGGAATCGTGTCCCTTCCTCGTCTTCGGCAGCCCTGATATGAAATCTATGGAGATGAAGTCCCACTTCCACTCTGCTATAGGCATGGGCTGAAGCGGTCCAGGAGGTCGGTGATGTTCTGCTTTGACCTGCTGGCACGTCAGACATCGAGACACATACTCAGCGATGTGGGCCTTCATATTATCCACCAATACGTCCGTCTCAAATCCTGGTACATCTTTGTGCTACCAGGATGCATCACAAGCTTCGAGTTATGGGCATACTCGAGAAGCTCCGTCTCAAGTCAGGCACATCCGGAACGCATAGGCGGCCACGGAATCGTAAACCCCCATCGGAATCAACTCTCCACTCGGAGTCCTCGGCGTCGCTAGCCTGCTCTCGAAGCTCAGACAGCCGTATATCGCCCTCATGGGCCTCAACAATCCTGTCATCAATAAGTGGCCGCACCCGAACGTGCGCAACACACTCAAATGGCTCCTCGACAGTGAGTCTCTGCTCGAAGTCCCGTACGAACTCCACCATGTCCCACTCGGCTATCATCAGCGGCGCCGCAAATGCAATCGTCTTCTTGCGGCTCAACGCATCTGCCACAAGGTTCACCTTGCCAGGATGGTAGGAAACCTCAAACTTGAAGTCCTTCAAGGTCTCCATCCATCGGCGTTGTCTCATATTCAAGTCTCGCTGTGTGAATATGTACTTAAGGCTCTTGTGGTCGCAGAAAAGCTCGAACTCCTCTCCGTAGAGGTAATGTCTCCAGAGCTTCAATGCAAAGATGACAGCTGCCAACTCCAGGTCATGTGTAGGGTAATTCTCCTCGTGCTTCCTTAATTGTCTCGAGGCATACGAAATCACCCTATCCTTCTGCATCAGAACACAACCCAACCCAACGCGAGACGCGTCAGTATATATCGTGTATTTCTCCCCTTGCTCTGGCAATACTAGCACAGGGGCGGACGTCAACTTGTCCTTCAGCTCCTTAAAAGCTGCCTCCGCCTTCTCATTCCAGGCGAACTTCAGGTCCTTCCGAGTCAACTGAGACAATGGCTTGGCGATCTTCGAGAAATCCCGAATGAAGCATCTGTAATACCCAGCCAGACCAAGGAAACTCCTCACCTCAGTAACTGATTCATGCTGCTGCCAATCCTGAACCGCGGCTACCTTAGCAAGGTCCACTGCTATCCTATCCTTGGACACTACATGTCCGAGGAACTTGACTTCCTCCTGCCAGAAGTCGCACTTCTTGTACTGTGCGAACAACTGGTTCTTCTTCAGTGTATCCAACACCGCTCTCAGGTGCTCCTCGTGCTCCTCCCGACTCGTAGAGTATATCAAGATGTCATCAATAAAGACGATGACGAATCGGTACAGGAAAGGCCGAAATACCCGGTTCATCAGATCCATGAACACGGCTGGTGTGTTCGTAAGGCTGAACGACATCACCAGGAACTCATAATGCCCAAAGCACGTCCTGAAGGCTGTCTTCTGCACGTCCTCCTCTCTCACGCGCAACTGGTGGTACCCCGACTGAAGATCAATCTTCGAGAAATACTTCGCCCCCCTCAACTGATCGAACAGATCATCTATCCTGGGCAAAGGATACTTGTTCTTCACCGTGACCTGGTTCAACCTACGGTAATCAATACACAACCGTAGCGACCCATCCTTCTTCTTCACAAATAGCACAGGTGCTCCCCAAGGAGACACACTAGGTCGTATAAAACCCTTGTCTACCAGATCGTCGATCTGTTTTCGCAGCTCCTCCATCTCACATGGAGGCATACGATAAGTCGGCAGTGAGATGGGTGTCGCACCCGGCGTAAGATCGATTGTAAAATCAATCTCGCGTCGAGGAGGTAAACCAGGAATAGTCTCAAACACGCCTGCAAATTCTCGAACCACCGGCGTACCCTCTACTGTCGGACCATCAATCGGCACAAGTAAAGCAGCGTAACAATCAACACGGCAGGGCCAACTGACCGCACTAGAAACGTAAAAGCGTGCCGTCAGGTCCATAGGCCGTCACGATCCGAGTATCGCAATCCATCTCGCCTCATCCCTGGCGAGCCAATCCATACCAAGGATAACGTCGTAGTGCCATAGTGGAGCAACAATGAGGTCGACGACACTGTGTTGCTACCCAAAACTATCGGACAACCCTCGCATAACCGTGTGACATCCGAACAGGTCCCAGTAGCTGTAGTGAGTCTCATTCCCTTTGTGGGAATCGTAGGCAAAGATAGACGTTTAACCACCCCATAAGAAACAATAGAAGTAGTGGACCCAGTGTCCACCAATAAGGAAACGGGAGTACCATGAATATAAGCCGTACCCTCAAAAGCCGTCGGAGCCGAGACCGACGTCTCAGGTGCCTCGGCAACAAGAGTGTGCACGCGAGCCTGCTGCTGTCGGTTCGGCTGAGGAGCCAAGGGTCGCTGTGGCGGCCTGAAGCGCGACACAGGAGGTCGGAAGGAAGGATGTGCAGGAGCAGTCTGTAGCGGTGGAGCTGATATGGCCTGTGGATAAGGGCGATCCAATCTCTGCGGTGGTGCAAATCCACTAGCCCTCATACGCGAGAAGCAACTCTCAGCAGGGTGTCCTGGTTTCCCGCAATACGTGCAGGTCACCAACGGGCGTCTCACAGGAACAACTGGTACTGCGGCCTTGGGGGGTGAATCAGCACGAGGCCTCTTGCCTAAGATAGGCCTGCTCTGTAAATCCTGGCGTGGCCTCACAACCATAGTACCACGCGATCTGGCCAATCGGTCCACATCCTGCTCGGCTGTCATAGACATGTGGACCAATGCTGCGTAGGTAGGTATACTGAGGCAGCATATCTTCGACCGTATCTCCGGTCGCAAACCCAAGGAAAAACGATGCATCCGCATCTGCTCATCCACCAGTATAGTTGGGACAAAGCAGCCCAACTCTGTGAAGCGGTTCTCGTACTTCATCACTGTCATGCCTCCCTGCCTGAGGCGCAGAAACTCATCCTCCCGCTCATGCCGATACGTCTGCGGGTAGTACTTCTCGTGGAACCGAGACTCGAAAGCCTCCCAGGTCCACACGAAATCTACTGCGACCATCCGCAGCACACTGTCCCACCATAAACTGGCCTCCCTCTCAAACATGAAAGCGGCCAGCTCCACCTGCTCTGCCTCTGAGCAATGCAGCATCTGAAGCATCTTAGAGATGCGGTCAAGCCAGAACTCTGCCTCCTCGGGTTTGTGAGAACCCATAAATGAGGGAGGCCTCAAGCGCTGAAATCGCTCGAGTAGACCGCGTGTACCTGCATCTCCAGTAGGAGGTGCGATGGATGTGGGCAGAGGCACATCCTCAAACCGAGCAGGAGGCTCAGAAGGCTCATCAAGATGTGCAGATGTCGTAGGTGGAGTCGCACTACCACCACGGGACAAGGCCTCAGCGATAGTGGCCATAAGCTGCTGGTGGTGCTGCTGCTGTATCTGCTTCGCTTCTTGCTGCATCTTGCTGATGCATCATCAACATCAGCTGCTCAAACCTATCAGTCGGCGGAGCAGCCTGGGAGTCATGCTGCGCAGAAGAAGACGGCCGATACTGCTCACGGACCGGGGGCGTATAAGGTGGCAGTCCACCGGTAGGACCAGCAGGAGGCTGATCAGAACCTAACCCTCGGTCCGCAGGACCGCTACTACCAGAAGTAGTCTGGTCCATAGAGCCAGTCAGACGGAGATGTGCCGTGCTTCGCGTATACTGTCGCGGCATGCCCTATACAACATAGGGTAGATCATTTGTGAGATAAGGCACAATACACTTCATAACACTTCATAAAACACTTAAGCATTCCACACATCATCAAAACAAAAGGGGCTACATGCCTTTCATTTACCCAAAATTGTCATAATACATGGAATATAGAGTTACATGAATCATGACGGAAATCACATGATAGCCAATACATCCACAACATTAAGCACTTAGAACACGCTACTATCTATTACATCAACTACATGAAAACATAAACCGCCTATCGCGGCAACCTAAAACAAACAACAACCACAACAACGTGGATGACTAAGCATCCGAAACAGGCGTGGAGGAGGAGCATTCTTATCCTGCGCACAGCACACGAATGACCTTCAACGTACGGGACATCTTCTTAAAACTCTTCTTCATGTATGCTTCATTCTCTTCAAGCTTGGCTCGAACTTGACCAATCTCTTGCTGCAGGGCGGCTTGACCCTCCTCGAGACGGGCCAAACGTGCATCCAAAGCAGCCCGATCCACACTCTGCTCCTGAGTCGCAGGAGGTGAACTCTCCTCAGTGTCCTGAGCCTCAGGTTCTTCTTCCTGTATGTCATCACCGCGCTCCTCATCACTCTCAGCCTGGAGGTCAACACTCTCCTCACCGGCGCTATCCGACTCATCTCCAGACTCGTCGAGTCGTGTTTGCCGCTGTTGAGGGCCGATCTTCATATTCTTAAGTGTCGCCTCGCTTATGACTCGGACTGGTGCAAGGTCTTCCATGTTGAGTCTATAGCCGACATCACGAGCCATCCTACATATCAGGCGGCCAAATGGGAGCGAAAGATCGTTCCTGGCAGAACGAACAACCTGAACTATCTGGGATAGGATGAAAGTGGGTAGGCATATGTTGTCCCCATGTCCCATCTTGTACAAAAAGTCCACCATCAACCGAGTACACTCCGTGCGGTTACCCCACCGTGGGTATACATTGTATGTGAAAATGTGATGGAGTAAACGGAAGTCTTCGGTCATCTTTGTCGCCGCAATACAATTTCCTCGCTTCCAAGTAACTCGGCGACCACAAAGGTATCGCGTGCGGCGATCCCTTTCTCGCGCACTCCTGGAGAAGTCGTCACTAGGAAGCACTTGACCAAGTGAAATCTTCGTGATTCGAACCACCTCATCCACAGTGATTGTGCGTCTTATGCCCCTCACAGAGACAGTAAACTGAAGAGGCTCCAACGATGAATCTATGATATGAGCGTAGAAGGCGCGAACCGTGTTCTCACATGCGGGAGACTCGCCTTCAAATATAGAATTCCATCCGATATCCACCAAGTGGTCCATCATCGGGTGTAGGCCAAACATTCTTTCATCCACATGAGCTTTAAACACAACCTTGCGGCCCGCGAAGCGCCCGTATTCGATGCCTATCGGATAAGCATTTCTGACGGGATGGTCAGGATCCAGATCTCGCTTCGACCTAAACTCCCGAACGGTGCTAGTGTCGGCCCAAACATCGGATCTTCTTCGGGAATGGGCTGGCCTACTTGGGCCGGCTTCATCGGCCGCGTTTTCCTCTTTCCCATGAGAGATAGGATGGAGGAAATGGAGAAAATAGTCGCCACCACACCAAAAAGGGCCATGGAAAAATGCCAAAATGGGGAAAAAGGGGCTGATCTCTTTGATCCTCCACAAGCAACAATCCAATAGGTGTGGAAGGGGCTCTAGAGGAAGGAAAGGAAGAAGGAACAAAAAGAAAATGGAATGGGTTAGGAGATTACCCAATTTTGAGCTCCAAATGAGGGGTATGAGAGCTCCAACACGAGAAAATGGGAAAAGGAGGAGGCTAGGGCTGTTGTGGAAGGTTGGGGTGTGTGGGTTATGGAAGAAAATGGAAGATTGCAAGGTTTGGAGGGATGGGTTTGGAGGTGTTTGAAAATGGGTGAAATGAGGAAGAAGGGTGCTCCAGCCCTTTAAAACCCAACCTATTGCCAAAATGGCACGTGCCAGGGGGTGTAGGAGGTTGGGCCGACCAACCTCAGCCTTGGACCCACCACGGAAAACCGACCGGACCGCGGTCTGCCGCCCGAGCCGCGGCGCCGCCGCGGCCGGACTTGGCCGGAGCCGCGCCGCCATGGTGGGGATCTGCTTCCCACATGCCCAGGGTGCCAAATGCACCCTGGTTCGATCTGGACCCTTGATGGATTAACGTGGGGGGCCCCTGAACTCAGTTCAGCTCCAGAACGGTTAGTTCCAAAAAATTTCTGAACTAATCTGATTTTTCCTGATTTTTTAAGACTGATTTTGGGTGGATAGTGACCTGGACATGTCAATAGATGGTCTAGGAGTGATTTAGAGTCCGTATGTGCGGTCAGGATCGAGTATAGACTCGATCAACGCGTTCGTTTTTAATGAATTTCGCCGAACGGTGAAATCGGGAGACCCTAAGACTGTTTCTAAATTTTTGCGCACCCTCCTAGGTTGTGACACGTCAGCGTACGTAGTGGGGACATAACTCAGGTCCGGTTTTAATCAAAATCATGCTCTGATACCAACTTGTAACGCCCTGAAAATCGGGGGTCGAGTATGAACTCAACTCCCGAGTTCCAACACATCACTTATGCAACATACACAATGATGGTTAAATGTTGTCTGAGTTAGAGCAATAAACATGAATGAGATTATACCAAAATAGTAAATCATACTCCAGTTCAATTGTATAAAGGCAAGCGGAAGACTGAAATTTTATATTCAAAGTATGTAAAGTAACAAAATTTTGTGAACTCCAGAGAATGAGTACTAACTGAGTACCAATATACATGTATTGTTTCTAAGTCAAAAATTAAAATACAATTCCGTAGATAAGCCCTGGAATCTCCGTGATGCAGTCGGCCTAAGCATAGCCGTCGAATCGCATAAAGGAGAACTCATCCCTGATCCTCCTCTTAGTCGGACTGCCCAGGCTCCCGAACCGAGGCACCATCTATACCGCGACGAGTGAGTTTGGTGGGTGTTGCAAACACCGTCCCGTAACGTGGGAGTGAGTAGCTAACTCAGTGGAACAATAAAGCATAGGTTAACATGTTATCAATTCAATCAAGCAGTAATGATAAAGCAGTACAAATCAAACAATTCTAACTACTCTTATTAAGTGCAAAAATGAAATGACATGATGCTGTATGCCCTTGCCAAACTACCCTCAAGCGACATCATCTTACGTTCGCGAATGCTTAACTCCCTCAGTGCGCCACATCTACTAAGCACATGCGGTGTGATGATGATCATGATTACCGAGTTATTATTAGTCCATTTCAAACAAAGAAGATTGGGAAACTAAGGTACCTCCCTTGTATCATTCCCAAACATGATCCATTCTAGGGTCGTCAATCCTAGCTATTCTCATACGATATTATGGTTTGAGAAGCGTAGTGAAGGCATCGCAAAGGGCTTGTCACCCGTCAGCGCGGATACAGATCTCACCGTATGCGGCTCAATTTTTGGCCGTCAGCTCAAGTACAGGTCTCACCGTACTTGGCTCAATCACTAGCCGTCAGCTCGAGTACAGGTCTCACCGTACTCGGCTCAACTCATACTCTAGTTGCTGTGAAAGACTCGTCGCTAATCACAGACACTTGGAGTATACTGGAAGATACTACGGAGGACTCGTCGCCCGTCAGCATGAGCACAGGTCTCACCGTACTCGGCTCTCGCCGTAAGTATCGACAGCACGAATACAGTGTCCCATACACCGTATTCGGCTCACGAGTTTAGTTGCGCAATGGTCACTATGGGGAGGCACATGACCCCAGCGTAGGCCGACAGCTCGACCACGGTGTCCCATTGTAACGCCCCGGATTTTTGCCAACCTGGGATTAGATGACCTTAGGCAATGGGTCGATCGTAATACCTCATTAACTTGTCAGAACTGAATCCCAAAGTCTAAAGCCGCCTTTGAACTCATTTCCTTCACAAACCTCACCCTTCATCACCTTGATCTTCCAATTTTTCTAATAACTTTCACCCTAGACACTATCTTAAACTAGCTAAGTAGTATAACTTGGATCACTTTATATACAAACTCCAAAGGCCTGAGTACCACCTCGACCAGAATTCACTTAGGACTAAATCCTTTAGAAATGAGACAAAGTAACTAGGTGTGAAACCAGATTAGCTACGAAATCCGTTCGAATCGCTTTAAATACGTTCTGCAAGACCCAAAACTTGTAGAATCATTGGCGCTAGGTTACCCTAAAGTTTAGAACCAAACTCATTTCCGTCGCTCTCGGGAATGAAACGAAACTTCGTATTAGGTCTAGATCGCACATCGGGAGTCCGATTAACCCGAAGCTAAGGAACTAGGACCGCCCCACTGGGCTTAACAATCATCTCAAAAATCAGCTCCATCCGATGTTCCATGGCCATTCGTTTCGATTCGGAGCGAGGGAGTGTGAAAAACACTATTCCCATCCAAAATAAATATCCGGAATAGTGATCGGCATCATTCGTTGACGCGTCAGTATTAAGCAACCTGACCGTCAGAATCAGACCAAATTACACCCTCGGATTAAGAAAAATTTCAGGAACATTTACATGTACTTGGAATTTCTGATCGTGGCCCACTGACCGTCGAACTGAAAGTGGTCCGCCACGTGTGATCGGGAATCCGATCAAGTCAAAACGTAATCCCACGTAGATCCATAGATGGTGAGCTTAAGTTTGACGTTTGGTTCAAGGAGGGCCACCAGAACTTCCCTTTTGAGCTAGAAAAGCGACGAATATCCTATATTAGCAGTACCCCTTGAACCTGAGTCTAATTTCGGAATGTTTTTGGCTATAAAAGGAGCTTAGAACAGCCCCTCTCACAGCCATACGAATTTTGGAGAAAAACCCTAGAGGGAGAGAGAGAAAAGAGAGAGAAGAGCTTGGGTTTGTGGGAGATCTTCCTCCCTCTTTGCTTTGGACTGTTACACGGCCTACACCGCTTCATTCCAGGTGTTTTCCCGGCGGTTTCCATCCCATTTGAAGGTAAGAAACCCTAACCCTAGGCCTGATTTGAGGTGGGATCGATGTGGGTTGTGTAACGACTAACCGATTCCGCTCTTTAGGCTAGAAATCTCCCGTATACGGAAGTTCTACTACCCTTGCTGATTCGTTTCGTTTCCAAAGGCAAAGGTGAGGACTTTAAGTGTATAACTTATGGTTTTCAACGCTTTCAATGTCAGATAATGGTAGATTCATGATCTGCATGCAATTGCACATGTACAAAGTGCTTTCCGTTTCCTGTTTCGATTAACGTTGTGAAATATGGAATTTCACATATTCTAGGTATACGTAGAAATACCGTATACGTATTTTTTTGGATAAATGCTTGACATGTTTATTTAATGTATGATTATATAATATATGAATAAAATACTAGTTTGGCGAAAGGAACCGCCAAAATATATGTTCACTTGTAAATGCGCCGTATGTTGAAATTACGTATTTTAGAAACACCGTATACGTATTTCTTTTTGAATAATGTTTGACATATTTATTTAATATATGATTATACAATACATGATTAAAATACTAGTTTGGCGAAAGGAATCGCCATAATCTATGTTCCTTTGTAAACACTATGTATGTCGAAATTGGGTATACGAGGAAGTACCTATACGTATAAAATTTGCTGATGTGATTGCCATGTTTAATTGCTGTATGAATATGATGTATATGTATAAAATACTAATTTGGTGAAGGGACAATCCTAGTACACATTTCTCTAACATACGTCATGTATGTTGAAATAGTGCATTCCAAGTGTTGGTGAAATCACTTGTGAGTGTAAGTGCTTAAGTGTTAGAACCTTAGGTAGGTCTTTGAGATGGGATTCTCCGCTACCTTAGAGTCACATATGACACTCTCCATGTGGTTGTTCACTCTAACCACTCACCTATGAACTCTAAGTATTTGTATCCCTATTTGCATAAATGTTTTATAACATGCTTTTGAACATGCTTTGTAATTTGTTTATTACCATGTTTCATGATATGCTTTGTAACATGATTACTAGTGTCCTTGAATTACCATGTATCATGCCGTATTTCATATGCTATGGTTAGGACTTGACTGAGCTTGGGACTATGTTCATAGTCCAGGCATCCGGTATCAGACTTGAAGATGTGGTTGGGATTCGTTCCGCCACGCATGATGTGTTGGCGAACCCGTGTCGTACTTCGGTTGGCGATAGTGGTTGGCCACACGAGGTGCTTCTGCGCTTCATATCGCCCAACTTGTTGTGCGCTCGAGCCAGCCGAACACGTCAAGTAAACCGTGTGTCTTATGTATGTTCACCATGTTTGGTCGCTAATGCTTGAACCTAGGGTACCAAACTTACCAGTGATAATCCCGTTAACCATGGTACCTCGATCCGCTAAGACTCATGAGCCGGGCATGGTGGTATGGGACACCGTGGTCGAGCTGTCGGCCTACGCTGGGGCTACGTGCCTCCCCGTAGTGACCAGTGAGCAACTCAACTCGTGAGCCGATTATGGTGGTATGGGACACTATATTCGCGCTGTCGGCCTACATTGATAAGGTGATGGGGAGTGGTGCAACCTTTGTGCGTAATGTACCACAGCGACCCTTTGTAGTGACCACGAGCATATTCTGAAGTTGCAGCGTGCCTTAGGGTTCGCCGCGATATATAGAGTATGAACTAGGCCTGTTTCTGTATAGTGATGAATCGTTTAAGGGGTGATGGGGGAGTGGTGTAACCTTTGTGCGTAATGCCACTGGCGACCTCGTAGTGACCTAGAAAACACACCATCGTCGATATTAACTAGGACTGACGACCCTAGATTGGATCATGTTTGGAAATGATATAAGGGAGGTACCTTAGTTTCCCAATCCTGCTGTTTGAAATGAACTAATTAAAAACTCGGTAATCATGCTCATCATACATCGCATGTGCCTGGAAGATGTGGAGCACTGTGGGATGTAAGCATGCGCGAACGTGAGATGGTGTCGCCTGAGGGAGTATGTCGGTGAGGGCATCCATCATACCTGCATTCATACTTGCATTAATCAGAGTAACTAGGAGTGTTTGATTTACTGCTTTATCATTACTGCTTGACTGTATTGAGAACATGATAACTTATGCCTTATCGTTCCACTGAGTTAGCTACTCACTCCCACGTTACGGGACGGTGTTGCGCACACCAACCAGACTCTGTCTCAGGTTTAGGCGATCCGACTATTCTGGAGGCGGAGCCCGATTATGACGAGGACCAGGAGGAGTTCTCGTATATGCGCATTCGGCGGCTTCGACTAGGCTGTCGGGACTGATGGGATTTACAGGGATTGTACCTAGTTTATTTTGACATTTTGTTTATAAACAGACATGTATATTGTGACTCAGAAGGATTCATACTCTGGAGAATGAATCGTTTATTTTTGTTTCCTTACATACATATATATACAGTTCAGTCTTCCGCTTGCTTTTATACAGTTGATCTGGAGTATGAATTACTGCTTTGGTATAATCTCATTCATGTTTACTGCTCTAACACAGACAACATTCAAATATCATTAAACATGTTGCATAAGTGATGCGTTGGAACTCGGGTGTTGAGTTACACTCGACCCCCGATTTTCAGGGCGTTACAAGTACAACAAGTTAAACGCGAATACCTCACTAATGTGTAGTTTCTCTGCCCCGTGTCCCCGATTGTACTAAGTCCTTGAGAAGGCAATTCTGAGGGTGTATTGATTTGATCTAACATTAAATCCAAAGGATATATAAGTTTTCTATGAGCGTGAATAGTTTCTATGTCATACAACCTTCCCATGAGTTATTAAAGGAGCCTATGAGTATTAAGGGGTCCGACGAAGGAGTGAGGTCTCAATCTAACCTAATCCAGCCCATTAATTAAGTCCATCTTTCAACTATCTTGCAATTATCTTAGCATAATCAGTCTTTTACGTTCCGTAGTAGAACCAGTAGCCTAGTCTCAATTTATGAATAGTGGTAATCTATTAGTCTATACTTACACACTAGATGATTTCAGATCATTTCTAATACAAGAAATTATTCATCGTGTAGGGTCAAACGTTGTCTAAGTGGAATTGAGTTGTCTGTACTTGACGCTCGAGCCTTTCACACATGCTCACACCAGCTAAGAAGATCCTGGAGTTTGTATTATTAATTTGTTGGATTTCCTATATGGTCAGGTTTGTCAAGACTAGGAGTATCGCTCTAGGTCCAAACTCTATGGGCCTATCTATCAAACAACCATTTACTCCAAAAGCTTAAGCTATCAGAGTGCGGTGGGTTAATGTATATCAAGGGACTTTATCACTTCAACACAATTTGGCCAGTGGCCTTAAGTTGTATTAAAATGGGACTGTATTGCTAATCCCACTTCGGGATTGGGAATGGCATATTTGGCAGGAGGGTGGGCGGGGATTAAAATTACTTTATAGGCTTTGGAGAATGAGCATTGTATTGGGAAGGGTGAGATGGGATTTCCAAATCCCAGGATAATGAATTTCTAAGTGAAATTTGGAAGGACAACTCAGAGTTACGTTTAATTGCATACATTCCAAACCTAGTATCGAAAACCATGGGATACACTCAATCTAGGGACCATACCTTACACATATATTTATTACTTTTACAATTCCATCCACCCAATCGTACTTAATGCAATTTGGCCGAACGGGCCCTAAACGTCCTCAAACATCTAAAACATCCTACCAACTACTACACCTATCAACAGGAAAACATAACCACCCTAAGATAGTAGCCCATGTAAACTACAAGACAACATATGGATGAGCTCGGATAGAGCCATGGAAAATGAGGATAAGGGAAATGGGGGGCTGGAGTTTTTTTTGGTTCTCCATGGACTTGAGCCTCAACAGGGATTGTAAAGGCCAAAAAGGTAGGGATTGAAGGAGAAAAATGAGTTGATGGGATGAGTTGAGAGCTTACCCGAATTTGAGCTCCAAATGAGGCGTGTAAGTGCTTAAATGAAAGAGAATGGAGAGGGTAGGGGTAGGTTATGTTGTAATCGTTAGAGGAGGATGTATGGTTGGATATGAAACAACAAAATGGGCGATTGGAGTGGAGGTTTGAGAGAGAAAAATCAGAAATGGAGGTTTGGGCGTTTGGAAGGGATGAAATGGGAGAGTGGGGTGCTCCAGCCCTTTAAAACTCAACCATTTGCCAAAATGGCATGTGCCAGGGGGTAGAGGGGGTCAGGCCGACCAACCCCATGCTTGGAGCCTTCGGAAAAAGCGACCGGACCGCGGTCCGCCCGGTGCAGCCGCGCGCCGCCGCGGTCCGCCTTGGCCGGAACCGCGCCGCCGCGGTGGGGCCGTGTCCTCTGTGGTCCCAAGGTGCCAAATGCACCCTGGTTCGACCCTGGGTCCCATCGGATCTAAGCGGGGAGGCCCCCGAATCCGATTCGCTCCATTTCGGGTAGTTTCCGGGATAATCGGACGTAACTTGCAATCCGGAATGAGTTATCTGATGTAAAATATATGAATTTGGGGTAGAACGAGCTAATGAAGCCAACCAACCCAGCTATGCTGGGTTGCGCAGCCCGAAATTGCGAGAAAACCCTCCAATTGGCGGCCATTTTCCCGTTTTAATTTTGTTTTACCAAAATAGTAATTTTTGTTTGATTACTCTTCATCTGTTGGGCTTTAGGAGTTGCGCTCATCGCGTAAAGAGCTTAGAATAATTAGGAGAATGGTTTAGTGAAGTCAAATAGGACACTTACTATTTTTGGCTGAAAGCCTTGCGCACTAGTAGACATCACAACCTAGGAGTTTTAGTTGTAGTTTGTTTCTGATTTCCTTCCTATTACTTGGTATTCCCATTTAAAGGGTTGTGAACTCAATTTTCTTTTTTTTTTTGTAATCATTCATTAATTAATTCGAATTTATTAGAATTTATTTCTACTTTCTGCTTTTCTTTCCTCATGAATTCGAGAAGTCTCTGTGAGGAGTCCAGAGAAGCTCCGGGGATTCGGAGTAGTTATCCTCATCACGTTCATCCCTTATTCTACCGATTTTCAACTGTTGGGATGAGGTGGGTTATAATCTAGAATTATTTATAGACGGCCTAGGAACATTTTAGGGTCGACTCGTGCGACCATGGTTGAATACAGACTCGATTTCGGCGTTCGTTTTCAGTGAACTAGCCGCTAGACGGAACAGGGTTGTCTAAAACTGTTTCTACATTCCGTCGCTCCCTCCTAAGTCAGAGTGCGTCAGTGTGCGTCGTGTGACCATAACCCAGGTCCGGTTTAATCCAAATCATGCTCTGATACCATCTTGTAACGCCCTGAAAATCGGGGGTCGAGTGTAACTCAACACCCGAGTTCCAACGCATCACTTATGCAACATGTTTAATGATATTTGAATGTTGTCTGTGTTAGAGCAGTAAACATGAATGAGATTATACCAAAGCAGTAATTCATACTCCAGATCAACTGTATAAAAGCAAGCGGAAGACTGAACTGTATATATATGTATGTAAGGAAACAAAAATAAACGATTCATTCTCCAGAGTATGAATCCTTTTGAGTCACAATATACATGTCTGTTTATATAAACAAAATGTCAAAATAAACTAGGTACAATCCCTGTAAATCCCATCAGTCCCGGCAGCCTAGTCGAAGCCGCCGGAACTGCATATACGAGAACTCCTCATGGTCCTCGTCATAATCGGCTCGCCTCCGAGAATAGTCGGATCGCTAAACCGAGACAGTAGTCCGGTTGGTGTGCGCAACACCGTCCCGTAACGTGGGAGTGAGTAGCTAACTCGGTGGAACGATAAGGCATAAGTTATCATGTTCTCAATACGGTCAAGCAAGAATGATAAAGCGAAGAAATCAAACACTCCTAGTTACTCGATTAATGCAAGTATGAATGCGGGTATGATGGATGCCCTCACCGACATACTCCCTCGGGCGACACCATCTCACGTTCGAGCATGCTTACATCCCACAGTTGCTCCACATCTTCCGGGCACATGCGATGTATGATGAGCATGATTACCGAGTTTTTAATTAGTTCATTTCAAAAACAGGATTGGGAAACTAAGGTACCTCCCTTATATCATTTCCAAACATGATCCAATCTAGGGTCGTCGGTCCTAGTTAATATCAGACGATGGTGTGTTTTCTAGGTCACTACAGAGGCTGCCAGTGGTCGTTACGCACAAAGGTTGCACCACTCCCCCATCACCCCTTAAACGATTCATCACTATACGTAGAAACAGGCCTAGTTCATACTCTATATATCGCGGCGAACCCTAAGGCACGCCGCAACTTCGAATATGCTCGCGGTCACTACAAAGGGTCGCAGTGGCATTACGCACAAAGGTTGCACCACTCCCCATCACCTTATCAATGTGTAGGCGACGGCGCGAATATAGTGTCCCATACCACCATAATCGGCTCACGAGTTGAGTTGCTCACTGGTCACTACGGGGAGGCACGTAGCCCCAGCGTAGGCCGACAGCTCGACCACGGTGTCCCATACCACCATGCCCGGCTCATGAGTCTTAGCGGATCGAGGTACCATGGTTAATGGGATTATCACTGGTAAGTTTGGTACCCTAGGTTCAAGCATTAGCGACCAAACATGGTGAACATACATAAGACACACGGTTTACTTGACGTGTTCGGCTGGCTCGAGCGCACAACAAGTTGGGCGATATGAAGCGCAGAAGCACCTCGTGTGGCCAACCACTATCGCCAACCGAAGTACGACACGGGTTCGCCAACACATCATGCGTGGCGGAACGAATCCCAACCACATCTTCAAGTCTGATACCGGATGCCTGGACTATGAACATAGTCCCAAGTTCAGTCAAGTCCTAACCATAGCATATGAAATACGGCATGATACATGGTAATTCAAGGACACTAGTAATCATGTTACAAAGCATATCATGAAACATGGTAATAAACAAATTACAAAGCATGTTCAAAAGCATGTTATAAAACATTTATGCAAATAGGGATACAAATACTTAGAGTTCATAGGTGAGTGGTTAGAGTGAACAACCACATGGAGAGTGTCATATGTGACTCTAAGGTAGCGGAGAATCCCATCTCAGCACCTACCTAAGGTTCTAACACTTAAGCACTTACACTCACAAGTGATTTCACCAACACTTGGAATGCACTATTTCAACATACATGACGTATGTTAGAGAAATGTGTACTAGGATTGTCCCTTCACCAAATTAGTATTTTATACATATACATCATATTCATACAGCAATTAAACATGGCAATCACATCAGCAAATTTTATACGTATAGGGTACTTCCTCGTATACCCAATTTCGACATACATAGTGTTTACAAAGGAACATAGATTGCGGCGATTCCTTTCGCCAAACTAGTATTTTAATCATGTATTGTATAATCATATATTAAATAAATATGTCAAACATTATTCCAAAAGAAATACGTATACGGTGTTTCTAAAATACGTAATTTCAACATACGGCGCATTTACAAGTGAACATATATTTTGGCGGTTCCTTTCGCCAAACTAGTATTTTATTCATATATTATATAATCATACATTAAATAAACATGTCAAGCATTTATCCAAAAAAAATACGTATACGGTATTTCTACGTATACCTAGAATATGTGAAATTCCATATTTCACAACGTTAATCGAAACAGGAAACGGAAAGCACTTTGTACATGTGCAATTGCATGCAGATCATGAATCTACCATTATCTGACATTGAAAGCGTTGAAAACTATAACTTATACACTTAAAGTCCTCACCTTTGCCTTTGGAAACGAAACGAATCAGCAAGGGTAGTAGAACTTCCGTATACGGGAGATTTCTAGCCTAAAGAGCGGAATCGGTTAGTCGTTACACAACCCACATCGATCCCACCTCAAATCAGGCCTAGGGTTAGGGTTTCTTACCTTCAAATGGGATGGAAACCGCATGGGACAAAATACACGGAATGAAGCGGTGTAGGCCGTGTAACAGTCCAAAGCAGTAGGAGGAAGATCTCCCACAAAACCCAAGCTCTTCTCTCTCTTTTCTCTCTCTCCCTCTAGGGTTTTTCTCCAAAATTCGTATGGCTGTGAGAGGGGCTGTTCTAAGCTCCTTTTATAGCCAAAAACATTCCGAAATTAGACTCAGGTTCAAGGGGTACTGCTAATATAGGATATTCGTCGCTTTTCTAGCTCAAAAGGGAAGTTCTGGTGGCCCTCCTTGAACCAAACGTCAAACTTAAGCTCACCATCTATGGATCTACGTGGGATTACGTTTTTGACTCGATCGGATTCCCAGATCACACGTGGCGGACCACTTTCAGTTCGACGGTCAGTGGGCCACGATCAGAAATTCCAAGTACATGTAAATGTTCCTGAAATTTTTCTTAATTCGAGGGGTAATTTGGTCTGATTCTGACGGTCAGGTTGCTTAATACTGACGCGTCAACGAATGATGCCAGATCACTATTCCAGATATTTATTTTGGATGGGAATAGTGTTTTTCACACTCCCTCGCTCCGAATCGAAACGAATGGCCATGGAACATCGGATGGAGCTAATTTTTGAGATGATTGTTAAGTCCAGTGGGGCGGTCCTAGTTCCTTAGCTTCGGGTTAATCGGACTCCCGATGTGCGATCTAGACCTAATACGAAGTTTCGTTTCATTCCCGAGAGCAGACGGGAAATGAGTTTGGTTCTAAACTTTAGGGTAACCTAGCGCCAATGATTCTACAAGTTTTGGGTCTGCAGAATGTATTTAAAGCGATTCGAACGGATTTCGTAGCTAATCTGGTTTCACACCTAGTTACTTTGTCTCATTTCTAAAGGATTTAGTCCTAAGTGAATTCTGGTCGAGGTGGTACTCAGGCCTTTGGAGTTTGTATATAAAGTGATCCAAGTTATACTACTTAGCTAGTTTAAGTTAGTATCTAGGGTGAAAGTTATTAGAAAAATTGGAAGATCAAGGTGATGAAGGGTGAGGTTTGTGAAGGAAATGAGTTCAAAGGCGGCTTTAGACTTTGGGATTCAGTTCTGACAAGTTAATGAGGTATTACGATCGACCCATTGCCTAAGGTCATCTAATCCCAGGTTGGCAAAAATCTGGGGCGTTACACCCATACCACCATGCCCGGCTCATGCGTCTTAGCGGATCGAGGTACCATGGTTAACGGGATCGCCACTGGTAAGTTTGGTACCCTAGGTTCAAGCAGTAGCGACCAAACATGGTGAACACACATATACACTTCGGTTTACTTGACGAGCCTGACTAGCTCGAGCGCACCACAAGTTGGGCGATATGGAGCGCAAAAGCAATCCGTGTGGCCAACCACTATCGCCAACCGAAGTACGACTCGGGTTCGCCAGACACATCCTTTGTGGCGACATGCATCTCAGCCACAATCTCAAGTCTGGTACCGAATGTTTGGACTATAGGTATAGTCCCAAACTCAAACAGTTCTCATGAATAGCATGTGGAGTAAAGCATGATAAACAAGCAATACAAGCATGTTAGCAGGCATGTTAAAAAGCATGAAGTAAAGCATGTTGTAAAGCATGTTGTAAAGCACTATACACATAGGGATACAATTACATACACATCACAAGTGAGTGGTTATAGCGAACCACCGCATGGAGGGGATCCTACATGTCTCTAAGGGAGTCGGGAATCCCATATCAGCACTTCTCTAAGGCACTTAAGCTCACCACCTATGGATCTATATGGGATTACATTTTCGACTCGATCGGATTCCCAGATCGCACGTGGCGGACCACTTTCAGTTCGACGGTCAGTGGGCCACGATCAGAAATTTCAAGTACATGTAAATGTTCCTGAAATTTTTCTTAATCCGAGGGTGTAATTTGGTCGGATTCTGACGGTCAGGTTGCTTAATACTGACGCGCAAGTGAAAGGTGCCAGATCACTATTCCTGATATTTATTTTGGGATGGGAATAGTGTTTTTCACACACCCTCGCTCCGGATCGAAATGAATGGCCGTGGGACATCGGTTGGACCTGATTTTTGAGATGATTGTCAAGCCCAGTGAGGCGGTCCTAGTTCCTTAGCTTCGTGTTAATTGGACTCCCGATGTGCTATCTAGACCTAATACGAAGTTTCGTTTCATTCCCGAGAGCAGCCGGGAAATGAGTTTGGTTCTAAACTTTAGGGTAACCTAGAGTCACTTGTTTTGCAAGTTTTGGGTCTTGCAGATCGTATTTAAAGTGATCCCAACGGATCACATGGCTAAATGACTTTAGCACTTAGTTAACTTTGTTAACTTTCTAAAGGATTTAATCCTAATTAATTTCTGGTCGAGGTGGTACTCGAGCCAACGTACGAAAATTTACGGGTCGTTACAACCAAACTTACCAGTGAAATCCCTTTTAACCATGGTACCTCGATCCGCTAAGACTCATGAGCTGGGCATGGTGGTATGGGACACCGTGGTCGAGCTGTCGGCCTACGCTGGGGCCACGTGCCTCCCCGTAGTGACCAGTGAGCAACTAGACTCGTGACCCGATTATGGTGGTATGGGACACTATATTCGAGCTGTCGATACTTACGGCGAGAGCCGAGTACGGTGAGACCTGTACTCGTGCTGACGGGTGACGAGTCCTCTGTAGTATTTTCGAGTATACTCCAAGGTCTGTGATTGGCGACGAGTCTTTCACAGCAACTGGAGTATGAGTTGAGCCGAGTACGGTGAGACCTGTATTCGAGCTGACGGCTAGTGATTGAGCTGAGTACGGTGAGACCTGTACTCGAGCTGACGGTCAACAATTGAGCCGCATACGATGAGATCTGTATCCGTGCTGACAGGTGACGAGCCCTTTGTGATGCCTTCGCTACGCCTCTCAAACCATAATATCGTATGAGGTTAACTAGGGTGACGACCCTAGAATGGATCATGTTTGGGAATGATACAAGGGAGGTACCTTAGTTTCCTAATACTGCTGTTTGAAATGGACTAATAATAACTCGGTAATCATGATCATCATCGCATCGCATGTGCTTAGTAGATGTGGCGCACTGAGGGAGTTAAGCATTCGCGAACGTAAGATGATGTCGCATGAGGGTGGTTTGGCAAGGGCATACAGCATCATGTTATTTCATTCTCGCACTTAATAAGAGTAGTTAGAATTGTTTGATTTGTACTGCTTTATCATTATTACTTGATTGAATTGATAACATGTTAACCTATGCTTTACTGTTCCACTGAGTTGATCACTCACTCCCACGTTACGGGACGGTGTTGTACACACCAACCAGATTTGTTGAATTTCAGATGATGGCGATGCTTATGAAGTAGAGAGGACTACTTCTATGGTGATGAGGAGGAGTTCTCCTATCATGTAACTCTCGACGGGTCTCTGAAGACCCAGTACGCATTGACGGGGCTATGGTACTTGGGATAGAAGATATTACACTTACACATTTGGTATATTTTAGAACTGTACTTGTAATTATTTAACCTAATAATGTTATCACACTCTGGAGACTCATCACAGTTTATATATTTTATCTATCTATCATCGTCTTCGCTTGCAATTTAACTGTCTCTCGGAGTATGATATCTTTGTTTTGGCTTAATATCACTCATGTTCAATGCACAAATACAGTCAACATTCAATCATCATTCATTTTGTTGCATAAGTGATGTTCTGGAACTCGGGAGTTGAGTTTATGCTCGACCCCCGATTTTCAGGGCGTTACAAGTTGGTATCAGAGCATGATTTGGATTAAACCGGACCTGGGTTATGGTCACACGACGCACACTGACGCACTCTGACTTAGGAGGGAGCGACGGAATGTAGAAATAGTCTTAGGCATCCCTGCTCCGTCCAACGGCTAGTTCGCTGAAAGCAAACGCCGAAATCGAGTACGTATTAACCCTTGGTCGCACGGGTCGACCTTATAATATTCCTAGGCCGTTTATTAAAGAGTCTTGATTACAATCCACCTCACCCCAACCGTTGAAAATAGATAGAATACGGGATAAACGTGATGAGGATAACTTCTCCGAATCCTCGGAGCTTCTCTGGACTCCTCACAGAGACTTCCCAAATCCATGAGAAAAGAAAAGCAGAAAGTAGAAATAAATTCTAATAAATTTGAATTGATTAATGAATGACTACAAAAATTGAGTTCACAACCCTTTAAATAGGAATACCAAGTAATGGTAAAGAAATCAGAAACAAACTACAACTAAAACTCCTAGAATTCGCGACTTACCATAAGGTGGTGATGTCTACTAGTGCGCAAAGTTTTCAGCCAAGAATAGTAAGTGTCCTATTTGACTTCACCAAACCATTCTCCTAATTATTCTAAGCTCTTTACGCGATGAGCGCAACTCCTAAAGCCCAACAGATGAAGAGTAATCAAACAAAAATTACTATTTTAGTAAAACGAAATTAAAATAGGGAAATGACTGTCAATCGGAGGCTTTTTTCGCAATTTCGGGCTGCACAACCCGATATAGCGGGTTGGTTGGCTTCATTAGCTCGTTCTACCCCAAATTCATATATTTTACGTCAGATAACTCATTCCAGATTGTAAAATACGTCCGATTTGACCCGAAATGACTCGAAACGGAGTCGGGGGCCACACGCATCAAACCGGGAGGGAAACAAGTGGACCCAGGGTGCATTTGGCATCTTGGGATGGTGGAGAACACCACCGAGCTGCGGCGGCGCGGTGCCGGATAAAGTGGACCGCGGTGGCACCGCGGTCACCGCGACGCGCCGCGGTCGGGTGGCTCGGCTAGTGTTGGGCCGGGCCTAGGAATGGTCAGCCCGACCTCCCCACACATGTAGTGTGTGCGGGATGGGCTGGGGTTTGGTATTTTTAAGGCTGGAGCCCCCCTCTCTCTCACATCTTCCCTTCCAAATGCCCATCCCCTCCATTTCTGATTTTTCTCTCAACCCATTCCCCTAAATCATTCAATCCCCCATTTTCGTCCATAACTCACCCACTCCCATCGATCACAACAGCCCTAGCCACCTACCTTACCCCTTCCTTTCACGTTTGAGCTCTCATCTCCCCCATTTGAAGCTCAAAAATGTCTGAGCTCCCAAACCCATCCTACCTTTTCATTTTGTACCTTTAAACGCTATCATTGAGGCTTCTACAAACATCTGTTGGGGCTCAAACTCGTGGAGAAACAAACCTCCAACCCTTACTCTCTCTCCCCTTCACTTTTCATTGAATTTCTATGGCCCTATTCGAATTGGTTACAGCCATTTTCGCGCTTTCCCACACAAGACTCATTTTCCAAAGCCTATAAAATTTAATCCCCACCCACCCTCCTACCAACCATGCCACTGCCAATCCTGAGGTCGGATTAGCAATGCAGTTCCATTTAGTACAACTTAAGATCGCTGGCCAAGTAGGCCTTTAGAATTTGGACCTAGAGCGGTGCTCCTAGATTTCGACAGACTTGACAGTATAGGAAACCCAATAAATGAATAATGTGAGCCCTAGGACCTTCATAGCTAGTATAAACTGGTGTGTAGTGCTCAAGCATAGTTAAATTCAAGTTCGGGCAACTCAATTCCACTTAGACAACTTTAACCCTAAGCGATAACCAATTTCTTGTATTAGAAACCATCTAGTGTAAGTCGGCTTGATTAGGTTGGAGCGAGACCCCGTTCCTTCGTTAAATCCCCTTAGTACTCATAGGCTTCTTTAACAACTCTTAGGAAGCTTGTTTAACGTAGAACCTATTCACGCCCAGAGAAAACTTATAGATCCCTTGGATTTAATGTTAGGTCAAATCAACATAACCCTTAGAATTGCCTTCTCAAGGACTTAGTACAATCGGGAACACGGAGCAGTGATACTACCTATAAGCGAGGTATTCGCGGTCTGAATCGAATTCTCAATCCTGGTTGTGACCAATGAACTCTATGCTCTGATCAAGCAGAAAGTCGGGATCAACTAGGATTAAGAACTGATACGACAATTTTCTGTCTTCGCGAGGCAGAATGTCCATGTATCCGATTCTGACCCACTACACAACTTTCCTTCCGTGTTGGCTTGACCACTTACAACCAAAAGTTATAACTCTGTTTTTGAGAAGTGTAAGAATATATAGCCAATAGAAATATTTCCTTTTTGGCCTAAGGAATTTCCCAAGTGAGCAACAGACAGTTAAGAATCAGGTCCCAAATCACATGCCATGTCGGCATACATATTTTGCTTATGAACATAGAAAGATAGCATGCCTATTAAGCTAGACATGATTAAATAGGATAATTCTGGACCGTGACAAAACTCCTTGGTAGAATTAGGCATCTTGCCTCAAACTCACACCCATTCGTGATAGCCCCTTTCTATAATCCTAGGTACCATGACTGATGTAGTGGGAGACTGCATCTCATTTCATGTTAAGGATAGATTATAAATTACACCTTGTTCCGATATACGGAGCAGGACATAAATCTTGAGCCTTGAGGGTGAAAATAAAATTTTAAGGGGGGTAGAACATTATGAGCCCAATTTAGTTAGGTTACCTATTGCATCTCTTGATCTGGGTGGCACAGCGAAAGCATGGTGGACCCTATTTCACTGGCCCAGGATAGAAACGGTGCTCGTTAACATACGCACATTATAGAAGCCCTAACAAGTTCTACTATGAAAATGTTTTAGGATGATCTAGTAAGATTTGATTCACCCTTCCCTGGGACATAGATAATATCGAGGACTCGCTTAGACTAAGACCTAAAGGGCAACCTTAGAATAAACAATTTGAACTTTTCAATGATGGACATTCCCTATGGTTTTAGAGTGATCGGACTAAGGAGTTACTGAAATATACAACTGCGAAACATTCGCGGCTTGACCCAATTCTCAATCCTGGGCGACTACCAATGGACTCACTGCTTGGCCGAGCAGAAGACCAGGATCCACTAGGATTCAGAAGTGATATGATGAGCTTCCTACCCTGGCCCGGTAGATGATCGATGTATCGGTATCGAGCCCACTATTACCGTCTCTCCGTGTTGGTCAAATAATGAAAACAGCTATCTTACTCTAAATTGGTGGGAATTATCGTCAAGACTCCAAATAGATAAAGAAATAAGTTGTAGCAAACCATCAGGGTATGAGAAATGGATAAAGAAATAAGTTTTAAGGGGGGTAGACTAAAATGAACCAGCTAGTACATACCCTACCACGCGTAGAAACTTGGAACCAATCAGTCTTAGACAAATGAAATAATAGAACTCTTCCCTTATTACCCTTAGCCAATTTCGGGGACGAAATTTTGTTTTAAGGGGGGTAGATTGTAACATCCCGGATTTTTCCCAACCTGGGATTAGACGTCCTTAGGCGATGGGTCGATCCTAACACTTTATTAACTTGTCAGAACTGAATCCCACAGTCTAAAATCGCTCCTTAACCCATTTCCTTCACAAATCCCACCCTTCACTACCTTGTTCTTTCAATTTTTCAAAGCACTTTCGCCCTAGACACTATCTTACACTAGCTAAGTAGTATAACTTGGATCACTTTAGATACAAACTGCAAAGGACTAAATACTACCTCAGACGGAAATCACTTAGGATTAAATCCTTTAGAAATTTGACAAAGTTAACTAAGTGCTAAACTAGATTAGCTACGAAATCCATTTGAATCGCTTTAAATACAATCTGCAAGACCCAAAACTTATAAAATCATTGACGCTAGGTTACCCTAAAATCTAGGATCAATCTCATTACCCGGCTGCTCTCGGGAGCATCTCGAAACTCCGTATCGGATCTGGACCGCAAGTCGGGAGTCCGAATAATACGAAGTTAAGGAATTAAGACCGCCTCGCTGGGATTGACAACCATCTCGGAAATCAAATCCAGATAATGTCCCACGGCTATTCGCTTGAGTCCGGAGCGAGAGAGTGTGAAAACACTTGTTTTCTTTAAAAATAAATATCTTGAATAGTAATCTGAGACTCGTCGGTTGCGGATCAGTTTTAAGCAACCAGATCGTCAGAATCTGACCAAATTACACCCTCGGATCAGGAAAAATTTCATACACATTTACATGTACTCGGAATCTCCGATCGAGATTCGCTGACCGTTGAACTGAAACTGGTCCGCCACGTGTGATCTGGAATCCCGACCGAAACGAAAACTTAATAGAACGTAGATCCAGCGTTAGTGAGCTTAAGTCCGACCTTTGGCTCAAGGAGGCCCGCCAGAAGTCCTCCGTTGAGCTGAAAAAGTACCGCTTTGGTTATAACCTAAGTATACTTTGAACAGGAGTCTATTTCGGTAAATTTTTAGGCTATATAAGGACTTTAAACCCTCTCCCATTTCAGCCATACGAATTTGGATTTGAGAGAGAGAAAAGAGAGAGAAAGTGAGGGAGATGTGGGAGGAACTCCCTGCTGCTGTTCCCTGCCGCTATTCGGGCTCCACCGCCTGATTCTCATCGCTTTCCCAGCGATTCCGGCGTCGTTTCTAGGTAAGAAACCCTAACCCTAATCTGTTTTAGGGTTGTATAGGTTGTAGGTTATGAAATAGCTAACCTGTTTCGTTCTTTAGGCTGCCAAACTCCCGTATACGGAACCTTAGCGAACCTATCGACTCCGTTACGATTCTACGACACAAGGTGCGAACTTTAGGTGTATAGGTTATGGTTTTCAACGCTTTCAATGTCAGATAATGATAGATTCATGATTTGCATGCAATTGCACATGTACAAAATGCTTTCCATTTTATGTTTCGATTAGAATTGTAGAATTTGGAAATTCACATACTCTAGGTATTCGTATAAAATACCGTATACAAATTTTTTTTGGAAATTTGTTTGACATGTTTATTTGACGTATGGATATATGACGTATGGATAAAATACTTATTTGGCGAAAGGATTTGCCCTAAATCACGCCATGGCCAATATACACCATATATGCTAAAATGTGTGGCCCAAGTGTTTGTGGAAATGACTGAATGAATATGGAACTTGGATTCCTGCTTGCCATGACTATCCGTCGTGGGTGTACGCGTGTTATGATTGGGGCAACTCCCTAGGGAAAGGATTTGGCCTAATGCCTATGTGATCGACATATGTCATGTATGTTGATGTATGTTTGTTTAAGTGTTTCTTGGAATGTCTGAATGAGTAGTAGTTAGCAAATTGTAATGTATAAGGGTGTTGAGATGTGATTCTCAACCTCTTTTAACTATGTGTATGATCTCCTTGGATTGTTGTGTGATTAGGAATTGAACATGTATAAACTCATGCTTGTGTTGTGATTCATAACATGCTCAACTGCTTATGATTATAACTATGTAATGCATATGTTTAAATTTATATTTACGTTGTATGATCCGTCATGGGTGATGGGGGAGCGGAGCAACGAGTGCGTGCAACAGCCCTGGCAGCCCTAAACGGATAATACCATACCTTAATTGTATGAGTGGAATCTTGATCCATTACTACTTTATCTATCTGCAAGTTATCATGTTTGGGGCTATGATTATAGTCCAGACAATCGGTACCAAAATTGAATTCGTGGCTGCGATTCATTTGCCACGTGAGATGTGTTCGACGAACCCGAGTCGTACTTCGGTTGGCGATAGTGGTTGGCCACGCGAAGTGCTTATGCACTTCATGTCGTTCAACTTGTTGTGCGCTCGAGCTAGCCGAGCTTGTCAAGTAACCCGATTTGTCTTATGTATATTCACCATGTTTGGTCGCTACTGCTTGAACCTAGGGTACCAAACTTACCAGTGAAATCCCTTTTAACCATGGTACCTCGATCCGCTAAGACTCATGAGCCGGGCATGGTGGTATGGGACACCATGGTCGAGCTGTCGGCCTACGCTGGGGCCATGTGCCTCCCCGTAGTGACCAGTGAGCAACTAGACTCGTGACCCGATTATGGTGGTATGGGACACTATATTCGAGCTGTCGATACTTACGGCGAGAGCCGAGTACGGTGAGACCTGTACTCGTGCTGACGGGCGACGAGCTCTCTGTAGTATCTTCGAGTATACTCCAAGGTCTGTGATTGGCGACGAGTCTTTCACAGCAACTGGAGTATGAGTTGAGCCGAGTACGGTGAGACCGTATTCGAGTGACGGCTAGTGATTGAGCCGAGTACGGTGAGACCCGTACTCGAGCGACGGTCAACAATTGAGCCGCATACGGTGAGATCCGTATCCGTCCGACGGGTGACGAGCCCTTTGTGATGCCTTCGCTACGCCTCTCAAACCATAATATCGTATGAGATTAACTAGGGTGACGACCCTAGAATGGATCATGTTTGAGAATGATACAAGGGAGGTACCTTAGTTTCCCAATCTTCTTTGTTTGAAATGGACTAATAATAACTCGGTAATCATGATCATCATCGTACCACATGTGCTTAGTAGATGTGGCGCACTGAGGAGTTAAGCATTCGCGAACGTAAGATGATGTCGCATGAGGGTGGTTTGGCAAGGGCATACAGCATCATGTCATTTCATTCTCGCACTTAATAAGAGTAGTTAGAATTGTTTGATTTGTACTGCTTTATCATTACTGCTTGATTGAATTGATAACATGTTAACCTATGCTTTACTGTTCCACTGAGTTGATCACTCACTCCCACGTTACGGGACGGTGTTGTACACACCAACCAGATTTGTTGAATTTCAGATGATGGCGATGCTTATGAAGCAGAGCCGGACTACTTCTATGGTGATGAGGAGGAGTTCTCCTATCATGTAACTCTCTGACGGGTCTCTGAAGACCTGGTACTGCATTGACGGGGCTATGGTACTTGGGATAGAAGATATTACACTTACACATTTGGTATATTTTAGAACTGTACTTGTAATTATTTAACCTAGTAATGTTATCACACTCTGGAGACTCATCACAGTTTATATATTTTATCTATCTATCATCATCTTCCGCTTGCAATTTAACTGTCTCTGGAGTATGATATGCTGTTTTGGCTTAATCTCACTCATGTTCAATGCACGAATACAGTCAACATTCAATCATCATTCATTTTATTTTATAAGTGATGTTCTGGAACTCGGGAGTTGAGTTTATGCTTGACCCCCAATTTTCAGGGCGTTACAATTTGGCCCGCAAACATCAAGTCTCGAATTACTTAAATTTAATTTAATTTCTAAAGAAACTCAGGCTTTCTCACACTCCTCGCTTCGGGCTCGAGCAAATAGCAGTGGGACACTATCTGGATTTGATTTCTGAGATGGTTGTCAAGCCCAACAAGGCGGTCCTAATTTTATAACCTCATATTATTTAGACTTTCGATGTGCGGTCCAGATCTGATACAGAGTTTCGTGATGCTCTCGAGAGCAGCCGAGTAATGAGATTGATCCTAAATTTCAGGGTATTGTAGCGTCGATGATTCTACAAGTTTTGGGTCTTACAGATCGTATTTAAAGTAGTTCGAGCTAATTCTATTGATTGTTTAGTTCAGTACATAACCAAATTCTGCCCTAATTATGACAGAATACGGTCCTAGGGAAGTTCTATGCCCATTTTTGGTATCTATAGTAAGTATATTATTTTAATTATTTTTTTATTAGTTCATCATCAAGTTTACTTTATCTCTATCAAATTTTATTAGATTTCGTCTTGTAGAAAAATTTTAAAAATTCTAGAAGTAGCAGTTGTCCAAACTAATGATTTTTAAATAGTTGACACAATGACCCATATTTAACTATATTAAATATTTTATTATATTTTTCACTTATTTTTATATGAAGCTAGACTTATCAAGCTTCAATATGGCTTTTGAATTACCTAAATCAGAATTATAACGAGGGAGATATGACTTTTTGAAGTCGGATCAAAATCGTAGAAAAATGTGGCCGAAAATGGGCCAGCCAATGAACTACGGCCCGCCCAGGCCCGCTGGACCACGGTAGGCGCGGCGCCACCACGGTCCGCTGGACTATCTGGTGGTGGTTTTCGCCATGTGATTTTTGAAACGGGAGTATCTTGTGAACCGGGATGAGTTATTTGATGTGCAACATATGATTTTGGGGTAGGAGAAGCTTATCTATCCGAATAACCTATTTATTTCTTAAGATTCCAAAAGTTTAATGGTAAAAAATTCATTTTATTTATTTATTTACTATTTATAGTAAATTTTAATTTAGGTGTTATTATTCCTCACCTAAACTTTAGGATTCATGTCTAATATGAAAGTACTTAGAAAAATTTGGAGAATAAGGTGGTGAAAGGTGAGATTTTGAAGGAAATAGGTTAAAAAGCGATTTTAGACTTTGGGATTGAGTTTTGAGAAATTAATAAGATGTTAGGATTGACCCATTGCCTAAGGACGTCTAACTTCACGTTTGCAAAAATCTGGGGCGTTACAATCTCTCTCTCCACCCATCCCTTTCTTACAACTTCGTCACTCCACCCATCACCCATTACCCATTACCCATCACTCCAACTCTTTTCATCCCATCACTTCCCTCTCTCTCTCATTCTCTCTCTTCACTCCCAGGCAACAAAAAAAATCCAACGTCCAAGCCTTCCAAAAGCAACCCAAGTGTAGCCCACTTTTCTACTACCCAATCTCTCATCTCCACCACCAAAACTTCATCATCTACCATCAAAAGTTGAGCATAGGAGCTAAGGAAGCTAAGGGGACCAAAAAGGAGGCCTAAGATGGGTGATCCACCGTCGATTTCAAATTTTAGGGCCCACTTGATGTGGGACCCATTGATGCATGTATTGTATTTAGAGGGACCCATAGTGGCGGGGTCCCTCCCATCTCCATCGTACTCTCTTTCTCCCTCTCTCTTTCTCTATCTCTCTTTCATTTTTTAATGTTGATGATGGTAAGGTGTGCGGCTCACCTGGTGTGTGTGTGTGTGATGGCCCACCTTGATGGATGATCCACACGGTGTCCAAATGGTAGGATCCACGGTGATGGATGCATTGTATCCGCACCTTGCTGCCATGTGATAGACCTGGATGAAGGAAAACACAAATGTTAGTTGGATCTAGAGCGAGTAGGCCACACCACATGGACCCACCTTGATGCTATGGCCCCATGATCGTCCAGATCACCGTCTAGATCCCTGGATGGTGTATTGTTCAAGCGCAGGTATCTGCTTAGCGTCCAGCAATTTGGACGCTGGACCTTTTTGTTTTAAAAAATAATATATATATATATATATTATACTATATCTGGACGGTGGGATGGCCAGTCTACGTGGGACCCACCTGACGAATGGTTTAGATGGTATATATGTAGCAGGTGGCCCACATACGTGGGACCCACCTGACGAATGGTTTGAATGGTATATATGTAGCAGGTGGCTCACAATGTGGGACCCACCTGACGAACAGTTTGGATGGTATATATATATATGTGGATGGTATATATATATATATATATACACACTACAACAAAATAAGCCTTTCCCGGCGGTCAAAACCGCCGGCAAAGGTCCAAAAAACTGCCAGTAAAGGGTTCACTGGCGGTCTGGCAACTGCCAGCAAAGGCTCGGTCGGTAAAGATGTTGCCGACGGCCTACACCTTTTACTGGCGATTTTACAGGCCGCCCCTAAATTGTCATTAGCTACGGATAAAATCAGTAGCCATAGAGCCTATGGTTACTGACAATCCATAGCAATTGCAATTTTTGTTGTTTCAATTTTTCCTGCCCACTCTCACCACTGGGAAAAAAAAGAAAAAACGATTACAGGTAGATTAGTAATGTGTACAAATATAAATGTATAAAGCACACAAGAACTTAATTCAAAATCTTTTTTTTTGTATAGAATAATTGTAAGCAATCCTTAATTTTCATCTGATGAACTGCTAGAACCTAGTGTGTTAAAGCAAAAGAAAAAGTGTAGAAAGATCTCTCTATACCACCTTATTTACAATGTTGCAGGTGAAAGAACTACTCTAATAATACAACCAAGGTCCGCTTAATCTTGTCTCAAAGCATATGGAAAAAAAAAAAGAACTCCTTCATTTCCTTCTTTGTAGCCTCCTTTCCCTTTGCTGCCTTCATTTTAAGGAAAAATTTTCCTATAAGAATAAAAATATAAATTTACAGTAGCCAATAAAATAGCAAAGCCCAAACAAGAACTCCAATTTGGGGATAACTTCCCAGACTTCCTGTCCTCAACAAACAGATTGAGATGTGCCAAGTCTACTTTGTCTCTTATTTAATGTTTTCTTCTTCTTCTTTTTTTTTTGCAATTTTCTTTAGCCTGATTAATAACATTCAACAATTATGAGAGAGAGAGCAGAGCATAACAGAAAAATGAAGTAAAAGAAGTGCTAAAAGAATGCTTACTTTCATAAGACGATAAAGGTCAGAAGACTCAAGACAAGCATTCTTGTACATATGGATAGACCACCAAATGCAAATAAATCACATGATAACCAAATGAAGATATACTCACGATTAATGCATAGAATTTCATTGAAATACAATAAAAATTAAACCATAGAAACTGAAGTTTTAAGTATCATCTAAAAAGGAGGAAATAACCTTAGACTAAGACTGATCCATAACAAAGTTAAACCCAAGCAACATCTGAACCTACCATATTCTCTTTCTCGTGGATCAAGCAATGGTTGTTGGGCCTTTGCCAATGTTGTTCACAAGTCAATAGTTGATTATCAATGAATGTGTTTTGTATTCTGCCTCGATGAGATGGTGCGTTTGAAATTGGAAGTTCACTCGCGCAAGTTCACTTTCAAGATCAGTTCCAGCAAGCTGGAACATTTGCTGCCACACGTGCAGATATGCAACATCCAATCTGTTGATCAGGTGAGCCCAAAAGTGTAGATTCCATGTGAAAAATATCAGGAGAATGGAGAATACGGCCCACTCACTACTTGACCCATCAAATGAATGGTTTCCTCCACCTACACCATATATGCGAACAATGCCTCCAGAAGCACTGGATCTAGTTACAAAATGCAACAAACCTAAGAAAAGTCATCCTCTATAAAGTCCAGTTTCAAAGTGAAGAAAAAAGATTCTAATAGCCACATATCCTCTCTTTTATATGGGATTTGCAGTTTTATTCCACAAAGCAACAATGTAATTGAACATTGATATCAAATACCTGCCAGGAAAAAAGAAGAGTCATAAATCTTTTACGTAAAACAGTGAGTCCAATTTCCATCATATAATATTCACTACTAGAATATGAAGACAAATCAAGACTTATGACAGCAGTCCATGGTACTAAAATTCATGGTATATTAGAAATAAGTAGATCGAATTACTTACCTGTCAACCAGGATGTTCGAATGATAAAGTTTGACATAGAATGGCCATACTGAGGGTAATCGATAAAGTTCCTATATGAATGAAAAGTTTGCTACCCAAATTTTCTAGAACTATATAACATCAAGAAAAGAAATTTGGTATCATTTCTCTATGCAAAACATGAGAAAATACCATACCATCCAGCCCATATGGAATACTATCTATGTAAAGCTATTGTATGATCTGCTTGATCGAAATCATTTTTCACTCCCTCTTACCAGGATTTCACACACATATCATCACACCTAGAAATAAAGTACAAGGAAAAAAAAATTCATTGTTTTATATAGTACCTAGAGCTTACTTTAATTTCAAATGTGAAACATCAAAAAGTAAACAATGGAATGCAGAAAAGAAGAAGAAGAAGAAGATGCGAATTAGGATACATGGAACACTCAATCATCAATCGGAACTGTTCATTCAATAGTATCAACACTTGTTTCTTTACCTTATCATTTGTATCAACGCTTGTTGTTAAGATTTTAAAGAAACTTGATAGTGCAGGATTACCTTCGAATCTTTTTGGATCTGCCTTACTTTTGGGCTCATCCCTAAAATGAAATAACAAAATGAACACATGCATCACAGTGGGGCCCATAGAGCTTTGACACCAGCAATAGCTTCCTGGTGTTGAGGTCACTAGCCAAGCTATGCCCCTTCTTTTTGAAGCGGATTATGTCCTACCTCTGCCATCTCTACCCAGGAACGGGCAGATCTATGTGGGGCCTACCATGATGTTTATTTTCCACCAACCTCTTCATAAGGTCACACAAACCTAGATGAAGGGAAAACATAAACATCAGCTTGATCATCTGATCACTGGCAATTCGATGCTATTTAAAAGAGATTATGCACAGTCACCAAATATCTCAACAGAAAATCCTACAAACACGCAGACATACACACAAGTGAACATCCCCCATGCAGCATATTAGAGATCATGAAACAAATGACAGAGGAAAAGAAACAAAAGGAATAAATACCACTGTAAATCATGAAAGAATGAGGTAGCAATTATGAATTTGTGATTGTGATGGGATGTTACCAGAATACATATTGTGATTGATCAGGGCCTCCAAAACCTAGATTGATCTGCGTCACTCCAATCGGATGCCTTGTAAGATCCTTATTCTTAAGACTTAAAATTTCTAGAAGTTGTGAATTGGCCTTTTAAAAACCAGAAGGTACTTTAGAAACTCCAAATCCAAACCAAGCACAACTTGAAACAAATCCAAAATTTCACCCAACCAGTGTAACATAATTGAAACCTGAAAGCACTTATGCAAACATATAGCTTGAAGAAATACTATCCAGAATATCACTAACTTGTTGAAGGAACTTAAAGGAATTGCAAAATCTGTTCATTGCAGACAAGTTCCCAAGATCTATCTCCATCACTAATGAGTGATCTAACAATCAAATCTACCTCCCAAGCATAGAGCTAGAATGAAGCTGAAAAGTCTTTATGAAACTACCTTCCGATGTAGGTCAGGTTGAAAAACATTCTTTCCCACAAGAATAAAATATGTTCAAAATTAAATTTAAAATACATTTCCAATCCATTCATCAGGAAAAAAGCTCCATAAAAAAAGAATAAGAAAACCCATGAGCTAAAAAACATCAAAATAGAAACCCAAAGTGCAAATATATTACACAAGAGAAGGACAAAAACATCATAAAGAAGTGGGGCTCTTAGCGATTCAACACACCATTATGAACATGAAATTAGCTTCGAAAACAAACCCATGAGCTAAGAACATAAAAATAGAATAAATAAATAAATAAACATAAGCATAAAATGCATCAAGAAAACATCATCTAAATGCATGAAATAGGAGAGTCTAGAAGCTCAATTGACAACTTTGAACATGAAGTCAGCACTAGAAACCAATCGGCAAGCTAAAAAACATCACAAATGCATCAATTAAAAAAAAAAAAAAAGAACATGGCAATGAATGGGTTACCTCCCGCTTTCTCGAAGCCGCATACCGATCTAATCGACGGTATCCGCCGATTCCACAAGTTCATCCATTCTACAAGAAATACGTCTGACCCATTGGTCAACTCCAAGCGGTGATCCAAGGAATTCTGCAACAAAAACAATTGCCTTTGGTGAGAAATATTAAGTAAGATTTAAATATTTAGGATAAAAATAGAAACAGGTGATGTAGGTCTTCTCTTTCTAGTAGAAGCTTATTGTTATTTTCTAGTAGGAAAAAACATGGTCGAGTTATAACAAAAGAATGGTACATGCATACAGACGAGAATAATCCATTTTGGATAGATACTAAAGAAAAATATCGAAAGTACTTGTTATTGATGTGATCCTGAGATATAAGGCAAACTATTTGCATTGTTGGAGGCCAATCAGCTGCAAGCCTGAAATGAACAGGGACAATATTTAGAAAAGGACTATGAATCTTTTTTGTACGAGAGACACATGCTAAAATAACGCCAAATATCAAAATGGATGATAGCTTTTATCTCAGTAGAAAGTCAAAAACAAAAATGCAGTTGCAGCTCAAGAACAGTTATTATAACTCCATTGAGATGCAAATAAGACTAGAGAGGGGTCATGAACTGGAGTCCAAACTCAATACTAACCTATACATGAATAATGGTTCCACAAATACAACTTTAAGTTCAAAATATGGATTTCTAGCTTGTGTTACTGTCAAAAGAACAAAAGAAATAAAGGATGTGGCGTGCAGGTTCTTTTTCTTTAAAGAATGGAAGAAAATGATACAACTCACCTTGACGCCCTTCTCCCTCCTTTACCCGGGCTTGGGACCGGCAATGCAAGAAATTGCATTGGCGGAGTTAAAAAAGGAGCCCAAATAGTAGTACTTACATTTTTTGATATCTTCTCAATCTCAGATGTATAATACTCAATTGAATCCACTCTTTCTCCACAAAGTCCTAGAAAACCATTCTGTCAAACAAAAAAGATGTGTAAAGGTGGAAGGTCAAAGATCTAAAGGAAAGAAAATGAAAACTTAAAGCAGGTTTTATATCTTAAAGTTTAAAAGGTGAAAAAAAAATGGAGATGCCATGAATGCTAAAAGTCATTCCCCAAATAAGCAACAAAAACTCCAACATCTTCAACCATGAATGCTACAAATAATGCTACAAAAGATTTATTTATGAGGTTGTAATTAATGTTCATGGCTCTAAGCCAGATGCTCAACTCCAACCATTCAAGCCCAAGCCCAGTATTGGGTAGGGACCATTGTGACAAATATCCAGAAGATATTGAAAGTCTTGCGATATTTCGATGGAACAATTCAATTAATGAAATTATTAAAATTACAAGATTTTCAAAATATCAGCGATTTTTTTTTTCATGATATTATTGAAAATAAATTTTAAAGTTTAAATTAATTCATTTTTCCCATATCTAAATAGAGAATTTTAAAACTTAAAACTCCAAAAATCAAAGATCAGTATCAATGTTGAATTCTAATTATCAGAACATTGCTTATTCATAGTAAACCCAAAATATTATCACTCAGATAAATTGTAGGAAAAAAAATATTATCCCCATACAAAACTTCTGTCACCCCAGGCGTTCAATCCCCACTGTTTCATGTGGTATGGCCCACATGAGTTTTGGATCTGCCTAATTTTTAGATTCCTGTCCAACCTTTCAAAACAGATGGACGGCGTGAATTTATCAGGGACATCTCTATGGGCCCCACAACCCCAGGCAGTTAAACACCATACATCCATAGCCACACGTACAACCCTGCTTCCAGACAAAGACTGTAACTTGCAAAAAGAAGAAAAGAAATAACTCAGTTTCTGAAAAATGCCTAAATGTTCGATGCTAATGGTTTTGAATTTGTTTTTATTTGAAAAGAACATCTCTAAAAAATAACTCCCAAGTCATGTGATTTTCTTTATAAAATTTTTCTCATTACGATCAAGACAATATACATCTTTACCCAAAAAAGTTATCTAGGAACTCGATTTTTACCATAGGGTACATAACTTCTAGAATGATTGGTCTCTAAATTTGAATTAGGTGACATCATTTCTATTAAAGACCATTAGGTTGCACATATATAGTAACAAGCGAGAACTAGATTTCAACATTGTTTTAAAAGCATACATTTTATGGAGATTGATATATATTTTCATGGAAATCCATCTTAAAAGTCATTTGGATCATTCAAATTTTAGGATTACGTGTGCAGTTAAAGATTTCAAAAACATACACTTAATGTTGAAATTCACACACATTTTATGAAAATCGATCTTAAAACTCAAAATCAAGCTGCAAACAAAAGGAAACAGATATAGCCTTAAATTTCAGAATCCTGCATTGTTGGAACTCCCAATTCCCTGGCAAATACAGCCCTTTTGATCATTTCTTCACATGTACCTGCAGTAGCATTCAAGTAATGTCCTAGATTTCACCTGTTTCAGCCTGCGCTTTAAAATCCTATCCTATTTTGGTTTCCTGTCCTGAAGAAAAAGGGGACTGTAGATTAGTTGATTCCTTGGAAGTTTCCTTTTTCTGATTGATTAAAAAATTTAAAACACAGCTATATAATTAAAATTTAAAATCGATTACAAATCCCAACTTCAATATTGTTATGTATTTGTAATTAAGACTAAGCAGATACAATTTGCTATGTGAATTAATTGAGCTTACATGTGAAGCATTTGATTCGAAACCAATTCCTTGTTCGGATCATCATAAACATGTGCCACGTGTGTGGTACACAAGCTGGAATCACAAATATGCTGTGTTTCCGAAGGTAGGGAATCCATTTAAAAATGGGGGAAGAATTATCAGTTTTGTAATCCAAACCCAATGCCATGAAGTTCTTATGAAGCCTTACGTTTTCATCAAAATAAGACCAAGTTAGTAAAACATAAAGGAGAAACTAGAACGAAATCAGGATATGGCTAATCTATGTGGTAGCCCATCGAATGGATGGCTTGGAATGATGGGTGTATACACCAACCTAAACTCAGATGGGCTATAAGCTTTGTAATGTTTAATGCCCACCAGAATTATATGATCTTTTCTCATTCAATATTCAATGATGAAAAGAGTAAGAAAAGCTCCAAGCTGTTCATCGAGCGGTCCCGCTGCAAAGATGCCTGGACCACAAAATCAGGAAGTCCACCAGCTAGTTTGGCTTAGGATAAAAAAAATAAATGATGGCTGAAAAAACAGGGAAAAGTTTTTCTAGGCCACCAGCCTGGTTCTAATATTGTGACCTACATGAAGAATGGGCCAACCTGATTTGTGGGCGAGATCATCTTCATTGTCAGAAGCATTGTATGGACGGCTTGGATCTTTCTTTGGTATGCCACACTGGCACATTTAGGAAGAGTGTAGATGTGTGTACTAATTGGATCCTCATATTACATGCAAGTTGAACTGTGTTTCTATCATCTAATTTCTTCAGTGCGAGTTATATGGAGCTGAGGCATTACATTAACACAACCTAAAGCATATCTGAGTGCAGGAATCTCAAGTAAACATCCATATCCTCCAAATCAGAAATGCCAGTGGAAAATTCAATAGTAAAAGGATAATTCAAGTAGTGAACCTAGATTCATTGTTTTACCCAAAAACAACTACTTAAACCTAATACATAATGGTTTGATTTTATCGGAAAAAGAAAAACAGTTGTATTGTCTGAAGTAGCACTGTAGCATAGAACAAATTGACGAATCATCTCGGCAGTTCATATGAAGTCGAAGCATCCACTAACTTGTGATTAGCTGATACATGCAAAAAAGGAGAATGCCATGCTGTTCATACATTCCTAAACTTCATTCCAAAACTATAACTATTATTCACTCTCAATCATGACATACTGGAAACCAATACTTCTTATTTAAATGCAACTATTAACAGAATCCCTGGGATCATGTGTAACAGCCCGGATTTTTGCCAACCTGGGATTAGACGTCCTTAGGCAATGGGCCGCTCCTAACACCTCATTAACTTGTCAGAACTGAATCCCACAGTCTAAGATCGCTTCTGAACCCATTTCCTTCACAAATCCAACCCTTCACCACCTTGTTCTTTCAATTTTCCTAAGTACTTGCACCCTAGACACTATCTTAAACTAGCTAAGTAGTATAAATTGGATCACTTTATACACAAACTATAAAGGCCTAGGTACCACCTCAGACAGAAATCTTATAGGACTAAATCCTTTAGAAATGAGACAAAGTAACCACGTGCTAAATTAGATTAGCTACGAAATCCACTAGAATCACTTTAAATACGATTTGCAAGACCCAAAACTTGTAGAATCATTGACGCTAGGTTACCCAAAAATCTCGGATCAAACTCATTACCTGGCTGCGCTCGGGAGCATCTCGAAACTCCGTATCAGATCTGGACCGCACGCCGGAAGTCCGATTAACACGAAGTTAAGGAATTAGGACCGCCTTGCTGGGCTTGACACCATCTTGGAAATCAAATCCAGCCAGTGTCCCACGACTGTTCGCTTGAGTCCAGAGCGAGAGAGTGTGAAAACACTTGTTTTCTTTAAAAATAAATATCTTGAATAGTAATCTGGTATCTCTCATTTGCGGATCAGTTTTAAGCAACCAGACCGTCAGAATCAGACCAAATTACACCCTCGGATCAGGAGAAATTTTATACACATTTACATGTACTCGGAATCTCCGATCGAGACCCACTGACCGTCGAACTGAAACTGGTCTGCCACGAGTGATTTGGAAATCTGACTGAAACAAAAACTTAATAGAACGTAGATCCGGTGTCGGTGAGCTTAAGTCCGACCTTTGGCTCAAGGAGGCCCGCCAGAAGTCCTCCGTTGAGCTGAAAAAGTTCCGCTTTGGTTATAACCTAGGTGAACCTTGTCCAGAAGTCTATTTCGGTGAATTTTTAGACTATATAAGGACCTTAAACCCTCCCCCATTTCAGCCACACGAATTTGGGTTTGAGAAGAGAGAAAAGTGAGAGAAAGTGAGGGAGATGTGGGAGGAACTCCCTGTTACTGTTCCCTGCCGCTATTTAGGCTTCACCGCCTGATTCTCATTGCTTTCCCGACGATTCCGACGTCGTTTCTAGGTAAGAAACCCTAACCCTAATCTGTTTTGGGGTTGTATACGTTGTAGGTTATGAAATAGCTAACCTATTTCATTCTATAGGTTACCAAACTACCGAATACGGAAGCTTAGCAAACCTATCGACTCCGTTACGATTCTACGACAAAAGGTGCGGACTTTAGGTGTATAGGTTATGGTTTTCAACGCTTTCAATGTCAGATAATGATAGATTCATGATCTGCATGCAATTGCACATGTACAAAGTGCTTTCCAATTTCTGTTTCGATTAAAGATGTAAATTATGGAATTTTACATATTCTAGGTATTCGTAGAAAATACCGTATACGTATATTTTTTAGAAATGTGTTTGACATGATCATTTGTTGTATGAATATATGATATATGGATAAAATACTTATTTGGTGAATGGATTCGCCCAAATACATGTTTTACTAATATACACTATGTATGTACAAATACTGTATTGTAGAAAGTACTGTATACATATGTATTTTAGACATATGTTTGCCATGATTATTTATTGTATAAATATACTATATATGCGTAAATTATTTGCTTGGCGAGAGGACTCGCCCTAATACATGTTTGCTAACATACACCAAGTATGTGAAATAGTGTATGTTAAGTGTTTATGGAAATGCTTGTGTGAGCAAGTGTTTGAATGTTGATGCCTTGGAGAGTGTTGAGATGGGATTCTCAACTACCCTAGTGACATGTATGATTACCTCCATGAGGTTGTTTACTTAAACTGCTTACTTGCAATATATGTGTTTGTATTTCTACTGATGTAGTGCTTTGCAACATGCTTTATATCATGCTTTATAACATGCTTTATAACATGCCTTATAACATGCCTACTAGCATGCTTGAATTACTTTGTTTATCATGCTTTACTCCACATGCTATGGATGAGAATTGATTAAGTTTGGGACTATGTCTATAGTCCAGACAGTCGGTACTAGATTTAAGATCGTGGCTGAGGTTCATGTCGCCACGTGGGATGTGTTTGATGAACCCGAGTCGTACGTCAGTTGGCGACAGTGGTTAGGCCACGCGAAGTGCTTATGCATTTCATGTCGTTTAATTGATTGTGCGCTCGAGCTAGTCCGGCTCGTCAAGTAACCCGATGTGTCTAATGTATGTTCACCATGTTTGGTCGCTACTGCTTGAACCTAGGGTACCAAACTTACCAGTGAAAACCCTTTTAACCATGGTACCTCGATCCGCTAAGACTCATGAGCTGGGCATGGTGGTATGGGACACCGTGGTCGAGCTGTCGGCCTACGCTGGGGCGATGGGTGATGGGGGAGTGGTGCAATGATTCCGTGTAACAGCCCTGGCAGCCCTGCCTCCCCGTAGTGACCAGTGAGCAACCAGACTCATGAGCCGATTATGGTGGTATGGGACACTATATTCGAGCTGTCGGCCTACGCTGCTGGCACAGCCTGGCTGTGGTCCCTAGTCGGGTTGCATCCGGGTTCCATTCTCAATAAGCGGACCGGTCGAGCTTCGAAAATAGACTGCCAGTTGGTAGGGTGTCAGTGGAGTGACCTCGAGCATACTCTAATTCTGTGGTGAGGCGACTAGCCTTCCCGTAGTAACAGAGTATAAACTAGGCCTGTATTGATAAGGTGATGGGGGAGTGGTGCAACGATTCTGCGTAACAGCCCTGACAGCCCTTGCAGTGACCTAGAAACACACCATCGTATGAGATTGTCTAGGACTGATGACCCTAGAATGGATCATGTTTGGGAATGATACAAGGGAGGTACCTTAGTTTTCCAATCCTGCTGTTTGAAATGGAATAATAACAACTCGGTAATCATGCTTACCATGCATTGCATGTGCCTGGAAGATGTGGAGTACTGAGGGATGAAAGCATACTGCGAATGAAGAGGGTGTCGCATGAGGGAGTATGTCGGTGAGGGCATACATCATGTCATTCATACTTGCATTAATAAGAGTAGTTAGGAGTGTTTGATTTTACTGCTTTATCATTACTGCTTGACTGAATTGATAACATGTTAACTTATGCTTTATTGTTCCACCGAGTTGATCACTCACTCCCACGTTACGGGATGGTGTTATACACACCAACCAGATTTATTGAGTTTCAGGTGATGGCGATGCTTATGAAGCAGAGCCGGACTATTTCTATGATGATGAGGAGGAGTTCTCCTATCTGTATCTCTCTGGCAGGTCTATGAAGACTTGGTGTTGTATTGACGGGGCTATGGTACTTGAGATAGAAGACATTACACTTCCTCACATTAGGTATCTTTTAGAATTGTACTGTAATTATTTAACCTGGTAACTTTATCACACTCTGGAGACTCATCACTGTTTTTATATTATATATCTATCACAGTCTTCCGCTTACAATTTAACTGTCTCTGGAGTATGATATGTTGTTTTGGCTTAATCTCACTCATGTTCAATGTACTAATACCGACAGCATTCAAACATCATTCATTTTGTTGCATTAGTGATGTTCTGGAACTCGGGAGTTGAGTTTATGCTCGACCCCCGATTTTCGGGATGTTACATCATGGATGGGCAATTGCCAGGAAAATGACTAAGCATAGAGCACCCACCCGCATCAAAGGTCATGCTCGAATAGTTGGCTGCAAAGAAATGGATGCATAGATATTGCAAAGAAAGAAGCAAAATAAATATAATTCAGTTCCAAGGTGGAAATAAAACGCTAATGACAGAATATATGAAGGATGGAATTGAAACATGGAACTGTACGAAAACACTTATGGTGCACACTTCATGGAACTGTACGAAAACACCCATTGTAGAAGCATTTCTCTATAGCAATATAACAGAAAAATGAGAAGTTTAATGAAAGAAATGGTCTCACCAAAGAATACAAGGTACTGGTGTCCAAAAAAATCAGAGGGCCCGAAGCAATTCTGTAATATGAAAATGCTAATCAGTCCAAACTAACATCAACAACTGTTAGAGAAGTTAATGAGATGAATAAACCCATTACTGATATAGCACGAAATTCCAAGCAAACATTCTGAAGGGTGCTACCTGATGAATGGCCCACACCACACCTATGCCACATTGGCATCTGCATATACCACTGAAAAAACACTCTATCCTTTGATTTTCACCTGGCCCTTCCAACAACATAAACAATGGTTAAGAGTGGATGCACATCCATTGAAACCTTTTTATTTTGTACAGCGGACCCAACGAGACGTGGTTTATACATCTAGGCCATTCATTGTGACTTAGATAAGGGGTCACTTGGATAAGGGGTCACAACAGATTTTAGGCCATTTCAAAACTTAGGTGGGCTCCAACAAATGCTTTTAAATGTTTGAGGCACGATTTCTCATAATTTCATATGGAGAATCCAAAAAAACCAACAACACAGGTTATAGCAAAACCTCAATTATGAAATGGCTTCTTCTGCTTGAGTCACCAAAAGAGAGGGGGAAATTGATTTCCTTTTAACAGTTACATAGAAAACTACACTCATAACCAACTCCAGATGGAAATTTATTTCCTTTTAATAGTTAGATAATGATTGAAAGATTAGACCAAAACCAATCTAATGAAAGAGATGATATGACATTCAACCAAAAAAAAAAAAAAGTGCTAGAAGTGAAATTTCTTTTATTAGAAAAATAAATGCATGCAAAATATATATAATTTACTATTAAAACCACCTAGACCCAAACTGGACAGTACCTAGACTTGATTCAGATGACTGCATCATCATTAAATCCACAAGCACAACAAAATTTTTGGATCAACACTAAATATATGAAAATTACATAGTAACTGTTGAGAATGCAAAATCTCTCAGATCTAAATATATGGTTCTCAACATTTTTTAACTATCCATCTTCACCATACATGAATGCCAACCAGTTTACTGAGGCCAAGAAACATGCTTGGTGGATCTATCTGATGGATTGCTCTCACAAAGTAATACATGTGGCATGCTGGCAAGTCTTATCCACAAGCAACATATAAAAAAAGCTTTGTTACTAAACCCAACCATTTTGTATGATATAAACAAATGACAAAGGCTGCTTTGTTACCTCTTGAAAGTACTAAAATTCCATATGTTATATGAATCAAAACAAATCCTAACTTAAAATGCTGAGATGAGTGGGTTATACCCCAAGATGATAGCCAACAAGAAGGTCATTGATGGAAATAAGTTGGACATGACATATGCAAATGTCGACGAAGTTTGTTCTAGTCCAGTATAATACAATATCCTAGCAAGCACAGTCATGAAACAAACCATAACAAAAAAAAAAAAAAAAAAAAATCCCTGAGAAAATCATGGGTATTAAAGATCGCATTTAGTTGCAAATTCGGATGAATTCTCCATACGAGTGACTGCAATTCAAAGTAACTAAAATAGTTCAAGCTGCTATCAAACGAAGCAACTAAAAGCTTATTGTATAGATAGATAATAGATAGATAGATAGGTAGGTAGGTAGGCGGAGAGAGAGAGAGAGAGAGAGAGAGAGAGAGAGAGAGATGAAATTCTCACCATTTCTAGTGCCCCCGATAACTCCACTAAAGATGTTGCAATAACATAGGCCTTGGCATGTATTAGGAAGCTCAACAAAGTCTACCGAGAGGTTCGTCTCCCAAAACAAGGCGCAACTTGTCCCATCAAAGCATCCCAATTCATTGCGAAGCAGTGACCCCTAAGAACATTTTGAAACCAACTTGTTCAAAAGCATCAAAAGAGCCATTATCATTGCCTATCCATACTATTAGAACAATCCATAAGCGCACTCCATATATCTTTGATTTTACCCTCCTAAAAGTCTTCAAAGCTGACCACGTAGGTTGGCAACAATCTGATAAAAGAAAATTCACATGGTTGGTACTCCTTGCTTTGAATTCAATTTGTTTATTAGAGAAATTTTCAATTGGAAAAAAGAAATTTTCTTTATCACCTTCATGTAGACATCTATGTCGGGATCTGGCTTGATGTTTGCTGCTTTCTCTCTTCTCGATAGCTCCGTCAGCTTTTTTCCTTCTAAGTTAAAAGTGAATAAAGAAAAAAAAAACAAAAAACAAAAATAAAAACAAAACAGCACTGAACAGAATTCATATAAAATCTATATAGTTATCCAAATCTATATAGTCATCCGTAGAAAACAGAATTCATATAAAAAACAAAACAAAACTTAACTTTGGCATGCTTTAAGAACTGTTTGGGTATACCCCAAAATCACAACTGCATCTACTTTTTGGTGGTCCACCGAGCACTTGAGACTGCACAAACAGGAATTGCATTTCACAGGCTCCCATTATCTGTCCCAAACACGAGAGAAGGAACCACGTGCTTCAAATTGGTGGGAGGATTATAGCAACGATCATCTGGTGAGATAAACCTACCTAGATAGAACTTTGATTGTAACGACCTGAGATGGGCAGTGGAGATGAGCAGAGCATTTCCAAAAGAGGAAGCAAATGTCATACGCAAGTGCAAATCCCACCATCATTTGGCGAGTACTTGCATTATGCTCTTTAGAAAAAAAGTACAAGTACAGAGGCCCAATGCATCATGTCATGTGCATCAAGTGCTGATGCATGTCGTCCTTAAAAGTGGAGCCCATTAGTTGATCTAGGCCATTCATCTGACAAGCCCTAAGGTGCATAGGGGAACACTCGCAAAGACTTCTACAATGAAGATCCTACCCATCCAACCATATGCCTCTTTGACAAACTATAATTGTATTCATTTTTCTGTAACCATCTAATTTGTGGGCCACTTATCAAAGGATTAGGACCTTCCACTGTAGGAGATTTGGGGCATAGAGATTTTTTTTTTAAAAAAAAACTTATGTATGTATTACTATGGTGAAGACCATTCGCCCAAACCCATGGTGAAGACCATTCGCCCAAACCTCGTTGGGTCCTTTCTGCGTACTTCGCGCTGCCAAAGAACAAAGAACAAAGAAAAAGATGGCTACTAATGAAAATGGGGAAAATAAAAAACACCCACTTTGGTGACATGTAAGGTTATCCAAACCATCCAAATTGTGGGGGACATCACTGACCATGTAATCCCAATTGTCCAACTAGTGGCTATCATTTGGATTAGTGAGAAGTAGAAAAGTGAGTGGTCCAAATTCAGTAGGTGAAATCGGATGGTTACCATCATCTTCTCATTATATGTCTGGGTTATGCAGGTTGGCAATTTAGATGGTGGAGAAGTATCAACTGGTGGCTATCATTTTAAGCTATTTTTCCCACCTAAATGACATAAGAATGTTCTCTAAATTAGGAGATGAAATAGGGACGCGGATAAATAGAGATGCAGCGGCTTACGTGAACTCCATGTCTTCTGCCTACTGTTCCACTACAATGGTTGCAAGGGCAAGAAGATAGGCGGTAGACCTCAATCAGATTCCTTACCGGTACAAAAATCTCGGACCTCCCCTTTCTTGCATCTCACTCCCTTTGCTCTCCTCTCGGTGAGCAAGCAATGCCGCCTCTCACAAAGGCTTCCGCCATTGGCTTGGTCTTGCTGACCACATACAACAGATGTGCATGGCACAATATTAAGATGTTTAAACAAGAATACAAAAATCATTTCTAGTAACTCGAGTTCAGAATAAGGAGTTCGGAAGGAATGGCAGCAGAAGGAAATGCAGACCTTTTTTCAATCACAAAGAAAGGGGAAATGCTCACTCTCCAAAAATTAAATACATAGATAAATATATAAGAAAGTAAATCTTTTAAAAGTAGGCAACAAACATATTGTGACATCAGCCATGGACCCAAAAGGAAAAAAAAAGCATATACTTTTAGACCAGAGAGAGGGTGGATAAATGGTAGGTAGCAGATGCTCTCTAAGACCATCAAAACCATCAAGAGGGGGAAAATGGTAAATCAGTGTTTCGTATTGTTCATATAACTACATAACAATTCCAACAAAAAATAAAGAAAGAGATACTCATCATGTTAACATTGTATTAATTTCAGCTACTAGAAAAGTTCATAAATGGTACAAGCTTGAATCAAGAACTGCTTACCGAGATCCAAAACGTAAACCCAATGTATGGAACAATGGGCTTTGGTATGATTATTGTTGTATATCCAAACATATGCCAAAGAACAAGGCAAAGGTCTTGCTAATGAGGGTAAAACCAATTTTCTGTTCCACAGTTAAATAAGAGTAGGAATAGTCCAAAATCATTTAAGGTAAAGTTCCCAGGCAAAGGGAAAAAAGACTAAGTCAAGCTTCTCAAGCACATATGGAAGCCAGTAAGATTGAAACCAAAACTTACATTCTCCACGGGACATCAAGGACATCATCAACAAATCCAAACAGAATCATGAAGCAGATTGATCACTCCCCTATACAGAGTAAAAAAAAAATAAATTCAGATTCTTACCCTGCACAAAAAGAACAGAAAATATCAGATTCTTTCCCCGCACAAAAAGATGAGACCTGGATATGTGGAGCCACATGAATATCAGCAGTGTTCATAGGAAGGGACCATAACAACCAGGTCACTATCTGGCAAATCCCACTTGCCTCCGGTCAAGGCATGAGGGCACCACAATAACATGATTTCAAGTAACCATGACCTGGATGTATTTATCAGTGGGATTGCATGGGAATAGTAATTCAGTCATAATGGTCTGAATACTTGCATGAGTTTGCAAATCAATCAAGGGTGAAGGGAAGGATTTTTTTTTTTTTTTCAAAATGGAATCAATTGATGACAGATCTTCTTCATGTCATCCCAATTACAGTCCCATGCTCAATGGGATATTTCAAAGTGAGAATACCTCTCTTGGATTGCGTCTCATCACCAACACAAGCATCTTTCTGTCCCATCCCAACTATAACACCTGTATGACGAGGCCAACCAATGATGCTTGCGAGTTATAGAGCTGATTTAAAGAACACAAAATATTACACTAAAATAAATAAATAAATGCGTAGCTACCAATAGGAATAGATAAAGGAAAGCTGTACTCACTAAGAATTTCATGTCAATGAACTATCTCAAAATTCAAGTAACTTCTAATAATTTTCTTACCAGATGTTTGAACTTTAAGGGGACAATTTTGTCGGTATGTGTTTTCTTCATGATAAATTATGACATATGCTTGCCTTTGAGAATTTTAGAAAATATCATGTCTTTGCCTTTAAGAATTATAACATTACATAAAAATAAAAGGATTATCAAACAAACTAATTTTTTTTTTTCTCATAACGCAAAGTATAAGTGAAAACTACCAAGAATTTCACATAGTTCTTTTGCAGTACAAGTTTCCTATACTTGTCCAACCTGAATCATCCTTTGTATGTTTATTAAAACTTCTAGGCTAGAGTATATGTTTGAGTTTTCATAATTTTCCATTTCTAGCAATAGCTAATCCTAACAGGTTCTATAAATCTATAATGCTTAAATAAAGGAAGATATATCAAATGGAGTGTGGTTTTCATATGCATCAAGTACTGAGATAGATTTCTTTAGGTCATTTGGCTCATGTCTTTAAAGTATAAACAAAAAATAAAGAACAAAGGGAAAAATGCACGAGTTGTCCATAAATGAAAACAAAATATAAAACAAAAATAAAATAACATGTGATTTCTTATGTTTGAGTAAAAAATAGAAGCTTTCAAACATTTCCACTGAAAAAATTATCATGGATTTTATAAACTAATTCAGCGCTCACAGGCTCACACAGATTTCGAATGACTGGTAAATGAATTTATATCAGTTCCTGAACATGTGATTGTGAGAGAAATTCAAAGGTAGAGAAAGCAAAAAGGGAAACACATCTCCCGCAAATATGTACCAGAAACAAGTTCCTTCATTTCCACATAATTTTTCATAAGGTTCTCCCATGTCTTGCTTATTGTTTCTCCTCCCACCAAACCAGATGTCTCAGTTTCTACTGCACACATTCGTCTCTCACCACGACAAACAACACCGGTGAATCATATCTTAGCAAAGCCTCATAAGAAATACAATCTCAGAAGGATGCAAGCAAAGAAATCTTTTTTGTGCAACAAACAAAAACATAACTCGGAAGCACACAAGCCTCATAAAAAAATAATAAATAAATAAAAACTCAATGTCAGAAGCATGCAAGCAAAGAAATCATTTTTGCAACAAACAACAACATACCTCCTTAAGTTGTAAGAGCAGGTCTCATGTGTGACGAATGCGCACACAAACCTCAAACCACAAATCTCCAGCCTATTAAAATCAAAACAATTAAAATTAGAGCCAAACACATCCAACGTTTGTGTACTTAGACTAAAGAAAAGAGAAACTACAACTACAGATTAGCCCAATTTACAGCAAACTAATCTGCACCAACTGCCTTAGATTCGATTGCCACCACATTCTACCAACATACATCTATATTTAATCTTTAAAGAACATCAGAGAATCCAAACCACCCATTTGCAGAGATCTTCAAAACTGTTAGAACAAGACAAACCCCACAAAGGATCAAGAACATCCAATGGCCCAATATATCCCTTTAAAAAATTTCTAATTAAGAGTCCCTAATTAGGGATTTTCAGTTTTTTAATCTATAATCCACAATTAGGGAATCAACACTACAAATCCCTAATTAGGGATTTGAAACTCAAAATTTTCCAATAAACAAATCATTGCACAATGCTACTTTAAGTATTAAAAATGCTATAAAAAAATGCCCAAATTGATATGAATAGATAAGGAGAGAGAGAGAGAGAGAGAGAGACACGATGTTGCGGTGAGAATGCTCCTTGATGTGCGGTAGATCGAGGGAGAGAGAGAGATACGTGATGTTGCGGCGAGAGGGCCGAGGAGATAGAGAGAGAGGACTAGGGTTTAGAGAGAGAGAGAGAGGGATGGAGAGAGTGAGAGGGAGAGGGAGAGGGAGAGTGAGAGGGAGAGCGAGCGAGAGAGGGAAAGGGAGAGGGAGAGGGAGGAGGGAGGGAGAGGGCCGGGAGACGGAGAAGGAGAAGCGAGAGAGAGAGAGAGGGAGCGCGAGAGGGAGAGAGCGACAGAGAGAGGGAGAGAGTCGCATGAGAGTGCGAGTTAAGTTTTTTTTTTTTTTTTTTTTCTTTTTATACACACGGGGCCTATGGTGAGCCAGTAGTTATCTTGGCGGCCCAAGACAAAGGGTCGGCCCATCGGTCGGCTAAGGCCATCTTTCTTGTAGTGATATATAACAGGTGGGCCACTTCCACGTGGGACCTACCTTTAACACGAGTATACTGCACCGTCCAGATGGGTTTGGATGATGGGTCTGGGTAGCCTCCTGCCATGATATATGTAATATAATATAATATATTATATTATTAACATAGATGTTATGTGGGCCACACTCACGTGGGACCCACATGTATGTGTTGTATCCACACCGTCCACACCACAGGACGGTGGGACCCCACATGTATGCTACTGCACGTGCATCAACAGCTACATGCCCCACGGTGATGCATTTACAGTATTCACACCGTCCATCTGTTCCCCTGTGTGGGGCTCGCTGATGTATGCATTATATCCAAACCGTCCATTCATATGGCGAGCTCGTCTCAGGGTTTGAGACTAAAATAAGACAGATCCAGTTATCAGGTGGACCACACTAAAGCAATAGTGGATTTAAATGTCTACCATTGAAGCCCCTTTTTGGATTACAGAAGTTTTGAATCAATATAATATTTATTTTTCCCTCCCTGTTCAGGTCCTTATGACCTTATGAACAGACTGGATGGAAAATAAATACTATGGTGGGGCCCACTAGAATTTAACTGTTGAAATCATTATCTTCACTGTCATTTGTGGTATGGTCTAGATGATCCTTTGGATATGATTCTTTTTTTGAACAAAGCTCTAAAATAATCTCTAACCATAGATGAATGGTGTGGTTGGTTTGGGCCCATATGACTTAGCCCATTTGAATTGGCCCATTTGAATCGGCCCATTGATTCGTCCCACTTGATTCGGCCCATTTGAATTGTCCCATTTGATTCGGCCCATTGATTCAGCCCATTTGAATCGGCCCATTTGACTCGGCCCATTGATTCGGCCCATTTGATTCAGCTCATTTGATCCAACCCATTTGATATGGCCCGATATTATATATATATATATATATATATATTGGCCTATGAGTGAGGCCCAATGTGATGCATATATGCCCCATCAGCGAGGCCTATGATGATGTGTATTAGACCTTTGTATGAGACTGTGGACTTATTATATGATTGACCCTATGAGCATCATTCCTTGGGAGCAATGTTGGTTAAAGGTCCACATTGATGGGCAATGATGGTTGGACGTCCACATTGTGACCTTCCTTAGGCCTTGTTAGGCCCTTCCTTATCATTCTCTCGCGGGTTAACCCAAATGCTTGGGCCCCATTGATTTTAATTGGTCCATCATCGGCCATCCATATATGGACCTGGCCTTGCACCGAGGTTGATTATCAATGCAGATTATCAGTGCCGATTGCTGATACCGTCTACCGTTGTTGATTATAAGATTGTGATAGCATAACATTATGATACATACCCATATGCATCATCTATATGTTTGTTATGTGATGTGATTGGCCATTGCATATGCCTTAGTGAAGGTGGTTTATGGGACTTCTCGATAGGCAGAGTTATCCCACATGAGTGCATGGTATGCGTAGGATTAATGTATGATTGGATTGCGTGACTCATGCATTTTGCATTTGTGTGATTGTGATTACTGTATGCCCTAGCGACATCAGGGCCATTACCTCCACAGACACAGCGTGGGTGGCCGGATTGGATACCGAAAATACTGTTTCTAGCATCGGGGCGCCATAGATGTCCTTGGGTGAAAATTCCTAAACCCGATAGTACTAGAGGATGACTTCAACGTCGAGACTAAGTGGATAGATGAGCGCATGAGGGCCAAATACCAGGAGCTGTGTCTCCCACTGTGTCATGGTCAGTTGAAAAGGGATGTGGCCTTACCCGCCAGAGCGTTGGGGACATTGCTAGGCTGAGTTTGACCAGCTCAAGAATAGGTCCGCTATCGACGTGCCGGATAGGTATTGGTAGACTATTGGCCAGGCATATAGTGAGATTTCTTTTGCTCACTTGGGCTGCACGCCTGGGAAAGGGGCAGTGCCATTTGGAGTGTATTAAACCCTGGTGATTATTCAGAATGAGAACTGTACTGATATTTGATGCTCTAGTGATGAGCTGCATTGATATATGGATTTGGATGAGGATTGACATGTTTGAGTTACATCTCGCATAGCATGGTCTTGATATGGTCGATAACATTCATATCTTGCACCCCATAGCCTTAGTATGACTGATTGCACCCATCAGCATGATTCCGCATTACTCTGACATTGCATTCTGAGCACGTTCACATTACGCACACACTTACACCACCCTCTAAGCTTTCTATAAGCTTATGCACGATTGATGCATGCCGGTGATGCCAGGATGCAGCTGTAGCCTTGCCACAGTAGGAGCGTACAGTCGAGCTTCTGAATTTTCTGTTATTATCATCATCTTGTATTTCCCTTCATACGCATTGTACTCAAAGTTTTTGATCATAGTGGATATTGTGATGGTATTCTTATGGTTATTGTTCGTGGGTCATGCTTATGGTTATGCTCATTACGAATCAAAATCATGTTAGAAATCCTCCTTATAGAATCCCAGGATCGAAACCTGGTGTATGGGTGACGGGAGCTGAGAATGGGGTACTACAGAGGCTGTCGGCGCCGGATTCGATGATCGAAAATTTTGTGAGCCTGGTTTCTGAGTCTGGGGCGTGACATAAGGTCAGTAGTCTGACCTAGGCTATGATCATGCACTAGAGACTAGAGGTGGCCCACAATCTGACCTAGACTGATGCAGTTTAGCTGATGACCCCAAAAACAAATATTAGCTTGATATAAAACTTTTGTGGCCCCAGGAACATATCAAGCGTTGCATCCCATTCTTTCCCGGGGGATCACCTGTTTGGCCAGCTACATTAACTTCGATAAGATGAAATTGCATTCATAATCCCATCTAATCCTTATAAGGTGTCCATATACACCCCCTGTATGAGATCCAATCCCCAATATTTTATCAACACACACCTGTATACACACCCTATATGATGATACATTCATCTAATAGATTTATATACAACAAAGTGATTAGGAAAATTTGTAATCACACATATGGCTAAAGCAATCGGAGAAGGGGTGATCACAACATACCTGTAAATCTGATGACAACAAGAAGGATATTCAAAGAGTCTTCCAAACCATTCATTTAAATGAAAATATTTTAGTACGTGGTGGGAAACACTGGGGATGGAGTACAATAAAAAATGTCACTGATTTCATTGATCCAACCATCCATTTGTTGACTAATCATTGATGGTTGGCCACCGTGGTTTACAGATCCCTATGCACATGGTTAGGATCATTGGTGAGACATTCAAAATGAGATTTCGCCTCTGTACACTCGTATGAGTCTTCCCCAAATGAAGTCCATACATGGATTAGGCCCACCATGGCTTATAGATGCCATCTAATAATGTCGCCATTAACATAGGGTGGGAGAGAAACTGTGGAAAGAGAGTCATGTTAGGAAAGATAAATAACACATACCTTAGCTTGGGATTTCACCTGCATGCATCCTTCTACCTCTTTCGTCTCCACCTCTCCTTTGGCTGCTATATATAGGAGTAACTCCTTCCATCTTTGACTACAATGGAGGATGAGAGATGTGTGGTCAACACCATCTCCATCTGAGCACGGGCGACGGTATGGTAGTGAGATGTATCGTGCCGTGCGTCCTATAGGGCATCAGTCCGGAGGTAGCCTTGATCTTCTTTGTTAGTGAGAAGAGAGTCCTGTTGTTTCTGTATTCTCTCATCGGACCGAGTGGCATGAATCTCCTTTAGATATGGGAGGGGAATAGCTTTAACAAGTATGCACCACGATCGACGTGCAGACGCTGTATGATGGTCACAATGATAAACAAACCATAAATCCACACCGTCCATCCCTTTTCAAAGGTATTTACAAGGCATCATCAGAAAAAATAAAACTCAATCAACTCTTAGGTGGACCAGTATAGTGTGTTCACATGATTGAACGGTGACAATTAAAAACTTCATGGATTCCAACTGACTACTACATTTTTTGGGTGGGGGCATAAAAACTTCATCTAATATGATTAGATGGTATAGATGTAATCACATACATCATAGGGGGCCCACAGTCAAGCATCACACCCAACTCAGTTGATTAATGTGATGTCACGTAATCCCCTAAGTTGGGATAAGAACGCAATCTACAAAACATAATGATAATCCATACCATGTTCATGTGGCACCGTGATGCTTGGTGGGGCCCATCATGAACTTTATGAAATCCAAAACGTCCTTCGGTTTGTACAGATCATTTTAGGTTCTTCCAAAAGTTAAGACACCCCCATGATAAAGAATACACCGTGGGAGCATTTCCTACCATTGAAACATTCCTTGGCCCACCAAGTTGATTCCCAATTAGATTTTCAAGCTTTTATCTTAAAACAATGAGGACAATCCCTTGGACGGGGTGGATTTTTTCAAACATCTTCCAATGGGCCCCACTAACCATCCAATCAACATACACATTCTGACATGTGTGGTGACAGAGGGATATGGGGAAGTGGAACCAGATTTCCCTATGGGGAAGTGGAAGCAGATTGTGTCCTACTCATCTAACCAATCACATTTGGACTTTTGTTGATCTCGGTGGGGCCCCTTGTGATGCGAGGCTAATATCCACGCTAATCCATTTCTTCATATCATTTACGACATGATCCAAAAAATGAGTGTTCACAACCCCAAGTGTAGGGTCGCGATGTAGTAATAATCTCAGTGAGACCGAGGTCAAATTCACAGGGACTAATCTCATACGTTTCTCAAAGTAACTAGAACTAGAATTAGAAGAAGATCTAAATCTAAATTTGGAATATTAAAGAAGTAATTGTGAATAATTGTTTAAACTATCAATTAAAAGGTGAGAACTAGGGTGCCAAGGACCCACTTATAGCAATTGAGATGTTACCTTCCTTGATTCAAGAGATCCAACTGGAATCAGAGTCCTATCTTATCCAGTTGAGAAAGAGATGGTCAAATCTCTGAACTTCTCATTGATCCAGCTTCAATGGAAGAGAATCATGAAAATTTGGAAGGAATTCTATCACCCTACCATGCCCAAGGGACGATGGTGAACAACAGGATTTACCAATCCCACAATCTTAAAGAGGAAAATAAGATATTTAAAGCTATCGCAGATTTATTGTAATTGGAATAACAACAAACCATTAAAAACTGAAAATACTCCTTAAAATTTACTAGAAATCAATGAAGTTCAAAATAAACATGAATCAAAGTAAAGAAAACATCCCAATCACGCTACAAGCTTCACCTCTTAGCCCTAACTAAGAGGTTTAGCCAACCATAGACATGATTGAACTAAGAACTCTTAAATAAAACATAAAAACAAACCAAGGAAGAAGAAGAAAAACTCTTGGTAGCAGCTCTCCACCCTTTTGCTCCATTCCTTAAACCCTAGAAGATGCTTAGGAACATCCTAGGAACTCCTATTTATAGTTGGGGAACTCTAACTTTTGCACCGAGTTGGAAAAGTCCAGAAACCGCCTCAAATTTACATAGTTCGCGCAAAATCTGCTTAACCCTCTTCTAGTCGAGGACAGTCTTCGACTGGTTGAGGGTCACCTTCGACTGATCGAGGGTCACCTTTGACTTGTTGAGGATCGTGCGAATTTAGAGAATAATGTTGCTAGAGTTCGAGTCGAAGTTTCCTAGGCTAGTCGAGCCAGAGCAAGGGCTAGTTGATGCAGAGACAGGGCTAGTCGAGAATCACGCAAATTCCTTTTCTTCACTTCAAATCTTCAAGTCTCTTCATTCCTCACTTGGTTTCCTTGGATCTTTGGCATGTGAATTCTTCAATCTTGAGTATTAAATCTATGTTTTTAACATTCTTTTCAATCCAAGCTCTCAGATTCACCTTGCAACACAAACATGTATAAAATATAATATTAAGCATTATTATGTTCATAAAACCAAGATATAAGTAAGGGAAAATATGTAATATTTGACACTCAACAATGAGGCAAGTCTCAGATCCACTAGACCACACCAGAGGAAGTAGCGGTTATAATGACACCCACCGTTAAAACCCTTCCAAGGGGTACCGTCTTGGTTTTTTACCATCCTACCTATTCATAAGGTCATGTAAACTGGGATGAAGTGGAAACACATTTATCAGCTTGATCCAAATGATTTACAGGGCCCAAGAAGTTTGTAATGGTGGGCGTTCAATCCTCACATTGTGGTCGTAATCCTTCCTTTCGCCCGCGGTTTGGGCAGGAGACCCAAAGATCCCTAGTCCCGCGTTTTATTGGTGCTTTCTAAACGTGCTCCTATGGTGGATTGGATGGGATTACAAATGCAATCCCATCTAGTCCTAGTTAATGTACGTGGCCAAACAGGCCCTTAAACTGATGAACCAAGACCCAATAAGACTAGACTAATTTGACTGTACAAACTTCACCAAATGGCACAACAAGTTGAAGTTTCTTCTCACTGCCTTGAAACTATTCTATATCCTGAATCCCAACCTACAACCGTTACCAAAAGCGACTGACAACGACACTCCAGAACAGATCACTGCCAGAGTCAAACAACAAGAAGACGAACTGTCATGTAGCGGTCACATCCTTAACGCTCTGTTTGATTAGATATATGGCATGTACACTAGAACAACTTCAATAAAAGAAATCTAGACTATGTTAGAATACAATTACAAGGTTGAAGAAGAAGGAATGCAAAAATTTCTAATCGCCAGGTACTTCAATTTCATGATGGTAGGCAATAAGTCGTTACTGGCCTAAATTCATGAATTACAATTGATCATAAATAAAATAAAGGCACTAAAAATTGATGTACTTGAATCTTTCCAAGTCAAAGATACTGTAGCCAAACTATATTCCAACTAGAAAGACTACAGGAAGAAGCTATTGCATAAATTAGAAGAGTTCACCTTGGAACAAATTCAAAAACATCTTCATATTAAGGAAGAATATCGCAACCGAGATAAAAAAAGATGATGACAAAGGTGCATCATTGTTTAAGGTGAATGCGATTTAAAAACCACTCTAAACCAATAACTCTGAGAAGAATAAATCCCTAAAACCCAACAAAGATCAATGGAAATTTAAAAAGACCCAAAAGAAAAAGAACGACAAACATAAGGGTCCTTCCCTGATGATGACATCGTAGCAATGGTCACGGAAGTGAACATAGTTCAAGGAAAAGTCTCCGGTTGGTGGTATGATATAGGTGCTACAGTTTGTGTATACTACAATAGATCTTCCTTTAAAACTTATGAAGACGTGATCAACGGTCAAGAGATTCCAATGGATAATGAAGGTCAGTCGAAGGTCATTGGCAAAGGAACCGTGGAACTAATGTTTACCTCTTAAAAAAGGTAATCTTGACCAACATGCTACTTGTTCCAGTCATAATAAAGAACTTAGTCTCAGGGGTTCTTTTGGGCAAACTCAAGATCAGGGTTGTCTATGAATCTGGTAAGTTGATATTGTCCAAAAATGAAAACTTTGTGGGAAAGGGATATACTTGTAATGAGATGATTAAATTTTCTTTGAATGAAAAGAATTCTTCTGCTTATATTGTTAAGTATGTAACATTGTGACATGGTAGATTAACACATATCGACTATATTACTATAAGACTCATGGTTAATAATGACTTAATCTCATATAATGAAAATGAGAATAATAAGTTTGAACTGTGCATAAGGTTAAAAATGACTAAGAAACAATTTCTAAGTATTGAGAGATCATCTAAGATACAAGACTTATTGCATACTGACATATGTAAGCTGAATGACATTCTTACCCAAGGAGGCAAAAGGTACTTCATAACATTCATAGATGATTGTCCAATATATGTGTATGTGTACCTACTAAAATCTAAAGATGGGGCATTTAATGCATTCAAAAATTACAAATCTAATGTAGAAAATCAATTAGTTAAAAAGTTAAAAATTCTTCATAGTGACAAAGGAGGATAATGCTTCTTTAATGAATTTTCTAACTATTATGAAGAATACAACATAATACACCAATTTATAATGCCCTACACACCACAGTAGAATGGTGTGGCTAAGAGAAAAAAAAAGACTTTAGTTGAAATGGTCAACTTAATTCTAATACAAGCAAAATTGCCATTAAACCTATAGGGAAAAGCACTAATAGCAACATGCCATGTCCTAAATATAATCCCATATAAGAAAATCAAGACCTATCCATATGAGATATGAAAATGAAGAACACCAAACTTAGGATATCTTAGAATGTAGGGGTGTCTTGCAATTGGAGAACTCAAAGAACCAAGTTGGGACCAAGAGCTGTAAAGTGCACTTTTGTAGGGTATGCACAAGACAATAAAACCTATAGACTCTTAGACTTAAAATTCAATATGATAATATAATCTAGAGATATAGAGTTCTTTGAGAACTCGTTATCCATTGAGAAAAAGGATATTGAGATCCTAACTCCTAATGATGAAAAGATAGAAGAAACTTGACAAAAAGTTGAAACACCCATCAAACCTCGTAGGAGCCAGAGAGCAAGGGTAGCAAAGAGTCTTGATCCTGATCAGATATATTAGTGCACTAATTTGTTAATCACATGAGTCCATGTGTCATATAGTCGGTTGAGCCCTTAGAAGTTGAAGATCGAGGACACAGGAGGACATAAACATCAAGGAACAAAGAACATGTAAATGAGGTACCTTGGTGACCCTAACCCTTGACCTAAAATAACCTCTTGAACCTCTAGATGATCTTGGTTTAATAGGTAAACCTCGTTGATCATCTGTTAATCGTAGGAGCGTAATTAGAACATGATAAGTAAGGCTAGAAGAGGTGCAAAGTTGCTGTAAAACTGTATTCATAAAATAGCAGACTTTTTGATAGTTCTTGATCTCATTAAGTAGTCCTCGATGGGTCTTTGATGACATTGAAGATTCCCTTGATGGAATCGAGTTAGTAACTAAGATATGTCTAGTCAGTTTTGATAATTTGATATGAGTTTCTCAATGGAATCGAGGAACCTTTGATGACATCGAAGGGTCCTCTCGATGTTATCGAAGACCACTCGATGACATCGGGTAGCAGTGTGAAAATTGTCCAACAACAATTCATTTAAAAATTTAATTTTTTCAAAGCCATCGAAGCCCTGCCAAATGCCATCAATAGAGTCATTATCTGTCCATTTTTTGACCGCTGGATATCAAACTCCTTATAATGGGCATTTGATTCTTGGTCATTTGGATGATTTTTTGGTGCAATAGAAGCTTAGGTAATTCTTTGATAATATCCCTCATCCCAAGCTTTTAAACCAATGTGTTTTAAGACATCTTCCTTGACATTAATATTCTAATGAGGATTCCAACCTCCACATTGAAGATGTTCTTGAACTCTACCATTTTCTAGAGATTAGACTTAACATCTATATGTATACCTCTAAACCCTCTAAAACACCCATATGGTGAATCTCCTAGGAATTATAACTTCCCATTAGTTATATGAGATTTTACTGACCTCCCATCATCTTAGCCACCTTAAAGGAGCATCACATGCATGGTAATTGATCTTGGAGCTGAAACATTGGCAACGCATCCGTATTACGATCAAGGAGCAAGGGAGCTGATTGAAGCATGGGAGAGCATCGATCAAATAACTCAAGATGACGCTACAAAAAGGGCTCAATCCGATAAGTTGTCATTTGTAAGAGTCTATATACACTCCTTGTGTAGGATTGAGTGTAGAGTTTGAATTGCCAAACTCAATTAGGTTCTTGTGTAGGACCTAAATCCAAGTCCTTATGTAAGGCATAAGACATGGGTGTATATGTGTTAGTCTTCCAGGGAGTTTCCAGTAGAAGTAAATGTAGGTCTTTGGATTATGACTAAAGTTGTTGGTTAGCCGATAAAAAACCAACTCAAGTCTCTTGCGGGAGCCTTCGACAGGAGTGTACACTAGGGTTCCTTATGTAAGGTTGTAAAGGTTATAAGTGAACTTGATTTAAAACCTCTGATAATGAAATCCGATACACTCATGGGTTGAGTGTGTTCGCCTGAAGTTGAGTTGGGAAACCAAACCACTATACATGCTTGTGTTTGGGATTGTCTTTGAGAACTTGTTTAATTATTCTTATGTGATGAATTGATGAATTATATATTTGCATGATTAGATGAAGTTAGGATTAGATAGGTAGCACATTCTACACACATATATATACTATCATGTTTATAGGCTAGTTACTTAATTGTCACATCCTTTATAGTCTACGTGATTTGACCCTTTATTGGAGTTAATTGCCTTAGTTTAATTTTCATATTAGTTTAAGTAACTATGTTTAAAAGGTAAAAATATTATTTGGTCTTAATCACCCCCTCTATGACATAGACTTCATTCCGTAGCTTCACCAAGCTTTCGCATGTAACCCATGGCCCACCACCGCATAAAATTTCAAGATAGACTCTTAGTGTTTCTCGTTTTATCTAGTAGAGGGTGATAGAGAGAATGTCATTAGAAAAATACCTATGGTTTTGACTGTAGAAGATGAACCTAAAACCTTTAGTGAAGTTATGGCTTCAAGCGACTCTGCTTTTTGGAAAAAAAGCCATTAATGATGAGATGGACTCTATTGTTTCAAATCAAACATGGAAATTAGTAGACTTACCTCCAGGTTCTAAACTTATAAGGTGTAAGTGAATATTTAAGAAGAAATATAACACTGATGGTATAATTCAAACCTTTAAGGCTAGATTAGTAACCAATGAATTCTGTCAGAAAGAAAGTGGAAGTGCTTATACTTAATCTCAATTAGGTTTGTCAAATTTTGTAATCCTAAAAGGAACACATCTTTGACAACTCATGAAGAACCTTTATCGACTCGATCAAGGGACTCAAGGAAGAGTCAACATCTTAAGGCATAAAATGACATGATTGGAACACTTTGTATGAGTCAACCATCAGGTGGTATAACCTTAAAATGACCCTAGGTTAAGTGTATTTCACATAGCTTTATAATGAACATATTTTCATATAAAATACACTCTAATTGGGTTAGCCTAGCATTTGGTTTAGCCAGCCTAACTACCTTCGGCTAACCCAACATAATTTGGACAAGTTTACAGATTGTTATAGATTTTCCACGGCAAGTTCAGCCAACCCAACCTTAGGTTTAGCCAGCTGAACATGATTAGTCGGCCAACCCAAAGTATGTTCGGTCAAGTTTCCAGCAATGCATTTCTTCAGATTTCAGAAAGATTTAGCCTGCTAAATCCTAGCGTGGGCGAGTCGAATTTTTGAAAGATCTTATCCCGCGAAATTCGAGTGCCATTGGAACGAAATCATTGGAATCCGTCTAGCTGAACAGAGACTCGGGCCAGCTGAATTTTCAAATCCTTTGGCTATAAATAGAGGCATTCTCTCATTCATTCGACACACGAAAATCAATGAGAAAATTCTTCAAATCAAGAGAGAAAGATAGGTTCTTCTTAAGATATTAGTGTGGTAATTCTAACATTTGTTTAGCTTATTTTTATCTCCTTCTCATGATAGTGTTAGTCATTTTTTAATAGAGTAATCCATACGCTACTTGAGGTTCAAAGAATAAAATTTACAGCTATTAGGGTTTTTATTTATTGAAAACACATTAGATCCATATATTCTTTTTGGGTTAAACTCATACACAACTTCATCAATATCCAAAGAAAGAAGATTGCTGCAATTAGGCTACAGTAACATCTACGCTCGCCATTTGAAGATAAGTACTGTGTTTATATTCATTTCATTTTGGATTTTTTTGAGATATCTCAGAAATCTCAACGGGTTGTTTTGTGGTGATCCCATGAAAATCACAAAGTGGTTTTATTGTGATAGCCTATGAAAATCACAAGAACTGTATAAGGTTGTTAAGGTGACCCTGTGAAAACCTTGAAATAGTGAAAGCTAAAATTGCGAGAGTAGTAATTTTGGGAGTGGAGTAGGTGTGGGGTTAAGCACCGAACCATTATAATTCCTTTGTGCATTGTGGTAATTATTTTTATTATTTATATGCATGTCTTGTGATTGATTAGCTCTTGCTAAGTTTGTTATTTTGATTTCAAAGACGTCATAAAATAAGGTTGTCTTGCCTAAATCATTTAGGTGAAGGTTATCCTACGAGTATTTGATTTCAAGAATTCAATACTCTAAGTAATTGAGTATAATTATTTTCTTATTCCACATTGTATCGAAATATTTGACATTGTCCTATTCACTCCCCCCTTTAGGACATCTATAGCTCATTCTTTTAGAAGGAATCAATTATTTAGACACATATTCACAAGTAGCTAGAATAACATCTATGAGGATCTTATTCTCTTTAGCATTCATACATCATCTTCATATCCATCAAATAAATGTGAAGATAACATTGTTTAATAGTGACCTCGATGAGGAGGTTTACATGGAGCAACCGTAAGTGCTTATTTTGCAAGAAACTGAGAATAAAGTATGTAGACTCATTAAATATTTGTATAGATTAAAACAAGCACCTGAACAGTGCCATGAAAAGTTCGATTTAAAGGTATTATATCATGGTTTCATATATAATATATCTGATAAATCATATATTCTATGGTGTGTAATGGTTATATTATGATAATATGTTTATATGTTGATGACATGTTAATTACCACAACTAAATAGAAGGTGTAACTGAAACGAAGAGATTTCTATCCTCTATTTTTAAAATGAAGGATCTTGGATAAGTGGATACCATACTAGGTTTAAAAAAAGTATAGTGGGGGTTATACAATCTCATTACATTGAGAAGATACTAAACAAGTTTAATCACTTGAAAATTAATGAGACAAAAACCCATTTGGTCTAAGTATTAAGTTAAAAGAAAAAGATGGAAGAGCAATTGTACGACTAAAGTATGCTAGTGATATATACAGTCTTATATTTGCTATGTAATGCACAAGATCGGATATAGCATACGTTGTGAATAAACTAAGTAGGTTTGCTAATAATCCTATTATATAACACTGGAAAACTATTAGTAGAGTTCTAGGTTATCTAAAGGATACCCAAGAAGTAGGACTATTCTGTTAAGAGTTTCTGGTTGTATTAGAAGGATATACCGATGCTAGTTGGATATCAAGTGCAAGGGATAACAAGTCCACAACATGGTGGATATTCACCTTAGGAGGTACCATCATCTCTTGGGGATCCAAGAAATAAACCCGCATAACGCACTCGACGATGGAGTCTTAGTTCATAGCCCTGATTGCAACTGGCAAAGAGGTTGTGTGACTAAGGGATCTTTTGTTAGAGATCTCATTCTATGCAAAACCTATACTGACCATCTCACTTTATTATGATAGTAAAGCCACTCTAGTGAGAGCATACAATGGCACATATAATGGGAAATCTAGACACATAAGTTTGAGACATGATTATGTAAGGCAGATGATTCAAGATGGAATCATTGCAATTTCATATGTGAAGTCAAGTAATAACTTAGCTGATCCTTTTACTAAACCTCTAATAAGAGAAGTACTAAGGACAATATTTAGATGGATGGGGTTGAAACTCTTCAACCAAAGTTCTACTAGTGACGGAAACTAAACCTAAAGTTAGAAAATCTCTAAGTTTGGGTTCAATGGGTAAAAGAAGTACTGATACATGAAAAGCTTTAGCACTAAGACCATAGAGAACCTCATCCATGATGAATAGTGCTAGTCATTACAGATAGATGACTAAGTCTTAGAACTCTTAATGAAATCTAGTTTAAAGAACAAGTGTTTTAAATGGTAACGAAAACACTTGAAGGATTTTGAAAAGGGCAAGCTTAACAGTCCTAGAGGGGGGTGTGAATAGGACTATGCCAAATAAAAATTAAATTGTTGAAATAATAAATAAATCAGAAAACTCAATTGCACTAGTATTAAAAAATTGTTTCAAACTAGTTCATAGGACAACCTACACTTAGAAAAAAGTTTAGGTAGGACAACCTTATTTTATGAACAATCGTAAGGATCAAGATCTCAAACCAAGCAAGAGACAATAAGGCTATCTATTACAAACATTCACCACTTTTGCATAAATAAAATTACAACCATTCTTCACAAATGCAAAAAGTAAACATTCACCATAACACCAAGAATTATAGTGGTTTGATGTGTACAACAACTGTTCTCAAACAGACATACCTACTCCACTCGCAACAATCACCATCCAGATGATATTGGCTTTCACTAAAAACAAGGTTTTCATAGAGTCACCTTAAAACTGATACAATTGTAATTTTAAAGGGCTATCACAAATAAAAAACCCCTCACTGAGATTTTTTGGCTATCTCAGGAAAAACCAACAAATGAGATTTTTCGGCTATCTCAATAAAACCAAAATACAAAAGATAGAATATACTTATCTTTACCTTGAAGACGTATCTCTTGATGTAGCCTATAGAACCACTTTTCTTGAAGTAAATTGTTCAATCTGCAGTCCTATAAATAAGAGTTCTAGGTACTAGATTGATTTTAAATCTATGCAAACCAAGGCTACTTGTTTAAATTCCTTAAGATCTCAAAGAAGAGTATCTACTCTCTTTATAAAATAAGATTCATAAAACAATAGATCTAGGAATTGAAACAAAAAGCTATTAAAGAAATATTAAGAATACCATACAATAGCTTGACGATGATGGGGACTTTTTTCTTTTGATGAAGACTTTTACTAGCTTGGATTGGTAATTTCGGATTAAGAGAAGGCCTCTATTTATAGGCTGAAAAGTTGTTGCTTCAACTCGTCTAAGGTCTTCTTCGACTCATCTAAGATCTAACAAATTTTTAAATTTTAAGCACGATCAGATAAAACAGTTTTTCGACTAATTGAAAGCCCTACTCAACTGGTCGAGGGCCCTGTTTGACTGGTCAAGTATGGGGTTCGACTAGTCGAGGGTGCCAAAATTTAGTTGTTAGACTTCGAGTCGAGCACCCCTCGACTAGTCGAAGGCCCCTCTTTGACTGGTTGAGGAAGCAATAAAAAACTTCATTTTTCTAAATTCAAACTTGGACTGGTCGAAGATTTCTTAGACTGGTCAAGCCACAGTTTAGACTAGTCGAACCTAAGCTTAGACTAGTCGAACTTTAGCCTAACAAAAGTATAAAAAACCATATAAGTTTGTCTCTTTAAAGAACCTAAGTCTAAGGTCTTTCTAGGGTCTGTTATACATGAAAAGACTGAACAATGAAGTTTGAACTTTACAGAACGTGTTCTTCTACTGATTCTTCACTAGAACTTATAGAGCTTGATCTTTTAGTAGTATATGAAGCTTGAACTTCTTGATCCACTTCTCGACTTGAACTTCAGTAGAGTGTCACACTTTAGTAGATGTTGAACTTGCTTGACTTGAAGTGAGGACTTGAACTTTCCATCTTGATCCACATAAGACGGACCACTTTATAAGTTGTTTTATCCAAGAAAAATTTGATAAACAAAGGTGTGCTTTACAATATAACACTTATAGATTTTACTTATGTGAACGTAGATGTGGCACTGTCTCTCATGAGAGTTAAAGTTTCTCTCGGGATCGTTCATGAAATAGGATAAGCACATGGCCATTAATTGTGTTAAGCGAGTAATATAAGGTAGCTCATATAACGCATATGTTATTATGTGTATGGTATCTTCAGTTCTGTCATTAAGAAATAACCGGTTCAAAGCCGTGACTACTAGAAATTTCGATAGAACTTTAAAAATATTTACACTAAGGAAAGATTCAAATCATAAATGTATCTTTCTTTAAACCATGCGGGGGATGGTTGAGAATTTTGATTTTAAAAAATAAATAAAGTTTTTTAAAATTTCATTACCCTCTAAAATGATTTTTTAAAAAATAAAGAAAAATGTGTTTTTTGTTTAGTCCCACATTGGATAGAGTGGGAGAGCTTTTAGTTTATAAACTATTAGGTGTTAAGTATTCTTACTTAAAGAAAAGGAGAGAGAGAGAGAGAGAGAGAGAGAGAGAGAGAGAGATTGTCATGCCCCAGACTCGGTAACTGGCTGCAACAGCCTTCGTAGTACCCCATTCTCAGCTCCTGAGGCATGTTCCGATCCTGGGATCCTACAAGGAGGATTTCCATAACAGTGTAATAATTTCCAATACGAGCACACCCAAGATCACAACAAGTGTATCTGAAATAACAAGGCACACATCACAAAATCCACTAAGAATTTGAACTTTTATAGGCTTTCATAAGGTCCAAAAGGACATACATAAGATAATAGAAAAGAAGAGAAAAGTTAGCAACACTGGAGTCCTCAAGCTCAACTGTAACGACTCGAAAAATCCCGTATAAAGACCCGAGTACCACCTCAAGCAGAAATCACTTAGGATCAAATCCTTTAGAAATTCGATACAGTTAACTATGTGCTAAGCTAGATTAGCTACAAAATCTGCTTGATCCACTTTAAATACGATCTGTAAGACCCAAAACTTATAGAATCATTGACGCTAGGTTACCCCAAAATCTAGGATCAAACTCATTACCCGACTGCTCTCGGGAGCACATTAAATCTCTGTATCAGATCTGAACCGCACATCGAAAGTCTGAATGATACGAGGTTATAGAATTAGGATCGCCTTGTTGGGCTTGACAACCATCCCGAAAATCAAATCCAGATTGTATCCCGGGGCTATTTACTTAAGCCCAGAGTGAAGTGTGTGAGAAAATGTAGATTTCTTTAAAAATTAAACCTAATTTAAGTAATCTGAGACCAGTCGCTTGCGGGCCTGATATAAACAATCAGACCATTGCAATCTAACCCAAATACACCCTCAGATCACAAAAAATTTCATACACATGGCAGTGTACTTGTAACCCTGATCGAGTTTCGGGGACCATTGAACTGAAACTGGTCCGCCACATGTGATCTAGGAACCCGATTGGAACAAAAACTTAACTCGACCTAGATCCATAGTCAGTGAGCTTAAGTCCGACATTTGGCTCAAGGGGGGGCTCCAGAAGTGCTCCGTTGAGCTGGAACAGATGCCCTTTGGACATAACCTAGGTATACCATGATCCTGAGTCTAGTTTAGTAAGTTTTAGGCATATATAAGGACCTTAAACCCTCTCTCATTCTCACCATACGAATTTGAGAAAACTCTAGGAGAGAGAAGAGAAGAAAGAGAGAGAAAGTATGAGAGAAGTGAGAGATTCTTCCCGATACTCTACCTTACTATCCTACGTGCTTAACCATCACGATCTAATCGGTTTTCCAGGGATTCCGACTTCATTTCTAGGTAAGAAAACCCTAACTCTAACCTATTTTAGGGTTTCTATTGGTACAAGTAGTGAAGTGGCTGACTTACCTTGTGTTATAGGTCGTCGTATCGACGTTGACGAAAGTGTAGAGTTTCTGTTAAGTTCGTTACGTTTCTACGGCATAAGGTGCTGACTTTAGACGTGTAGGTTATTGTTTTCAAAGCTTTCAATGTCAGATAATGATAGATTCATGATCTGCGTGTTATTTCACATGTACAATGCGATGTTCATTTTATGGTTCAGTAACATATGCAAATTATGGCGTATAGTGTATTCTGTATATTTGTAGAAAATACCGTATACGTATAAAATATGAAAGTGTGTTTGCCATGATTAATCATTGTGTCTACATGCTATATATATGTGTAATATTTACTCGGCGAAAGGATTCACCCTAATACATGTTTTTGCTAATATACGTTATGCATGTTAAATAAGTGTATTCTAAGTGTTTGTGAAAATGCTTGTAAGAGTAAGTACTTAGATGATGGTGTTTTAGGTAGGTGTTGAGATAGGATTCTCAACTAACTTAGAGATGTATATGATTTCCTCCATGTTGGTTGTCTAATTTAATCGCTCACTTATGAAATGTATGTGTCTGTACTTCCTGTTTACCTTGTGCTTTATAACATGCTTGTTAACATGTTTGAATTATTTTGTTTATTCTGCTTTACTCTACATGTTTCTGGTTAAGGATTGAATGTGATTGGGGCTATGTTATAGTCCAGACAATCGGTAACAGGATTGAATTCGTGGCTGAGATTCCTTCGCTGCGTAGGATGTGTTTGATGAACCCGAGTCGTACTTCGGTTGGCGACAGTGGTTAGGCCACGCGAAGTGCATATGCACTTCATGTCATTCAGCTGGTTGTGCGCTAATGCTAGTCGAGCTTATCAAGTAACCCGATCTGTCTAATGTGTGTTCACCATATTTGGACGCTACTGCTTGAACCTAAGATACCAAACTTACCAGTGTAACCTCGTTAACCTTGGTACCTCGATTCGCTAAAACTCATGAGCCAGACATGGTGGTATGAGACACCGTGGTCGAGCTGTCTGCCTACGCTAGGGCCACATGCCTCCCCATAGTGACTAGTGAGCAACCTAGACTTGTGAGCCGAATATGGTGGTATGTGACACTGTATTCGAGCTGTTGACCTACACTGATAAGGTGATGGGGGAGTGGTGTAACGATTGCATGTAACAACCCTGACAACCCTTTGTAGTGACCTCGAGCATACTCTGAATCTGCGGTGAGGCGACGAGTCTTTCCGTAGTAAACAGAGTATAAACTAGGCCTGTATTGATAGGGTGATAGGGGAGCGGTGCAACGAGTGCGTGTAACAGCCCTGGAAGCCCTTTACAGCAACCTAAAACTATATCATCGTATGAGATTATCTAGGACTGACGACCCTAGAATGGATCATTATTTGGGAATAATATAAGGAAGGTTACTTAGTTTCCCAATACTGCTGTATGAAAAGGACTAATAATAACTCGGTAATCATGCTCATAACATAGCACTGCATGTACCTGGAAGATGTGGAGCACTGAGGGATGAACGCATACTGCGGACGTAAGATGTTGTCGCATGAGGGAGCATTGGCGAGGACATGCATCATGACTGCATTCCATACTTGCATTAATAAGAGTAATTAGGATTGTTTGATTGTACTGCTTTATCACTACTGCTTGATTGAGTTGATAATATGTTAACTTATGCTTTATTGTTCCACTAAGTTAGCTACTCACTCCCACGTTATGGGACGGTGTTCTGGACACCCACTAGACTCTGTCTTAGATGTAGGTATTGACGAGATGCAGGAGGCTGAGCCTGATTACTATGATGATCAGGATGAGTTCTCCTTCATGCAGTTCTCAGGAGGCTTCGCTTAGGCCATTCAGATGACAGGACTACAGGGTTTACCATTATAGTTGTACCATTTTTGGTATTTTGATTTTTTGAAACCTAATACATGTATATGGTGACTCAGTAAAGTGTTCATACTCTGGAGACAGATTGTGACCATTTCTGGCTTTATATACATTATATACATCTTTCAATCTTTCGCTTGCATTTTAAAACTTGATCTGGAGTATGAATTACTGTTTTAGTATAATCCCACTCATGATTATTGCACTAACACAGACAACATTCAATCATAAGCATTTATGTTGCATAAGTGATGTTTTGGAACTCGGGTGTTGAGTTGTTACTCGACCCCTAATTTTCAGGGTGTTACAAGTTGGTATCAGAGCGTGATTTGGATTAAATCGGACCTGGGTTATGGTCACATGACGTACGCTGTCGTCTTTCGACTTAGGTAGGTGCGAGAAAAATGCAGAAACATTCATAGGTGTCCCAGTTTCGTCAATTGGCGAAGTTCACAGAAATCGGTCAGTTTGCTCGAGTCTGTACTCAACCGTGATTGCATGAGTTGACCCTAAACTACTTTTAGACCGTCAAACGACGAGTATAAATCACAAATCTCCCCATCCCAGCCCTTAGGAATGTACAAATATAGCTGTGCATCAGAAACCACTCGAAAGGACCCGAAACTAAGTAAACCGGAGTCGAGGGCCTACTCACGCAAATCTAGAGGGACCCAGGGTGGACCCCACATCATTTTTGGACCTAGGGGGCAGGAGGGCCTCGGCAAAATGGTGAGCCCTCTCCAACTTGTCCAGAGAGTGGCAACGACCTCGCCGGTCAGCAGGCTCGGCCAGTGGACCGCTTGGGCTGACGATCTTTAGGGCCTAGGGTGACCCCTTGATGTGTGGGTTATGACTTAAAACCACCCCAAACACCTACTTCCTTCATAAAACTCACCTCCAAGCTCTCCCTTTCCTTTAAAATTTTGATTTTCTCTCTCAAACTTCCCCTCCAATTGCCCATTTCGCCATTTCCTGTTAAAACCCACACCCCTCCATCGTTTACAGCAACACCTACCCTCTACCCCTTCTGTTTTCTCTCATTTGAGCTCCTATACCCCCTCATTTGAAGCTCAAAATCGTGTAAGCTCTCAACCCATCCCATCTCTTCATTTTCTTTCTTCAATCCCTGTCTTTTGGGCCTTTACAATCCCTGTTGAGGCTCAAATCCTTGGAGAACCAGAAACTTCAACCCTATTTCCCCTTTTTCTTCACTTTTCATGGCCTTCTTTGAGTTCGTTGTAGCTATTTTCTCAATTTCCATCATCCTTTATCTCATGGGAAAGAGAAAGGGGGCTGTGGATGAAGTTGGGCCTAGTCGCCCTACACGTTCAAGGAGGCCGAGAGGTTTCGCCCCTAGCATAAGCATCGCTCGGGGGTTTCGGACGAAGCAGGATCTTGATCCCTGGATTTCTGCCGAAAGGACTCTGTTGGCGGAGCTGCCCCATGGAGTGTATGAGGGCCGTAGGGTCCTCTTTGAAGCTCAGGTGGATGGGTGGCTCTTTGGAGAGTATCTATTATTCGAGTTTCTGGAAGAAGCCTGTTGGGGTCCATTATTTGATGGTGTGTATCGCACCAATGTGAGCTTTGTCCGAGCTTTCTATGCCAACATTCACGAGCCTACGCTCGAACCCTTGTAGTTCTGGATCCCATGTGGAAGGGATCGGTTGGCCATAGTTGATGTCAGGTTGATGTCTCGGCTTCTGAATGTGCACCTTGGCGAGGTGCATGCTAGCGATATGAACTTGAGGAGTGCTTGTGAAAGGGACCGCCACACACGTTTCCTTTATGGTGGCCGACTAGTCGAGTGGCAGATGAACAAAAGTCTTCTAGCGACCGCTATGTCTGACGACTTCCGTTTGCTCCATCACATCTTCATGTTTAATGTCTACCCCAGGTGGAGCAATCGCAGTGAGTGTACGTGCCTCATGATAGATTTCCTGTATCAAGTGGGGCAGAGAGCGAACCTGTGCATGCCTACGTTCGTGTTATGATAGATAATTAAGACTGCACGCTCTGCTAGAAGGATTGATTCGCTCCCCTTCGGCTGACTCATATGCAAGATTGTACATGAGTTTGGCTACAGTCTTGGGGCAGAGATGCCAGTGTCGGTTCATCACATTGACGAGACTACCCTCAATCAGATGAATATCGGGCCACGGTAACACGGGGCTCGACTTGAGGAGAGCGATGATGAGACGGAGAGTGAGGAAGAAGAGAGTGAGGCAAAAGATGGAACTGAGATGGAAGAGGAGGAACAAGAAGAAGAGGAAGAGGAGGCCCAAGATACAGAGGAGAGCTCCCCTCCTACGGCACCGATACAGGGCATTAATCGGGCTACTTGGGATGCTCGTATAGCTTGACTGGAGGAGGATTATGCTGAGTACGACAGGGTCAGGCTGTCCTACGACAGGATGTCATGGATCTTTGGGGCCTTGTGAAGCACAAGTTCAAGAAAGTGACTCACGCATTAAAAACTATCATGTGCTGCCTGAAGGATAAGGGTGCCCCTTCTCCATCGCCAGACTCGGATGCCTAGTCATCCATACTGTTGTCTTGTAGTTTGCTTTGGTTACCGTCTTAGGATGTTTATGTTTTCATGTTGATGGGTGTAGTAGTTAGTAGTATGTTTAAAGTGGTTGAAGCTTTGGTTGTAATAGCTCACATGCATTTTCTGTCATGATTCATGTAACTCTGTATTTCATGTATTGTGACAATTTTGGTAAATGAAATGCATGCAGCCTCTTTTGCTATGAAGTTTGTGGAATGCTTAAGTGATTGCGTATTGTGTTGCTATGCTTCATCTTACATGCGTTGCACCCTATGTTGTATAGGGCATGTCACAGAAATATACGCGGAGAACGGCACGCCTCACACTCACTGATACGATGGATCAGGCTCCTTCCCACAGAGATGGTCGTATGGACCCTGGTTTGGGCCCAGATCGTGAGACTATACCTGCGTCTCAGCCTTTCACTGGTCCTATAGCTGGACTACCACCTTATATACCACCGGTTCGTGAGCAGAACCGTGCGTCTTCCTCGACGCAGTACGTGCCTCAGCCTGCCCCGCTTATTGATAGGTTTGAGCAGATGATGATGTTGATACAGCAGCAGCAGCAGCAGCAGCTCTTGGCCACTATTGCAGGGGCCTTATCTCAGGGTGGGAGTGTGACTCCACCTTCACCATCTGTATGTCCTGCTGAGACTGCAGAGCCTTCTGCTCAGGCTGAAGATGTGCCTCCGCCTGCACCTGCTACATACCCTACGGAGAATTTAGGTACTAGAGGCCTTCTCGAGCAATTTCAGCGCATGAGGCCTCCTACTTTTACGGGTTCTCATAGACCCGAGGAGGCTGAATATTGGCTAGACTGCATCTCTAAGATGTTACGGATGTTGCATTATACCGAGTCAGAGTAGGTTGAGCTGGCCGCATTTATGTTTGAGAAGGAGGCCAGTATGTGGTGGGATAGTGTCCTACGGACAGTCGCAGTTGGCTACGTATGGACTTGGGCATCTTTTGAGTTTCCTTTCCACGAAAAGTACTACCCTCAGACCTACCGACATGAGAGGGAGAATGAGTTCTTGTGCCTCAAGCAGGGAGGCATGACAGTTACCGAGCACAAGTATTAATTTACTAAGTTGGGCAGATACGTCCCTATGATACTTGTTGACAAGCCGATGTGGATACGACATTTTTCTGAGGGCTTACGACCTGACATTCGTCTAAGTTGTGCTGTGTTAGCATACCCTCTTATGCCGAGCTGATACATATGTCTATGCAGGCAGAGCAGGATGTTGAGCGACTGACATGCTCTCATGGCCCTATGGTTCCTAGGCTACGATCAGATACCCAGAGCAGGCCATTCCTTGGCAAGAGGCCTCGTATTGACTCTCCTCCTAGGATTGCGGCGCCACTAGTTCCGATGAGGCGCCCAGGTGTGACCTGTTCTTACTGTGGAAAATTGGGTCACCTTGTAGAGAGTTGTTTTGCACGGATGAGAGACAGTTTGTACCACCACAAAGGATTGATCATTCTCGCCCTCAGGCTTTATCGGCTCCACCACTACGGATAACACCTGCACATCTATCCTTTAGATCACCTGCACCTCATTTTAGGCCGTCATAGCGATCTATGGTGCCACAACCCAATCGACCATATTAGGCACGTGTTCATGCACTCACAGCAGAAGACCCAAAGACAGCACCTATGGCCTTCGAGGTCACTACACATGTTCAAGGTACTCCTGTCTTTTTATTGGTGGACACTGGGTCCACTACTTCCATCATATCATGTGCGGCGGTTAAGCGCCTAGCTTTACATACTACTCCCATGAAGGGCGTGAAACTCACTACTGCTACTCAGACTTTTACGGATATCACACGAGTGTCTGAGGGTTGCTCCGTCGATTTGGGTAGCAGGACGGTATTCGTTGACCTCATTGTCGCTCCCCTATGGCACTACGACATTATCCTCGGTATGGACTGACTCACCGAGATGAAGGCAGAGATTGATTACGATAATCCGGTGGTGACAGCCAGCGGACCGGACGACATAGTCTTCACTTTTCCAGTGCAGGTTAGTTGGCCATGTCGTGTTGAATGTTATGCCGCTTTACTTGAGCATGTTGAGGGGCCGACATTAGGAGACATGTTAGTAGTTTGGGAATTTGAGGATGTGTTCAGGACGATTCCTAGTTTGCCTCCTTGGCGCATGTAACGCCCTGAAAATCGGGGGTCGAGCATAAACTCAACTCCCGAGTTCCAGAACATCACTTAGCAACAAAATGAATGATGATTGAATGTTGACTGTATTCGTGCATTGAACATGAGTGAGATTAAGCCAAAACAATATATCATACTCCAGAGACAGTTAAATTTGCAAGCGGAAGACTATGATAAATAGATAAAATATATAAACTATGATGAGTCTCCAGAGTGTGATAACATTACAGTTAAATAATTACAAGTACAGTTCTAAAATATACCAAATGTGTAAGTTTAATGTCTTCTATCCCAAGTACCACAGCCCCGTCAATACAGTACCAGGTCTTCAGAGACCCGTCAGAGAGTTACATGATAGGAGAACTCCTCCTCATTACCAAAGAAGTAGTCCGGCTCTGCTTCATAAGCATCGCCATCATCTGAAATTCAACAAATTTGGTTGGTGTGTACAACACCGTCCCGTAACGTGGGAGTGAGTAGCTAACTCAGTGGAACAATAAAGCATAGGTTAACATGTTATCAATACAGTCAAGCAGTAATGGTAAGACAATAAAATCAAACACTCCTAACTACTCTTATTAATGCAAGTATGAATGACATGATGTATGCCCTCACCGACATACTCCCTCATGCGACACCATCTCACGCTCGCGGCATGCTTTCATTCCACAGTGCTCCACATCTTCCAGGCACATGCAATGCATGATGAGCATGATTACCGAGTTTTTAATTAGTCCATTTCAAACAGCAGGATTGGGAAACTAAGGTACCTCCCTTATATCATTCCCAAACATGATCCATTCTAGGGTCGTCAGTCCTAGTTAATATCAGACGATGGTGTGTTTTCTAGGTCACTGCAGAGGCTGCCAGGGCTGTTACGTACAAAGGTTGCACCACTCCCCCATCACCCCTTAAACGATTCATCACTATACAGAAACAGGCCTAGTTCATACTCTATATACCGCGACAAACTCTAAGGCTCACAGCGATTTCAGAGTATGCTCGAGGTCACTACAAAGGGCTGCCAGGGCTGTTGCTTGCATACGTTGCACCACTCCCCCATCACCTTATCAATGTAGGCTGACAGCACGAATATAGTATCCCATACCACCATAATCGGCTCACGAGTTTGGTTGCTCACTGGTCACTACGGGGAGGCACGTAGCCCCAGCGTAGGCCGACAGCGCGACCACGGTGTCCCATACCACCATGCCCGGCTCATGAGTCTTAGCGGATCGAGGTACCATGGTTAAAAGGGATTCCATTGGTAAGTTTGGTACCCTAGGTTCAAGCAGTAGCATCCAAACATGGTGAACATACATAGGACAGATCGAGTTGCCTGACGAGCTCAGCTAGCTCGAGCGCACAACAAGTTAAACGACATGAAGTGCATAAGCACTTCGCGTGGCCAACCACTATCGTCAACTGAAGTACGACTCGAGTTCGTCGAACACATCTCACGTGGCAAATGAATCACAGCCATGAATTCAATTATGGTACCGATTGTCTGGACTATAAACATAGCCCCAAACACAATCAATTTCAAATAGTAAAGCAGTAATGGATCAAGGTTCAAATCATACAATCAAAGTTTGATAATATCCGTTTAGGGCTGCCAGGGCTGTTGCATGCATTCGTTGCTCCACTCCCCCATCACCCATGACGGATCGTACAACGTAAACATGAATTTAACATATGCATTACATAAATAAAATCATAAAAGCAGTTGAGCATGTTATAAAGCACAACACAAGCATGAGTTTGTACATATTCAATTCCTAATCACACAGCTATTCAAGGAAATCATACACATAGTTAAAGGAGTTGAGAATCATATCTCAACACCCTTAAACATTACAATTTACTAACTACTACTCATTCAGACATTTCAACAACCACTTTTAAAAACAGGAATCAACATACATGACATATGTTGATCACAGAGGTATAAGGCCAAATCCTTTCACTAGGGAGTTACCCCAATCATAACACGCATACACCCATGACGGATAGTCATGGCAAGCAGGAAACCAAGTTCCATATTCATTCAGTCATTTCCACAAACACTTGGGCCACACATTTTAGCATATATAGTGTGTATTGGCCGTGGCGTGATTTAGGGCAAATCCTTTCGTCAAAGGGGTATTGCCAATACAACAATCAATTATCCATGACAATTAGTCATAGCGGGCACGAATGAGAATTCTATACTCATTCAGTCATTTTCACAACACTTAGAATACACTATTACAACATACATGGTGTATGTTAGCAAAACATGTATTAGGGCTATCCTTTAGCCAAGTGAGTATTTTATCCATGTATAATATATTACTACAGCAAATAATGATGATAAATACATCTCCAAAATTTATACGTATACAGTATTTTCTAGAATACGCATTTTCAACATACATAGTGTATACATGCAAACATGTATTACGGCGATTCTTTTCGCCAAATAAGTAATTTATCCATATATCATATAATCATACGACACATAATCATGGCAAACACATTTCCAAAATATACATGTATACGGCACTCCTTACAATACAGTATTTCTACGTACATAGTGTATATTAGTAAAACATGTATTTCGGTGAATCCTTTCGCCAAATAAGTCTTTTATCCATATATCGTATATCCATACGACAAATAAACATGTCAAACACATTTTCAAAAAAAAAATACGTATACGGTATTTTATACGAATACCTAGAATATGTGAAATTCCATATTCTACAATTTTAATCGAAACAGAAAACGGAAAGCACTTTGTACATGTGCAATTGCATGCAGATCATGAATCTACCATTATCTGACTTTGAAAGCGTTGAAAACCGCAACCTATACACCTAAAGTCCTCACCTTTCTCCTTGGAATCTCAACGGATCAACAAGGTTTGGTGAGCTTCCGTATTCGGGAGTTTTCTGGCCTAAAGAGTGAGATCGGTTAGGTATTGCATAACCTATAGCCTATACACCTCAAATCAGATCTAGGGTTAGGGTTTCTCACCTTAAAATGGAGTTGATATCGCCGGGAAAGCGCCTGGAAAGAGGCGGTGGAGCCCGAATAGTGACAGGGAACAGCAGCAGGGAGTTCCTCCCACATCTCCCACACTTTCTCTCTCTTTTCTCTCTCTTTTCTCTCTCTCAATCTCAAATTCGTATGGCTGCCATGAGAGAGGGTTTAAGGTCCTTATATAGCCTAAAAATTTACCGAAATAGACTCCTGTTCAAAGTATACGTAGGTTATAACCAAAGCGGGACTTTTTCAGCTCAACGGAGGACTTCTGGCGGGCCTCCTTGAGCCAAAGGTCGGACTAAAGCTCATTAACGCTGGATCTACATTCTATTAAGTTTTCGTTTCGGTCGGGATTCCAGATCACGCGTGGCGGACCAGTTTCAGTTCAACGGTCAGCGGATCTCGATCGAAGATTCCGAGTACATGTAAATGTGTATGAAATTTTTCCTGATCCGAGGGTGTAATTTGGTCAGATTCTGACAATCTGGTTGCTTAAAACTGATCCGCAAGCAACGAGTCTCAGATTACTATTCAAGATATTTATTTTTAAAGAAAACAAGTGTTTTCACACTCTCTCGCTTCGGACTCAAGCGAACAGCCATGGGACACTGCCTTGGGCTGATTTCCGAGATGGTTGTCAAGCCCAGCGAGGCGGTCCTAGTTCCTTAACTTCGTGTTAATCAGACTTCTGACGTGCGGTCCAGATCCGATACGGAGTTTCGAGATGCTCTCGAGAGCAGCCGGGTAATGAGATTGATCCTAGATTTTAGGGTAACCTAGCGTCAATGATTCTACAAGTTTTGGGTCTTGCAGATCGTATTTAAAGCGATTCAAATGGATTTCATGGCTAATCTAGTTTAGCACTTAGTTAACTTTGTCAAATTTCTAAAGGATTTAATCCTAAGTGATTTCCGTCTGAGGTAGTATTTAGTCCTTTGCAGTTTATATCTAAAGTGATCCAAGTTATACTACTTAGCTAGTTTAAGATAGTGTCTAGGGCGAAGGTGCTTTGAAAAATTGAAAGCACAAGGTAGTGAAGGGTGGGATTTGTGAAGAAAATGGTTTGAAAAGGGATTTGAGGCTTTAATTGAGCGTTTAAGAAGTTAAACCTGTGTTAGGATTGACCCATTGCCTAAGGACATCTAGTCCCAGGTTGGCAAAAATCTGGGATGTTACAGCGCAAGATCAATTTCACTATTGATCTTGTGCCCGGTGTGACCCCCATTTCATTACCTATGTATCGGATGCCTCCATATGAGATGGAAGAACTGAGGAAGCAGATTGGCAGACTGGTAGAGAAGGGCTTCATACGACCTAGTGTGTCTCCTTGGGGAGCACCTGTGTTGTTTGTCAAGAAGAAAGACGGGTCGTTACGGTTATGTATTGATTACCACAGGCTGAACCAGTTGACCGTGAAGAACAAATATCCTTTGCCCAAGATAGACGACCTGTTTGATCAGTTGAAGGGGGAAAAGTATTTTTCAAAGATCGATTTACAATTAGGGCATCATCAGTTGCGCGTCAGGGATGAAGACGTGCAGAAGATGGCCTTCAGGACCAATTTTGGGCATTACGAGTTCCTTATGATGTCATTCGGTCTCACGAACGCACCGACCATGTTCATGGACTTGATGAACCGGGTATTTTGGCCATTTTTATATGATTCGTCATCGTATTTATAGATGACATCCTGATATACTCCACGAGACGGGAAGAGCACGAGGAACACTTATAGGCAGTCTTGGATACTCTGAGGACGAACCAGTTGTTCGCGTAGTATAAGAAGTGCGACTTCTGGCAGGAGGAAGTCAAGTTCCTGGGACATGTAGTGTCCAAGGAAGGGATAGCAGTGGACCTGGCTAAGGTAGTTGCCGTTCAGGACTGGAAGCAACCTGGTTCGATTACTGAGGTAAGGAGTTTTCTGGGCCCGACAGGTTATTACCGACGATTCATTCGGGACTTCTCGAAGATAGCCAGACCGTTGTCTCAGTTGACATGGAAAGATCTGAAGTTCACTTGGAATGAGGAGGTGGAAGCAGCTTTTCAGGAGCTGAAGGATAGGCTCACGTCCGCCCGTGCTAGTATTGCCAGAGCAAGGGGTTAAGTACACTATATATACTGACGCGTCTCTCGTTGGTTTGGGTTGTGTCCTTATGCAGAAGGACAGGGTGATTGCGTATGCCTCGAGACAATTAAGGAAGCACAAGGAGAATTACCATACACATGACCTTGAGTTAGTAGTAGTCATATTCGCATTGAAGCTCTAGAGACATTACCTTTACGGAGAGGAGTTCGAACTTTTCTGCGACCACAAGAGCCTTAAGAATATATTCACTCAGCGGGACTTGAATATGAGGCAGTGCCGATGGATGGAGACCTTGAAGGACTTCAAGTTCGAGGTTTCCTACCATCCTGGTAAGGCCAACCTTGTGGCAGATGCATTGAGCCGCAAGAAGGCTATAGTATTTGCGGCTCCACTGATGGTTGAGGAATGACACATGGTAGAGTTCGTGTAGGATTTCGAGTAGAAACTCACAGTAGAGGAGCCATTCGAGTGTGTCACACACGTTCGGGTGCAGCCACTTATTGATGATTGACTTATCGAGGCCCAGAAGGGCGACAAACGTTTGTCTGAGCTTCGAGAGCAAGCTAGCGATGATGTGGACTCTGAGTGGAGAGTTGGCGCAGATGGGGGCCTACGATACCATGGCCGCCTATGCTTTCCAGATATTCAGGATTGAGACAGGAGCCTCTCGAGACTGCCCACAGATCGAAGCTTGTGATGCATCCTGGTAGCACGAAGATGTATCCGGATATGAAGCGATGGTATTGGTGGGACAATATGAAGGTCCACATCGCAGAGTATGTGTCCCGTTGTCTCACGTGTTAGCAGGTCACGGCCGAGCATCGCCGACCTCCTGGATTCCTTCAGCCCATGCCCATAGCTGAATGGAAGTGGAAAATCATCTCTATAGACTTCATCTTGGGGTTACCGAAGACAAGAAAGGGTTATGACTCTATTTGGGTGATTGTGGATCGATTAACCAAATCGGCTCATTTTCTCCCTATCAGAGTTATGAACTCTGCAGACGACTTGGCTAGGTTGTACATCTAAGAAGTAATGCATCTGCATGGAGTTCCCTTAGAGATCGTGTCAGACCGAGACATGCGATTCACGTCTATCTTCTGGACTCGTATCCAGGAAGCGATGGGTGTGAAGTTGAAGTTCAGAACTGCGTTTCACCCTCAGACCGACAGGCAGACAGAGCGGGTGAATCAAATTTTAGAAGATATGCTCCGGGCTTGTGTCTTGGACTTCAAGTACAGTTGGGATGATTGCCTCCCGTACGCAGAGTTCGCCTACAACAACAGATTTCAGGCGAGTATTGGCATGGCGCCTTACGAGGCCTTGTACGGGCGTCCTTGCAGAGCACCGCATTACTGGGCTGAGGTCGGTGAACATAGTTTGATTGGCCCAAAGTTAGTACAGGCGACCTAAAAAAAGATTGATATTATCAGGCGTCGACTCCTGACGGTACAGAGTAGACAGAAGAGTTATGTCGATACGAGGCGGCGACCACTTTTGTTTGGGTTGGAGATCATGTATTCCTTAGAATTTTTCCTATGAAAGGAGTCCTATGGTTTGGGAAGAAAGGGAAGCTTACGCCACAGTTCATTAACCCATTTTTGATACTTGATCGAGTGGGAGCGGTGACATATCGTCTCGCTTTGCCTACACCACTCGTAGGCGTGCATAACATATTTCATGTATCTATACTGAAGAAATACGTCCCTGATCCTTCACACATCACCCATTGGGAGCAGGTGCAGTTGAGCGAAGACGTTACGTATGTACTGTGTTCGACACGTATCCTAGACAGGAAGGAGCAGGTGTTGCGCAGTAAGGTAATTCCACTCGTGAAGGTACTGTGGACACATCATATAGAGGAGGAAGCTACTTGGGAGACAAAAGCTGAGGTTAGAAAGAACTACCCTAAGCTTCTGGAGGAGTACGAAAAGGTACTAATTTCGAGGATGAAATTTTTCTTTAAGGGGGGTAGATTGTAACAACTCGAAAAATTCCATATAAAGACCCGAGTACCACCTCAGGCAGAAATCACTTAGGATCAAACCCTTTAGAAATTAGACAAAGTTAACTATATGCTAAGCTAGATTAGCTACAAAATCCGCTTGATCCACTTTAAATATGATCTGCAAGACCCAAACCTTGTAGAATTATTGACGCTAGGTTATCCCAAAATTTAGGATCAAACTCATTACCCGACTGCTCTCGGAAGCACGTTGAATCTTTGTATCAGATCTGGACAGCACATCAAAAGTCCGAATGATATGAGGTTATAGAATTAGGACCGCCTTGCTGGGCTTGACAACCATCCCGGAAATCAAATCCAGATTGTGTCCCGGGGCTATTCGCTTGAGCTCGGAGTGAAGTGTGTGAGAAAATGTAGATTTCTTTAAAAATTAAACCTAATTTAAGTAATCCGAGACCTGTCGCTTGCGGGCCTGATATAAGCAGTTAGACCATCGAAATCTAACCCAAATACACCCTCGGATCAGGGGAAATTTCATACACATGGTAGTGTACTTGTAACCCTGATCGAGTTTCGGGGACCGTTGAACTGAAACTGGTCCGCCACGTGTGATCTGGGAACCCGATTGGAACGAAAACTTAACTCGACCTAGATCCGTAGTCAGTGAGCTTAAGTCCGACCTTCGGCTCAAAGGGGGGGGGGGCTCCAGAAGTGCTCAGTTGAGCTAGAACAAATGCCCTTTGGACATAACCTAGGTATACCATGATCCTGAGTCTAGTTTAGTGAGTTTTAGGCCTATATAAGGACCTTAAACCCTCTCTCATTCTCACCATACGAATTTGAGAAAACCCTAGGAGAGAGAAGAGAAGAAAGAGAGAGAAAGTGTGAGAGAAGTGAGAGATTCTTCCCAATACTCTACCTTGCTATCCTACGTGCTTAATGATGTTTTATTTAAACTAATCTGATTTAAATGATTTTAAACTCGCAAGTATACGAATCAGATATAGATATGGTACGTATTACGAGATCGTTCCCATGAGGACTAGTTATCACAATTCGAAATTTAAGACTCTTCTTAACTAATCCAACAAAGAGTTTAAGTAATGATTAAGAAAAATAATCTAAAAGGGTAACCGAGAGCAATGAGTAAAATCCAATCAAAGAGAAGACTAGGACTTTCGAATCCACCCCTAATTATCCTAATCCTTGTTTTACCTATTGATTCACCCTAATTCAGATTGATATAAATTTAATAAACAAAGCACACTCTATGTCCTTGGTTGGGCACACAAAATGTATAATCCTTTAAAGCATATGGATCACATCCTTCCATCCATGGTCAGGCATGAAGAGATGTAGATTCCTGTTTCTTCCTCTATAGGAAACTTATTCATGATCAGACACAAGCACCTAGTTAAGATTCCAAACAACATCCATATCTAGACTTTGGTCGAGTTCATAGAATGGAGAAGCATGAAAATTACAGTTAAGCACACTAGAGAAAGAAACAAATCAATCAGATTAAAATAAATTCAACATAGACAAGATTTATTCAAATTAAGGGCTTCATCTCAGCCCTAGCTACAAAATTAACAATCCATAATTTCAAATAAAAAGAAGGAAAAATAAGATTTAAACGCTGAGAACATCTCCCTTCTTTCTTCCTCTCTCCCTCCTCCTTCTTCTCTTTCTCCTCTCCTTGGCTCTCCCTAGGCTCTCACTTTTCTTCTCTTTCTCCTCTCCTTGGCTCTCCCCAGGCTCTCACTTCCCTTTCATCCACGTTTTGCAACTCTTTTTATAGCTGATGGAGTGGCTGGAGTGGTGGAAATCGGATTTGGAAAGCTGTCGCACGCGCAGCGAAAGCCTTTTCGCAGCCAAGTTCGGGGCCTCGAAACAAGGCACTTTCCTAGCTTAAATTCCAAACAAACACCATCCCTGAGGACTTTCTTGGGTCCTCTACATGATGGACGGTTCAGATCTACCATATGATCAAAGATGGTGGCCCACAACCGCCTGGAAAACTAGGTTTCCTAATATGTGCGAAACCTTTCGCACCGTTTCGCTCTCGTGATCAGTGGCCCCCACAGAGGTTTTTTTGGGAAATCCACCCCATCCATTGCATCTAGGATGAAATTTCACTCAAATTGGGTGGTTTTGAATGTCCATTGACGCGACCTAGAGAAGAAATCACAAAAAGATCTATTTTGAACGTTGCAGGGTAGTCCGTTTGTAGCCTCTGTACTGCACATGTGTGCACACATGGGTGTAAAGTATTAGCATTATTTTGAAGGGTCTTTCCTCCTCTACAAGATGGATAGGTTGGATCAGCCATACAGGCCATGGGTGGGGCCCACTGACGTCCACAAAATGGACAGCGTCCGTCCATGCGAAACAGCAATTGCTGTTTTGAGAAGAAGCTGCGTGTTAGAGGTCGGTTTGACAAAGGTGAAGGTGTGGTGCCCGGCTGGTGCATTTGTGCACGGTGTACATGCCACATATATAGGGTCGACTGTGATGTTTCTCAGAAATCAGAACCGTCCATCTATTTTGTCTCCCAAATTAAGGCGTTGACTCCAAATTTGAGGCAGATCCAGATATCAGGTGGGCCTAGAATCAACAGTTTATGCGCTGATTTGTCAGTTTAGGCACTTCCATAGTGATCCGAGGGCTGAAATTTGAAATGTATGGTTAATTTATGTCCCTAATCCCATGTATAAAGTTTCGAGCCAATCAGATAGCGGGAACCATGTGATTTTACATTCTGGACCAGTTTCGGGCCTCTTTAACGTGAACGACTTGATTTCCTCGGATCCCTAGCATGTAAATTCTTCAATATTGGTCCTCTGGAGTTCGTTCCTTGCTCTGGTGGCTTCGAAGCTTCAAATCCATGCTTTTAGTACTTTTTTTCAGTCAACGCTCCTGATTACACACGGTAACAAAAACACAATTAAAATATTCCATTAAGCATTATCATGTACGTAAAATCAAGTAATAACAGGGTCCAATATGCAATATTCGACATTTATCATAACCCCCAACCAGCATTTTGCTAGTCCCGAGCAAAATATGTGAAAAATAATTTCAGAAATAAAGGACAAGTCTTGTAAACTTGAGTAACTTGTGAACAGATAGTTGAGACGTGAGAATTCTAAAATTCATGAATGGTGAGAAGAATTTTCTCCTGAAATCAAGCTCATAGTAAACTTCATAATCAAGCTCAAAATATTAATCCATTAATTAGAACAATTCTAAACATTGAGTTCCATGAGTGTATAGTGTAATCTTGGCTTACAATCATTAAAGGATCCAATTGTCGATTTCATGATATCATTAGTAATTAACAACAGAATTCATGACAACCAAAACTTGAAACCAAAACATGCCAACAGATTAACTTTTCAGTCTACCAGCCTGTGATATTCTTTATGAACAGTAACGCCAATGAGGGGAATCAAATTCTCACCTATAGGGAGCAAACCTATGGCGAAAACTTGTCGCCTAACTTTTTTTTTTTTTTCATATGTCAACTATGGAGAATCAAATCTACACCTATAGGGAGCAAAACTATGGTGAAGATTATGTGACTTAGCCTTTCTTTCTTCTTCTTACTGAATGATTTTTTTTTTTCAGGCTAGTTCTTTCATGCTTAATGATTATCAGGTTAATCATTCCATGTGTAAGCGAGATGTGATATATGAAATCATGACTCAATCAATGTTTATAACTTCTAATCATGGGTTAACAATTCAAACTTAACTGTGAAATCTACCAGACAACTGAATCCAATAGTCATAAATTATCAACATTCTGTATCTTGTAATTCTGCAATCACGACTATCCTTCAAAATCACTTAAAATTCATAAGAAATTCCAGAAAAATATTAAAATTTAAAAATTGTCACAATTTTTGCTCAAGACTAAGAAAATACTGATTAGGTAACCTAATCTCCCACCCCCAACCTAAAATCTACATTGTCCTCAATGTAAAAGAAATAGGTATGCAATGCACATGGGACAACGAAAGTAAAAGAGGAATGATGGAGAGATAGTACCTGGACGAAAGAATCAAGAAGCTTCCAAAAATATCAGCGTAAAAGCGATTCGGCACAAGAGAGACATCAACAAAAGCAAAACAATAAATAGCAAAAATAAAATCCTAAAAAGAAGATCCTACCTATACCACTTTCACAGGTGCTCTCAATTGCATTTAGTGTATGTAACAAGCCTTTAAACCCCTAGGTTACCCCTAGTGGACGAGTTGTAGTCTCATGAGGGTTTATAGTAATGTTACTCACAAACATTGAACTAATGAAATGGAATGAAAAGCTGGGTTGCCTCCCAGGAGCGCTAAGTTTAACGTCTTCAGCCAGACAAGAATGGACCATAAACCATCGGCCAGTATCTTGGTACATTTCTCAGAAGGTTGTTCAACAAGATCATCCAAAAGCCCGTTTTGTAGTAGGCTTGGATGTTCTGGAGCGAGAATATCTAGAGAAATTGAGGGACCTCAGCATAAAGTTTTCTTTTTATTGTCTGAGTGTCGAAAGTATATATAATTCACCTATGGCTGAAAAAATTTCGAAGTTAGTACACCAAGATGAATCAAAGACTACAAGTAGATGAAATTCAGAAAAATTTGTAGTAGGTGGTGTAGTCTCAACACACGCCAAAGCTTCACTCTGTAGTTCAATTTTCATCTCCTCCTCATTTAATGGTAAACATTCAGGATCTGGGGAAGGAGGTACTTCAGAATACAGGTTCTCTCGATCTCTGACAACTACCGAGGTATTGTTTTGCAAGGTATCCCCTATTTCTTGTAACATGGGATTGTTTGAATATGCAAAATGTGCCAGGCAATCATCTAAAGAGTTGGGAAGTTCAGTTGAACATGACTTATTTTCCACATTGGAGATTATGATGATCTGCCCAAGGAATCCATCTTTTTTGAAAGTGGATGGAGGTACACTCTCTTGCTCCAACCCTACGCACACAATTTGAGGAAGAAACGAAGTATTGATGAGAGGACTCTGTTCACTGATACTACTCAGAAGAGGTATTGAATCGTCAAAAGTGTTTGACTTAGATGGTGGCTTCAACTGGGTGGTTTCAACTTCCAAAGTCATATCAAGCGGTTCGTTCATTTTCTGAATCATATCATCATCCAATTCAGTGGAGTGGCCCAAACATGTGTCACAAGAGTCGGTTGTAATGGGCTCATCTTCCACTTTTAAATCAGACATGTTAGGTGAGAGGAGTGGCTCATTTTGACCGACCACTTTGTATACTTCGTGATCACTGACCTGGATCATACTTGAGATTGATTCCAGGGGAATTTGGGCTGAACATTCATGATCATCATCCCAATACATATCATTGTCTAATTCCCTGTTGTGCATACTTGGGATGGGATTGCTTTCCTCACATTCTATTCCTAAATTGGGTTGAGGTTCAAATAAACTGACCTCTTCCTCATCATTGAAATCCTGTGTGTCATGTAAGGAAGGTGTGTCATCATCTTTGTATTCGAAAGACACCCATGTCTCTTCACCATTCCTTTGAACTGTCATCGAGATCGATTCATCTGGAAATTGAACCATATGCTTCTTAACATAATTCAATTCTTCATCCTAAATTCTAGGGTTTGTCAAAACTGAGTGAGGATCACCTTCCTCGCATTGTATTTCTAGATTGGGTTGTGGGTGAGACAAACTAGCTTCTATTATCTCATCATAAGTATGGAATCCAAAGGAATAATCAACGGGTTGCGGTTGGGATGAATTGGTCTCCATTAGCCTATCAATGCGTGATTCAAGTGCGTCTAATAATTTCCACATGTCAGTAACTATGTAACTCGGAGATGACTTCTCTTGGATCGTTTTTGGTGGATATTCAATAATAGGGGATCCAAGAGAATAATCATTATAACATATTGTTGGTTCATTTCCCCAATTTTGATGTTTCTACTGATTATAGTCATACGGATCGTAGGTGGGAGAATCTAATGGTTGGTAATACATATTATCGCTCATAATATAATCACGCATTGTTTTCTTCTTATCTGATGGGTGATAATAGTTCTCACGCCCATAGTTATGATAATCCCAACACTCATGTACTGTCTTATTAATCCGTGGGGTGTAATTGTTCTCCAGCATATGATCACGTAAGGACTTCGTAACCAGTAGATCTTTATATTCCGGTCGGTTCTCAATGATAGTTTCAGAAAAGTTTTGAGACATTGGTGGATTTCTATAATAATCATCATCCCAATATATGTTATTCTTCTCAGCATACCGACATTCCCACTCGTGTATATACATGGTGAAACCCTAACTCTGAATCTAATTCTAAAAGAAAAAAAATCCTACACCAATCTAGAAATAGGAAGAGAGATAATTAGAAAGAAGTTACCAATTTGGAGATCTATGTTAGAATCCTGCAAAAGAAAACAAAACAAGTTAGTTTCTAAAACAGAAAATCTAAAATTAGAAATTTTCTAAAGAACAAAAAGGAAGAGTTAGTTTCTAAAAAGGAAGGAAATCCTAGAATTAGAAAGTCACTAAAAATAAAAATATAAAGTTAGTTTCTAAAAAAAAAAAGTTTCTAATCTTAGAAATAAAAAGATAAGTTAGTTTCTAAAAAGGGAAAAATTTCTAAAACTAAAAAATAGAAAGTTACTTAAAAGAAGAATCTAAATCTAAAATTAGAAAGTAGAAAATTTCAAAAAAATAAAAACAAAACGCTAATTCTGAAAATATAAATTAGAACAAGTAGAGAATTTAGAAAGGGATTACCAAATTAGAAGTTTATGTCAGGACCCTACAAAACAGGAAATAGGTTAGTTTCTAAAAATAAAATAAAATAAAAACTTTAACCTAAAGTTAGTAAAATCCTAAAACTATGAATTATGATAAGAGAGAATCCTAAATCCAATTGGACTGCAACAGTCCCCGGCAACGGCGCCAAAAACTTGATGTTTTATTTAAACTAATTTGATTTAAATGATTTTAAACTTACAAGTATATGAATCAGATATAGATATGGTACGTATTACGATATCATTCTCACGAGGACTAGTTGTCACAATTTAAAATTTAAGACTCTTCTTAACTAATCCAACAAAGAGTTTAAGTAATGATTAAGAAAAATAATCTAAAAGGATAACCGAGAGCAATGAGTAAAATCCAATCAAAGAGAAGACTAGGACTTTCGAATCCACCCCTAATTATCCTAATCCTTGTTTTACCTGTTGATTCACCCTAATTCAGATTGATATAAATTTAATAAATAAAGCACACCCTATGTCCTTGGTCGGGCACACAGAATGTATAATCTTTTAAAGCATATGGATCACATCTTTCCATCCATGGTTAGGCATGGAGAGATGTAGATTCCTGTTTCTTCCTCTATAGGAAACTTGTTCATGGTCAGACACAAGCACCTAGTTAAGATTCTAAACAACATCCATATCTAGACTTTGGTCGAGTTCATAGAATGGAGAAGCATGAAAATTACAGTTAAGCACACTAGAGAAAGAAACAAATCAATCAGATTAAAATAAATTTAACATAGACAAAAGTTATTTAAATTAAGGGCTTCATCTCAGCCCTAGCTACAAGATTAGCAATCCATAATTTCAAATAAAAAGAAGGAAAAATAAGATTTAAACACTGAGAACATCTCCCTTCTTCCTTCCTCTCTCTCTCTCCTCTTTCTTCACTTTCTCCTCTCCTTGGCTCTCCCCAGGCTCTCGGTTTTCTTCTCTTTCTCCTCTCCTTGGCTCTCCCCATTCTCTTGCTTCCCTTTCATCCACGTTTTGTAACTCTTTTTATAGCTGATGGAGTGGCTGGAGTGGTGGAAATCAGATTTGGAAAGCTGTCGCACGGGCAGCGAAAGCCTTTTCGCAGCCAAGTTCAGGACCTCGAAACACGGTACTTTCCTCGCTCAAATTCCAAACAAACACCGTCCCTTAGGATTTTCTTGGGTCCTCTACATGATGGATGGTTCAGATCTACCATATGATCAAAGATGGTGGCCCACAACTGCCTGGAAAATTGGGTTTCCTAATATGTGCGAAACCTTTCTCACCCTTTCGCTGTCGTGATCAGTGGGCCCCACAGAGGTTTTTTTGGGGGAATCCACCCCGTCCATTGCATCCAGGATGAGATTTCAGTCAAAATGGGTGGTTTTGAATGTCTATTGACGCGGCCTAGAGAAGAAATCACAAAAAGATCAGTTTTAAACGTTGCAGGGTAGTCCGTTTGTGGCCTCTGTACCGCACATGTGTGCACACATGGGTGTAAAGTATCAACATTATTTTGAAGGGTCTTTCCTCCTCTACAAGATGGATGGCTTGAATCAGCCATACAGGCTATAGGTGAGGCCCACTAACATCTGCAAAACGGACAACGTCCGTCCGAGCGAAACGACAATTGCCATTTTGAGAAGAAGCTGCGTGTTAGAGGTCGGTTTGACAAAGGTGAAGGTGCGGTGCACGATTGGTTCATTTGTGCACGGTGTACACGCTACATATATAGGGCCCACTGTGATGTTTCTCAGAAATCAGAACCATCCATCTATTTTGTCTCCCAGATTAAGGCGTTGACTCCAAATTTGAGGCAGTTCCAGATATTAGGTGGGCCTAGAATCAACGGTTTATGGGCTGATTTGTCAGTTTGGGCACTTACATAATGATCCGAGGGCTGAAATTTGAAATGTATATTAATTTATGTCCCTAATCCTATGTATAAAGTTTCAAGCCAATCGGATGCGGGAACCATGTGATCTTGCATTCTGGACCAGTTTCGGGCCTCTTTAACGTGAATGACTTTATTTCCTTGGATCCTTAGCATGTAAATTCTTCAATATTGGTCCTCTGGAGTTCGTTCCTTGCTCTGGTGGCTTCGAAGCGTCAAATCCATACTTTTAGTACTTTTTTCAGTCAGCACTCCTGATTACACACGGCAACAAAAGCACAATTAAAATATTCCATTAAGCATTATCATGTACATAAAATCAAGTAATAACAGGGTCTAATATGCAATATTCAACACTCATCACTTAACCATCATGATCTAATCACTTTTCCGGCGATTCCGACTTCATTTCTAGGTAAGAAAACCCTAACCCTAACTTGTTTTAGGGTTTCTATTGGTACAAGTAGCGAAGTGGCTGACTTACCTTGTGTTATATGTCGTCGTATCAACGTTGACGAAAGTGTAGAGTTTCTATTAAGTTCGTTACGTTGCTACGGCATAAGGTGCGGACTTTAGATGTATAGGTTACTTTTTTCAAAGCTTTCAATGTCAGATAATGATAGATTCATGATCTGCGTGTTATTTCACATATACAATGCGATGTTCTTTTTGCGATTTAGTTACGTATGCAAATTATGGCGTATAGTGTATTCTGTATATTTGTAGAAAATACCGTATACATACAAAATATGAAAGTGTGTTTGCCATGATTAATTATTATGTGTACATGTGATATATATGTGTAATACTTACTCGGTGAAAGGATTTGCCCTAATACATGTTTTTGCTAATATACGTTATGTATGTTAAATAAGTGTATTCTAAGTGTTTGTGAAAATGCTTGTAAGAGTAAGTACTTAGATGATGGTGTTTTAGGTAGGTGTTGAGATAGGATTCTCAACTAACTTAGAGATGTATATGATTTCCTCCATGTTGGTTGTCTAATTTAATCGCTCACTTATGAAATGTATGTGTCTGTACTTCCTATTTACCTTGTGTTTTAGAACATGCTTGTCAACATGTTTGAATTATTTTGTTTATTCTGCTTTACTCTACATGCTTCTGGTTAAGGATTAAATGTGATTGGGGCTATGTTATAGTCCAGATAATCGGTAACGGGATTGAATTCATGGCTGAGATTCCTTCGCCACGTAGGATGTGTTTGACGAACCCGAGTCGTACTTCGGTTGGCGACAGTGGTTAGGCCATGCGAAGTGCTTATGTACTTCATGTCGTTCAGCTGGTTATGCGCTCGTGCTAGTCGAGCTCGTCAAGTAATCTGATCTGTCTAATGTGTGTTCACCATGTTTGGACGCTACTGCTTGAACCTAAGGTACCAAACTTACCAGTGTAACCCCGTTAACCTTAGTACCTCGATCCGCTAAGACTCATGAACCGCAAATGGTGGTATGGGGTACCGTCGTCTAGCTGTCGGCCTACGTTGGGGCCACGTGCCTCCCCGTAGTGACCAGTGAGCAATCTAGACTCATGAGCCGAATATGGTGGTATGGGACACTGTATTCGAGCTGTCGGCCTACACTGATAAGGTGATGGGGGAGTGGTGTAACGATTGCATGTAACAGCCCTTTGTAGTAACCTCGAGCATACTCTGAATCTGCAGTGAGGCGACGAGCCTTCCCGTAGTAAACAGAGTATAAAGTAGGCCTGTATTAATAAGGTGGTGATGGGGGAGCGGTGCAACAAGTGCACGTAATGACCACGACAAGACCCTTTGGTGACTAGAACTGTATCATCGTATGAGATTATCTAGGACTGATGACCCTAGAATGGATCATTGTTTGAGAATGATATAAGGAAGGTACCTTAGTTTCTCAATACTACTGTATGAAAAGGACTAATAATAACTCGGTAATCACGCTCATAACATAACACTACATGTGCCTGGAAGATGTGGAGCATTGAGGGATGAACTCATGCCGCGGACGTAAGATGTTATCACACGAGGGAGCATTAGCGAGGGCATGCATCATGAATGCATTCCATACTTGCATTAACAAGAGTAATTAGGATTGTTTGATTGTACTGCTTTATCATTACTGTTTGACTGAGTTGATAACATGTTAACCTATGCTTTATTGTTCCACTGAGTTAGCTACTCACTCCCACGTTACGGACGATGTTCTGGACACTCATCAGACTCTGTCTTAGATGCAGGTATTGACGAGACACAGGAGGCTGAGCCTGATTACTATGATGATCAGGATGAGTTCTCCTTCATGCAGTTCTCTAGAGGCTTCACTTAGGCCATTCAGATGATGGGACTACAGGGTTTACCATTATAGTTGTACCATTTTTGGCATTTTGATTTTTTGGAACCTAATACATGTATATGGTGACTTAGTAAGGTGTTCATACTCTGGAGACAGATTGTGACCGTTTTTGGCTTTATATACATTATATACATCTTTCAGTCTTTCACTTAGTTTTATAACTTGATCTGGAGTATGAATTACTGTTTTGGTATAATCCCACTCATGATTATTGCACTAACACAGACAACATTCAATCATAAGCATTTATGTTGCATAAGTGATGTTTTGGAACTCGTGTGTTGAGTTGCTACTCGACCCCGAATTTCAGGGCGTTACATAAACTTTGCTCCAAGCTATGCTGCTATGACACTTGCCTAGGATCACCTGCACGCATCAATCGTGCATAAGCTTATAGAAGCTTAGAGGGTGGTGAAAGTGTGTGATAATGGTGCACAGAAGAATAGCAGGAGGTACAAGGAGAGAAACATGCTCAATGAGAATATCACTAGCCTTACTAAGGCTTATCATGAATACGACACAATGAGTACTGGGTGCCATACCAAGATAATGCATGAAGGGGCTTATACAGCCAATGCTAATACGATGCAAGTAATGCCAGTGCTCATATCCAAAATACATGTCAGGTACATTTCCAATCATAGGAAATCACAGGGGTCCACTATACTATTGAATGACTGCCGCTCTACAGACCCCACACAACCAAACGAACGTAAGAGACCTCACTAACCGCATGTGGACAGCTAATCACCAACAAGACTTAATGGTAGCAGACCCATTTACGAGTTGGTCAGACTCAGCCTAACAACGCCTCCTCAAGCCAGACAGGTAAGGCCATACCCCTATCCAACTGACTACATGATAGTGGGAGTCACGGCCTAACGGTATAAGGCCCTCGTGCGCTCATATTTCCACCTGGTAACGGCGTTGGAGTAGATCCTTAGTACCATGGAAGTTTTGAGAATTTCACCCATGGGCATCCTATGCACTCGGTATGCTCAAGTAATATTTTCGGTGTCCACACATACGGCCATTTACGAATGTCCCTGTGGAGGCAAGGTCCTAATAAAGCAAGGGCAGTATCATCATAAAATGCGATGCTAATGCATGAGTCACACATACAGATCATGCATAAGCTTCAGGCACTCAACGTGCACAAAGGGAGAAACTCCATCCCTCAATGACCACCATACAATGCAATCAATTCATACAGATGATGCATATGAGTCACAATGATGTAAGTATGCTACCTGTAGAATATATTGCTCATTCCCAAGGAGGGACAATGACAAGATCTATGGACAAGTACTCTAAGGAGAAATGAAGTTCTCTTAGTGGGGGCCCAACAATTTGGGATGACCCACAAGCTAGGGGAGTCCCAAGGCCTCAAAAAGGAAATGGGCCTAACAAGGTCCAAGGTGGGCCTTCAACCACTTATAAGGGCCTTAGGGGCTTACCTTAGTGCCACCAAGGAGGACATCTAACTTTAACTGGGTCCCAAAAGGGTAGCCTGCTACATATGTAAGGAAAAGTCCAAGGCCCAATCAATCCATGGTCTAGTAGGACATACACTAAGCCTAATACATAGGCAACCTGGTAGGCCCTTAAGCAAGGTTAGAGCCCAACCATAAGGGTTATGTGTTCACTCATTGTGGTGGGCCTAATGGGCAGCCCATTATCCCAACATATGGGGAATCCTTATATTTAGCACAAGTAAGTTGGGCCTCACATCTCGGCCCAAGTACGGATTTATTATAGTGGGCAAGCAAGGGCCCAACTACTTGAGTATTTAGCTCATAAGACCCTTCACAATGGCGGGGTAAATATAGGACCCAAGGGTCCAATGGGCCTATTAAAAGTTCTAGCCCAACCAAGGCTATAAGGCCCATTAATTAACTAGAAAACTAGCCTAAGAAGAATCCAATTGGAATGGGCCTTTAATCAGGCACTAATTAAGCCTGAAAATAAAATTAAAAATGGTAAGATAACTGACTTAAATCCTCCTCAAATCTAATGGGCCATACTGCCCCAAAACAACATCTGTAGACAACAATTATTGGGCTCATTGCCAAATTCCAGCCCACCCATTTTTTCTGGGTTGGTTGAAATCCAACAACAAAAAGATTATTTTATAGTAGACGAAATTCCTGATGGCCCACATGCATAACAGTGGGTCCCACCAGATGAGAGGGGAATGTACAACACACATTAGATGTGGGCCATACTGCTGGAATATAGGCCTAGTAATAGCTCAAGGTAATGGGGTCCTATGGTGGGTAGTCCTATGGGCCTGGGTATTTGGCCCAAAACTGATCCAAATTGTAGGCCACCCCACGGTCGGTACAGGGGCCTGATGGCCCTGAAAATTTTCAGGGTAATCCTTCCATTGGTGGGTCACACTTCCACATAATTTCGTAATTTTTGGATAACTAGAGGTATTTTAATTTATTTTTATAAGACAGTCTGTCCAGAAAATTGGACTGACCTAGACGTTTCAATGTGGTGGGCCTGTCCGGCCCTTACCACGGTGTGTACAGGTGTCCATTGGCCTCAAAATGTTTTTAAGTGGGTATTACCATGGGTGGACCACCTCCTTGTAAATTTTCATAATTTTTGGATACTCAGAAGTATTTTAATAAATTTTGGAGTTACAATCTGTCCAAGGTGAAATATTGCTGGAAATAATTGTCATGAATTTGGGCCATCTAAATGAGTGGGTTCCGGGCCTCCAAAATTCCTTAAATTTGGACCCAAGGTCCCTCATTAAGTTTAAAACAAGGTGGGACCCACAAATATGGCCACCTTCTGAGAAAATATTTTGAAAATTTTGCTTTTATGGAACTATGCTGCTGGACTGCATAACAGAAATTTCTGGCAGCCCACTATGTGGCCCACCCTTTTGGATGCCCAAATGGGGTCTATTGGCCCTAAAATTTTACAGGTAAGTCCTAACATAGGTGGGACACCTCTCTGCAAAATTAAAATTTTTTTAAGGTAGTATAAGTATTTTATCTAATTCATACAAATTATAGTCAGTAATGAATATCCAGAAAATCTGCTGGTGCAGAAAATACTGCTGTCCCATATTTGGCACCATATGAGGTGGGCCTATACTTTGCCCAAATTACTGAAAAATTGGTGGGTTCGATGGTTCCATATATGGACAGCAAGTGGGGTCCATTAGAGTGGCCCACTTAGTCCCAAATCAAGATGGAAAATGAGCATTTCTAACATGCAATGTTGCTGGACTGTCCAGAAATTTCTGGATAGTCAGCCTACTTTGGCCCATCCCATAGGCCTCAAACATGGGAGAAATGATGTGGGCCACATTCCATATCAAAGTGGGGTCCACACTCTAGAAAACCTCTAAAGGAATTTGGGAGAAAAAGACATACAAACAGTCCCAAACAATTACTCGAAATCATACTATAGATGGGCCTGAAATCTGGACAGCAACATATGCTGCCTATATTTCGGTACATAGATATTATCCAAAGGGTTTTGTACCCTAATCCATCAAGTGTGGTCCACCTAGATGGGTCATCAAGATTTTAGATCCATCAGCACACTAAAAACACCAAGAAAATCCACGTTTGGAGACCACCCAACCTATGCATGTCATGGTGGGCCTGGACGTCCCATTTTCTGATGGAACTGAGATGTTGCTGGCCACAAATCTCCAGTAACAAAAAGGAAGAGAAAGGGAGAGAAATCATGGCCATGGTGGAAGGTTCTGACATTATAAGCCTTCCATCTTCAATCCACCATCCACTATATTGGTGGCTTACATGTATGCCATTTACAATTAAAAAAAGGTGCTGAGGTAGGGATACCATCCCTACCATGCATGTAAAGGTCTAAATGACCTATGAAAGGTTAGATCTAAGAAAATGCCTCATGGTGGGTTCATGGAGAATGACCCATCATGGAAGAAGATATGCATGCTCTAGGCTCATGACCTTAAATCTAGGAGTCAGGTAGGACCCCCACCATGGATTGGTGGGTCCTACATACTTTTATTCATGTAGAAAAAGAAAGATAAGAAGAAGAAAGGGAGGAGAGTAATCATGGAGGACCCACCTCAAAGTTTATCCTCCTTCTTCCACACTTGGGTTCTATAGCTCCAATTGTGAAGTTTTAATGGTTGGGATGGGTTTTTGAGGTTAGATTGGGAGAGATCTAGGTTGGAAGTGTCACGCCCTGAACTCGGAAACCGGGCTCACAAAATTCTCAATCGCCGAATCCGGCGCCGATAACCTCCGTAGTACTCCATTCTTAGCTCCCGGCACCCATATACTAGGTTCCGATCCTGGGATGCTACAAGGAGGATTTCTAATAATCAATTTGATTCGTAATGAGCATAACCAAAAGCATAACCCACAAACAATAACCACAAGAACACCATCACAAAATCCACTATGATAAAAAACTTTGAGTATAGTGCGCATGAAGGGAAATACAAGATAATGATAATAGCAGAAACTCCAAAAGCTTGGCTGCACGCTCCAATTGCGGGGAGACTACGGCTGCATCCCGGGGTCACCTGCACGTATCAATCATGCATAAGCTTATAGAAAGCTTAGAGGGTGGTGTAAGTGTGTGCACAATATGAGCGTGCTCAAAATGCAAGGTCAGAGTAATGCGGAGTCGTACTGATGAGTACATGAATGCAACTAGTCATACCAAGGCTATGCGGTGCGAGTTATGAATGCCATCGGTCATGTCAAGACCATGTAATTCAAGATACAGCTCAAGTACGCTAATCCTCATCATATATCAGTACAGTTCTCATTCAGGATAAACACTAGGGTTTAGTACATCCTAAATGGCAATGCTGCTCTCCTAGCCGCACAGTCCAAGTGAGTGTAAGAAACCTCACTATCCGCCTTGCCAATAGTCTGCCAATACCTATCCGGCATGTCGATAGCGGATCCATTCACGAGCTGGTTAAACTTAGCCTAGTATTGCCCCTACCCTCGGGTGAGTAAGGCCACACCCCTTTTCAACCGACCACGACACAGTGGGAGACGCGGCCTCCTGGTATTCGGCCCTCGTGCGCTCATACATCCACTCGGTCTCGACGTTGGAGTCATTCTCTAGTACCATCGGGTTTAGGAATTTTCACCCAGGGACATCTATGGCGCCCGTATCTAGAACCAAACATTTTCGGTATCCACCAGCCACCCACGATGTGTCTGTGGAGGCTATGGCCCTGATGTCACTAGGGCATACAATAATCATGATCACATAAACAATAATCATGATCACACAAATGCAAGTGCATGAATCATCCTACCAAATATGCAACAATCCTGCGCGTACCGCGTGCTCATGTAGGACAACTCCATCTATCAGGGAGCCCATAAACAATCGGCCCAAAGGCATATGCTATGATCAGTCACTCCTTATATCAAGCATATATATGATGCGTATGATCATGAATCATGAATTTATACTAAACATGTCATGGGGTAATGGGCTTGTACATAACGGATAAGGGCCTATTAGTGGGCCTTAGGGAGAGTGACAATGAGGACATTTAACTAACATTGTCCCTACAATGTGGGCATCAAACCATCATTTCTCCCAAGGCATAGCCCACTATAAACATCATTATACACCACGAAGGAATCACACATTGCAATGGACATAATTGTACCCCATTGGACCTTAAGTACATCGATTTGGGTCGTATCATATGGGCCTTATATTTATCAAGTGGGCCATATCAATGGGCCTTACGTTCATTGCAATGGGCCATAACCCTTGGGCCTTGCATTCATCACAATGGGCCTCACAACATGGGCTTATAAATCATCAAAGTGGGCCTCGACAACGGGCCACTAGTACATCAAGATGGGCCTCAACAATGGGCCACCAATACATCAAGATGGGCCTCGACAATGGGCCACCAATACATCAAGATGGGCCTCGTCACCTAGCCTTGAAATAATCTCCAAAATGGTTGGTCAGTTTGGATGAAGCTCATGCATCATGGTAGATCCCAAGGGGGGTAGACGGCATGGATACATCACATACCTCATGGTGAGAGGTGTGGGTACAATACATACATTAGTGAGTCCCACGTGGGGCCCACCACAATGTCTAATTTTCACTTAATCTATTGATAAAGCCACACGTACCTGGGCCCACCCAAAATGTTTATTTTCCATCCAAACAGGGGCCCAACATGATGTGTATTTTCCATCCAAACTAGTCATAGGGTCACATGGGCCTAGGGCCCACTGTAATATTTATTTGTAATCCAATCTATTCATAAGGTCACGTGGACCTTAGGTAGGGCCCACTATAATGTTTATTTTCTACCCAACCTGTTTATAAGGCCACACAGCCAGGGGGGGCACCGTAATGTTTATTTGTCATGCAACCTGTTCATAAGAACACGTGGGCCAGGGGGCCCACGGTAATGTTTATTTCATCCAACCTATTCATATGGTCAAGCGTGACCTGGGCCCACGGTCAGGGAGCCCACCAAAAAAATGTGGTCCACAAATCCAGCCCACTCATTATGTGCGTCCCACTTGGCTGAGGGTCTAGACCAAGTACCAACCGCATCCAAATTTCAGGTAGGCCCTACCAAGTGATTTTATACATTTTAAGCATGTCTTCACATGATTTTAGATGGTATGGCCCACCTGAGTTCCGTATACAGCTGATTTTTGGGATGTCCCATAATTTAAAGGGGATGCTTCAAATGCACGGAGTTGATGTTCGAAACGCATCATGGTGGGGCCCATGACCATGGTTGTGAGGGCCAGCTCATCCGTCACAGCCTAAGGACATCCAGAGGATGTCCTCTGGATGTGTTAGGGGCATATGCATATATTAGCATAGATATATATATATATATTAAAAATTTTAGTTTTTCTACAGATTTTCATGGGTGGGGCCCACATCAGGGGAATCCAACTCAGTCATTGGTCTCCCAGGCTCTATACAAACCCATCAAGCCCAATATTGGGTGGGTTTTGGCGTACCGAAACATCAGGAGTTATTTGAATGATGGAGATTTTATTGTCCTTGCTACGGCCCGCAGGGAAGTCAAATTAGCTTAAAATTTTGGCCCAACGCCTAAAATGGCCTGAAGAAAAAATGGACGGCTTGGATTGAGTTCTTACATCACTGTGGGGCCTGATGAGCAGCCCACCCCAAAAGCTCAAATAAAGGTATTTTTGTTACCTTGTCAGTGCACATCCATGTCATGTATGTACACGCACTCCATGTTAGCCACACCCGTCCAACGTCCAGAGACGCTGGACGACATGGATATAAAACAAGCATTATGGTGGGTCCCACATGGATGTGGCCCACCTGCATGTATATACATATATAACATATTATATATATATATATATATATATATATATATATATATATATATATATGTAACTTATAAAGGGGAGGGTATTGGATCCATCTAAACAGTGGAAGGTGTGGATCATCACCTACAATAGGGCAGGCCACACCGTCTGATATTGATGGACAGGGTAGATATAACACATATTGGTGGGATCCACACCATCACAATGGAAAGAGAGAGAGAGAGAGAGAGAAAGAAAGAACCGATGAAATCGAGGGACCCCGCCACTATGGGCCCCTCTCTACATTACATACATCATTTTGGGTCTCACATCAAGTGGCCCTAAAGTTGAAATCATAGTAGATCACCCACCTTATTGGCCTTCTCCTTGATCCCTTATCCTCCTTAGCTCCTTTGCTAGACTTTTAACGGTGGATGGTGGACTTTTGATGGTGGGGATGAGAGATGAGAGGGTGGGAAAATAGGTCACACTTGGAGTTGAGAGAGAGTGTTGGACGTGTGGAATTTCTCATGGGATTGGGATATTTGCTAGAGAATGAGAGAGGGAGATAGAAATTAATGGGTGTAGGGATGGGTAGAGTGGTGGTTGTAAGAAAGGGTGATGTGGAGGTATGGTTTGGTTTGATTTTTGTAAAAGAGGGATGGTTAAGAGAGAGAGAGAGTTGACTTGTAAAAAGTGAGGGATGGGTGATGTACTTGAGGTATGGTTGTACTTGACTTGTACTTGACATTGATTGATTGATGGGACATCTCGTAGAGATTCCCTCGTAATTCGCAACATGCGGTGTTTCTTCAGAATGAACGCAGACTGACATCTTCCAGCCTAGGTATCGGTTCGGTACGCGAGTCGCGGCTTAGAATCACAGCGATAGAGCGGTCACCAAGGTACAAGTTTCGATTCGAGCCGACTTCGGTGTGCAGGACTCGGCTTAGGATTGCGTGCAAACATCGAAAACAGATCGAAGATTGCCAGAATTCGACCGTTAGGATCGCAGAAGCCTACGGAACGGTACAGACTAGGGCACGGGTCTTACAGAAGGGGCTGGAGAATTTGAAAATTTTCGGAGGAGGTTGCTAGCTAGAAATCAGAAGGAGGGAGAGATAAGGAGAGAGAGAGAGAGACCATGATGGGTTTGTAAGAGAATCCATCATTACCATAAGGAGGAGTTTACAAAGTTGTAGGTTAGACTAGGCCTCTTGGTGGTGTTTGTGGTTGGTGGTGTTAGTTATGGATCTTTGTGTTGTGTGTGGGTAGTGTACATTGGAACTAGTGCCGAGGGTGATGGTGGTCCACATGCATTCCACCTAAGTGGGCCACATGATCAATGGTCATATAATGAAATGTACACAACTTTTGATATACATATCAGATGGACATACAAGACGCATCGTTGGAACCGCAACGATGATGTGAACAAGACGGCATAAGTCTCAGGCCGATCCGAGTCGAGTCAACGTGACTAGACTCAAGGATGACCGCAAACACTATTCGAGGGTCACGGGTCACCGAAATTTGACCGGTACGACCGCAGGACCAAAATGAACAAGATGCATACTCACGCACACATGCGAACTCGGGTCGGGTCTCACAGAGATGCTCGGGTTATGTGTTCCAGTACTATGCACTAGAACACATGCATGTGCTCAGGCTTGGGCATGGGCAAGGGCGTGGCAGTGAGGTAGTGTGGTTGTATTGGCATTAGTTGGTGCACTTTACACTTCGCACGTGTCGTAGAGTGGCTGCTCCCTTACAAACTATCATAAGACGGTGTGATCACAGTGTGAGAGGTGTGAAGAGTGAGTGGAGGCTTGGCTTTATGGGCTACAAGACATGGTTAGATCAATGATCAGAAACTGTCGACTATTTCTGAGAATGACTAGTAGCCTTAATAGCCAAAACGGTCCAAAAATAGACAACCAATGATGATTTTACGGTTAGATCGTTAATCTAACAGTCTGAAATGTTTGGAATATAGCGATAATGGTTAGAAATGTTTCACAAATGTTTTAAACCATTGATGACCACCTAACAATAGTCCACACTTCAGATGATATATAAACTAAACTCTCCAGGTTCAGAAATTATCCAACATAAACATATTCAATCAGAATCCAATCCGAGCTCTCTGACCCATTTCTTTTTAAGATTACTCAAGAACAACTGAGTTGCTCAAATTTTTTTGAGTCATTGAGTTCGTGCACTCAACAAGTTTGCCAGAGAAAAGAATTGCATTAATTGAGTCCATGTGGAGGTCCCTTCGTGATTGCTACATGCATAACCTTATGAAGGCTTGTCATATCCTGGAAGTGATTCGCATATAACCCTATCAGCGATCTCAAATCAATAGCAGCGGGGGAGAATTAAGCTTTAAGGATCGTATCATTTATGTACTTCATACTAGTGTAATTTTTTATTTTCAGTTTCCAAAATTATTTTTGGGAAAGAATCTCCAACAACTAGATTATTTATAACCAGCCAACCATACATGTGTTTAATGTTGGAAAAAGATAGATTATATAGCTATTCATGAGAGTAGAAATTAAATCTTGGGTCTAGTAAAATCAAATTTTTAAATAGGTCTAGCCCAAATAGTTCAAAATCTAGGCTAAATCCAATTCAGCCCAGGCTGTTGACAACCCTAATCATGACGGTATGGCATAAGTGTAAGATAAACCCCTATTCCAGGTGGGCTTAACATGAATGTGTCCTCACCTAGAACACGTGGGTTTACTCATCAGGTGGTCCACGTGTGTATGTATGTGAAATTCAGTCCCTACTAAAATAATCCTTGTTTCAAGATATTGAATGAGGGGCCCACCATGTAATATGCACATATTCACACCCTCCTTGGTTACGTAAATGATGAATCCAAACGTAATTAGACATGGACATTCGTGTCACTGTTATCTGTGCATCAAAACACTTAACATATTCCCACTTTTTTTTAATCTTTTTTTTTCTTTTCAGGTCTGATTTCATGACTTAGTGATAGAGTTTCAACAAGATCAAGGATCAAGTGCCCATGTATGGTGTTGGTGGGTGTGAGAGTGTGTATAAAAAACATATTCCTACTTTTTTTGGATTGCGTTTCTGTTCACAACCCCAAGTGTAGGGCCGCGATGCAGTAATAATCTTGGTGAGACCGAGGTCGAATCCATAGGGACTAAACTTGTACATTTTCTAAAAGTAACTAGAACTAGAACTAGATGAAGATCTAAAGCAGAAATTTGAATCAAAAGATCTAGTTGGAATCGAAGTCTTATCTTATCCAGATGGAGAAAGAGATGGTCAAATCTCTGAACTTCTCATTGATCCAGTCTCAATGGAAGAGAATTATGGAGTTTGGAAGGGATACCATCACCCAACCATGCCCAAGGAATGATTGTGAACAACAGGATTTACCAATTCCATAATCTCAAAGAGGAAAAGAAGATATTTAAAGCTATTGCAGACTCAATTGTAATTACAATTACAACAAACCATTGAAAACTGAAAATATTCCTTAAAATCAACTAGAAATTAATGAAGTTCAAAATAAACATGAACAAAAGCAAAGTAAACATGCCAATTACGTTACAAGCTTCACCTCTTAGACCTAGCTAAGAGGTTTGGCCAACCATAGTCATGATTGAACTAAAGTCTCTTAAGAAAAGCATAAAAACTACTAAGAAGAAGAAAGACTCTTGGCGGCGACTCTCCACCCTTTAGCTCCACTCCTTAAACCCTAGATGATGCTTAGGAACGTCCTAGGGACTCCTATTTATAGTTGTGAAGCTCCACCTTACACAACGACTTGGAATTTCCGCAATCTATGGCGAAACCGCCTCAATTTATGCAGTCCACAGCTTTTCTGTGTTACGCTTCAGTTGAACTGAAGTTGGGTTCATTCGGACCGAATTAAGATTGAAAATCGCACTTTCTCGCTTGACAATTCTACACGATCTCGGTCGGACCGAAGTTGATGTTGAAAATTCTTGTCCAAAAAATCTGTCAAATTTAGGTCGGATCGACTCCAATCGAAGTATTCGGTCGGATTGAAGTTGGCTCAGGTCGGACTGAAATGTCCTATTTTTTACTGGGGATTCTGCATTCTTTTAAGTCCTTTATTCATCCCTTGTACTTGGTTTCCTTAGATCTTTGATATGTGAATTCTTCATTCTCGGTCTCCTAAGATCCATCTTTTGCCTTGGTGATTCTTGAGCATTAAATCTATACTTTTAACATTCTTTTCAATCCAAGCTCCCAGATTCATCTTGTAACACAAACATGTATAAAATATACCATTAAGCCTTATCATGTTCATAAAACTAAGATATAAATAGGAGAAAAAATGTAATATTTAACACTCAACAGTTTCACTATAAACATGAGTTTATTATACTATTTGTATTCGGCTGACAGTTTTTGGGTTTTGAGTACTTACGACTCAGTCATCAAGCCTTAGGTATGACTCAGTTAAAAATAATAAACAATCATTCAAAGTTGACATTCCAAATCATGTAATTATAGTCATCAGATCTTGGGGTGACTCAGTTATAAATAGTAATCAATCATCCAAAGTTGACATTCCAAATCATATAATCATTATATTAGAAAATTAAAGAACATTTATTAAAATGAAGAACCAAAGTACATCATTGATTAAAAGAAAACTAAATTTACTCTAAAACTCTTACGAAATCAATTAAAATAAGTTTATTATTAAATGTCAGATTTTCTCGTAGATAGGTTCAACATTCTCCTAGAGCTTTATTTTGTCGTACTTCTTTATCACTATTCTCGCCCTTTCCCTTTCCACTTCTTTTAGAAGGATATTATAAGAATCACAAGGCCATTCTCGAATGCAACGTATATATTCTTTATCTTGGATGGTCAATTCTCTATAGAGTGACGTATATAAGCTTAGTAAGCAGACATACACATGCTTTTGCAACTTAGGCATATAACAAGTGTCATTTCATATAGGAATCATAGGTAATAGAAATCAATGCATGAACATGCTAAATACATAAAAATTTTCACACATTTTCAATATTGTTAACCATTTGAACCACCAGGGTCCAAGCTATCACTTCTCAGCCTACCAACACCCACCTAGCCTGCATAGGATGATTCCTATCTCGGGAGGTGGTCCAAATATCAAGCACAAAGGCCTCGCATATCAACTCACCTTCCCATGGTAGGCAATCACCCGATCTCGTTCCATGGGTAACCTGTTACGAGCTAGTTAGACTCCTTTCCCATCTGACCTTTAGTTTGAGGCGGAGACCCTAATGGTGTCAATTAGGGTTGGGGATTTTCACATCAGAACCTCTCCTCCCATTTATTTAAGGGACACCTTATTTCTCGAGTTGCCCGATGTTCACACTTGAGGAATGCCACTCCACATTCCCTCATATTTTCATATTAATGGTAATGTAGGTGAATAGGCATAATAATTTACATAAATACAAAATAATTGTTATTGATACAAAGTTATGATATGCACACAAAGAAACCATCCACTTAACTAACCACTTACCCCCAAATTGAGTAGTTAGTGTGCGTAAAGTGTTTTTTCTTTATGTTTAATTAACAATGTCTCAGTATATCCTCTTTATATGAGTTCTTGGTCCAACGAGCGCTTTTCTTAGCCATAAATTAAAGTTCAAGGGTTGGCTAGTAAACACAGAGAATGAAGAAATTATTGACTTTAGTTAAATCAAAATCATTAATCTGATAAATTTTTTAATTTAACTCTTAATGTGATACCTAATTTTCATAATAATTCCATAATCAAGGAAAAATTATATCCAAGGGACAAGATCGATGAATCTAATTGAAATTGCACATGGCGGCCCATGAGTGTACTAGCATAATTAAATAAATGCTCAAATAACAATCCTAAACACAAGCATGTATAGTGGTTTAGTTTCCTTACTCCACTCCCAATGGACAAAATTAACCCATGAGTGTACCAGATTTCACTACCAGAGGTTTTAAATTAGTTTCACCTCTAACCTTTATAATCTTATACAAGGACCGGCTTCCTCAGAGAGTTATGTGGTTTTCTATATGCTCACTACAAACCTCGGTCCTAATCCAAGGACCTGTGTTTACTCCCATTGGAGGGTCCCTCAAAGACTAACATGTACACACCCGTGTCCAGTGGCATATACAAGAATTTTGATTTAGGTCCTATAAAAGAACTAAGGTCCTACACAAGAACCTAATCAAGTTTAGAAATTCAAACTTTACACTTAATCTTACACAAGGAAGGAGTGTACATGGACTCTTTCAACTAATAACTTATCGAATTGAGTCCATTTTTAGCGCCTTTTTGAGTTGTTTGATTGATGCTCTCCCATGTTTCAATCAACTCCTCTTTGCTCCCCGATCATGATCCAATGCATCACCATTGCTTCAGCTTTAGGATTAAACACCTTGCATGCGTTTCTCCTTTCGGTGACCAAGGTGATGAGAGGTTGGGTAAATCTCTTACAACTAATGAAAGGCTATAATCCTAGGGGATTCACCTAGATGGGTCTTCTAGAGGATTTAGATGAGGATATACCTATAGAGGTTAGGTCTGAACTCTAGAAAATAGTGGGGTTCAAGCACATTTTCAAGGTGGAGGTTGGAATCCTCATTAGAATGTTGATCTCAAGAAAGATGACTTAGAACTCGTTGATTTAGAGGCTTGGGATGAGGGATATGATCATGAACTCACCCAAGCTTATACTGCACCAAAAACCCATCAGAGTGCCTAAAGACCAAATTTTCTATATAAAGAAATTGAGTTCTAACGGTCATAAAATGGGTAGAAACATCTAGTCTTCGGTTTTACCGAATAAGGGTTTGATCGCACCGAATTAGAAGGAAAGCTGTTGGAAAGATTTGGGCACCTTCGGTCGCACCATAGGTGGTCATCGATCGCATCGATCATGGTCATCGGTGGGACCGAATGTGGCACTCGGTCACAGTCGAATTACCTGAAATTTTGCTATAGCATGTGTCCTATTTTAACCAATTTTGATCGGACCGAAAGTGGGTTCGGTGGGACCAAAAGTTGCTAAAATTGTGCAGTTTTTCCAACAACATGGGACCTCTAAAGCCAATCTAAGGATGGTCAATTTAGGCTAATATGGCTTAAGGGATGATCAAGAAAAGGTTTATCTATTAGGGTTAAGATCATCTAGAAGTTTAGATTGTTTTGGGTCAAGGGTTAGGGTCACCAAGGCACCTCATATACCTGTTCTTTGCTCCTTGATGCTCCATCTCCACTTGGGTCTTTGGTCTTCAGCTTTCAAGGGCTCAATCGACTACATGAAATAATAGACTCACGTGATTGATAAATAAGGTATAGAAATCAGTGCACCAACAATCTCCCTCTTTATCAATTACGTGACAATAACCTAACCTTGACAATGTCATAATCCATACCAACGACATACTAAAATAACTTAAAATATTACATGTCAAATATAACTAGTTTACAACTTAATACAATAAGACATGTAACACTAGCAATGCTCCCCTATAATTTCTCCTCTTATCTCATCAATTCCTGCAACAACAAACAAATCATATGAGACAGAATTCATTGTTTTAATGAGACTTGATCTTTCTCCTCTTTTTTGTCAGTATTTGATAAAGAGTTAGTTTTAGTAAATATACCAAAGAAAATATAGCATAACACAACTCTATAAGTCATAGATTTTCCAATTACAAGGAAGGCTAGTGGAGCGAAGGGCACCTTAGGAAAGGGGCCTTTATTTAATAGGGGTGCAACGACTTTAATTGGCAAAAACAACTTACTAACAAGGGATTAAAGGGTATATAAATATGAAAACATGTAGCATGTTTATTATGGTAATTCAAAAGATATACCAATTAACATAAGAATGACTAATGACAGTCTAAACTAAAAATATATGATAATAAAATTTAGTAAATTTAAACCTTAAATTATTAAAATGAATGAGGCTTAATTCTCAAATTTAACTATTAAGCACAAGATGAGGTTAAATCCTTATATTTTCTTGCAGTGCTCACTAAAGAGGCTTAATCCTCTGATTTAAATATAGAGCACATTAATGAGGCTGAATTCCTCTGATTTTCCTTTCAATATATAGGGACCTTCTCAAGTCACATATATAAAGTGTTATGGTCTCCTAAATCTCTAAGGGATACCATGGTGGAGGCTGCAAAGACATGTAAGTAGCCAAGGTCTTCATCACTAGATAAGTCTTTTGAATTGGATTAGGACTCCTTTGTATCATCCCATATTATCGCCAGAGCCTTGCCTTGGGATCTTGTTTTGCTAGTGTAATGTCTCAAAAAAATTCGTACAAAGACCCGAGTACCACCTCAGGCAGAAATCACTCAAGACCAAATCCTTTAGAAATTAGATGAAATTAACTAAGTACTAAACTAGATGAGCTATGAAATTAGCTTAAACTACTTTAAATACCAACTGCAAGACTAAAAACTTACAGAATCATTAACGCTATATTACCCTGAAACCTAGGACCAATCTCTAAACCCGGTTACTCTCGGGAGCACCTTGAAACTTCGTATCGAACTTGGACCTTGCATTGTAAGGCGGTTCACCATGAAACTATGCACATATGACCGCCTTACTGGGCTTGACAACCATCTCAGAAATCAAATCCTGATAGTATCCAGAAGCGCACAACTTGGGCCCGGAGCGAAGTGTGTGAGAAATGCGAATACCTTTAGAAATTGAACTCAGATTTAAGTGATTTGGGCCATTCGCTTGCGGGCCAAATCTAAGCTTTCAGACCGTCGAAATCTAACCCAATTACACCCTCGAATCAGGGAAAATTTCCAATACATGTCAGTGTACTTGTGGCCCTAATCGAACACCAGTGACCGTTGAACTGAAACTGGTCATCCGCGGTCGATCTGTAAATCTAAGTGGACCGAAACCTTAACTCAACCTAGATCCAATGTTAGGGAGCTTAAGTTCGACCGCACACTGAAAAGGGGCCACCAGAAGTGCTCCGTTGGACTGAAACAGCCACTTCTTGGCTATAACCCAAGTATACCTTGGCCCTGGGGCCATTTCCATCAGTTCTAGGCCTATATAAGGGCCTTAAACCCTCTCTCTCATATTTCATACGAATTTTCAACCCTAATAGTGAGAAAGAGGAGAAAAGAGAAGAAGAAAGTGAGGAGAAGTGAGAGAGAGTGAGTGATAGTCACAAGGATTCATTCATGCCATTCCACGTGCTTTACCACCATTCCTGTATTGCTATACATGCATTTTCGATTCCATTCTTAGGTAAGAAACCCTAACCCTAATCTGTTTTAGGATTTTAAATAGTGTAAGTGATGAAATAGCTAACCTATTTCATGCTATAGGTGGCCGTCGTTCCGTAGACGAAGACTTGACATATAAACTGAGTTCGATACTTGTTTATCGGCAAAAGGTGCGGACTATAAATGTTTAGGTTATGGTTTTCAAGGCTTTCAATGTCAGTAATGATTTATGTCTATCTTAATTGCTAGCACATGTGCTTAGATACGAGGGTTTCCTTGTATTAGGTACATATATAAACTACATTGATTTATAATGCATTCCATGTGTTTGTTGAAATGTGTGAATGAGTATGAAATTGTGATTTATGATTGCCATGTTTATTGACTAAGAATTCATGATTGTTGTACGTATGGTGAACCCTTGCAAAGGAATTTGCTATAATACCTGTTATAACTACTTTACTGCATGTATATGATATGTGTAGCCTAAGTGTTTGATAAAATGCCTGAATGTGAAAATGCTTGTTTAAATGCATGAAATGAGGGTGTTGAGATAGGATTCTCAATTCCCTTAACTATAGTTATAGTATCCTTTAAATAACCTATCCTACTACTATGTGCTGTATGGATAAAATGTCTATGTATGATAATATGTGTAGTATGTGTTTGTTAAATTGTTCAAGTAAGATTTATATCTGATTTCAGTTGTCACATGCTATTTTGGATTACTTGATGTGAATGTTGTTGTTTGGAATGTGATTGGGGCTACTATGTAGTCCAAGCAATCAGTAAATGTTTATGAATGGTGGTTGAACTGCTTAACCATGACAGACACGCCCGATGAATCCGAGTCGTACGCTGCTTATCGGTAGTGGTTAGGCCACGTGGAGTGCTTCCGCCCTCCATGTCGATTGGCTCGACGTATGCTCATACCAGTCGAGCTTGTTAAGCAACCTAGTTGATCTGATATATGTTCACCATGTATGGATGCTACTATTTGAATCTAAGGTACCAACTTACAAGTGCAAAACCCATTAACCTTGGTACCTCGATCTGTAAAGACTCATGAGGTGGACATGGTGGAATGGGACACCGTGGTCGAGTTGTCGGCCTACGATTAGTCTTCCACTCGTGAAATTTAACTGTCTCTGGAGTATGATATGTCGTTTAGTATAATCTCACTCATGTTTAAGCCACTAATACAAACAACATTTAATCATCATTATCTATGTTGCATAAGTGATGTGCAGGGACTCGGGAGTTGGGCTCCTAGTCGACCTCCGAATTTCAGGGCGCTACAAGTTGGTATCAAAGCATGATTTGGACTAAACTGGGCCTGGATTATGGTCACATAATGCACACTGACGTATGTTGACCTGGGTGCGACAAAATGTAGGAACAACATAGGATTCCCATTTTTGCAAATCGGTGAAATTAACCAAAATCGACATGCGAGATCGGGCCCGTACACACTCGCAATCACTTGAGGCGATCCCGGATCACTCTTAGACTGTTAATCGACAAGTTTAGAAGATGATTTAACCCATTCCAATCTCAAATGACCCGAAAAACGTGAATGTACATGAGATGGGACCTGAAATGACCTGAACGGACTCCGAGGCCAACATCATGCAATTCGGAGGGGGCCGAAGTGGACGCCACACATTTTCAGCACCCTGGGGGAGGGGGGATGGCATTGCCCAGGGGGTGAGCCATCGTCGGGGAGTCCAGGGATTGACAATGGCATCACTCGATCGATGAGGCTTTACTGGTCGAGCGGATTGGGCTTGTCGGGCCGACACGGGCCGGGTGGGCTGATGCTGTGCGACGCTGTGGGGCCCATGAAATCACGTGGGACCCCTTCTATTCCTTCCATTTGCTCCCCACTCCCCTCTTACACGGACCCCTTCTATTCCTTCCATTTGCTCCCCACTCCCCTCTTACACATGCCCAAGCTCTCACTTTTCTCTAAAAACCCTTTATTCCCTCTCAAATCTTCCCTCTATCCCCATATTTCCTCTTTTTCCTTCATTTCATACACCCCTCCACTGTTTTTATCAAAACCCCTCTCCTATCTCCCTCTTTTCCTTTCATTTGAGTGCACAAACCTTCCTTTGTGTCTCAAAAATCTCAAAGTTCAACAACCCATTCTATTTCTCCAACTTATTTCACTTCCATGGCTCTTTTTGAGCTTGTAATGACCATTTTCTCCATCTCCACGCTTCTTTCTCTCATGGGGAAGAAGAGAGCTCCCATGGATAAAGCTGGGCCTAGCCGCCCTCCTCGTTCAAGGAGGCCGAAAAATGCCGCTGCAGGTCCGAGCACCGATCAAGAGATAAGGACAAATTGGGACCTCGATCCCTAGGCTCCCCTTGAAAGGGCTCTGCTAGCGGAGTTATCATATGGAAGATTCGAGGGCCTTAGGGTCCTTTTTAAAGCACACATGGATGAGAAGCTCTTTAGGGAATATTTGGTGATGGACCACCTGATGGAGGCCGGGTGGGGTCCCATATTTGAGGGCAAGTCTCGTACGAATGTGAACATTGTCCAAGCCTTCTACGCGCATATACAAGAGCCAATACTTGAGCCTTTACAGTTCAAATTTTTTGTGGGAAGGCGTGAACTCATAGTCAATGCTAGCTCGATAGCCCAACTCATGGGGATGCCGCTTGGCGAGGTCCATGCTAGTGAGAAGAGTCTTAAGAGTGCACATGAAAGAGATCATTGCATGTGATTCCTTTGTGGCTAACTGGCCCACAGGAATCCAAACAATAGCCTCCTAGTGACCAATATGACTGATGACTTTCGCTTACTCCACCACATCTTCACATACAACGTGTACCCCAGGTGGAGCAATCGCAGTAAGTGCACACACTTGATGGTGGACTTTCTGTACCGAGTTGGGCAAGGAGAAAAGCTGTGCGTGCCTACGTATGTACTGCTACAGATAATGCAGATTGTGTGCACTTTTAGGACGTCTGTTTCACTCCCCTTCGGCTGACTCATATGCAGACTTACACGTGATTTCGCCTACAGACTTGGCACAAAAATTCCTGTGCCGATCTATTACATAAATGACACTACTCTCAACAACATGGAGATTGGGCCACGATAGCGTCAAGCCTGACTTGACGAGAGTGAGGATGAGATGGAAAGCGAAGCAGAGGAGAGTGATGAAGAAAGAGATGAGATAAGGGAAGAAGGAGAGTAGGAAGAGGAAGAGGAGACCCAAGACACTGATGAGGGCTCTCCTCCTGCTATAGAGGAGCGTGACAGTGATCGGGCTGCTATACAAGCCCGTTTGGCTCAACATGAGGAGGGTCAGGCTGCCCTGCGACGGGAGGTCACTGCGACCCGTGCCAAGGTTGAATTGCATCAGGCCTTCACAAAGCGGAAATTTAGCAAGGTGTTGTAACGCCCTAAAAATCGGGGGTCGAGCATAAACTCAACTCCCGAGTTCCAGAACATCACTTATGCAACAAAATGAATGATGATTGAATGTTGACTGTATTCGTGCATTGAACATGAGTGAGATTAAGCCAAAACAACATATCATACTCCAGAGACAGTTAAATTGTAAGCGGAAGACGACGATAGATAGATAAAATATATAAACTGTGATGAGTCTCCAGAGTGTGATAACATTACTAGGTTAAATAATTACAAGTACAGTTCTAAAATATACCAAATGTGTAAGTGTAATATCTTCTATCCCAAGTACCATAGCCCCGTCAATGTAGTACCAGGTCTTCAGAGACCCGTCAGAGAGTTACATGATAGGAGAACTCCTCCTCATCACCATAGAAGTAGTCCGGCTCTGCTTCATAAGCATCGCCATCATCCGAAATTCAACAAACGGTTGGTGTGTACAACACCGTCCCGTAACGTGGGAGTGAGTGATCAACTCAGTGGAACAGTAAAGCATAGGTTAACATGTTATCAATTCAATCAAGCAGTAATGATAAAGCAGTACAAATCAAACAATTCTAACTACTCTTATTAAGTGCGAGAGAATGAAATGACATGATCTTGTATGCCCTTGCCAAACCACCCTCATGCGACATCATCTTACGTTCGCGAATGCTTAACTCCCTCAGTGCGCCACATCTACTAAGCACATGCGGTGCGATGATGATCATGATTACCGAGTTATTATTAGTCCATTTCAAACAGCAGTATTGGGAAACTAAGGTACCTCCCTTGTATCATTCCCAAACATGATCCATTCTAGGGTCGTCAGTCCTAGTTAATCTCATACGATATTTATGGTTTGAGAGGCGTAGCGAAGGCATCACAAAGGGCTCGTCACCCGTCAGCACGGATACAGATCTCACCGTATGCGGCTCAATTGCTGACCATCAGCTCGAGTACAGGTCTCACCATACTCGGCTCAATCACTAGCCGTCAGCTCGAATATAGGTCTCACCGTACTCGGCTCAACTCATACTCCAGTTGCTGTGAAAGACTCGTCGCCAATCACGGACACTTGGAGTATACTCGAAGATACTATAGAGGACTCGTCGCCGTCAAAGACGCAGTACGGGTCTTACCGTACTCGGCTCTCGCCGTAAGTATAGGCAGACTCGAATATAGTGTCCCATACCACCATAATCGGCTCACGAGTCCGGTTGCTCACTTTGGTCACTACGGGAGGCACGTGGCCCCGGCGTGGTCGACAGCTCGACCACGGTGTCCCATACCACCATGCCCGGCTCATGAGTCTTAGCGGATCGAGGTACCATGGTTAAAAGGGATTTCACTGGTAAGTTTGGTACCCTAGGTTCAGGCAGTAGCGACCAAACATGATGAACATAAATAAGACAGATCGGGTTACTTGACGAGCTCGGCTAGCTCGAGCGCACAACAAGTTGAACGACATGAAGTGCATAAGCACTTCGCGTGGCCAACCACTATCGCCAACCGAAGTACGACTTGGGTTCGTCGAACACATCTCACATGGAAAATGAATCGTAGCCACGAATTCAATTCTGGTACCGATTGTCTGGACTATAATCATAGCCCCAAACATGATAACTTGCAGATAGATAAAGCAGTAATGGATCAAGATTCCACTCATACAATCAAGGTATGGTATTATCCGTTTAGGGTTGCCAGGGCTGTTGCACGCACTCGTTGCTCCGCTCTCCCATCACCCATGACGGATCATACAACGTAAATATAAATTTAAACATATGCATTACATAGTTATAATCATAAGTAGTTGAGCATGTTATGAATCACAACACAAGCATGAGTTTATACATGTTCAATTCCTAATCACACAACAATCCAAGGAGATCATACACATAGTTAAAAGAGGTTGAGAATCACATCTCAACACCCTTATACATTACAATTTGCTAACTACTACTCATTCAGACATTCCAAGAAACACTTAAACAAACATACATCAACACACATGACATATGTCGATCACATAGACATTAAGCCAAATCCTTTCCCTAGGGAGTTGCCCCAATCATAACACGCGTACACCCACGACGGATAGTCATGGCAAGCAGGAATCCAAGTTCCATATTCATTCAGTCATTTCCACAAACACTTGGGCCACACATTTTAGCATATATGGTGTATATTGGCCGTGGCGTGATTTAGGGTAAATCCTTTCGTCAAAAGGGTATCGCCAATATAACAATCATGAATCCATGACAATTAGTCATGGCGAGCACGAATGAGGATTCTATACTCATTCAGTCATTTTCACAAACACTTAGAATACACTAATACAACATACATGGTGTATGTTAGCAAAACATGTATTAGGGCTATCCTTTAGCCAAGTGAGTATTTTACCCATGTATAATATATTACTACAGCAAATAATCATGATAAATGCATCTCCAAAATTTATACGTATACAGTATTTTCTAGAATACGCATTTTCAACATACATACTGTATACAAGCAAACATGTATTACGGCGATTCCCTTCCCTAAGCAATTATTTTATACGCACATAATATATTTGTACGAGGATTAATCATGACAAACACATCGCTAAAATATACATGTATACGGTACTTTTTACAATACCGTATTTCTACATACATAGTTTTTATTAATAAACATGTATTTAGGCGAATCCTTTCGCCAAATAAGTATTTTATCCATACGTCATATATCCATACGACAAATAAACATGTCAAACACATTTCCATAAAAAATACGTATACGGTATTTTATACGAATACCTAGAGTATGTGAAATTCCAAATTCTACAATTCTAATCGAAACTGAAACTGGAAAGCACTTTGTACATGTGCAATTGCATGCAGATCATGAATCTATCATTATCTGACATCGAAAGCGTTGAAAACCATAACCTATACACCTAAAGTCCGCACCTTTTGTCGTAGAATCGTAACGGAGTCGATAGGTTCGCTAAGCTTCCGTATACGGGAGTTTGGCAACCTAGAGAATGAAATAGGTTAGATATTTCCTAACCTACAACTGTCTAATCCCCCAAACAGGTTAGGGTTAGGGTTTATTACCTAGAAATGATGCCGGAATCACCGGGAAAGCGGCAAGAATGAGGTGGTTAAGACCGATAGCAGCAGGGAACAACACCAGGGAGTTTCTCCCAGATCTCCCACACTTTCTCTCTCTTTTCTCTCTCTTAAATCCAAATTCGTATGGCTGCCATGAGAGAGGGTTTAAGGTCCTTATATAGTCTCAAAACTCACCGAAATAGACTCGGGAACAAAGTATACATAGGTTATGTCCAAAGCGGACCTATTTCAGCTCAACGGAGGACTTCTGGCGGGCCTCTTTGAGCCAAAGGTTGGACTTAAGCTCACTAACGCTGGATCTACGTTCTATTAAGTTTTCATTTCGGTCGGGATTCCAGATCACGCGTGGCGGACCAGTTTCAGTTCAACGGTCAGCGGATCTCGATCGGAGATTCCGAGTACATGTAAATGTGTATGAAATTTTTCCTGATCCGAGGGTGTAATTTGGTCAGATTGTGACGGTCTGGTTGCTTAATACTGATCCGCAAACAAATGATGCCAGATCACTATTCAAGATATTTATTTTGTAAAGGAAATGGTGGTTTTCACACTCCCTCGCTCCGGACACGATCGAATGGCCATGGGACATTGTCTGGACTTGATTTTCGAGATGGTTGTCGAGCCTAGTGAGGCGGTCCTAATTCCTTAACTTCGAGTTATTCGGACTTCCGACGTGCGGTCCAGATCTGATACGGAGTTTCGATGTGCTCCCGAGAGCAGCCGGGTAATGAGATTGATCCTAGATTTTAGGGTAACCTAGCGTCAATGATTCTACAAGTTTTGGGTCTTGCAGATCGTATTTAAAGTGATTCAAACGGATTTCGTAGCTAATCTGGATTCACACCTAGTTACTTTATCTCATTTCTAAAGGATTTAGTCCTAAGAGATTTCGGTCGAGGTGGTACTGTGCCTTTGTAGTTTGTATATAAAGTGATCCAAGTTATACTACTTAGCTAGTTTAAGATAGTGTCTAGGGTGAAGGTGCTTTGAGAAATTGAAAGCACAAGGTAGTGAAGGGTGGGATTTGTGAAGAAAATGGTTTGAAAAGAGATTTGAGGCTTTAATTGAGCGTTTAAGAAGTTAAACCTGTATTAGGATTGATCCATTGCCTAAGGACGTCTAATCCCAGGTTGGCAAAAATTCGGGGTGTTACAGGTGTCTAGCACCTTAAGGGCCATCCTGTGTTGTCTGCAGGATAAGGGTGCGCCACCACCATCGCCTGATTCAGACGACTAGTCATGCTTGCAGTCGCCTCTTAGTTTGTTTTGTTGCTTGTTTCTTAGTTTCTATTTTTTAGCCTTGACGGGCTTAGCAGTAGGGTAGGTTAATGGTGTGTTGTATTTAAGGCTTTATTAGATTAGCTCACATGTGTTTCCTGTCATGACTCATGTAAAACTATATCTCATGAATGGTGACAAATTTTGTTTAATGAAATGCATGCGACTCCTTTTGTTGTGAACTGTGTAGAATGCTTGAAGGATTGAGTGTTATATGCTAAATCTCACGGGTTGCACCCTATGTTGTATATAGGGAATACCACCTAAGAGCATGTGGAGCTCGACACGTCTCTCATTGGGCAAATCGTTTGACGTGGCACCTCCCCTAAACGATAGCCACACGGACTCCAGCTTGGGTCTGATTCACGAGACTATGCTGGATTCTCAGCCGGCCACTGGCCCCATTGCTGGGCCAACGCCTATGACACCGCCTATGACACCACCTGTGGTACCACCTGTTACACCATCGGTTCCTAAGCAGAACCGTGCGTCCACCTCGACGCCTCATGTTCCTCAGTCGGCTCCTCCTACTAATAGGCTGGAGCAAATGATGCTATTGATGTAATAGCAGCAAATACAACAACAACAACAGTTTTTAGCCATTATTGCAGGGGTCTTTGCCCAGAGCATGGGTGTGGCTCCACCTGCTCCATTTGTGCCCCCTATTGGGAATGTGGGTGCTAGCGGCCTTTTCGAGCGATTTTAGCGCTTGCAGCATCGTACTCTCGCGGGTACTCATAGACTTGAGGAGGCTGAGTATTGGCTTGACCGCATCTCTAAGATGATAAAGCCACTGCACTGCACTGAGGCAGAACAGGTGGAGCTGGTCACCTTTATGTTCGAGAAGGAGGCTAGCCTCTGGTGGGACAGTGTCCTTCGGACTATTGCCGTGGGATACGTATGGACGTGGGCAGCTTTTGAGGCCCACTTCCATGAGAAGTATTATCCCCTCACTTATCGGCATGAGAAGGAAAGTGAGTTTCTTCGCCTCTGTCAGGGAGGGATGACAGTAGAAGAGTATGAGAACAGGTTTACCGAGATGGCTAGACATGTTTCCCTAATATTAGCCGATCAGCCGATGGAGATGTGGTGATTCTCTGAGGGTCTGCGACCCGAGATCCGCTCGAAAATGTGCTGCGCTAGCATACCCACTTATGCTAAGCTAGTGAACATGTCTTTGCGAGCGGAGTAGGACGGGGATAGGTTATCCCGCACTCGTGGGCCTATAGTTCCTAGGCCAGGACTTGAGTTCCCGAGCAGGCCGTTCCTCAGTAAGAGGCCTCGTGCAGACTCACCTCCTAGGTTCACGACTCCACTAGCCCCTATGAGGTGATCAGACTTGTAGTGCACTTACCGCAAGAGGGTGGGCCATGCAGATACCTATTGTTTCACCAAGATGAGGGACAACGGCTTCTTGCTGCCTTAGAGGATCAACTGCTAGCTTCCTCAAGCCATTACAGCTCCGCCTCTGTAGTCAGCACCAACACATCCCTCATTTTGGCCGCCTGCACCTCACTTCAGGTCACCTCAATGGCCTATGGTACTGCAGCCGAACCGTCCGCAATAGGCTCGAGTACATGTGCTTGTAGCTGAAGCGCCTAAGACATCAGCTACAGCACCGATGGCTTTTGAAGTTACGACACAGATCCAAGGTACTCCAGTTTTCTTATTGGTGGACATTGGGTCCACTATCTCCATCATTTCATGCGCGACAGTCAAGCGATTAGGGTTAGGTACTGCTCCTACAAGGGGAGTGAGAATCACTACCACTACAGGGACCTTTTCAGATGTTACCCGGATTTGTGAGGCTTGCTCAGTAGATTTGGGTGGCAGGACGGTGCTCGTTGAACTGATCGTCGGCCCACTATGGCATTATGACATTATCCTCGGTATGGATTGGCTCACCGAGATGAAGGCGGAGATTGATTGCGATACCCTGGTAGTGACAGCCTATCAACCTAAGGGCACGGTTTTACTTTTCCAGTTCAGGTCAGTTGGCCCTGCCGCGTTAGTTGTTATTCTACCTTGTTAGACAAGGGTGATGACCTGACATTGGGGAATACGCCAGTAGTTCAGGATTTTGAGGATATGTTTAGGACAATTCCTGAAATACCTCCTCAGCGCGAGATCAATTTTACCATTGATCTTATGCCTGGTGTGACACCCATCTCGTTACCCATGTATCGTATGCCTCCATGTGAGATGGAGGAATTGAGGAGACAGATTGACAGCTTCTTGGATGCGGGCTTCATACGACCGAGTGTATCTCCTTATGGAGCGCCCGTGTTATTTATGAAGAAGAAGGATGGATCATTGTGTTATTTATTGATTACCGCAGGTTAAACCAAGTGACGATGAAGAACAAGTACCCTTTGCCCATGTTAGTACATGAAAAATGTGTAAAGTTTCCATCATGGGTTGATCTGAAGAGATGAGAAGATATCATAGACAAGGAAGAAAGAAGGAAGGTACTGAAGGAATAAGAGGAGAAGAGAAGAAAAAATAGCTTAGTATGACGCCGGACTGCACAACAACAATATTGATTACGCGGGACCACACAAGAGATATTGATTATGCGGGACAGCGAAACCAAAAGATCAGTTGCGCGGGGTTCTATTCTCCGAAAAAGATCCGAAGTAGTAGAAGGTGGTTTACGCGGGTCTGCACAACCAATATCCGTTGGGCGAAACCGCACAACTAAAGATCAGTTGCACGGGTCTGCATAGTTGGTTTCAGGAGAAGATTTCCTTGAACGGTTAAGATTGATGTAAGGTGGGTCCCATGGTATCGATATCGTGGTGTCACACGTGTGAGGGCCTATAAATACCCCCACCCCTCTTTCATTTGGACGGATTGAAGATTTTAGAGAGGAAGCAGAGCAAAGAGGATGATTGAAGGTAAGAGAGGAAGCTCCGGTAGGTTGTGTGGGTCCGCGCAACTGATATCCATTGCGTGAGTCCACGCAACTAGACTGCCCTGCAGTCTGTGAAGTCAAGGAGCAGACATGCTGCTGAAATGGCTAAGTCTCTAGATTTCTTCTGTTCAAGCTTCAAGGAGAGAAATCAGTAGAAGAGATCAATTTAACATTCCTCCTAAGTGCTAGAAGATGACTGAAGCAACTGTCGGAATGCTGCCGAAATTTCTATCTCCCTGGAGATTAGTTGATCGATTCAACAATTCCTCCTAAGTATCAGGAGATGACTGAAACGGGCATCGGAATGCTATCGAAATTTTTATCGGACTATCCTATCTAACTTTAATTAATTGTACTTTATTTCCAGAATCAACGAAATTCGAGGATGTAAATGAACTCAGAATAAATGTGATCAATGTTCTCTCATTCTTTCTTTGTTGTCATTGAATAAATCCCCCAAATCAAACACATTTGTTTTATTGATGAAACAAAATGGTGACTCTGCTGGGGACTCTTTTTGTCACACCCCAAACTCGAAAACTTAGCTCACAAAATTCCCGATCCCCGAATCCGGCGCCGACAGCCTTCGTAGAACCTCATTCTCGGCTCCCAGTTCCCATTCGCCAAGTTCCGATCCTGGGATGCTATAAGGAGGATTTTCAACATTAGTTTGATTCGTAGTAAGCATAACCAAAGGCATAACCCACAAACAATAACCAAAAACTCCATCACATTTTCACTATGATAAAAAACTTTACAAGTACAATGATCATAAAGGGAAATATAATGATAAAGGATAAAAAGCTCCAAGACGATCTGCCAAAGCGCTCTAGCCTCAGCGCTGCGGCGGTCCAACGTCACCTGCACATAATGGTCATGCATAAGCTTATAGAAAGCTTAAAGGGTGGTGAAAGTGTGTGCGTAAGGTAGTAATGCAATTATGCAGTATCAGAGTAATGTTGAACATGATAATGAATCCATGAATATTGTTAGCCATACCAAGGCTATGCGATGCAAGGCATGAGTGATGTCGACCATACCAAGGCCATGCGATGTGAGATGCAACTCAAGCATACAAATCCTCATATATATCCACATATCAATACAACTCAAATCTGGAATATCACCGGGGTCTAGTACACTCTAAACCAGATTGCTGCCCCATTGCGCGCAATAAGATAAGTGGAAGAGACCTTACTATCCGCCTGCCAATATTGGGCTCGGCTTGTCGATAGCGGACCCATTCCTCGAGCTGGTTAAACTCAGCCTAGCTTTGCCCCCTCCTCTCGGGCGGGTAAGGCCGCACCCCCTTCCAACCGACCACGACATAGTGGAAAGTGAGAACTTCTAGTAATCGGCACTCGCCGCTCATACACCCACTCGGTCTAGACATTGGAGCAACCTTTTGGTACCATAAGGGTTTAGGGACTTTCACCCAAGGATTTCCATAACACCCCATATAGAACAAGATTTTCGGTATCCAATCCTGCCAACCACGATATGCCTGTGGAGGCTATGGCCCTGATATCGCTAGGGCGTACAGTAACCATGTCACATAATGCGAATGCATGAATCACTCTATCCAGTCATGCAACAATCCTGCACGTATCGTGCGCTTATATAGGGTAACACCGCCTATCCGGGAGCCTCTAAACAATCTGCCCGAAGGCATATGCTATGATCAGTCACTTCTCATATTAAGCATACATATGATGCGTATGATCATGAATAATGGAACTATACTAAACATGTTATATGGTGATGGATGCTGTTCATAACGAAGATGGGCCTAGACGACCTACAAGTGTGGGCCTAACAATAGGCCCTGTGGAGAATTATAATGCAGACATTTAACAAACATTATTCTTACAATGTGGACGTCAAACCAACATTGCTCCCAAGGCACGGCCGTTATAAACATCATTACACAAGCCATGGTAGAGTCTCACATTGTAATGGACTTGTGTACATCCAATTAGGCCTCGACTCGTGGGCCTTAGATACAACAAATGGGCCGCATAACATGGGCCTTATGTATATCAGGTGGGCCTCAACGGATGAGCCACAAATAAACCAAGATGGGCCTCATACATATATCAAGGTGAGGTCAGCCACAAATAACTCAAGATGGGCCCTATACATATACCAAAGTGGGGTCCACTTAAACTATAGATCCGATGAGCTTCTAAGATGGTTGGAAGGATTGGATGTAACCCATGCATCATGATGGGTCCCACAGACCCTGCTGATGTCAACAGCAGTGGGACCCACTGTCCCTGTGGAATGGGTGGACGGCTTGTATAAAACACATACCCCATAGTGGGTTCCACCGTCCGTGGGCGGTGGGAATAAAACACATGTATTATCGTGGGTCCCAAGTGGGGCCCACCACAATGTTTGTATGCCATCCAATTTATCCATACGGTCATAGAGACTTGGACGAAGAGTAAAAAAAGATTTCATATTAAATTCAAAACTTCCGTGACCCAAAAAAAGGGTTTCCATGGCAGACATTTAATCACCGCTGTTTCCTATGATGTGGGCCACCTGAGCACTGGGTGTGGGTGATTTTTGGAGGGGGCTCACTTTAGGAAGGGGCCCACCCAATGAACGGGTTGGATGACAAATATACATCATGATGGGGCCCACAGCTGGAGCCATGGGTCGTTGCCCATCCGTCCATCCGTAGGCTGTGCCTGCTGCCTTCTGACGGCAGTAGCGCTGCTGCTTATCTTTTTTAAAAAAAAAATATTGATTTCCTGTGGTTTTTCACGGGTGGGGCCCACATCAGAGAAATTCGACCCAACCGTTGGATTTCACGGCTCACGACAGGCTATATGAGCCCAATATTTAAGGTATTTAGGTGTACAGGGACATCAGGGAAGATTTCAAGGGTGAAAACACTGTTTTCCATGCTATGGCCCACCTAAGAATCAGACCGGCCTCATTTTTCAGCTCAACGCCTAAAATGAGCCGTGGGATAGGATGAACGGCATGGATAGGTCGCATGGACCCCCATCGTCTGTACACACTCACCGTTAGCCCCTCCTATTGTCAGCCACACTTCCGTTCACACCTATGTCAGTACACACTCCATACGTTAGCCACCTCTACAGGGATCGATACCAAGACCTCTAGCGTTGAAACGAGGCATCTTTCACTAGGTCTGCCACTTGAACCATGGATCTGGGTGGGCTCACGTCAGATCACAACTCATTGGCAGCCACCGCACATTAGCCACCTCAAGGTGGCCCCCCTATGGACGGTTGGGATGACATATAAACATCATGGTGTGTCCCACATAAATGGGGTCCACCGGTAGATGGCATGGATGAAATACACACACCGTAAGTGGGCCATGATAATGGAAAGAGAGAGAGAGAGAGAGAGAGAGAGAGAGAGAGAGACAAGGATGGAAGGACCCCACCACTATGGGCCCCTCTTTGATATAAGGCCTACATCAAGGTGGGTCCCAATAGACATGGACCCTTAAATCAAACAAATGAATGAAAGACAAAAATCTAAAATCACCCACCACCTTCTTCTTACTCCCTTGGCTTCCTTTGCTCCTTAGCTTCGATCCTAATGGAGGAGATGAGATTTAGATGGTTACGATGGGAGATGAGGGGGGTAGGAAGTGGGCCACACTTGTGATTTTTGGGAGGGCTTGGAGAGGCTTGGACGTGTGATGCTTTGGAGTTATTTTGGGAAGTGGTTTGAGAATGAGAGAGAGGATTGTAAAGAGAGAGATAGATAGATGGGTGATGGATGTGGTGAGTGATGGGTTTAAGAACTTTTTGACTTTTGTGGTAAAGGGTGTAAGAAAGGTATGTGCTTGTGTAAGAACTTTTTGACTTTGAGGTTGCTTAGGAATGGGTGAAAGGTGATGTGTACTTGACATGATGGGGTTGATTGATTGATTGATTGATGTGACAAGTCGTAGAGATTCTCTCAGAATTTGCACGCGTGGCGTTTTCCTTGCACTGAACATGGACCTAAATCTCCTGACCAGGGTATTGGATCAGTGCGCGAGTCGCGGCATTGGAACCGCGGTGATGGTGCAGTCGCTAAGGTACAAGTCTTAGTTTGAGTCGACTCGGGTTGACAACGTGTGAATCAGAGTCACGTGCAAATACCGGTTAAGGGTCGAAGGTTGCCAAAATTCAACCGGAAAGACCGCGGGAACCTATGGAATGGTATGGTCTAGGGTACGGGGCTTACACTTTTTCAATGGTAACTTAGAAAATATTCAGGGAACATTTATCACTTTTTGACATCTGTATAGACGCCAAAATGGCGACTCTCAATGGGAACATCCTCCCCTTCATCTCTAAGATAGAAGGACTTATCACGTAGATGCCTAATTGTAATTTTATATTTTTATTTCCAGGTAAGTAGAAAGCGTCAGAGAAAGTAAAGTCTGCTGTGATCATGTAACGCCCTGAAAATCGGGGGTCGAGCGTAAACTCAACTCCCGAGTTCCAGAACATCACCTATGCAACAAAATGAATGATGTTTGAATGTTGACTATACTTGTGCATTGAACATGAGTGAGATTAAGCCAAAACAGAATATCATACTCCAGAGACAGTAAATTAGCAAGCGGAAGACTGTGATTGGTAGATAAAATATATAAACTATAATGAGTCTCCAGAGTGTGATAATGTTACCAGGTTAAATAATTACAAGTACAGTTCTAAAATATACCTAATGTGAGGAAGTGTAATGTCTCCTATCCCAAATACCATAGCCCCGTCAATACAGTACCAGGTCTTCAGAGACCCGTCAGAGAGATACAGATAGGAGAATTCCTCCTATCATCATAGAAAGTAGTCAGGCTCCGCTTCACAAGCATCGCCACCACATGAAACTCAATAAATGCGGTTGGTGTTACAAACAGATCCCGTAACGTGGGAGTGAGTGATCAACTCAGTGGAACAGTAAAGCATAGGTTAACATGTTATCAAATCAATCAAGCAGTAATGATAATGCAGTACAAATCAAACATTTCTAATTACTCTTGTTAAGTGCAAAAATGATATGACATGATGCTGTATGCCCTTGCCAAACCACCCTCAAGCGACATCATCTTACGTTCGCGAATGCTACTCCCTTAGTGCGCCACATCTACAAAGCACATGCGGTGCATGATGATCATGATTACCGAGTTATTATTAGTCCATTTCAACCAGCGGTATTGGGAAACTAAGGTACCTCCCTTGTATCATTACCAAACATGATCCATTCTAGGGTCGTCGGTCTAGTTAATCTCATACGATATTATGGTTTGAGAAGCGTAGTGAAGGCATCGCAAAGGGCTCGTCACCGTCGGCTCGGATCTGAGATCTCACCGTATGCGGCTCAATTGCGGCCGTCGGCTCAAGTACGGGTCTCACCGTGCTTGGCAGCCCAATCACTAGCCGTCGGCTCGAGTACGGGTCTCACCGTACTCGGCTCAACTCATACTCCGATTCTTTGTGAAAGACTCGTCGCCAATCACACACCTTGGAGTATACTCGAAGATACTACGGAGGACTCGTCGCCCGTCAGCACGAGCACAGGTCTCACCGTACTCGGCTCTCGCCGTAAGTATCGACAGCTCGAATATAGTGTCCCATACCACCATAATCGGCTCACGAGGTTGGTTGCGCAATGGTCACTACGGGGAGGCACATGACCCCGGCGTAGGGCGACGACTCGACCACGGTGTCCCATACCACCATGCCGGCTCATGCGTCTTAGCGGATCGAGGTACCATGGTTAAAAGGGATTTCACTGGTAAGTTTGGTACCCTAGGTTCAAGCAGAGGCGACCAAACATGGTGAACATACATTAGACAAATCGGGTTACTTGACGAGCTCGACTAGCACGATCGCCCGTTGAGCTGCACGACATGAAGTGCATAAACAACTTCGTGTGGCCTAGCCACTGCCCGAGGAGCAACGCACGACACAAGTTCGTCGAACACATCCCACGTGGCAAATGAATCTCAGCCACGAATTCAATCCCGTTACCGATTGCCTGGACTATAATCATAGCCCTAAACACAATCATTTGCAGATAGATAAAGCAGTAATGGATCAAGATTCAACTCATACAATCAAGATATGGTATTATCCGTTTAGGGCTGCCAGGGCTGTTGCACGCACTCGTTGCTCCGCTCCCCCATCACCCATGACGGATCATACAACGTAAATATAAATTTAAGCATATGCATTACATAGTTAGAATCATAAAGCAGTTGAGCATGTTATGAATCACAACACAAGCATGAGTTTATACATGTTCCATTCCTAATTACACAATAATTCGAGGAGGTCATACACATAATTAAAAGAGGTTGAGAATCATATCTCAACACCCTTATACATTACACTTTGCTAACTACTACTCATTCAGACATTTCAAGAAACACTTAAACAACATACATCGACATACATGACATATGTCGATCACATAGGCATTAGGCCAAATCCTTTCACTAGGGAGTTGCCCCAATCATAACACGCGTACACCCACGACGGATAGTCATGGCAAGCAGGAATCCAAGTTCCATATTCATTCAGTCATTCCCACAAACACTTGGGCCACACATTTTAGCATATATGGTGTATATTGGCCGTGGCGTGATTTACGGAAAATCCTTTCGTCAAAAGGGTATCGCCAATACAACAATCATGAATCCATGACAATTAGTCATGGCGAGCACGAATGAGAATTCTATACTCATTCAGTCATTTTCACAAACACTTAGAATACACTATTACAACATACATGGTGTATGTTAGCAAAACATATATTAGGGCTATCCTTTAGCCAAGTGAGTATTTTACTCATGTATAATATATTACTACAACAAATAATCATGATAAATGCATCTCCAAAATTTATACGTATACAGTATTTTCTAGAATACGCATTTTCAACATACATAGTGTATACTGAGCAAACATGTATTTCTGGCGATTCCCTTCGCCAAGTAAATATTTTATACGCACATAATATATTTATCGACAATTAATCATGACAAACACATCGCTAAAATATACATGTATACGGTATCTGATTATACCTAGTATTTCTACATACATAGTGTTTGTTAGTAAACATGTATTTAGGCGAATCCTTTCGCCAAGCTAGTATTTTATTCATATATTGTATAATCATATATTAAATAAGTATGTCAAACATTATTCCAAAAGATATACGTATACGGTATTTCTAACATACACAATTTCAACATACGTCGCATTTACAAGTGAACATGTATTTTGGCGATTCCTTTCGCCAAACTAGTATTTTATCCATATATCATATAATAATACATTAAATAAACATGTTAAACGTCTTTCCAAAAAAAATACGTATACGGTATTTCTACGTATACTTAGAGTATGTGAAATTCCAATTTCTACAACGTTAATCGAAACAGGAAACGGAAAGCACTTTGTACATGTGCAATTGCAAGCAGATCATGAATCTACCATTATCTGACATTGAAAGCATTGAAAACCATAACTTATACACTTAAAGTCCTCACCTTTGCCTTTGGAAGCGAGAACGAATCAGCAAGGGTAATGGATCTTCCGTCTACGGGCGATTTCTAGCCTAAAGAGCGGAAACGGTTAGTCGGTATACATCCTACCTCGATTCCAACTCAAATCAGACCTAGGGTTAGGGTTTCTTACCTTCAAATGAGGTGGAAAACGCCGGGAAAGCGTCTAGAATAGAGCGGTGTAGGCGTGTAGCAAGCCAAAGCGAGGAGGAGGAAAATCGGCAACAACCTCCAAGCCTTTCTCTCTCTTTTCTCTCTCTTTTCTCTCTCCCAAAACTCAAATTCGTATGGCTGTGAGAGAGAGGTGCTCTAAGGCCCTTTTATAGCCAAAAACATTCGAAAATAGACTCGGAGTTCAGGGGTCTTGCTAATATAGGATTTTCGCCGCTTTTCCAGCCTCAAAGGGAAGTTCGTAGCCCTCTTTGAACCAAACGTCGGACTTAAGCTCACCATCGATGGATCTACGTGGGATTACGTTTTTGACTCATTCGGATACCCGGATCGCACGTGGCGGACCACTTTCGATTCGGCGGTCGGTGGGCCACGATCGAAATTCAAGTACATATAAATGTTCTGAAATTTTTCTTAATCCGAGGGTGTAATTTGGTGCGATTTTTTGATCAGGTTGCTTATCTTGACGCGTCAACGAATGATGCCGAGATCACTATTCCGGATATTTATTTTTGGATATGAATAGTGTTTTTCACACTACCTCGCTCGATTCGAAACGAATGGCCGTGGAACATCGAATGGAGCTGATTTTTGAGATGATTGTTAAGCCCAGTGGGCGGTCCTAGTTCCTTAGCTTCGGGTTAATCGGACTCCGATGTACGATCTAGACTTAATCGAAGTTTCGTTTCATTCAGAAGCAGACGGAAATGAGTTTGGTTCTAAACTTTAGGGTAACCTAGCGTCAATGATTACGCAAGTTTTGGGTCTTGCTTGAGATCGTATTTAAAGCGATTCAAATGGATTTCATGGCTAATCTAGTTTAACACCTAGTTCACTTTGTCAATTTCTAAAGGATTTAATCCTAAGTGATTTTTGTACGAGGTGGAACTTAGTCCATTGTAGTTTGTATATAAAGTGATCCAAGTTATACTACTTAGCTAGTTTAAGATAGTGTCTAGAAGGCGAAGGTGCTTTGAAAGATTGAAAGCACAAGGTAGTGAAAGGTGGGATTTGTGAAGAAAATGATTTAAGGGACGATTTGAGACTTTAATTGAGCGTTTAAGAAGTTAAACCTGTGTTAGGATTGACCCATTGCCTAAGGATGTCTAATCCCAAGTTGGCAAAAATCCGGGCGTTACAATCTACCCCTTAAAAGAAAATTTCGTCCCGAAATTGTCTAAGGGTAATAAGGAAAGATTTCTATTATTTCATTTGCCTAAGGCTTATTGATTTTGAGTTCCTACGCGTGGTAGGGTATATACCAGCTGGTTCATTTTGGTCTACCCCCCTTAAAACTTAATTCTTTATCCATTCCTCATACCCTGATGGTTTGCTACCATTTATTTCTTTACCTATTTGGAGTCTCGACGACAATTCCCACAATTTAGAGTAAGATAGTTGTTTTCATTGTTTGACCAACACGGCGAGATGGTAATAGTGGGCTCGATCCCGATACATCGATCATCTACCCGACCAGGGTAGAAGGCTCATCGTATCCCTTCCAGATCTGGTAGATCACGGTCTTACGCTTTCGGTCAAGCAGGAGTCCGTGGTAGTCATCCAGATTGAGAATTAGGTCAAGCCGCGAATGTTTTGATTGTATATTTCAGTAACTCCGTATACCGATCACTCTAAAACGTGGAATTTTCATCATTGAAAGGTTTAAATGGTTTATTCTAAGGTTGCCCTTTAGGTCTTAATCTAAGAGAGTCCTCATTATTATCTATGTCCAAGGAAATGGTGAATCAAATCTTACTAGTGGCAGGCTAGGGCTTCTATAATGTTCGTATTCAACGAGCAGTTTCGATCCCTGGGCCGGTGGGGTAAGGTCCACCGCGTTTCCGGCATTTGTGCCGCATGGATCAAAGAGATGCAATAGGTGACGTAACTAGATTGGGATCATAATGTTCTACCCCCCTTAAAATTTTATTTTCACCCTCAAGGCTTAAGATTTATGTCCTGCTCCGTACATTGGAACAAGGTGTAATTTATACCCTATTCTTGACACGAAATGAGATGCGGTCTCCCACTACATCATTTTTGGTACCTAGGATTATAGAAAGGGGCTATCACGAATGAGTGTGAGTTTGAGGCAAGATGCCTAATTCTACCAAGGAATGTTGTCGCGGTCCAAACTTATCCTATTTAGTCATGTCTAGCTTAATAGGCAGGCTATCTTTTTACGTTCATAAGCACAATATATATGCCGACATGGCATGCGATTTGGGACCTAATTCCTAACTGTCTGTTGCCCATTTGGGCAATTCCTTAGGCCTAAAAGACAAGGTCTCTATCAGCTATATACTCCTATCACTTTTCAGGGACAAAATTATAAACTTTTAGTTGCAAGTGGTTGGGCCAACACAGAAAGAATGTTGTGTAGTGGGTGCAGTCGGTTAAGTACGAATAACTAATTCTATTATTCAATTGGCTTAGCATAATTAATTAGTCTTTTACTTTCCTTAGCCTAACCAGTAGTCTGGTCTTAATCTAGGAGTAGCGGGAATCCATAGGTGAGTCCAAAATCTATGCTTATACGCTAGATGATTTCACTTCATTTCTAATACAAGGAAGGGTTTTATCACTTAGGGTCAAAGTTGTCTAATTGAAACTGAGTTGCCTGTAGTTAAATTTAACTACGCCCAAGCATTTCACATATGCTCATACCAGCTAAGAGGATCCTACGGTTCACATTATTAATTTGTTGAATTTCCTCTACGGTCAGGTCTGTCGAAATCTAGGAGCACTGCTTTAGGTCCAAAACTCCAAGGGTCTATTTGTCAATCAACCATTTACTCCAAAAGCTTAAGCTATCAGAGTGCGGTGGGTCAATGTATATCAAGGGACTTTATCACTTCAACACAATTTGACCAATGGTCTTAAGTTGTATTAAAATGGGACTGTATTGCTAATCCCACTTCGGGATTGGGAATGGCATATTTGGTAGGAGGGTGGGTGGGGATTAAAATTAATGGTATAGGCTTTGAAAAATGAGCCTTGTGTGGGAAAGCGCAAGATGGGAGTTTCAAATCCCAGGATAATGAACTTCTAAGTGTTATTGGAAAGGAAATCTCGAAATTTACTTTTAATTGCATGACATACATTCTAAACATGATGTCGGAACACATGGGATACACCCAATCTAGGGACCATACCTACACATAGATTTATTACTACTTTTACAATTCCATTCACCTAATCCCACATAATGTAATTGATTGAACGGGCCCCAAATGTCCTATCATTTGGAGATTGTGAAGGCTATAAAAGAGTGAAGAAAAGGGAAGAACAAGGGCTGATTTCTCTGGTTCCCCACAGACTTGAGCCTCAACAGAGATTGCGAAGGCCCCAACTGACAGGGATTGGAGGAGGAAAAACGAATAGATGAGATGGGTTGAAAGCTTACACGAATGTGAGCTTCGAATGGGAGGTGTGAGTGTCCAAATGAGGGAAACGACAAGGGTAGAAGGTAGGTGTGGCTGTGATCGATGGAAGTGGGTGAATCATGGTTGAAAATAGTGGATTGAGTGATTTAGGGGAATGGGTTGAGAGAAAAATCAGATATGGAGGGTTTGGGCGTTTGGAAGGGGTGATATGAGAGAGAGGGGAGCTCCAACCCCTAAAATCCTAACCAAATGCCAAAATGGCACGTGCCAAGGGGTAGGGGAGGTCGGGCCGACCAACCCCAGCCTTGGCCCCACCTCAGATGGGCCACCGGACCGCGGTCCGCCGCCGGTGGCGCGGTGGCGCCGCGGTCGGACTTGGCCGGAACCGCGCCGCCGCGGTGGGGCTGTGTTCCTCCAGTCCCCTGGGCCCCAAAAATCACTGGGTCCCACCTTGGATCCCTCCGGGAGTGCTCCGTTTGGCCCCCCGATCCCGATTCGCTTCATTTTAGGTAGTTTCGGGGAAACCGGACGTAACTTGCAATCCGGAATGAGTTGTCTGACGTAAAATATATGAATTTGGGGTAGAACGAGCTAATGAAGCCAACCAACCCAGCTATGCCGGGTTGCGCAGCCCGGAATTGCGAAAAACGCCTCCGGATGACAGTCATTTCCCTGTTTTAATTTCATTTTACTAAAACAGTAATTTTTGTTTAGTTACTCTTCATCCATTGGGCTTTAGGAGTTGCGCTCATCGCGTAAGAGGCTTAGAATAATTAGGAGAATGGTTTGGTGAAGCCAAATAGGACACTTATTATTCTTGGCTGAAAACTTTGCGCACTAGCAGACATCACCACCTTATGGTAAGTCGCGAATTCTAGGAGTTTTAGTTGTAGTTTGTTTCTGATTTCTTTACCATTGCTTGGCATTCCTATTTAAAGGGTTGTGAACTCATTTTTTCTTCATTCATTAATCAATTTTGGATTTCTTAGAATTTATTTCTAGTCTCTGCTTTCTTTCCTCATGGATTCGAGAAGTCTCTGAGGAGTCAGAGAAGTTTCGAGGATTCGGAGTAGTTATCCTCATCACGCCTATCCTATATTCTACCGATGGTCAACGGTTAGGGTGAAGTGGATTGTAATCTAGACTCATTGATAGACGGCCTAGGAATGTTTTAAGGTCGACCCGTGCGACCATGGTTAAATACTGAGACTCGATTTCGGCGTTCGTTTTCGATGAACTAGCCGCTAGACAGGAACGAGGGATGTCTAAAGATTTGTTTCTACATTCCGTCGCTCCCTCTAAGTCGAGTGCGTCGGTGTGTGTCGTGTGACCATAACCCGAGTCCGGTTTAATCAAAATCATGCTCTGATACCATCTTGTAACGCCCTGAAAATCGGGGGTCGAGCGTAAACTCAACTCCCGAGTTCCAGAACATCACCTATGCAACAAAATGAATGATGTTTGAATGTTGACTATACTTGTGCATTGAACATGAGTGAGATTAAGCCAAAACAGAATATCATACTCCAGAGACAGTAAATTAGCAAGCGGAAGACTGTGATTGGTAGATAAAATATATGAACTATAATGAGTCTCCGAGTGTGATAATGTTACCAGGTTAAATAATTACAAGTACAGTTCTAAAATATACCTAATGTGAGGAAGTGTAATGTCTCCTATCCCAAATACCATAGCCCCGTCAATACAGTACCAGGTCTTCAGAGACCCGTCAGAGAGATACAGATAGGAGAATTCCTCCTATCATCATAGAAATAGTCCGGCTCTGCTTCACAAGCATCGCCACCACCTGAAACTCAATAAATCTGGTTGGTGTTACAAACACCGTCCCGTAACGTAGGAGTGAGTGATCAACTCAGTGGAACAGTAAAGCATAGGTTAACATGTTATCAAATCAATCAAGCAGTAATGATAATGCAGTACAAATCAAACATTTCTAATTACTCTTGTTAAGTGCAAAAATGATATGACATGATCTTTGTATGCCCTTGCCAAACCACCCTCAGCGACATCATCTTACGTTCGCGAATGCTACTCCCTTAGTGCGCCACATCTACAAAGCACATGCGGTGCATGATGATCATGATTACCGAGTTATTATTAGTCCATTTCAACCAGCAGTATTGGGAAACTAAGGTACCTCCCTTGTATCATTACCAAACATGATCCATTCTAGGGTCGTCAGTCCTAGTTAATCTCATACGATATTATGGTTTGAGAAGCGTAGTGAAGGCATCGCAAAGGGCTCGTCACCCGTCAGCTCGGATACAGATCTCACCGTATGCGGCTCAATTGCTGGCCGTCAGCTCAAGTACAGGTCTCACCGTACTTGGCCCAATCACTAGCCGTCAGCTCGAGTACAGGTCTCACCGTACTCGGCTCAACTCATACTCCAGTTGCTGTGAAAGACTCGTCGCCAATCACAGACCTTGGAGTATACTCGAAGATACTACGGAGGACTCGTCGCCCGTCAGCACGAGCACAGGTCTCACCGTACTCGGCTCTCGCCGTAAGTATCGACAGCTCGAATATAGTGTCCCATACCACCATAATCGGCTCACGAGGTTGGTTGCGCAATGGTCACTACGGGAGGCACATGACCCCACAGTAGGCGACAGCTCGACCACGGTGTCCCATACCACCATGCCCGGCTCATGAGTCTTAGTAGATCGAGGTACCATGGTTAAAAGGGATTTCACTGGTAAGTTTGGTACCCTAGGTTCAAGCAGTAGCGACCAAACATGGTGAACATACATTAGACAAATCGGGTTACTTGACGAGCTCGACTAGCACGATCGCCGTTGAGTGCACGACATGAAGTGCATAAACAACTTCGTGTGGCCTAGCCCACCGCGGCAGTGCAACGCACGACACAAGTTCGTCGAACACATCCCACGTGGCAAATGAATCTCAGCCACGAATTCAATCCCGTTACCGATTGCCTGGACTATAATCATAGCCCTAAACACAATCATTTGCAGATAGATAAAGCAGTAATGGATCAAGATTCAACTCATACAATCAAGATATGGTATTATCCGTTTAGAGGCCGCTGTGGTCATTGCACGCACTGCACGTTGCTCCGCTCCCCATCACCCATGACGGATCATACAACGTAAATATAAATTTAAGCATATGCATTACATAGTTAGAATCATAAAGCAGTTGAGCATGTTATGAATCACAACACAAGCATGAGTTTATACATGTTCCATTCCTAATTACACAATAATTCGAGGAGGTCATACACATAATTAAAAGAGGTTGAGAATCATATCTCAACACCCTTATACATTACACTTTGCTAACTACTACTCATTCAGACATTTCAAGAAACACTTAAACAACATACATCGACATACATGACATATGTCGATCACATAGGCATTAGGCCAAATCCTTTCACTAGGGAGTTGCCCCAATCATAACATCAGCGTACACCCACGACGGATAGTCATGGCAAGCAGAATCCAAGTTCCATATTCATTCGGTCATTCCCACAAACACTTGGGCCACACATTTTAGCATATATGGTGTATATTGGCCGTGGCGTGATTCTACGGAAAATCCTTTCGTCAAAAGGGTATCGCCAATACAACAATCATGAATCCATGACAATTAGTCATGGCGAGCACGAATGAGAATTCTATACTCATTCGATCATTTTCACAAACACTTAGAATACACTATTACAACATACATGGTGTATGTTAGCAAAACATATATTAGGGCTATCCTTTAGCCAAGTGAGTATTTTACTCATGTATAATATATTACTACAACAAATAATCATGATAAATGCATCTCCAAAATTTATACGTATACAGTATTTTCTAGAATACGCATTTTCAACATACATAGTGTATGAGGCAAACATGTATTACGGCGATTCCTTCGCCAAGTAAATATTTTATACGCACATAATATATTTATACGACAATTAATCATGACAAACACATCGCTAAAATATACATGTATACGGTACTTCGTACAATACCGTATTTCTACATACATAGTGTTTGTTAGTAAACATGTATTTAGGCGAATCCTTTCGCCAAGCTAGTATTTTATTCATATATTGTATAATCATATATTAAATAAGTATGTCAAACATTATTCCAAAAGAAATACGTATACGGTATTTCTAACATACACAATTTCAACATACGTCGCATTTACAAGTGAACATGTATTTTGGCGATTCCTTTCGCCAAACTAGTATTTTATCCATATATCATATAATAATACATTAAATAAACATGTTAAACGTCTTTCCAAAAAAAATACGTATACGGTATTTCTACGTATACTTAGAGTATGTGAAATTCCAATTTCTACAACGTTAATCGAAACAGGAAACGGAAAGCACTTTGTACATGTGCAATTGCAAGCAGATCATGAATCTACCATTATCTGACATTGAAAGCATTGAAAATCGTAACTTATACACTTAAAGTCCTCACCTTTGCCTTTGGAAACGGAACGAATCAGCAAGGGTAATGGATCTTCCGTCTACGGGCGATTTCTAGCCTAAAGAGCGGAAACGGTTAGTCGGTATACATCCTACCTCGATTCCAACTCAAATCAGACCTAGGGTTAGGGTTTCTTACCTTCAAATGAGGTGGAAAACGCCGGGAAAGCGTCTAGAATAGAGCGGTGTAGGCCGTGTAGCAAGCCAAAGCAGGAGGAGGAAAATCGGCAACAACCTCCAAGCCTTTCTCTCTCTTTTCTCTCTCTTTTCTCTCTCCCAAAACTCAAATTCGTATGGCTGTGAGAGAGGGTGCTCTAAGGCCCTTTTATAGCCAAAAACATTCTGAAAATAGACTCAGGTTCAAGGGGTACTGCTAATATAGGATTTTCGCCGCTTTTCCAGCTCAAAAGGGAAGTTCTGGTGGCCCTCTTTGAACCAAACGTCAGACTTAAGCTCACCATCGATGGATCTACGTGGGATTACGTTTTTGACTCATTCGGATACCCAGATCGCACGTGGCGGACCACTTTCAGTTCGACGGTCAGTGGGCCACGATCAGAAATTCCAAGTACATATAAATGTTCCTGAAATTTTTCTTAATCCGAGGGTGTAATTTGGTCTGATTCTGACGGTCAGGTTGCTTAATACTGACGCGTCAACGAATGATGCCAGATCACTATTCCAGATATTTATTTTTGGATATGAATAGTGTTTTTCACACTACCTCGCTCCGATTCGAAACGAATGGCCGTGGAACATCGGATGGAGCTGATTTTTGAGATGATTGTTAAGCCCAGTGGGGCGGTCCTAGTTCCTTAGCTTCGGGTTAATCGGACTCCCGATGTACGATCTAGACTTAATACGAAGTTTCGTTTCATTCCCAGAGCGAGAGGGAAATGAGTTTGGTTCTAAACTTTAGGGTAACCTAGCGTCAATGATTCTGCAAGTTTTGGGTCTTGCAGATCGTATTTAAAGCGATTCAAATGGATTTCATGGCTAATCTAGTTTAACACCTAGTTCACTTTGTCAATTTCTAAAGGATTTAATCCTAAGTGATTTTTTGTCTGAGGTGGAACTTAGTCCATTGTAGTTTGTATATAAAGTGATCCAAGTTATACTACTTAGCTAGTTTAAGATAGTGTCTAGGGCGAAGGTGCTTTGAAAGATTGAAAGCACAAGGTAGTGAAAGGTGGGATTTGTGAAGAAAATGATTTAAGGGACGATTTGAGACTTTAATTGAGCGTTTAAGAAGTTAAACCTGTGTTAGGATTGACCCATTGCCTAAGGATGTCTAATCCCAAGTTGGCAAAAATCTGGGGCGTTACAGATCAAGAGTAGTGAATTTCGTGTAATGGACGAAACAATCTCTGTTTCACCAGTAGCTCAAGAAGATGAGGGAGGATGGAGGATAGTAACATCCAAAAGTCAGAAAGTTCGATCTACTTCTGCAAGAAACATCATTCACCAAGTACTGGGTCGATTATGCCAAGTGTCGTAAGACACAGTCCTGCTTCGGTCATACAATCATCTCATTTGAAAAAAAAATGGAAAGGCCTATCACTCCAAAAGGTCTTCCGATACTGTTAACTATAACTATAAAGACATCTTCCACAGAATCATTGCGAGTTCAGAAAAATAAAGGGAAGGCGACTGTAACTAGCAAATGTTCACTCATAGCACCTCTTGCAAAAGATTTCAAGCAAATTCATGCATTGAGAATACCACGATTTGAGTCAGTTAGTTCTTTAAAGCGACAATACTTTGGTTTCAAATCAAATAGTAGTTCATCTTCTTCAATAGCGTTAGTAGCACGGTGCTCGCTTCCTACTTCAATATCAAGACAATTAAAGTATGAAGAAACAGAAAGCTTGTCAACAAATATTAATCAGCCTGATCAGTTTTTGCTAGATGAGCATGTGGCTGAAGGAAGTCCCTAATATTCTGACAGTGATTGTTGTGAACAACATTGAACCACAAGTAGAAAGACCACAACCGCAAGCGGTTAGATTTCAAGAGCCAATGCCTAATATTACTCAGAATATCACGCAAAAAAATAATCTGGTAGATGGTTATCGAATCTATTCATGTAACACCTTAAAAATTGGGAGTCGAGCAAACCTCAGCTCCCGAGTTCCAACGCATCACTTATGCAACACAGATAATGATGATTATGATGAGAGCATTGAAACATGAATGAGATTATACCAAAACAGCATATCATACTCCAAAGACAGTTAAATTTGCAAGCGGATGACTGTGATAGATATATAAAATATATAAACTGTGGTGAGTCTCCACAGTGTGATAATGTTACCAGGTTAATTCATTACAAGTACAATTCCAAAATATACCAAAAGTGTAAGGTCCTCTAGTCAACATCCCTGTAACCCCATCGATCAAGACACGGCTCACATGAAGCCGTCAGAATACAACATATACAAGAAGTATCCTCGTCATCACAAAAGTTCGACTCCGCCTCATAAGCATCGCCATCACCTGTAGCTACAACAGGGTCTGGTTGGTGTGTACAACACCGTCCCATAACGTGGGAGTGAGTGATCAACTCAATGAAACAATAAAGCATAGGTTAACATGTTATCAAATCAGTCAAGCAGTAATGATAAAGCAGTATAATCAACATTCCTAAGTACTGTAATTAATGCAAGGATGAGATGCGATTATGATGCATGCCCTCGCCAACATACTCCCTCGTGTGACACCATCTTACGTCCGCAGCATGCTGTCACCCTCAGTGCTCCACATCTTCCAGGCACATGCAATGCAATGATGAGCATGATTACCGAGTTATTATTAGTCCATTTTAAACAGCAGTATTGGGAAACTAAGGTACCTTCCTTATATCATTCCCAAACAATGATCCATTCTAGGGTCGTCAATCCTAGATAATCTCATACGATAGTGTGGTTCTAGGTCGCTGCAAGGGCTGTTACACGGAATCGTTGCACCACTCCCCCATCACCTTATCAATACAGGCCTAGTTTATACTCTGTTTACTACGGGAAGGCTCATCGCCTCTCCGTAGATTCAGAGTATGCTTGGGGTCACTACACTGGGTACGGTTAGGGCTGCTAGGGCTGTTACACGGAATCGTTGCACCATTCCCCCATCACCCATCAAAGTAGTGTAGGCTGATAGCTCGAATATAGTGTCCCATACCACTATAATCAACTCACGAGTCTGGTTGCTTAATGGTCACTACGGGGAGGCTCGTGGCCCCAGCATAGGCTGATAGCTCGACCACGGTGTCCCATACCACTATGCCCAGCTCATGAGTCTTAGCGGATCGAGGTACCACGGTTAACGGGATTCCACTGGTAAGGTTAGTACCTCAAATTCAAACAGAGGCCTCCAAACATGGTGAATATACATAAGGCAGATCGGGTTACTTGACGAGCTCGGCTAGCTCGAGCGCACGACAAGTTAAACGACATGAAGTGCATAAGCACTTCGCGTGGCCAACTACTATCGCCAACCGACGTACGACTCGGGTTCGTCGAACACATCTCATGTGGCGAATGAATCTCAGCCACGAATTCAATCCTGTTACCGATTGCCTGGACTACACATTAGCCCCAATCACATTTAATTACGGAACAGTTAAAGCAGTAATGGATTAAGATTTCAATCTTATAATCAAATATCCCATATTGTCCGCTTAGGGCTACCAGGGCTGTTGCACGGAATCATTACACCACTCCCCCATCACCCTTCACGGCCCTTATGGAATATAATTTAAACATGAATTTAAACATATGCATTACATAAATAAAATCATACAATCAGTTGAGCATGCTATGAAGTACAACATAACCATGAGTTTGTACATATTCAATTCCTAATCATACAGATATCTAAAGACATTATACACATAGTTGAAGGAGTTGAGAATCATATCTCAACACCCTGAGACATTACAATTTACTAACTACTACTCATTCAGACATTTCAACAAACACTTTAGACTACATACATTAACATACATGACATATGTTGATGACATAGGTATTAGGCCAAATCCTCTTATTAGGGAGTTGCCCCAATTATAACACGCGTGCACCCACGACGGATAGTCATGGCAAGCAGGAATCTAAGTTCCATATTCATTCAATCATTTCCACAAACACTTGGGCTACACATTTTAACATATATAGTGTATAGTGGCCGTGACATGATTTAGGGCAAATCCTTTCGTCAAAGGGGTATCGCCTATATAACAATCATATATCCATGACAATTAGTCATGGCGAGCATGAATGTAAATTCTTTACTCATTCGGTCATTTTCACAAACACTTAGAATACATTCTTTTAACACATATAACGTGTACTAGCAAAAACATGTATTAGGGTGAATCTTTTCGCCGAGTGAGTATTATACATAGACATAGCATGTTCATACAGTAATTAATCATGGCTAACATACTTTCATAATTTGTATGTATACGGTATTTTCTACAAATATGGAGAATACAGTATATTCAACATAGTTAACGTATAACTGAAAAATGAAACGGACAACACTTTGTACATGTGCAATAGCATGCAGATCATGAATCTATCATTATCTGACATTGAAAGTGTTGAAAACCATAACCTATACATCTAAATTCTGCACCTTTTGTCGTAGAATCGTAACGAATACGCTAGAATTCTAGGCCTTCATCAACGTCGATATGACGACCTAAATCACGAGTTACGTTAGCTATTTCGCTACTTGAATCAATCCAAACCCTAAAACAGGTTAGGGTTAGGGTTTTCTTACCTAGAAATGTAGCCGGAATCATCGGAAAAATGATTAGAAGGGGATGGTTAAGCTTGTATAGAGGCAGGGTAGAGTGGCGGGGAATGCTCCCACATCTCCCACACTTTCTCTCTCTTTCTTCTCTTCTCTCTCCTTGGTTTTTCTCAAATTCATATGGGATGAGAGAGTGAGGGTTTAAGGTCCTTATATAGGCCCAAAACTCTTTAAAATAGACTCCAGGTCAAGGTATACTTAGGTTATAACCAAAGCGGGTCCGTTTCGATCCAACGGAGCACTTCTGGCAGCCCCTTTTCTGTGAACGGTCGGACATAAGCTCACTAACACTGGATCTAAGTTCAGCTGAGGTTTTGTTCCAGTCAGGTTTCCAGATCACGCGTGGCAGACCAGTTTCAGTTCAACAGTCACCACAACTCGATCAGGGTTACAAGTATATGGACATGTGTATGAAATTTCCCCTGATCCGAGGGTGTATTTGGGTCAGATTCTGACGGTCTGATTGCTTATATCAGGCCCGCAAGTGACAAGTCTCAGATTACTTAAATGAGACTTGATTTCTTAAGAAATCTACATTTTCTCACACTCTTCAATCCGGGTTCAAGCGAATAGCCATGGGACATTATCTGGATTTGACTTCCAAGATGGTTGTCAAGCCCAGCAAGGCAGTCCTAACCGTTTAACTTCGCGTTAATTAGACTTTCGACGTGCGGTTTAGATCTGATACGGAGTTTTGTGATGCTCCTGAGAGTAACCAGGTAATGAGATTGATCCTAGATTTTAGGGTAACCTAGCGTGATCTGGTTTAGCGCTTAGTTAACTTTGTCTAATTTCTAAAGGATTTAGTCCTATAAGATTTCTGTCTGAGGTGGCACTCAGGTCTTTGTACGGATTTCTAAAGTATTGTTCTTCATTACCTAATCTTTAGGATTCATGCCTAATATGAACGTACTTAGAAGCATTTAAAGAACACGGTGGTGAAAGGTGAAATGGGAGATTGTGAAGGAAATGGGTTTAAAAGCAATTTTAGACTTTAGGATTGAGTTCTGACAAGTTAATAAGGTGTTAGGATCGACCCATTGCCTAAGGACGTCTAATTCTAGGTTGGCAAAATCGGGGATGTTACAATTCATCTAGAGAATGAACGAAGTCAGAATTAAAAATTTTAATATCAGACACCATATCCTTGTTTAATAGAAGAGATGCCATTTTCCGTTGACTTCAAACACCCAAACTTTCAGAAATTCAATGGGAATGGATCACCAGAAGAGCATAGATGCATTTCATAGTAAAGATGGGAAATTTCTCTAGAATTCCTCAATATTGTCTGCGATTATTCGGATCTTCTCTGACAGGAAGAGCTTTCAGATGGTATTCAAGTTTAATCCTATGATCTATTCATACCTGGGAACAAATGCAGATGCTTTTATGTCAAACTTTTTCTCTTTGGACCGAGAAGTTAGTTTGACCGAACTGGCCTCTATTCGTCAAGAAGAAAATGAATCAGTTGAAGAATTCATCAGTCGATGGAAGGACTTGGCAGCATCATGTCAACATCCTCTGCGGGAATTAGAACAAGTGGAAATATGTTTAGAAAGCATGAGACCAGAACTGACATGCCACTTGATTAGTAAAGATTGGAGAACTTTTCATAATTTTTCTATGATGGCTTATGCTCTTGAAAAGATGATGGAAAGAGTGTCTGCTTTTCAGTCAAAATCAACCCACATAACTTAGAAAGAAGAAACCAAAGAAGATTATCAGAATATTGAAAGAGACAGCAATGAAGAAGATAGAAATGGTCGTGCGGTTATCATGACATATAAAAGGTCCAGGCAAAATAAAAATCATATGAAATATGCATTCTCAAGAAAAGATATACTTCCTATGCTGAATCAGTTGTTGGCTATGAAGCGTATTGAATTACCTCGGCTAAGACACCTCAAAGAAATAAAAAATACAGGAGGAATGAATTATTGCCATTATCACTGTAAATTTAGACATCATATAGAAAATTGTAATCCCCTCAGGAAAAAGCTATAGATAATGATCGATAAGGGAGAAATCGCTATGGAAAGAGCGTGACAGAAAGGGAAAAATGGAGAAAAATGACAGAAACTCGATAAAGAAAATTCTAGGGACATCCGCGTTAAAAGACGATAACATGCTTCGTATGGTGAACCGTCAGTAATTGATAAGATCGAGCTGTCATAGCCTAAAAAAAAACTCAAATGAAAATAAGCGAGTGAGGTAAAAGATGTAAAGCTACGATAAAAAGCATATTCGTTGTAGATATGCATTGCAATACCTGCTAGTTCAGTAAATGACCGCTATTTTGATTTCAAAAGGTATCGGTATGATACTTCCAAAATCAAAAGGGGGCAAGATAGGTGAGTAAAAGCTATGAAATATATTTCTCACCATAGAATGTATTTCTTTTGTATATAAATAAAATGCAGGCTTTCAAGCATATCAAGTCATCACCAAATGCAAAGCGCTAGTGACAATCACTAAATGCGAAGCGCGAATGACAATCATAAAATGAAAAACATCGATGATTATCGCTAAAATTAGTAATTATCATTGTTGTTATCAATTGCTGATACAATATTATCTTATCTCACCTTATTGAAATTGTTATCATTGCCATTCATGGCAGTGAAATAGGCACTGGAATAAGCCTAAATTGGCCAACCACACAAATCATTCATGGCAATGAAAGAAAGTTAAATAAGCAGTGGAATAAGCCTATATGGCTAACCACACAAATCTAACTATATCGATAACAAATGATCATTTAAGGCAGCTTAGTGAAGCCTATATGGCCAACTACTCATAAGACCTACAAAGCTTCAACGATTTAAAAGGGTCGAAATTGGCCTGCTTGAAATTGGCGGTAAACTATCTTGCTCTTTGAGCCCAGTGTCAAGTCCAGTTCAGTCAAATCTGGTCGTCCAGTTCAGTCAAGTCTTGTCTGGTCGAGTCAAGTTCAATCTTGTCTACTTAAAGTATGGTCAGTCAAAGTACACTAGTACCATTGCTCAAAAAGCATAAACTATGCATAGCAAAATTCAAAATCCTGCAAATACATATTTCAATTTAGATATGCTCAAATACACAATTGCCTGATGAAAATTTTAAATATTGAGTAAATAATCATGCAAAAATGCGTTTCTCTTAAATCAGGTTCAAATTGCAGTGACAGTAAATGCCTTCAAGATATTGGCAATTATCTACTCAAAAGTTCAAATCTTCGAGATCAACTATTAGTCTTTAATTGTAATATATTTGTTTTGCTGACAAGAGCTGTAAGGTCTTTTCGTTTCTTGCCTTCTTGATAATAGAGAAATATTATTGCACAAGATTCTCAAAAGATAGTAGAGAATAAACTAGTGAAGAATTATCCTTCTCTCCCGGACGATATAAAGATTCAAATATATTCTTTGGATTCGTTAAAGGAGTAGCAAAGATCATCCATCCTTCAGGAGTATCAGCAGGCTTTATTTCAAAAATATTGTTTTCTAAAAGAAATCATTATGCAACATTGACCGGGAAAGGGGGCAAGATCTATGTCTTCAGAGTAATCTATACCTTGGTCTTTCTGATAATCTCTTATGCGTAGCGAAGGAATTTATATGCCGATATCGTAACTTCTCACTATCCTAGTAATGATATCGCAAGATTCCAAGTACTAGATCTAATGGAGACAAAGAATAAACGAAATCATCATCAGTAACTTATATGACCTTTGAAAATTTATTAAATGGAGATTAAAAGAAGTCTTGTCGTTTTTCAAAATCAGCAAAGATCTAAGGAATGTTAAGGAGCACAAGCTAGAAACAGCTCAGCAAAAAGACTCAGTGGTTGAACCTTTGGAGCTAGAAATGATATCTCTAAAACTGTTATATAACAAGTAAAGGATGCAGTGCGAAGCACAATGATACAGCGAATATCACAATCAACCTAAAAAGAGAAGAAACTCTCAATCTATTTAAATAATTATCAATGCTTCATAAAGCTAAATTGGAAAAAATTATAATGTCTTGAGATATTAATTCTGACTAGTTTGGCAGGAAAGGTCATTATTCGAAAGCTTGGATTATGCAGATCATGAATAAAGAAAACAATAGAAAAAGTTACTGCGGCAGGAGCAGCATTAAAGAATAACCCCAGATATAGAGTTGAAGGAAAGAATCGCTGGAGTTGATCAAAGAGACCGTTGCAACTGCAGTAGTTTTGAAAGATAGCTCTCTGGTTAAGATACTCAAAGACGAAGTTGTCACAGCTGTTTCAGAGATGTGTTTGGATGAAAAGAGAATTTTATCCTCTCTAGTGAAACATCCACTCGACAGTACTGGCTGGGGGCATTCTAGTCTTCCGTTTGAGCGCAATCATCAAATCTTTCGTTCGAGCACAATCATCAAATCTTCCGTTCAAGCATGAGCATTCAAACCGTCCATTCAAGCGAAATCATTCAAATCTTTCGTTCGAGCGCGTTTGTTCAAATCTTCAGTTTGACCACGATCATTCAAGCCTTTCATTCGAGCGCGAGCATTCGAGTCTTCTGATCGAACGCCATCATTCAATCTTTTGGTCAAAGATGATAAGCAAGTCTTCCATGCAACCATGATCATCCAATCATCCTTCAGTTATAGTTCATTCAAGTTCTTCAGGTAGAGGAAGATCGATCCTCCATTTGATTTCAAGAATCAATCAAAGAAGGATCGAGGGAGTATCTGTTGGTGCATGAAAAATGTGCAAAGTTTTCATCATGTGTTGATTTGAAGAGATGAGAAGATATTAGAGACAAGGAAGAAAGAAGGAAGGTACTGAAGGAAGAAGAGGAGAAGAGAAGAAAGAATAGCTTAGTATGGCGCCGGACTGCACAACAACACTATTGATTGCGCGGGACCGCGCAACCAAAAGATCAGTTGCGTAGGGTTTTGTTCTTCGAAAAAGATCCGAAGTAGTAGAAGGTGGTTTGTGCAGGTCCGTGCAACCAAAGATCAGTTGCGTGGGTCTGCGCAGTTGGTTTCAGGAGAAGATATCCTTGAACGGTTAAGATTGATGTAAGGTGGGTCCCATGGCACTGATATCGAGGTGTCACACGTGCGAGGGCATATAAATAACCCCCTCCCCTCCTTCATTTGGACGGATTGAAGATTTTGGAGAGGAAGCGGAGCAAGGAGTAAGATTGAAGGTAGGAGAGGAAGCTCCGGTAGGTTGAGTGGGTCCGCGCAATTGATATCCGTTAAGCGGGTCCACGCAACCAGACTGCCCTGCAGTCTGTGAAGTTAAGGAGCAGACATGCTGCTAAAATGACTAAGTCTCTAGATTTCTTGTAACGCCCTGAAAATTGGGGGTCGAGCATAAACTCAACTCCTGAGTTCCAATGCATCACTTATGCAACAAAATGAATGATGATTGAATGTTGTCTGTATTAGAGTAGTGAACATGAGTGAGGTTAAGTCAAAACAGTATATCATACTCCAGAGACAGTTAAATTTGCAAGTGGAAGACTGGGATAGATAGATAAAATATATAAACTGTGGTGAGTTTCCAAAGTGTGATAACGTTACCAGGTTTAAGAATTACAAGTATAATTTCAAATTATATCAAGTTGTGGAAGTGTAATGTCTTCTATTCCAAATACCATAGCCCCGTCAATACAATACCAGGTCTTCATAGACCTATCAGAGAGTTACATGTAGGAGAACTCCTCCTCAACACCATAGTAGTAGTCTGGCTCTACTTCATAAGCATCGTCATCACCTGAAACTCAAACAAATCTGGTTGGTGTGTACAGCACCGTCCCGTAACGTGGGAGTGAGTGATCAACTCGGTGGAACAGTAAAGCATAGGTTAACATGTTATCAATTCATTCAAGCAGTAATGATAAAGCAGTACAGTCAAACAATCCTAACTACTCTTATTTAATGCAAGTATGAAATGACATGATGAATGCCCTTGCCAAACCACCCTCATGCGACACCATCTACGTTTGCGATATGCATTCATCCCTCAGTGCTTCACATCTACCACGCACATGCAGTGCGATGATGAGCATGATTACCGAGTAGTTATTAGTCCTTTCAAACAGCATGATTGAGAAATTAAGGTACCTCCCTTATATCATTCCCAAATATGATCCATTCTAGGGTCGTCAATCCTAGATAATCTCATATGATAGTATATTTCTAGTTCGCTGCAAAGGCTGCCAGGGCTGTTACGCACAATGGTTACACCACTCCCCCATCACCTCTTTAATGGTTCATCACTAAGCTGATACAGGCCTAGTTCATACTCTATACACTGTGGCAAAACTCGTCGCTCACCACAAATTCAGAGTATACTCGAGGTCACTATAAAGGGCTGCTAGCGTTGTTACGCACAAAGGTTATACGACTCCCCCATCACCTTATCAATGTAGGCCGACAACAAGAATATAGTGTCCCATACCACCATAATCAGATCACGAGTCTGATTGCTCACTGGTCACTACGGGGAGGCACGTGGCCCCAGCGTAGGCCGACAGCTCTACCACGGTGTCCCATATCACCATGCCCGGCTCATGAGTCTTAGCGGATCCAGATACCATGGTTAACGGGATTTCACTGGTAAGTTTGGTACCCTAGGTTCAAGTAGTAGCGTCCAAACATGGTGAACATACATTAGACAGATCGGGTTACTTGACGAGGCAGACTAGCACGAGCGCCCGTTGAGTTGTACGACATGAAGTGCATAAGCACTTCGTGTGGCCTAACCACTGCCAATAAGCAACTCATGACTCCGGTTCGTCAAACACGTCCTACATGGCGAATGAATCTCAACCACGAATTCGATCCCATTACCAACTGCTTGGACTATATAATAGCCCCAATCACATTCAATTGCAAATAGGTAAAGTATTAATGGATCAAGATTCAAATCATACAATCAAAGTCTGATAACATTCGCTTAGGGCTGCCAGGGCTGTTGCACGCACTCGTTACACCACTCCCCCATCACCCTTCACGGCACTTATGGAATACAATATAAACATGAATTTAAACATATGCATTACACAGATAAAATCATACAATCAGTTGAGCATGTTATGAAGTACAACATAAGCATGAGTTTGTACATATTCAATTCCTAATCACACAGATATCTAAAGAAATCATACACATAGTTAAAGAAGTTGAGAATCATATCTCAACACCCTTATACATTACAATTTACTAACTATTACTCATTCAGACATTTCAACAAACACTTTAAACTACATACATCAACATACATGGCATATGTTGATCACATAGACATTAGGCCAAATCCTTTCACTAGGGAGTTGCCCCAATTATAACACGCGTGCACCCACAATGGATAATCATGGCACGCATGAATCCAAGTTCCATATTCATTTGAATATTTTCACAAACATTTGGGCTACACATTTCAACATATATAGCGTATAGTGGCCGTGGCGTGATTTAGGGAAAATCCTTTCGTCAAAGGGGTATTGCCAATACAACAATCATATATCCATGACAATTAGTCATGTAGAGTACGAATGAGAATTCTATACTCATTCAGTCATTTTCACAAACACTTAGAATACACTATTTTCACATACATAGTGTATATTAGCAAAACATATATTAGGGCGAGTCCTTTCGCCAAACAAGTATTTTATCCATATATAATATATTCATACAACAAATAATCATGACAAACACATTTATAAAATTTATACGTATATGGTACTTTCTACAAATACCTAGAGTATGTAAAATTCCATATTCTTCATCTTCAATCGAAACGGAAAACAGACAGCACTTTGTATATGTGCAATTGCATGCAGATCATGAATCTATCATTATCTGGCATTGAAAGCGTTGAAAACCATAACCTATACATCTAAAGTCCGCACCTTTTGTCGTAGAATCGTAACAAAGTCGAGAGGTTTGCTAAGCTTTCGTATTTAATAGTTTGGTAACCTATAGAATGAAATAGGTTAGCTATTTCATAACCTACAACTGTCAAAACCCCAAAACAGATTAGGGTTAGGGTTTCTTACCTAGAAATGAAGCCGGAATCGCCGGGAAAGCGATTAGAAATGAGTGGTTAAGCTCGTGTAGCGGCAGGGAAGCATGGCAGGGAGATGCTCCCACTTCTCCCACACTTTCTCTCTCTTTTCTCTCTTCTTAATCTCAAATTCGTATGGCTGAATGAGAGAGGGTTTTAAGGTCCTTATATAGCCTAAAAAGTCACCAAATTAGACTCCCCGCTCCGAGCTCAAGCGAATAGCGCTGGGACACTGTTTGGATTTGATTTCCAAGATCGTTGTCAAGCCCAGCAAGGCGGTCCTAATTCCTTAACTTGGTATTATTTGGACTTCCGACGTATGGTCCAGATCTGATACGGAGTTTCAATGTGCTCCCGAGAGCAACTGGGTAATGAGATTGATCCGAGATTTTAGTGTAACCTAGCATCAATGATTCTACAAGTTTTGGGTCTTGCAGATCGTATTTAAAGTGGATCAAGCGGATTTCGTAGCTACTCTAGTTTAGTACTTAGTTACTTTGTGAAGGATAAGGTAGTGAAAGGTGAGATTTGTGAAGGAAAGGTGAGGTTTTCAAGAGAATGGTTTGAAGAAGGGATTTAAGACCCTTGAATTGAGTGTTTGAGAAGTTAAACAGGAGTTAGGATTGTCCCATCGCCTAAAGATGTCTAATTCCAGGTTGGCAAAAATCTGGGATGTTACAATCTACCCCCCTTAAAATAAAATTTCATCCCCAAAATTGCCTAAGGGTAATAAGGAAAGATTTAATTATTTCTTTGCCTAAGTTTTATTGCGTAGGGTATATACTAGCCTGGTTCATTTTAGTCTACCCCCCTTAAAACTTATTTCATTATCCATTTCTCATACCCGGATGGTTTGCTACAATTTATTTCTTTCCTATTTGGAGTCTTGACGACAACTCCCAATAATTTAGAGTAAGATAGTGAAAAGGCCAAGCTATATGTCCTAGAGGGGGGGGGGGGTGAATAGGACTATGCCAAATTAAAATAAAATCAGTGGAATAAATTTAAACAATAGCCTTACAATTATAAATCAATTATCAATGCAGAAATCAAATCACCTTAATACATAAGTATTGAGAGGTTGATACAAATTCAGTTCTAAGGACAACCTTACACCATAATAAACAAGGGCTTATGGTAGGACAACCTTATTTCTAGAACTTCTTTTGGATCAAGAACTCAATTTTAATAAAGATAAATGAATAGCAGAGAATTGAAATTAAATGCAGAAATGTAAATCTAATTTATTACAACAATCTCCACACTTGCTTGAAATGTAAATTGTTACAACATTCACATCCACATGTACATTCCACACAATTGAATGATAAAAGATATGAAAATTAAGCAAGCACTCAATCCACAAGACAAAGAGTTATAGTGGTTCGCCTGTGTGTACACCAACTGTTCTTGAACAGCCACACAGAATGCTACTCCACTCCTAATATCCTCACACAGGGGATATTAGCATTCACTATCAAATAGGTTTTCACAGGTTCACCAAAAACATTTACAATTATATCTTTTTAACTTGGGCTTACACAATCCAAAAACCCACACTTCTGAGTTTTCTGGCTCTCCTCAGATAACTACACAATTTGAGATTTTTCTGGCGAATCTCAAACAAAAACCAAAAAGGAAAGGAATTTATAGAGTTGTAAAATACCTGGATTTGTCCTCTTGTAGCTGCCCGGAAGAACGAATTGGAGTAGACGTTTGAATATAGAAGTTTAATGTCCACAACTCACTTTAATATGGTTCTAAGTTCTAATTGATTTTAGATTTAAACTAGTTGGGCATAGCTATATTTGATTTTGATTCCAAGAAGAAGGAATAAGTCAATTCCTCTTTTCAAATCATATTGGAATACAGAAACAAAATCAAATTAAATAAGCAATTAAAAAGAGAAAGAAATTATGCACAAAATAGCTTGAAAATAAACACAAACTTATCTCAGAGTGGAGCCTTGAATTCACTAAAATATAAAATGAAAAACTTTGAAATTCGTGTGTTATTTATAGCAGAAAAAATTCATCTTTGACTGGTCCTAGGGTCACCACGACTGGTCTTGAAATAAACTGATTTTTAAATTTTTGAGCGCGATCGCATCAGACTGTTTTACAACCGGCCGTAGGAAATCCACGACTGGTTGAAGGCAGTCCATGACTGGTCGAGACCCCTTTATGACTGGTCGTGCGACCCTTAATTTAGTCACTGGAGTTTGAGTCGTAGCATTATGACTAGTCGAAGGTTGAGTCAAGACCATCTCAGGACCGGTCGAGCATACTCCAGGACTGGTCGTAGGCGTAACAAAAAATCCGACAAATTGCAACCATTTTAGGACTGGTCTTGGAATTTCTTAGACTAGTCGAGACAGTACTAGGATTGGTCGAACAGGGTCTAAGACTGGTCTTAGAGTAGACCAAAATCTTGTAATAATATTCATTTGGATTATGTATCCAAAGTGACCTACCCTAAGGTCAATCTAATGGTCTATTAAACCTGGAACATCAAGTATGGACATTGAACACTTCAATTGCTTAGACCTTGATCTTTACGAAGCTTGATTTCTTCTCGATGTAGCTTGACTACTTCAGAAGCCTCAATGTAACTTTAAGTTGTACTTGAGTCCTGCATTTGAATCTTGAGCTTGCACTTGAACTTGAGTCTTGACCCGGAGTTCTCTCTTCATATTGTAGCTTGAATTATCATGAAGCTTGAAGAATTCTTTGAGCTAGACATCAAGTGTTGACGATGTGTCTCGAACAAATTTATCAAGATACAAACACACATCATATGGAGACGTTTTGACACACAAAATTTGACAATCAAAGAGGAATCAAATCATAGCACTTACAATCTCTCCCTTTGTCAAATTTGTGACAAAACACTTCTCATACTTCAATAAGATAAGCATCACTTATACAATAACGAATCATGCACCAGTTGTTAACGGAGACAACTCATACTCCCCCTGTCAACACAAACTCAACTCCCCCTGAGTTAATACACCTCAACTCCCTCTGAGAAGGTTTACATCATATCAATCATACCTCATAAAAAGAATGCACACATTCTCCCCCTTTTTGTCAAAATATGACGAAGGAAGAAACAAAGATATGTAGAGTGAATAACAATACAAGAGAAGTTTGCTAGGTGAGTCAGAGTACATATTAAAAGAAGTAGCAAGTGAAGTTTTAAGACAGTAATCCACACAATCAAGAAACAAAACTTGGTAAACTTGATACATACCAAGATCAAATTTTAATTTGTTAAACCTGCTTTTGTCGAGTGGTTTAGTGAAAATGTCAGCAAGCTGAGTCTCAGTAGGAATATATTCTAAAGATATTATTTTTTCTTCTACTAATTCACGAATGTAATGAAATCGAATGTCAATGTGCTTAGTACGTGAATGCTGGATTGGGTTTTTCAAAATGTTTATTGCACTGGAATTATCACAGTTTAAAACCTTAGAGTCTTGTGCGATTCCATAATCACTCAACATACGTTTCATCCAAACCAACTGAGTACAAGCATTTCCTGCTGCAATATATTCAGCCTCAGCAGTTGAGAGTGATATGGAACTTTGTTTCTTGCTAAACTAAAAAACCAGACAGTTTCCAATGTAGAAACACCACTGCTGGTTGATTTTCTATCATCTATATTTCCTGCCCAATCAGCATCCGAATACCTAGCCAATTGAACACTAGAATCATAGGGATACTAAAGATCCAGATTAACTGAACTTGCGACATATCGAATAATTCGTTTAACAGTAGTTAAGTGAGATTCTTTAGGATTAGACTGATATCTAGCACAAATTCTAACACTTAAAGCAATATCAGGTCTACTTGCAGTTAGGTAAAGTAGGCTACCTATCATACTACGATACAATTTAGGATCTACATCTTTACCTGTAGAGTCTTTTGAGAGTCTTAGAGTTGTACTCATAGGAGTATCAAAGTTCTTACCATTTTCAAATCTGAATATTTTAATCAAGTTTAATGCATACTTAGTTTGTGAAATAAAAATTCCATCAGATTGTTGTTTTACTTGCAACCTTAGGAAATAATTTAATTCACCAACCATGCTTATTTCGAATTCAGATTTCATCAGATCTGCAAACTCAACAGTCATGTTAGTACAAGTTGATCCATAAATTATATCATCAACATAGATTTGAACCATTAAGATATCATCGTTATGTTTCTTAACAAAGAGCGTCTTATCGACACTACCCATCTGAAACTTGTAACTTAGTAGGAACTTAGTTAATTTTTCATACCATGCTCTAGGAGCTTATTTCAGACCATAGAGAGCCTTTTTAAGGTGGTATACATGATTGGTAAGCTTAGGGTCTTCAAACCCAGTCGGTTGGTCAACATATATCTCTTCATGTAGATCGCCATTCAGAAAGGCACTCTTTACATCCATTTGAAAAATTCTAAACTTTCTAAAACATGCAATAAATATGAAAAGTCTGATCGATTCAAGGCGAGCAACTGGGGCAAAAGTTTCATCATAATCAATTCCTTCAATTTGGGTGTATCCTTGCACAACTAATCTTGCCTTGTTTCGAATGATATTTCCTAATTCATAAGACTTGTTTTTGAAAATCCATTTTATTCCAATAATATGTTTATCTTTAGGTCTAGGAACAAGGTGCCAAACATCATTTCTGACAAACTGATTAAGTTCTTCCTGCATAGCAACTATCCAGTTTTCATCAGAAAGTACTTCTTTCATGTTAACCGGTTCTATCTGGGATGTAAAGCATACGTAGTTACATATGTCCTCTAATTGTCTACGAGTGCGCACACCAGTGAGAGGGTTTCCAAGTATTTGATCAGTTGGATGATCTTTAACCGTTTTTAATTCAGAATTAGTTTTACTTGATGAAGTATCTGGATTTTCATATATAAGAACTTCATCATTATCTGAACTAGGGGCAGGTGTGTTCAAGTGATCGTCAATTACTACATTTATTGACTCTTGAATCACACCGGTCCTGTTATTCAGAACACAATATGCACAACTGTTTAAAGAGTATCCTAAAAAGATCCCTTCATCACTTTTAGTGTCGAACTTTCATAGATTTTCACGATCACGTAAAATATAGCACTTGCTGCCAAAAATTCGAAAGTATTTGACAGTAGGCTTTTTCTCAAACCACATTTCATAAGTCATTTTATTATTAGATTTGCAGATATAAACACGATTAATAATGTAGCAGGCAGTATTCACTGCTTCAGCCCATAAATTTCTAGGGAGCTTTATGCTATTTAACATAACACTTCTCATTTCTTGAAGCACTCTATTTTTTCTTTCCACAATACCATTTTGTTGTGGCGCAATACTTTATGAAGATTGACTTACAGTCGGGGTACCACCAGTTACGATTCAGGGATGAGGACGTGCAAAAGACAGCTTTCAGGACCAGTTTTGGGCACTACAAGTTCCTTGTGATGTCGTTTGGACTCACAAATGCACCGACCATGTTCATGGACTTGATGAACAGGGTGTTTCGACCGTTTCTATTCTGATTCGTCATCGTGTTTATAGATGACATCCTGATATACTCCAAGAGTCGGGAAGATCGCGAGGAGCACCTGCGAGCAGTCTTTGATACTCTCAGGAAGAACCAGTTATTTGCACAATATAATAAGTGTGACTTCTGGAAAGAAGAAGTCAAGTTCTTGGGACATGTGGTGTCCAAGGAAGGGATAGTTGTGGACATTGCTAAGGTAGCTGTAGTTTAGGACTGGGAACAGCCCAGTTCGGTTATCGAAGTGAGGAGTTTTCTTGGCTTGGCAGGTTACTATCGATGTTTCATTAGGAATTTTTCCAAGATAGCCAGACCGTTGTCTCAGCTAATACGGAAGGATCTCAAGTTTGCCTGGAATGAAAAGACAGAAGCAACTTTTAAGGAGCTGAAGGATAGGTTGATGTCCGCCCCTATGCTAGTATTACCAGAACAAGGGGTCAAGTATATGATATACGCGGACGCATCTTGTGTTGGTTTGAGCTGCATTCTTATGCAGAAGGACAGGGTGATCGCTTATGCTTCATAACAGCTGAGGAAACACGAGGAAAACTACCCTATGCATGACCTCGAGTTAGCGGCTGTCATTTTTACATTAAATTTCTGGAGACATTACCTCTATGGAGAGGAGTTCGAGCTCTTTTGTGACCACAAGAGCCTTAGGTCATATTCACTCAGAAGGACTTGAATATAAGACAGCGACGATGGATGAAAACCTTGAAAGACTTCAAGTTCGAGGTCTCCTACCATCCTGGCAAGGCTAACCTTGTGGCAGACACGTTGAGCCGCAAGAAGCTGATAGCATTTGTAGCTCCGCTGATGATAGCAGAGTGGGACATGGTAGAGTTTATACAAGGCTTTGAGTAAAAATTTACAGTCGAGTAGCCATTCGAGAGCATCGCACATATGCATGTACAACCACTGATTGATGACCGAATCATCGTGGCTCAGGGAAAATATGAGGGGTTGTTAGAGTTGAAGAAACAAGCTAGTGATGATGCAGATTCTGAGTGGAGAGTTGGTACGGATTCAGGCTTATGTTATTGTGGCCGCCTATGCGTGCCAAATCTCCATGACTTGAGAAAGGAGGTTCTCGAAGCTGCTCACAACTCGAAGATGGTGATGCATCCTGGTAGTACAAAGATGTATCGAGACATGAAGAGGTCGTACTGGTGGGACAACATGAAGGTCCACATAGCAGATTATGTGTCCCATTATCTCACATGCCAGCAGGTCAAGGCAAAACATCACTGATCTCTTGGACTGCTTCAGCCCATGTCCATCGTTGAATAGAAGTGGGACTTCATCTCTAGATTTCATCTTAGGGCTACCGAAGATGAGGATGGGACATAATTCCATTTGGGTGATTGTGGACCGATTGATGAAGTCGGACCATTTCCTCCCTATTAGAGTTTTGAACTCCGCAGACGAGTTGGCCAGGTTGTACATCAAGGAGATTATGCGTCTACATGGAGTTCCTCTGGAGATCGTGTCAGACCGAGACACGTGATTCACATCTATCTACTGGACCCGTATCCAGGAAGTAATGGGTGTGAAGTTAAAGTTCAGTACCACGTTCCACCGACAGACTGACCGGTAGATGGAACGGGTAAACCAGGTGTTTGAGGACATGCTGTGAGCTTGTGTGCTTGATTTCAAGGATAGTTGGGATGGTTGCCTTCCTTATGTAGAGTTCGCTTATAACAATAATTTTCAAGTGAGTATTAGCATGGCTCCTTACGAGACACTGTATGAGCGTCCATGTAGAGCACCGCATTGCTGGGCAGAGGTTAGCGATAAAAGGTTGATAAGTCCTGAGTTAGTACAGGCGACCTCAGAGAAGATTGACATTATCAGGCATCGACTTCTTACAACACAGAGCAGACAGAAGAGTTACACCAATACGAGATGGTGACAGTTAGAGTTCAAGGTTGGGACCATGTGTTTCTGAAAGTTTCCCCCATGAAGGGAGTCCTTAGTTTGGGAAGAAGGGGAAACTCAAACTGAGATTCATTAGCCCATTCTAAATACTCGATCGAGTGGGGGTGGTAGCATACCTCCTTGCCTTGCCCACACCACTCGTAGGCATGCACAATGTATTTCATGTGTCGATGTTGAAGAAATACATTACTGATCATTCTCACATTATCAAGTGGGAGCAGGTGCAATTGAGTGAAGATGTTACTTATGTACTGTGACCGACGCGTGTTCTAGATAGGAAGGAGCAGGTGCTGCGCAGTAAAGTGATTCCACTTATGAAGGTTCTGTGGACACACCATACTGAGGAGGAGGCTACTTGGGCAACAGAAGCCAAGGTTCACAAGAACTACCCTTAGATTCTCGAGGAGTACGAAAAGGTACTAATTTCGAGGACAAAACTTTTCTTTAAGGGTGGTAGATTGTAATGTCTCGAAAAAATCCATATAAAGACCTGAGTACCACCTCAGGAAGAAATCACTCAGGACCAAATTCTTTAGAAATTAGATGAAATTAACTAAGTGCTAAACTAGATTAGTTATGAAATTAGCTTGAACCACTTTAAATACAAACTGCAAGATCTAAAACTTGCAGAATCATTAACGCTACATTACCCTGAAACCTGGGACCAATCTCTAAACCCGGTTGCTCTCGAGAGTACCTTGAAACTTCGTATCGGACTTGGACTATGCGTCGAAAGTCCGTTGACCACTATGACCGCCTTACTGGGCTTAACAACCATCTCAGAAATAAAATCCAGATAATATCCAGAAGCGACAACTTGGGCCTGGAGCAAAGTGTGTGAGAAAATTGAATACCTTTAGAAATTGAACTCAGATTTAAGTGATTTGGGTCATTCGCTTGTGGGCCAAATCTAAGATTTTAGACCATCGGAATCTGACCCAATTACACTCTCGGATCAGGAAAAATTTCCAACACATGTCAGTGTATTAGGATCCCTGATGAACACTGGTGACCGTTGAACTGAAACTGGTCCTCCACGGTCGATCTGTAAACCCAAGCAGACCGAAACCTTAACTCGACCTAGATCCAATGTTAGGGAGCTTAAGTCCGACCACACACTGAAAGGTGCCACCAGAAGTGCTCCGTTGGACTGAAATCACCACCTCTTGGTTATAACCCAAGTATACCTTGGCGCTTGGACCATTTCCATCAGTTCTGGGCCTATATAAGGGTCTTAAAACCTCTCTCTCTCTCTCTCTCATTCCATACGAATTTGTAACCCTAAGAGAGAGAAAGAGGAGAAAAGAGAAGAAGAAAGTGAGGAGAAGTAAGAGTGAGTGAGTGATAGTAGCAGGGATTCATTCCTGCCATTCCACGTGCTTTACCACCATTCTTGTATTACTATACGGGCATTTTCGATTCCGTTCTTAGGTAAGAAAACCTAACCCTAATCTGTTTTAGGGTTTCAAATAGTGTAAGTGATGAAATAGCTAACCTATTTCATGCTATAGGTGGTCGTCGTGCCGTAGACGAAGACTTGACATACAAACTGAGTTCGATACTTATTTATCGGCGAAAGGTGCAGACTATAAATGTTTAGGTTATGGTTTTCAAGGCTTTCAATGTCAGTAATAATTTATGACTGACTTGATTGCTAGCACATGTGCTTAGGTACGAGGGTTTCCGTGTATTAGGTACATATATAAACTATGTTGATTTATAATGCATTCCATGTATTTGTTGAAATGTGTGAATGAGTATGAAATTGTGATTTATGCTTGCCATGTTTATTGACTGAGAATTCATAATTGTTGTACGTATGGTGAACCCTTGTAAAGGGATTTGCTATAATACCTGTTATAACTACTTTACTACATGTATATGATATGTGTAGCCTAAGTGTTTGATAAAATGCTTGAATGTGAAAATGCTTGTTTAAATGCATGAAATGAGGGTGTTGAGATAAGATTCTCAATTCCCTTAACTATGGTTATAGTATCCTTTAAATAACCTATCCTACTACTATGTGCTGTAGGGATGAAATGTCTATGTATGATAATGTGTAGTATGTGTTTGTTAAATTGCTCAAGTAAGATTTAAATCTGATTTCAGTTGTCACATGCTATTTTGGATTACTTGATGTGAATGCTATTGTTTAGAATGTGATTGGGGCTACTATGTAGTCCAGGCAATCGGTAAATGTCTATGAACGGTGGTTGAACTGCTTAACCATGACAGACATGCCTGATTAATCCGAGTCATGCGCGGTTTGTTGGCAGTGGTTATGCCATGCGGAGTGCTCGCTCCATGTCAATCGGCTCGACATATACTCGTACCAGTCGAGCTTGTTAAGCAACCCGGTTGACCGGATGTATATTCACCATGTATGGACATTACTGTTTAAATCTAAGGTACCAACTTACAAGTGCAAAACCTGTTAACCTTGGTACCTTGATCCGCTAAAACTCATGAGCCAGACATGGTGGAATGGGATACCGTAGTCGAGCTGTCGGCCTACGATTAGGCGATGAGCCATTCGTAGTGACCTCGAGCATACTCTGGGACTACGCTGAGGCGACGAGCCTTTCTGTAGCAACTAGAGTATAAGCTAGGCCTGCATTAAGGTGACAAGCCTTTTGTAGAGACCACGAAACACAATATCGTATGAGACTAGCCAGGACTTACGACCCTAGAATGGATCATTATTTGGGAAATGATATAAGGGAGGTACCTTAGCTTCCCAATCCTGTTGTATGAAATGGTCTAATAAGAACTTCGTAATCACGCTCATGCACCACATTGCATGTGCCTTTGGCGTTGGTGTTGAGCAAAAGGAATGGGTGCATGCTGCAACCGTAAGAGGAAGATCGCAGAGGGAGTGCAGGCGAGGGCATGCATCATTAATACATATCATAATTGCATTAACCAAAGTACTTGGGATGTTTGATTATTTTGCTTTATCGTTACTGCTTGATTAAATTGATAACATGTAAACCTTGCCTTATAGCTCCATTGAGTTGATCACTAACTCCCACGTTCTAGGACAGTATTTTAAACACCAACCAGACTCTATCTTAAATGCAGATTCTGACGTGACATATGAGGCCGAGCCAGACTTCTACGATGATGAGGAGGAGTTCTCATACATGCAGTTATCAGGTGGGTTTATGTAGACTGCTCTGATCAACGAGATTACAGGGATATATGATTAGTTGGACATTCACATTTTGTCATTTTATATTTTTTTTGAAACAGATATGTATTTATTCAGCTTAGTAATGCCATCATACTCAGGAGGTTGGGAAACACATCTATGTACTTTATATATCTATCACAGTCTCCCGGTCGTAAAATTTAATTGTCTCTGGAGTATGATATGTTATTTAGTATAATCTCACTTATGTTTAAAGCACTAATATAGACAACATTTAATCAATGTTGCATAAGTGATGTGCTGGGACTCGGGAGTTGGCCTCCTGCTCGACCCCCGAATTTCAAGGCGTTATAGCTAGGGAGATCGATGTCAATATGTCCATAACTCTCATAGTTGTAACATTGGACTTGCTAAGTTGTTTAACAGATTTTCCTTTTCAATTCTCAGTCATCTTGTCCCTCTTGTTACAACAATTCTCTTTGCTAAATTTGAGGAATTTCTTGAATTTTCTTTTGAATTTCTCATCCTCATCATTATCACTTTCAAATTTAATAAGTTTTAAGCTTATGTGAATGCTTATGTGATGTTTTAATGATTGCTAGTTTCTGTGCATTAGAGAGGACCTTAAAGTATAGTTCATATGTTTATAGGATACATAAGAGTTCTTCTACTTTCATCTCATCTACGTTCTTACACTCTTCTATTGAGATTATCTTAGGAATGAACATATTCAGTAGGAATTTAAGTATGTTTTTATATATATATCCTTCTGGAATCCTTCCTAAACCCCACATGGAATTGCAAATGTCATTCAGTTTAGAGTAGAATTCTATGAAAGTTTCAAATTCTTCTATTTTAATGTTTTCAAAATGGGTCATTAAGAGCTGAAGCCTCGACCCTTTATTGTGCTAGTTCACTTGTGGGAGACTTCCAATATGTCCCACACTTCTTTCCCAGTTTCACATGTGTAAATGCATTTAAATTCATCAGAAGAAACCACATAGTAAATAACATTGATAGCTTTGACATCCAAGGTATATTGCACTCTCTCATCGACACTTTATTTGGATTTATCTTTAGGAGCACTAATGGTTTTACCATCAACCACGACCTGTTACATGGGTATCGTCCATCTTTGTTTTACAATAGCCCAAACCATAAGGTTAATGAATCTTAGAAAGACCCTCATCCTAACCTTCCAGGTGTAGTTAGATATGTCAAAATAAGGTGGTCGTGTGATGGCACACCACTCCTGGGTAGACATCATTCTTAAGCCCGTTAGATCAATTCAAGGCGGTTAGGCCTTTCAAGAGCTAGACGCTTTGATACCAATTAAAGTTACACGTGGTGGACAATGGGCTATGCGGGAAATCTTGACGAATCTACAGAATGAAAGTTGTCCTAGAGGGGGGTGTTTAGGACCAAATAAAATTTTTGCATCAAAATTTTTTCCTAAAATTAATATGCAAATTAAATTAAATAAGGCAATTAACTCTAATGCTTCTAAGCTATAAAAGATGTGGCAATCAAGAAACTAGTCTATAAACATGATACTATACATGTGTGTGTGGGATGTGCTAACTATTAACACCTAGCATTCATCTAATCATGCATACATATAATTCATCTAAATAATCACATAAGCATAATTAAATAAGTGCTCATATAACAATCCCAAACACAAGCATGTCTAGTGGTTTAGTTTTCTTATTCCACTCTTGATAGATGGACTCAACCTATGAGTGTACCAGATTTCACTATCGGAGGTTTTAAATCAGGTTCACTTCTAACCTTTACAAGCATACATAAGGACTGGCTCCCTTTGAGACTTGTGTGGTTTTTATATGCTCGCTACAAAAATCGATCTTAGTCTAAGGATCTATGTTTACTCTTGTTGGATGCTCCCTTAGAAATTAACATGTACAAACTCGTGTCTAGTGGCCTACACAAGGATTTTAATTTAGGTCCTACATAAGAACCAAGGTCGTACACAAGAACCTAATTGTATTTGGCAATTCAAACTCTACAATCAATCCTACATAAGGAATGAATGTACATGGACTCTTATAATTGACAACTTATTAGATTGAGCCTATTTTTAGTGCATTTTTTGGTTGCTTGATCGATGCTCTCTTGTGCTTCAATTAGCTTCCCTTTGCTCCCTCGACTATGATGCCGATGTGTTGTTAATCCTTCAACTCTAGGATCAAACACCTTGCATGCGATTCTCCTTTTGATGACCAAGTTGATAGGAGATTGGTTGAATTTCTTACAACTAATGGAAGATTGTGATATTAGGGGATTCACCTATATGGATCTTCTAAAGAATTTAGTCATGAATATATGTATAAAAGTTGGGTCTAAACTCTAGAAAATGGTGGAGTTTAAACACATTTTTAAGGTAGAGGTTGGAATCCTTATTAAAGTGTTAATCTCAAGAAAGATGACTTAGAACTAGTTAATTTAGAGACTTGGGATGAGAGATATGATCATGAACTTACCTAAGCTTCTGTTATACTAAAAACCCATCAAAATGCCCAAAGATCAGATCTTCTATATAAATGAATTGAGTTCAAATGGTAAAAAAAGGGCAAAAATGGCTAGTCTTCGGTCACACTAAATAATCGTTCGCACCGAATTATAAGAAAAGCTGTTGGACAGACTTAAGCACCTTCGATCATACTGAAGGTGGTCTTCGGTCACACTGTTCATGGTCGTCAATTGGAGAAAATGTGGCACTTAATTACAGCCGAATTACCTAGAATTCTACCATAACACGCTGTCCTATTTTAGCCGATTTTGATCAGAGTAAAGGTGGTTTGGTGAGACCAAAGGTTGCTAAAATTGTGTAGTTTTTCCAGCAATATGGGATCTCTAAAGCCAATCTAAGGATGGTTAATATAGGCTTACATGACTTAAGGGATGATCAATAAAAGTTTTAATCATTAGGGTTAAGATCATCAAGAGGTTTAGGTTGTTTCAAGTCCAGGGTTAGGGTCACCAAGGTACCTTATATACATGTTCTTTTCTCCTTGATGGTCCACCTCCACTTGTGTCTTTGGTCTTCAACTTCTAAGGGCTCAACCGACTACATGACACAATGGACTCACGTGAAAAATAAGGTGCTCTAACACTAATTATTCCTTCATTATCACATTACAAATTTAGTGGCCTAAATGAGTCCATCATTTGTTTTCTTATTTTTGAAAATAAGATTGGTGTTCTAATCTAGATAGTAGATGGGCTATATTTAAAGATCTCAAAATATTGCATTTTCAAATAGTGATGTCCATTAAAATAACACATTGAGTTATGTAGGGTCTGCCTTGTAAGATTTGGTTATTTTATTGAATAATTTAAACTTTTTTATATGGATTGAGGTGAGGCCTATATAAGCAACATCATTTCTTACGGTACACATAATGAAGTTCTAAGAAGTTATTCAACTAGTCCCATTAGTGACAATATACTCTTCATACATATTGTGGGGTCCATTAACAACATGATTAAGGGAAGTGTGGCCCACCACTATACATGTATTACATTTATTAATTGGAGGTTGTGGTTGAAAATCCATTTATTTCAGGCAAATTATAGAAGTGTGGACCATTTGATTCAAAATAACCCAAAATCCATAATTAAGACCTCCTATCTTGACATATACTGTAACATCCCAAAATTTCTGCGGCCTGAGTACATACTCGTGCTCGAGAATTCTGGGTGTTAATAATGTATAAATTGGATGTTTTAAAAATTGCACCATATTATTATTACCTTTTTCATTTATATCACATCCAGTTACATTCATGAAGGTAACCATTCACGAGAATAAAATCGACTGTATTTATTATTTCATTAGAGTAAAAGAATTCAACAAATTATCAAATGTCCTCTCAATGGGAGCTTATTACATTATCGAGTTCACAGTGGAATTATAAAACTAAATCATAAAACTATCTTCTTATTCATTCAGTATAATCTTCCATAGGGAGATGGCCCTATACGTCTTCAATCTGTACATCATCTGTATGGTTGGAGATGGTCAATGCTCTACTCATAGTGACAGTTATCCTTTAAGATTAACAATAATTCAAGAGATTCATAAAAGTACTGTAAGGGTTCTAATACGTCTTGTATTCCACCACTACGAGAGGTATTAGCATGTGCAACCAATATATATGAATGCATGCCTAGCAAAGTGTGTGTGGCTCATCATATGTAGTGATTATCATAATGTGGAATACAATTCATAGAAAACCCGACTCGCCCCTCATCCCATAACTACGGAGATTCGTCGACGTGTCTAACGTTAACATGGATTTATGCGAATATCTTAAGGTGACACAACAATGCGGTTAAGAGATTTACATAACACGATGTGTTCATGAAGTGACTATTTGCGACATCCAATCCCGAGCAGTGATGTAACATGCATGGTGATTTACTTATATCAATTGTGCACCACGCCAACCAACCCACATAATTACGTGTTGACCAAAGGGCCGCTACTCATAACGCATTACGTCTACGATGAATATTAAGTCACTGATTTTTGATACCTCTAATACATCACTTGCATTGATAGAGAGAGAATTCAAATTACGGGAGTTTTGAAATACTAAGACACATGCCTAAGTCATAAAGGTAAATAGCACAGGCTAATAAAAATAAAGAGGAGAGTAGCAATGGCTAACTCAACAAAGAGGAGAGTGGTAATGACCAACTCAACAAAGAGGAGAGTAGCAATGACTAACTCAACAAAGAGGAGCGTGACAATGGCTGACTCAACAAAGAGGAGAGTGACAATGGCTAACTTAACAAAGAGGAGAGTGACAATGGCCAACTCAATAAAGAGAAGAGCAACAAGGGCTAACTCAACAAAATCGATAAAGGCGAGGGCAAGGCTTATATCCATTACCCCACATACAAAATAATGAAGATCACTCGTAATTAACATCATACCATAATTCCCAAGGATCAATAATTATTGGTAGTAAATTAACAGCTGTTGAGGGTCAAATATTGCATATTATCCCCCATTAATACTTGGTTTTATGAACATGATAATGCTTAATGTTTTATTTTAACCATGTTTGTGTTGTAAGGTGAATTTAAGAGCTTGGATTGAAAAGGATGCTAAAAGCATGGATTTAACATTCAAGAATCACTAAAGCAAGAATGGATCATATGAGACCAAAAATGAAGAATTTACATGCCAAAGATCTAAGAAAACCAAGTAAGGAATGAAGAGAATTGAAGACTTGAAGTGAAGAAAAGGAACCCTAAAAATTGACTTGCTTCAACTAGTCTAAGCCCTCCTTCGACTAGTCTAAGGCTCCTGCTCGACTAGCTAGAAACATAAACTTTTAATTTCATGAGATCCTCGACCAGTTGAAGACTTTTCTCAACCAGTCGAAGGTTCCCTTAACCAGTAGAAGGTTTTCCTCGACTTGTCTAAGGTTACGCAGACAGCACACGGACTGCGTAAATTTGAGGCAGTTTCTGAATTTTTTCAACTCGGTGTGAAAGTTGGAGTTATAAAACTATAAATAGGAGTCCATAAGATGTTCCTAGGCATCTTCTAGGGATTGAAGAATGGAGCAAAAGTGTGGAGAAGCCATCACCAAGAGTTTTTCTTCCTTCTCCTTGGTTGTTTTTATGCTTTTCTTAAGAGATTTTAGTTCAATTATGTCTATGGTTGGTTAAACCTCTTAGTTAGGGCTAAGTGGTGAAGCTTATAGTGTGATGGGATATTTCTTTTACTTTGATTTATGTTTACATTGAACCTTCTTTAATTCTAGTTTGATTTTAATGGAATACTTTTAATTCTTAATGGTTTATTGTGACTCAAATTACAGTAGATCTGTAATAGCTTTGAGTATCTTCTTTTCCTGATTTTGAGATTGTAGGATTGGTAAATCCTGTTGTTAGCCATCATCCCATGGACATGGTTTGGTGATGGAATCTCTTCCAATTATCACAATTCTCCTCCATTGAGAATTAGGTCAAGGAAAGTTCATATTGATCTTAATTGTATATCTTCCAATTAGATAGGATAGGACTCTAATTCTAATCGTGTGACTTGAATCAAGTCACAGGGCTCCCTGATCTCTACAAGTGGATCCATGGAAATCCTAGTTATCACCTTTGAATTTGTTAGTTTTAATCACTTTAATCACAATTATTCTCTCTATTAATTTAGATTTAGATTCACATCTTTAACTAATTCTAATTCTAGTTAAATTCAGAATACACACGAGATTAGTCCCTGTGGATTCCACTTCGGTCTCACTGAGATTATTAGTACATCGCGACCCTACACTTGGGGTTCTGAAAAAGTTTTTCATGCCGCTGGGGACTAATGGTTGTATTTTTCTGAGATTGACTAGTTTTAGAATTAGGTTAAGATTATGATTTTTCTAATTTCTATTTTTAGGTTAGGATTTTTTCTGAGTTATTTTAGAGACCAACTTTTCTTTCTAATTCTACATTTAAAAACTTTCCTTTTTTTATTTTTAGAAACTTTCCTTTTTCATTTTTAGAAACTAGGTTGCTTTCTTATTTTTTTTTTTAGAAACTAACTCACTTTCCTTTTTCTTTTGCAGGATTCCTATATAGAAATGTCTAATTTGGTAACTTCTTTCAAATTCTCTCTCTCTCTCTTTCTATTTCTAGATTTCTATCTCCCTTCATTCTTTTAGGTTTAGGTTAGATTCTAAAATTGAGGGCTGAGAGTGTTTCATGCCCAAGTGGGTCCATGACAACACTCGACGTCTCTTGAGTGAAGGAGGATTGGTTGAGGGGTTATCTATCCATCACAGGGTTAGACACCACTCGAGATCCTCGGAGTTAATTGAGGTTATGGCTGCAAATCAACCTGTAAATCAACTAATGAATCAACTGCAACCTCGAGTTGCAGAAGTCCAGGATAAGAATGAGGTGCACCATGCACCCCCGCCTCATACTTTACAAGATTACTTACAACCAGTGGGGCTAAGCACCCCTTCTTGTATGGTTTTTCTAGGAAACACAGGAAAGATAGATATCAAGCTTAGAGTGATCCAACTCCTTTCAAAGTTCTTTGGACTTGAATATGAAAGTCCATACCTGCACTTGCAAGAGTTCGACGAGGTCATAGCCACTTTATACTTTCCTAACGTGTCTGAGGACACAGTCAGGTTGAAACTCTTTCCTTTCTCCTTGAAAGAGAAAGCTAAGACGTGGTTGCACTCACTATGTCTGTGATCTATTGGCACATGGAATGACATGATGAAGGAGTTCATAAAAAATTCTTTCCATAGCATAAGACGAATACCATCAGGAAGTTGATCATGAACTTCACCCAAAAGGAAGATGAAACATTCTTCCAATGTTGGGAGTGGTTCAAGGATCTCGTCAGTTCATGCTCATAACATGGTTTTGAGACATGGCGCATAACAACTTTCTTCCATGATGGGCCGACATCTTTCATGTGCCAATTCGTCGAGATGATGTATAATGAGGAATCATGAACAAGAATGTCGATGAGGTGTGGGATTACTTTGATAAACTCGCTGAAACCGCACAATCATGGGACATCACCCCAAAACCTAGCACCACATCTAAGCATACTCAAGTAAGGGAGAGAGGTGGGATATACTTGCTGAAAGAGGATGATGATATAAATGCTAAAGTGGCCAGTCTCACAAGGAAGGTCGATGCCATGGAACTTAAGAAGGATAAGGCTAAGGAAGTTGTTTGCGGTATCTGTGCTTGCAACATACATACAACTAAAAATTGTCCAACGATACCTGCTTTTTAAGAGGCATTGAATGAGCAATCAAATGCCGTAAACAACTATCAAATTACTTTCAATGGACCTATCTCTAACACATAAAATCTTAGTTGGAGAAGTCATCCGAACTTTAGTTGGAGGAATGGACAAACCGCTACTCCTCAAGGAATCCCTAGCCAATTCTTGAATCAAGGGAAACCTCAAGAGGATCCAGTCTGGAAACATATTCAAAACCAAGAGCTTATCACTCAAAGTATATTGTAAACCCTTCAAGACCTTTTAAAGGCCATACAAGGGCATGAGACAAAAAATTCAATTGGGGAAAAAGTGATTCTTCGAGCCCAACCTTTCCCCAATCCTAAACCGTAATACGAAATAAGCAATCCAAGCTCTTCAAATCAAATGGAGCAACCTAAGTCTATCACCACTCTTAGGAGTGGGAAGATAATTGACAAATCTATTCCAGTAAGGGCTGAAAAGTGTAAGGACCTGGAAGTAGATGAAACTGATAGACCTAGTAACACTGCACAAGAGTTAGAACCGAAACTTCAAAGTAAGTCGATTGTACCATTCCCCTAACGGTTGATTGCACCAAAATCTCTCTCTAACTCTCAGGACATTCTAGAGGTGTTGAAACAAGTGAAGATCAATATTCCTTAACTGGATGGGGTTAAACAAATACCTTAATATGCCAAATTTCTGAAAGACTTATGTACGACCAAAGGATGGCAAAATATATAAAAAAAATAATCTTTTTAACTGAAAGAGTGAGTGCCATTCTAAAACAAGATGTGCCATAAAAATACAAAGATCCCGACAGCCCAATCATTGCTTTTGTAATTGGGAATTACCGCATTGAGCACACACTTCTTGATTTAGGAGAGAGTGTAAATTTGATTCCTTAGTCAGTCTACGAACAACTATGGTTGGGTGAATTGAAACCCACCCGAACCACATTACAATTGGCTGATCACTCAGTTCGTGTACCGAGAGGGATAATTGAGGATGTGTTGGTATGGGTTGACGAATTCTACTACCCGGTAGATTTTATTGTCCTGGATACTCAACCCATCATGGACATGAGCACTCAAATTCCAGTAATTCTTGGTCGGCCATTCCTTGCCACATCAAACGCAATCATTAATTGTAAAATGGAGTCATGAGTTTATTTTTTAAAAATATGACATTGGAGTTGAATATCTTTTTCAATACGAGTAAAAAGTTAGAGGATGATGATAATGCCCATGATGTTAAATTGATTGATTCTTTCATGGATGATAGAACTCCGATGACCTTGTCCTCTAATCCTCTAGAGACGTGCTTAGCCCACTCCCATGATTTTGATGATGATATGATTAGGGAGATGAGGATTATGCTGGATGCCATGCCGGTACTTGAAGTTAACTGGTGGAGGCCACAATTTGAAGAATTGCCCCAAACTGATGTAATGCCTCTAAAGTCTAACCTCAAGGCACCGACGCTTGACCTAAAACCTTTGCACTAATTTAAAATATGCCTATTTGGGTTAAGATGAGACATACCTGGTGGTGATTTCTTCCCACCTTGAGTAAGAACAGAGAGTATGCTCATCTCTTCTCTCATTAAGCAAAAGGGAGCCCTTGGATGGTTGATTGCGGACCTCAAGGGAATTAACTCTAGAGGATAATGCGAAGACCTCCTAGCAACCACAACATAAATTAAATTCAAATATGAAGGAAGTGGTTAAAGCTGATGTTCTTAAGCTATTAGATGTGGGTATCATATACCCGACATCCGATAGTCAATGGGTGAGTCCAACTCAGGTGGTTCCTAAGAAGTCCAGAATCACCATCGTAGCCAATGCCAACAACGAACTCATGCCAATTAGAGTTACTACTGGTTGGAGAATGTGCATTGACTACAGGAAGTTGAATACTGTCACGAGGAAGGATCACTTCCCTTTGCTCTTCATTGATCAAATCTTAGAAAGGCTAGTGGTCACTCGTACTATTGTTTCCTTGACGGGTATTCGTGCTACAACTAGATAGAGATAGCCCTGAAGATCAGGAAAAGACCACATTCACATGTCCCTTTGACACTTTTGCTTACTGAAGGATGTCATTCGGACAATGTAATGCCCCTACCACTTTTCAGCGATGCATGATGAGTATTTTTTTCTGACATGGTGGGGCAATATTTAAAGGTCTTCATGGACGACTTCTCTGTCTTTGGTCCATCCTTCAACGATTGTGTAGAAAATCTTAAATGTGTATTGAAGTGATACGAGGAAAAAAATTTGGTACTGAATTGGGAGAAGTGTCATTTCATGGTTCATAAGGGAATTTCCTTGGACACATCATCTCGTCCAAGGAAATTGAGGTAGATAAGGCTAAGATTAATCTTATCTTTAACTTACCTCCACCCAAGAACATATGAGACGTGCTATCCTTCCTAGGACACGCCAGTTTTTACAGGAGATTCATAAAGGACTTTAGTCACCTCTCTTGTTCTTTATGAAATCTACTTCAAAAGGATGCACCATACAAGTGGACTAAGCAATGCCAAGAAGTTTTTACTAAGCTTAAGGGCATGTTAACCACTGCACCTATCATGCAGCCACCTGACTGGAGCCTTCCTTTTGAACTTATGTGTGTTGCATCTGATTATGATCTTGGGGCGATTTTAGGCCAGAGAAAAGAAACCCTACGTTATTCATTATGTAAGTAAAACTCTAAATCCTTTCCAAGTGAACTACTCTGCTACAGAAAAGGAACTCTTAGCTGTGGTATTCGCTTTGGACAAATTTAGGTCCTACTTGATCGGATCCAAGATCATCATTTGCATAGATCATGTAGCGCTTAAGTATCTTCTTTGTAAGAATGATGTGAAGCCTCGCCTGATAAGATGGATCCTCCTACTCGAAGAATTTGATTTGGAAATAAAAGATAAAAAAGGAGCAGAAAACGTAATGGCTGACCATCTTTTCTGCCTTGATTTCTCTGATTCCCTTAAGACGACACATATAAATGACATGTTCCTTGACAAACAATTGTTTAAAGTCTCCTGTTCACCTTAGTTTGAGGATATCGCTAATTATTTTACTACAGGTTTCATACCGACACATTGGACTGCGTAAGATAAGAAAAAATTCTTCATCGAGGTATGTAAATTCTTCTAGGATGATCTATATTTGTTTAAATATTGCTAAGACCAAATCTTAAGGAGAAGTATGCTAGACAATGAATACTATAGTGTCATCTCCTTTTTTATTCTCAGGCCTCTGGCGGTCACTTTTCTACTAAAAAGACCGCGACCTAAATTCTGTAGTGTGGCTTTTACTAGCCCACTATGTTCAAGGACACTCATGAGTTTTGCAAAGCTTGTGAGCGTTGTCAGAAATTAGGAGCATTATCCCGTCGAAACATGATGCCTTTGAGCCTCATCCTGATCATTGAAGCATTTGATTGTTGGGGCATCGATTTCATGAGATCAGACCCCTAATCTTTCAGAAATTTATATATTTTGCTCACCGTAGACTATGTCACTAAATGGGTCAAAGTGATTACATGCCGGAACAATGACCATTAAATAGTCATTAAATTCTTAAAAGAGAACATCATTTCCTGGTTCAGAATGCCTCGAGCCATCATTAGTAATGGAGGCTCACATTTTTGTAATAAGCCATTCGCGAACTTAATGAAGAAATATGACATCTTTCACAAGGTGAGCACTCCATACCACCCACGAACAAGTGGACAAGCTGAGATTTTCAATAGGGAGATAAAACACATTTTGGAGAAAATGGTTAACCCTGATCAAAAGGATTGGTCAATCAGATTGACCGATGCTTTATGGGCTTACCGTACTGCATTTAAAACTCCTCTTGGAATGTCTCCCTTTAGACCTGTCTATGAAAAGGCTTGACACTTACCTGTGGAGTTGGAACATAGGGCTTACTAGGCGATTAAAAATCTAAACTTCAATTTAGACAATACTAGCTCGCTGTGCAAACTACAATTGTATGAACTCGAAGAGATCCAGAATGATGCATACGAGAACTCGAGAATTTATAAGGACATGATAAAGGTGTTCTATGACAGGAATAACCTTTAAAAATCATTCTTAGTTGGTAAAAAAGTCATTTTGTTTAATTCTCAGTTATATCTTTTTCCAGGTAAACTCTGATCTCGTTGGACTAGTCCTTTCACTGTTACTAATGTCTATCCTTATGGGGTCATCGAGATAAACAATCCGAACAATGGGAATGCTTTTAAAGTAAATGGACATCGGTTGAAGCCATTTGTTAATAAATTTGATTTAGAGGACATGTCCATACCTCTGATTGATCATGTTTACCAGGATTGACCTCCTAGTCTGATGGAGGTATAATTAGGTTTATTGCTTTCATAGAATTTAGGACTAGGATAGTTTGCTTCTGCTATTTTAGGATAGTTTGCTTTCGCTATTTTAGGATAGTTTGCTTTCCATTTGTTTAAGATAGTTTGCTTTTCGGTTGTTTAATTCTTGTGCTAACCCACCTTCATGCTTAGATCCTTTGGAAAAAGCCTCCAAATTTCTTCATCAGGTACTATCTTTCCATCACTTCTCCTTCAATTACGTTGTCTCTTTTACAAATCATTCTTATTTCTTTTACATTGATGATAATATAGATTTTAGGTTAGGGATGGGAGATTAGGTAAACTAATTAGTATTTTCTTAGTTTTGAGCAAAATTTACAGAATTTTTGAAAAATTTTCAATGTTTATCTGTTTGGAAAGCAATAAGTTATGTATTTAAGAATGTTTTGAGTATGATGAAGATAGAAATCGAATTTTGAATTGTTGGAGTTTGATCAACTAAGTAGCCTATCACTTATGGTTCTTACACTCAATTGATTAAGAGGAAGTTTGAATAACATGATAATCTAAATTACAAGACACGTTCAATTTGCTTTCTATGAATAGTACTAGATTTTCTGATTGTTAGTATGATAATCATTGAAAGATATTGAGAACCGAGTCTAGAGACTTTTATCCTCCTTAAAAGAAGAAAATGACTAGTTTAAAAAAATAGAAGATCGACAAAAAGATCATGTATGGTGAAAAGACTGAAAAAGTTTGAAAAAGAATGAAAAATCTAAAAGTAAAGAGAAAAGACTGAAAAGACTGAATGAATACAAATGACTGTCGATATAAAATTAAAAACTGGAAAAAGAAGGAAAAAGGGGATAAGTTTGGAATCAGTACTTGAGTTTTCAACCAATCTTGAAGTGATGAGCAAGGTTAACATTATGAAAAGATAGTATTTTTATGAGAAGTAAGTTGATTTTCACTGAACACTTTGAAAAACTTGATATGTGAACTATACTTTAACTTAATGGATAAAGAACTTATTTGATTGATTACTTATGTGATTCAGCTCTAGGTTTTAAAAATACCACTTTTATGTCTTGAGTCTACTCATTCATACTTGATTACACAAATGATTATTTTCTTAAAAAGGTTTGAACATTGAGCATTAAAGTTCATTTTTCATATACTTTGCTCGAGACTAGCAAAATGTTGGTTGGGGATTGTGCGAGGGTCAAATATTACATATTATCCCCCATTTATTACTTGGTTTTATGAACATGATAACACTTAATGTTCTATTTTAATCATGCTTGTATTGCATGGTGATTTTAAGAGCTTGGATTGAAAAGGATGCTAAAAGCATGGATTTAATGTTCAAGAATCACTAAAGCAAGGATGGATCTTATGAGACCAAAAATGAAGAATTCACATGTCAAAGATCTAAGAAAACCAAGTGAGGAATGAAGAGAATTGAAGACTTGAAGTGAAAAAAAGGAACCCTATAAATCTGCTTGCTTCGACTAGTCTAAGCCCTCCTTCGACCAGTCTAAGGCTCCTGCTCGACTAGTCGAAGATTCCTCGACTCGAACTCTAGCAACATGAACTTTTAATTTCACGCGGTACTCGACTAGTCGAAGACTTTCCTCGACCAGTCGAAGGTGCCCTTGACTAGTCAGAGGTTTTCCTCGACTCGTCTAAGGTTACGCAGACAGCACACGGACTGCGTAAATTTGAGGTGGTTTCCGAATTTTTCCAACTCGGTGTGAAAGTTAGAGTTTCAAAAATATAAACAGGAGTCCCTAGGATGCTCCAAGGCATCTTCTAGGGTTTGAAGAGTGGAGCAAAAGCTTGGAGAAGCCATCGCTAAGAGTTTTTTTTTTCCTTTTCATTAGTTATTTTTATGCTTTTCTTAAGAGATTTTAGCTTAATCATGTCTATGGTTGGCTAAACCTCTTAGCTAGGGCTAAGAGGTGAAGCTTGTAGCGTGATGGGATGTTTCTTTTACTTTGATTTATATATATGTTGAACCTTCTTTGAATCTAGTTTGATTTTAGAGAAGTACTTTTAGTTCTTAATGGTTTATTGTGACTCAAATTATAGTATATCTGTAATAGCTTTGAGTATCTTCTTTTCCTGATTTTGAGATTATGGGATTGGTAAATCCTGTTGTTAGCCATCGTCCCATGGGCATGGTTTGGTGATGGAATCTCTTTCAATTATTACAATTCTCCTCTATTGAAAATTAGGTCAAGGAAAGTTCATATTGAACTTATTGTATATCTTCCAATTGGATAGGATAGGACTCCAATTCCAATCGTGAGACTTGAATCAAGTTAGAGAGCTCCCTGATCTCTACAAGTGGATCCTTGGAAACCCTAGTTACCACCTTTGAATTTGTAAGTTTTAATTACTTTAATCACAATTACCCTCTCAATTAATTCAGATTTAGATTCACATCTTCATCTAATTCTAGTTCTAGTTTAATTCAGAATACACACGAGATTAGTTCTTGTGGATTCGACCTTGGTCTCACCGAGATTATTACTACATTGTGACCCTACACTTGGGGTTGTGAACAACAAGTGCAGGGAGGAAATCATAACATCACGAAAGTAAATAAAATGCAAATAATTTGTATCAAATTAAATTAAGGTAAGCTTAAAGGAAAAATCCTCACCTCTGGTGGTGGCGTAGTCTCTTACTAAGTTAAATGATCAGAGGCATACAATCAGGTTCTACTATAATCCACCTAGTTTGAGTTGATTTAGATGTCAGATTAGAGTTGAGGAAAAGTTGACCTAAATCATTCCTTAGATAGGTTTACATGTTGCCTAAGCTGATAAGTTTTCAACTTACCGTGTTTAGGTCCTTATCATTGACTCGAAAACAGAAATCCATTGTTGAGGGATAGATTAAATTTTGAAAGGGAAGAGGAGGATAGAAAGAAAAGAAAGTTAGGAGTCGAACCAGGCCTCGGTGATAGCTCAACGTGCAATTATCTTGGCCTTCACGTTTTCTTTTCTCTTTCTCTCTCTTTCTTTTATTTCTTCTTTTCTTTTCTTGTCTTTTCTTTTCTTTCTCCTTTCTTTCTCTTTCTCTTTCTCTTTCTTCCTTCCTTTCTTTCTTTCTTTCTCAACAAAGGAATTTATAATGTTCTTGAGAGCCCCAGGCGTTCGTGTATAAATTTAACATAAACAACGCCGTGTTATACCGACTTGCGTAAGATGAATTTACATGGTGCTTGCGGCGTTGTTTAACTCTGTTTCTATCTTAGAAGATTACTCTGTTCTCTGTTGGATTGTTGTGATTGTGTGTTGATCATAATGGACCATCAGATGATCATTTCAGATTCAAAAGCAGTGGCCTTTAATTGGTGGTTTGTGTGGAAGAAACTTCTGCATGGTGCAGCTCGATTCCAGGAAGAATGGTAGAATGCTGATCACTCCACATCTTTCCTTCCTTTTTGCTGACGTGGAAGTGGTCGAATCTCCCTTGGTTGGAGGATGGACGGCTTGGATTGGAGCTGGTTTCTCAGGTTCGAGCGTGCTATGTGTGGAAGTTCTTGAAAACGATCGGGTTTTCATGTGTCTTTATAACTGAACCCATGAATCTTGGTAATCCTAGTGCTATGGGGTTTTCTGGAATTTCCTTGTTAGAGTCGGAACTAGGATTGGTGGAGGTTGGATGATCCGGATGTTATAAAGCATTCGAAGCTGGGAGTTCCCAATGTAAAATTCCTCTTGTGTGCGTAGTTTTCTAGCGCAATTTTTCTTGGAAGCTATAACAGTGTGTGGAAGGTTTTTGATTGGTTTTCTTGCTGGAGTTTGTGCGGTCCATTCTTACTACTCTTTAGCAAGATCTGATTCATTCATCAGTTTAACAGCGAGTCTTTTAGTTACGGCTCCAAATTTAGAGTTCGGACCGTGTTCGGGTGGCCCCCGCTGCTAATCCCAGCATGCATCGTGTCCTACTGCTTACTAGGCCTTGGTCGGAGGTGGGGTCTGCACGTGATGGACGGTCCAGATCATCTATGTGGGCCACTAGCGATGCTAACAGACAGACGTTTGGACGTCTCGTGGGCGAGAAAACAGGAAAAATAATGAGAGCTCTCTCTTTCTTTTGGAAAACACGGTCAAACTCGGTTTGACCATGCCAGTGGTTCCATTGCACTGTGGGTGCACCATTCCTAGTGCACATTTAGTCCTTGTGTCAGGCCCACAGTGATGCATTGTAAAATCCATTCTGACCATCCTACGTAAGGCCATGAGCCCAAGAATGGAACTGATCTAAAATTTAAGTGGGCCATACTTTAAATCTTGAGTCTTATTCATGGATTTCTGTCGATCTAACGGTCCGATCCCTTCCAAACTCTGACTCATAGTACATCTAATGATCAGGGTCAAATATTACATATTAGACCCCGATTATTGCCCTATTTTATATACATGATAAGGCCTAATATCGGATTTTAATTATATTTTTGTTACAGGAGGAAATTAGGAGCGTGTATTGAAAATTAATGTTAAAAGCGTGGAATTGACGTTTCGAAGTCACCAGAGCACGGGATGGACTCCAGAGAACCAATGGTGACGATTTTACACGCTTGGGATCGGAGGAAAGCAAGCCAAAGGGGCCCGAAAAGGGTCCAGAATGCAAGATCACATGTTTCCCGCCATCCGATTAACTCGAAACTTCATACATGTGATGGGGGCCGTAAATTAACCGTACATATTAAATTTCAGCTATTTAGGATCTCGGGAAGTGGTCCAACGGACGGATCAGCCCATTAATCTTCACTTTGGGGCCCACCTGATATTTGGAACTGCCTCAACTTTTGTATCGACGGCTAAATTAATGAGGTTAAGAGGATGGACGGTGCAGATTTCTCGTAAACATCGCAGTGGGCCCTGTGTACGGGGAGTGTGTACCCTGCATATGTGCACCGGCCGTGCACCGCACCTAGCCGACGGTCAGTGCGGGCGCTGACCCGCGCCCGTCTTCAAAATCCGGAAACCGTTCCAGCGTCTTCCGCTGCCGACTGCGGTCGTCTGTTGTGGGGCCCACCTATTGTCCAAATGGACAATCCAAACCGTCCATCAGCTTTCTGAGGCAGCAATCACCTTCGCCTAGGTGGCGAAATTGCGAAAGAGAGCGATGATCAGATCTTAACCGTTCAAACGCAGATTGGACGGCAAGACAGAAAGCCACATGAACTGCACAGAATCCACCCCAAAACCAGTCAATTCCTACTGGTTTTTCGAGGGGAATACAATGAACGACACTGATTCACCATTTGATCAAAGAAGTGGGACCCACCATCATCCCAGCGCCGGTTTGCGTCCGCGAAACGCACGAATTTTAAAGATTTTGCGAATTATTGTGGGCCCCACTCGTCAACCTTCTGGAAGATCTGATCCGTCCATCGTATAGAGGGCCACGAATACTACAAAACCATGCTGATAGTTCACTCCCATGAGTACACACGTGCGTGATACAGAGGCCACAAAAGGGATACCCGGCGACGTTCAAATCTGTTTTTTTGTGATTTCTTCTGTGGGCCGTGCTAATGGACCTTCAAAACCACCCATTCCTGACTGAAATTTCATCCTGAATCCAATGGACAGGGTGGATTTTCTAGAAAACACCTCTGTGGGGCCCACCGATCACGGTTGCGAAAGTTTGTACTCCGAGTTCGTCTACGACTCTGCCACCGATTCCAGCCATCCAGCAGCTATAAAAGGGAAGTTTTGGACGTGAGGAAGGCATTCAGAATCATGGAATTCGAGATCCAGAGCCAGGGAGAGAAGAAAGAGAAGAAAGAGAAGGAAGAAGAGAGAGAGATTGTTCGGTTTAGTGTTTTATTTTATGAATTTTCTTTAATATTTTTATGGATTTTATGGGTCACTAATCTCTCAGCTAGGGCTGAGATGAAGCCCCTAATTTGATTAGCTCTTGTATTGGTTGATTTACTTTGAATATTAATTAATTTGTTTCTTTCTCTAAGTGGGCTTTATGAGGTTAAATTCCATACTTCTCCATCTATGAACTTGACCAAAGTATATATATGGAAGTTGTTTGGATGCTTATTACAGGTGCTTGTGTCTGATCAAGAACAGGTTTCTTATAGAGGAAGAAACAGGATGCTTTAATGAATCGTACATACCATGTGCCCGACCAAGGACATGAGATGTATTGTTCATGGCATTGCTTAAAGGAATTAGACAGTCTGTATGCCCGATTCAGGACACAGATTGTGCTTTCTCTGTATAAGTGGTATCAATCTAGATCAAGGTGAGTCAACAGACAAAACAAGGGTTAGGATAATTAGGGGTGGATTCGAAAGTCCTAGTGCTCTCTCTCTGATTGAATTTTCTTCCCTGTTCTTAATTATTTTTTTTTTCTTTTCTAGAATTGTGCTTAGTAGTTTATTTCATTCTTTGTTGGATTAGTTAAGGAGAATCATAGATTTGAATTGTGACGACCAGTCCTCGTGGGAACGATCTCGTAATACATACCGTATCTGCATCTGATTCGTATACTTGCGAGTTTAAAAATCATTTAAATCGTGTTGGTTTAAATAAAACATCATCTAACACCCTTATTACTCTTTTAATAAAGTTTCAACATTAATATTTATAATTCGATAGCTAGATTATTCCATTAGATGGTAATTTGTCTCATCAGGGTTGCGAGCCTGATGAGTGGTGGATGTAGCATTTCAGGGTTGTCAATTAACAATCCCTTTTTGGAAATCGATAGAGGGATGATTTGATTTATGATTGCAGATCGCTCCCAATGGTCAAATTTTACCACAATTGGTCCTTTATGGATTTATAGGTCCCTAACAACACTTGGGTTGTTCTAAACAATTGATCAATAGTAGATTAGCTACATAGTAGGGTTTGGGACCTGATGTAAGGTTAGGATAGCTAGATTGGTATCGTACACATGTACATCATAAGTTAAGTTTCACGTTAACACTTGAGAACTTTTAATACTCGGGTACTGAAAAGTTCGGGGTGTTACACATACAAGCTATCGTATAATACATGACAAAAGAAAAAGAAACAAAAGAGTTCAACAAGTACATCAAGGTGGGGCCCTCCTTTTTCGATCTTTTCTCTTTATTTCATTATTGGGAACCACCCAAACTGTTTAACATGTGGGGTCCACCACACTGGCCACATGGACAAAATGTGGGGTCCACCAGGTTATCACATGAATAGTGTGTGGGGCCCATACAGCTATCCTGTGTGGACAATGCATGGGGTCCACATGACTATCTACATGGGCAATGTGTGCGGCCCACTTGGCTCCCCCTTATGAGTAGTTTATGGGGCCCACTGTAGACACACCACCCCAAGTCGATAAGCTATTGAGATTGGACAAACCTTAATCCATACCTTAAACCCTAATTCAAACCCTGATCTATACCCTAAAACCTAATTCAAACCCTAAATCCATACTCCAAACCCTAATCCCAACCAAACCCTAAACTCTAGGAATCAACCCTAAACCCAGTCAACTTAGTCAAGCAAACCCGACAAAGACCTAACCCTAAAAATTAGTCTTAGGAAAAACCTGACCCACCATGTCAACTCACCTAGTCAGCCTACCTAGCCAACTCACCTTGTTAGATTAAGCCCAAAACCCATTTGGTCCAAGCCCACTTTCAAAGCCTAATTGGGAGTACAAAGGGAGACAACAAAGCAGCTTCAGTTGACCAAGCCTCCCCACATGTGTGGGAGAACCCAACCTCGAAAGTTAATGCTTCGGAAAGGTACGAGCGACACCTAGTGCCATGTGGCACATGCCATACTTTGGCCAGTTGTTCAAACGTGCATAGTTGGTTACCCTGTAAATTCCATCCATATGCAAAAGTCTAAAGTTACACCAATACCCCTCTCTTGAGCTAAAATTACACCTTATGCCCTAAAATCCAACCCATGAGATCTCGCCACATGATAATATCTAATCCCAACCATTCAAACCCTTTTTAAGAAAACCAGGTTGGGGGCTATAAATACTCCCCTTTCCTTCACATTTCAATCATCCATTATCATTTATCCACTCCCATTTCAAGCTTTCCTCAGTCACCCCTTAAGGCCTTAGCTTAGTCACTCCATCCCTCCATTAAAAAGAGGAAAAAGTTATAGGAAAGAGTCCAGCCTAGGTCAAGCTTAGCCTTGCCCAACTGCAACCACCTGAGCCATCGAGATCTCAATCCAACCCTTGCATCAATACCGTTCATCTAGTCGTTCAATCTTCAATCAAGCTTCATATATTTCAATCATTTGCATTATGGAACACTCATCTTATTCATTCAACACACCTTGCACTAAATTAGATCGAAAGTATGCTCAGTGGCTTGCTGATATAATCAGATCCTACCCATCAGAAACTCAGCCAATTAATTTATACTTAGTCACAAGCATTACATTCAATACACCATACATCATTTGCATGCAAGAATTGATCCTTAACCCTTAAGAGTAGTTAAATCCCGTGAAGTAGAGATCGCACATCAATACGAGCAGAGTGGGTGCTTAACACCTTCCCACTTTGTAACCATGGTCCCTTACTCAAAATCTCTAGTCGCAAACTAATAAAATCGATTTAGGGTTGAGAATCTTCGGACTCTCTCTCCTAACGTTTCTATAGGATATAATTAATTGTAGGAATGAAAAAATTAGCTAGTAGTGACTCTGATCAAACGTAATACTCTCTTAATTAAAACCCCAAAGCCCTTAAAAGAGGCACCCGTGGAAGCAAGTCAACTCCATTTGGGGTCCAACGTCCACACCCACATAGTTGCCTACATGACAGCAAAATGTGGCCCACTTTTTTGGTCCCTCAACAACGGTTAGCATTAACTTCTAGCTGGCTCATGATGTGGCCCACCCCAATATATAATACTTATAATGGAAGGAAAATAGAATTTAAAAAAAAAATGAAAAGACTTACTAGAATGGATGTGAGAGTGGCCTGCATGATCAATGGTCTACACCAAACCTTCACTCTCTCTCTAGACTTTGTGAAGGTGCAATCAAGGGGGGAGTGGCTGTAACATCTCGAATTTTCGTGGATCGATTACATACTTGTGCTCAAGAATTTTAAGTGTTAATAATGTAAAAGTTGGATACTTTTAAAATTGCACCTTATTTTTATTTTTTATTTTTTAAATTTCTATTTAGATCTCATCCAGTTACATTCACGAAGGTAACCATTCACAAGAATAAAATCGACTGTATTTATCATTCCATTAGAGTAACAAAAAATTCAACAAATTATCAAATGCCCTCTCAATAGGAGCTGATTATATAATCAAAGCTTGCAACGAAAATAAATAAAACTAAACATAAAACTATCTCTTTATTTATTTAGAATAATCTTCCGTAGGAGGATTGTCATCCATGTCTTCAATTTGTACATTACCTGCATCATCTATACGATTGGAGAGGGTCAATGCCCTACTCATAGTGATGGTTATCCTTTAAAATTAGTAATAATTCAAGAGAAGCATAAAAGTAATGTAAGGGTTCTGATACGTCTCGTACTTCACCACTATGAGAGGTATCAGTATGCGCAACCAATATTTATATGAATGCATGCCTAGCAAAGTGTGTGCGGTTCAACATCGTATTGATCATCACAATGTGGAATATAATTCATAGAAAACCTGGCTCTCCCCGCATCCCATACTACGGAGATTCGTCGATGTGTCCAATGTTAACATGGATTTATGCGAACATATCAAGGTGACACAACAATGAGATTGAGAGATTTACGTGATACGATGTGTTCATGGAGTGACTATTTACGACATCCAATCCCAAAAAGTGATGCATGACGATTTACTTACATCGATTATGCACCACTCACCAACCCAAGGGATTATGGTAAGGGTCAAATATTACATATCAGACCCCATTTATATTTTAGTTTTATGAACATGATAATGCTTAATGTTCTATTTTACTCATGTTTGTGTTGCAAGGTGAATTTAAGAGCTTAGATTAAAAACAGTGCCAAAAGTGTGGATTTAATGCTCAAAAATCACCAAGTCAAGGGATGGATCTTAGGAGACCAAGATTGAAGAATTCACATGCTAAAGATCTAAGGAAACCAAGTGATGAAAGAAGAGAATCGAAGAATTGAAGTTGTAAGTCCCCGTCCATTCCGTACCTTTTCTATGCTTATGTGCACAATGACTGACACCCTTAGCCAAACCTGGACTAGACATGCATAGTGCACACCCGACTGACCGGAACCCCAAGACCTCGAAACCTATTTCATATCGACCGCCCCGTCGCCACGATCGTGGAGGTACAACCCTTGCGTCTATACGACACTCTGTTAGTGAGATACGCCGCGAAGAATCATTAGTGTATCATGTGCGAATGATGTCATGTACTACATTCCACACATGTGCACAACACATGCCATTCACACATGCACATGCCACACATGGGTGAGAGAATCTCTACCCATGTGTGTGATGTCACACACTCATACCTCCCCTCTCTCATGCGCATGCAAAGTCAACTTCTCTCCATACTATACCCTATGTATGACATCATCACACCATGTCTTCCCATGCCCCTTTAATCCACTATTAATTCTTAATCATGTACAATTTTCCATAATCCTAGCCTAAGCTAACATTAATTGAATCTAACCACATTTTAACAATTTCTCTACATATACCCCTTCAATCCTTAACATTTCATCATTTTTCTACATAAGGAGAGAGAGAGAGAGAGAGGAGTGATCTTGATGGGCCATCAACTCCATTAATCCCATCCCTTCCATCCATCTCAACCATCCATCTAGTCCATCAAGGTGAGTACACCCCCCTCACTTGTCTTTGGAATGTTTTATTTACTTTGGAGTGTGATGTTGAAGTGATGATGATGATGTAGGACCCATTAATGGTAGGGCCCATTATGAAATATGGTTACACACATATAGATGGTGAGATTAAACTAATATTATATTGATCTAAAGCTTATGTGGGACCCACTAGTTGTGGGCCTACCGTAATGTATACTAACCATCATACATGGAAATATGGTCACAAGGATGTGGACGAAGAGAAAACATAAATATCAGCTTGGTTAGCAAGACATGGCCCCACTATGAGCCATTGTGATGTTTATACACAATCTAACCGTGTAGATTATGGGCCCCTCTAACCAGACCCTCACTCTCTCACACACTCTCACACACGTGCATCATAAAATAAATAAATAAACAAATAAAATGAAAAAAAAAAAAACTCTAGGCTTATTTATTCTTTGCCAAGCGTCTGAGGGGCTATTAAACAAGCAGTGTCCCTGCTACTTGGAGAATAAGGGAAGGGGCTGGGGACCACAATATCCCCACCTATGACATATTTAATCCACACCGTCCATCCAATTTCCGAGCTCATTTTAGGCGTTGAGCCGAAAAGTGAAGACAATCTAAATCTCTGGCAGGCCACACCATCAAAAGGACTATTTTAATAGTGATAAACTTTTAAGGCCCGCTGTAATGTTCTTGTACGTCAAAACATATCAAATATTGGGCTCATTAGACCCGTCACGAGTCAGGGAACCTAGTAGGTGGAGTGGATCGTCATGATGTGGGGCCCACCTATGAAAAACCATGAATACAAAAAAAAAAAGCAGCTCCTGAACGTTGTTGCTGTCAGCGTCCAGATGACATTGCAGTAAGCAACGTCCTACTGTTGGACGCTGGAGGAATAGTGGGCCTCACCACAGGCCCCACCATGATGCATGTCGACCATCTACACCATGCATTTGATAGGTCCCCTTTAAAAATGGGTCACCCCCAAAAATCAACCATACACGGAACTCAGGTGGCCCACACCATAAAAAAATAATAAAATAAAATAAAAATAGGAAGCTGGATAAATCAACAATATTTGTGGGTCTGATCATGAGGTATGTGTTATATCCAAACCGTTCATCCATTTGGCAAGCTTGTAAAGTCAACTTCTCTCCATACTACACCCTATGTATGACATCATCACACTATGTCATCCCATGCCCCTTTAATCCACTATTAATTCTTAATCATGTACAATTTTCCATAATCCTAGCCTAAGCTAACATTAATTGAATCTAACCACATTTTAACAATTTCTCTACATATACCCCTTCAATCCTTAACATTTCATCATTTTTCTACATAAGGAGAGAGAGAGAGAGAGAGAGAGAGAGAGAGAGAGAGAGAGAGGAGTGATCTTGATGGGCCATCAACTCCATTAATCCTATCCCTTCCATCCATCTCAACCATCCATCTAGTCCATCAAGGTGAGTACACCCCCCTCACTTGTCTTTGGAATGTTTTATTTACTTTGGAGTGTAATGTTGAAGTGATGATGATGATGTAGGACCCATTAATGGTAGGGCCCATTATGAAATATGGTTACACACATATAGATGGTGAGATTAAACAAATATTATATTGATCTAAAGCTTATGTGGGACCCATTAGTTGTGGGCCTACCGTAATGTATACTAACCATCATACATGGAAATATGGTCACAAGGATGTGGACGAAGAGAAAACATAAATATCAGCTTGGTTAGCAAGACATGGCCCCACTATGAGCCATTGTGATGTTTATACACAATCTAACCGTGTAGATTATGGGCCCCTCTAACCAGACCCTCACTCTCTCACACACTCTCACACACGTGCATCATAAAATAAATAAATAAACAAATAAAATGAAAAAAAAAAATTGCTAGACGCCTGTTTATTCTTTGCGTCTCAGAGGACGCCGCATTGCGACAAGCGGTGTCCCTATTTACTGGAGAATAAGGGAAGGGGCTGGGGACCACAATATCCCCACCTATGACATATTTAATCCACACCGTCCATCCAATTTCCGAGCTCATTTTAGGCGTTGAGCCGAAAAGTGAAGACAATCTAAATCTCTGGCAGGCCACACCATCAAAAGGACTATTTTAATAGTGATAAACTTTTAAGGCCCGCTGTAATGTTCTTGTACGTCAAAACATATCAAATATTGGGCTCATTAGACCCGTCACGAGTCAGGGAACCTAGCAGGTGGAGTGGATCGTCATGATGTGGGGCCCACCTATGAAAAACCATGAATACAAAAAAAAGCAGCTCCTGAACGTTGTTGCTGTCAGCGTCCAGATGACGTTGCAGTAAGCAACGTCCTACTGTTGGACGCTGGAGGAATAGTGGGCCTCACCACAGGCCCCACCATGATGCATGTCGACCATCTACACCATGCATTTGATAGGTCCCCTTTAAAAATGGGTCACCCCCAAAAATCAACCATACACGGAACTCAGGTGGCCCACACCATAAAAAAATAATAAAATAAAATAAAAATAGGAAGCTGGATAAATCAACAATATTTGTGGGTCTGATCATGAGGTATGTGTTATATCCAAACCGTTCATCCATTTGGCAAGCTTGTCTTAAGGCTTGAGAAGAAAACTAAGATCTAATTATCAAGTGGTGATAGTGGTCCACACTACAAAAGCAGCAGGGGATTGAGTGTCTACCATTGAAACCCTTTTCGGGTCACATAAGTTTTGGACCAATATGAAATTTGTTTTTCCCTCTTAATTGAGTCTTTGTGACCTTATGAATAGATTGGATGGAAAATAACCATTATGGCGGGCCTCGGGAATTGTTTAACGGTGAAATCATTATCTTCACTGCTATTTGTGGTGAGGTCCAGATAATCTTTGAATATGATTCATTTTTGGATAATGCTCTAAAATGATCTCAAAAATAAATAAAAATAAATGAACTATGTATATATAATAAATACGTCACTTTGGAACTCATGTAACTTTGATCTCCTTGAACCTTTCATACAACTCGAAGCTCGAGGATATAGAATCACTTGTTGGGGTCCACCCGAAATTTGGATGCATCTGAAACTTAGACTGACCCCTTAACCAAGTGGGACACACATAATGCATGGGCTGGATTTGTGAACCACACCATGGTGACCCAACAAATGATTATGAATGTTTAATGGATGGTAATCCTCTCAACTTATGTGTGTGGTATAGCCCACACGAGCCACAGATTAACTTGATTTTAAGCCCTAGGCCTACCATGAATTGGTGGCCCATTAATTATGCAAAAATGGATTGTTTGCAATGTGATATGCGAAAGGCCCGGATCTTTGTTAAAATTACTATATATTGCCGGTGTACAATCATGTGACTATGTGGTGTGTGAACAGCCTGAAATTGATACAATTATGATGAACGCATAGCCCAAATCCTATGATTATGTGTTGCTTAGCTGTAACAACCCGACTTTTCAGGACCCGAGTACACGACCCGTTTCCCAAAAACCCGAGTGTTAACCTTAAAGGATGGTCAAATAAATATATTTTTATTTTCTTCTTTTATTAGAGTAAGCAGATGAGCGTAGAATGGACAAGTAAGCATAAAGGAAAGTTCCATTATCATTTAGAATATACAAAAGAGTGCCCATAATGACTTATACAAACTAATGCCTCGAACATAACAAAACAAGAATCCACATGATCTAGTACAAGAAAAATAATATCAGAATGTAAACATAAGCCGCAAGACTGCGCAGCTCCTCGAGGTAGATGTAGTCATACAACCCTAGCACATGTACCTGGCTCCTCATCAGCTTGAACCTGAAAGTCACTTAAGACATCTGTGCTACCTGTACGGTTATATATTTGATGGATGAGTGGCCAACTCAATGTGAACTCCCCTCAAGATTACACACCGCCGCATTAGGTAAGCATAGTTATAGAACAAAGCATACAAAACAATACATGATGCAAATCTTATTATGTGCATGGATGCGTGAAGTATGCAATCATCGCCCCGGGGATGCTCATCCGTGCGATCATCGAACATGGGAAACATCATCTAGTCAGGTCCCCATGCAATTGTCGACCCGGGTAAAACATCCAGACGGTCTGTGCCCTAGGTAAAACATCCAGATAGGCGATGTGACTAGTCATCAGCGCAACATTCAGCGTAATCGCGGGGCATGAAGATCCAGGTCATCATCATAATCGAATGACTAGTCATAAGCGCAACATTCAGCGTAATTGCAGGGCAGAGTGATCCAAGTCATCGAAATATGCCATGTATGCATGATTAGCCAATCCGTTATTAATCCAATTACAATCAGCAGGTTTAATAAGCTCAAAGGTCACTACGGGGAGCACATGGCCCAGCGTAGGCCGACAGCTCAGGCATAGTGTCCCATTCCACCATCCCTGGCTCATGAGGCTACCACCTTAGGATGTTTAATGGAAACCCATCGACTAGTGGCCAATCATATTACAATATGTGGGGCTTACCATCGCAAGGTTGCACAGTATAAAACATCGAACCCATGTAGGGAAAATATCAAATAAAACCATGTAGGGCGAGTATCAAAATATGCCACATAGGGCGAATATCAAAATCATACGATAAAGACCATCCTTAAAAACCATTGGGCACAACAACCCTGGATGGTAGGCCCACATCAATGATCATCTAGACCACCACTCAAAAACCATCGAGTCGAAGGTCCATTACGATCACAAAGAGACAAGTTACATCCCAAGTATGGGTGTACATTCATACGTGGGAATTTCCCACTACTGTACCAGTTTCAGTTCCGTAAGCAATCCACAAATAATCCACAAGCATGAACAATTACACAGGATAATCATAAAGCATGTAAGACAACAATTTAATTTCCACCAGCTAACACATGTGATTATAAAGAGAGATATCAATTATGAATTTAAATAAAAACTATAACTTAAGCTAATGAGAAGATGGAAAGCTCAAGGGGAAGAATCATCACCTTATACTTGAATCGCTAACCGACGTTACTAGAAAGCGCGAGCACCCTCAAAGTTGAGTCCTACCATAGATGGCGAAGTTGTACATGAGATCATTATTCTACCAAGTGTCTATGATCAAGATTTACACGACCTATGATTTGGATTACTTTTAGGGTTTTGACATAAGATTAGGGTTTTAACCTAGGGTTTAAGCTAGATTTTTAGGTTTTGGTTATGAGATTTGAACCCCATTTTGTGTGGCCATTTATGACACTATCAATGGAAGAATTTAAATAGGTAAAATTAATCAAGTGAATTGATTATTAATTTTAGGAATATTAACAATGGCTACTATTATATTAAATTTATCTAATACAACCCACGATGGATAATAATATTAATAATTCCAAAACAATTATTAATATTAATAATGTACTTAACATTTAGCCCATGCAATACTAATAGTTATTTTGATGAAAATAAATTGTATGTTCTAACATTAATAATAATATTTTAAAAATGACAAGGTAAAGTATTAATATTTTAATAATGCATTAACTAACATCCGTATGGGAAAATTTACTAATAATTAATCATATTTAAATTTAAATAAACCTAAAACTGCTAATAACAATTAACATGAAAAATCAATCTGAGAAGAGTGGGGACTCACATAGGATGGGGCTCAACTCGACCCCAACAAGGCCTGAGCGCGGTCCAAGCATGACCTGGCCCAGCTGGACTCAGTCCCTACCGAGTTGACTCGGTTCCAGCTGAGTTGACTCGGTCTTCTCTCTCATTTTCCCTTCTCCTCTCTCTTCTTCTCTCCTTCCTTCCTCTACTCTTTCTGTTCCCTTTCTTCCCTTCTATATTTCCCAAAAATCCCAGCCATTATCTTGCTTTGAATCCAGGCCGAGTCGGGTGAGTGCACACAGCAGCCCACAACAACTCTCTCTCTCTCTCTAATTTTCTTCTCTTTGCTTTTCTTTTCTCTTCCTTATGGCCGAAAACGTCTGGATTGACTGAGACCCATCCCTGGCTGGGATCGGACTCGGGTCAGTGAGTTCAGGGAGTCGGGCGGCTCGGTTGAGCGGGTCATGGTGCGGTGCAGCAGCCGCACCACCCCATTTCCTTTCCTTTCTTCTTCTTTCTTCTTTCTATCTTCCCATCCTTCCTTTCTTTTCTCTCATTTCTGATTTAGCTGGAAGGCTCCAGCAGCACCTCCAGGTGATCGGCCCCAAGCTCAACAGTGAGTCGAGCCGAGTGGTGCAACGACCGTACCTTGAATCGACACTCCTACCTTCTTCCCACCTCTTCTTTCTCTCTCCTCTCTTTTCTTTCTTTTCTCTTTTCTTCCTGGCCTTCCGTGAGATTTGGAGTGGACAAAACCCATGCGAAAACAGGGTTGCTGGCCTGGACCGGACCAAACCCAGTTTGGATTCAAACGAAGGAGATGATTTGCCATTAATGGTGGATTCGAAAACACCACCAAATCCTTCAATCTACTTCCTTCAGATGGTCTGTATGGACCCTACGAAACTTGTGGATAAGCTTTCATGAAGCTTGAAGGGGTTTAAGTTGGTGGGTTCGCATGGAGAAGCTCTCGGCCAATTTTTCGAGTGCAGCTGCAGAGATAGAGAGGAGCCCTAATGAAATCCAGTTCCAAGCTCTCATATAGGGTTTTTTCAATGAATCCTAGACCGTAGGATTGATAACAAAAGGTCCGGATTTGTTCTGGTAGAAATCGACTCCAAATACAGCTGGTAAGAGAGAAATCCGCCCGTTGTTTTACTCAGCCATGAGTGAAAACCCTAAGGAATTTGGACGGCCAATATCTCTCCATTTGAATGATGGGGATGCAAGGGATAGGACATTCACACGGGATCGCTCTCCTGGCAAACCGAAACAGAGATGGTAGATTTCCGTTTTTAGATATAGTGTGTTTGTAAGGTCATTTTGTAGTAAGGTTTGAGTGTTCATGCGTATCGGGAAACTTGGTATAGAAGTCAAGTTATGGTCAGCCTCCCTCCCTGAAGCTGATGGACGGTTCAGATCACGTTTCTGGATGATAGAAGTGGGCCGCTGATCAAAAACACGGACGTCGTCCGTTCATTGTCTAAACGAAGAGAGAGAGAGAGAGGAATCCTTCCTCTTTCAGCAAAACGCGGGTCAGCCGCGTCTGACCGAGCACCCTGGCTCAGTGCACTGCGAGTGCATGCCCTAGTGTGCACACACCCATTGAGTGGGGTCAACTGGGATGTTTTTGAGAAATCCACTCCATCCATGATTCTCTGTGGGCTCATTTGGGTCACCTGACTGGAGATGAAGAAATTCCAAAGCTTGGGTGAGCCATACTCCCAATTTTACTTATTTCTAGCTCTAATTGTAGATTTCAGTTAGTTTAATGGTTAGATCACCTCAAAATTAAACGTCAATGGTTAAAAGAATTCTAATGATCCTAAGGTGTGTTCGGACGTATTATAGGGGTCGATCTGTAACTCAGGTGGGCCAACCTTTAATCGACATGTGCCTATATTCACGTTTAACCAGGGAGTGTGCATTAATTTCACAACTTTCATGAACGGTTGGAGAAAATTTAGGTGGGGCCCGCTTATGATGACTTATGGGGATCCATTCCATTCACTGTCTTTGGCACGCCATGCTAACCCATGGTCCCAAATTTGAAGTAGATCCGAGCTTCAGGTGCGCCGCACGATCCCGCCGAGTAGTGAGAATTCACACCGTTATAACTATAATGGTAACTCACGTTAACAGTGCCATGCATGTAGTGTTACCATATTTACAATTTTACCCCTTTTCTTTTCAAAACTTCTGCCGTCTATAACTCATAAGTCTACCGTCTAAATGTGATGAAATTTGACAGGTGATCTTTATTTTTCACGCTCTTTCCGTCGCCCAAATTTGAGCTATGATCTCTCAAGGATGACTAAGATACCACTTCAATGGGCTATACTACTCCGAGGTTTTAATGTCATGTTTATATATGTCTATTTGTAGTATTATCCGATAGTTTGGACCTGTGTTCTAAGATCTTCAAAATGACCGATTCATCCTGATGTTCGGGTGGCCCATTTGGCAGATCCAAACATGATGGATGGTCAGATGGGCTTCTAAAAATAAGAGGACTTGATGATTAGAAGTTTATCCTTGTATGTAGGTGAATGTATGGTCAGTTTAGTAAATGGATGGACATAACGTGGCTTTTTGGAGTGATTAGGGGTAGGGCTTATATAACGTTAGATTCGAGCAACTTTCTTTACTCATGAAGGTTTGTTAGATTCTAATTCTAATAGTGGGCTAAGCATATTCATATGGCATGAACAAGATGGACGGATCAAAATCTTAATCTGATAAGTGTACGAACGGATGTAGAGGTCAAGTAGCTGATTTACTATGATCTAAGAGCTGAAATTCGAGGTGTGCGGTTAATTTGTGATAATTAGGCATGATATAAAATTTCATATGAGACGGACCATGGGAATCATGTGATCTAGTGTTCACGAGTCTAAGTTAGTGGCAATTTCGTAATTACTGTCGATCTATGAGTTTTGGGAAATCTAATGACTCCACACGGTTATAGACATGTTTCTAGGCAATTCTTACAAAAGAATGTATATCTAAATCATTATGGATAAGTAATTATTCATCACGTCATCTAAGGAAAATTACTTATGTTACATCACGTGATGGATGGGCTTGTCTTGAAATTCAACGGTCAGATGGCTTGATTTATGAATGAAGATCACCCTCAATGGTTAAGCTAGTGTCAGGGAAAGGATGTAAGGCTAGAATAGTTGGATTGTTATCGTACACATGTATGTGTCACGTTGAATCTTATGGTAACGCTCGAGGACTTTTGATGCCCGAGCATCGAAAAGTACGGGGCGTTACATTAGGTGACCACTAACATGTGAACTTACGGTCCCTAACCATGAAATTCAGTAATGTTCAAGCAACCTCTAGGCCATATGAAATTGTAATGTATATGATGTCTTAAACCACGTGAAATTGTGCGGCATGAGTGGTCTACCACCACATGATCATGTGATGTGCTATCTACCCTAATTTATGTGGGATTGGGTTACTGCCCTAGATTAGATAATTATATAATGAGTGGACAACCCTTGACCACTTGACACTTTGGTTAGAGTGCGGCCTTAAGTAGTAATATCATATGATATGTGTTTAAACCCTTAAACATGTTCAATTATAACAAATGTGAAGACTCTAGTGGTGTGAGGGTGCCTTATACATGTTTAGCCCCTTAATCATGTGGGCATGTAACATATGTATGGCCACCTAATCATATGCAATTGTGGAGTATATGTAGTCGTCTAACCGTATGATTGCGAAATGCACACAAGGCCAACCAACTATATGAAATCAGGTGGCATTGGTGACCACCCAATGACATGACCAGGTGCTTATGGGCATAGCCATAGTCACCTAAACCATGAACAATTAGGTTGTACATGTAGACTTTTCTTAGTCATGAGAATTATGATATAGGTTGGATTATACAACTTGATAATGAAGTGGCCTTCAATTCGGTGTCATATGACATAAACATAACCCTTACATTATGCTCATAAGTGAGGCAGATGTAGGGACCACTAAACTATACTTGATGTAATGGAAGCTAGTTCTTGGCCTCTTCATCATGTGACATCGAATCTGAGTCATTCTCCGTATGAAGTATGGGGCGATCATAGTTTAAGAGTTAGTGTAACGTAATGTAACCAGGTATGGTGGGTATGCTTGTGATTGTGCCTTGGATGCTTTGAGATGCAGTCACTAGACCATGATACTAATTGTATGTCCACTCAACCAAGTGAAATTATGGCATTGACAACCTGACCATGCGAAAGCTTAATAAAGTGGTTGCCCATAGATGTATGAATTATGGTGTAATAAAAATAAGTAACCATGTGACCTTAAATCCTTTATTATTGCAAGTAGAGTGACATTTGTGTGGCCACTTAACCATATGGACTTCTGATAATGGAGTGGCCATAAGACCATGTGGGCATATGAGAATTGTGTGATTACTCAGACTCGTGGACTGTGCTGATGGTGTAACCAGATCAATTATGGACCTTACCTTGATGTAAGTATTACAATTTTCACCATATATCCATTAGGCTAACTAATTCTAAAACATGATTCCAAAATGACCTAGATCCAATTCTTAAATAAGTCAGATGATATGAAATAATGTTAAATGAACATATAACTTTCGAACACTTGTGAACCCACTCAATATACATATTTTATCTGCACTGTTCAATTGTTTTTCCAACCAAACAGTTCGATCATGGAGCTCGCTGATATGTGCCTTGTGCATCTGAACTGTTCTTCCTTGTACTGCCTTAATGTATGTGAGTTACCTATACTATCTACTTGTTGGGACCCACCGTAATGTTTGTGTGTGAACTCATCTGCTTGTAGTACCACTTGGAAGTAGGACCCACTAAATTGTATGAGACAAACCCACGTCATCCAATCGTGACTAACTCTTATGTGTATATTATATACTCAAGTCGTTCAACTTAGGGCTCATTGTATCTTATGAGGTTTACCTGCGCCTTTCAAACCATTGTAGAAGTACTATGATAATTATTTACAAATCCAACCTACTAACAACCCACTTAAAGGTGAAGCCCACTGCATTATATGAGTTTCACCAGTACCATCCATCCTATGGCTCATTTACTATATGCTGTATTTATGCCTTTCATCTCATAACCACTTGGTGCATGTACTTTGCATCACCACCACTTATTAACCATAAAGCCCAGTTAAGGTATAACCATCTGGTCCCAATAGAAGAAAATCATGTTAGGTCAAATCCACTAATGGAATGTTTATCTTGCGAAGGATATGGTGTAATTCTGAATACAATTAATGCTCGTGATTATGATAGCTATGGATGATATTAGTGATGTTAGTGATTATGGTTAATAGAAGTATGTGATTTAATATCTTGATTAATGTTGTTCCACTTCCTAGCATACTAAATTTATCTACTTAACCATGTTGATATTGATCATACTCATGCGCCGTGGAATGATGGTATGTGTAAGTGTACTTCAATACATTTGTTCATGTGTAAGATATGTCCTCTTCAGTTTAGTCACATGACCATGGATTGATATAGTTGATAGTGGCACATGATGATTATATGTCATTTTTGGCTTAAAGGTTAAACAGACCCTAAACTCATGACATTATATGCATAGCACATGCACTTGAACGTATGCCTTATCATAATTGCTTGAATTCATGCATAATCATGACATACATGATGATCAAAATACCACAGTCGTGCCGTATAAGATGAGTTGGATCTTGACGATGAAATGTACATTTATGATAATGACTTGGGTTATCCCTGAAAACGAGCGGGACAACGGAAGTGTGGAAATAGTAAGGGATGATGTGCCCCTTGGGTTGAAAGTCCCTAAACCCCTATGCTAGCTAGGGATACCTCACCGTCGGGCTGACTGGATACATGGGTCATGGATTTGACTCCCGCTAATGAGGTCGGGTTGAGAAGAGGTGGGTCCAACTTGATTAAGGGATGAGGTGCAAACAGGGACCGGTCTGACTCACCGGCGAGGAGAAGCGCGAATGAGGTCCGCTACTGGAATGCCGGGTGGAAGTCCACCGCAATGCGGGTATGCGAGGTCGATTGCTGGTGTCTGGTACATGGGTGTCGACCATGGTGCTTTTCAAGATATACAGTTATGATATGGCATGACAATATGATGGTGATGATGTGATTATGGATGTGTGTAATACGGTTATGGTTGTGGTACAGGAGAAATAAAAATATGACTTGGAGATGCTGGTAGCATTTAATCAGAGTATTACTATGATGCATATGCATTGCATTGACATTGGCATCATACCTTGCATACTATACGCCTTTCACCATACATAATTTCTTCGTGGCATATTTATCTTACTTGCATGTAGGACACACTTCAGACACGTGTACTCACTAGGCTTTTTGCTTAAGCTTCCTATTTCTCATTTTTTTTCAGGGCAGGAGTAGCTTGGAAGACTTAGCTTTCTCGATGCATTGTATCTAATTTTCGATTTAGTAATGCTGACGTCGTGTACCTTTTGGAAATCATTATACTTGTAACCATCAGGATCTATAATGGAGAGTGTTGCTTGATATTCTGATCATGGATTTTCATGCTCATGTATTATTAGATTAAAAAAAATTCAGTCAAAAATCTTCTTTGTGATGCGCTGAACTTGGGACTTGGTGTATGGAAGTCGAGTACCAGATTCGGGGCATCACGGAAGCTGTCCATCCCTGGATTTGGGGCGTGACAGAAGTGAAGATAAGGAAGCCTAAAAATCGTCCTGAAAATATATTCTGGTGCCAAAAAGTCTAATTCTGAAAAACTGTCAGAATGGCCTTCGATAATATCGAAGACCTGTAGATAATATCGAGAAATTCAGGATTTTTGGCTAAACTCGTTGGACATTCTAGACCGATTTAAGGCCCGTATCCTGTAAGTGTTATGGTCTCATGCTCCTTTGGTTGTCAAATTTTGATGTGTCAAAACATCTATCTGTGTCTTATATTTGTATGGTGATTTATATGTGTTCAAGACACTACATCAACACTTCATGACATTGGATGTCTTCAAGAAATACAAAGTGTACTTTATCATCCTATCAATGTTCAAAGCTACAATGTTGAAGTTCAAGACTCAAGAAACAACTTTAAGACTCAAGAGCAACGCATGAAGTAGTTTTCAAGCTGATGAAGATTTCAAGATTAAAGCTACAACAAGTTCAAGATCTCAAGCTTGATAAGGTTCAAATGCCTACATTCACTGAATGATTGAAGTTCAATGTCCATATGACATGATTCAGGTTTGAATGACCATTAGGTTGACCTTAGAGTAGGTCATTTCGGATACATAACTCAATTATATCTTTAATAGGTTTTTGGTCTGTTCTAAGACTAGTCCTAGTCCCTGTTCGACCAGTCCTGGCATTAACTCGACCAGTCCAAGAAATTCCACGACCAGTCCTAAGTTGTTGAGAATTTTTGAAGTTTTTTGGTACACCTACGACCAGTCCTGGTGGTCATTCGACCGGTCGTAGGAGTGACTTCGACTCGATCACGACTAGTTGTAAGTCTACGACTTAAAGTCCAGCAAGCAATTCTATGGTCCTACGACCAGTCGTAGAGATCCACGACCTGTCATAGGTGACCCACGATAGGTCGTAGGTTCCCTAAGACCAGTCGTGGAACGACTTTAAAAAATCGTGCTCCTTATTTCAAATATCCGTTAGAGCTACGACCAGTCGAAGGTTCCTAAGACCAGTCGTATATGCGATTTTTGCTTCTATAAATTGAACACGAATTTCAGAGTTTTACAATTCAATTCATAATATTTTCAAGGCTCCACTCTGAGATAAGTTTGTGTTAGTTTTTTAAGCTATTTTGTGCATAATTACTTTCTCTTTTTGCTAGATTATTTAATTTAATTTTTTTTTTCTATATTCCAATCTTATTTGAAAAGAGGAATTACCTTATTCCTTCTTCTTGGAATCAAAATCAAATATAGCTACGCCCAACTGATTAAAATCTAAAATCTATTAAAACTTAGAACCATATTAAAGTAAGTATTGGAAATTGAACTTTGACATTCAATCATCTACTCCTATTGGTTCTACCGGGCTGCTACAAAAAGGAGAAATCCAGGTATTTTACAATTCTGTAAAATTTCATTTCTTTTGGTTTTGTTTGAGGTTAAGCCAGAAAAATCTCATTGCATTGGTTATCTGAGGAGAGCCAGAAAACTTAGAAAAGAGGGGTTTTTGAATTGTGTAAGCCCAAGTGAAAAAGACACAATTGTAAAGGTTTTGGGTGAACCTGTGAAAACCTATTGATAGTGAACGCTAATATCCCCTGTGTGAGGATATTATGAGTGGAGTAGCATTTTGTGTGGCTGTTGAAAGACAGTTGGTGTACACACAGGCGAACCACTATAACTCTTTGTCTTGTGGATTGAATGCTTGCTTAATTTTCATATTTTTTATCATTCAATTGTGTGGAATGTACATGTGGATGTGAATGTTGTAACAATTTACATTTCAAGCAAGTGTGGGGATTGTTGTAATAAATTAGATCTATATTTCTGCATTTAATTTCAATTCTTTGTTATTCATTTATTTCTATTAAAATTGAGTTCTTGATCCAAAAGACGTTCTAGAAATAAGGTTGTCCTACCATGAGCCCTTGTTTATTATATTGTAAGGTTGTCCTTAGAACTGAATTTGTATCAATCTCTCAATACTTATTTATTAAGGTGATTTGATTTTAGCATTGTGAATTGATTTAAAATTGTAAGGCTATTGATTTATTTTATTCCGCTGACTTTATTTTAATTTGGTATAGTCCTATTCATCCCCCCCCCCCTAGGACATATTGCTTGGGCTTTTCAATTGGTATCAGAGCCTAATAGCTCGTTCTTATTGCTTTTTATTTAGATTTATTTCCTGAACTAACGATCTAAGCTATATAAAAAGATGTCAAATTTTGATAGCCTTTCAGTCACTAGGCCTCCACCATTTGATGGCTCCAACTATGCCTATTGGAAAGCCAGAATGAGGATCTTCCTCAAATTAATGGATGAGAGTGTGTGGCGTGCCACAGTGACCGAATGGAACCCTCCTACCGGTTCGAAAACTGTGTCTATACCTGCTTATTATTTATGGACCACCCTTCAAAAAAGTGAGTATAGTGCCAATGCTAAAGCACTAAATGCAATCACTTGCGCACTATCACCGGATGAGTTCAAAAGAATTATATCCTGTGATACTGCAAAGCAAGCCTAAGATATACTAAAAATGACACACAAGGATACATCAATTGTCAAAAAGTCTAAAGTCCAACTCCTCACAACCAAATTTGAATAAATTCATATGGAGGAAAATGAAATGTTTATAAACTTTTACACTAGACTAAATGACATTGTAAACTCTATGTGGGGTCTTGGCGATAAAATTCCAGAAAGTAAAGTGTGTGTAAAGATACTACGCTCACTTCCTGAACGGTTCAATTCTAAAGTAACCGCAATCCAAAAACTTCGTGATATGGATAATATGAGGGTAGAAGAACTAGTTGGTTCTTTACAAACCTATGAATTAAATTTTAAAGCTCCTAAAAGTAAATCTATAACTTTGAAATCATCTTAAGGTATTTCTCAAGAAAACTCAGATTTAAAAAATTCTGAAGATGATATGGCCTTTTTGGCGAAAAAGTTTTATAATTTTCAAAAGTAAGAAAAGGGTCGACTTTCAAAAGGCAAATGAAAAGAAACGATCTAAACCTAAGTCCAAAACTTGGAAGTCTTTGAAAGATAGTCAATGTTACAACTGCTAAGAATATGGGCATTTAGCAAACAAATGTCCTAAAAAGGACAGACCCAGAAGGAAGGGTATGTTGGCTACTTGGGATGAATCGTCTGATTCTGAAGCATCTTCTGAATCAGAAAATTCTGAAACCGAGTTGGGTAGTGAAGTTAAAGCCCTTATGACTCTAGCCAAGTTTACTTTTCAGATCACAATGATTCAATAAGTGAAGAAAATTTGGATAGTGATCATGAAAATGAAGAAGATCTTCAAGATGCTTATAATGCCTTATATAAAGAAAGTTGTAAAATTGCTGTCAAACTTAAACTTCAAAAAGAAAAGTTTTTTAAACTCAAAGAATGTTTTGAAACTCTTGTTTTAGAAAAATCTCAAATTTCAGATTGTTTTTAAAAAATCAAAGTGTGATTTGGAATTCAAAACCTCCCTGATTGAAGATTTGAAATCTGAAAATGAGAAACTTAAAAATGAAGTATCTTCTCTTCTGAGTTTAAAGGACACATGGAGATATGCCCAAGGTGATCCAAAATTAGAAAAATTATTATCCAGATCAAGAAAATGTGGTGATTGATCTGGGTTGGGCTATGATAAAAATACATCTCCTAAACAGAAGAATACTCCTCCCAACTTTGTGAAAGGAGAGACTTCTAACTCAAAAGGAAAAGGTACAAGTTAAGTTTTTTCTAAAAATACAAAAACTTTTAAAAAACCTACAAGCAACTATATAAATTTTAAAAATCAGATCAGAAACCCACAAGCTGAAAAGATAATTGATTTACTAAAGGAGCTCTTAAAATCTAACTCAGTAGGTCACTCTCACAACTATAAACAAAAGAAGATCAACTATACTCCTAAACCCAAAACAGTTCTGAAATGGCTTCCTAAGGTTACTTGTTTGGTTGCTCACACTGCTTTCAAAGCTTCAAGTCATTCAAAATGGTACCTAGATAGTGGATGCTCCAGACATATGACAGGCGACAAGGCTCTATTCACCGATCTTAAAGATATGACTGATGGGTTAGTCACATTTGGTGATGGTAGCAACTGCAAGATAATTGGCAAAGGTACGGTTCAACTCTATAACCTTCCCTTATTTAAAGATGTTTTATATGTTGAGGGTTTAAAATACAACCTGTTAAGCATATCTCAAATATGCAATTACAACCATAGTGTTAAATTTTCTAATTAAGGTTGTGAAATTATAAACAAAAAGGGTTCTGTAATATTAACTGGTCGCAAAACTTTTGAAAACTGCTATATAGTAAGCGATGGTAGCTCATCTAACCAAACGTGCTACATGGTCCATACTAATGAGACAGAATTATGGTATAAACGCCTCGGACATGTACACTACCGAAATTTATACAGATTGAGCAAAGGAGAACTAATTAGAGGTCTACCTAAGATGCAAAAAGTAGACAAGATTTGTGGTGAATGCCAGTATGGTAAATAAACTAGGAGCTCTCACAAAAAGGTGAACTCCAATACCACCACAAGACTACTCGATCTTCTTCACATGGATCTTATAGGACCAACAAGAATGGAAAGTCGAGGTGGCAAAAAATATATCTTCGTTATTGTAGATGATTATACAAGATACACTTGGGTTTCATTCTTGAGGGACAAATCAGAAACCCTTGATGAAGTGAAAAAGATTATAAAACGGATCCAAACTGAAAAATGTTCTCAAGTTAGTAAGATCCGTAGTGATCATGGATCCGAGTTTGAAAATAGTAGTTTTGAGAAATTCTGTAGCGATCAGGGAATATCACATGAATTCTCTGCACCTAAGACTCCTCAACAAAATGGAATTGTCGAGAGGAAAAATAGAGTGCTTCAAGAAATGGGAAATGTTATGCTAAATAGCATGAAGCTTCCCAGGAATCTCTGGGCTGAAGCAGTGAATACCGCCTGCTACATTATTAACTGTGTTTATATTTGTAAATCTAATGATAAAATAGCTTATGAAATGTGGTTTGAGAAAAAGCCTTCTGTCAAATACTTTCAATTTTTTGGCAGCAAGTGCTATATTTTGCGTGACTGTGAAAATTTGAGAAAGTTCAACACTAAAAGTGATGAAGGGATCCTTTTAGGATATACTTTAAACAGTCATGCATATCGTGTTCTGAACAACAGGACCAGTGTGATTCAAGAGTCAATAAATGTTATAATTGATGATCATTTGAATACACCTGCCCCTAGTTCAGATAATGATGAAGTTCTTATACTTGAAAAACCAGAAACTTCATCAAGTGAAACTAATTCTGAATTTAGGACTGTTAAAGATCATCCAACTTCTCAAATACTTGGAAACCCTCTCACTGGTGTGCGCAGTCATAGACAATTAGAAGACATATGTAACTACGTATGCTTTACATCCCAGATAGAATCGGTTAACGTGAAAGAAGCACTTTCTGATGAAAACTGGACAGTTACGATGCAGGAAGAACTTAATCAGTTTGTCAGAAATGATGTCTGGTACCTTGTTCCTAGACCTAAAGATAAACATATTATTGGAACAAAATGGATTTTCAAAAACAAGTCTGATGAACTTGGAAATATTATTTGAAATAAAGCAAGGTTAGTTATACAGGGGTACACACAAATTGAAGGTATTGAGTATGATGAAACCTTTGCCCCTGTAGCTCGTCTTGAATCAATCAGACTTTTTATTTCAATTGCCTGCTTTAAAAAAATTAAAATTTACCAAATGGATGTAAAGAGTGCCTTTTTGAATGGTGATTTACATGAAGAGGTATATGTTGAACAACCTACAGGGTTTGAAGACCCTAAGTTTACTAATCATGTGTATCGTCTTAAAAAGGCTCTCTGTGGTTTGAAACAAGCTCCCAGAGCATGGTACGAAAAACTGACTAAGTTTTTACTGAGTCATAATTTTCAGATGGGAAGTGTTGATAAGCCGCTCTTTATTAAGAAACATAACGATGATATTCTAATGGTTCAAATATATGTTGATGATATTATATATGGATCAACCTGTACTAACATGACTGTTGAGTTTGCATATTTAATGAAATCTAAGTTCGAAATGAGCATGGTTGGGGAATTAAATTATTTCCTAGGGTTGCAAGTGAAATAACCACCTGATGGAATTTTTATCTCTCAAACCAAATATGCTCTGAACTTAATTAAGAAGTTTGGATTTGAGAATGGTAAAAATTTTGATACTCCTATGAGTACAACTGTGAGACTCTCAAAAGACTCTACAGGTAAAGATGTGGATCCTAAATTATATCGTAGTTTGATTGGTAGTTTGCTTTACTTGACTGCAAGTAGACCAGATATCACTTTAAGTGTTGGTATTTGTGCTCGTTATCAGTCAAATCCTAAAGAATCTCACTTATCTGCTGTTAAGCAGATTATGCGATATGTCGCAAGTTCTGCTAAACTGTGTCTTTGGTATCCACATGTAACAGCCCGAATTTTTTCCAACCTGAAATAAGATGTCCTTAGGCAATGGGTCGATCCTAACACCTTATTAACCTGTCAGAACTCAAACCCAAAGTCTAAAGCCACCTTTGAATCCATTTCCTTCACAAATCCCACCCTTCACCACCTTGTTCTTTCAATTTTTCTAAGTACTTTCACCCTAGACACTATCTTAAACTAGCTAAGTATTATAACTTAGATCACTTTATATATAAACTACAAAGGCCTAGGTACCACCTCAGATAGAAATCTTTTAGGACTAAATCCTTTAGAAATTTGACAAAGTTAACTAAGTGCTAAACTAGATTAGCTACGAAATCCACTTGATCCACTTTAAATATGATCTGCAAGACCCAAAACTTATAGATCATTGACGCTAGGTTACCCTAAATTCTAGGATCAAACTCATTACCCGTCTGCTCTCAAGAGCACATTGAAACTTCGTATCGGTTCTAGACCGTATATCGGGAGTCCGATTAACATGAAGTTAAGGACTTAGGACCGCCTCGCTAGGCTTGACAACCATCTCGGAAATTAAATCCAAACAGTGTCCCACGGCTGTTCGCTTGAGTCCGGAGCGAGAGAGTGTGAAAACACTTGTTTCTTTACAAAATAAATATCTTGAATAGTAATCTGAGACTTATCGCTTGTGGGTCAGTATTAAGCAACCTGACCGTGAGAATCAGACCAAATTACACCCCCGGATCAGGAAAAATTTCATAAACATATCCATGTCCTAGAATCTTCGATCGAGATCCGCTGACCGTTGAACTTAAACTGGTCCGCCACATGTGATCTGAGAACCTTACTGGAACGAAAACTTAATGGAACCTAGATCCATAGTCTGTGAGCTTAAGTCCAACCTTTGGCTCAAGGGGGGCCTCTAGAAATGCCCCGTTGAGCTGAAACTAGCCCACTTTGGCTATAACCCAAGTATACCTTGACCTGGAGTTTATTTTGGAGACTTTTTAGACTATATAAGGACCTTAAAACTCTCTCTCTTACAGCCATACGAATTTGAGAGAAACCCTAGAGAGAGAAGAGAGAAAAGAGAGAGAAAGTGTGAGAGAAGTGGGGGAATCTCCCTGCCACTTTACCCTGCCGCTGCACAAGCTACACCACGCATTTCTAATCGCTTTCCCGGTGATTTCAACTCCGTTTCTAGGTAAGAAACCCTAACCCTAATCTGTTTTGGGGTTGTGTAGGTTGTAGGTTATGAAATAGCTAACCTATTTCGTTCTATAGGTTGCCAAACTGCCATATACTAAAGCTTAGTAGACCTATCGACTTCGTTACGATTCTACGACAAAAGTGTGGACTTTAGGTGTATAGGTTATGGTTTTCAACGCTTCCAATGTCATATAATGATAGATTCATAATCTGCATGCAATTGCACATGTACAAAGTGCTTTCTGTTTTTTGTTTCGATTAAAGATGTAGATTATAGAATTTTACATATTCTAGGTATTTGTAGAAAATACCGTATACGTATAAATTTTGGAAATATATTTGACATGATTATTTGTTGTATGAATATACGATATATGGATAAAATACTTATTTGGCGAAAGGATTCGCCCAAATACATGTTTTACTAATATACACTATGTATGTAGAAATACTATATTGTAGAAAGCACCGTATACATATATATTTTAGAGATGTGTTTGCCATGATTATTTGTTGTATAAATATATTATATATGTGTAAAATACTCGCTTGGCGAAAGGACTCGCCCTAATACATGTTTGCTAACATACACTAAGTATGTTGAAATAGTGTATGTTAAGTGTTTGTGAAAATGCTTGAGTGAGTAAGTGTTTGGATGTTGATGCCTTAGGAGGGTGTTGAGATGGGATTCTCAACTACCTTAGAGACATGTATGATTTCCTCCATGTGGTTGTTTACTTAAATCGCTTACTTGTTCAACATATGTGTTTGTATTCCTATTTATGTAGTGCCTTATAACATGCTTTACAACATGCTTTATAACATGCTTAATAACATATTTGTTAACTTGCCTGAATTACTTTATTTATCATGCTTTACTCCACATGCTATGGATAAGAATTGATTGAGTTTGGGACTATGTCTATAGTCCAGACAATCGGTACCAGACTTGAGATCGTGGTTGAGATCCATTCCGCCACATAGGATGTGTTTGACGAACCCGAGTCGTACGTCAGTTGGCGACAGTGGTTAGGCCACGCGAAGTGCTTATGCACTTCATGTCGTTCAGCTGATTGTGTGCTCGAGCTTGTCAAGCTCGTCAAGTAACCCGATTTGTCTAATGTATGTTCACCATGTTTGGACGCTACTGTTTGAACCTAGGGTACCAAACTCACCAGTGAAATCCCGTTAACCATAATACCTCGATCCGCTAAGACTCATGAGCTGGGCATGGTGGTATGGGACACCGTGGTCGAGCTGTCAGCCTACGCTGGGGCTATGTGCCTCCCCGTAGTGACCATTGAGCAACCAAACTCGTGAGCCGAATACGGTGGTATGGGATACTGTATTCGAGCTGTCGACACCTACGGCGAGAGCCGAGTACGCTGAGACCTGTATTCTTGCTGATGAGCGACAAGTCCTTCATAGTGTCTTCGAGTCCTTCGTAGTGTCTTCAAGTAGATTCTAAAGTCTGTGATTGGCGATGAGCCTTTCGCAGCAACTAGAGCATGAGTTGAGCCGAGTACGGTGAGACCTGTATTCGAGCTGACGGCCAGCAATTGAGCCGCATACGGTGGGATCTGTATCCGTGCTGACGGGTGACGAGCCTTTTGCAATGCATTCGCGATGCCTCTCGAACCATAATATCGTATGAGATTAACTAGGATTGACGACCCTAGAATGGATCATGTTTGGGAATGATACAAGGGAGGTACCTTAGTTTCCCAATACTGCTGTTTGAAATGGACTAATAACTACTCGGTAATCATGCTCATCATCGCACCGCATGTGCCTGGTAGATGTGGAGCACTGAGGGAGGTATGCATCCGCGAACGTAAGATGATGTCACATCAGGGTGGTTTGGCAAGGGCATTCATCATGTCATTTCATACTTGCATTAATAAGAGTACTTAGAATTGTTTGATTGTACTGCTTTATCATTACTACTTGACTGAGTTGATAACATGTTAACCTATGCCTTATTGTTCCACTGAGTTGATCACTCACTCCCACGTTACGGGACGGTGTTTGCAACACCAACCAGATTTGTTGAGTTTCAGGTGATGGCGATGTTTATGAAGCAGAGCCGAACTACTACTATGATGTTGAGGAGGAGTTCTCCTACATATAACTCTCTGACAGGTCTATAAAGACCTGGTAATGTATTGACGGGGCTATGGTACTCGGGATAGAAGACATTACACTTCCTCACATTTGGTAAATTTTAAAATTGTACTTGTAATTATTTAACTTGGTAACATTATCACACTCTGGAGACTCACCACAGTTTTTATATTCTATATGTCTATCACAGTATTCCGCTTACAATTTAACTGTCTCTGGAGTATGATATGCTGTTTTGGCTTAATCACACTCATGTTCAATGCACGAATACAGTTAACATTCAATCATCATTCATTTTGTTGTATAAGTGATGTTCTGGAACTCGGTAGTTGACTTACTACTCGACCCCCGATTTTTGGGATGTTACACCACATGAGACTAGTGTTCAATTAGCCGGGTACTCAGATGCTGACTGGGCTGGAAACATTGATGATAGGAAATCAACCAGTGGTGGTTGTTTCTACATCGAAAATTGTCTTGTTTCTTGGTTTAGCAAGAAGCAAAGTTCTATATCGCTATCAACAGCTGAGGCTGAATACTTTGCAGCTAGAAATGCATGTACTAGCTTGTTTGGATGAAACGCATGCTAAGCGATTATGGAATTACACAGGATTCTATGATTTTATATTGTGATAATTCCTGTGCAATAAATATCTCAAAAAATCCAGTTCAACATTCATGTACTAAGCATATTGACATTAGATTTCATTTCATTCGTGAATTAGTGGAAGAAAAATCAATATCTTTGGAATACATTCCAACTGAGACTCAACTTGCGGACATTTTCACTAAACCGCTCGATAAAAGCAGGTTTAATAAATTAAAGTTTGATCTCAGTATATGCAATTTAAATTGAATTTGCATGCTTTGGTGTATCATAATGTACATATATTTGATGGCTTATTTGCTTAAATTTTGAAATCATTTGAAAAATTGTAAATTTTGGTCGGTACTCGACCAGTCGTGAGTGTACACGACCGGTCGTGCTTCGACCGGTCGAGCACATCTACGACCGGTCGTGAAACTCATGAATTCATTTTATTGGTTTTGGCTCTTCTTCTTCATTTCCTTTTGTCTCACCAACGAGCCTAGCCTCGACCGGTCGAACCCACCTTCATGATACTTTAAGGTTAGTGGTTCTTTTGCAATTTCCTTGTAGATTCTTATTATTGGTGCTTCAAATTTCACTATTGTAGAATCTATTTGCTCTTTCATTGTAAGTTTGGGGTTTTCTCTTAAAAAATTTGATCTATCAAAACCCCACTTCTTCTTTCTTGAATCTTGTAGTCCTTGATTCCTCCTTTGAAAATGGATGCTAGGGGTAAAAAGAAAACTACCTGTGGTTCCTCTTCATCTCGATCAGCATCAATTGCGCAACGTCATCTTCGATCTCTCGAAAATGATCCATCAGATGCTTGGGATTTGTGTATGCGCAATGTTATAGTTGAGCATTCTGTTAATATTAATCACATTGCTCCATTCAGTATCCTTCCTCTGTTGCAATCTGTGAGATGGGATAACATCTTACATTGGGGTGGAGCTGCATACTAGTCCATTGCCCAATCCATGGTTGCATGTATTTGTGATTTTTCTCTTGAGAATTTATCTTTTAAAATTGATACTCAAGAAGGCTTATTTACTGTGGATCACCATTTGATTGCTCACCTTGTGGAAATTCCTATCAATGATGAGGGCATTCCGATTCATATATTATCTGATAAAATCTCAGAATCTGAAAGACGAATGCTTACTAGGGATTTATGTAGTTTGGATGTTCACTGAACTCATAAAGGGAATGCACTTCCTTTAAGGTATTTGTTATCCAGACATAGAGTGCTTCACAGGATTTTCATCTCAAATCTATATCCGCGTTGTGGTAATAAAACCGAACTCACTACATTCATGGTTCGTGTTTTGACTTCCGTCATCTTTAGTGTGAAAATCTGTCTGCCTTCATTAATTTGTCACTCCATTATTCAGTTTCATCTCCATCCAGGTCATAGGGATATTCCCTTTGGTTATCTGATGACTAGGTTAGCCAATCATATGCTTGTGGCTATGCCTGTTAGAGAGAAACCCATCCATCATCTCCCTTTTAATAATTCCAATATTAAAAAGATGAATTTAGAATTGGTTGATGGCCAAGTGGATGTTGGTAGCAGTGGTGCTGAAGCAGGGAATGCTAGTGAAGCTGGTGATCTTCCTGCAGACATAAATATGGATGATATTTTTGAAGACCTTGAGTCAGACTCAGCTGATGATCTTGACTTTCAGCCTTCTGATTTTGATGAGAGGTTGAATTCTCTTCAGGAACAGGTGGCTCAAATTCATGTTACCCAAGACACTCAATTTTCTTATTTATGCAAATATATGAGGCATGTTGCTAGGGGTTTACACAAAAGTTATCCATCTAATCCTGATCCTTCTGGTTCTGACTGACAATTTTACGTTTAGTTTGTAATAACTGGTATTTAACTTTACTCCATGGTTGCACTATGTTTGCTTGACTGACTTTTGTTGAATTATGCACTATGCACTTCGAACTTTTTATCTCATGCATCTATATTCCATCTCCTCCTTTCGTTAACCTTAGCTTGCCCTTATTATTTTTCTTCTTTTATCATTTTGTGTCAAAACAGGGGAGAAGTTTGGTGAGGTTTTGGCTGGATTTAATGATTATGATTATGGTATTGTAGAGTAGTTTGGATGTGCTGTTACTTAGGGGGAGTAAGCTGGATGTTGCTTATGATGTCTATTTAACTGGTGCATGATTCACTATTGAACCTGTTGTACTTGTATCTCTCTTATTCTTATTAGAGGTATTATTATTTGGGTGTTTTGTCACAAATTTGATAAAGGGGGAGATTGTAAGTGTTATGGTCTCATGCTCCTTTGGTTGTCAAATTTTGATGTGTCAAAACATCTATCTGTGTCTTGTGTTTGTATGGTGATTTATATGTGTTTAAGAAACTGCATCAACACTTCATGACATTGGATGTCTTCAAGAAATACAAAGTGTACTTCATCATCTTATCAATGTTCAAAGCTACAATGTTGAAGTTCAAGACTCAAGAAACAACTTCAAGACTCAAGAGCAACGCATGAAGTAGTTTTCAAGCTGATGAAGATTTCAAGATTAAAGCTACAACAAGTTCAAGATCTCAAGCTTGATAAGGTTCAAATGTCTACATTCGTTGAATGGTTGAAGTTCAATGTCCATACGACATGATTCAAGTTTGAATGACCATTAGGTTGAACTTAGAGTAGGTCATTTCGGATACATAACTCAATTATATCTTTAATAGGTTTTTGGTCTGTTCTAAGACTAGTCCTAGTCCCTGTTCGACCAGTCCTGGCATTGACTCGACCAATCCAAGAAATTCCACGACCAGCCCTAAGTTGTTGAGATTTTTCAGAATTTTTTGGTACACCTACGACCAGTCCTGATGGTCCTTCGACCGGTCGTAGGAGTGACTTTGACTCGATCACGACCAGTCGTAAGTCTACGACTTAAAGTCCAGCAAGCAATTCTATGGTCCTACGACCAGTCGTAGAGATCTACGACCAGTCGTAAGTGACCCATGACTGGTCGTAGGTTCCCTAAGACCAGTTGTGGAATGACTTTCAAAAATCGCGCTCCTTATTTCAAATATCCGTTAGAGCTACGACCAGTCGAAGGTTCCTAAAACTAGTCATAGATGGGATTTCTGCTTCTATAAATTGAACACGTATTTCAGAGTTTTACAATTCAATTCATAATATTTTCAAGGCTCCACTCTGAGATAAGTTTGTGTTAGTTTTTTAAGCTATTTTGTGCATAATTGCTTTCTTTGTTTGCTTGCTTAGTTAATTTGATTTTATTTCTATATTCCAATCTTATTTGCAAAGAGGAATTACCTTATTCCTTCTTCTTGGAATCAAAATCAAATATAGCTACGCCCAACTGGTTAAAATCTAAAATCTATTAGAACTTAGAACCATATTAAAGTGAGTATTGGAAATTGAACTTTGACATTCAATCATCTACTCCGATTGGTTTACTGCATTTGCTACAAAAGGAGAAATCCAGGTATTTTACAATTCTGTAAAATTTCATTTCTTTTGGTTTTGTTTGAGGTTAAGCCAGAAAAATTTCATTGTATTGGTTATCTGAGGAGAGCCAGAAAACTCAGAAAAGAGGGGTTTTTGAATTGTGTAAGCCCAAGTGAAAAGGACACAATTGTAAAGGTTTTGGGTGAACTTGTGAAAACCTATTTGATAGGGAACGCTAATATCCCTGTGTGAGGATATTAGGAGTGGAGTAGCATTCTGTGTGGCTGTTGAAAGACAGTTGGTGTACACACAGGCGAACCACTATAACTTTTTGTCTTGTGGATTGAATGCTTACTTAGTTTTCATATCTTTTATCATTCAATTGTGTGGAATGTACATGTGTACGTGAATGTTGTAACAATTTACATTTCAAGCAAGTATGAGGATTGTTGTAATAAATTAGATCTATATTTCTACATTTAATTTCAATTTTTGCTATTCATTTATTTCTATTAAAATTGAGTTCTTGATCCAAAAGAAGTTCTAGAAATAAGGTTGTCCTACCATAAGCCCTTGTTTATTATGGTGTAAGGTTGTCCTTAGAACTGAATTTGTATTAATCTCTCAATACTTATTTATTAAAGTGATTTGATTTCATCATTGTGAATTGATTTAAAATTGTAAGGCTATTAATTTATTTTATTCCGCTGATTTTATTTTAATTTGGCATAGTCCTATTCACCCCCCCTCTAGGACATATTGCTTGGCCTTTTCATATCCTAGTTCGTACCGCTCCATAGGCTTCCGCAGTCCTTACGGTCAATTTCTGGCAACCCTCGACTTGTATCTGACGTTTGCACGTGATCCTAAGCCGATTCCTGCATACCGAAGTCGGCTTGACTCGAAACTTGTATCTTAGCGATCGTGTCATCACCGCATTTCCAACGCCATGACTTGTGCACCTATTCGATACCAAGGTCAGAAGATGTGGGCCCGTGTTCATTCCGAAGAAATGCTGCACATTAAGAATTTAATGAGAATCTCTACAACCTATCCCATCAATCAATCAATCAATCAATGTCAAGTACATATCCTATCACAAGTACAAGTCAAGTACAAGCAACCCATCTCTCTTTCATTCCCAAAGTTAACTCTCTCTCTCTCTCCACTCATCCCTTTCTTACAACTCCATCACTTCACCCATCACCCATCATCCCATCCCTTTTCACCCATCACTTCTCTCTCCCTCTCATTTCTCTCTTCACTCCCAAGCAAAAAAAAATAAATAAATAAATAAAATCTAACATCCAACTCCCCAAGCTCTCTTCCAAAACTAAGTGTGACCCACTTTCCCACCCTCTCATCTCCCATCTCAACCATTCATTCTCCATGAACTTCTATTAAAATTGAAGGTAAGAAGCATATGAGTCCAAGGAGTTAAAGGAGAAGGCTGCTAGGTGGGTGATCCACCATTGATTTCAATTTTAGGGCCCACTTGTTGTGGGACCCACATTAGTGTATGCATTGTAGAGAGGGGCCCATATTAGCGGGGTCCCACTATCTCACTGTTTCTCTCTCTCTCTTGTCTCTCTTTCTCTCTCTCTCTCTCTATTTCCTTATTTTTAGTGATGATGTGGCCGTATGGCCCACCTAAATAGACCCCCACCATGAAGTATGTAACTTATCCATGTCATCCACCTTCATGGGACCCACCTGATGGATGTGTTTGATCTACACCGTCTAGCTCGTTACCGGGCTTGAACAGAAGGAAAACAAAAATATCAGATCAATCCAAAATAGGTGGGCCACGTCCACGTGGGATCCACCATAATGCCTGTGTTGTATCCACACCGTTTAGTGTCCAAGGATGCTAGACGTGGCCAGTGAAGTGTGAACTGTCAATGAGTTGTACCAGCTAGCAAAAATAAAATAAAATAAAATAATAATATTAATATTTTAATATATATATATATAACATATATATTGTGGTGGCCACATGTGTGGACCCACCATGTTTTATGCGTTAGATCCCCACCTGTAACGCCCGAGTACTTGGGTGTTACCGTGTAACTAAACATAGTATAAGTACCAACCTAGCTTATGTTAACATTTTCCTCTAATCTAACCTAAGTGTGGCCATCGGGAGTAATCTCCACTCATAGATCAGTTTCTATCCAACCGTTAATTTTAATAAATTGTTAACTGAAGGTTAAGACCCATGTATCGTGGACCACTTACAAATTTAAAATGACCTGATCCTTCAAAGTAAAGCCCAATGAATAGATGACATTGATTAGTGTGTGACCCATGTAAATAATATATAGACTAATAATAATAATGATAATAATTCTATATATATCTAAATATAAATAAGTAATTTACATTTGATAAACCAATAAAACATGGCCAAAAGAGAGAACCATCTGATTAAATATAAATAGATGATATAATATCAAAATTTAATAATACCAATGATATTAAAAATAAAATAAAAATGTTATTTAATATTACGCGTATGTAATAGGCCATCTGATCTATAATATGATCATTAAACTATAGTTAAGTGGTTCATTGGACTCTGTTTACCGTTGATGTCCAATCTCGAAATGATCAAACCATCAGATCAACAAAAATCTACAATCAAAGGGCCAAAACCTAAATTTATGGGCCATCCAACAGATAAATCCACTAGAAAATTAGTCCGAGGGTCTAACAATAGTAGTAGAGTCAAATTAACGGAATAGATTGATCAAAGGCATCACATAGAGCCCACGTCAGAGCCATACGTGTGCACAGTTAACGTTCACTCGTTGTGCACAGGATCAAGTCATCAGGTCAAAGCAGCTTTGACCCGATGAAAATCACAACTCGGATAGGAATTCAAAAATTCTCCAGCCTTGCGGTCATTCAAACCAAGTCGTCCATTTGGGGGTGTAGATGACCACATTCTAAATACGAAGGACCGATCCAAACCGTTTATCTGACTGGTTGGGCCCCACCGACCCTAACCTCACTTAGTCTAAGGATTGAAAACCACATACGATAGCACGAAGTGCGACCGGTTGAGAATTGTGCACAGTGGACACTGACAAGGGACAATGGATCCACGTCCGCAGCATCATTCACCTATCCGACCATTGGAAACCTTTGGTAGGCTGCCACGAACACATGAGAAAACCTAGTCACCCCTACCCCTTCCAAAAGTAGCCACCTACTCGCTGAAAAGCGGAAGAAATTTTCCACTTATAGTTACAACTCATCTCGTCCGATCATGGGCTTCTGGAAGCTTCTCTCGGATGAATCCCGAGCGTTGAATCTAGGGCAATGCGAAAATCTTATAACTAAATGAGAATTTTCTGAGAAATTCGCGAGAATAGGATTTGGCGCAAACCGCCTTCATGTGGTCAATCATACTTCTTGTATGGCATTCCCTCACCGTTTATTGTGTCCTACAAGCCTATTGGGCACCATGTGGACCATTCGAGCGTCCCGGATCAAGGTATCAGCTGACCTACTCGAAGACGCCATGAACAGTGAGTCATCTTCCTAGATCCGACTGTGAGACCCACTTTCTGCTAGTCGGACCCATTCACTGATCGGGTCCGTTCATCGTGCATCCTACCACATTCAATGTCCATCAGAGACAATTAGATGGACTCATGCTCAAGATCAAAAGCATTGAGAGAACCTGAAGCCAAACCATTTTTAGCTAACATGAGTAATCTCTGCTCTAAGCTGGTGATTAGCAGTGGATGTCTCTAGAAAAAGAAATGGCTATAAATAGCCTGATGTTAGGGCATTTTTCAAGGAAGAAAGAGAGAGAGAAAGAAAAGGGGCGACATTTCAGCTGCCGCATTGGGTGGAGCTAAATCGTTCCGAGTCGTTGCACGTTCGGACGAGTCCGGATCCAAACTCCCCTGCAACAGAAGAAAAGATAGGAAGAGAAGAAAGAAGAAGGAGAGAGAGAGAGAGAAGAAGATGAGAAGAAAATGTAGGAGAAGTAGAGCTCGTCTCAGCCGTGCTGCACCGAGTCTGCTCAGTCCGGGCCAATGTTGTCGATTCAATGGCAACTAGACTGAGCTCTGACTCAGTCCGAGTCATTTCAGAGAGAAAGGAGAAGCTCTGGAGGAAGGTGTTCACCTAGGCAGAGTCAGTGAATGGGTTTTCCTTCACAGATAAACAAGCCATGAAGCTGACTTCAAACCGAGTCTGAATCAGCACTGCACGTCCCCTAAATTCGACGAACTTGGAGCAGAGTACCTCACCCAAACCCTCTCAGCTAATCAAGAAAATCACTGATCAGGTAAGACTCCATAACCTGTAGTTTTAAGCTCTATTGATTCGATAATGATAGTAGACTAGATAGTTTTTACCCAACCGAGTCAAGCAGTGAGTTAACTCCAACAATCCACTTTTAGAACTAGCCAAACAGGCCCTGGAGATAATGCAAGACCCCTGAGTTGAAGTAACTCAGAAACAGTTGTAAATGGGCTCCATTATCCTTTCATCTTTACCTTAAGAAACAGGACTGAGTTGACTCAGTGATAGTGTGTGGAAGTGGTGCATCCAGGGAGGCGTTTAACCGGCTACAATGGGGGTTAATCATACCCCATCTACCCTTCAACGGCTGAAAATAATCACCATTCGAGTATAGAAACCAACACTTAATCGGTTATGAGTTGACTCATCCAATCCCCAACCGAGTCAACTTAGTGGCCACTCACTCGAGTCTTGTAATATATTATTCCAGGCTGTTTACAACTGAAATCCTTGAAGGATACTTTCCTTCAATCTATTTCAAATCAAATAAGTAAAATCAATCTCAAATCACCCATAGTTCATGCATGTGCAAGAATAGTAGTTGATTCTCATTACTTTGATTCAGGAACCCACCTTATAGGAGGGATCAAATCAAGAGGAACATTCATTCAAGGTGAGGAGCATCCCCCATAGCTTCTTCCTTTCGTTAATTTTCATATGGATTAAATCTCTAATGTATAGAATCGTTGATTCCTAGCTATTGTGACTTTCTTGGATTAATCGTTTTAATGTCATATTTCCTTAAAATTATGTGCATGATATATTGTCTTATAAACTCTATGTCACAATTATAATTATTTACCTATGAATATCACTCTGTTAGACACATTAAGAAAAGAAAGCTTCTACACTAGATTATTTGTGAATTGGGTAGTGAAATATTACCTTCATGACTTTCAATATTTTCTAATCTCTAATATAGTTGACACTATCATGTGGATAGTTCTTAAGATATAGCAAATGTGAAGTTGTTTACATATAGTGTACAAAGGGATGATGGGAACTCCATCTTTCATAATTATTACTATTTTGCTATGAGACAAAATTCCCCTTATCATCTTTAATTCATGAATATAACTCTAATAAGTCTGACTTGAGCTTTACAAACTCCTATTTCATTATACATTATGAGTGGTATGAAGAAGGATTATGGGAAGAGTCCTTAAGGGACAAAGAAGGACTCTTAGATAATTCAAATGATATGACCTCGTTTGTAAATGTACATGATACATGGTGAGCCCTCCTTGAATGTAAAGAAATTATGAAAATCCATGTGGAATGTATAGTTGGATATTTCCTATTTAAAAATTGAAAGTCATTCCTATTCTATCAAAGTAATGTATATATATGTGTCATAGTGTATAACATTCACGCATGACATGTGAGCTTTTCTGAGTGCTTAATGTAAGCCACATTCTGTTCGATTTACTGTAGATCAGTTAAATGACCAGAGTTATGCATTTGAGTCACTTTGGGCGCTCTTATTTTATATAAGGCTTTTCGAGATTTTTACTCCTCCTCGGGCATACCCTGGGTATTTTTCCAGGAGATCGTCCTTGGGCGCACTCATCTTCATGGCCTTTTCTAGGTAGTCTACCTACCATGGGTGGTCTTTTATTTTGACAACTGGATTGTATACCCAGATCTGTGACTTGAGCATACATTCATACACACATACATTCATTTATAATTTCATGATCAGTTTCCTTGTAATTTGAATATGTTGCATATGTAATTGTATTGCCCTGTGAATTATATATGAATTGTTAATCTATTTTGGAATGATGTGTTATGGTCGAATCTATGAGGGAAATTCTCACTGAGTTTTACTCACCCAATAGTACGGTTGCACCAAATAAATACAGATATGATGGAGGAAGACGACAGCTATGATGGGACCCCTGATGTGGCTGATGAGGAATATGGAGAAGAGGGACAATATGTTGATACAGTTGAGCCAGTGGAGCTTAATTGATGATTAGGATTTACCTGCTTTCTTGTTTTTGGACTTTTGCTTATTTGAAAATGTAATTAAAAATTTCCTGTTGTGGGATCTTGCTTTACTTTGTACTTTTATTCACGTATGTTGAACTCCCTTGGTTAGTTTATACCATGGTTATACCTTATTACTATGAATTGTGTCGATAATCAGATGAATGGTAGTTTTATTTCATGGCGTAACCCTCGGGCTCTCGTACTCAAGCGACCGTCCTCGGGTCATGAGAATCAGGGTGTTACAAGTTGGTATCAAAGCATAGTTTGGACAAACTTTGTAACATCCAGAAAATCGAGGGTCGAGTAGTAACTCAACTCTCGAGTTCCAGAACATCACTTATGCAACAAAATGAATGATGATTGAATGCTGACTGTATTAGAGTAGTGAACATGAGTGAGATTAAGCCAAAACAATATATCATACTTCAGAGACAATTAAATTTGTAAGCGGAAGACTGTGATAGAATATAAACTATGATGAGTCTCCAGAGTGTGATAACATTACCAGGTTAAATAATTACAAGTACAGTTCTAAAATATACCAAATGTGTAAGTGTAATGTCTTCTATCCCAAGTACCATAGCCCCGTCAATACAGTACCAGGTCTTCAGAGACCCGTCAGAGAGTTACATGTAGGAGAACTCCTCCTCGACATCATAGTAATAGTCCGGCTCTACTTCAGGAGTAGCGTCGCCATCTGAAACTCAACAATCTGGTTGGTGTGTACAACACCGTCCCGTAACGTGGGAGTGAGTAGCTAACTCAGTGGAACAATAAAGCATAAGTTAACATGTTATCAATACAGTCAAGCAGTAATGATAAAGCAGTAAAATCAAACACTCCTAGCTACTCTTATTAATGCAAGTATGAATGCAGGTATGATGGATGCCCTCACCGACATACTCCCTCATGCGACACCATCTCACGCTCGCGGCATGCTTTCATCCCACAGTGCTCCACATCTTCCAGGCACATGCAATGCATGATGAGCATGATTACCGAGTTTTTAATTAGTCCATTTCAAACAGCAGGATTGGAAAACTAAGGTACCTCCCTTGTATCATTCCCAAACATGATCCATTCTAGGGTCGTCAGTCCTAGTTAATATCAGACGATGATGTGTTTTCTAGGTCACCTTTGCGAGAGCCGCCAGTGGTACATTACGCACAAAGGTTACACCACTCCCCCATCACCCCTTAAACAATTCATCACAATACAGAAACAGGCCTAGTTCATACTCTATATATCGCGACGAACCCTAAGGCGCACTGCGATTTCAGAGTATGTTCGAGGTCACTACAAAGGGCTGCCAGGGCTGTTACGCACAAAAGTTGCACCGCTCCCCCATCACCTTATCAATGTAGGCCGACAGCATGAATATAGTGTCCCATACTACCATAATTGGCTCACGAGTTTGGTTGCTCACTGGTCACTACGGGGTGGCACGCGGCCCCAGCGTAGGCCGACAGCTCGACCACGGTGTCCCATACCACCATGCCCAGCTCATGAGTCTTAGCGGATCGATGTACCATGGTTAAAAGGGTTTTCACTGATAAGATTGGTACTCTAGGTTCAGGCAGTAGCGACCAAACATGGTGAACATACATTAGACAGATCGGGTTACTTGACGAGCTCGGCTAGCTCAAGCGCACAACAAGTTGTACGACATGAAGTGCATAAGCACTTCGCGTGGCCAACCACTATCGCCAACCGAAGTACGACTCGAGTTCGTCGAACGCATCTCATGTGGCGACATGAAACTCAACCACGATCTCCAATCTGGTACCGATTGTCTGGACTATAATCATAGCCCCAAACACAATCAATTGTCATCCATAGCATGTGGAGTAAAGCATGATAAACAAAGTAATTCAAGCATGATAAACAAAGTAATTCAAACATGCTAGTAGGCATGTTATAAGCATATTATAAAGCATGATATAAAGCATGTTGTAAAGCACTACATCAATAGGAATACAAACACATGTATTGCAAGTAAGCGGTTTTAAGTGATCAACCTCATGGAGGTAATCATACATGTCGCTAGGGTAGTTGAGAATCCAATCTCAACACCCTCCTAAGGCATCTACATCCAAACACTTACTCACTCAAGCATTTCCACAAACACTTAACATACATTATTTCACATACTTGGTGTATGTTAGCAAACATGTATTAGGGTGAGTCCTTTCGCCAAGCAAATAATTTACACATATATAGTATATTTATACAATAAATAATCATGGCAAACACATCTCTAAAATACATATATATACAGTACTTTCTACAATATAGTATTTATACATACATAGTGTATATTAGTAAAACATGTATTTGGGCGAATCCATTCACCAAATAAGTATTTTATCCATATGTCATATATTCATACAACAAATAATCATGTCAAACACATTTCCAAAAAATATACGTATACAGTATTTTCTATGAATACCTAGAATATGTAAAATTTCATAATTTGCATCTTTAATTGAAACAGAAATCGGAAAGCACTTTGTACATGTGCAATTGCATGCAGATCATGAATCTATCATTATCTGACATTAAAAGCATTGAAAACCATAACCTATACACCTAAAGTCCGCACCTTGTGTTGTAGAATCGTAACGGAGTTGATAGGTTTGCTAAGCTCCCATATTCGGCAGTTTGGCAACCTATGGAACGAAATACGTTAGCTATTTCATAACCTACAACCACCCAAGCCCCAAATCAGGTTAGGGTTAGGGTTTCTTACCTAAAAACAGGGCTGGAATCGCCGGGAAAATGATGAGAATGGAGCGGTTGAACACGTATAACAATGGCAGGGAGATACTCCCACATCTCCCACACTTTCTCTCTCTTTTCTCTCTCTCAATCTCAAATTCGTATGGCTGCCATGAGAGAGGGTTTAAGGTCCTTATATAGCCTAAAAATTTACCGAAATAGACTTATGTACATTATAATCAAATCGGCATTGTTTCAGCTCAAAAGAGGGTTTCTGGCGGCCCTCCTTGAGCCAAAGGTCAGACTTAAGCTCACTAACACTGGATCTACGTTTTATTAAGTTTTTGTTTCGGTTGGGATTCCAGATCAGGCGTGGCGGACCAGTTTCAGTTCAACGGTCAGCGGATCTCGATCGGAGATTTCGAGTACATGTAAATGTGTATGAAAATTTTCCTGATCTGAGGGTGTAATTTGGTCAGATTCTGACGGTCTGGTTGCTTAAAACTGATCTGCAAGCGATGAGTCTCAGATTACTATTTAAGATATTTATTTTTAAAGAAAACAAGTGTTTTCACACTCTCTCGCTCCGGACTCAAGCAAAGAGCCGTGGAACACTGTTTGGATTTGATTTCCGAGATAGTTGTCAAGCCCAGCGAGGCGGTCCCAAGTCCTTAACCTCGTATTGTTCGGACTCCCGATGTGCGATCCAGATCAGATACGAAGTTTCAACGTGCTCCTGAGAGCAGTCGGGTAATGAGTTTGATCCTAGATTTTAGGGTAACCTAGCGTCAATGAATCTACAAGTTTTGGGTCTTGCAGATCGTATTTAAAGCGATTCAAATGGATTTCGTAGCTAATCTAGTTTAGCACTTAGTTACTTTGTCTCATTTCTAAAGGATTTAATCCTAAGTGATTTCCTTCAGAGGTGGTACTTAGTCCTTTGTAATTTGTGTATAAAGTGATCCAAGTTATACTACTTAGCTAGTTTAAGATAGTGTCTACGGTGAAAGTGCTTTGAAAATTTGAAAGAACAAGGTAGTGAAGGGTGGGATTTGTGAAAGAAATGGGTTCACAAGCGTTTATAGACTTTGGAATTGAGTTCTGACAAGTTAATAAGGTGTTAGGATCGACCCATTGCCTAAGGACGTCTAATCCCAGGTTGGCAAAAAAATCCAGGATGTTACAAACTTGGCCTTGGGAAATGATCTTATACAAGCCTTAAATTTCTCGAGTTAGGATGTTTGAATTTAGAATGTTGAACTTAGTTGAATTCCCTGAGACTTAGAAGAGTTTTGAGAATGTAGAAACCAAAACTTAGGTTCCCATAAGAGTTATTAGATTAGTCATTTGAATGTATGCAGGATTCCCTTAGAATAAGAGAGAATTGGAAATATAGAAGTTTCAACTCTAGACTCCCTTGAAGGCTTTGTTTAGACCTTGGACTTCAACTTACGTAGAAATCCCTTAGAATGGGGAGGAAATGAGGATATAGAAACCCAATATTTTAGGTTCCCTAGCACATGGTTTGGATAGCTACAGAACTTAGAAATGATCCAAGTTTCCCTTGGAGATTTTAGATTTAGTCATTTGAACTTAGAAAGTAAATTTAAGTTCCCTTTGGAATTGATAGGATATCCACTTGAATTTATCTAAAATTCCTTTATAGTAAGGAAATTGTGAACTTAGAGACTCAAAATTTTTAAGTTCCGTAGAAATTTGTTGAATAACCATAGAACCTAAAAACAAAACCTAGGTCCCCACTATAGACTACCTTGATGATTATTGAACTTAGAAATTAAACTTAGATTCCCTTTTAAAAAAAAAAATTGAACTAGAATTTCCATGTAGAAACTTGAATACTGAAATTTCAAGTAGTACATTAGGTGATCAGAGTGCGTAGTAAAAATGCGTCAATCATTTGAGACTGTTTCACCTAGATTCCAAACACTCTTATTATGAAAATTGAAAATTTCATGATATTCCCAAGTGTCTAGGACAATCAGGACCACAAACTGATGGAATCATATGTAATGCCCTGAAAATCGAGGGTCGAGTAGCAACTCAACACCCGAGTTCCAAAACATCACTTATGCAACATAAATGCTTATGATTGAATGTTGTCTGTGTTAGTGCAATAATCATGAGTGAGATTATACCAAAACAGTAATTCATACTCTAGATCAAGTTATAAAACACAAGCGGAAGACTGAAAGATGTATATAAAGCCAGTAATGTCACAATCGGTCTCCAGAGTATGAACACCTTACTGAGTCACTATATACATGTATTTGTTTCAAAATCAAAATGCCAAAAATGGTACAAGTAGAATGGTACACACTGTAGCCCCGTCATCTGAATGGCCTAAGCGTAGCCTCCAGAGAACTGCATGTAGGAGAACTCATCCTGATCATCATAGTAATCAGGCTCAGCCTCCCGCGTCTCATCAATACCTGCATTTAAGACAGGGTCTGGTGGATGTCCAGAACACTGTCCCGTAACGTGGGAGTGAGTAGCTAACTCAGTGGAACAATAAAGCACTGGTTAACATGTTATCAATTCAGTCAAGCAGTAATGATAAAGTAGTACAATCAAATACTCCTAAATGCTCTTATTAATGCAAGTATGGAATGCAGTCATGATGCATGCCCTTGCCAATGTTCCCTCATATGACAACATCTTACATCCGCGGTATGCGTTCATCCTTCATTGCTCCACATCTTCCAGGCACATGCAGTGTTATGGTATGAGCGTAATTACCGAGTTATTATTAGTCCTTTTTATACAACAGTATTGGGAAACTAAGGTACCTTCCTTATATCATTCCTAAACAATGATCCATTCTAGGGTCGTCAGTCCTAGATAATTTCATACGATGATACGGTTCTAAGTGGCTGTAAAGGGCTGTCAGGGATGTTACATGCACTCGTTGCATTGCTCCCCCATCACCTTATCAATACAGGCCTAGTTTATACTTTGTTTACTACGGGAAGGCTCGTCGCCTCTCCGGAGATTCAGAGTATGCTCGAGGTCACTACAAAGGGCTCGTCACCAATCAGTATAGGCCGACAGCTCGAATATAGTGTCCCATACCACCGTATTTGGCTCACGAGTCTGGGTTGCTCACTGGTCACTACGGGAAAGCTCGTGGCCCCAGCGTAGGCCGACAACTCGACCACGGTGTCCCATACCACTATGCCCGGCTCATGAGTCTTAGTGAATCAACGTACCAAGGTTAATGGGGTTACACTGGTAAGTTTGGTACCTTAGGTTCAAGAAGTAGCGTCTAAATATGGTGAACATACATTAGACAGATCGGGTTACTTGACGGGCTCGACTAGCACGAGCGCACATTGCATCCATCGACATGAAGGCATAAGCACTTCGTGTGGCCTAACCATTGCCGACGACCAACATACGACACGGGTTTGTCAAACACATCCTACGTGGCGAATGAATCTCAACCACGAACTCAAGTCTGTTACCGATTGCCTGGACTATAACATAGCCCTAATCACATTCAATCCTTAATCAGAAAGCATGTATAATAGTCTAAGCAGAATTAACAAGGTGATTCAAACATGTTAACAAGCATGTTATAAAGCACAATATAAACAAAAAATACGAACACATACATTTCACAAGTAAGCGATTAAATTAAACAACTTACATGGAGGAAATCATACACATCTCTAAGATAGTTGAGAATCCTATCTCAACACCTACCTAAAGCACTATCACCTAAGTACTTACTCTTACAAGTAGTTTTACAAACACTTAGAATATAGTCATTTAACATACATAATGTATATTAGCCAAAACATGTATTTGGACGAATCCTTTTGCCGAGTAAGTATTATACACATATATAGTATACACATATGGCAATTTCCTCCATGCAAGTTGTTTATACGTATATCACATGTACACACAATAATTAATCATGGCAAACACACTTTCATAATTTATACGTATACGATATTTTCTATAAATATACGGAATACACTAAACGCCATAATTTGCATACATAACTGAATCGAAAAACAAACATCGCATTTTGCATGTACAATGACACCTAGATCATGAATCTATCATTATCTGACATTAAAAGCTTTGAAAACCTTAACCTATACGTCTAAAGTCCACACCTTACGCCGATAAATGCGTAACGGGGTCAGTTTAAACATCAAGCCTTTATCAACGGTAAAATGGCAACCTATGACATGAAATAGGTTAGCTATTTCATCACTTGTAACAATCATAATCCTAGAACGGATTAGGGTTAGGGTTTCTTACCTAAGAACAAAGCCGGAATCACCAGAAAAGTGATTAGATTGTGATGGTTGAGCACGTAGGATAGCAAGGTAGAGTAGCAGGAAGAATCTCTCACTCTTCTCACACTTTCTCTCTCTTTTCTCTCTTCTCTCTCCTAGGGTTTCTCTCAAATTCATATGGGCTGAATGAGAGAGGGTTTAAGGTCCTTATATAGGCCTAAATTTGCCAGAAATAGGCCCAGGGCCAAGGTATACTTAGGTTATGTCCAAAGGGTATCTGTTCTATCTCAACGGAGCACTTCCGGAGCCCCCCCTTAAACCAAAGGTTGGACTTAAGCTCACTGACTATGGATCTAAGTCGAGTTAAGTTTTTGTTCCAATCGGGTTTGCAGATCACACGTGGTGGACCAGTTTTAGTTCAACGGTCACAGAAACTCGATCAGGGTTACTGATCAGGGTCAAATATTGCATATCAGACCCCGATTATTGCCCTATTTTATGTACATGATAAGGCCTAAAAATCAGATTTTAATTATATTTTTGTTACAGGAGGAAATTAAGAGCATGTATTGAAAATTAATGTTAAAAGCATGGATTTGACGCTCCGAAATTACCAGAGCACGGGATGGACTCCAGAAAACAAATAGTGAAGATTTTACACGCCTGGGATCCGAGGAAAGCACGATAAAGGGGCCCGAAAAGGGTCCAGAATGCAAGATCACAAGGTTTCCGCTATCCGATCAGTTCAAAACTTCATACATGTGATGGGGGCCATAAATTAACCGTACATATTAAATTTCAGCCATTGATGATCTCGGAAAGTGGTCTAACGGTTAGATCAGCCCGTTAATCTCCAATTTGGGGCCCACCTGATATTTGGAACTGCTTCAAACTTGGTGTCGGCGGTTAAAATAATATGAAGAAAAGGTTGGACGGTGCTGATTTCCCACAAGCATTACATTGGGCCCCATATGTAGTGAGTGTACACCATGCACGTGTGGGCAAGCCGTGCACCGGACGGCTAAGACGGTTAGCGCTTGCGGTGACCGACTCCATCTCTTTTAAAACTCAAAACTGCCTCCAGCGTTAACGCCGTCCGACTATTGATCGCAGTTGTGGGTCCCACCGATCATGCAAAGCGCAAATCCGGACCGTATATCAGGTCTAAATGGCTTACATCACCATTACCTAGGTGTCAAAAATCCAAATGAAAGCATAGATCAGGCTCCAGTCTTTCAAACGCAGGTCGGACGGCGAGTTCAAAACTCTGTGGGCCACCACAAATATCACTCGAAAATATGCATTCCCGACCGGTTTTCCGTTCCCATCTCAGTGGACGGAGTGGATCTTCCATGTGATCAAAGGAATGGGCCCCACCATCACGTCAGCGCCGGTTTGGCGTCCGCGTAACGTGATTCGCTGGCCGTTTTTGCGAACGGCTGTGGGCCCCACACATGGCCCGTACGACCGATCCGAGCTGTTCATCTTAAAGAGGGCCGCGAGCACTACAAACCCATGTTGATATTCCACTCCCATGCGTACACACGTGCATGATACAGAGGCCACAAAAGGGCTTCCCGGCGACGTTCAAATCTGATCTTTTTGAGATTTCTTCTATGGGCCGCGTTAATGGACCTTTAAAACCACCCATTCTTGACTGAAATTTCGTCCTGAATCCAATGGATGGGGTGGATTTTCCAAAAAACACCTCTGTGGGGCCCACCGATCACGGCTGTGAAAATTTGTGTTTCGAGTCCCTCTACGTCTCTGCTACCGACCCCAGCCATCCAGCAGCTATAAAAGGGGAGTTTTGAACGTGGGAAAGGCATTCAGATCTAGGGAATTCGAGATCTAGAGCCAGGGAGAGAAGAAAGAGAAGGAAGAAGAGAAAGAGATCGATTGGTTTGGTTTTATTTTCATGAATTTTATTTAATATTTTTTTATGGATTTCATGGGTCACTAATCTCTCAGCTAGGGCTGAGATGAAGCCCCTAATTTGATTAGCTCTTGTATTGGTTGATTTACTTTGAATATTAATTAATTTATTTCTTTCTCTAATGGGCTTGATTGGTTTAAACTCCATATTTCTCCATCTATGAACTTGATCAAAGTATATAGATGGATGTTGTTTGGATGCTTATTACAGGTGCTTGTGTCTGATCAAGAACAAGTTTCCTATAGAGGAAGAAACAGGGTGCTTTAATGAATGTACATTCCATGTACCCGACCAAGGACATGGGATTTGTTATTCATGGCATTGCTTAAAGGAATTAGACAGTCTGTATGCTCGATTAAGGACACAGATTGTGCTTTCTCTATTTAAGTGGTATCAATTTAGATCAAGGTGAATCAACAGACAAAACAAGGGTTAGGATAATTAGGGGTGGATTCGAAAGTCCTAGTGCTCTCTCTGATTGAATTTTCTTCCCTATTCTTGATTGTTTTATTTTTTCTTAGAATTGTGCTTAGTAGTTCATTCTATTCTTTGTTGGATTAGTTAAGGAGAATCATAGATTTGAGTTGTGACGACCAGTCCTCGTGGGAACGATCTCGTAATACATACCATATCTGCATATGATTTGTATACTTGCGAGTTTAAATATCATTTAAATCATGTTGGTTTAAATAAAACATCAGTTACAAGTATATGGACATGTGTATAAAATTTCCCCTGATCCGAGGGTGTATTTGGGTCAGATTCTGACAGTCTGATTGCTTATATTTGGACCGCAAACGATAGGTCTCAGATTACTTAATTTAGATTTAATTTCTAAAGAAAATCACGTCTTCTCACACTTTTCACTCCGGGCTTAAGAGAATAGCCCCGGAATATTATCTAGTTTTGACTTCCAAGATGGTTGTCAAGCCCAGCAAGGCGGTCCTAATTCTATAACCTCATATCATTCAGACTTTCGATGTGTGGTCCAGATCTGATACAGATATTCAATGTGCTCCCAAGAGCAGTCGGGTAATGAGTTTGATCCTAGATTTTAGGATAACCTAGCGTCAATGATTCTATAAGTTTTGGGTCTTGCAGATCGTATTTAAAGTGATTCAAGCAGATTTCATGGCTAATCTAGTTTAACACTTAGTTAACTTTGTCTAATTTCTAAAGGATTTGATCCTAAGTGATTTCTTCCTGAGGTGGTACTCGGGCCATAGTACGGGATTTTCCGAGTCGTTACAATCTACCCCCCTAAAAGAAAATTTTCATCCTCAAAATTAGTACCTTTTCATACTCCTCTAGAAGTTGAGGGCAGTTCTTTCGGATCTCAGCTTCAGTCTCCCAGGTAGCTTCCTCCTCTGTATGATGCATCCACAGTACCTTTACGAGTGGAATCACCTTACTGCGCAACACCTACTCATTCTTGTCTAGGATACGCATCGGATGCAGTACATATGTAGCGTCCTCGCTCAACTGCACCTGCTCCCAATGGATGATGTGTGAAGGATCAGGGATGTATTTCTTCAGCATAGATACATAAAATACGTTGTGCACGCCCGCGAGTGGTGTGGGAAAAGCGAGACGATATGCCACCGCACCTATTCGATCAAGTATCTGAAATGGGCCAATGAACCGCCGCGTAAGCTTCCCCTTCTTCCCAAACCGAAGGACTCCCTTCATAGGGGAAACTCTGAGGAACACATGGTCTCCAACCTCAAACTCAAGTGGTCGCTGCCTCGTATCAGCATAACTCTTCTGTCTGCTCTGTGCTATAAGAAGCCGACGCCTGATAATGTTGATCTTCTCTGAAGTCGCCTGTACTAATTCTTGGCCAACCAAACTACGCTCGCCAACCTCTGCCCAGCAATGCGATACTCTACAAGGGCGCCCATACAAGGCCTCGTAAGGAGCCATGCCAGTACTCGCCTGAAAACTGTTCTTGTAGGCGAACTCTGCGTATGGGAGGCAGTCATCCCAACTGTCCTTGAAGTCCAAAACACAAGCTCGCAGCATATCTTCTAAAATCTAATTCACCCACTCTGTCTGCCCGTCGGTCTGAGGGTGAGACGCGGTATTGAACTTTAACTTCACACCCATCGCTTCTTAGATACGAGTCCAGAAGATAGACGTGAATCGCGTGTCGCAGTCCGACACAATCTCCAAGGAAACTCCATGCAGACGTACTATCTCTTTGATGTACAACTTAGCCAAGTCATCTGCAGAGTTCGTCACTCTGATAGGGAGAAAATGAGCTGATTTGGTCAACCAGTCCACAATCACCCAAATAGAATCATAACCCTTTCTCATCTTCGGCAGCCCCGAGGTGAAGTCCATAGAGATAAAGTCCCACTTCCATTCAGCTATGAGCATAGGCTGAAGGAGTCCAGGAGGTCGGCGATGCTCAGCCTTGACCTGCTGACATGTGAGACAATGAGAAACATACTCTACGATATGGACCTTCATATTGTCTCACCAATACGACCTCTTCATATCCTGATACATCTTCGTGCTACCAGGATGCATCGCAAGCTTCGAATTGTGAGCTGTCTCGAGAAGCTTCTGTCTCAAGTCCTGAATATCCGGGACGTATAGGTGGCTATGGTATCATAAGCCCCCATCTATGCCAACTCTCCACTCTGAGTCTACGACATCGCTAGCTTGCTCTCGAAGCTCAGACAACCGCTCGTCGCCCTTCTGGGCCTCGATAATCTGGTCATCAATAAGTGGCGGCACCCGAACATGTGCGACACACTCGAATGGCTCCTCCACTGTGAGTTTCTCCTCGAAGTCGTGAATAAACTCCAACATACCCCACTCTGCTATCATCAGTGGAGCCGTAAATGCTATAACCTTCTTGCGACTCAACGCGTCTGCCAAAAGGTTGGCCTTGCCAGGATGGTAGGAAACCTCTAACATGAAGTCCTTCAAGGTCTCCATCCATCGGCGCTGCCTCATATTCAAGTCCCGCTGAGTGAATATATACTTAAGGCTCTTGTGATCGCAGAAAACCTCGAACTCCTCTCCGTAGAGGTAATGTCTCTAGAGCTTCAATGCGAATATGACCGCTGCTAACTCAAGGTCGTGCGTAGGTGTAACGCCCTGAAAATCGGGGGTCGAGCAAAGCTCAGCTCCCGAGTTCCAACGCATCACTTATGTAACATAGATAATGATGATTATGATGAGTGCATTGAAACATGAATGAGATTAAGCCAAAACAGCATATCATACTCCAGAGAAAGTTAAATTATGCCAACAGAAGATTGTGATAGATATAGAACATATATAAACTGTCGTAGTTCTCCAGAGTGTGATAATGTTACCAGGTTAACAATTACAAGTTTGATTTCAAAATATACAAAATGAGAAAGTGTAATGTCTTTTATCCCAAATACCATAGCCCCGTCAATGCAATTCCAGGTCTACATAGACCCTCCAGAGAGTTATATGTAGGAGAACTCCTCCTCAACATCATGGTAACAGTCCGGCTCTACTTCATAAGCATCGCCATCACCTGCAGCTAAGACAGTCTGGTTAGTGTTGCAAACACCGTCCCATAACATGGGAGTGAGTAGCTAACTCAGTGAAATCATAGAGTAAAGATTAAAATGTTATCAAATCAATCAAGCGATAATGATAAAGCAAGCAAATCAAACATTCCTAAGTACTGTAATTAATGCAAGGATGAGATGTAATAATGATGCATGCCCTCGCCAACATACTCCCTCGTGTGACACCATCTTACATTCGCGGCATGCTTTCATCCCTCAGTGCTCCACATCTTCCAGGCACATGCAGTGCGATATGAACATGATTACCGAATTATTATTAGTCCTTTTCATACAGCAGTATTGGGAAACTAGGGTACCTCCCTTATATCATTCTCAAACAATGATCCATTTTAGGGTCGTCAGTCCTAGATAATCTTATACGATGATGTGGTTCTAGGTCACTGTAAAGGGCTACCAGGGCTGTTGCATGCACTCGTTGCACTGCTCCCCCATCACCTTAACAATACAGGCCTAGTTTATACTCTATTTACTACGGGAAGGCATGTCGCCTCTCCGCAGATTCAGAGTATGCTTGAGGTCACTACACTGGGCACTGTTAGGGCTGCCAGGGCTGTTACATGCACTCATTACACCACTCCCCCATCACCCATCAAAACAATGTAGGCCGACAGCTCGAATACAGTGTCCCATACCACTGTATTCGGCTCACGAGTCTGGGTTGCTCATTGGACACTACGGGGAGGCACGTGGCCTCAGCGTAGGCCGATAGCTCAACCACGGTGTCCCATACCACCATGCCCAGCTTATGAGTCTTAGAGGATCAAGGTACTAAGGTTAACGGGGTTGCACTAGTACGTTTGGTACCCTAGGTTCAAGCAGTGCCGTCTAAACATGGTGAACATATATTAGACAGATCGGGTTACTTGACGAGCCTGACTAGCACGAGCGCACATTGCATCGATCGACATAAAGTGCATAAGCACTCCGTGTGGCTTAACCACTACCGACGACCAACATACAACTCGGGTTCGTCAAACACGTCCTACGTGGTGAATGAATCTCAACCACGAACTCAATTTTGTTGCCCATCGCCTGGACTATAATCATAGCCCCAATCACATTCAATCCTTAACCAGAAGCATGTAGAGTAAAGCAAAATAAATAAAGTAATTCAAGCATTTTAACAAGCATGTTATAAAGCACAATATAAACAGGAGATACAAACACATATATTTCATAAGTAAACGGTTAAATTAAACAACCAACATGGAGGAAATCATATACATCTCTAAGTTAGTTGAGAATCCTATCTCAACACCTACCTAAAGCACAATCATCTAAATACTTACTCATACAAGCATTTTCACAAACACTTAGAGTACACTTATTTAACATACATAACGTATATTAGCAAAAATATGTATTAGGGCGAATCATTTCGCCGAGTAGGTATTACACATATATCTAGCATGTACACACAATGATTAATCATGACAAACACACATTCAAAATTTGTACGTATACGGTATTTTCTACAAATATACAGAATACACTATATGCCATATTTTGTATATGTAACTGAATCGTAAAATGAACATCGCATTGTACATGTGAAATAACATCCAGATCATGAATCTATCATTATCTGACATTGAAAACTTTGAAAACTACAACCTAAGCATCTAAAATCCACACCTTATGCCGTTAGATGTGAAACGAAATCAGTTTGAATACAACGCCTTTAACTACGGCACAACAACAACCTATAACAGGGAATAGGTTAGCTATTCTACCTTCTATTCTATTTGAACCTCCAAAATAGGTTAGGGTTAGGATTTTTTATCTAAGAACGAAGTTAGAATCGCCGGAATAGCGATCTGGTAGCGATGGTTAGGCACGTAGATACGTGGGTTTGAATCCCAGGAAGAAACTCTAGCAATCCCTCACACTTTCCCTCTCTTTTCTCTCTCCTCTCTCCTAAGTTTTCTCAAATTCGTATAGAATGAGAGAGTGAGGGTTTAAGGTCCTTATATAGGCCCAAAACTCTCCAAAATAGACCCAGGGTCAAGGTATATTTAGGTTATGTCCAAAGGGCATCTGTTCCAGCTCAACGGAGCACTTCTGGAGCCTCCCTTGAGCCAAAGGTCAGACTTAAGCTCTCTGACTATAGATCTAGGTCGAGTAAAGTTTTCATTCCAATCGGGTTCCTAGATCACACGTGGCGGACCAGTTTCAGTTCAATGGTCATCGAAACTCGATCAGGGTTACAAGTACACTGACCTGTGTATGAAATTTTCCCTGATCCAAGGGTGTATTTGGGTCAATTCTGACGGTCTGATTGCTTATATTTGGCCCTCAAACATCAAGTCTCAGATTACTTAAATTAGATTATATTTCTAAAGAAATCTTCATTTTCTCACACTCCTCACTCCGGGCTCAAGCGAATAGCCCTGGGACACTGACTGGTTTTGATTTCCGAGATGGTTGTCAAGCCCAACAAGGCAGTCCTAATTCTATAACTTCATATTATTTGGACTTTCGATGTGCGGTCCAGATCTGATATAGAGTTTTAATGTGCTCCCGAGAGCAGCTGGGTAATGAGATTGATCCTAGCTTATAGGGTAATGTAGCGTCGATGATTCTACAAGTTTTGGGTCTTACAGATCGTATTTAAAGTATTTCAAGTGGATTTCGTAGCTAATTCAGTTTAGTACTTAGTTAACTTTGTCTAGTTCCTAAAGAATTTGAGGTTTGAGAGGTTCATAAGGGGTTAGGATCTACCCCTTGCTTAAGGACATCTAACTCCAGGTTGGCAAAAATCTGGGGGGTTACAATCTACCCCCTTTAAAAATAATTTCATCCCCCAAAATTGCCTAAGGGTAGTAAGTAAGAATTTTATTATTCCTCTTGCGCAAGTTTCACTAATTTCAAGTTTATAGGCGTGGTGCGGCGTATACTATCTATGCTAGTCTGGCTCATGTTTGTCTACCTCCCTTAAAACCTTTTTCACTCTAAAACTGGATAAGGCTTCTATTAGGTTCGTATTCAACGAGCATATTTGGGGATACCCTGACCCTACATGTATCTTGGATCAATTACCTTCGATCTTGGGCCAGTGGACTATCGGCCCACCAAATTTTCGTTGCGCCTATGAGTGGGTAGAAGAGTATACCTGCCTAACTCGACCGCATTCATAACCTTTCTACTCCCCTTACAATTGTTTCTACTCTTAAGGTTCAAGAATTTGTACATCGATCTGTATGTCAAAATGAGTTAAAATTTGAGACCTATCCTTGACATGAAACGGGAATTACATTGGTCTACCTTTTATCAACGATGTGTACTATGGCATTGATACCTATGGTCATAAAAAGGAGCTAAAAATGATGGGTGTTGCGGTTGATTTCAGGGACGGGTGTGAATTTGTGGTAAGGTGCCTAATTCTACCAAGGAGTTTCGTCACGGTCCAGACTTATCCTATTTAATCATGTCTAGCTTAACAGGCAGGCTATCTTTCTACGTTCATATGTATGTTATGCATGCCAAAATGGTTTGTGGTTCGAGGCTAATTCCTAACTGTCTGTTACCCATTTAAGAAATTCCTTAGGCCTAAAAAGAAAATCTCTATTGGCTATATGCTCCTAACACTTCTCAAAGACGAAGTAATAAACTTTGGGTGTAAGTGGTAGGGCCAACACGGAAGGAAAGTTGTACAGTGGATCTGAGTCTAATATATGGACCTTCTGCCTAGCTAGGACAGAAAATTTGTCGTATCAGTTCTTAATCCTAGTTGATCCTGACCTTCTGCTTGATCAGAGCATAGAGTTCATTGGTCACTACCAGGATTGAGAATTCGATTCAAATCGCGAATACCTCGCTTATATATAGTTCTCTACTCTGTGTTCCCGATTGTAATAAGTTTTTGGGAAGGCAATTCTAAGGGATGTATTGATTTGACCTAATATTAAATCGAAGGGATATTTAAGTTTTCTCTAAGCGTGAATAGTTTCTACATCAAACAACTTTTCTAAGAGTTATTAAATAAGCCTATGAGTACCGAGGGAATTTAACAAAAGAACGGGGTCTCGCTCCAACCTAATCAAGCCAACTAACGAAATTTATCTTTCAATTATCTTAGCATAATGAATCTTTTACATTCCTTAGTCTAATCAGTAGCCTAGTCACAACGTATGAGTAGCGGTAATCCACTAGTTGTGATCCAAAGTCTATGCTTCTACATTGGATGATCTTATACCATTTTTAATATAGGAAATTGTTTTATCGCTTAGGGTCAAACGTTGTCTGATTGGAATTGAGTTGCCCGAACTTGAATTTAACTACACTTAAGCACTACACACATGCTCATATTAGCTAAGAAGGTCCTAAGGTTCACATTATCAATCTATTGGATTTCCCATACTGTTAGGTCGTTCGAATCTAGGAACACCACTCTAGGTCCAAAACTCCAAGGGCCTATTTGACCAGTGATCATAAGTTGTATTAAATGGGACTGCATTGCTAATCCCACCACGGGATTGGGAGTGGCATATTTGGTAGGAGGGTGGGTTGGGATTAAAATTAATTTCATAGGCTTTGGAAAATGAGTCTTGTGTTGGAAAGTGTGAGATGAGATTTTCAAATCCCATGATAATGAATCTCTAAGTGTACTTGGAAAGGAAAATTCCAGAATTTACTCTTAATTGCATACACTCTAAACATGGTATTGGAAAACATGGGATACACCCAATCTGGGGACAATACCTTACACCTACCTTTATTGTTACCTTTACAATTTTATCCACCTTACTCACCTAATACAGTTGGCCGAACGGGACCTAAATGTTCCAAACAAAATTGCGGGTCTTGTGCTAAAATGAAAGGAATTGAAGAAGATAGAAGAGGGATTTATTGGGTTTCGAAATCTTGAGCCTACATAGGATGTAGCCTTACGTGGACCAGGACAGAAGATGCATGTGAGCTAATACAATTAAGGCATCAAACACTAGAATATACTACCAACGACTACACCACTAGGCCTATCAACATGAAAACACAAAGATCCTAACGCAGCAACAAACAAACCACGAGACAATGGCATGGATAACTAGGCAGAAATCTAGAAAAATGGCCATACTAAGCTCGACTAGAGCCATGGAAAAGTGAAGAAAAGGGAGGAAAGGGCTGGGGTCTTTAGGTCTCCATGGATTTGAGCCTCAAAGGAGGTTGTAAAGGCCTAAATGAAAGGGATTGAAGAAGGAGAATGAAGAGATGAGATGGCTAGTGGGTTTACACGAGTTTGAGCCTCAAATGGGAGGTTTAAAAGCTTAAATAAGAGAGAATGAAGAGGGTAGGGGGTAGGTATCATTGTAAACGATGGAGGTATGTGTGTTTTGACAGAACATGATGAAATAGGTGAATGAAGGGAAGGTTTGAGAGAGAAAACAAAAACTTTTGGAGAAAAGGAGAGCTTGGAGGGATGCTTTGAGAGGGAGGGGGGCAAATGGACACGAAATAGGGGTCCCCACAAAATTTCGTGGACCCCACACGCACCTAGGGGTCTGCCCGACGTTGACCCACCCCAAGGAGATCGCGGTCGACCATGGTAGGCACGGCGCCGCCACAGTCCTCTGGACCTAGGGCAGTGCCGCCGTGTAGGGCGGTGGCCACCCCCCTCCCAAGGTGCCAATGACACCTCGGGTCCACTGTGGGTCCCCCCGGATTGCATCATGTGGCCCTCGACTCTGTTTCGAGTCATTCCGAGTATGTTCTAATACATAATGGTATTTTACCTATTTCTAATGGCTGGGATGGGGTGGGTTTTAATCTAAACCTGTCGTTTGACGGCCTAGAAGTATTTAGTATTTTGGGGTCGACTCGTGCGATTACGGTTGAGTACAGACTCAAATGAAACAACCAATTTTGGTGAACTTCGCCGATCGGCAAAATCAATATACCTATGACTGTTTCTACTTTGTTCTCACACCCACCTAAGTCAAAGGCGACAGTGTGTGTCGTGTGACCATTACCCCAGTCCGGTTTAATCCAAATCAGGCTCTGATACCATCTTGTAACGTCCTGATAATCGGGGTCGAGCAAAGCTCAACTCTCGAGTTCCAACCCATCACTTATGCAACATAAATAATGATGATTATGATGAGTGCATTGAAACATAAATGAGATTAAGCCAAAACAACATATCATACTCTAGAGACAGTTAAATTATGCCAGCGGAAGACTGTGATAGATATAGAATATATATAAACTATGGTAAGTCTCCAGAGTGTGATAATGTTACCAGGTTAACAATTACAAATTTAATTTCAAAATATACAAAATGAGAAAGTGTAATGTCTTTTATCCCAAATACTATAGCCCCGTCAATGCAATTCCAAGTCTACATAAACCCGCCAGAGAGTTACATGTAGGAGAACTCCTCCTCAACATCATAGTAATAGTCCGGCTCTGCTTCATAAGCATCGCCATCACCTGCAGCTAAGACAGTCTGGTTGGTGTTGCAAGCACCGTCCCATAACGTGGGAGTGAGTAGCTAACTCAGTGGAATCATAGAGCAAAGATAAACATGTTATCAAATCAATCAAGCGATAATGATAAAGCAAGAAAATCAAACATTCCTAAGTACTGTAATTAATGCAAGGATGAGATGCAATAATGATTCATGCCCTCGCCAACATACTCCCTCGTGCGACACCATCTTACATCCGTGGCATGCTTTCATCCCTCGGTGCTCCACATCTTCCAGGCACATGCAGTGTGATATGAACATGATTACCGAATTATTATTAGTCTTTTTCATACAGCAGTATTGGGAAACTAGGGTACCTCCCTTATATCATTCCCAAACAATGATCGATTCTAGGGTCGTCAGTCCTAGATAATCTCATACGATGATGTGGTTATAGGTCGCTGTAAAGGGCTACCAGGGCTGTTGCACGCACTCATTGCACCGCTCCCCCATCACCTTATCAATACAGGCCTAATTTATACTCTATTTACTACGGGAAGGCTCGTCACCTCTCTACATATTCAGAGTATGCTCGAGGTCACTACACCGGGCACGGTTAGGGCTACCAGGGCTGTTACACGCACTCGTTACACCACTCTCCCATCACCCATTAAAACAGTGTAGGCCGACAGCTCGAATACAATATCCCATACCATCGTATTCGGCTCACGAATCTGGATTGCTCATTGGTCACTACGGGGAGGCACGTGGCCCCAGCCTAGGCTGATAGCTCGACCACGGTGTCCCATACCACCATGCCTGGCTCATGAGTCTTAACGGATCGAGGTACTAAGGTTAACGGGGTTGCACTGGTAAGTTTGGTACCCTAGGTTCAAGCAGTGGCTTCCAAACATGGTGAACATACATTAGACAGATCGGGTTACTTGACGAGCCCGACTAGCACGAGCACACATTGCATCGATCGACATGAAGTGCATAAGCACTCCGTGTGGCCTAACCACTGCCGACGACCAACATACGACTCGGGTTCGTCAAACACGTCCTACGTGGCGAATGAATCTCAACCACGAACTCAAGTCTGTTGCCGATCGCCTGGACTATAATCATAGCCCCAATCACATTCAATCCTTAAACAGAAGCATGTAGAGTAAAGTAGAATAAACAAAGTAATTCAAGCATGTTAACAAGCATGTTATAAAACACAATATAAACAGGAGATACAAACACATATATTTCATAAGTAAGCAGTTCAATTAAACAACCAACATAAAGGAAATCATATACATCTCTAAGTTAGTTGAGAATCCTATCTCAACACGTATCTAAAGCACAATCATCTAAATACTTACTCATACAAGCATTTTCACAAACACTTAGAATACACTTATTTAACATACATAACGTATATTAGCAAAAATATGTATTAGGGCGAATCGTTTCGCCGAGTAGGTATTACACATATATCTAGCATGTACACACAATGATTAATCATGGCAAACACACATTTAAATTTGTACATATACGGTATTTTCTACAAATATACAGAATACACTATACGCCATATTTTGTATACATAACTGAATTGTAAAACGAACATCGTATTGTACATGTGAAATAGCATCCAGATCATGAATCTATCATTATCTGACATTAAAAGCTTTGAAAACTGACAACCTAGGCATCTAAAATCTGCACCTTATGCCGGTAGAAGTGAAACAAAATCAGTTTGAATACAACGCCTTTGACTACGGCAAAACGACAACCTATAACAGGGAATAAGTTAGCTATTCCACCTTCTATTCTATTTGAACCTCCAAAACAGGTTAGGGTTAAGATTTCTTACTTAAGAACGAAGTCAGAATCGTCCGAATAGTGATCTGGTAGCGATGATTAGGCACGTAAATACGTGGGTTTGAATCCTAGGAAGAAACTCCAACAATCCCTCACACTTTCCCACTCTTTTCTCTCTCCTCTCTCCTAAGTTTTCTCAAATTCGTATGGAATGAGAGAGTGAGGGTTTAAGGTCCTTATATAGGCCCAAAACTCTCCAAAATAGACTCAAAGTCAAGGTATACTTAGGTTATTTCCAAAGGGCATCTGTTCCAGCTCAACGGAGCACTTCTGGAGCCCCCTTGAGCCAAAGGTCGGACTTAAGCTCATTGACTATGGATCTAGGTCGAGTTAATTTTTCATTCCAATCGTATTCCCAGATCACACGTGGCGAACCAATTTCAGTTCAACAGTCACCAAAACTCGATCAGGGTTACAAGTGCACTGACTTGTGTATGAAATTTTGCCTGATCTTAGGGTGTATTTGGGTCAGATTCTAACGGTCTGATTACTTATATTTGGCCCGCAAACATCAAGTCTCAGATTAATTAAATTTGATTATATTTCTAAAGAAATCTTCATTTTCTCACACTCCTCACTTCGGGCTCAAGCGAATAGCCCCGGGACACTGCCAGGTTTTGATTTTTGAGATGGTTGTCAAGCCCAGCAAGGCAGTCCTAATTCTATAACTTCGTATTATTTGGACTTTCGATGTGCGGTCCAGATTTGATACAGAGTTTCGATGTGCTCTCGAGAGCAGCTGGGTAATGAGATTGATCTAGATTATAAGGTAATGTAGCGTCGATGATTATACAAGTTTTGGGTCTTGCAGATCGTATTTAAAATATTTCAAGCAGATTTCGTAGCTAATCCAGTTTAGCACTTTATCTAGTTCCTAAAGAATTTGAGGTTTGAGAGGTTCATAAGGGGTTAGGATCTACTCCTTGCCTAAGGACATTTAACTCTAGGTTGGCAAAAATCTGGGGCATTACAGTAGGATAATTCTCCTCGTGCTTCCTTAATTGTCTCAAGGCATACGCAATCACCATAAGGACACAACCCAAACCAATGCGAGACGCGTCAGTGTATATAGTGTACTTAACCCCTTGCTCTGACAATACTAGCATAGAGGCAGACGGCAGTCTGTCCTTTAGCTCCTAAAAAGCTGATTCCACCTTCTCATTCCAGGCGAACTTTAGATCCTTTCTGTCAACTGTGACAACGGTCTGACTATCTTCGAGAAGTCCCAGATGAATCGTCGGTAATAACCTGCCAGGCCCAGAAAACTCCTCACCTTAGTAACTGAACCAACCTGCTTCTAGTCCTGAATTGCGGCTACCTTAGCCAGATCCACTGTTATCCCTTTCTTGGACACTACATGTCCCAGGAACTTGACTTCTTCCTACCAGAAGTCGCACTTCTTATACTGCGCGAACAACTGGTTCTTCCTCAGAGTATCAAGGACGGCCTGTAAGTGTTCCTCGTGTTCTTCCTGACTCGTAGAGTATATCAGGATGTCGTCGATAAAGATGATAACCAATCGGTATAGGAATGGCCGAAATACCCGGTTTATCAAGTCCATGAACACGGCCGATGCATTCGTAAGACCGAACGACATCACAAGGAACTCGTAATGCCCAAAACTGGTCCTGAAAGCCGTCTTCTGTACGTCTTCATCCCTAACATGCAATTGATGATACCCTGACTGTAAATCGATCTTTAAAAAATATTTGCCCCCTTCAACTGATCAAACAGGTCGTCTATCCTAGGCAAAGGATATTTGTTCTTCACGGTCAACTGGTTCAACATACGGTAATCAATACATAACCGTAGCGACCCATCTTTCTTCTTGACAAACAACACAGGTGCTCCTCAAGGAGATACACTGGGTCATATAAAGCCCTTCTCTACCAGTCCATCAATCTGTTTCCTCAATTCCTCCATCTCACATGGAGGCATGCGATACATCGGTAATGAAATGGGTGACGCACCAGGCACAAGATCAATGGTGAAGTCGATCTCACGCTAAGGAGGCAACCCAGGAATTGGTTCAAATACGTTCGCAAAATCCTGAACTACAGGCATATCCACAAGCGTCGGAACATCAGTAGCCTCCAATGAAGAAGCAAAACACCACAACTGAGAAGCGTGACTGACCTGAACAGGGAAAGTAAAAGTCGTGCCCTCTAGTTCATGGGTTGTAACCATCTTAGTCTCACAATCGATCTCTGCTCGCATCTCAGTGAGCCAGTCCATACCGAAAATGATGTCGTAATGGAATAGGGGGACGACGATCAGTTCGACTAATATCGTTCTACCACCCAAGTCTATCGGGCAGCCCTCACACATACTAGTAACTTCAGAGAAAGTCCCTGTGGCAGTGATGACCCCCACTCCTCTCGTAGGAGCAGTATCCAAACCCAGTCGCTTGACTGCCGTGCATGAGATCATAGAGGTAGTGGACCCCGTGTCCACCAGCAAGAAGACAGGAATACCTTGAACGTGTGTAGTGACATCGAAGGCCATAGGCGCTGAAGGTGCTGTCTTTGGCTCCTCCGTTGTAAGTGCATGAATGCGTGCCTGCTGAGGTCGGTTAGGCTAAGGCATCATAGGTCGTTGTGGTGGCGTAAAACGATGTGCAGATGGTCTAAAGGATGGATGTGCAGGTGCCGTCCGTAGTGGTTAAGCTGATAAAGCCTAAGGGCGAGGACGATCAATCCTCTGCGGTAGTGCAAACCCGCTGTCCCTCATCCGAGCAAAATAACTCTCTGCAGGGTGACCCGATTTCCCATAGTAAGAACAGGTCACACCTAGATGCCTTATCGAAACTACTGGCGCCGTAATCCTGGGAGGAGAGTCAATACGAGGCCTCTTACCGAGGAATGGCCTGCTCTAGATATCTGGTCGTGGCCTAAGAATCATAGGGCCACGAGAATGTGTCAGTCGCTCAACATCCTGCTCTACGTGCATAGACATATGAACCAACTCGGCATAGGAGGGTAGGCTAACACAGCATATCTTCGACCGAATATCAAGTCGCAAGCCCTCAGAAAAACGTCGTATCCCCATCTGTTCATCAGCGAGTATCGTAGGGACGTATCTGCCCAGCTCAGTAAATCGATGATCGTACTCGGTAACTGTTATGCCTCCCTGCCTGAGGCATAAAAATTCGTTCTCCCTCTCATGTCGATAGGTCTGAGGGTGGTACTTTTCGTAGAAACGAAACTCGAAAGCTACCCAAGTCCATATGTAGCCAATTGTAACTGTCTGTAGGACACTATCCCACCACATACTGGCCTCCTTCTCTAACATAAATGTGGCCAACTCAACCTACTCTGACTCGGTACAATGCAACATCTGTAGCATCTTGGAGATGCGGTCTAGCCAATATTCAGCCTCCTCGGGTCTGTGAGAACCCATAAAAGTAGGAGGCCTCAAGCGCTGGAATCGCTCGAGAAGGCCACTAGCACCCAAATTCCTCGTAGGGTATGCAGCAGGTGCAGGCGGAGGCACATCCTTAGCCTGAGCAGAAGGTTCTGCAGTCTCAGTAGGACATACAGATGGTGAAGGTGGAGTCGCACTCCCACCCTGAGATAAGGCCCCTATAATAGTGGCCAAGAGCTGCTGCTGCATCAACATCATCATCTGCTCAAACCTATCAGTAGGTGGGGCAGGCTGAGGCACGTACTGTGTTGAGGAAGACGCACGGTTCTGCTTGCGAACTGGTGGTGTATAAGGTGGTAGTCTAGCTGTAGGACTAGTGGAAGGCTGAGATGCAAGTATAGTCTCACGATCCGGGCCCAAACCAGGGTTCGTACGACCATCTCTGTGGGAAAGAGCCTGGTCCATCGTATTAGTGAGAGTGAGGCATGCCGTGCTCCGCGTATATTTTCGTGGCATGCCCTATACAACATAGGGTGCAACACATGTAAGATGAAGCATAGCAACACAATACACAATCACTCAAGCATTCCACACACTTCATAGTAAAGAGGCTGCATGCATTTCATTTACCAAAATTGTCACAATACATGAAATTTAGAGTTACACGAATCATGACAGAAGATGCATGTGAGCTAATTACAATCAAAGCTTCAAACACTTTAAACATACTACTAACTACTACACCTATCAACATGAAAACATAAACATCCTAAGGTGACAACCAAAGCAAATTACAAGACAAAAGTATGGATGACTAGGCATCCGAGTCTGGCGATGGAGAAGGGGTACCCTTATCCTTCAGGCAACACATGATAGTTTTCAACGCGCGAGTTACTTTCTTGAACTTATTCTTCACAAGGCCTCGAAAATCCATAATGTCCTGTCGCAGGACCGCCTGACCCTGTCGTAGCTCAGCATGATCCTCCTCCAGTCGAGTTATACGAGCATCCCAAGCAGCCCGATCAGTGTTCTGCCCTGGTGGAATAGGAGGGGAGCTCTCCTCCGTATCCTGGCCTCTTCTTCCTCTTTCCCATAAGAGAAAGGATAGTGAAAATCAAGAAAATGGGCGCAACGAACTTAAAGAAGGCCATGGAAAGTGAAGATAAGGGGGAATAGGGGTTGGAGCTTTGGGTTCTCCACGGATTTGAGTCTCAACAGAGGTTGTAAAGGCCCAAATGACAGGGATTTGAAGAAGGAAAATGAAGAGATGGGATGGGTTGAGAGCTTACACGATTTTGAGCTTCAAATGGAGGGTGTAGGCGCTCAAATGAAAGAGAATGGAGAGGGTAGAGGGGTAGATATGGCTGTAAACGATGAAGGTGTTTAGGTTGTGGCAGAAAATGACTGAATGGGTGATTGGAGGGGAGGTTTGAGAGAGAAAACAGTAACTTTGAGGGATAGGGAGAGCTTGGAGGTACATTTTGTGAAAGAGGTAGGTGTTTGGGGTGGTTTTAAGCCACGGCCCACACATCAGGGGGTCACCCTAGGCCCCAAAGACAGTCGATCCGAGCAACCCGCCTGGGCCAGCCCATTAACCGATGATGCCTCACCATTTGGGCGAGGTCCTCGTGACCCTTAGGCCCCAAAAAGGTATGAGTCCCATCCTGGGTCCCTCTGGATTTGCGTGGGTAGGCCCCCGACCTCGTTTTGAGTCGTTTCGGGTAGTTTTAGGACGTTTCTGATACATACCTATATATACCAATTTCTAACAGCTGGGATGGGGTGAATTGTGATCTAAACCTGTCGTTTGACGGTCTAGAAGTATTTTGGGGTCGACTTGTGTGATCACGGTTGAGTACAGACTCAAACGAAACGACCGATTTCAGTGAACTTCGCTAATTGGCGAAATCGGGTTACCTAAGACTGTTTTTTATATTTTCTCGCACCCTCCTATGTTGAAATGCGTCAGCATACGTCGTGTGACCATAACCTAGGTCTAGTTTAATCCAAATCATACTCTAATACCAACTTGTAATGCCCTAAAAATCAGGGGTCGAGTAGCAACTCAACACCCGAGTTCCAAAACATCACTTATGCAACATAAATGCTTATGATTGAATGTTGTCTGTGTTAGTGCAATAATCATGAGTGGGATTATACCACAACAGTAATTCATACTCCAGATCAAGTTATAAAACACAAGCGGAAGACTGAAAGATGTATATAGATGTATATAAAGCCAGAAATGTCACAATCAGTCTTCAGAGTATGAACACCTTACTGAGTCACCATATACATGTATTTATTTCAAAATCAAAATGCCAAAAATGGTACAAGTAGAATGGTACACCTTGTAGTACCGTCATCTGAATGGCCTAAGCGTAGCCTCTAGAGAACTGCATGTAGGAGAACTCATCTTGATCAACATAGTAATCAGGCTCAGCCTCCTGCATCTCATTAATACCTGCATCTAAGACAGGGTTTGGTGGGTGTCCAAAACACCGTCCCGTAACGTGGGTGTGAGTAGCTAACTCAGTGGAACAATAAAGCACAAGTTAACATGTTATCAATTCAGTCAAGCAGTAATGATAAAGCAGTACAATCAAATACTCCTAAATACTCTTATTAATGTAAGTATTGAATGCAATCATGATGCATGCCCTCGCCAATGCTCCCTCGTGCAATAACATCTTACATCCGCGGCATGCATTCATCCCTCGGTGCTCCACATCTTCCAAGCACATGTAGTGCTATGGTATGAGCATGATTACCGAGTTATTATTAGCCCTTTTCATAAAGCAGTATTGGAAAACTAAGGTACCTTTCTTATATCATTCCCAAACAATGATCCATTCTAGGGTCGTCAGTCCTAGATAATCTCATACGATGATACGGTTCTAGGTCACTATAAAGGACTGTTAGGGCTGTTATACGTACTCGTTGCACCGCTCCCCCATCACCTTATCAATACAGGCCTAGTTTATACTTTGTTTACTACGGGAAGGCTCGTCGCCTCTCCGCAGATTCAGAGTATGCTCAAGGTCACTACAAAGGGCTCGTCACCAATCAGTGTAGGCCGACAGCTCGAATACAGTGTCCCATACCACCGTATTCAGCTCACAAGTCTGGGTTGCTCACTGGTCACTACGGGGAGGCTCGTGGCCCCAGCGTAGGCCGACAACTCGACTACGGTGTCCCATACCACCATGCCTGGCTCATGAGTCTTAGCGGATCAAGGTACCAAGGTTAACGGGGTTACACTGGTAAGTTTGGTACCTTGGGTTCAAGCAGTAGCGTCCAAACATGGTGAACATACATTAGACAGATTGGGTTACTTGATGAGCTCGACTAGCACGAGCACACATTGCATCCATCGACATGAAGTGCATAAGCACTTCGTGTGGCCTAACCACTGCCGACGACCAACATACGACACAGGTTTGTCAAACACGTCCTACGTGGCAAATGAATCTCAACCACGAACTCAAGTCTGTTACCGATTGCCTGGACTATAACATAGCCCCAATCACATTCAATCCTTAATCAGAAAGCATGTATAATAGTCTAAGCAGAATTAACAAGGTGATTCAAACATGTTAACAAGCATGTTATAAAGCATAATATAAATAGGAAATACGAACACATACATTTCACAAGCAAGCGATTAAATTAAACAACTTGCATGGAAGAAATCATACACATCTCTAAGATAGTTGAGAATCCTATCTCAACACCTACTTAAAGCACTATCACCTAAGTACTTACTCTTACAAGCAGTTTTACAAACACTAAGAATACAGTCATTTAACATACATAATGTATATTAGCCAAAACATGTATTTGGACGAATCCTTTCACCAAGTATTATACACATATATAGTATACACATATGGCAATTTATCATGGCAAACACACTTTCATAATTTACACGTATACGATATTTTCTACAAATATACGGAATACACTAAACGCCATAATTTGCATATGTAACTGAATCGAAAAACAAACATCGCATTTTGCATATATAATAACACCTGGATCATGAATTTTTCATTATCTGACATTGAAAGCTTTGAAAACCTTAACCTATACATCTAAAGTCTGCACCTTACACCAATAAATGCGTAACGGAGTCAGTTTAAACACCAAGCCTTTATCAACAGTAGAATGGCAACCTATGATATGAAATTGGTTAGCTATTTCATCACTTGTAACAATCATAACCCTAGAACGGATTAGGGTTAGGGTTTCTTACCTAAGAATGAAGCCGGAATCACCGAAAAAGTGATTAGATTGTGATGGTTAAGCACGTAGGATAACAAGGTAGAGTATTAGGAAGAATCTCTCACTCTTCTCACACTTTCTCTCTCTTTTCTCTCTTCTCTCTCCTAGGGTTTCTCTCAAATTCGTATGGGCTAAAGGAGAGAGGGTTTAAGGTCCTTATGTAGGCCTAAATTTGCCAGAAATAGGCCTAGGGCCAAGGTATAATTAGGTTATGTCCAAAGGGCATCTGTTCCGTCTCAACGGAGCACTTTCGGAGCTCCCCCTTGAGCCAAAGGTCGGACTTAAGTTCACTGACTATGGATCTAGGTCGAGTTAAGTTTTCGTTCCAATCGGGTTCCTAGATCACATGTGGCAGATTAGTTTCAGTTCAACGGTCACAGAAACTCGATCAGGGTTACAAGTACATGGACATGTGTATAAAATTTCCCCTGATCCAAAGGTGTATTTGGGTCAGATTCTAACTGTCTGATTACTTATATTTGGGCCGCAAATGACAGGTCTCAGATTACTTAATTTAGATTTAATTTCTAAAGAAAATCACGTCTTCTCACACTCTTCACTCTGGGCTCAAGCGAATAGCCCCGGAATACTATCTGGTTTTGACTTCCGAGATGGTTGTCAAGCCCAGCAAGGCGGTCCTAATTCTATAACCTCGTATCATTCGACCTTTCGATGTGCGGTCCAGATCTGATACAGAGATTCAACGTGCTCCTAGATTTTAGGGTAACCTAGCGTTAATGATTCTACAAGTTTTGGGTCTTGCAGATCGTATTTAAAGTGATTCAAGCGGATTTCATGGCTAATCTAGTTTAGCACTTAGTTAACTTTGTCTAATTTCTAAAGGATTTGATCCTAAGTGATTTTTGCCTGAGGTGGTACTCGGGCCATTGTATGGGATTTTTCGAGTCGTTACATCATATTTTAAGCAAAGCTTATGTGGTTTGATCCAAATTTTTTTATCTTATAAAACCTCAATGATCTCAATGCCTTGATCATGCAGAAGATTGAGATTTAATAGGATTGGAAAATGATATTAGCAAATCCACTGTTTTGCCCAACTAGGGGATCGATGTATCAGGCTCAAACCTACTACACCCAGCTGATCGTATTAGCTCGAACTCTGAAGATAGAAAATTGTATTATACTTTAGATAACAGGAAACTATCATTAAAAGTATAAGAAAATAAAGAGAAAGATATACTAGTATTATTTAGTCATCACTTGAACGAACTTGTAACCCGAATAAATATGATTAGAAATCGAGATGGTGATGAGCATTGAAACGAATCCCAAATGTCTGAGTAGTACCAAATATATTTCTAACCTTTAATGAGATCCATATACATTAGACCATGGGTTAGCCTAGGGGCTTAATGGGTACAATAGATTTAGACACCTCTTGTTAAGGATGTAAGTCTATGTTGACAGGTGGGAGATAAGGCACACCATTAGGTTGAGTTAATCACTCATAGTATTGATAACCAGGTTGTGTGTTATAGAATATCGAGGACGAGATTTTCTTTAAGGGGGGTAGATTGTAACAACCTCAATTCTGGCCATTAGTGGTATATGTTTACACATACAAACAACCTTCTTAGGAAAATAATGAATGCTTAGAATCACTGCAAATTATATTATAATTGTCTACAATTCTTTCAGAAGTGCTGAATCTCGAGGACGAGATTCTCTTTAAGGAGGGTAGATTGTAACGCCCCATGCTTTTGAGTACTCGGGTGTTACCATGTAACCAAACATAGTATAAGTACCAACCTAGGTTATGTTAACATTTACCTCTAATCTAACCTAAGTGTGGCCATCGGGAGTAATCTCCACTCATAGATCAGTTTCTATCCAACCATTAATTTTAATAAATCGATAACTAAAGGTTAAGACCCATTTATCATGGCCCACTTACAAATTTAAAATGACCTGATCCTTCAAAGTAAAGCCCAATGAATAGGTGACATTGATTAATGTGTGACCCATGTAAATAATATATAGACTAATAATAACAATGATAATAATTCTATATATATCTAAATATAAATAAGTAATTTACATTTGATAAACCTGTAAAACATGGCCAAAAGAGAGAACCACCTGATTAAATATAAATAGATGATATAATATCAAAATTTAATAATACCAATGATATTAAAAACAAAATGAAATTGATATTTAATATTACGCGTATGTAATAGGCCATTTGATCTATAATATGACCATTAAACTATAGTTAAGTGGTTCCTTGGACTCTGTTTACCGTTGATGTCCAATCTCGAAATGATCAAACCATCGGATCAACAAAAATCTGCAATCAAGGGGCCAAAACCTAAATTTATGGGCCATCCGATAGATGAATCCACTGGAAAATTAGTCTGAGGGTCTAGCAGTAGTAGTAGAGTCAGATTAACGGAATAGATTGATCAAAGGCATCACATAGAGCCCACGTCAGAGCCGTGCGTGTGCACAGTTAACGTTCACTCGTTGTGCACGGGATCAAGTCATCAGGTCAAAGCAGCTTTGACCCGATGAAAAATGCAACTGGGATAGGAATTCAAAAATTCTCCCGCCTTGCGGTCATTCAAACCGAGTCGTCCATTTGGGGGTGCAGATGACCACATTCCGAATACGAAAGACTGATCCAAACCGTCTATCTGATTGGTTAGGCCCCACCGACCCTAACTTCACTTAGTCTAAGGATTGAAAACCACACACGATAGCACGAAGTGCGACCGGTTGAGAGTTGTGCACAGTGTACGCTGACAAGGGACAATGGATCCATGTCCGCAGCATCATTCACCTATTCGACCATTAGAAACTGTTGGTAAGCTGCCATGAACACATGAGAAAACCCATCTCGTCCGATCAGTAAGTAAGTAGCTACCATTTCCAAAAGTAGCTACCTACTTACTGAAAAGCGGAAGAAATATTTCCACTTATAGTCACAACTCATCTCGTCCGATCATGGGCTTCTGGAAGCTTCTCTCAGATTAATCCCGAGCATTGAAGCTAGGGGAGTGCGAAAATCTCGTAGTTAAACGAGAATTTTCTGAGAAATTCACGAGAATAGGATTCAGCGCAAACTGCCTTTGTGCAGTTAATCCTACTTCTTGTATGGCATTCCCTCACCGTTGATTGTGTCCCACAAGCCTGTTGGGCACCATCTGGACCATTCGAGCGTCCCGGATCAAGGTATCAGCTGACCTACTCGAAGACGCCATGAACAGCCAGTCATCTTCCAATATCCGACTGTGAGACCTAATTTCTGCTAGTCGGACCCATTCACTGATCGGGTCCGTTCATCGTGCAGCTCACCACATTCAATTTCCATCAGGGACAATCAGATGGACTCATGCTCAAGATCAAAAGCATTGAGAAACCTGGAGTCAAACCGTTTTCAGCTAACGTGAGTAATCTTTGCTCTAATCTGGTGATTAGCAGTGGATGTCTCTAGAAAAAGAAACGGTTATAAATAGCCTGATGTTAGGACATTTTTCAATGAAGAAAGAGAGAGAGAGAGAGTAAATAAAAGAGAGAGAAAGAAAAGGGGCGACGTTTTAGCTGCCGTATTGGGTGGAGCTAACTTGTTCCGAGTCGCTGCAAGTTCGGACAAGTCCGAATCCAAACTCCCCTACAACAGAAGAAAAGATAGGAAGAGAAGAAAGAAGAAGAAGGAGAGAGAGAAGAAGAAGAAGATGAGAAGAAAATATAGGAGAAGTAGAGCTCGTCTCAGCCGTGTCGCACCGAGTCTGCTCGGTCCGCCCAATCTTTGTTGATTGATGGCAAGCGGGCTGACTCGAGCTCCGATCACCGAGTCCTTTCAGAGAGAAAGGAGAAGTTCTGGAGGAAGGTGTTCACCTGGGCAGAGTCGGTGAATGGGTTTTCCTTCACAGATAAACGAGCCATGAAGCTGACTTCAAACCGAGTCTGAATCAGCACTGCACGTCCCCTGAATTCAACGAACTCGGAGTAAAGTACCTCACCCAAACCCTCTCAGCTAATCAGGAAAATCACTAATTAGGTAAGACTCCACAACCTATAGTTTCAATCTCTATCAATTCGATAATGATAATAGACTGAATAGTTTTTACCCAACCGAGTCAAGCAGTGAGTTAACTACAACAATCCACTTTTGGAACTAGCCAAACAGGCCCTGGAGATAATGCAAGACCCCTGAGTTGAAGTTACTCAGAAACAGTTGTAAATGGGCTCCATTATCCTTTCATCTTTACCTTAAGAAACAGGACTGAGTTGACTTAGTGATAGTGTGTGGAAGTGGTGCATCTAGGGAGGCGTTTAACCGGCTACAATGGGGGTTAATCATACCCCATCTACCCTTTAACGGCTAAAAATAATCACCATTCGAGTATAGAAACCAACACCTAATCAGTTATGAGTTGACTCGTCCAATCCCCAATCGAGTCAACTCAGTGGCGACTCACTCGAGTCTTGTAATGTATTATTCTAGGCTGTTTACAACTGAAATCTTTGAAGGATACTTTCCTTCAATCTATTTCAAATCAAATAAGTAAAAGAAATCTCAAATCACCCATAGTTCATGCATGTACAAGAACAGTAGTTGATTCTCATTACTTTGATTCAGGAACCCACCTTATAGGAGGGATCAAATCAAGAGGAACATTCATTCAAGGTGAGAAGCATCCCCCATAGCTTCTTCCTTTCGCTAATTTCCATATGGATTAAATCTCTAATGTATAGAATCGTTGATTCCTAGCTATTGTGATTTTCTTGGATTAATCATTTTAATGTCATATTTTCTTAAAATTATGTGCGTGATATATTGTCTTATAAACTCTATGTCACAATTATAATTATTTGCCTATGAATACCACTCTGTTAGACACATTAAGAAAATAAAGCTTCTACACTAGATTATCTGTGAATTAGGTAGTGAAATATTACCTTCATGACTTTTTATATTTTCTAATCTCAAATATAGTTGACACTATCATGTGGATAGTTCTTAAGATATGGCAAATGCGAAGTTGTTTACATATAGTGTACAAAGGGATGATGGGAACTCCATCTTTCATAATTATTACTATTTTGTTATGAGACAAAATTACCCTTATCATCTTTAATTAATGAATATAACTGTAATAAGTCTGACTTGAGCTTTACAAACTCCTATTTCATTATACATTGTGAGTGGTATGAAGAAGGATTATGGGAAGAATCCTTAAGCGACAAAGAAGGACTCTTAGATAATTCAAATGATATGACCTCGCTTGTAAATATACATGATACATGGTGAGCCCTCCTTGAATGTAAAGAAATTATGGAAATCCATGTGGAATATATAGTTGGATATTTTCTATTTGAAAATTGAAAGTCATTCCTATTCTATCAAAGTAATGTATATATATGTGTCATGGTGCATAACATTCACGCATGACATGTGAGCTTTTTCGAGTGCTTAATGTAAGCCACATTCTGCTCGATTTACTGTAGATCAGTTAAATGACCAGAGTTGTGCATTTGAGTCACTTTGGGCGCTCTTATTTTACATGGGGCTTTTCTGGAATTTTTACTCCTCCTCGGGCATACCCCGGGTATTTTTCCAGGAGATCGTCCTTGGGCGCACTCACCTTCATGGCCTTTTTCAGGTAGTCTACTTACTACGGGCAGTCTTTTATTTTGACAGTTGGATTGTATACCCAGATCTGTGACTTGAGCATACATTCATACACACATACATTCATTTATAATTTCATGATCAATTTCCTTGTAATTTGATTATGTTGTATATGTATTTGTATTGCCTTGTGAATTATATATGAATTGTTAATCTATTTTGGAATGATGTGTTATGGTCGAATCTATGAGGGAAATTCCCACTGAGTTTTACTCACCCAATAGTACGGTTGCATTAAATAGATACAGATATGATGGAGGAAGATGACACCTATGATGGGACCCCTGATGTGGCTGATGAGGAATATGGAGAAGAGGGACAATATGTTGACACGGTTGAGCCAGTGGAGCTTAATTGATGATTAGGATTTACCTGCTTTCTTGTTTTTAAACTTTTGCTTATTTGAAATTATAATTGAAAATTTCCTGCTGTGGGATCTTACTTTACTTTGTACTCTTATTCACATATGTTGAACTCCCTTGGTTAGTTTATACCATGGTTATACCTTATTACTATGAATTGTGTCGATAATCAGATGAATGGTAGTTTTATTTCATGACGTAACCCTCGGGTTCTCATACTCAAGCGACCATCCTCGAGTCACGAGAATCAAGGTGTTACACCACCGTCCAAAACGTCCAGAGAGTCTGGACGGTGGGCATTTAGTCATGTATATATATATATATAATGAGGGAGAGGGTAGTGGGGTGGCCCATATACGTGGGACCCCTTTGATGTATGGGTCTTGCACCACACCGTCCATCGATTCATCTGGTAAGATCGTCTTACACCACACCATCCATCCATCTGACATAGCTGTGGGCCCCACTCAGATGGGTATTTTCCATCCAAACTGTCCATTCAGTTGGTGGATTTTGGACAGTCCATCTGGTGGAAGGTCAGCGCCCCACCCATGATGGATATTTTCCATCCAAACCGTTTATTCATTGGTGGGCAACCATGTATGTGGACCTCACCTCAATATATGTGATTCATCCAAACCGTCCATACATTTGGTGAGCTCGGCCTTGGGCTTGAGAAGAAAAATAAGACAAATCTAGTATCAAGTGGACCACACTATTGAAGACAATGGAGTTAAACGTCTACCATTGAAACCTCGTTGGGTTACAGCAGCCTTGAATCAAAATGATATTTGTTTTTCCTCCCTGTTTAGCTCTTTGTGACCTTATGAACAATTTGGATGGGAAATAAATACTGTGGTGGGCCCTCTGGAATTTAATAGTGGAAATCATCATCACCACTGTTAGGTGTGGTATGGTCCAGATGATCCTTTGGATATGATTCATTTTTTTAATGCTTTAAATGATCGCTAACAATAGATGAATGGTGTGTTGGTTTGGGCCCATTTGATTTAGCTCATTTGTATGGGCCCATTTGATCGGCCCAATTGACTTGGTCCATTTGATTCGGCCATTTGTATTGGCCCATTTGATCGGCCCATTTGACTCGGCCCATTTGATCAGCCCAATTGACTCAGTCCATTTGATTCGGTCCATTTGACTTGGCCCATTTGTATTGGCCCATTTGATTAGCCCATTTGACTCGGCCCATATGACTCGACCCATTTGATCGGCCCAATTGACTCAATCCATTTGATTCGGCCCATTTGACTCGACCCATTTGGTTCAGCCCATTTGATCAGCCCATTTGACTCGGCCCATTTGATCGGCCCAATTGACTTGGCTCATTTGATGTAATTGAGGCCCATGATGATGTATATTAGGCCATTGTACTAAGCCTGGGCCCCTACCCGATTGGCCCTATGAGCACCATTCCTTGAAAGCGATGTTGGTTAAAGGTCCACATTGATGGGTAATGATGGTTAAATGTCCACATTGTGACCTTCCCTTAGGCTTGTTAGGCCCATCCTTATCATTCTATAGTGGGTTAACCCAAATGCTTAGGCCTCATTGATTTTAATTGATCCATCATCAGCCATCCATCTATGGACCCCACCTTGCGTCGAGGTCAATTATCGGTGCTGATTGCCAATACCGGCTACCATTATTGATTATGAGTTTGCGACAACATAACATCATAATACATGCCCATACGCATCATCTGTATGTTTGTTATGAGATGTGATTGGCCATTTCATATGCTATAGTGCATGTGGTTTATGGGACTCCTTGATAGGCGGAGTTATCCCATATGAGCGCACAGTATACACAGGATTGATGCATGATTAGGCTGTGTGATATATGTACTTTACATTTGTGTGATTGTGATTACTGTATGCCCTAGCGACATTAGGGCCGTAGCCTCCACATGCACTCATGGATGGCCGGATTGGATACCGGAAATATTGTTTCTAGCATCGGGGCACTATAGATGTCCCTGGGTGAAAATCTCTAAACCCGATGGTACCAGAGGATGACTCAAACGTCGAGACCGAGTGGATACATAGCGCACGAGGGCTGTATACCAGTAGGCCGCATCTCCCATTGTGTCATGGTCGGTTGAAAAGGGGTGTGACCTTACCCGCCTTAGTGAGGGGACAATTTCTAGGTTAAGTTTGACCAGCTTGAGGAATAGGTCCACTATCGACAAGCCGGGCCCGATATTAATAAGTGGATAGTGAGGTCTCTTCTACTCACCCAGTTGTGCGCTCAGATAAGGGCGGTAAGCTGGCGTTGAGTATACTAGACCCCGGTTATTATCCAGAGTAAGAACTATACTGATATTTGATGTTCTGGCAATGAGCTGCATTGACATATGGATTCGGATGAGGACTGGTGTGCTTGAGTTACATCTTAAATCGCATGGCCTTGGTATGGCCGACATCATTCACTCCTTGCATTGCATGGTCTTGGTATGGCCGATAGCACTCATGCCTTGCATCGCATAGCCTTGGTACGACTGATGACATTGATGGACTTACCAGCGTTTCTGCATTACTCTGATATTGCAAACTTACATTTCTACCATATGCACACATTTTCACCACCCTCTAAGCTTTCTATAAGCTTATGCATGACCGTTGCGTGCAGGTGATGCTAGGTAGTAGCAGTTCAGGAGCAGGAGCGTGTTGCAGAACTTCCAAAGTTTTGGGTTTATTGTCTTGTATTTCCCTTCATACGCATTGTACTTTAAAGTTTTTTATCATAGTGAATTTTGTGATTGTTTTCTTGTAGTTATTGTTCATAGGTTATGCTTATGGTTATGCTCATTACGAATCAAATTGATGTTGAAAATCCTCCTTGTAGGATCCCAGGATCGGAACCTAGTGTATGGGTGCCGAGAGCCAAGAATGGGTTACTATGCAGGCTGTCGGCATCAGATTCAGCGATCAGGAATTTTGTGAGCCCAGTTTCTGAGTTTAGGGTATGACAACCGATCTTTGATACTATCGACGACCTGTCAATAATATTGAAGGACATATCGAAGACCCTTAGATAATATCGAAGTTGCATAAATTTGAGGCAGTTTCTAGATTTTTTTTCAAGTCAGTGCGAAAGGAGGTGCTGCAAAACCATAAATAGGAGTCTCTATGGCACTCCTAGGGTCATCTAGGGTTAGGAGGAGCAAAGCACAAGGGTGGAGAGCCGTCGCCAAGGGTTTTTCTTCCTTTATTCCTTAGTTTTTCATGTTTTCTTCTAGAGATTTTAGTTCAATGATGTCTATGGTTGGCTAAACCTCTTAGCTAGGGCTAAGAGGTGAAGCTTGTAGCGTGATAGGATGTTTCTATTGCTTTGATTCATGTTTATGATGAACTTACTTTGATTCTAGTTTGATTATAAGGAATACTTTTAGTTTTTAATGGTTTATTGTGACTCGAATTACAATGGATCTGTGATAGCTTTGAGTATGTTCTTTTCATGTTTTGAGATTGTGAATCTAGGAAATCTTATTGTTCACCATTGTTCCTTAGGCATGGTTGGATGATGGAATCCTCCCTAACTTTTACAATTCTCGCGGATTGATTGTGGGATTGGTAAATCCTATTGTGAGCCATTGTCTCATGGGCATGGTTTTGTGATGGAATCACTTATAGTTCTCACACTGCTCTTCCATTCAAAATTAGGTCAAAGGAAGTTAGATTTGATTTTACTAAGATATTTTCCAATTAGATAAGATTGGACTCCGATTCCAATTGTGTGACTTGAATCAAACATATATCTCCCTAATCTCTACAAGTGGATCCTTGGAAACCCTAGTTTCCCACCTTTGAATTTCTTAAGTTTTTCATTAAATCTCTCACAATTACTCTCAAATATTCTAGATTTAGATATACATCTTCTTCTAGTTTTAGTTCTAGTTGCTTTTAGAATACTCACGAGATTAGTCCCTGTGGATTCAACCTCAGTTTCACCTAGATTATTACTACATCACGACCCTACACTTGGGGTTGTGAACAAGTTTTTGGCACCGTTGCTGAGGACTAATGATTGCATTTTTATGAGATTAAGTAGTTTTGGAATTAGGTTAAGATTAGGGTTTTTTTATTTCTTTATTTTTAGGATTAGGGTTTGTTTTCTATTTTTAGAAACTTTCTAATTTTAGGATTTATTTTATTTTAAAAACTAACTTACTTTCTAATTCTAGGTTTTGAACTTTCCTAATCAGTTTTTCGAAACTTTCCTTTTCAGAAACTAGTTTACTTTCCTAATTTATTTTTAGAAACTTTCTAATTTTAGAATTTCTGTTTTTAGAAACTGACTTATTTTGTTTTATTTTGCAGGATTTTAATTAGGAACTTCTAATTTGGTAACTTCTTTCTAATTCCCTCTCTCTTTCTATTTCTAGATTTTTATTTTCCTTTCTCTCTTTTAGGTTTAGGTTAGAATCTGAAATTGAGGGCTGAGAGTGTTTCATGCCCAAGTGGGTCTGCGATAACACTCGACGTCTTTTGAATGAAGGAGGTTTGGTTGAGGGGTTATCTATCCATCACAAGATTAGACACCACTTGAGATTCTCAAAGTTAATTGAAGTAATGGCTGCAAATCAACCGGTCAATCAACCGGGAAGACAACTTCAACCAAGGGTTGAGGAAGTTCAGGATGAGAATGAGGTACACCAAGCACCCCCCCCCCCCTCCTACTTTGCGAGATTATTTACAACCGGAAGGGGTGAGTACACCCTCATCCATGGTTTTTCTAAAAAATACGGGACACATAGATATCAAGCCAGGGGTGATCCAACTCCTTCCAAAATTTTATGGGTTTGAATATGAAAATCTATACTTACACTTGAAAGAGATTGATGAGATTATAGCCACTCTATACTTTCCAAATGTGTCTGATGATACGGTCAGGTTGAAACTCTTTCCTTTTTCTTTGAAAGAGAAAGCTAAGATGTGGTTGCACTCACTACGTCCTCAATCTATTGGTAGATGGAATGACATGACAAGGGAGTTCATAAAGAAAAATCTCCCATACCATAAGACGAACACCCTTAAAAAGTCAATCATGAACTTTGCCCAAAAGGAAGTTGAAACATTCTTCCAATGTTAGGAGCGGTTCAAAGATCTTGTTAGTTCATGTCCACAACACGGTTTTGAAACATGACACATCACTAACTTCTTCTATGATGGACTAACATCTTCCATGCGCCAATTGGTTGAGACAACGTGTAATGGGGAATTCATGAATAAAAATGTCGATGATGTGTGGGACTACTTTGATAAGCTTGTTGAAAACACACAATCATGGGACATCTCCCAAAAATCTAGCACCACGTCTAAGTCGACTCAATCCAAGGAGAGGGGCAGAATGTTTCTCCTGATAGAGGAAGATGATATCAACGCTAAAGTGGCTAATCTTACCAGAAAACTTGAGGCCATGAAATTAAAGAAGGATAAGGCTAAGGAAATTGTTTGCGGTATTTGTACTTGTAACATTCACACAATTGAAAATTGTCCAACAATACCTTCCTTTCAAGAGGTGCTGAATGAGCAATCTAATGCCGTGAATAATTACCAAAGACCTTTTACTGGACCCATCTCTAACACATATAATCCTAGTTGGAGAAATCGTCCAAACTTCAGTTGGAAAAATGGACAAACCACTACACCTCAAGGATTCCCTAATCAAATTCCATATCGGGGGAAACCTCAGGAGGATCCGATTTTAAAGCATCTTCAAAATTAAGAGCTCTTCAAATCAGATGGATCAAGCTAAATCTATCACCACTCTTAGGATAGGAAGACCATTGACAAAACCATTCCTAAGGACCCAGAAGAGGACAACGATTATAGATCTAGCCATGCCCCACAAGAATTAGAACCAGAACTTCAAGGGAAGCCGATTACCTTATTTCCCCAATGGTGGGTTGCACCAAAACCTCTCTCTAACTCTTAAGACACTCTAGAGGTGTTAAAATAAGTGAAGGTTAATATTCCTCTACTTGATATGCTAAAATTCTGAAAGACTTGTGCACGACTAAAAGATGACAAAGTATAAAAAAAAGTTTTTCTGACAGAAAAAGTGAGTGTCATCCAAAAACAGGATGTGCCACAAAAGTACAAAGATCCCGGTAGCCCAACCATCGCTTGCGTAATTGGGAACTATTGGATTGAACATGCACTTCTTGACTTAGGAGCAAGCGTAAATCTAGTCCCATACTCGGTCTACAAATAGTTAGGTTTGGGTGAATTGAAACCCACCCTAATCACATTACAACTTGCTGATCCCTCAGTTCGTATACCAAGAGGGGTAATTAAGGATGTGTTGGTTCAGGTTGATAGATTTTACTACCCGGTGAATTTTATCGTCCTGGATACGGAACCCATCAGTAACATGAACACTCAAATTGCCGTCATTCTTGGTTGCCCATTCCTTGCAACTTCAAATGCAATTATTAATTGCATGAATGGGGTCATGAGTATGGATTTTGGGAATATGACATTCAAGTTGAATATCTTTTTCAATACAGGTAAACAATTAGAGGATGATGACGATTTCCACCACATTAACATGATTGACCCTTTCGTGAAAGATATAACACTTTTGACCTTATCCTCTGACCCTTTAGAGACGTGCTTGGCCCATTCCGATGATTTTGATGATGACATGATTAGGGAGATGGGGGCTATGCTTGATATTATGCCCGTACCTGAAGTTAACTGGTGGAGGCCACAATTTGAAGAATTGCCCCAAATTGATGTAGTACCTATACCGTATAACCTCAAGGCACCGAAGCTTGACCTAAAACCTTTGCCATCTGATTTGAAATATGTCTATTTAAGTCAAGATGAGACATACCCTGTGGTAATTTCTTCTCACCTTGCGCAAGAACAGGAGAGTATGCTCATCTCTACTCTCATTGAGTACAAAGGAGCCCTTGGATGGTCGATTGCAGACCTCAAGGGAATTGACCCTTCGATTTGTACTCACCGTATTTATCTTAAGGATAATGCGAAGGCCTCTCGACAATCACAATATGGACTAAGTCCAAATATGAAGGAAGTGGTTAAGGCTAAGGTTCTTAAGTTATTGGATGTATGTATCATATACCCAATATCCGATAGCCAATGGGTGAGTCCAACTTAGGTGGTTCCCAAGAAGTTTGGATTCACCATCGTAGCCAATGCCAATAATGAACTCGTGCCAGTCAGAGTTACTACTAGTTAGAAAATGTGCATTGACTATAGGAAGTTGAATACCGTCACGAGGAAAGACCACTTCCATTTGCCCTTCATTGATCAAATTTTAGAAATCATTCCTATTACTATTTCCTTGATGGATATTCAGGCTACAATCAGATCGAGATAGCCCTTGAAGACTAAGAAAGACCATGTTCACATGTCCTTTTGGCACCTTTGCTTACCGAAGGATGCCATTCGGACTGTGTAAGGCCCCCGCCACCTTCCAACAATGCATGATGAGTATTTTTTCTGATGTGGTGTGGCAATATTTAGAGGTTTTCATGGATGACTTCTCAGTCTTTGGTCTATCCTTCAGTGAATGCTTGAAAATTTTTAAAAATGTGTTGAAGCGATGCGAGGAAAATAACTTGGTACTGAATTGGGAAAAGTGTCATTTCATGGTTCATAAGGGAATTGTCCTTGGACACATCATCTCGTCCAAGGAAATTGAGGTAGATAAGGCTAAAATTGATCTTATCTCTAACCTACCTCCACCCAAGAACATGCAAGACGTGCGATCCTTCTTAGGACACATCGGGTTTTACAGAAGATTCGTAAAGGACTTTAGTCACCTCTCTCGTCTTCTATGTAATCTACTTCAAAAGTATAAACCATACGAGGGGACTGAGCAATGCCAGGAAGCTTTTACTAAGCTTAAGGGCATGTTAACCACTACACTTATCATGCAGCCACCCGATTAGAGCCTTCCTTTTGAACTTATGCGCGATGTGTCTGACTATGCTCTTGGGGCGGTTTTAGGCTAGAAAAAAGAAAAGAAACCCTATGATATTCACTATACAAGTAGAACTCTAAATCCTACCCAAGTGAACCACTTGACTACGGAAAAGGAACTCTTAGCCGTAGTGTTTGTTTTGGACAAATTTATGTCCTACTTGATCGAATCCAAGATTGTTATTTACATGATTATGCGGTGTTCAAGTATCTTCTTTCTAAGAATGATGCTAAGCCCCGCCTGACTAGATGGATCCTCCTACTCCAAGAATTTGATTTGGAAATAAAAGATACAAAGGGAGTAGAGAACGTAGTGGCTGACCATCTTTCCTACCTTGATCTCTCTGATTCCCTTGAGACAACACATATAAATGACATGTTCCCTAACGAACAATTGTATAAAGTCTTCCATTCACCTTGGTTTGCTAATATTGATAATTATCTTGTCATAGGTTTCACGCCAACACATTGGACTGCGCAAGATAAGAAAAAATTCTTTACTGTGGTTCGTAAGTTCTTTGGAGATGAACCATATTTGTTTAAATATTGCACAAACCAAATCTTAAGGAGATGTGTGCCAGATAATGAACCTCAAAGTGTCATCTCCTTCTATCACTCTCAGGCCTGTGGTGATCAGTTTTCTGCTAAGAAGACCACAACCAAGATTATGCAGTGTAGCTTTTACTGGCCTACTATGTTTAGGGACACTCATGAGTTTTGCAAAGCTTGTGAGATTTGTCAGAAATTGGGACCATTGTCCCGTTGAAATATGATGCCTCTAAACCCCATTCTGATCATTGAAGCATTGGATTGCTGGGGCATCGATTTCATGGGACCATTCCCCCAATCCTTTGGAAATTTATATATTTTGCTTGCCGTAGACTATGTCACTAAATGGGTCAAAGCAATTCCATGTTGGAACAATGACCATCGAACAATTATTAAATTCTTAAAAGAGAACATCCTTTCTTGGTTCGAAACGCCTCGAGCCATTATTTGTGATGGGGGCTCACATTTTTGTAATAGGCCATTCGCGAACTTAATGAAGAAATATGACATCCCCACAAAGTGAGCACTCCATACCACCTACAAACAAGTGGCCAAACTAAGATTTCCAATAGGAAAATTAAACATATCTTGAAAAAGACGATTAACCCTGACCATAAGAATTAGTCAATCCGATTGACCGATGCTTTATGAGCTTACCGTACTGCATTTAAGACTCCTATTGAAATGTCCCCCTTTAGGCTTGTCTATGGGATGGCTTGCCACTTGCTTGTAGAGTTGGAACATAGAGCTAACTAGGCGATCAAAAAGTTGAATTTCAATCTGGACAATGCTGGGTCGCTATGCAAACTTCAGTTGAATGAACTCAAAGAAATCCGAAATGATGCGTACGAGAACTCAAGAATTTACAAGGACAAGATGAAGGTGTTTCATGACCAACACATTCTTCGAAAATCATTCACACCAGGTCAGAAGGTCCTTTTGTACAATTCTCGGTTACATCTCTTTACGGGAAAACTCAGGTCTCGTTGGACCGGCCCTTTCACTGTTACCAATGTTTATCCTCATGGGGTTGTTGAAATAAAGAATCCAAATAATGACAATGAATTCAAAGTGAATTGAAATCGATTAAAGCCATTTGTTGAGAAATTTGATTCAGAGGACATGTCCATACCTCTGAATGATCCTATTTACCAGGATTGATCTCCTAGTCTGACGGAGGTATAGTTAGGTTTTTTATTTCATGTTATCTTTAGGATAATCGAATTTATGCTGTTTAGGATAGTTTGCTTTTCATTTGTTTTAGGATGATTTTTTATGGTTGATTAATTCTTGTGCTAACCCACCTTCACGCTGAGATCCTTTGAAAAAAGCTTCAAAATTCCTTCATCAGGTACTATCTTTCTATCACTTCTCCTTCAATTACGTTATCTCTTTTGCAAAATCATGCTTATTTCTTTTACATTGAAGACAATGTAAATTTTAGGTTGGGGGGGTGAAGATTAGGTAAACTAATCATTATTTTCTCAATTTTGAGCAAAATTTATAAAATTTTTGAAAAATTTTCAATGTTTATCTGTTTGGAAAGCAATAAGTTGTGTATTTAAGAATGTTTTAAGTATGATGATAAGATTGAGATTGAATTCTGAATTGCTGAAGTCTAGTCATCTAAGTAATTTATCAAATATGGTTCTTACATTCAATTGATTAAGAGTAAGTTTGAATATTATGTTATTTATATTGCTTTCTATGAATAGTACTAGAGTTTCTGATTGTTAGTATGATGATCATTAAAAGATATTGAGAACCGAGTCTAGAGAATTTTATCCACCTTAAAGAAGAAAGAACTAGTTAAAAAATAGGAGATCGACAAAAAAGTCATGTGTGGTGAAAAAGACTGAAAAGAATGTAAAAATAATGCAAAGTCTGAAAAATAATGAAGAAGGACAACACCTTTGAGGGGAATGAAAAATGTCTTTGAAAATGATATAATGTTTGAAGAAGACTGAATGAATACAAATGATCGTCGATATAAAATCAAATACTGGAAAAAGAAGGAAAAGGGGATAAGTTCGGAATCAGTACTTATGTTTTCAACTAATCTTGAAGTGATGAGTATGACTAAATTATGAAAAGATAGTATTTTCACTGAGCACGTTGAAACACTTGATATGCGAACTATGCTCTGACTTAATGAATAAAAGACTTATTTGATTGATTGCTTATGTGATTCAGCTCTAGGTTTTCAAAATCTCACTCTCTCATCATGAGTCTACTCATTCATACTTGATTACACAAAAGATTGTTTTCTGGAAAATGGTTGAACATTGCACTTTACAGTTCATTTTTTGCATACTTTGCTTTGGACTAACAAAATGCTGGTTGGGGATTGTGTTGAGAGTCAAATATTGCATATTGGACCCCATTTATATCTTGGTTTTATGATCATGATAATACTTAATGTTCTATTGTACTCATGTTTGTGTTGCAAGGTGAATTTAAGAGCTTAGATTGAAAACAGTGCTAAAAGCATGGATTTAATGCTCAAGAATCACCAAGTTAAGGGATGGATCTTAGGAGACCAAGATTGAGGAATTCATATGCCAAAGATCCAAGGAAATTAAGTGATGAAGGAAGAGAATCGATGAATTGAAGTGAAGACAAGGAAGCTTGAAAATCGTCTTGAAAAAATATTCTGCGGCTAGAAAAGTCTAATACTGGAAAACCATCAGAATGGCCTTTGATAATATCGAAGACCTATAAATAATATCAAAGGGACATATCGAAGACCTGTAGATAATATCGAGAAATTCAGGATTTTTGGCTAAACTCGTTGGACATTCTGGACCGATCTTTGATACTAACGAAGACATGTCGATAATATCGAAGGACATATCAAAGACCCTTAGATTATATCGAAGCTGTGTAAATTTGAGGCGGTTTCTAGATTTTTCCAAGTCGATGCGAAATGAGGTGCTGCAAAACTATAAATAGGAGTCTTTAGGGCACTCTTAGGGATCATCTAGGGTTAGGAGGAGAAAAGCACAAGGGTGGAGAGCCGTCGCTAAGGGTTTTTCTTCCTTTATTCCTTAGTTTTTCATGTTTTCTTCTAGAGATTTTAGTTCAATGATGTCTATGGTTGGATAAACCTCTTAGCTAGGGCTAAGAGGTGAAGCTTGTAGTGTGATAGGATGTTTCTATTGCTTTGATTCATGTTTATGATGAACTTACTTTGATTCTAGCTTGGTTATAAGGAATACTTTCAGTTTTTAATGGTTTGTTGTGACTCAAATTACAATAGATCTGTGATAGCTTTGAGTATGTTCTTTTCATGTTTTGGGATTGTGAATCTAGGAAATCCTATTGTTCACCATCGTCCCTTGGGCATGGTTGGATGATGAAATCCTCCCTAACTTTCACAATTCTCTCAGATTGATTGTGGGATTGGTAAATCTTGTTGTGAGCCATTGTCTCATGGGTATGTTTTGTGATGGAATCACTTCTAGTTGTCACACCACTCTTCCAATGAGAATTAGGTCAAAGAAAATTCAAATTTGATTTTACTAAGATATCTTCCAATTTGATAGGATTGGCCTCCAATTCCAATCGTGTGACTTTAATCAAGCATAGATCTCCCTGATCTCTACAAGTGGATCCTTGGAAACCCTAGTTTTCCACCTTTGAATTTCTTCAGTTTTTCATTAAATCTCTCACAATTACTTTTAAATATTCTAGATTTAGATATACATCTTCTTCTAGTTCTAGTTCTAGTTGCTTTCAAAATACTCATGAGATTAGTCCCTATGGATTCGACCTCAGTTTCACCGAGATTATTTCTACATCGCTACCCTACACTTGGGGTTGTGAACAGTTTAGATGCTGACCAAGAGGGCCGCTACTCGAAATACATTACATCTACGATGATATATACAAACCACTATATATGAGGCCTATAACACATCACTTGCATCAATAAAGAAATAAGTCGAACCATGAGAGTTTCGGGATTCCAAGACACATGCTGAAGACATAAAGGGAGGTAACACAAGGATAACCTAATAAAGGAGAAGAGTAACAACTGGTGATGGTGGGAATGTGACACTATACCTGAGCTGTCGGCCTATGCTAGGTGATGAGCCCCCCGTAGTGACCTTTAAGCTTTCTTAAATTGGTTAGTTGTAATCGGAATAATAACGGTTGAGTTAATCATACATTCATAGCATACAGGAGATGACGGGTAGCTAATTCTGGTTACTGTAGCACATGCCCTTAGGCTTTAGTTGTGGTATTGTTTCATTAGCTCCCGAACCATTGATTATTGGCCCACTTTCGGTGAGTTTGGTACTACGTATTTATGGGATGTACTTTCACTGGTGACTGGCCACATGCGTGGGTTTCGCCCAAAAGCCAACTGGATAAGCATCTCCAGTTGATGTGCATTCATGTATCCATGCATTTAATAAGATTGCATTGGATTGTTTTGTAATATTTTTTATTTAAGCTATACTTACCTAATGCGGCGGTGTGTAATCTTGAGGGGCATTCACACCGAGCTAGTCACTCATTCATCGAATATATAACCGTACAGGTAGTGTAGGTAGCTTAAATAGTATCCATGTCAAAATTGATGAAGAGCAAGGTACACTTATTAGGGGCTCATGGCTGTATCTGCCAAGTGTAGTTGCACGATCTTGTGGGTCAAGTTTATATACATTTTATTATTTCTCATGTATTAAATTGTGTAATTCTTGTAGTTGTTAAGTATAGAGACATTGGTTTATATAAGTCATTTGGGTAACCACTCGTATAATTTGAATGTATATGCAATTTCCTTTACGTTTGATTAGCTCTTATTCCTTCTCATTGCTCACTCTAAAAAGGAAAAAAAGAAAAAAATAAATATACTTGGAAATTGGGTTATACTTAAAGGTTAACACTCAGGTTTTTGAAAATCGAGTCATATACTAGGGTTTCGAAAACACAGGGTGTTACACTCCCACTCCTTTTAAAAAGGGGTGTGCATTCCCCTCTCCACTCACACGCCCAATCTCCTAATGCCCAAGGAGAGAGAGAGAGAGAGAGAGAGAGAGAGGAAGAGAAAGAGACAGAAAGGGAGAGAAAGAGAAAGAGAAGGACAAAGAGAAAGTGCCATGGTTTGTCAATAAGCGTGAAGGTTGAGTCAATGAGTCAAGTGAGCCCCATAAGAAGATTGTTCAAGTCATTACCTCATCAAGATGTGTCTTCCGAGTCATCAAAGGTATATTTAGCCTCACATCCCTTGTTATAAAACACCCAGGTAAATAACTCCTTAAAATCCTTAGAACAACATCTGAGTTAAAAGTCTAAAAGCTTATTCTTACCAGGAAAATTTTCTAAGTTTTCATCTCAGTTCGATGACATCGAGATTTAGTCAATGACATCGAACACTCAATATCGATGACATCGAACAGGATTCGATAACATTGAATTGAGACATTTTGTGTTTAGCAACCAGAAAGTATTTAGACAGAATTTTTGATAGATCGAATATACCATCGATGACATTGAACATCTGTAATCGATGATATCAAAGGACTTAGAGCATTATCCAGCAAATTGTTTTGAAAAATATTTTGATATTGCTCGAGTAATCGAACAAGCTTTGATGTCATCGAAATTCAAATCTCGATGACATTGAAAGGGTTCGATGAGATCGAATCTAGACTAGTTTCTGTCTAACAAGCTCAATAGGAAAATCATTTGAAATGTTCGAGGAATCGATACTATACTAAATGTCATCGATATTTAAACTTCGATGACATCGAGGTATACTCGATGACATCGAAATAAGACAAAGGAATGTCCAACGAGCCTTCAAGGAATATTTTTAGAAAAGATCAATGAATCGATCTAAGATTCGATGACATCAAACTTTGAACTTCGATGACATCAAATTAAGCTCGATGACATCGTAATCCGCCCTTTATATGTCCAACAAGCTCTTGTGTTTATAATGTCGAAGAATCGAACTTCGATTCGATGACATCGGAGTTCAAATCTCGATGACATCAAATCATTTCTATCTCCTTGATCTTCTATCAAAAGTTCCCGGAATATGTTTCTGATTGTGTTCGTATCATCGAACCGATATTTGATGACATCGAAAGTATACGTTCGATGATATCGAATCCGGTTCGATAACATCGAACTCTATTAGAAATTGATAGCTTTATTTCCATTGAAACTTTTTACTATTAAGGAGAGCTTGTTCTTGGTTGTAAGTAGAGAGAATAGAGAGAGGTTTGAGAGAGTAATTACATACCGCCTACCCTATGCTCATTTTCTCGTGGAAGTTCATCCTTCAATCCACCCTCATCAGTGATATTTAAAAGAGTGGATTAATGAATGAACTTCCCCATTCAAGGATCATCCAGCTACCATCTTAATGGTAAATCATTGAGCTGAGATTCCTTGAATGCTTGAAAACTTGGAATCACTCCTTTACTAATTAGGTAAACTTTTATTAGAGTAGGATTCTAACATAACCTTGACCCAACCCATTGCATTCATTGGAGCATCATCAAATGTTGCGGATCAAGCAAGATGAAGAATCTTCATCATTAAGGAGGAGATCTTCATCAACGTGCAGAATGGGGCTCATCTACTTATCTGTAAGTCATTAGAGTTCAGAGACCCTGTTGATCATTCCTTATGTAGGATTGGGTCACAGGTACATCTCACCCTTTCAAGCCCTCATAGGAGGCCTCTAACGAGAGAGTATGTAAGACCCGTATCATAGACCATACCGTTCCGCAGGCTTCCGTGGTCCTCCTGGTCGAATTTTAGCAACCCTCGACCTATAATTGGTATTTGCACGTAATCCTAAGTTGCAGCCTATAGATCTAAGTCGGCTCGACTTGAAACTTGTATCCTAGCGACCGTGCCATCGTTGCGGTTCCAACGCTACAACTCGTGCACCGATTTGATACACAGGGTAAGAGATGTGGGCCCGCATTCATTTCGAGGAAAACGTCACACGTGCGAATTCTGAAATAATCTCTATAACCTATCCAATCAATCAATCAATCAAGTCAAGTACACATTCTATCACAAGTACAAGCAACCATCCCTCTCTTACACAACCTTACCAAAGTCAACTCTCTCTCTCTCTCCACCCATCCATGTCTCACCCAAAATTCAACCAAGCCCATCCCTCTTCTTACACACCCATCCCTCTCTCCTTACATCATTCCTCTCTCTCTCTCTCTCATTTCTCTCTCATTTCAAGCAACTTCCAAGAGAGTACCCAACGTCCAAGCTTCCCAAGCAACCCAAGGGTGGCCCACTTCTCTACCACCCATTCTCTCATCCCCACCATCAAAACTTCATCATCCTCCATCAAGATCGAAGCTAAGGAGCCTAGGAGTCCAAGGAGTTAAAGAAAGAAGCCGATAGGTGGGTGACCCACTGTTGATTTCCATTTAAGGGCCCACTTATGATGGGACCCATTTTGATGCATGTGTATTATCAATGAGAGGCCCATAGTGGCGGGGTCCCTCCACTACACTTCTCTCTCTTCCTCTCTCAATCTCTCTTTTCCATTTTGTGGCCCACCATGATGTATTTTATTTTATTCATGATGTCCATTTAGTGGACCATACCATAGTCCACTTGTGGGGCCCACCTCGCTGCCTATTCATTTGGACAAACCTTGATGTAGGAAAAACCATAAATATCATATTGTATGCAAGCTGGTGGGCCACCACGTGGATCCACCTTGATGTATTAACCACGTCATCTGTCCAGCAAGTGGGGCCCGCCTTACTGATCCAGCGGGCAGGCCCCCTGCCTGGATCGGCCTGTCACGGACCCAAGGAAACTATAAATATTAGCTTGGTCCCAAAACAGGTGGGCCACAAGGACGTGGCACCACATTGATGTATGTGGTTTGCCTCACAGTCCATTAGGGACGGTGGGACTACACCCATGATGAATATGTACATCCAGCCGTCCGTCCAGATCTGGACACTAGACGCTGGTGTACTTCAATGTAAAAAAATAATAATAAATAAAACAAAATCTAATAATATAATAATATATATTATATAATACTATGGTGGGCCCCACGTGGGACCCACCTGCTGGGAAGCCGATTGGTTGGTGTATCTCACACTAGCTATATAGTTGATGTTTGATGTCAACGAGTCTCGTGGACCCCACACAAGATATATGTGTTTCATCCATGCTATTATCAACACCGTCCATTGCTGGACGGCGTCACGTGGGGCCACCGTGGCGTATGGGTTTAATCCACACCGTCTAGATGTTTGGACGGTGGGACCCACACCATAATGTATATATTATATCTAGCCATCATCCATCTGTTTTACATCAGGACTGTTCTTATACTGGATTAACAGCCCGGGGCTGCAGCAAGTTTTGTGGGTTTCATCCACACCGTCCATTTGCATGGACCCGACATGATGCGTGTGCTTTATTCACACCATCCATATATGTGGACCCCACCTATATACCTGCTGTACTGACGTCAGCAAGTTTTGCGGGTCCAACATGATGTATGTGTTGCATCCAAACCGTCCATCCAATTGGCAAGCTCGTCCTTGGACGGTGGGACCCACACCATAATGTATATATTATATCTAGCCATCATCCATCTGTTTTACATCAGGACCGTCCATATACTGGATTAACAGCCCGGGGCTGCAGCAAGTTTTGTGGGTTTCATCCACACCGTCCATTTGCATGGACCCGACATGATGCGTGTGCTTTATTCACACCATCCATATATGTGGACCCCACCTATATACCTGCTGTACTGACGTCAGCAAGTTTTGCGGGTCCAACATGATGTATGTGTTGCATCCAAACCGTCCATCCAATTGGCAAGCTCGTCCTAAGCCTTGAGACAAGGGGTGAGGCAGATCCTGTATTAAGTGGACCACACTCTAGAAAATAGTGGAGTGTTGAACGACTACCATTGAAACCCCTTTTTGGTATTCCAGAAGTTTTGGATCAATGTGAAATTTGTTTTCCTCATAATTCAGGTCTTTGTGACCTTATGATCAGATTGGGCGGAAAATAATATTATGGTGGGCCCTACCTTGATGATGTGTTATATTTGAGGCCCATATGATGTGACCCGATTTGATGTATTTGATGCCCACATGATGTGGCCCAATTTGATGTATATGAGGCCCATTGGTGTGGCCCATATAATGTGGCCCATTTGACGTATATTGGCCCATTGGTGTGGCCCATATAATGCTGCCCATTTGATGTATAGTGGCCCATTGGTGCGGCCCACTTGATGTAGAACTAGAAGAAGATGTGAAACTAATTCTAAAGTATTTGAGAGAGTAATTGTGAATATAGTAATTAAAACTAAGAATTTAAATGTGGGAACTAGGGTGTCAAGGATCGACTTGTAGTGATCAGGGAGCCCTCATGCTTGATTCAAGTAACACAATTGGAATTGGAGTCCTATCCTATCAAATTAGAAGATATATCAATAAAACCAAATCTGAACTTCCATTGACCTAATTCTCAATGAAGGAGAATTATGATAATTGGCAAGGATTCCATCACCAAATCATGCCCAGGAGATAATGGGAAACAATAGGATTTACCAATCCCATAATCTCAAAGCGGGAGAATTGTGAAGATTAGGAAGGATTCCATCACCCTACCATGCCCAATGGACGATGGTGAACAACAGGACTTACTAATTACACAATCTCAAATCAGGAAAAGAAGATACCTAAAACTATTGCAGATCTACTGTAATTTGAGTCACAATAAACCATTAAAAATTGAAAGTATTCCTTAAATATCAAATTAAAATCCATGGAGTTTAATATAAACATGAATCAAACCAATAGAAACATCCCATCATGCTACAAGCTTCATCTTTTTGCCCTAGCTAAGAGGTTTAGTCAACCATAGACATGATTGGACCAAATTCCCTTAAGAAAAATATGAAAACAACTAAGTAAGAAGAAGAAAAACTCTTGGTGATGGCTTCTCCACCCTTTTGCTCCACTCCTAAAATCATCCTAGAAGATACCTAGAAACATCTCAGGGAGTCCTATTTATAGTTGTGGAACTCGAACTTTCGTACCTAGTTGGAAAACTCTAGAAACCGCCTCAAATTTACTTAGTTTGCTAAAATAGACTTCACTCTAAGCAAATTTTCAAAATGGATTTCACTCTGCGCAATTTCACAAAATGACATAGAGTTTTAAAATATTCTTTTTCAAGACGATTTTAGGATTCCTTTTTTTCACTTCAAATCTTTGATTCTCTTCATTCCTCACTTGATTTTCTTAGATTTTAGCATGTGAATTCTTTAATCTTAGTCTCCTAAGTTCCATCCCTTGCCTTGGTGATTCTTGAGCATTAAATCTATGCTTTTAGCACCCTTTTCAATCTAAGCTCTTAAATTCACCTTGTAACACAAACATTAGTAAAATAGAAGATTAAGCATTATCATGTTCATAAAACTAAGATATAAATGGGGGATAATATGCAATATTTAACCCTCAATACAATCCTTAACCAACATTTTATTAGTCCCGAGCAAAGTATTCGAAAAATATTTCGAGAACCACAGGATAATTTCTATAAGCTCAAGTGGTTTTAAAAAAAATAATCCAGATAATAGAATTGTAAAATGCATCAATGTTGTACATTACCTTCTCCTAAACTCTAGTACTCGGTAAGTTTCATAATCAAGTTTAAAGCATTAATCCTCCAATTAGAACAATTCCAAGCATTGAGTTCCATGGGTGTATAATGAAATCTATACTTATCACAATCAAAGGTTCAATACGTCACTTTCATGATAACATTGATAATTAAAAAAACATTCAGGACAACCAAAACTTTCCTTACAATTCATGTTTTATTTCTCTCTTTTATTCCTCCATCTTTTGATTTTTCCATCGATGGCTTTTACGCTATGTAAACATTTTTAAAGATCTTTAATAGATAGCCCTTTTCGATGAAAACTATTTTGCTTTTACCTAGGTATTTTATTTTTCTTTCTTTTCAATTTTTCCCATTGAACATGATGGACAAATTCCCAGATTGGTTCCTTCCATGCTTAATAATCATCAAGTTAACAATGCAATATCAAACTGATACTTTAATGTGTAAGCTGGATGTGACATGTAAAATCATGACTCAATCAATGTTTAAAACTTTTAATCGAGGATTAATGACTTGTAATTCAAGAGATAAACATTAAGTATCTTGTAATTCTAATTCATGGATTAACTTAAAGATCACTTAAATTTGCAGAAATTTCAGAAAATTTTCTCAAATTTTCACAACTTCGCCCAAAGACTAAGAAAACAACTGATTAACCTACCTAATCTATGCCCCCAACCTAAAATCTACATTGTCCTCAATGTAAAAGAGATAAACATTCAATGCAAATGAGGCAACTAAAAGAAAAAGGGAAGTGGTGGAAAGGTAATACTTGAAGAAGGAATTCTGAGGTTTTTTTTTTTCAACATATCTCAATGTGAAGATGGGTTAACACAAGAATTAAACCATCAGAAAGCAAACTTTCCTAAATAGCAAAAGGCAAACTATCCTAAATGGCGAAAAACAAACTATCCTAATCCTAAATTCTTTAAAAGTAATAAACCTAACTAGGAAAACAAGGGAAATCTACTTAGTCATGCTGCAAGGTTCCTCCTCCGGCCAGTATCTTGATAAATTTCTTAGTGGGTTTCGTAACAAGATCATCCAAAAGCCCTTTTTGCAATATGCTTAGATGCCCTGGAGCATGATTTTCTAAAGAAATTTGTGGACCTCAGCATAAAGTTTCATTTTAATCTCCTGAGGTGTCCAAAGCATATATGATTCCCCTAAGATAGAATTTTTAGAGTTAGTGCAACATAGTGAATCAGAGACTACAAGTAGATAAAATTTAGAGAAATTCTCAGTAGGTGATGTACTCTCAACATATTCTGAAGTTTCAGGCTTTGGTTCAACTTTCAGCTCCTCCTCCCTTAATGGTAAACATTCAAGATCTGTGGAAGGAGGGGCTTCAGAATAAGGGTTCTCTCTGTAAGTAACAACCACCGAGGTACTGTTTTGCAAGGCATCCATTATTTCTTTTATCATAGGATCAGTTTGAAATGGTGGTGAAGACCGTTATAGTTAAAGTAGGAATATGCCAATATGTCCTAGAGGGGGAGGGTGAATAGGATTTTTTTAAAGTTTTTATGGTTTATTTTAAATCAGGTCAACCTTCAACCTTTACAACCAACACTGAGGATGACTGTTTATGCTTTCACAAGCAAGGGTCAACACAATGCACCCACTTTTAGGCACACTGGCCAAGGATCTTCCATAAGACTCAAACGAAGGTTTCACTCAGATCACCTCGAATCTAAGGTTTTAAACAAGTTCACCTTCAACAGGAAGTTTATGCTCTCCACAGAGTAAGGGTCAATACTACATACCCACCATGTAATCTCCCGCCGGATGCCTCCTATGAGGACTTGCAGGGATGAGAAATACCTAAAACCCAATCCTAAAAAGGAATGATCACAAGTGTCCTTTGGACTTTAGTAACTTACAAATAAGTAGATGAGTCCCATTCAGCACGTTGACGAATATCTCCTCCTTGTTGATGAAGAATCTTCGGCTTCCTTGATCCGCAACACAGATGATGTACCAATACAAGGCTTCAGGTTGGGTTAAGGTTAAGACGGAATCCTAATCTATAAAATGTTTTCCTATAAGGAAGATAAGAGTGATTCCGATTATGCATTCAAGGCATCCCAGCTTGATGATTTGCCATTAAGGTAGTAGCTAGAGGATCCTTGAATGCGGAAGTTCATTCTCCAATCCACTCTATTGAATATCAATGATGAGGGTGGATTAGAGGATGAACTTCCCTGAGAAAAAGGGCTTTGGGTATATGATCTAAGGTAAAACACACAAAAGCACTCTCTTCTTTCTCTATTAGCAATAATAGCCAAGCCCTCTATATATAGGCAAAAGGTTCCAACGGATATAAAATGGTCACATTTATGACAGAGCTCGATATCATCGAGCGTATACTTTCGATAGCATCGATGGTCTACTCGATAACACAAACTCAAATGTTATACACTTTTGAAACCTCTTGCCAACTGGTCGATGAAATCGAAATAGGTGTTGATGTCATCGGATTTTAAACTCCAATTCTATCGATACTAGTGTCGATTCATCGACATTTGAAAATGAGAGGGACTTGACATGAAATATTTCAAGTTTACAAGAATGATCGAGGGACCTTCGAGATCATCGGAATTTGAATGTCGATGATATCGATAACTGTGTTGAGGCATCGATAAATCCCACGGATTTCTCATTAAGCTTGTTGGACAGTTTTTGTCCTTGTTCGATGTCATCGAAACAATACCGATATCATCGATATTTGAATATTGATTCTATCGAGTGACCCCCGTTCATAGATAAATAATTCTAAAATATTTTACTGGAAGAACTTGGTGCCCAAGACTAATATCATCAAGAGCCTTCTGATATCATCGAGATTTGAATTTTGATGGTATTGAGGAGGTTTCAATATATCGATGTATATATGATATTCTTAAGGAAAAATAGGGACACCAGAGATCTGCCTGTCGATATTATCGAGTCACCTTCGATGGACTCGAAATTTGAATATCGATGATATCGATAGTATATTGATGTATCAATAATTTCGTCCAGATGAGTATGTGGTTGCTGGACGTATTTTGTCCTCATATTGATGATATCGTTTAGGTATCGAGGACATCGATAGCGCAGGTCGATCATATCGAGATGTGTATCGATAAAATCGACAAAGTAAGAAAACTTAGAGAATTTTCCTATTTTGAAAAAAGTTTTCTTGACTTAAAAAACCCTATGATGTTCTAGTTTGTTTTAAGGGTTTTATATACTTGGTATTTTGGGACAAGGGATGTGAGGCTTAGAATTACCTGTGGCGAGCTTGCACACATCTGGTTAAGAAAGACGCATGAATTGATCTTCCTATGAGGCTCTGTAGTCTAACTGACTCAACACTCACGCTAATTGACACACCAGGGCACTTTCAATCTCCCCCTTTGTCAATTATGTGACAAAATACCAAATCACCCTAGAATAGTATCTAGACAAACACATCCTAAATTGTGTGTACATGTATTTTACACAATTTTACAATTTCTAGTGAAGACATGTATATAAGCTAGTATCTGCTCCCCCTGACTTCAAACTTCCCTTATCTTGGTGCAGCTGCTCCCCCTTATACCTGCAACACCATTTAAGCAGATATACAATTTTCCATTCGGGGTGTTTGAACTGTTTCCCCCTTTTTGTCAGTCATTGACAAAGATATAGCAGTTGATATTGACTAAAGTTAAAGTAACGTGGGAGAACCATCATTCAGAGGAATATGCATATAATAGATAGATGTAAAATGTTTAAACAGTTGATTAATAGACATCATTTGCAGTAGGTATGTATGCATAACAGATTAGATAGAGCAGTGATATAGTAGATAGGATAATCATTAAGAGACATCACATGCATTCCACATATATACTAGATAAACCAAGGGATCTGAAAGGCATAAATATGGTAGTAAATGTGTGAATTATATCCAGCCATATGCAAAAATATCAAAAAATAAACTGCCTAAGATTGGCAGTAGATAAACAGTTATCCAAAAAAAAACAACCCCTATCTATGGGTACTAAAAAAAACTGTAAAAAACCGCAGCAACATAGAACTTTCCTAGTCAGCTCCTACCGTCCCCGAGGATCACCATGTGTGAGCAAATCTACCACCTGCTGGCTGGTTTGTTGAAGGGTGTCAACCTTCTCTTCAATCACGATGAGTCACCTCTTACAGTTGTAAAGGCGCTCCTCCATAGTAGCTATCCCATTTAGTAGGTGACGTTCGAGGTGATGAGCTTGGCGATTTGTGATAGACTCCGGACTTAGCAGTGACGTTCGATTAGATCCCCAAGGACATGAAGGTTGAGCGACCGACTGCAAAGGAGCACTATTCTCTTGAAGGGATGAAGGGAGATATAACTGCTGAGCCACCTGGGCTGTATCACTATCAAACCAGGCTTCTGGATGGACAACATCAGATGTGGCAGGGAGACCAACATGATGAGCTAGTTTACAGATGAGTACAGGAAAGGCAAGTGTATTCTGATGGTTGCCTTGGATGATACAAATTAGCTGCTTGAGAAGAAGCGTTGGCAGGCATACCTAAACTTCTTGAAACACATTATACAGTACATTCAGCATAAAGGGAGAAAGATGATTACCATTCACATCACATGGATAGACATTGGACCCAAAAATGTTATGGAGGATTTTAAAAGTAGGTCCAAGATGATTAATATGAAGTGAATTATCATCATTTCAAGAGATAGTGGTCCCTTGACATAGTGCACGAGTCACCTCTCCCCAAACACTAAGACCATTGAGATTGTAATTGGTTACTAGAATTCGAGTGATCTCGAGATCAAGAAGGTTACCCAAGGTGATGGGAGTGATGTGTTTGGAGTAATGCAAGAAGTTGATTTGAATACACGGTGGATCATCATGAATAACATGACTTTTGCTGATGAATTCATGGATCACTTCTCTTTGATAAGAACCACCAAGATTCAAAATATTTTTCCATCCTATCACTTCTAGGAGGAGGTCTACGCCGAAGGGCTCGATGGCACTATTAAGAACCAAACGTTCAACAATAGTGGTTGGATGTCTTCCTACCAGAATGGGTTGATCCTTGCTTAGTTTCTTGGTCTTTGATTTTGAAGAAAGAGACTTACCTTTGCCTTTGATCATGATTTTTTAGTGTGAGGGACAAGGAAAGGTAAGAAGAAGCAACCTGAGAATGAAAGGGATATGAGAGTTTTGAAATCGAATGCACCCTCGTTCTTATAGCAGCTCCGTCGATTATATCGATCCCTCATCGATGGCATCAATCACACGTTATAATGACATTAAAGACCATGCTGATGACCATTTGGAAAGTGCCAATATCCAGTGGAAATTAGGTCATTCCAACCGTTGGAAAGGACTGCTGGTTATTACCTTGCATTCTCGAGATTCTTCGATTTCATCGATGTTTGATATCGATATTATCGAACTGTAAATTTCGATGATATCGACACAGTTCAGATAACATCGAGAATGTTATAATCTGGCATCCCAAAACTGACATGGTTAATACAAGAGGTTTAGACTTGTGGCTGACACTTAACCATGAATGTCCCAGTGTGAAGATTTACCTATGTGGCTCATGTTCACTGGGATATATATATATATATATATATATATTTATTTAAATGAGTGCATACTGCAATGGATTTTTGAAGGTCACTAAACCTATTTGTATCAAGAGGTTTGGTGAGGATATCTGTGAGTTGCTTTTCTATGGAAACATAGTCCAATGTAATAATCTTGTCATCAACAAGTTCTCAGATAAAATGATGACAGATGTCAATATGCTTGGTCTGAGAATGCTGGACAGGATTCTTTGAAATGTTGATTACGCTTGTGTTATCATAGAAAAGACTCATTATGGGTTATTCAATCTCATAGTCCAATAACATTTGTTTCATCCAAAGGAGTTGTGCACAGAAACTTCCAGCGGCAATGTATTCAGCCTCGGCAGTGGATAATGATATTGAGTTTTTCTTCTTACTCTACCAGGAGTCAGTTTCCAACATAAAAGCATCCTCCGCTTGTTGATTTTCGATCATCCAAATTTCCTGCCCAGTCGACATCAGAGTATCCAGCGATAATAGTGGATGTTTCAAATGGATACCATAGTTCAGAGGAGGTAGTTCCTGCTATGTATTTAATGATACTCTTAATGGCTATTAAGTGGGATTCCTTAGGATATGCCTGATATCGAGCACATACTCTCACACTAAAAGATATATCAAGATGACTAGCAATGAGATATAGTAGGCTGCCTATCATACTCCGGTAGAGAAGTTGATCCACACTCTTGCCACTTACATCTTTGGAAAGTTTGAGTGTGGTGCTCATGGGGTTGTGATAGGAGCGACCAAATTCGAGACCAAACCTTTTCACCAAATCGTTTGCATACTTGGTTTAAAAGATGAAGATTCCATCACATAGCTGCTTGACCTGTAATCCTAGGAAGAATTTAATTCACCAACCTTACTCAGTTCAAATTTAGATTTCATGAGGTTGGAAAATTTAAGAGCAGTATCTTCACAAGTTGAACCAAAGACTATATCGTCCACATAAATTTGTGCAATAAGCAGTGAGCCCTTTGTTGTTTGAGTGAACAATGTTTTATCTACACTTCCTCTGTGGAATTTATGGTCCAAAAGAAATTTTGTCAATCGTTCATACCAAGCGCGTGGAGCTTGTTTGAGACCATAAAGAGCTTTGTTTAGACGATAAACATGATAGGGATACTTAGGATCCAAAAATCCGTTCGTTTGTTCTACATAAACTTGTAACATCTCGAAAAAATCCGTACAAAGACTTGAGTACCACCTCAGGCAGAAATCACTCAGGACCAAATCCTTTAGAAATTAGATGAAATTAACTAAGTACTAAACTAGATTACCTGTGAAATTAGTACTAATCACTTTAAATACGAACTGCAAGACCCAAAACTTGTAGAACCATTAACGCTACATTGCCCTAAAATCAAGGATCAATCTCTAAACCCAGTTGCTCTCGGGAACACATTAAAACTTCGTATCGGACCTGTACCACACGTTGAAAGTCCGATGACTACGAAACTATACAACCATCTAAGAAATCAATTCCAAATGATACCCAGAAACGCACAACTTGAGCTCGGAGCGAAGTGTGTGAGAAACGCGAATACCTTTAGGAAATGAACTCAGATTTAAGTAAATTGTGTCGTTTGCTTACGGGCCAAATTTAAGGTTTCAGACCATCAGAATCTGACCCAATTACACCCTCGGATAAGAGAAAATTTCATACACATGTTTATGTACTTGTGGCCCTGATCAAGTGTCAATGACCGTTGAACTGAAACTGGTCCGCCACGGTCGATCTGTAAATCCGATCAGACCTAAAACTTAACTCAACCTAGATCCAATGCCAGGGAGCTTAAGTCCGACCGCATGCAGAAAAGGGGCCTTCAGAAGTGCTCCATTGGATCGAAACAGCTAATATTTGGTTATAACCTAAGTATACCATGGCCCTAGGGCCATTCCCATCACTTCTGGGCCTATATAAGGACTTTAAACCCTCTCTCTCTCATTCCATACGAATTCGCAAACCCTCGAGAGAGAAGAGAGAAGAAAGAGAAGGAAAGAGCGAGAAAGTAAGGGAGAGAGTTGGAGTTTGTTTGTGGGATTCCATCTCGCCACTCCATGTACTTAACTATCACCTCTCTATCGCTATTCCGGCGATTCCAATCCCGTTCTTAGGTAAGAAAACCTAACCCTAATCTGTTTTAGGGTTTTAAATAGTGTAAAAGATGAAATAGCTAACCTATTTCATACTGTAGGTTGCCGTTGTACTGTAGATAAAGACACGGTATATAAATTGAGTTCGATACTTGTTTATCGGCAAAAGGTGCGGACTATAAATGTTTAGGTTATAGTTTTTAAGGCTTTCAATGTCAGTTAATGATTTATAACTGAGTTGGTTGTCGTTTCACATGCTAGATACATTGTTTCCTTCACTTTACAAATATATAAGAACTATGTTGAATATATTATATTTCATGTGTTTATTGAAATGTTTGAATGGGTATGGAATTTGGATTTGCGCTTGCCATGATTATCCGTCATGGATATATGATTGGTGTATATGTGATAACTCCTTGTTGAAAGGATTTGCCCTAATACATGTTATGACCAACATACGTCTTGTATGTTGCAGTGTGTAGTCTAAGTGTTTGATAAAATGCCTAAATGAGAAAATGGTTGATGTAATGTATTTGATGAGGGTGTTTAGATAGGATTCTCAATCCCCTTATCTAGGGTTACAGTTTCCCTCATGTAAGTTATCTTATTACTATGTGATTTATGAATAAAATGCTCATGTATGTTAACGTGTATTCTGTGTGTTCGTTAAAGTGCTAAAATGAGATCTATATTTAAATGTGTTGTTACGTGCTATCTCGGCTATTGCATGTGAATGCTATTGTTCTGGAGTGTATTTGGGGCTACGTCGTAGTCCAGGCAATCGATAACGATTTATGGTCGGTGGCCGAACTGTTCTTGGCTACGACGGATGCGTTCGACGAACCTGAGTCGTACGTCGTTTGACGACAGTGGTTAAGCCATGAGGGATGCTTATGCATTTCATGTCGATTAAATCTGTGCGCTCGTACTAGTCGAGCTTGTCAAGTAACTCGATTGGCCCGATGTATGTTCACCATGTATGGACGTTACTACTTGAATCTAAGGCACTAAACTCACCAGTGGAAACCCCATTAACCTTGGTACATCGATCCGCTAATAATCATGAGCCGGACATGGTGGTATGGGATACCGTGGCCGAGCTGTCGGCTGCGCTGGGGCGATGAGCCTCCCCATAGTGACCAGTGAGCAACACCGCCTCATGAGCCGAATATGGTGGTATGGGACACTGTATACGAGCTGTCAGGCTACACTGATCAGGTGATGAGCCCTTTGTGGTGACCTCGAGCATACTCTGAGACTGCGTTGAGGTAACGAGCTTTTCTGTAGCAACTAGAGTATAAACTGGGCCTACACTGATCAGGTGACGAGCCCTTTGTAGTGACCTAGAACCGTAACATCGTATAATACTTACTAGGATTGATAACCCTATAATGGATCATTGTTTGGAAAATGATATAAGGGAGGTACCTTAGCTTCCCAATCCTGCTATATGAAAAGGTCTAATAAGAACTCAGTAATCACGTTCAAGAACTCAGTAATCACGTTCATGCACCACATTGCATGTGCCTTTGGCGTTGGAGTTGAGCATTGTGGAAGGGGTGCATGTCGCGATCGTGAGAGGAAGTTCATAGAGGGAGTGCAGGCGAGGGCATACATCATTAATGCATATCATCTTTGCTTTAACCAGAGTACTTAGGAATGCTTGATTGTATTGCTTTATCATTACTATGTGACTGAATTGATAACATGTTAACCTTTGCTTTATAGCTCTACTGAGTTGATCACTCACTCCCATGTTCTGGGACGGTGTTTTAAACACCAACTAGACTCTGTCTTAGTCACAGGTGATGATGATGCCTACGAGAAGGAGCCAAATATCGAGGACGATGAGGAGGCGTTCTCCTATATGCAGTTATCAGGCCGGTTCATGTGAGCCGTGTCTTAATTGTCGGGGCTACAGGGTTTTGGACTAGATGACATTATACATTACCATTTTGTATATTTTAAGAATTTACATGTATTTATTGACCTGGTTACATGATCACACTCAGGAGACCTACGATTACTTATACATTTCATATATCTATCACAGTCTTCCGCTCGCTTAAATTAATCGTCTCTAGAGTATGATATGCTATTTTGGCTTAATCTCATTCATGTTTACTGTGTTAATGTAGACAACATTTAATCATCATTGTCTATATTGCATAAGTGATGCATTAGAACTCGGCAGTTGAGCTCATGATCGACCCCCGATTTTTAGGGCGTTACAAATTGGTATCAAAGCATGATTTGGATTAAACTACACCTACGTTATGGTCACACCATACACACTGACGTACTTTAACCTAAGAGGGTGTGATAAAACGTAGGAACAGACATCAGATTCTCAGTTTCGCCAATTAGTGAAATTAACCAAAAATCGACCACTGGGATTGGGCCACGACAGCGTCACGCCCGACTCGAAGAGAGTGAGGATGAGACTAAGAGTGTAGAAGAGGAGAGTGATAAAGAAGGAGATGAGATAAGGGAATGAGGAGAGCAGGAAGAGGAAGAGGAGGCCTAGGACACTGATGAGGGATCTCCTCCTGCTACACAGGAGTGCTCTAGTGATCAGGCTACTTTAGAAGCCCGTTTGGCTCAGATCGAGGAGGGTCAGGCTACCCTGTGACAGGAATGTCACCTAAGATCATGTGGAGCTAGGCACATCTCCCGCTGGGCGAATCGTTTGACGGGGCACCTCCCCTAAGCAATAGCCATACGGACCTTAGCTTGGGTTTGGTTTACGAGACCAGGCCAGATTCTTAGCCGGCCCTTGGCCCCACTACTGGGCTGACACCTATGATACCACCTATGACACATCCTATGGTACCACCTGTTACATCGTCGGTTCCTGAGCAGAACCGTGCATCTACCTCAACGCCTCAATACCACAGTTCGCTCCACCTCCCGATAGGCTGTAGCAGATGTTGTTGTTGATGTAGCAGCAATAGATACAACAACAATAGCGGCAACAGTTTTTGGCCACCATCACAGGGGTCTTTGCCCAAGGTATGGGTGTGGCTTCACCTGGTCCATTTATGCCCCCTGCTAGGAATGTGGGTGCCAGTGGCCATTTCGAGCGACTTCAGCACTTGCGGCCTCCTACATTTGTGGGTACTCATTGACCCGAGGAGGCCGAGTATTGGCTTGACCACATCTCTAAGATGCTGAAGCCACTACACTACACTTAGGCTGAGCAGGTTGAGCTAGTCACCTTCATGTTTAAGGAGGCCAGCTTATGGTGAGACAGTGTCCTTCGGACTATTGCCATCAGATACGTATGGACATGGGCAGCTTTTGAGACTTGCTTCCATGAGAAGTACTATCCTCTCACTTATCGGCATGAGAAGGAGAGCGAGTTCCTTCACCTTCGACAAGGAGGGATGATAGTGACAGAATACGAGAATAGGTTCACGGAGCTGGAGCGATATGTTCCCTTGATATTAGCTGACTAGCCGATGTGAATGCGATGGTTTTCTGAGAGTTTGCGACCCGAGATTTGCTCGAAGATGTGTTGCGCTAGCATACCCATTTATGCTGAGCTAGTGAACATGTCCTTTTAAGTGGAGCAAGATGGGGACAAGTTCTCTCGCACTCGTGTACTTATGGCCCTAAGGCCTCGACCAGATCTACCGAGTCTGTCGTTCCTTGGCAAGAGGCCTCGTGCAAACTCACCTCCCAGGATGGCGGCTTCACAGCCCCTATGAGATGACTAGACTTGTGGTGCACATACTGTAAGTGTGTGGGCCATGCAAATACTTATTGCTTCACCAGGATAAGGGACAACGACATTACAGCCCCTCAGAGGGTCAACCGTTAGATGCCACCACCTCTCTCGACTCCACCTCTACGGTCAGCACTGACACATCCATCATTTCGGCCGCCTGCACCTCGCTTCAGGCCGCCTCAACGACCTATGGTACTATAGCTGAACCGTCCGCAACAGGCTCGTGTGCACTCACTTACAGTTGAGGCATCCGAGACAGCACCTACAACACCTATGGCTTTTAAAGTCACAGCTCACGTCCAAGGTACTCCAGTCTTCCTATTAGTGGACACCGAGTCCACTACCTCCATCATATCATGCACATCAGTTAAGCGACTGGCATTGGGTATAGCTCCTACGAAGGGAGTGAGGATCCTTAGCACTAGTGGGACTTTTTCTGACATTACCGAATTTACGAGGGTTGCTCGATAGATTTAGGAAGCAGGATGGTGCTAGTCGACCTGATTGTTGCCCCCTATATCATTACGACGTTATCCTCGGTATGGATTGGCTCACCGAGATGAGAGCAGAGATCGATTGTGAGGCTAGATTGGTGACAAACCATGGACCTGAGGGTATGGCTTTTACTTTCCCTGTTTAGGTCAGTCACCCTTCATGTTTGAGTTGTTACGCTTCTCTATTGGAGAGTATTGATGGTCCGATGCTTGGGGACATGCCAGTAGTTCAGGATTATCAGGATGTATTCAAGAAGATTCCTAGACTTCCTCCACAGCACGATATCGATTTTACCACTGATCTTGTGCCAGGTGCGACACCCATTTCATTACTGACATATCGCATGCCTCCATATGAGATGGAGGAACTAAGGAGATAGATCGATGATTTGCTGGAGTTGGGCTTCATACGACCGAGTGTGTCTCCTTGGGGAACACCTGTGTTATTTGTGAAGAAAAGGATGGGTCTCTATGATTGTGTATTGATTATCGCAGGTTGAACCAAGCGACGGTGAAGAACAAGTATCCTCTGCCCAAGATAGATGATTTGTTTGATCAGTTGAAGGGGGCACAATACTTCTCGAAGATTGATTTATAGTCAGGGTATCACCAGTTGCGTGTCAGGGATGAGGACATGCAGAAGACGGTTTTCAGGACCAGTTTTGGGCACTATGAGTTCCGGGTGATGTCGTTTGGACTCATAAACGCATCGGCCATATTCATGGACTTGATGAGCAGGGTGTTTCGACCGTTTCTATTCTGATTCGTCATCGTGTTTATAAATGACATCCTGATATACTCTAAGAGTCGGAAAGATCACGAGGAACATCTGCGAGCAGTCTTCGATGCACTCAAGAAGAACCAGTTGTTTGCGCAGTACAAGAAGTGTGACTTCTGAAAGGAAGAAGTGACGTTCCTGGGACACGTGGTGTCCAAGGAAGTCATAGCTGTGGACCTTGCTAAGGTAGTCGTAGTTCAAGACTGGAGCAGCCCAGTTCGGTTACCAAAGTGAGGTGTTTTCTTGGCATGGCAGGTTACTATCGACGATTCATTAGGGACTTCTCCAAGATAGCCAGACCATTGTCTCAGTTGACTCGGAAAGATCTTAAGTTCACCTGGAATGAGAAGGCAGAAGCAGCTTTTAAGGAGCTGAACGACAGGTTGACATCCGCCCCTATGCTAATATTGTCAAAGCAAGGGATCAAGTATACAATATATACCAACGCGTCTCATGTTGGTTTGGGTTGCGTCCTTATGCAGAAGGACAGGGTGATTGCCTACGCTTCGTGACAGTTGAGGAAGCACGAGAAAAATTACTCTACGCATGACTTGAAGTTGACGGCCGTCATCTTTACACTAAAGTTCTAGAGACATTACCTTTATAGAGAGGAGTTCGAGCTCTTTTGCAACCACAATAGCCTTATGTACAATTCACTCAGAGGGACTTGAATATAAGGCAGTACTGATAGATGGAAACCTTGAAGGACTTCATGTTAGAGGTCTCCTACCATCTTGGCAAGGCCAACCTTGTGGCAGACGCGTTGAGCCGCAACAAGACGATAGCATTTGTGGCTCCACTGATGATAACAGAGTGGGACATAGTAGAGTTCATGCTAGATTTTGAGTAGAAGCTCACGGTAGAGGAGTCGTATGAGAGCGTCGCCCACGTTCGAGTGCGGCCACTTATTGATGACAGGATCATAGTGGCTTAAAAGGATGATGAGAGATTGTCTGAGATGAGAGAGCAGGCGAGCGACACTGAAGACTCTGAATGGAGGGTTAGTACGGATGGGGGCTTACGTTATCGTGGCCACCTCCGCGTCCTAAATCTCCATGACTTGAAGAGAGAAGTACTCGAGGCTGCTCACAATTCGAAGATGGTGATGCATCCTGGAAGTATGAAGATGTATCGAGACATTTGGCGCTCGGACTGGTGGGACAACATGAAGGTCCACATAGCAGATTATGTGTCCCATTGTCTCACATGCCAGCAAGTCAAGGTAGAGCATCACCGACCTCCTAGACTACTTCAGCCCATGCCCATAACAGAATGGAAATGAGACTTCATTTCCATGGATTTTATCTCTGGGCTGCTGAAGACAAGGAAGGGACATGATTCCATTTGGATGATTGTGGATCAATTAATGAAATCGGCCCATTTTCTCCCTATTAGAGTTTCGAACTCGGCGGACGACTTGGCCAGATTGTACATCAGGGAGATAATGCGTTTGCATGAAGTTCCTATGAAGATCGTGTCGGACTAAGACACACGATTCACATCTACCTTCTAGACTCGTATCCAGGATGTGATGAGTGTGAAGTTGAAGTTCAGTACCGCGTTCCACCCACAGATAGATGGACAAATGGAACAGGTAAATCAGGTATTGGAAGATATACTGTGAGCTTGTGTACTAGATTTCAAGGACAGTTGGGATGACTGTCTTCCTTATGCAGAGTTTGCTTATAACAACAACTTCAAGGCAAGTATTGGCATGGCCCCCTATGAGGCGTTGTATGAGCGTCTGTGTAAAGCACTGCATTACTGGGTAGAGGTTGGCAAGGGAAGTTTAGTTGGCCCCAAATTAGTATAGGCGACCTCAGAGAAGATCGACATTGTCAGGCATTGACTTCTGACAGCGCAGAGCAGATAGAAGAGCTACTCTGATACGAGGCGGCGACAGTTAGAGTTCGAGGTTGGGGACCATGTATTTTTGAAAGTTTTTCCCATGAAGGGAGTCATTCAGTTTGGGAAGAAGGGAAAACTCACGCCGAGATTCATTGGCCCATTCCAGATACTAGATCGAGTGGGGGTGGTAGCGTACTGCCTTGCTTTACCCACACCACTCGCGGGCGTGCACAACGTATTTCATGTATCTATGCTGAAGAAATACATCCTGATCCTTCCCACATTATCAAGTGGGAGCAGGTGCAGTTGAGTGAGGACGCTACTTATGTACTGTGACTGACGCGTGTCTTAGACAAGAATGAGCAGGTGTTACGTAGTAAGGTTATTCCACTGGTGAAGGTATTATGGACTCATCACACTAAGGAAGAGGCTACTTGAGAGACAGAGGTCGAGGTCTGTAAGAACTACCCTCAGATTCTCAAGGAGTACGAAAAAGTACTAATTTCGAAGATGAAATTTTTCTTTAAAGGGGGTAGATTGTAAAGTCTCAAAAAAATCCGTAAAAAGACCCGAGTACCACCTCAGGCAGAAATCACTTAGGACCGAATCCTTTAGAAATTAGATGAAATTAACTAAGTACTAAACTAGATTACCTATAAAATTAGCACTAATCACTTTAAATACGAATTGCAAGACCCAAAACTTGCAGAACCATTAACGTTACATTGCCCTAAAATCTAGGATCAATCTCTAAACCCAGTTGCTCTCGGGAGCACATTGAAATTTTGTATCGGACCTGGACCGTGCGTCGAAAGTCCAATGACTACGAAACTATACGCCGATCGCCTTGCTGGGCTTGACGACCATCTCAAAAATTAATTCCTAATGATACCCAGGAATGCACAACTTGAGCATGGAGCGAAGTGTGTGAGAAATGTGAATACCTTTAGGAAATGAACTTAGATTTAAGTAAACTGGGTCGTTAGCTTACGGGCCAAATTTAAGGTTTCAGACCGTCGGAATCTGATCCAATTACACCCTCGAATCAGGGAAAATTTCATACACATGTCAGTGTACTTGTGGCCCTGATCTAGTGTTAGAGAATGTTGAACTGAAATTGGTCTGCCGTGGTCAATCTGTAAATTCAATTGGATCGAAAACTTAACTCGACCTAGATACAATGCCAGGGAGCTTAGATCCAATCGCATGCAGAAAAAGGGCCTCTAAAAGTGCTCATTGGATCAAAACAACTAATATTTGGCTATAACCTAAGTATACCATGGCCCTAGGGCCATTCCCATCACTTATGGGCCTATATAAGGACCTTAAACCCTCTCTCTCTCTCATGCCATATGAATTTGCAAACCCTGGAGAGAGAAGAGAGAAGAAAGAGAAGGAAAGAGAGAGAAAGTGAGGGAGAGAGTTGGAGTTTTTTTGTGCGATTCCATCCCGCTACTCCACGTGCTTAACTATCACCTTTGTATCACTATTTCGGTGATTCCAATTCCGTTCTTAGGTAAGAAAACCTAACCCTAATGTAACAGGCTGGATTTTTTCCAACCTAGAATTAGAAGTCCTTAGGCGATGGGTCGATCCTAACACCTTATTAACCTGTCAGAACTCAATCCCAAAGTCTAAAATTGTTTTTGAACCCATTTCCTTCAGAAATCCCACCCTTCACCACCTTGTTCTTTCAATTTTCCTAAATACTTTCACCTTAGACACTATCTTAAACTAGTTAAGTATTATAACTTGGATCACTTTATATACAAACTACAATGGTCTAAGTATCACGTCAGACCGAAATCACTCAGGACTAAATCCTTTAGAAATGAGATAAAATAACTAAGTGCTAAACTAGATTAGCTACGAAATCCGCTAGAATCGTTTTAAATACGATCTACAAGGCCTAAAACTTGTAGAATCATTAACGCTAGGTTACCCTAAAATCTAGGATCAAACTCATTACCCGTCTTCTCTCGGGAGAACATTGAAACTCCGTATTAGATCTGGACCGCACATCGGGAGTCCGAATAATACGAGGTTAAGGACTTAGGACCGCCTCGCTGGGCTTGACAACCATCTCGGAAATCAAATCCAGCCAATGTCCCACGGCTGTTCGCTTGAGTCCGAGCGAGAGAGTGTGAAAACACTTGTTTTCTTTCCAAAATAAATATCTTGAATAGTAATCTAAGACTTGTTACTTGCGGGTCAGTATTAAGTAACCAGACCTTCAGATTCTGACCCAAATACACCCTCGGATCAGAAAAAATTTCATAAACATTTCCATGTACTTGGAATTTCAGATCGAGATCCGCTGATCGTTGAACTGAAACTGGTCCGCCACACGTGATATGGGTATCTGACTGAAATGAAAACTTAACTCCACGTAGATCCAATGTCTATGAGTTTAAGTCCGACTTTTGGCTCAAGGGGGGCCGTCAGAAGTCCTCCATTGAGCTGAAAAATGCTCACTTTGGTTATAACCTAACTATACCTTGTCCTGAAGTCTAATTTGGTGAGTTTTTAGGCTATATAAGGACCTTAGAACCCTCTCTCTCACAGCCATACGAATTTGAGTTTTGAGAGAGAGAGAAAAGAGAGAGAAAGTGTGGGAGATGTGGGAGAGTCTCCCTGCCCTTCTTCCCAGCTACTATCCATGCTCCACCACTCCGTTCTAATCGCTTTCCCAGCAATTCCAGCTCCGTTTTTAGGTAAGAAACCCTAACCCTAATCTGTTTTGGGGTTGTGTAGGTTGTAGGTTATGAAATAGCTAACCTATTTCATTCTATAGGTTGCCAAACTGCCATAGACGGAAGCTTAGCAAACCTATTGACTCCGTTACGATTTAACGACACAAGGTGCGGACTTTAGGTGTATAGGTTATGGTTTTCAATGCTTTCAATGTCAGATAATGATAGATTCATGATTTGCATGCAATTGCACATGTACAAAGTGCTGTCTATTTTCCGTTTTGATTAAAGGTGAAGAATATGAAATTTTACATACTCTAGGTATTTGTAGAAAGTACCGTATATGTATAAATTTTGGAAATATGTTTGACATGATTATTTGTTGTATGAATATATTATACATTGATAAAATACTTGTTTGGCGAAAGGACTCGCCCTAATACATGTTTTGCTAACATACACTATGTATGTAGAAATAATGTATTCTAGAAAGTACTGTATGTATAAATTTTAGGAATGTGTTTGCCATGATTATTTACTGTATGAATATATTATATATGGATAAAATACTTGTTTGGTGAAAGGGCTCGCCCTAATACATGTTTTGCTAATATACATTATGTATGTTGAAATAGTGATTTTAAAGTGTTTGCTGAAATGTCTGAATGAGTAGTAGTTAGTAAATTGTAATGTTTAAGGGTGTTGAGATATGGTTCTCAACTTCTTTAACTATGTGTATGATTTCTTTAGATATCTGTGTGATTAGGAATTGAATATGTACAAACTCATGCTTATGTTGTACTTCATAACATGCTCAATTGAATGTATGATTATATCTATGTAATGCGTATGTTTAAATTCATGTTTACGTTGTATCATCCATCATGGGTGATGGGGGAGTGGAGCAACGAGTGCGTGCAACAGCCCTGGCAGCCTTAAACGGATAATATCAGTCTTTGATTGTATGATTTAAATTTTGATCCATTACTGCTTTAAATATCTGAAATTAAATGTGATTGGGGCTATTGTATAGTCCAGGTAGTCGGTAACGGGATCGAATTCGTGGCTGAGTTTCATTTGCTGCGTGAGATGTATTCGACGAACCCGAGTCGTACTTCGGTTGGCAATAGTGGTTGGCCACACGAAGTGCTTTTGCATTTCATATCGTTTAACTTGTTGTGTGCTCGAGCTAGCCAAGCTTGTCAAGAAACCCGATCTGTCTTATGTATGTTCACCATGTCTAGACGCCACAGCTTGAACCTAGGGTACCAAACTTACTAGTGAAATCCCTTTTAACCATGGTACCTCGATCTGCTAAGACTCATGAGTTGGGCATGGTGGTATGGGACACCGTGGTCGAGCTGTCGGCCTATGCTAGGGCCACGTGCCTCCCCGTAGTGACCAGTGAGCAACCAGACTCGTGAGCTAATTATGGTGGTATGAGACACTATATTCGTGTTGTCGGCCTACATTGATAAGGTGATGAGGGAGTGGTGCAATGAATATGAGCAACAGCCCTGGTAGCCCTTTGTAGTGACCCCGAGCATACTCTAAAATTGCGGTGAGCCTTAGAGTTTTGCGGCGGTGTATAGAGTATGAACTAGGCTTGTTTCTGTATAGTGATGAATCGTTGAAGAGGTGATGGGGGAGTGGTGTAACCTTTGTGCGTAACAGCCGTGGCAGCCTTTGCAGTGACCTAGGAAACACACCATCGTCTGAGATTTACTAGGACTGACGACCCTAGAATGGATCATGTTTGAGAATGATACAAGGGAGGTACCTTAGTTTCCCAATCCTGCTGTTTAAAATAGACTAATAAAAACTTGGTAATCATGCTCATCATGTATTGCATGTGCTTGGAAGATGTGGAGCACTGAGGGATGAAAGCATGTCGCGAACGTAAGATGGTGTCGCATGAGGGAGGGTGTGGTGAGGGCATCCATCATGACTGCATTCATACTTGCATTAATAGGAGTAGTTAGGAGTGTTTGATTGTATTGCTTTATCATTACTGCTTGACTGTATTGATAACATGTTAACCTATGCTTTATTGTTCCACTGAGTTAGCTACTCACTCCCACATTACGGGACGATGTTGTACACACCAACCAGATTTGTTGAGTTTCAGGTGATAGCGATGCTTATGAAGCAGAGCCGGACTACTACTATGATGTTGAGGAGGAGTTCTCCTACATGTAACTCTCTGACAGGTCTATGAAGACCTGATATTGTATTGACGAAGTTATGACACTTGGGATAGAAGACATTACACTTCCTCACATTTGGTATATTTTAGAATTGTACTTGTAATTATTTAACCTGTTAACATTATCACAGTCTGGAGACTCACCATAGTTTATATATGTTATTTATCTATCACAGTCTTCCGCTTGCAATTTAACTGTCTCTGGAGTATGATATGTTGTTTTGGCTTAATCTCACTCATGTTCAATACATTTCTACAAACAACATTCAATCATCATTCATTTTGTTGCATAAGTGATGCGTTGGAACTCGGGAGTTGAGTTTATGCTCGACCCCTGATTTTCAGGGCGTTACACCTAATTTGTTTTAGGGTTTCAAATAGTGTAAAGGATGAAATAGCTAACCTATTTCATACTGTAGGTTGCCGTTGTGCCGTAGATAAAGACTCAGTATACAAACTGAGTTCGATACTTGTTTATCGGTGAAAGGTGCGGACAATAAATGTTTAGGTTATGGTTTTCAATACTTTCAATGTCGGTTAATGATTTATAACTGACTTGGTTGTCGTTTCACATACTAGATACGTTGTTTCCTTCGCTTTACAAATATATAAGAACTATGTTGAATATATTGTATATCATGTGTTTATTGAAATATTTGAATGGGTATGGAATTTGGATTCGTGCTTGCCATGATTATCCGTTGTGGATATATGATTGGTGTATATGTGATAACTCCTTGTTAAAAGGATTTGCCCTAATACATGGTATGGCCAACATACCTCATGTATGTTGCAATGTGTAGTGTAAGTGTTTGATAAAATGCTTAAATGAGAAAATGGTTGATGTAATGTATTTGATGAGGGTGTTGAGATAGGATTCTCAATCTCCTTACTAAGGTTATAGTTTTCCTCATGTAAGTTATTATCTTATTACTATGTGATTTATAAATAAAATGCTCATGTCTGTTAACGTGTATTCTGTGTGTTCGTTAAAGTGCTAAAATGAGATCTATATTTAAATGTGTTGTAACGTACTATCTTGGCTATTACATGTGAATGTTATTGTTCTGGAGTGTGTTTGGGGCTACGTCGTAGTCCAGGCAATCGGTAATAGTTTACGGTTGGTGGCTAAACTGTTCTTGGCCATGACGTACGTGCTCGACGAACCCGAGTCGTACATCGTTTGACGACAATGGTTAGGCCACGCGGGATGCTTTTGCATTTCATGTCGATTAAATTTATGTGCGCTCGTACTAGTCGAGTTTGTCAAGTAACCTGATTGGCCCGATGTATATTCACCATGTATGGAGCTACTGTTTGAATCTAAGGTACCAAACACACCAGTGGAAACCCCGTTAACCTTGGTATCTCGATCCGCTAAGACTCATGAGCAGGACACCGTGGCCGAGCTATCGGCTTACGCTAGGGCGACGAGCCTCCCCGTAGTGACCAATGAGCAACACCGCCTCGTGAGCCGAATACGGTGGTATGAGACACTGTATTCGAGTTGTCGGCCTATATTGATCAGGTGACGAGCCCTTTATAGTGACCTCGAGCATACTCTGAGACTGCTTTGAGGAGACGAGCTTTTCTATAACAACTAAAGTATAAACTAGGCCTACACTGATCAGGTGACGAGCCCTTTGAAGTGACTTAGAACCGTAACATCGTATGATACTTACTAGGACTGACGACCCTAGAATGGATCATTATTTGAGAAATGATATAAGGGAGGTACCTTAGCTTCCCAATCCTGCTATATGAAAAGGTCTAATAAGAACTTAGTAATCATGTTCATTCACCGCATTGTATGTGCCTTTGGCATTGGAGTTGAGCACTTTAGATGGGGTGCATGCCGCGATCGTGAGAGGAAGTTCGCAGAGGGAGTGCAGGCGATGGCATACATTATTAACACATATCATCTTTGCATTAACCAGAATACTTAAGAATGCTTGATTGTATTGCTTTATCATTACTGTGTGACTGAATTGATAACATGTTAACCTTTACTTTATAGCTCCACTGAGTTGATCACCCACTCCCACATTCTGGGACGGTGTTTTAAACACCAACTAGACTTTGTCTTAGTTGTAGGTGATGGCGATGCCTACAAGAAGGAGCCGAATTTCGAGGACGATGAGGAGGTGTTTTCCTATTTGCAATTATCAAGCGGGTTCACGTGAGCCGTGTCCTGATTGTCGAGGTTACAGGGTTTTGGACTAGATGACATTACACATTACTATTTTGTATATTTTTGAAAATTTACATGTATTTATTGACCTGGTTATATGATCACACTCAGGAGACCTACAATTACTTATACATTTCATATATCTATCATAGTCTTTTGCTCGCTTAAATTAATTGTCTCTGGAGTATGATATGCTATTTTGGCTTAATCTCATTCATGTTTACTGTGCTAATGCAGACAACATTTAATCATCATTGTCTATGTTGCATAAGTGATGCGTTGGAACTTAGGAGTTGAGCTCCTGCTCGACCCCCAATTTTTAGGGCGTTACAAAACTTCTTCAGTGAGATCCCCATTAAGAAAAGTGCTCTTTACATCCATTTGAAATAATTTGAACTTTAGTGCACATGCAACAGACATGAGAATTTTGATAGACTCAATGCGAGCTACGGGAGTAAAAGTTTCATCAAAATCAATGCCTTCTATCTGTGAGTATCCTTGAGCTACAAGCCTTGCTTTGTTCCTGATCACATTTCCTGACTCATCAGATTTATTTTTGAAGACCCATTTGGTTCCAATGATATTCGTATTGAGTGGCCTGGAAACCAACTGCAATACCTCATTTATCTGAAATTGTTAAAGTTCTTCTTGCATAACATTAATCCAGTGTTCATCTTGAAGAGCTTCAACAATATTTTTGGGTTCAATCTTTGAGGTAAAGCAGAAATGACTATAGATATTTTCTATTTGCCGTCTAGTTTTCACACCGTCATTAGGATCTCTAATAATTTGCTCTCGAGGGTGATCCTTCATGATGGGTATGTCAGATGATGGTTGAGGTTCAATGGATGATAGAGATTTGTTATCAGATTTTTCTAGTATGCATGAATCTACATCATCTTCTAATTCATTTACTAGTGTATCTTCTTCATGAGGATGATTATCAATTAACACATTGACAAACTCTTGAATAGTGAGAGTTCTTAGGTTATATACTCTATACGCAGGACTATTCATGGCATACCCCAGAAAAATACCTTCATCACTTTTAGACACAAATTTTCCAAGGTGATCTCTGTCTCTTAAGATGTAGCATTTACTACCAAACACCCGAAAATATTTCACACTAGGTAGTTTCCCATACCATAGTTCGTATGGAGTTTTGTTCAAGCCTGCTCTAAGATATACTCTATTTATGATCTAGCAAGCAGTATTGACAACTTTTGCCCAGAAACTTTTTGCCATATCTTTTCCGTTTAGCATAACTGATCCCATCTCCTGTAATACTTGATTTTTCCTTTTAATGACTCCATTTTGCTGTGGGGTTTTTGGGGCAAAGAATTCATGACGAATTCCTTTTTCATTGCAATATTTTTCAAATTTTCCATTTTTAAATTCCCCACCATGATCACTTCTGATGCGATTAATGCAATATCCTTTCTCATTTTGCAGTTGCTTTGCCAAGATTAAAAATTCCTTAAAGGCATTTGATTTTTCTCGAAGGAATGCAACCCACGTAAATCTGGTGTAGTCATCTACTACCACCAGAAAATAGCTTTTCTTGCCATGGCTTTCTACTTTGGTTAGTCCAACCAGATCCATATGCAGTAAATCTAAGTTTTTTGTTATTGCTATGGTGGTTGTCTTTTTATGACCAACTTTTATCTTCCTTCCTTTTAGACATTCTCCACAGACAACTTTTTCTTCTTTTCTAATCTTGGAAAATCCTCTAACCAAATTTTTTGAACTGAGCTTGGCTAAATTTCGGTAGTGAACATATCCCAACCTTTGGTGCTATAATTTTGATTCATTCTTTATAGCCATATTACACTTTGTGGATAACACACTCTCATTTGTACTTTCAATGACATAGCAGTCATCACTAGTACGTAAACCTTTTATGAGAGATTTTCCTGTGTGATCTAAAATCCTACACACATCCTTTGAGAAAGTGACCAGATGTTCTTTGTCATAGATTTAGGATATGTTAAGGAGATTATGTTTTAGACCTTTCACACAGAGGACATGTTTGATTTTTGGAAGGCTTGGTACAGCTATTGTTCCTTGTCCAACAATTTTAGCTGAGCTACCATCTCCAAATGTGACTGATCCTTCATCAAAGTTTGAATATTCACAAAAATGAGTTTGATCACTAGTCATGTGTCTGGAGTATCCACTGTTAAGGTACCACTTTGAACTATTACCAACTTTCAAAGCAGTATGGATTACAAGGCAATTGTGTTTATCTGCCACATCCTCTAAGACCATTTTGATCATAATTCCAACTTTAGTCAAAATCACTCTCCAGGCGGTGAAGCACTTAAAGAAAGACCCGCTTTGATACTAGTTGAAATGGCGATGAAGACTGCTTTAGTTGAAGTGGGAATATGCCAATATGTCCTAGGGGGGGGGTGAATAGGATTTTTTAAATTTTTTATGGTTTATTTAAAATCCTGTTACACTAATCCTAACAACACGCACATATTAGGACTGCTTAAAAGTAACTCTACTGGCTTTCAAGCCCGGTAGAGGATCCAATCACAAACTATTTAAGAAGTGAACAATATACAAACTAGTTTATGATGAATATGACTATGTATGTGTGTGAGGTGTGCTTTCAGATATTTAGATATGAAAATATTAAAGTAAATCACACAAACAAAAGAATAGCAATCTCAAACATAGTCATTTTAATAGTGGTTCGATTACTTGTCTACTCCACTCTCGATAACCACACTCAATCCTTGAGTGTACCGGATTTCACTAAGGAGGTTTCACAGCGGTTCACCTCAAACCTAAGGTTTTAAATCAGGTTCACTTTCAACCTTTACAACCTACACTGAGGCTGACTGTTTATGCTCTCACAAGCAAGAGTCAACACAACGCACCCACTTTTAGGCAAACTGGCCAAGGATCTTTCATAAAACCCTAATGGAGGTTTCACTCGGATCACTTTGAACTTAAGGTTTTAAACAGGTTCGCCTTCAACCAGAAGTTTATGCTCTCCACAGAGCAAGGGTCAACACTACGTACCCACCACGTACAATCCCGCTAGAGGCCTCCTATGAGGACTTGCAAGGATGAGAAACACTTAAGACCCAATCCTAAAAAGTAATGATCACAAGTATCCTCTGGACTCTGGTAACTTACAAATAAGTGGATGAGTCCCATTCAACATGTTGACAAAGATCTCCTCCTTATTAATGAAGAATCTTCGGCTTCCTTGATCCACAACACAGATAATGTACTAATACGAGGCTTCGGGTTAGGTCAAGGTTAAGACGGAATCCTACTCTATAAAATGTTTTCCTATAAGGAAGATAGAGTGATTCCGATTATGCGTTCAAGGTATCCCAGCTTAATGATTTTCCACTAAGGTAGTAGCTGGATGATCCTTGAATGTGGAAGTTCATTCCCCAATCCACTCTATTGAATATCAATGATGAGGGTGGATTGGAGGATGAACTTCCCTGAGAGAAAGGGCTTTGGGTATATGATCTAAGGTAAAACACACAAAATCACTCTCTTCTTTCTCTACCAGCAATAATAGACAAGTCCTCTATATATAGGTAAAAGGTTCCAATGGATATAAAGTGGTCACATTTATGACAGAGTTCAATATCATCGAGGTGGTTCGATATCATTGAGCGTATACTCTCGATAGCATCGATGGTCCGCTCGATGATATAAACTCAAATGTCGTATGCTTTTGAAACCTCTTGCCAGCTGGTCGATGAAATCGAAATAGGTGTCGATGTCATCGGATTTCAAACTCTGATTCTATCGATACTAGTGTCGATTCATCGACATTTGAAAATGAGAGGGACTTGACATGAAATATTTCAAGTTTACAAGAATGAGGGACCTTCGAGATCATCAGAATTTGAATGTCGATGATATCGATAACTGTGTCGAGGCATCGATAAATTCAATGGATTTCTCATTAAGCTTGCTAAACACTTTCTATCCTTGTTCGATGCCATCGAAACAATACTGATATCATCGATATTTGAATATCGATTCTATTGAGTGACCCCCGATCATAGATAAACAATCTTGAAATATTTTGCTAGAAGAACTTGGCGCCCAAGACCGATATCATCGAGAGCCTTCCGATATCATTGAGATTTGAATTTCGATTGTATCGAGGAGGCTTCGATATATCGATGCATATATGATATTCTTAAGAAGAAACAAGGGCGCCAGAGATCTGCCTATCGATATTATTGAGTCACCTTCGATGAACTCGAAATTTGAATATCAATGATATCGATAGCATATGATGTATCGATAATTCTATCCAGATGACCATATGGTTACTGGACGTATTTTGTCCTCATATCGATGATATCATTTAGGTATCGAGGACATCAACAGTGCAGGTCGATCATATCGAGATGTGTATCGATGAAATCGACAAAGCAAAAAAACTTAGAAAATTTTCCTATTTTGAAAAAAGTTTTCTTTACTTAAAAAACCCTATGATGTTCTAGTTTGTTTTAAGGGTTTTATATACCTCGTGTTTTGGTACAAGGGATGTGAGGCTTATATTTACCTGTGGCGAGCTTGCACACATCCGGTTGAGACAGACTCTTGAATTGATCTTCCTATGAGGCTCTACAGTCTGACTGACTCAACACTCACACTAATTGACAAACCAGGGTACTTTCACATTTGAATATGAAAAATATGTCAAGCAATCTTTCAAAGAGTTGAGATAGTCAGTTAAGAGAGGCTCATTTTCCATATTGAGGTCTGTGATGATATGCCTAATGAATCCTTCGTCTTCTCTTGGAATAGAGGGAAACATGATCTCTTGCTTTTCACCTTGGTGAGTGTCAATTGTCACCGGATATATCTCGCCCTACCTTGTATAGACGGATTGTGGATCGGTAGGAGCATTGATGTGAAGACTCTGTTCATTGTTACTACTCAGCAGAGGCATTATATCGTCAAGTGTTGACTGCTCAGAAGGTGGCCTTAATTGAGTAGTTTCAAAGTTCAGAGTCATCTCGAGCAACTTACCCATCTCCTTAGTCATATTATAATCTAAATCAGGGGAGTGGTCTACACACGCCTAAAAAAGGTCATGCAGTTCACTTAGAAGGGACTCTTCCTCCACATGTAAATCAAACGTGTCAGATGGGTGGAGTAGATCATTATGGTCGACAATGTCTTGTATCCTGTGATCACTTTCCTAAACCATAATTAAAATCGATTCCAGTGAATCTTGGATTGTAAACTCATAATTCTCATCCCAATACTTATCATCTTCCAATTTAGTACAGTTCACAAGTGGGATGAGATCACTTTCCTCACACTGTTTTCATAAGTTGAGTTGAGACTTAAATAAACAAGACTCTTCCTCCTCATTGAAGTCAAGTGTGTCATATGACTGGAACATGTCAGTATCATTATATTTGAAAGACACCCATGTCTCTTGATCATTCCTTTGGACAGTCATCAAGATTGAATCTTTGGAAAATTGACCTATATGCTTGTTAACACAATCCAACTCTTCATTCTCAGTTTCATTACTCTCCACAAGTGAGTTAGGATCACTTTCCTCGCATTGTGTTTTTAGATTAGGTTGAGATTGTGATAACTTAGCCTCTTCCACCTTATCGAGGTGCAATTCGATTGCTTCCAATGATTTCATCATACCTACGACAAGTTGGTTGAACTGTTCTTGATAGTCTGTGAAATTCAAACGTGAATCCTCTTAGATCATTTTTGGTTGGATTTTAAAGGTAGAGGATCAAGGAGAATAGCCACTATAATCAATTGTTGGTTCATCTCTCCAATGTTGATGTTTCCACTGATCATAGTCATATGGGTCATAGGTGGGAGAGTCCAATAATTATTGGTACATATTATCACCCATAATATAATCTCTCATTGTTTTATTCTTATCTGATGGGTGATAATAGTTCTCACTCCCATAATTATAATAACCCCAACAATCATGTACTGTTTTCTTAATCTGTGGGGTGCAATTATTCTCCTGCCTATGATCGCGTAAGGACTTCTTAACTGGTGGAGCATTGTATTTTGGTTAGTTCTTAATGATGGTTTCTGAAATTTTTTGAGACATAGGTTATTTCCTAACATAATCATCTGACAACCCTTCACAATTTCTCGCATTCTCTAAAACTAGCTCAACATACTGACATTCCCACTCTTGCTTATACATGGTGAAACTCTAATCTTACATCCAATCCTAAAATAGAATAAAAGAAAAATCCTACAGCAATATGGAAAGTAGAGGAGAAGTTAGAAGGAGTTTACTGGTTTGGAGAGTTCTATGTTAAGATCCTACAAAATAGAAAACAACGTTAGTTTCTAAAAATAAATCAGAAAAAAACCCTAACCTAAAAACAAAATAAAAAGTTAGTCCTAAAAACAAATTAGTTTCTTTAAAAAAAATTAGTTTCTAAAAGTAATTAGGAAAATTTCCAAATATAGAAGTAGAAAAAAAGAATTAGTTTCTAAAAACAAATTAGGAAAGTTTCTAAATCTAGAAGTAGAAAGAAATGTTAGTTTCTAACAACAAATTAGGAAAGTTTCTAAATATGGAAATAGAAAGAAAGAGAATAAGAAAGAAATTACCAAATTATAAGTTTCAATTTTGGGATCATGCAGAAGAAAAAGGAAAGTGAATTAGTTTCTAAAAAAGAACTAAGAAAGCAACTTAATTTCTAAAAAAGAAAAAGGAAAGTTTCTAAAAATAGAAAGTAAGTTTCTAAAAACAGGAAGAGGAAAGGAAATTAGTTTTTAAGAATGGATTAGGAAAGTTCTAAAAAATAAAAATTAGTTTCTAAAAACAAATTAGGAAAGTTTCTATCATAGAATTAGAAAGTAAATTGGTTTCTTAAAAAAAAATTCTAAAATAATTCTGAAGAAAAAAACTAACGTAAAAATAGAAAGAAGAAAAATCCTAGTCTTAAGCTAATTCCAAAACTAATCAAATCTAGATAACGCAATCATCAATCCCTAGCAACGGCGCCAAAAACTTATTCACAACCCCAAGTGTAGGGTCACGATGTAATAATAATCTTGATAAGACTGAGGTCGAATCCACAGGGACTGAAACTTATACATTTGTGAAATTAACTAGAAGTAGAAGTAAAAGAAGATGTGAAACTAATTTTGAAGTATTTGAGAGAGTAATTGTTAATAGAGTAATTAAAACTAAGAATTTAAATGAGAGAACTAGGATACCAAAGATCCACTTGTAGTGATCAGAAAGCCCTCTCGCTTGATTCAAGTAACATAATTGGAATTGGAGTCATATCCTATCCAATTGGAAGATATATCAATAAAAACAAATCTGAACTTACATTGACCTAATTTACAATAAAGGAAATCTATGATAATTTGCAGGGATTCCATCACCAAACCATGCCCAAGAGACAATGACAAACAACAGGATTTAACAATCCCATAATCTTAAAGTAGGAGAATTGTGAAGATTAGGAAGGATTCCATCACCCTACCATGCTGAAGGAACGATGGTGAACAACGAGACTTACTAATTTCACAATCTCAAATCAGGAAAAGAAGATACACAAAGCTATTGCAGATCTAGTGTAATTTGAGTCACAATAAACCATTAAAAATTGAAAGTATTCCTTAACTATCAAATTAGAATCCATGTAGTTCAATATAAACATGAATCAAAGCAATAGAAACATCCCATCATGTTACAAGCTTCACCTCTTAGCCCAAGCTAAGAGGTTTACCCAACTATAGACATGATTGGATAAAGTCTCTTAAGAAAAACATGAAAATAACTAAGGAAGAAGAAAAACTCTTAGCGACGGCTTTTCCACCCTTTTGCTCCACTCCTTAAACCTTAAAAGATGCCTAGAAACATCCTAGGGAGTCCTATTTATAATTACGGAACTCCAACTTTCGCACCTAGTTGGAAAACTCTAGAAATCGCCTCAAATTTACGTAGTTTGCTAAAATGGACTTCACTCTGTGCAATTTTACAAAATGACCCAGAGTTTCAGAATATGATTTTTCAGGACGAATTCAGGATTCCTTTTCTTCACTTCAAATATTTGATTCTCTTCATTCCTCACTTAGTTTTCTTAGATCTTTGCCATATGAATTCTTCAATCTTGGTTTCCTAAGATCCATCCCTTGCCTTGGTGATTCTTGAGCATTAAATCCATGCTTTTAGCACCCTTTTCAATCCAAGCTCTTAAATTCACTTTGCAACACAAACATGAGTAAAATAGAACATTAAACATTATCATGTTCATAAAACCAAGATATAAATGGGGAATAATATCCAATATTTAACCCTCAACACATATGCATGATTAGATGAATGCCTAAGATTGATAGGTAATACATTGCACACACACATGTTCACTATTCTATAGACTAGTCTCTTACTTTACATATCTTGAGTAGCCTATATGATTGAAACCTTTACTCGCTTGGAAGCCTTTAGAGTTATATTACCTTACTAGTTTTAAACTAAAGATTTGTTTAAGTTAGGCAATCACGAGTTTTTAAATAGGCATAATATTTGAAAAGTCCTATTCACCCCCCTCTAGGACATTGTGTCATATTCATTCTTCAGTATCAGCGGTATAAACCGTAATTTCATCAGTTACCCATTTGAGGATTTTTATGTTGCAAAACATAGATACAGTGCGTTCGTGAAGGTATAAAAATTCTCAAATTGTCTCATTTTTGGATAATTTGGGGTTAGATTATAATATCTTCATTTATTTTAATTTAAATACACATGACTGTTTCAATTCGCCTCTCATTTGTTTCTCTAGATATATTTCCTACATTTATTTATGTCGTCAAATGTCCACACTTTGTGTGGATACTTGACATAGGAATAAAATACATGATGATATATTTAGAGAGATAAGGGGAGATGTTGCCAGAATTATGGCATGACATTTAAATTGGAATAAATGAAGATATTACAATCTATCCAACCTTGAATGGGTGACTGATTTAGACAGTTACGCAAATATATCGTATAAGAAAGCATTACAATTTTCAATGTATAAAATGGTGTAGTGAAGATTATAACTTGTCAAAACTTTATCTTATTTTGCCCTTGCTAAGCACAAGCATGCTGAACTGGTGTCGCTTGGCCTTGCTAGTTTTGGTTGTTGGCGTAGTGTTGCCATTGCTACTGGTGCGGAGGTTGAGGATTCTGAGTAACGGCTAGTTCTAGTTGGAGAGGAGCGACCTGAACGACATTGACTTGGGCATTCGCCCTCTGATTACCAAATGAAGGAACAAACAGAAAAAAGTCAGGGAGTTTAAGGCCATACCTAGTAATGGAGGGTGGGAGGCAAACATTCATTATGAATCATGGTCCTGATGAAAAACTATAGTGTGTAACATCCTGAATTTTCATGGCCAGAGTTTATACTCGTGCCCAAGAAAACCGGGAATTAATAATGTATAAATTGGATGCTTTTAAAAATTGCACCTTATTTTTCTTCATTTAGATCACATCCAGATACATTCATAAAGGTAACATTCACGAGAATAAAATTAACTGTATTAATCATTTCATCAGAGTAAAAGAATTTAATAAATAATCAAATGCCCTCTCAATGGGAGCTTATTACATTTATCGAGTTCGCAGCGGAAGTATAAATCTAATTCATAAAACTATCTTCTTATTCCTTCAATATAATCTTTCATAGGGAGATGATCCTCTTGGTCTTCAATCTGTACGTCACCTGCATCATTTATTTGGTTGGAGAGGGTCAATGCCCTACTCAAAGTGATGGTTATCATTTAAGATTAATAATAATTCAAAAGATTCATAAAAGTAATATAAGGGTTCTGATACGTCTCATACTCCATTTCTACCAAAAGTATCAGCATGCGCAAACAACCTACATGAGATGCATGCCTAGCAAAGTGTGCGGCTTATCATACATAGTGATCATCACAATGTGGGATACGATTCATAGAAAACCCGACTCGACCCACATCTCATAACTACGAATATTCGCCGGCATAGCCAATGCTACCATGGATTTACGTAAACACCTCGAGGCGGCACAACAAATGAGTAGGATGAATTAGTGACACAATTTTTTTTTTAGAGCGACTATGTGTGACATCCAATCCTGGAAGTGATGTAACACACATTGCGAATTACTTACATTGATTTGTGCACCACTACCCAATACCCATGAAATTACGTATCGACTAAGAGGGCCTCTACCCAAAGTGCATTATGTCCATGATAAATATGTGAATCACTAGTTGTGGTACGTCATAACACATCACTTGCACTGATAGAGGGATAATTGAGTTATGGAGGTTTTGGAATAAAAAGAACATGGCCAAGCCTTAAAGATAAATAGCACAAGGCCAATAACATAAAGAGAAGAGTGATAATGGTCAACTCAGCCAAGAGAAAAGTGGCAATGGCCAACTTAACAAAAAGGTGAGTAATAATGGCTAGCTCAACCAAGAGGAGGGTGACAAGGGCCAACTCAATAAATTTGATAAAGGCATGGGCAAGGCTTGTATACATCACTCCACATAAAAATAATGAAGATCACCTCGTAACATCATACCATAAATTCCAAAAGATATTAATCATTGGTGGAAAATAATTCAAACGTATAATAAGAATCACAATAACATGTCAAAAGAAACATATAAAAGGCAGAAAAATCAACTTAATATTAAGGTAAACTTAAATGATAAAAACCCTCACCTTAGTTGTCGAAGCATCCTCTTACGTTGTTAGAACTTAGTGCATGTACTTTAGATTCAACTTTAACTATAGAATAAATAAATTATATGATTAGGGTTTCATCCTTCATCTATGTCTAGGTTAAATAAATTATTACTCTAATTTAGAAATTTAACATATGTTATCATGTAAGGTGACTTACCTTGATCAGTACCTACAACTCAACCTGACAAAACGAGTCCAATCAACCAACTGAGATCCCATTTAATCCTAACCAAGATCCCAACCAAGTTAACTCGGCCCAGCACCTGACTCTCTTTTCTTTCTTTCTTTTTTCCTTTCTTTTCTTTTCTTTTCTTTTCTTCTCTTTATTTTCTTTTCTTTCTCTTTTCTTTTCTTTTCCTTTCTCTCTCTCTTTCTTTCTCTTTCTTTCTCTTTCTTTCTTTTCTTTTCTTGCATCTCTTTTTCTTCTCTCGCTAGCTTTTCTTCTTCTTATTTTTCTTGTTTATCTTCTTGGTGGACGCTGAAGGTCCTTTTTATAGGCAAGAGGCTTTCAGGTCTGCTGGAATTTCTGTGCACCGGCTCACACAGCACTATGCAAAGGTGAAAGATGAACACAGGTCTTGCAGCGAAATAGCTGCCAGCCAGTTATATCCTTTACATCATTTGAGATGTCCTTAAGTGGGCCTCTGAATGGATAGCCTCGATTATGTTGCCTTCTTACTAATGAGATTATCGGGGTCCTGCAGACGCAATTCTCAGAGGTGCGATCTGCATAAGGGAAAACTACGAAATGCCGTATTCTCCTGCTCCTTTCAAACGACTTGGGTTGGGTCGAAACTTCCCTTTTTAAGCTTTGGACGGTTCAAATTTAGAACTAGATCCAATTTTCCATTGTGAAACGTCTTGCGATGTAGGCGTATTTCTGTTTTCTTTTCAGATTTCCCTTCTACGCACAGTTCGGTTGTGACTAGACTTGTGCCTTCATAGGAGCTTCTCTTCGTGTGAACCAACCTAGGGGTTGTTCGAAATTGGTTTGTCTGTAAGATGGACGGTTCAGATCATCCAGATGGATGATCAAGGTGGGACACAACTCCCCCAAACATATGTCATCTATTTGCATTGCGGACAGTGGAAATACAGGGAGACGGTTCTCCCTCTCTCTTTTGAAATTCGTCGAGTCAAACCAGGTTTGACCTGACTTTCTAATCAATTCACCGTTGGTGCATGTGTACCGTGCACATTATCTGCAAGTGGGATCCACTTATGATGTTTGTGAGTGAATTCACTCCATTCATATGAAGGGGAAATGTCCAACTACAACTATCTACGAGGTTTCTTCACTCAATGGACACCAAAATCAACAGTTATAGGCTGATTTGTCAATTGGGCCACTTTTACAATGATCTAAGGCCTGAAATTCGACGTGTATGGCTAATTTATTATACATAGGCATGGTGTAAAATTTCACATTAAACAGATCGTGGGAACCATGTGATCTAGAATTCAGGAGTCTAGGTTAATGACATTTTCGTAATATTGTTGATTTAAGAGTTTTGTGAAATCTAATTTTTGTACATGGTTGTAGGCACGTTTCTAAGTAATTCTTGTAAAATAACTTATGACTAAATCATTATGGATGAAGGTTTATCCGTTGATTTAGTTAGGGAATGTACATGTATCAATCCGCGTGGTTAACGGTCGGATGATTTGATTTATGGATGGAGACTGCTCTCAAGGGTTAGATTTGTGTTAAGGAATAGATGTAAGGTTATGATAGCTAAATTGGTATTGTATATATATATATGTATATATTAAGTTAAAATTCACGGTAACACTCATGAACTTTCAATACTCGAGTATTGAAAAGTTTGGGGTGTTACAATCTACCCCCCTTAAACATAATTTCATCCCTGAAATTTAATTACTTCTATTATTTATATCGATTCATTGTGTTTAAGTTTTCATTGTAATCTTCATGAGATAGATGTATATGTCTAAGTATGCTTTTAATTGGCTACCTAAAATTGGGACGCTACACAATGCGTGCTAGTACGCCACTCTTAGACTAATAAATAACTAGTGAGGGAGCCCCAAATACCCCTGGTGTGGGTGCATTAACCACATCTCCTCTTATTGTGGAGGGAGATGTGTCTCCAACTGCAGCTAGATGAAAGAAATGATCAACAATGTGGGATAACTTTGAAAAAGTCATGGGTAATTGTATGTTGAAGATCAAATGCATTCATTGCAAGTCATTATACAGTAAGAATCTTAGGGGGTCAACAACATATTTGAACAAACACAAACAAAATTGTTTAAAGAGATAAAAAAAAATCCCACCAACAAGGCAATAGTTGTTATGATTTAGGAAGTCTAAAGGAGACAACTCCCAATGAATAATTCCCACTCATAAATTTGAAAAGGAGAAGTTTAAAGAGTGGTATGCTAGATTAGTAACATTTGAAGAAAAATCTTTTAGAATGATACAAAGTGAAGTGTTCATGTCTTTCTGTCAATTGCTTAACCATCGAGCTTTGAATGTCTCCCACGTCACTGTACAGAGAGAGTACATAAAGATGTACATAACTGAGAAGATGAAACAAAAAAGAAATTTTGGCATTAGTCTCTAGAACAAGTTTGATGTGTAATTTGTAGATGATGTCCAATCAAAGAAATGAATACATTTCATTAACCATACATTATGCAGATAAAGATTGAAAACTCTATAAAAGAATTTTGAACTTTCACCACCTTCCTCCTCCTCATACTGGTTTTCTTATTTCAAATTGCATTTATAATTGTCCACAAGACCTGGGCAATGAAAAGAAAATTTTTGCAATAACTTTAAATAATGTTTCAACAAATGATAGTGTAATTTTATATCTACTTAACCAATTCAAGGCAAACAAAAATTAAATTTTTTATGAAAAAATATTCTAGGTCAGTTATTGCGCCGACATTCCAAACTTGATTGTACAAGAATGACTGAAAATAATTAACTATATTTAGAGAACATATGAGAAAATATGAAATATATTAGGGGGTTGCCTTCGAGATTGAGTATATGAAATGTCATCATTCAATGTTTGAATGTGTTATACCAAAAAATATTAAAGTTAGATGTATGCGCATGTTGGAACTCGACTTATGAAATGTTATAAATGAAAATAAACTTAGATATTACATTTTCTAAATATGCGGCGCATGATAGAACGTATTCTTAGTCGCTAAGTACAGATGATTGGAGCAAACCAAAACAAGTTCACAACTTTTCAAAGTTTTTTATGACTGTACAGAGATTTTTCCTAAAAATAAGTATTCAACCGCGAATTTGTTTCTTCTGTCTGTTTGAAAAATTAAGGATGCACCTTACAAAAATATATGTTAGTGTGGGTTCAAGTTTTATACAAAAAATGATAATTGGTATGCAAATGAAGTTTAAAAAGTACTAAGACAAATGTCATTTGTTGATGGCCTTAGCAATTATTTTTTATCCTCATTGCAATATGGGCTTGGTCAAGTTTATTTTGTTAAAAGGGTTGTAATGGAGACTTCTAAGGTTCATTATACACTGAAAGAATTGTATAATTTGTACACTATTAGTTTATCCACAACAAGTGTTAAAGAAGTTAGAGCTACGGATGTTTATATAAGCGATGATGACGTGCTCAATGAATACATGTTTTATTTAGCATTAGAAGAAACAAAATTTCTAGTAAAAGAATCGGAGCTAGAATTGTATATGAAAGAGTCACTCGTAAAGTGCTCAAACTTTAATATTTTGGAATGATGGAAGATGAGAGTTAGTGAACCAAAATACCCTATATTATCTATGATAGCATGAGACATATTATTAATACCAATTTCAATAGTGGCATTAGAGTTCGCTTTTAGGATGGGGTAGGTGTAACATCCTGAATTTTCATGGCCAGATTTTATACTCGTGCTTAAGAAAACCGGGTGTTAATAATGGAATGAATTGGGTGCTTTAAAAATCGCACCTCTTTTTTTTTCTTTTCATTTGGATCACATCTAAATACATTCATGAAGGTAACATTCATACAAATAAAATTGATTGTATTGATTATTTCACTAGAGTAAAAGAATTAAGTAAATAATCAAATGCCCTCTCAATGAGAGTTTGTTACATTTATCAAGTTTGTAGTGGAAGTATAAAACTAAATCATAAAACTATATTCTCGTTCTTTCAGTAAAATCTTCCATCATAGGGAGATGGTCCTTTAGGTCTTCAATCTATACGTCACCTGCATCATCTGTATGGTTAAAGAGGGTCAATTCCTTACTCATAGTGATGATTATCCTTTAAGATTATCAATAATTCAAGAGATTCATGAAAGCATTGTAAGGGTTCTGATACGTCTCATACTCTACTACTATAAGGGATATCAGTATGCGCAAACAACCTACATAAGATGCATGCCTTGCAAAGCATGTGCAACTCATCATGCATAGTGATCATTACAATGTGGAATACGATTCATAGAAAACCCAGATCGTCCTGCATTCTCACTATGGAGATTCATCTGCATGTCCAACGCTACCGTGGATTCACATGAACACCTTAAGGTGACACAACACATGAGTCAGATGAATTACATGACATGATTTGTTCATGGAGCGACTATTTGCGACATTCAATCTCGGAAGTGATGTAACATGCAGTGCGAATTACTTACATCGATTTGTGCACCACTACTCAAAACCCATGAAATTATGGGTCGACCAAGAGGGTCTCTACTAAGAGCACATTATGTCCATGATAAAATATTTGAATCACTAGTTGTGATACCTCTTAACACATCACTTGCACTTATAGAGGGACATATCGGATTATGGGGTTTTTTGAATATCAAGTCACATACCCAAGCCTTAAAGGTAAATAACATAAGGCTTAAAAATAGGAGAGTAGCAATGTCTAACTTAATATAGAGGAGAGTGGCAATGGCCAACTCAACAAAGAGGAGAGTATCGATGGCTAACTCAACAAATAGGAGAGTGGCAATTGCCAACTCAACAAAGAGGAGAGTTTCGATGGCTAACTCAACAAATAGGAGAGTGGCAATGGCCAACTCAATAACAAGGAGAGTGGCAATGGCCAACTCAATAAAGATGAGGGTGACAATGGCCAACCCAATATATAGAAGAGTAGTAAGGGCTAACTCAAAAAAATTGGTAAAGGCAAAGGCAAGGATTGTATCCATCACCCCACATAAATTCATAAAGATCATGCATAATTAAAGTTATACCATAGTTCCCAAAGGATAGACAATTGATTATGGTAAATTATGCAATTGTCAGGAGAGAATCATAGTACATAATAACATGTAAAAAGGCAAGTAAACAATGCCAACTTAAATTAAAGTAAGCTTAAACGAAAAACCCTCACCTCTTATTTTGAAGCACCCTCTCATGTTGTTAGAATTTAGCGTATGCACTTTAAATTCAACTTCAACTATAGATTTATGTGAATTATATTATTAGGGTTTAATTTATATGTAAATTAAACTAATTATTAAAAATTAACATAATTTGTCGTGTACGTGGCTGACTTACCTTGATTAACACTTAAATCTCGGCCAGAAAAGGAGTTCAGTGTTACTCTTTTATAGAGTTGACTCGGTCGCAGTCTACTTGGAACTTGAAGTTTGATGGAAGGTTTGGATGAAAATTTTGATTAGGATCTATCTCCTACAGAAGATCACGGAAAGGATTAAATAGACAACTGACCTCGGAGGTTTGAAGGGTTAAGCTTGGAGCTAGACTCGCCCTAGTGACTCAGCGAATCACTACATGACGCACGACGTGTGCACTCTCTTTCTCTTGGTCTTTTCCTCTCACCTCTCTCTCTCTCTCTCTCTCTCTCTCTCTCTCTCTCTTTCTCTCCTAGTGCGGTGAATGGTGCCTCCCTTCCTCCACACACTAGGTTTTTATAAGCCAACGAGAGGGAGAGTTTTAGTTGAGAGGGGGAGTATCAATCGAGCAAGGTTGCATCCTACGCAACTCTGTTTTACACACAATAGTTATGCTACTGGTGTGAGCGTGGGTTTAGTGTTACAGGTAGTTTTAACATCCATTTCTATCTAACATGTTGGGAGGGGTCTATACTCAGATGAAGAGCTAACAGATGGATGGTTATGATCGTCCCCTGAATGCTAAACTAGGGGTTACTTTCCAGCGATCGGTTGAGCTATGCTTCAATGGCCAATTCATCTCCTACTAATCTTCATTCAAGAAGATTCTTTTAGACGGTCCGGAGTGGCCTTTCAACTTTCCTTAGCCCACAAGATTGGTTGTCCGATTGTCCCGGTGGATATTCTCCTCTACGAACGGGATTTCCACATGGTAGGTTAGACTGTGTGAGAAGACTGCGGAATGCTGTACTTTCATCTTCTCCTTCTACATTTCGGACATCATGACGAGGATCGGATCTCCCTCTCCTTGTGTTTGGAGGACCAAGATTGGTTCCAGGCATCCGTTCTTGGCTTTCCTACGCATGAGGATTGAGAACGCGTCTGGCTTTGCTAGCATCGTTTGCAGAAGGAAAACGGAAGGAATTTAGAAGGAGTCTTAGTTTTCTGGAAATGTGGAGATCTTTCAATTTTTCGACATTCTTGGCTGGAGTCATATCTCCCTTCTGTGGAGATTTGAATGGTTCAGATCCTTCTTAGATCGGAATTAGTGGCGTAACCCAAGTGATTACGAATTTCCTCAACTTTCGGGCATTATTTCATAACTCAACGAAGTTCGGTTGATTGTGCTTGAAGCTATGCACACATGGGAGTTTAAAAACCTGTAAGAGGAGCTAGGGTTTGGTCGATCCTATCCTACGGCCACGATGGATGGGTCAAATCTCATAGATGGATGGTCATGGTGGGCCACAGTACGTCCTAAACGGATGATGTCCATTTGTCTAGTGCGGTCATCTAGGCCATCTGTATTTGTTGTAGTGGCCACGTGTGTATGCATGGATGCATATGGATGATGTAGTCTTAGTCGGACTTGAAATGGCCAAGCTATATGTCCTAGAGGGGGGGTGAATAGGACTATGCCAAATTTAAAATAATTACAGCGGAATTTAAATAACAAGATAGCCAAATAAAGTAAATCAATTCACAATACTAAAATGAATAGTAACCTCAATAAATAAGAATTGAGAGATTGATACAAAAGTTGTTCTAAGGACAACCTTACACCAAAAACCAAAGTTTATGGTAGGACAACCTGATTTCTAGAAAAGTCTTTGTATCAAGAACTCAAACTTTAGAGGAATAAATAAATTGAAACTATAATGAGGAATAGAATGCAATCTCAAATATTGATTGTTCTCAGGACAACCATGCACCATAAAAATGGCAGGGCAACCTTACAAGAACAATTAAAGAAACTGAAGCTCAAACTTAATAAAAGAATAACTAGAAATAAATTGCTGAAATTTAAATCTAAACTATTACAACATTCCCACTGAGCTTGAAATAAAATGATTACAACATTCACAACCACATAGACATTCCTCAACTGAATAATTAATGATATGAAAATAAAGCAAACATCCACATAACACAAAGAATTATAGTGGTTCGCCTGTGTGTATACTAACTGTTCAACAACAGCCACATAGAATGCTACTCCACTCCTAATATCCTCACACAGGGGATATTAGCGTTCACTATCAAATAGGTTTTCACAGGTTCACCCAAAACCTTCACAATTATGTCTTTTTCAAAGGGCTTACACAATTCAAAAACCCTCTTTTCTGAGTTTTCCTGGTTCTCCTCAGATAACCAATATAATGAGATTTTTCTGGCTTAACCTCAAATAAAACCAAATAAAGTAAATTACACAAATTATAAAATACCTGTTTTTCTTCTTTGTTGTAGCAGCCCAGAAGAACCAAGTCGAAGTAGAGATTTAAATGTCAAAGTTTAATGTCCAATACTCACTATATAATGGTTCTAGATTCTAATAGATTTTAAATTAAAACAAACGGGCTAGCTTGAATTGATTTTGATTCCAGTAAAAGGAAAATAAAACTTCCTTTTTACAGATTAGATTGAAATACAAGAAACAAAATCAATTAAGAAAGCTAAAGAAAGAAGATATTAAATATGCACACTTAGCTTAAACGAAGCACAGATTTATCTCTCAGAAGGCCGAATTAAAAGTGCTTGAATGATCTATTTTATTCTGAGATTCGTGCTCTATTTATAGGTGAATAAATCACGTCTTTGACTGGTCTAAAGACCTCTCCGACTGGTCGTAGGTCCAACAGAAGTTTGAAAATTCGGGCGCGATAAGATAAGACGGTTTCACGACTGGTCGAGGGCACCTTCGACTGGTTGTAAGATACCTTCGACTGGTCGAAGGTCACACACGACTGGTCGAAGCTAAGGGCAATTCATCGCTGTAGTTTGAGTCAAAGGTCTACGACTGATCAAAGAACCAGTCGACACTGTTCCTACGACTAGTTAAACAGTCCCTAGGACTAGTCGAAGCCTAGCAGAAAATTTTCGAATTTTACAACAAACTTATGACTGATCCAAGAAAACCTTAGACAAGTCGAAGCAGTGCTAAGACTAGTCGAACAAAGTCTAGGACTAGTCTTAGAACAGGCTAAACTCTCTTATATAAAATATATGAATTATGTATCCAAAATGGCCTACTCTAAAGGTCAACCTACGGTTAGTCATACCTCAATAGTGAAGTAAGGACATTGGAACTTAAAGACACGTGGCCTTGAAAGTAATGAAGCTTGAAGTCTTGATGTAGTTCAAACTTGAGATCTTGAAATTGAACTTGAAAGCTTCTTGCATTATCCTTGTCTTTAAATTAAATCGAACAAACTCACTTCCTCGACTCTTGACTTGTGAGCAGTGCTTGTCCATCAAAGTTGATCTTGATTAGAGCTTTGATCTTCATAGATGCAAGCTTCCTAATAGTGTCTTTAGCACCATAAATTTGACAACAAAAAGGGCTATAAACAATAGCACTTATAATCTCCCCCTTTGTCAAATTAGTGACAAAACACACTTCCAAGATATATTACAGAACACAAAATATCTGATTAACGAATCATGCACCAGTTGTTATCAACTGGCACAGTAACATGAACCTGCAAATTAGTATTCAATAGTCCACATCTGTACAAAACTCCCCCGTAGTACATAACAGTAACATGAACCTACAAATTAGTATTCAACAGTCCAGATTTGTATAAAACTCCCCCTTAGTACATAACAAATATCCATTCTCCATATAAGTACATAACAGATATCCATTCTCCATATAAGATATCGCATAAACATATCTAATCTCCCCCTTTTTGTCATAAGAGGACAAAGGAAACACAGAACAGATAGACTAAGGAGAAGAAATTAGAGAGATAGATGAGAGTTAGCAAGACAAGATAACTTACATAATTCATAAACTGAGTTAAAGCAAAACTAGCACAATAGTAGTAAAGTTATTACAAATTAGATAACTTAAAAAAAAATTAATCTGAACCAGATGAAGGAGCAGGGATAGACGGATCAAGTTTATGCATCCCCTTGTTCAAGCGCTTAAGATATTTCCGCATATACTTGAAATGTAAATCATTAGTAACAGACATGTTTTCAATCTTAACATTTATATTCTCAACCTTATCCTCTAATGCATGTAGACGAGCATCAAAGTCAGAAGGCTCATAATCTGGATCATTTGTAGAATCAGAATCAAGTTCTTCAAAAATATCATCCATATTAATATCACCAGGAGGAAGATTAGCAGCATCTTCCTCATGATCAACTTGAACATTGCCAACACCATCACCTTGACCTAGAAGCATTTCCAACTTCATCTTATTCAGGTTAGAATTGTTAAATATCAGATGACGGATAGGGGCTTCACCAACCGACATATCAACTAACATATGAATAGCCAACACCGTCATCAAATAAGCAAAAGGAATGTCACCATGACCAAGATGGAGACAAAAATTAAGAATGAAGTGATAAATCAAGGATGGTAAACAGATAGACATATCACTGGCAACAGCATGAAGAACACGAACCATGAAGGAAGTCAATTCAGATTTGTTACCCAGTCATGGATATAAGTTAGACACAAAGATTTTGTGAATAACTCTGTATTTGGGTAACAAATACCTTGAGGGAAGCGCATTCCCTTTATGATTCCATTGAGCATCCATATTGCATAAATCTCTAGTGAGTAGACGTTTTTCAGTTTCTAAGGGTTTATCAAATAAATTATGGATAGGAATGCCCTCATCATTCACAGGAATATCCATAAGAGCTTAAATCAAATGACAATCAATGTCAAATGGTCCTTCTCTAGTGGCTATTTTAAAAGTTAAATTCTCCAGTGAAAAATCACATATACATGAGAACATGGACTGTGCAATGGACCGATATACTGGACCACCCCAATGTAATAAGTTATCCCATCCTACAGCTTGAAGCATAGGAAGGATATTAAAAGGAGTAACATGATTAACATCAACAGAATATTCAACAATAATATTACGTAATCTGATGTCCCGAACATAAGACGGATCATCATCGGGAGTCCTAAGATGACTCTTAGTGAGAGGGGCTGATTTAGAAGAAGAAGACGGACCATGGGATGTTGCCTTTTTCCCTCTAGATGCCATTTGTAACAAGGATTTTAAGAAAGTGAAGAGTGGTAAAAGATTGAGAAGATGGTTTTCTTAAAATAGATTTTTCAAAAGAAAAAACCCCAAATCACAATGAAATAAAAAATAGACAACTTCAAGAGGAAAATAAATGTAATCCAGACATAAATCCACAAGAAATAAGTAAATGAAACACTAACCTTGAAGGATTTGGAAGGTGGGTTCGACTGGTCGAGCTTCGACTAGTCGGAGATGAAAGAAGAAATGATGAAGAAAGTGATTTCCCCCAAATATAAGTCAATCACCGCGATCTACAACTGGTCGTGGGTTTTCTTCGACCAGTCATGCCATGACAGGTCGAGGACATCCTCGACTGGACAAGTTGTAACGTCTCGGAAAATCCTGTACAAAGACCCAAGTACCACCTCAGGCAGAAATCACTCAAGATCAAATCCTTTAGAAATTAGATAAAGTTAACTAAGTGCTAAACTAGATTAGCCATGAAATCCGCTTGAATCACTTTAAATACGATCTGTAAGACCCAAAACATGTAGAATCATTGACGCTAGGTTACCCTAAAATCTAGGATCAATCTCATTACCTGGCTGCTCTCGGGAGCATTACGAAACTCCGTATTAAATCTGGACCGCACATCAAAAGTCCAAATAATATGAGATTATAAAATCAGGACCACCTTGCTGGGCTTGACAACCATTTCGGAAGTCGAAACCAGATAGTATTCCGGGGCTATTCGCTTGAGCCGGAGCGAGGAATGTGAGAAAACCTGGTTTTCTTTAGAAATTTAACTAAATTTAAGTAATCTGAGACTTGATGTTTGCGGGCCAAATATAAGCAATCAGACCGTTAGAATCTGACCCAAATACACTCTCGGATCAAGAAACATTTCTCATACAGGTCAGTGTACTTGTGACCCTGATCGAGTTTTTGTGACCGTTGAACTGAAACTGGTCTGCCACGTGAGATCTGGAAACCTAATTGGAATGAAACCTTAACTCGACCTAGATCCATAGTCAGTGAGCTTATGTTCGACCTTTGGCTCAAGGGGGGCTCCAGAAGTGCTCCGTTGAGCTAGAACAGGTCCGCTTTGGACATAACCTAAGTATACCTTGACCCTGGGTATATTTTGGTTATGTTTTAGCCTATATAAGGACCTTAAACTCTCTCTCATTCAGCCCATACGAATTTAAAGAAACCCTAGGAGAGAAAAGAGAGAGAAAGTGTGAGAGAAGTGGGAGGATCTCCCTGATACTCTACCCTGCCACTATACAAGCTTAACCACCTCTTTCTAATCACCTTCCCGGCAATTTCAGCTTCATTTCTAGGTAAGAAACCCTAACCCTACTCTGATCTATGGTTATGATCATTGCAAATGATGGAATAGCTAATCTATTTCATTCTATAGGTTACCAAATTGCCATACATGAAGACTTAGCAAATATACCGAGTTCATTACGCTTCTACGACGTAAGGTGTGAACTTTAGACATATAAGTTATGGTTTTCAAAGCTTTCAATGTCAGATAATGATAGATTCATGATTTGGATGTGATTTCACATGTACAATGCGACGTTCGTTTTGCGTTTCAGTTACATATACGAATTATGGCGTATAGTGTATTCTGTATATTTGTAGAAAATACCGTATACGTATAAATCGTGAAAGTATGTTTTCCATGATAAATTATTGTATGTACATGTTATATATAAGTGTAATACTTGTTCGGCGAAAGCATTCACCCTAATACACGTTTTTGCTAATATACGTTATGTATGTTAATAAGTGTATTCCAAGTGTTTGTGAAAATGCTTGTAAGAGTAAGTGCTTAGATGATTGAGCTTTAGGTAGGTGTTGAGATAGGATTCTCAACTAACTTAGAGATGTATATGATTTCCTCCATGTTGGTTGTTTAATTTAACCGCTTACTTATGAAATATATGTATTGTATTTCCTATTTATATTGTGCTTTATAACATGCTTTATGACATACTTGTTAACATGCTTGAATTACTTTATTTATTTTGCTTTACGCTACATGCTTCTGGTTAAAGATTGATTGTGATTGGGATTATGATTATAGTCCAGACAATTGGTAACAGACTTGAGTTCATGGTTGAGATTCATTCGCCACGTAGGATGTGTTTGACGAACCCAAGTTGTACTTCGGTTGGCGACAGTGGTTAGGCCATGCGAAGTGTTTATGCACTTCATGTCATTCAGCTGGTTGTGCGCTTGTGCTAGTCGAGCTCGTCAAGTAACCCGATCTGTCTAATGTATGTTCACCATATTTAGACGCTACTGCTTGAACCTAGGGTACCAAACTTACTAGTGTAACCCCATTAACCTTGGTACCTCGATCCACTAAGATTCATGAGCCGGGCATGGTGGTATGGGCACCGTGGTCAAGTTATCGGCCTACGCTGGGGCCACGAGCCTCCCCGTAGTGACCAGTGAGCAACCCAGACTCGTGAACTGAATATGGTGGTATGGGACACTGTATTCAAGTTGTCGGCCTACACTGATTGGTGACGAGCCCTTTGTAGTGACCTCGAGCATACCCTGAATCTGCGGAGAGGCGACGAGCCTTTCCGTAGTAATAGAGTATAAACTAGGCCTGTATTGATAAGGTGATGGGGGAGCGGTGCAACGAGTGCATGCAATACCCCTGGCAGCCCTTTACGGCAACCTAGAACCATATCATCGTATGAGATTATCTAGGACTGACGACCTTAGAATGGATCATTGTTCGGGAATGATATAAGGAAGGTACCTTAGTTTTCCAATACTGCTGTATGGAAAGGACTAATAACAACTCGGTAATCATGTTCATACCGCACTGCATGTGCCTGGAAGATGTGGAGCACTGAGGGATGAAAGCATGCCGCGAACATAAGATGGTGTCGCACGAGGGAGTATGTTGGCGAGGGCATGCATCATTATCTGTAACATCCTGGATTTTTGCCAACCTAGAATTAGACGTCCTTAGGCAATGAGTTGATCCTAACACCTGATTAACTTGTCAGAACTCAATCCCAAAGTCTAAAATCACAGTTGAATCCATTTCCTTCACAAATCCCACCCTTCACCACCTTGATCATTCAATTTTTCTAAGTACTTTCACCCTAGACACTATCTTAAACTAGCTAAGTAGTATAACTTGGATCACTCTATATATAAACTATAAAGGACTAAATCTTTTAGAAATGAGACAAAGTAACTAAGTGCTAAACTAGATTAGCTATGAAATCCGCTTGATCCACTTTAAATACAATCTGCAAGACCCAAAACTTGTAGAATCATTGACGCTAGGTTACCCTAAAATCTAGGATCAATCTCATTACCCGGCTGCTCTCTGGAGCATCCCGAAACTCCGTATCAGTTCTGGACCGCACATCGAGAGTCCGAATAATACAAGGTTAAGGACTTAGGATCGCCTCGCTGGGCTTGACAACCATCTCAGAAATCAAATTCAATCAGTGTCCCACGACTATTTGCTTGAGTCCGGAGCGAGAAAGTGTGAAAACACTTATTTTCTTTCTAAAATAAATATCTTGAATAGTAATCTTAGACTTGTTACTTGCGGTCATTTTGTAATCAACCAGACCGTCAGAATCTGACCCAAATACACCCTCGGATCAGGAAAATTTTCATAAACATATCCATGTACTTAGAATCTCCGATCGAGATCCACTGACCGTTGAACTGAAACTTGTCCGCCACGGGCAATCTGCAAATCCGACTGAAACGAAAACTTAACTAAACATAGATCCGGTGTCAGTGAGCTTAAGTCCGACCTTTGGCTCAAGGAGGCCCGCCAGAAGTCCTCCGTTGAGCTGGAACAGGTCCGCTTTGGTTATAACCTAAGCATACCTTGACTTGGAGTCTATTTTGGAGCGTTTTTAAGCTATATAAGGACCTTAGAAACCACTCTTTCACAACCATACGAATTTGAGAAAAACCCTAGAGAGAAAATAGAGAAAAGAGAGAGAAAGTGTGGGAGATGTGGGAGCATCTCCCTGCCGCTGCTATACATGTTCAACCACTTCATTCTAACCGCTTTCCCAGCGATTTCGGCTCTGTTTCTAGGTAAGAAACCCTAACCCTAATCTGATATGGGGTTTTGATAGTTGTAGGTTATGAAATAGCTAACCTATTTCATTATATAGGTTGCCAAACTGCCGAATACGGAAGCTTAGCAAACCTATCGACTCCGTTACGATTCTACGATAAAAGGTGTGGACTTTAGATGTATAGGTTACGGTTTTCAATGCTTTCAATGTCAGATAATGATAGATTCATAATCTGTATGCAATTGCACATGTAGAAAGTGTTGTCTGTTTTCTGTTTCAATTAAAGATGAAGAATATGGAATTTTACATATTCTAGGTATTCGTAGAAAATACCGTATACGTATAAATTTTGGAATTGTGTTTGCCATGATTATTTGTTGTACGAATATATTATGTATAGATAAAATACTTATTTGGCGAAAGGACTCGCCCTAATACATGATTTGCTAATATACACTATGTATGTTGAAATTGTGTATTTTAGAAAATACCATATATGTATAAATTTTGGAAATGCGTTTGCCATGATTATTTGTTGTACGAATATATTATGTATAGATAAAATACTTATTTGGTGAAAGGACTCGCCCTAATACATGATTTGCTAATATACACTATGTATGTTAAAATCGTGTATTTTAGAAAGTACCGTATACGTATAAATTTTGGGGATGTGTTTGCCATAATTATTTGCTATATGAATATACTATATATGCGTAAAATACTTGCTTGGGGAAAGGACTCGCCCTAATACATGTTTTTACTAACATACACTATGTATGTTAAAATAGTGTATTCTAAGTGTTTGTGAAAATGCTTGTGATAGTAAGTGTTTGGATGATGATGTCTTAGGTTGGTGTTGAGATGGGATTCCCAACTACCTTAGAGACGTGTATGATTTCCTCCATGTGATTGATTTCTTTAACCGCTTATGAAATATATGTGTTTGTATTCTTGTTTATATTGTGCTTTATAACATGCTTTATAACATGCTTCATAACATGCTTAACTGATTGTATGATTTTATCTATGTAATGCGTATGTTTAAATTCATGTTTACGTTGTATGATCCATCATGGGTGATGGGGGAGTGGTGTAACGATTCTGTGCAATAGCCCTGGCAGCCTTAAACGGATAATACCAGACTTTGATTGTATGATTTGAATCTTGATCCATTACTGCTTTACCTATCTGCAATTGAATGTGATTAGGGCTATTGCATAGTCCAGGCAGTCGGTAATGGGATCGAATTCATGGCTGAGATTCATTCGCCACGTAGGACGTGTTTGACGAACCCGAGTCGTACGTTGCTTGTCGGCAGTGGGTAGGCCACACAAAGTATTTATGCACTTCATGTCGTACAACTCAACGGGCGCTCGTGCTAGTTGAGCTCGTCAAGTAACCCGATCTGTCTAATGTATGTTCACCATGTTTGGTCACCACTGCTTGAACCTAGGGTACCAAACTTACCAATGGAATCCCCTTAACCATGGTACCTCGATCCGCTAAGACTCATGAGCCGGGCATGGTGGTATGGGACACCGTGGTCGAGCTGTCAGCCTACACTGGGGCCACGTGCCTCCCCGTAGTGACCAGTGAGAAACCTACTCTTGAGCCGATTATGGTGGTATGGGACACTATATTCGAGCTGTCGGTCTACACTGGCGTATCCTGGCTGTGGTCCCCAATGGGGTTGCATGCGAGTCTCATTCTCAATAAGTGAACTAGTCGGGCTTCGAAAATAGACTGCCAGTTGGTAGGACGTTAGTGGAGTGACCTCGAGCATACTCTGAAGCTGTAGTGAGGCGATAAGCCTTCCCGTAGTAACAAAGTATAAACTAGGCCTGTATTGATAAGGTGATGGTGGAGTGGTGCAATGATTCCGTGTAATAGCCCTGGCAGCCCTTGCAATGACCTAGAAACACACCATCGTATGAGATTAAGTAGGACTGACGACCCTAGAATGGATCATGTTTGGGAATGATACAAGGGAGGTACCTTAGTTTCCCAATCCTGCTGTTTGAAATGGAATAATAACAACTTGGTAATCATCCTCATCATGCATTGCATGTGCCTGGAAGATGTGGAGCACTGAGGGATGAAAGCATGCCGCGAACGTAAGATGGTGTCGCATGAGGGTGTGTGTGGTGAGGGCATACATCATGTCATTTCATACTTGCATTAAATAAAAGTATTTAGAATTGTTTGATTGTACTGCTTTATCATTACTGCTTGACTATTTTGATAACATGTTAACCTATGCTTTATTGTTCCACTGAGTTGATCACTCACTCTCACGTTACGGGACGGTGTTGTATGCACCAACCAGATTTGTTGAGTTTCAGGTGATGGCGATGCTTATGAAGCAGAGCCGAACTACTACTATGATGTTGAGGAGGAGTTCTCCTACATGTAACTCTCTGACAGGTCTATGAAGACCTGGTATTGTATTGACGGGGCTATGGTACTTGGGATATGAGACATTACACTTCCTCACATTTGGTATATTTTAGAACTGTACTTGTAATTATTTAACCTGGTAACATTATCACACTCTGGAGACTCACCAATGTTTTTATATTATATATATTTATCATAGTCTTTCGCTTGCAATTTAACTTTCTCTAGAGTATGATATGCTGTTTTGGCTTAATCTCACTCATGTTCACTACTCTAATACAGACAACATTCAATCATCATTCATTTTGTTGCATAAGTGATGCATTGGAACTCGGGAGTTGAGTTTATGCTCGACCCTCGATTTTCAGGGCATTACAAGATGGTATCAGAGCATGATTTAGATTAAACCGGACCTGAGTTATTTTCACACAATGCACACTGACGCACTCTGACTTAGGAGGGAGCGACGGGATGTAGAAACAGACTTAGGTTCTCCAATTTCGCCAAATAACACATTTGGATGAGATCAACTGTAGAGATTAGACTTGTAGGCCTCGATGATTGTATGAAATGATCCCGGAACACTTCTAGACCATCAAACGATGGGTCTAGATCACAATCCACCTCATCCCAACCATTGAAAATCGATAGAATACGGGATAAACATGATGATGATAACTACTCCGAATCCTCGGAGCTTCTCTGGACTCCTCACAGAGACTTCTCGAGTCTACGAGAAAAGAAAGCAGGAAGTAGATATAGATTCTAATAAATTCAAAATTGATTAATGAATGACAAAAGAAAAATGAGTTCACAACCCTTTAAATAGGGATACCAAGTAATGGGAAAGAAATCAGAAATAAACTACAACTAAAACTCCTAGAATTCACGACTTACTATAAGGTCGTGATGTCTATTAGTGCGCAAGGTTTTCAGGTAAATAAAATAAAATAAAATAGTAAGTGTCCTATTTGGCTTCACCAAACCATTCTCTTAATTATTCTAAGCTCTTTTCACAATGGGCATAACTCCTGAAGCCCAACAGATGAAGAGTAATCAAACTAAAACTACTATTTTAGTAAAATGAAATTGAAACAGGGAAACGACCATCAGTTGGGGGGTTTTTTCACAATTTCGGGTTGCGCAACCCGACATGGAAAGGTTGGTTGGCTTTATTAGCTAATTCTACCCCAAATTCATATATTTTATGTCAGATAACTCATTCCGGATTGCAAGATACGTCCGATTTGACCCGAAATGACTCGAAACGGAGTCGGGGGCCTACCCACGTTAATCTAGGGGTGCCCAGGGTGGGACTCAGGGTTTTTTAGGGCCTAGGGGACATGAGGATCTCGCCCATGGGGCGGGACCTCGAAATCTGGACAGATGGTCGGCGAGGCCTCGCCGGAATTTGGGTTGGGCCGGGCCCGTGGCTCGAGCCGATCTCCTTTGTGGGTATAAGGACCCCCCTGGTATGCCTCCCGTCCATTTCTACCCTCCCAAAACCCTACTTCCTTCACAAAATGACCCTCCAAGCTCTCCTTTCTTCACAAAAATTTCAAAATTTTCACCAAACCACTCCTCCAATCACTTCCTCTTTCATTTTCGTGCACCACCGTCATTACTCATTCGAAACCCATCTCCTTATCCTCTTATCCTCTTCCTTCTCTCTCATTTGGGCTCTTACATGCCCCATTTGGAGCTCAAATCGTGTAAGCTCTCAAACCCATCCCATCTTTACATTTTCCTCCTTTAATCCTTGTCTTTATGGGCCTCTACAACATCTGTTGAGACCCTAAATCCGTGAAGACCCAAAGATCCCAGCCCTTTCCTCCCTTTCCTTCATTTTTCCATGGCTTTATTCGAGGATGTTAAGGCCCGTTCGGCCAAATTGCATTAGGTGAGTTTAAGGTGGATAGAATTGTAAAGGTACAATAAATACATGTGTAAAGTATTGTCCTTGGATTGGGTGTATCCCATGTTTTCCAATGCCATGTTTGGAATATATGCAATGAAAAGTATATCCTGGGTTTTCCTGTCAAATTACACTTAGCAATTCCTCATCATGGGATATGGAAATCCCATCTCACCCTTTCCCACACAAGGCTCATTTTCCAAAGCCTATACCAATAATTTTAATCCCCACCCACTCTCCTACCAACATGTCATTCCCAATCCCAAGGAAGGAGTAGTAATACAGTCCCATTTAATACAACTTAAGACCACTGGCCACATAGGCTCATAGAGTTTTGGACCTAGAATGGTAATCCTAGATTTTGAAAGACCTAAAAGTGTAGGAAATCCAACAAATTTATAATGTGAACCTTAGGACCCTCTTAGTTGGGATGAGCACATGTGGAATGCTCGAGCGTCAAGTACAGACAACTCAGTTCCAATTAGACAACTTCGACCCTAAGTGATAACCCTTCCTGTATTATAAATGATGTGAAATCATCTAGTGTAGAAGTATAGACTTTGGATCACAACTAGTGGAATTACTGCTGCTTATACGTTGCGACTAGGCTACTGGTTAGACTAAGGAATGTAAAAGATTCATTATGCTAAGCTATTTGAAAAATAAATAAATTCCGTTAGTTAGCTTGATTAGGTTGGAGCGAGACCCCATCCCTTGTTGAATCCCCTCGGTACTCATAGACTTCTTTAATAACTCTTAGGAAGGTTATTTTGATTAGAAACTAATCGCGCAGAGGGAAAACTTATATATCCCTTGGATTTAATGTTAGGTCAAATTAATACACCCCTTAGAATCGCCTTCTCAAGGACTTAGTACCAATGGGAACATGAGTAAATAAACTATATCTAAGTGAGGTATTCGCGGTTTGAATCGAATTCTCAATCCTGGTAGTTACCAATGAACTCTATGCTCTGATCAAGTAGAAGGTCGGGATCAACTAGGACTAAGAACTGATACGACAATTTTCTGTCTTCGCGAGGCAGAAGGTCCATGTATCCAACTCAAACCCACTACACAACTTTCCTTCCGTGTTGGCCCGACCACTTCCAACTACAAGTTTATTACTTCATTTTTGGGAAGTATTAAGAACATATAGCCAATAGAGATTTCTTTTTAGGCCCAAGGAATTTCCCATATGGGCAGCAGGCAAGTAGGAATTAGTCCCTAGTTTGCCCGTTAACCTATTTTGTCCAAATACCTTTTGTACTAGTAACGTATAAATTATCTTACTATAATAAATTAGGCAGGAATAAAGAGGGTAAGTTGAGATTGTAATAAAAGTCCTTAATAGAATTAGGCAGCTTGCTACAAACTCACATCCATCCTTGAAATCTACCACAACACCCATCAGTGATAGCTCCTTTCTATAATCCTAGTTACTAAGACCGACGTTTTGGGAGGTCGTATCCCATTTCGTGTCAAGGATAGGTCCTAGACTACACCTCGTTCCGACATACGGATCAGGACATAGATCTTGAACCCTAGAGGTAGAAATAAATTTTTAAGGGGGGTAGAAAATTATAAGCCCAATCTAGTGAAGTCAGTTTATACACCTCTTTGATCTGGGTAGTGCAGCGAAAGCGTGGTGGACCCTACCCCATTGGCCCAGGATCGAAACTATGCTCGTTGAATACGAACATTATAGAAGCCCTAGTAAATTCTACTATGAGAAACCGTTTTAGGATGATCTAGTAAGATTTGATTCACCATTTCCTTGGACATAAATAATAACAAAGACTCTCTTAGACTAAGACCTAAAGGGCAACCTTCCACATAGACAATTTGAGCCTTTCAATGATGGACACTCCCTACGTTTCTAGAGTGATCAGACTATGGAGTTACTGAAATATACAATTGCAAAACATTCGCGGCTTAACCCAATTCTCAGTCCTGGGTGACTACCAATGGACTCACTGCTTGACCGAGCAGAAGACTAGGATCTACCAGGACTAGGAAGGGATACGATGAGCCTTCTACCCTGGTCAGGTAGTTGATCGATGTATCAGGATCAAGCCCACTATAAACGTCTCTCCGTGTTGGTCAAACAATGAAAATTGGGGATTGTCGTCAAGACTCCAAATAAGTAAAGAAATAAATTGTAGCAAACTATCAGGGTTTGAGAAATGGATAAAGAAATAAGTTTTAAGGGGGGTAGACTAAAATGAACCAGGCTAGTATATACCCTACCATGCGTAGGAACTCGAAATCAATAAAACGTAGGCAAAGAAATAATTAAATCATTCCTTATTACCATTAGGCAATTTCGGGGACGAAATTTTGTTTTAAGGGGGTTAGATTGTAACATCACGAATTTTTGCCAACCTGGAATTAGGCGTCCTTAGGCAATGGGTCGATCCTAACACTTGATTAACTTGTCAGAACTCAATCTCAAAGTCTAAAATCGCTTTTGAATCCATTTCCTTCACAAATCCCACCCTTCACCACCTTGATCATTCAATTTTTCTAAGTACTTTCACCCTAGACACTATCTTAACCTAGCTAAGTAATATAACTTGGATCACTCTATATACAAACTACAAAGGACTAAGTACCACCTCAGACAGAAATCTAATAGGACTAAATCTTTTAGAAATGAGACAAAGTAACTAAGTGCTAAACTAGATTAGCTATGAAATCCGCTTGATCCACTTTAAATACGATCTGCAAGGCCCAAAACTTGTAGAATCATTGACGCTAGGTTACCCTAAAATCTAGGATCAATCTCATTACTCGGCTGCTCTCTGGAGCATCCCGAAACTCCGTATCAATTCTGGACCGCACATCGGGAGTCTGAATAATATGAGGTTAAGGACTTAGGACCACCTCGCTGGGCTTGACAACCATCTCGGAAATCAAATTTAGTCAGTGTCCCACGGCTGTTCACTTGAGTCCGGAGGGAGAGAGTGTGAAAACACTTATTTTCTTTCTAAAATAAATATCTTGAATAGTAATCTGAGACTTGTTACTTGCGGTCAATTTGTAAGCAACCAAACTATCAGAATCTGACCCAAATACACCCTCGGATCAGGAAAATTTTCATAAACATATCCATGCACTTAGAATCTCCGATCGAGATCTACTGACCATTGAACTGAAAGTGGTCCACCACGTGCGATCTAGAAATTCGACTAAAACGAAAACTTAACTAAATGTAGATCCGGTGTCGGTGAGCTTAAGTCCGACCTTTAGCTCAAGGAGGCCCGCCAGAAGTCCTCCGTTGAGCTGGAACAGGTCCGCTTTGATTATAACCTAAGTATACCTTGACTTGGAGTCTTTTTTGGAGTGTTTTAAGCTAAATAAGGACCTTAGAAACCACTCTTTCACAACCATACGAATTTGAGAAAACCCTAGAGAGAAAATAGAGAAAAGAGAGAGAAAGTGTGGGAGATGTGGGAGCATCTCCCTGCCGCTGCTATACATGTTTAACCACTTCATTCTAACCGCTTTCCCAGCGATTCCGGCTCCGTTTCTAGGTAAGAAACCCTAACCCTAATCTGATTTGGGGTTTTGATAGTTGTAGGTTATGAAATAGCTAACCTATTTCATTCTATAGGTTGCCAAACTGCCGAATACGGAAGCTTAGCAAACCTATCGACTCCGTTACGATTCTACGATAAAAGGTACAGACTTTAGATGTATAGGTTATGGTTTTCAACGCTTTCAATGTCAGATAATGATAGATTCAAGATCTGCATGCAATTGCACATGTACAAAGTGCTGTCTGTTTTCTGTTTCGATTAAAGATGAAGAATATGGAATATTACATATTCTAGGTATTCGTAGAAAATACCGTATACGTATAAATTTTGAAAATGTGTTTGCCATGATTATTTGTTGTACGAATATATTATGTATCGATAAAATACTTATTTGGCGAAAGGACTCGCCCTAATACATGATTTGCTAATATACACTATGTATGTTGAAATTGTGTATTTTAGAAAATACCATATACGTATAAATTTTGGAAATGTGTTTGCCATGATTATTTGTTGTACGAATATATTATGTATAGATAAAATACTTATTTGGCGAAAGGACTCGCCCTAATACATATTTGCTAATATACATTATGTATTTTGAAATTGTGTATTTTAGAAAGAACCGTATACGTATAAATTTTGGGGATGTGTTTGCCATAATTATTTGCTGTATGAATATACTATATATGCGTGAAATACTTGCTTGGGGAAAGGACTCGTCCTAATATATGTTTTTACTAACATACACTATGTATGTTAAAATAGTGTATTCTAAGTGTTTGTGAAAATGCTTGTGAGAGTAAGTGTTTGGATGATGATGTCTTAGGTTGGTGTTGAGATGGGATTCCCAACTACCTTAGAGACGTGTATGATTTCCTCCATGTGGTTGATTTCTTTAACCGCTTACTTATGAAATATATGTGTTTGTATTCTTGTTTATATTGTGCTTTATTACATGCTTTATAACATGCTTCATAACATGCTCAACTGATTGTATGATTTTATCTATGTAATGCGTACGTTTAAATTCATGTTTACGTTGTATGATCCATCATGGGTGACGGGGGAGTGGTGTAACGATTCCATGCAACAGCCCTGGTTGCCCTAAACGGATAATACCCGACTTTGATTGTATGATTTGAATCTTGAACCATTATTGCTTTACCTATCTGCAATTGAATGTGATTGGGGCTATTGTATAGTCCAGGCAGTCGGTAATGGGATCGAATTCGTGGCTAAGATTCATTCACCACGTAGGACGTGTTTGACGAACCCGAGTCGTGCGTTGCTTGTCGGTAGTGGTTAGGCCACATAAAGTGTTTATGCACTTCATGTCATACAACTCAATGGGCACTCGTGCTAGTCGAGCTTGTCAAGTAACCCGATCTGTCTAATGTATGTTCACCATGTTTGGTCACCACTGCTTGAACCTAGGGTACTAAACTTTCCAGTGGAATCCCGTTAAACATGGTACCTCGATCCGCTAAGACTCATAAGCCGGGCATGGTGGTATGGGACACCGTGGTCGAGCTGTCGGCCTACGCTGGGGCCACGTGCCTCCCTGTAGTGACTAGTGAGCAACCTACTCTTGAGCCGATTATGGTGGTATGGGACACTATATTCGAGCTGTCGGTCTACACTGGCGTAGCCTGGCTGTGGTCCCCAGTCGGGTTGCATCCAGGTCCCATGCTCAATAAGTGAACTGGTCGAGCTTCGAAAATAGACTACCAGTTGGTAGGACGTTAGTGGAGTGACCTCGAGCATACTCTAAAGCTGCGGTGAGGCGATGAGCCTTCCCGTAGTAACAGAGTATAAACTAGGCCTGTATTGATAAGGTGATGGGGGAGTGGTGCAACGATTCTGTGTAACAGCCCTGGCAGCCCTTGCAGTGACCTAGAAACACACCATCGTATGAGATTAACTAGGACTGACGACCCTAGAATGGATCATGTTTGGGAATGATTTAGTTTCTCAATCCTGCTGTTTGAAATGGAATAATAACAACTCGGTAATCATGCTCATCATGCATTACATGTGCCTGGAAGATGTGGAGCACTGAGGGATGAACGCATGCCACGAACGTAAGATGGTGTCGCATGAGGGTGTGTGTGGTGAGGGCATACATTATGTCATTTCATACTTGCATTAAATAAGAGTATTTGGAATTGTTTGATTGTATTGCTTTATCATTACTGCTTGACTGTTTTGATAACATGTTAACCTATGCTTTCTTGTTCCACTGAGTTGATCACTCACTCCCACGTTACGGGACGGTGTTGTACACACCAACCAGATTTGTTGAGTTTCAAGTGATGGCAATGCTTATGAAGCAGAGCCGGACTACTACTATGATGTTGAGGAGGAGTTCTCCTACATGTAACTCTCTGACAGGTCTATGAAGACCTGGTATTGTATTGACGGGGCTATGGTACTTGGGATAGGAGACATTACACTTCCTCTCATTTGGTATATTTTAGAACTGTACTTGTAATTATTTAACCTGGTAACATTATCACACTCTGGAGACTCACCACTATTTTTATATTATATATATCTATTACAGTCTTCCGCTTGCAATTTAACTGTCTTTGGAGTATGATATGCTATTTTAGCTTAATCTCACTCATGTTCACTACTCTAATACAGACAACATTCAATCATCATTCATTTTGTTGCATAAGTGATGCGTTGGAACTCGGGAGTTGAGTTTATGCTCGACCCCCGATTTTCAGGGCGTTACATTATCGCATCTCATCCTTGCATTAATTACAGTACTTAGGAATGTTGATTGTACTACTTTATCAATACTGCTTGACTGAATTGATTACATGTTAACCTATGCTTTATTGTTCCACTGAGTTAGTGTAACGCCTTGAAAATCAAGGGTCGAGCAAAGCTCGGCTCCCGAGTTCCAATGCATCACTTATGCAACATAGATAATGATGATTATGATAAGAGCATTGAAACATGAATGAGATTATACCAAAACAGCATATCATACTCCTGAGATAGTTAAATTTGCAAGCGAAAGACTATGATAGATATATAAAATATATAAACTGTGGTGAGTCTCCAGAGTGTGATAACATTACCAGGTTAAATAATTGCAAGTACAATTCCAAAATGTACCAAAATGTGTAAGGTCATCTAGTCGACATCCCTGTAACCCGTCAATCAAGACACGGCTCACATGAAGCCTCCAGAATACAGCCAATACGAGCAAGCATCATAGTTAATGCAAAGGTCCGGCTCCGCTTCATAAGCATCGCCATCACCTGCAGCTAAGACAGTCTGGTTGGTGTTGCAAGTACCGTCCCGTAACGTGGGAGTGACTGATCAACTCAGTGGAACACTAAAGCATAGGTTAACATGTTATCAAAACAGTCAAGCAGTAATGATAAAGCAGTATAATCAACAATCCTAAGTACTCTTGTTAATGCAAGTATGAAATGTTGTCATGATGCATGCCCTCACCGACATACTCCCTCATGCGACACCATCTTATGTTTGCGGCATGTGTTCATTCCTCAGTGCTCCACATCTTCCAGGCACATGCAGTGCGATGATGAGCATGATTACCGAGTTGTTATTAGTCCATTTCAAACAACAGGATTGGGAAACTAAGGTACCTCCCTTGTATCATTCTGTAACGACCCGTAAATTTCCGTACGTTGGTTCGAGTACCACCTCGACTAGAAATCAATTAGGATTAAATCCTTTAGAAATTAACAAAGTTAACTAAGTACTAAACTCGATTAGCCATGAAATCCATTGGGATCTCTTTAAATACGATCTGCAAGACCCAAAACTTGCAAAACAAGTGACGCTAGGTTACCCTAAAGTTTAGAACCAAACTCATTTCCCGGCTACTCTCAGGAATGAAACGAAACTTCGTATTAGGTCTAGATCGCACATCGGAAGTCCGATTAACACGAAGCTAAGGAACTAGGACCGCCTCACTGGGCTTGACAATCATCTCAAAAATCAGGTCCAGCCGATGTCCCACGGCCATTCGTTTCGATCCGGAGCGAGGGTGTGTGAAAAACACTATTCCCATCCCAAAATAAATATCAGGAATAGTGATCCGCACCTTTCGCTAAACGCGTCAACATTAAGCAACAACTTTGACCCGTCGAGAATCCGACCAAATTACACCCTCGGATAAAGAAAAATTTCAGGAACATTTACATGCACTTGGAATTTCTGATCGTGGCCCACTGACCGTTAAACTGAAAGTGGTCCGCCACGTGCGATCTGGGAATCCGATCGAGTCGAAGACGTAATCTTACATAGAGCCATGTGTGGTGAGCTTAAGTCTGACGTTTGGCTCAAGGGGGGCCACCAGAAACACTCATTTGAGCTGGAAAAGTGACGAATTACCTATATAAGCAATAACCCTTGAACCTGAGCCTATTTTGGGAAGGGTTTTGGTTATAAAAGGAGCTTAGAACAGCCTCTCTCACAGCCATACGAATTTGGGATAAAACCCTAGAGAGAGAGAGAGAGAAAAGAGAGAGAAGAGCTTGAGATTTGTGGGAGATCTTCCTCCTACTGCTTTCATTCATCACACGGCCTACACTGCTTCCTTCAAGGCATTTTTTCAGCGGTATCCACTCCGTTTGAAGGTGAGAAACCCTAACCCTAGGTCTGATTTGAAGTAGGAAGGTTGTAGGTTGTGTAAAGACTAACCGATGCCGCTCTTTAGGCTAGAAAACTCCCGTATACGGAAGCTCAACAACCCTTGCTGATTCGTTGTGATTCTAAGGGCAAAGGTGAGGACTTTAAGTGTATAAGTTACGGTTTGCCCCTGTGCTAGTATTGCCAGAGCAAGGGGAGAAATACACGATATATACTGACGCGTCTCGCGTTGGGTTGGGTTGTGTTCTGATGCAGAAGGATAGGGTGATTTCGTATGCCTCGAGACAATTAAGGAAGCACGAGGAGAATTACCCTACACATGACCTGGAGTTGGCAGCTGTCATCTTTGCATTGAAGCTCTGGAGACATTACCTCTACGGAGAGGAGTTCGAGCTTTTCTGCGACCACAAGAGCCTTAAGTACATATTCACACAGCGAGACTTGAATATGAGACAACGCCGATGGATGGAGACCTTGAAGGACTTCAAGTTCGAGGTTTCCTACCATCCTGGCAAGGTGAACCTTGTGGCAGACGCGTTGAGCCGCAAGAAGGCGATTGCATTTGCGGCACCACTGATGATAGCTGAGTGGGACATGGTGGAGTTCGTACGGGACTTCGAGCAGAGACTCACTGTCGAGGAGCCATTTGAGTGTGTTGCGCACGCTCGGGTGCGACCACTTATTGACGACAGGATTGTTGAGGCCCAGGAGGGTGATATACAGTTGTCTGAGCTTCGAGAGCAGGCTAGCGACGCCGAGGACTCCGAGTGGAGAGTTAATTCCGATCGGGGTTTACGATTCTGTAGCCGCCTATGCGTTCCGGATGTCCCTGACTTGAGACGCGAGCTTCTCGAGTCTGCCCATAACTCGAAGCTTGTGATGCATCCTGGTAGCACGAAGATGTACCAGGATTTGAGACGGACGTATTGGTGGGATAATATGAAGGCCCACATCGCTGAGTATGTGTCTCGATGTCTGACGTGCCAGCAGGTCAAGGCAGAACATCGCCGACCTCCTGGACTGCTTCAGCTCATGCCTATAGTAGAGTGGAAGTGAGACTTCATCTCCATGGATTTCATATCATGGCTGCCGAAGACGAGGAAGGGACACGATTCCATTTGGGTGATTGTGGATCGGTTGACCAAATCGGCCCATTTCCTTCCTATCAGAGTTACGAACTCTGCAGACGAGCTGGCTAGATTGTACATCAGAGAGATTGTCCGTCTGCATGGAGTTCCATTAGAGGTCGTGTCGGACAGAGACACGCGGTTCACATCCATCTTCTGGACTCGTATCCAGGAGGCGATGGGTGTGAAGTTAAAGTTTAGTACGGCGTTTCATCCTCAGACTGATGGGCAGACAGAGCGGGTGAATCAGATTCTGGAGGATATGTTGCGAGCATGTGTGTTGGACTTCAAGGACAGCTGGGATGACTGTCTTCTGTACGCAGAGTTCGCCTACAACAACAGCTTCCAGGCGACTATTGGCATGGTGCCATATGAGGCTCTATATAGTCGACCTTGTAGGGCACCGCACTGTTGGGCAGAGGTTGGAGAGCATAGTCTGATTGGCCCGGAGTTGGTACAGGCGACTACAGAGAAGGTCGACATTATCAGGCGTCGATTACTTACAGTGTAGAGCAGGCAGAAGAGTTACGCCGATACGAGGCGGCGACCACTGGAATTCGAGGTCGGGGATCATGTGTTCCTTCGAGTTTTCCCTATGAAGGGAGTCCTTCGGTTTGGGAAGAAGGGGAAGCTCACACCGAGCTTTATCGGTCCATTTCAGATATTGGATCGAGTGGGTGATGTGGCGTATCGTCTCGCTTTGCCCACACCACTTGCGTCTGTACACAACGTATTTCATGTATCTATGCTGAAGAAGTACGTTCCTGATCCTTCGCATATCATCAGATGGGAGCAGGTACAGTTGAGCAAGGATGCTACATATGAGTTGCGCCCGACGCGCATCCTTGACAGGAAGGAGCAGGTACTGCGTAGCAAGGTCATCCCACTTGTGAAGGTACTTTGGACACATCAGTCCGAGGAGGAAGCTACTTGGGAGACTGAGGCCGAGGTCAGGAAGAACTACCCTCAGATTCTCGAGGAATATGAAAATGTATAAATTTCGAGGACGAAATTTTTTGTTTAAGGGGGGTAGATTGTAACGACCCGTAAATTTCCATACGTTGGTTCGAGTACCACCTCGACCAGAAATCAATTAGGATTAAATCCTTTAGAAATTTAACAAAGTTAACTAAGTACTAAACTCGATTAGCCATGAAATCCATTGGGATCGCTTTAAATACGATCTGCAAGACCCAAAACTTGCAAAACAAGTGACACTAGGTTACCCTAAAGTTTAGAACCAAACTCATTTCCCGGCTGCTCTCGGGAATGAAATGAAACTTCGTATTAGGTCTAGATCGCACATCGGAAGTCCGATTAACACGAAGCTAAGGAACTAGGACCGCCTCATTGGGCTTGACAATCATCTAAAAAATCAGGTCCAGCCGATGTCCCACGGCCATTCGTTTTGATCCGGAGCGAGGGTGTGTGAAAAACACTATTCCCATCCCAAAATAAATATCAGGAATAGTGATCTGGCACCTTTCGCTTGCACGTCAGTATTAAGCAACCTGACCGTCAGAATCCGACCAAATTACACCCTCGGATTAAGAAAAATTTCAGGAACATTTACATGTACTTGGAATTTCTGATCGTGGCCCACTGACCGTTGAACTGAAAGTGGTCCGCCACGTGCGATCTGGGAATCCGATCGAGTCGAAGACGTAATCCCACATAGATCCATGTGTGGTGAGCTTAAGTCTGACGTTTGGCTCAAGGGGGCCACCGAAACACTCATTTAAAAGCTGGAAAAGTGACGAATTACCTATATAAGCAATAACCCTTGAACTTGAGCCTATTTTGGGAAGGGTTTTGGCTATAAAAGGAGCTTAGAACAGCCCCTCTCATAGCCATACGAATTTGGGATAAAACCCTAGAGAGAGAGAGAGAGAAAAGAGAGAAGAGCTTGGGATTTGTGGGAGATCTTCCTCCTACTGCTTTCATTCATCACACGGCCTACACTGCTTCCTTCCAGGCATTTTTCTGGCGGTATCCACTCCGTTTGAAGGTGAGAAACCCTAACCCTAGGTCTGATTTGAAGTAGGAAGGTTGTAGGTTGTGTAAAGACTAACCGATTCCGCTCTTTAGGCTAGAAAACTCCCGTATACAGAAGCTCAACAACCCTTGCTGATTCGTTGTGATTCCAAGGGCAAAGGTGAGGACTTTAAGTGTATAAGTTACGGTTTTCAATGCTTTCAATGTTAGATAATGATAGATTCATGATCTGCATGCAATTGTACATGTACAAAGTGCTTTCCGTTTCCTGTTTCGATTAATGTTGTAGAATATGGAATTTCACATACTCTAGGTATACGTAGAAATACCGTATACGTATTTTTTTTGGGAAAATATTTGACATGTTTATTTAATGTATGATTATATGATATATGGATAAAATACTAATTTGGTGAAAGGAATCGCTGAAATACATGTTCATTTGTAAATGCTACGTATGTTGAAATTGTGTATTCTAGAAATACCGTATACGTATTTTTTTTGGAAAAATGTTTGACATGTTTATTTAATGTATGATTATATAATATATGGATAAAATACTAGTTTGGCGCGAAAGGAATCGCTGAAATACATGTTCGCTTATAAATGCCTAGTATGTTGAAATTGTGTATTCTAGAAATACCGCATATGTGTAAATTTTGGAAATACAATTGAAATGATTATTTGCTGTATGATTATGATATAGATGGGTAAAATACTCACGTGGCGAAGGGACAGCCCTAACACGTATTTTGCTAACATACATCATGTATGTTGGAATAGTGTATTCTAAGTGTTTGTGTAGATGCTTGTGTGTGTAAATGCTTGAGTGTTAGTGCCTTAGAGAAGTGCGATATGGGATTCCCGACTCCCTTAGAGACATGTAGGATCCCCTCCATGCGGTGGTTCGCTATAACCACTCACTTGTGATGTGTATGTAATTGTATCCCTATGTGTATAGTGCTTTACAACATGCTTTACAACATGCTTTACTTCATGCTTTATAACATGCCTGCTAACATGCTTGTATTGTTTGTTTATCATGCTTTACTCCACATGCTATTGATGAGAACTGTTTGAGTTTGGGACTATGCCTATAGTCCAAACATTCGGTACCAGACTTGAGATTGTGGCTGAGATGCATGTCGCCACAAAGGATGTGTCTGGCGAACCCGAGTCGTACTTCGGTTGGTGATAGTGGTTGGCCACACGGAGTGCTTTTACGCTCCATATCGCCCAACTTGTGGTGCGCTCGAGCTAGTCAGGCTCGTCAAGTAAACCGAATTGTATATGTGTGTTCACCATGTTTGGTCGCTACTGCTTGAACCTAGGGTACCAAACTTACCAGTGGCGATCCCGTTAACCATGGTACCTCGATCCGCTAAGACTCATGAGCCGGGCATGGTGGTATGGGACACCGTGGTCGAGCTGTCGGCCTACGCTGGGGCCATGTGCCTCCCCGTAGTGACCATTGCGCAACTAAACTCGTGAGCCGAATACGGTAATATGGGACACTGTATTCGAGCTGTCGATACTTACGGCGAGAGCCGAGTACGGTGAGACCTGTGCTCGTGCTGACGGGCGACGAGTCCTCCGTAGTATCTTCGAGTATACTCCAAGTGTCTGTGATTGGCGACAAGTCTTTCACAGCAACTAGAGTATGAGTTGAGCCGAGTACGGTGAGACCTGTACTCGAGCTAATGGCTAGTGATTGAGCCAAGTACGGTGAGACCTGTACTTGAGCTGACGGCCAGCAATTGAGCCGCATACGGTGAGATCTGTATCCGCGCTGACGGGTGACGAGCCCTTTGTGATGCCTTCACTACGCTTCTCAAACCATAATATCGTATGAGATTAGCTAGGATTGACGACCCTAGAATGGATCATGTTTGGGAATGATACAAGGGAGGTACCTTAGTTTCCCAATCTGCTGGTTGAAATGGACTAATAATAACTCGGTAATCATGATCATCATCACACCGCATGTGCTTAGTAGATGTGGCGCACTGAGGGAGTTAAGCATTCGCGAACGTAAGATGATGTCGCTTGAGGGTGGTTTGGCAAGGGCATACAGCATTATGTCATTTCATTTTCGCACTTAATAAGAGTAGTTAGAATTGTTTGATTTGTTGCTTTATCATTTGCTTGATTGAATTGATAACATGTTAACCTATGCTTTATTGTTCCACCGAGTTAGCTACTCACTCCCACGTTATGGGACGGTGTTTGCAACACCCACCGGACTCTGTCGCAGGTATAGATGGTGCCTCGGTTCAGAGCCGGAGCCCGACTTCGAGGAGGATCAGGATGAGTTCTCATTTATGCAGTACTCTGACGGATATGCTTAGGCTGACTGCATCATGGGGATTCCAGGGCTTATCTACGGAATTGTATTTTGATTTTTGACTTAGAAACAATACATGTATATTGGTACTCGTTAGTACTCATACTACTGGAGTTCACAAAATTTTGTTACTTTACATACTTTGAATATAAAATTTCAGTCTTCTCTTGCCTTTATACAATTGAAATGGAGTATGATTTACTGTTTTGGTATAATCTCATTCATGTTTATTGCTCTAACTCAGACAACATTTAACCATCATTGTGTATGTTGCATAAGTGATGCGTTGGAACTCGGGAGTTGAGTTCATACTCGACCCCCGATTTTCAGGGCGTTACACATTCCCAAACATGATCCATTCTAGGGTCGTCAAACTTAGATAATCTCATATGATAGTGTGGTTCTAGGGCACTGCAAAGGCTGTCAGGGCTGTTACACGCAATCGTTACACCACTCCCCCATCACCTTTTTAACGGTTCATCACTAAATTGATACAAGCCTAGTTCATACTCTATTCAACGCAGCAAAACTCGTCGCCTCACCGCAAATTCAGAGTATGCTCGAAGTCACTACAGAGGGCTCATCACCAATCAGTGTAGGCCGACAACTCGAATATAGTGTCCCATACTACCATAATCGGCTCACGAGTCTGGTTACTCAATGGACACTACGGGAAGGCACGTGGCCCCGGCGTAGGCTGACAGCTCTACCACGATGTCCCATACCACCATGCCCTGCTCATGAGTCATAACGGATCGAGGTACCATGGTTAACCGGATTTCACTGGTAAGTTTGGTACCCTAGGTTCAAGCAGTAGCGTTCAAACATGGTGAACATACATTAGACAGATTGGGTTACTTGATGAGCTCGACTAGCATGAGTACCCGTTGAGTTGTACAAAATGAAGTGCATAAGCACTTCGTGTGGCCTAACCACTGCCGACAAGCAACGTACGACTTGGGTTCGTCAAACATGTCTTGCGTGGCGAATAGAGGCCAACCACGAGCTCAAATCTATTACTGATTGCCTGGACTATAACATAGCCCCAATCACATTCAATTACAGATAGTTAAAGCAGTAATGGATCAAGATTCAAATCATACAATCAAAGTCTGATATTATCCGCTTAGGGCTGCTAGGGCTGTTGCACGGAATCGTTACACCACTCCCCCATCACCCTTCACATGTGGCATATCAAACAACTTAAATAACTTAAACATGTGGCATATCAAACATATTAACAAGCATGTTATAAAACACAATGCAAATAGGAAATCCAAACGCATACGTTTCATAAACCAGTAAGTGATTAAACTAAACAACTTACATGAAGGAAATCATACACATCACTAAGGTAGTTGAGAATCTTATCTCAACATCACTATTAAATTTAGTTCATCACACAATTTCTCACATAGGCATTTTATTAAACACTTTATAACACCCTGAAAATCGGGGGTCGAGAATAAACTCAACTCCCGAGTTTCAATGCATCACTTATGCACATAGATAATGATGATTATGATGAGAGCATTGAAACATGAATAAGATTATACCAAAACAGCATATCATACTCCAGAGACAGTTAAATTTATAAGCGGAAGACTGTGATAGATATGTAAAATATATAAACCGTGGTGAGTCTCCAGAGTGTGATAACATTACCAGGTTAAATAATTACAAGTACAATTCTAAAATATACCAAATGTGTAGTGTCATCTAGTCAACATCCCTGTAACCCCGTCGATCAAGACACGACTCACATGAAACCGCTAGAAAATAACCAATAGAGCAAGCATCATAGACAATGTAAAGGTCTGGCTCCGCCTCAGAAATAGCATTGCCATCTGCAATCAGACAAAGTCTGGTTGGTGTGTACAACACCATCCTGTAACGTGAGAGTGAGTGATCAACTCAGTGGAACAATAAAGCATAGGTTAACATGTTATCAAAACAGTCAAGCAGTAATGATAAAACAGTACAATCAACAATTCTAAATACCCTTATTAATGCAAGTATGAATGCAGTCATGATGCATACCCTCACCCACATACTCCCTCGTGCGACACCATCTTACGTTCGCGGCATGCTTGCATTCCTCAGTGCTCCACATCTTCCAGGCACATACAATGTGATGATGAGCATGATTACCGAGTTATTATTAGTCCATTTCAAACAACAGTATTGGGAAACTAAGGTACCTCCCTTGTATCATTCCTAAATATGATCCATTCTAGGGTCGTCAGTCCTAATTAATCTCATATAATGGTGTGTTTCTAGGTCGCTGCAAGGGCTGTCAGGGCTGTTACACGCAATTGTTACACCACTCCCCCATCACCCTTTTAACGGTCCATCACTTAATTGATACAGGCCTCCACGGCAAAACCCCGTTGCCTCACCGCAAATTCAGAGTATGCTCGAGGTCACTACAAAGGGCTGTCAGGGCTGTTACACAAATTCGTTGCATCACTCCCCCATCACCTTATCAATGTAGGTCGACAGGACGAATATAGTGTCCCATACCACCATAATCGGCTCACGAGTCAGGTTGCTCACTGGTCACTACGGGGAGGCACATGGTCCCAGCGTAGGCTGACAGCTCGACCACGGTGTCCCATACCACCATGCCCGGCTCTTGAATCTTAGCGGATCGAGGTACCATGGTTAACGGGATTTCACTGGTAAGTTTGGTACCCTAGGTTCAAGCAGAGGTGTCTAAACATGGTGAACATACATAAGACAGATCGGGTTGTTTGACGATCTCGGCTAGCTCGAGCGCACAACAAGTTGAACGATATGAAGCGCATAAGCACCTCATGTGGCCAACCACTATCGCCAACCGAAGTACGACTCGGGTTCGTCGAACACATCTCACGTGGCAAATGAATCTCAGCCACGAATTCAATCCCATTACCGATTGCTTGGACTATAATCATAGCCCCAAACACAATCAATCCATGACCATAAGCATGTAGAGTAAAGTAGAATAAACAAAGTGATTCAATGATGTTGACAAGCAAGTCATAAAAATAGGTAATAAAGCACAATATAAACAGAAAATACAAACACCTATATTTCATAAGTAGGTGGTTAAATTAAACAAGCAACATGGAGGAAATCATGTACATCTCTAATGTAGCTGAGAATCCTATCTCAACACCCTATTAAACTTAGTTCATCACACAATTTCGCACACAGGCATTTTAGCAAACACTTAAACTACACCACTCCAACATACATGACGTATGTTGATTTCAACATAGAATAGGACAAATCCTTATAGCAAGGAGTTGTCGCATACACATCAATCATGTTCTTACATTCAATACATTGGGTAGGCATAAATCATAAATCCATATTTATTTAGTCATTTCAACAAACACTTTAAACTACATACATCAACATACATAATGTATGTTGATCACATGGGTATGAGGCCAAATCCTTTCACTAGGGAGTTGACTCAATTATAACACATGTGCACCCACGACGGATAGTCATGGCAAGCAGGAATCCAAGTTCCATGTTCATTCAGTCATTTCGACAAACACTTGGGCTACACGTTTTAGCATATATAGTGTATATTGGCCGTGGCGTGATTTAGGGCAAATCCTTTCGTCAAAGGGGTATTGCCAATACAACAATCATATATCCATGACAATTAGTCATGGCGAGCATGAATGCGAATTCTATACTCATTAGGTCATTTTCACAAACACTTAGAATACACCCTTTTTACATACATAGTGTATATTAGTAAAAACATGTATTAGGGTGAGTCCTTTCACCAAACAAGTATTTTACACATATATAATATGTTCCTACAACAAATAATCATGGCAAACACATTTCCAAAATTTATACATATACGGTACTTTCTACAAATACTTAAAATATGTAAAATTCTATATTCTTCGTCTTTAATTGAAACGGAAAATAGACAGCACTTTGTATATGTGCAATTGCATGCAGATCATGAATCTATCATTATCTGACATTGAAAGCATTGAAAACCATAACCTATATACCTAAAGTCCGCACCTTTTGTCATAGAATCGTAACGGAGTCGATAGGTTTGCTAAGATTTCGTATACGGCAATTTGGCAACCTATAGAATGAAATAGGTTAGCTATTTCATAACCTACAACTATCAAAATCCTAAAATAGATTAGGGTTAGGGTTTCTTACTTAGAAATGACGCCGGAATTGCCGAAAAAGCGATTAGAAGAAAGCGGTGGAGCTTGTAGAGTGGCAGGGTAAAGTAGTAGGGAAATTCTCCCACTTCTCTCACACTTTCTCTCTCTTTTCCTAGGGTTTTTCTCAAATTTGTATGGCTGAAATGAGAGAGGGTTTAAGGTCCTTATATACCCTCAAAACTCACCAAAACAGACTCAGGACCAAGATATACTTGGGTTTTGTCCAAAGGGCATCTGTTTAAGCTCAACGGAGCATTTCTGGAGGCCCCCCTTGAGCCAAAGGTCGGACTTAAGCTCACAAACATTGGATCTAGGTGGAGTAAAGTTTTTGTTTCAGTCGGATTCCCAGATCACACGTGGTGGACCAGTTTCAGTTCAACGGTCAGTGGATCTCGATTGGAGACTCCGAGTTCATGGATATGTTTGGAGAAATATCCCTGATCCGAGGGTGTAATTTGGCCTGATTTTAACGGTCTGGTTGCTTAATACTGATTCGCAAGCGACAAGTCTCAGATTTTACTATTTTGAATTTAATTTAGAATTATTTTCACATTTCTCACACTCCCTGCTCCGAGCTTAAGCAAATAGCGCTAGAACACTATCTGGATTTGATTTCTGAGATGGTTGTCAAGCCCAGCAAGACAGTCCTAATTCTATAACTTCGCATTAATCGAACTTTCAATGTGCAGTCCAGATCTGATACGGAGTTTCGAGGTGCTCCCGAGAGCAGCCGGGTAATGAGATTGATCCTAGATTATAAGGTACTATAGCATCGATGATTCTACAAGTTTTGGGTCTTGCGAATCGTATTTAAAGTGATTGGTGATAATTTCACAGGTACTCTAGTTTAACACTGGCTAATTCTCGCCTAATTTCTAAAGGATTTAGCCCTGAGTAATTTCTGTCTGAGGTGGTACCTGAGCCTTTGTAGTTTGTATATAAAGTGATCCAAGTTATAATACTTAGCTAGTTTAAGATAGTGTCTAGGGTGAAAGTACTTAGAAAAATTGAAAGAACAAGGTGGTGAAGGGTGGGATTTGTGAAGGAAATGGGTTCAAAAGTGGTTTTAGACTTTGGGATTGAGTTCTGACAAGTTATTAAGGTATTAGGATCGACCCATTGCCTAAGAACATCTAATTCCAGGTTGACAAAAATCTGGGATGTTACAATCTACCCCCCTTTAAATAAAATTTCGTCCCCGAAATTGGCTAAAGGTAATAAGTAAGGATTCTATTATTTCATTTGCCTATGACTTATTGATTCAAGTTTATATACATGGTAGGGTGTATCTTCTGCATGCTAGTCTAGTACATTTTGGGCTAACCCCCTTAAAAATTTATTTCTTTATCTCTTGCTTATATCCTGATGGTTTGCTACAATGGATTTCTTTCCCTATTTGGAGTCCTGACTTCGATTCCTAACTAGTTAGAGTAAGATAGTTATTTTTAATGTTTGATCAACATGGAGAGACAGTTGTAGTGGACTTGATCCCGATACATCGATCATCTACCTGACCAGGGTAGAAGGCTCATCAGATCCCTTCCTAGTCCTGGTGGCTGCTGGTCTTCTACTCGGTCAAGCAGTGAGTCCATTGGTAGTCGCCCAGCATTGAGAATTGGGTCAAGCCGCGAATACTTCGCAGTTGTATATGTCAATAACTCCGTAGTCTGATCACTCTAAAAACTTAGAGAATGTCCATCACAGAAAGGTTCAAATGTCCTATTTCTCAGGTTACCCTTTAGGTCTTGGTCTAAGAAAATCCTTGATATTATCAATGTCCAAGGAAATGGTGAGTCAAATCTTACTAGATCATCCTAAAACGGTTTCTCGTAGTAGAACTTGCTAGGGCTTCTATTATGTTTATATTTAACAAGCATAACTGTAGATGCGTCGACCTTGGCTATTGTAATTCAGTTCGTACCCATTGTTAGGCCTATTCTGTAAGAGAAAATTGTTTAATACTTGAACCCTAATTGTTTTACATTTTAAGGAAGATTCAGATCCTATTTAGTGAGCTACCTTTACGTATTACTGGGAGTAATTTCTTTCGATCCTGGGCCAGTGGGGCAAGGGCCAACCATGCTTCTGCTGCGCCCATGAGCGGATAGACGTGTATACCTACTTAACTTGACTGGGTTCATAACTTGTTTACCCCCCTTAAAATTGTTTCTATCCTTAGGGTTCAAGAATTTGTACGTCGATCTATATGTCAGAATGAGTTGAAATTTGAGACCTATCTTTGGTATGACATGGGAAGCGATTTAGCAATACATTGATTTTCTTTTCATCAATGATGCGTATTATGGAATTGGTACCAATGATTATAGAAAGGAGCTAAAGATGATGGATATTGTGGTTAATTTCAGGGACAGGTGTGAGTTTGTGGCAAGATGCCTAATTCTACCAAGGAGTTTTGTCATGGTCCAGACTTATCCTATTTAAGCATGTCTTAACAGGCAAGCTATCTTTCTAAGTTCATATGCACAATATGTATGCCAACATGGCATATGATTTGGGACCTAATTCATAACTGTTTGTTGCCCATTTGGGAAATTCCTTGGGCCTAAAAAGAAATTCCCTATTGGCTATATGTTCTTAACACTTCTCAAAGATGAAATAAGAAACTTTTAGTTGTAAGTAGTAGGGCCAACACGGACGGAAAGTTGTGTAGTGGGTCTAAGCCGGATACACAAACCTTCTGCCTAGCTATGACAGAAAAGTTGTCGTATCAGTTCTTAATCCTAGTTGATCCCGACCTTCTGCTTGATCAGAGCATAGAGTTCATTGGTAACTACTAGGATTAGGAATTCAATTCAAACTACGAATACCTCGCTTATATATAGTTCTCTACTCCGTGTTCCTGTTTGTAATAAGTCCTTGAGAAGGCATTTCTAAAGGGTGCATTGATTTGACCTAACATTAAATCCAAGGGATATATAGGTTTTCTCTAAACGTGAAGAATTTCTACGTCAAACAAGCTTCCTAAGAGTTACTAAAGAAGCCTATAGTATTAAGGGTATTCAATGAAAGAATGGGGTCTCGCTCCAACCAACTTAAGCTGACTAACTAAGTCTATCATTCAATTGGCTTAGCATGATTAATTAGTCTTTTACTTTCTTTAGCCTATCCAGTAGCCTAGTCGCAACGTATGAGTAGCGTTATACACTGGTTGTAATCCAAAGCCTATGCTAATACACTAGATGATTTGATACCCTTTCTAATATAAGAAGTTGTTTTATCGCTTAGGGTCAAAAGTTGTCTGATTGGAATTGAGTTGCTCAAACTGGAATTTAACTACTCTTGAGTACTACACACATGCTCATACTAGCTAAGGAGGTCTTAGGGTTCAAGTCATTACATCAGTAGATTTCTTATACTGTCATAGTTGTCTGCAAAACCTAAGAGTACCAATTCTAGGTTCAACACTCTAAAGGCCTATCTAGCCAGTGGTCTTAAGTTGTATGAAATGGGCTTGCATTGCTAATCCCACCTCGGGATTGGGAGTGGCTTGTTTGGTAGGAGGGTGGATGGGGATTCATGTTATAGGCTTCGGAAAATGAGCCCTGTGTTGGAAAGTATGAGATGGGATTTCCAAATCTCATGATGATGAAATTCTAAGTGTAATTGGAAGAAAATCTCGGAATATACTTTTCATTGCATACATTCCAAACATGGCATTAGAAAACATGGGAGATAGGAGAGGGGTTGTTAGGTTTCGAAGTCTTGAGCCTACATAGGCTCAAATAAAAGCGAATAAAGAGGGAAAATGGAAAGATGGGATGGGTTGAGAGCTTACACATTTTTTAGCTCCAAATGGGGCATGTAAGAGCCCAAATGAGAGAGAATGAAGAGGATATGAGGATAGGTAAAGAGAGTTCAAATGTGTGGTGAAGGTGGTGCACAAAAATGAAGGAAGAAGAGGTTGGAGGGGCGATTTCTTCGAAAAATCAGAAGTTTTGTAGAGAAAGGAGAGCTTGGGAGGGTGGTTTGTGAAGGAGGGGTGCATTTGGGGTTGTCACAATGGACGACCCATGTACCAGGGGGTTCCCTAACCCCCAAACTCGATCGGCCCGACCGGCCCACCCGGGCCAGCCTGTTGACCGGCATGGCCTCGCCGACCGGGCGAGGGCCTCGCCACCCACTAGACAAAGTGGCGATGGCTCACCACTTGGGCGAGGTCCTCGTAACCCCTAGGCCCAAAAAATGTGTGGGCCCACCCTAAGTCCCCCCGTAGGTGCCCCGTTTGGTCCCCGACTCCATTTTGTGCCGTATCGGGGCCAAATTGTAAACCAGAATAATTTTATGTGACATGTAACATATGATTTTGGGGTAGGAGGCGCTAATCTATCCAACTAACCCATTTATCTCATAAGATTCCACAATTTTAATGGTCAAAAGTCCAATTTCTACATATATTTACTATTTATAGCAAATTTATACTTAAATATTATTCTTCATCATTCATATGTTAGGATTTATGTCTAGTATGAAAGGACTCAGAAAAAGTTGAAGAATGAGGTGGTGAACGGAGAGAATTTGAAGGAATTGGATAAAAGGGGTTTTAGGCTTTGAGATGAAGTGTAAGGTGTTGTGGTTGACCCATAACCTAAGGACATTCGTTTCTAGGGAACGACTCAAACCCATCGACCGATGGCCTATAAGTGACTCGAGATCGTTTTGCGTGATCATGGGTGTGTACGAGGCCCAATCTCAGCGGTTGATTTCGGTCAGTTTCGTTGTTCGACGAAATTGGAAAATTCTAAGTTGGTTTCTACGTTCTGTTGCTCTCCCCTAAGTCAGAGTGCATCGTGTGACCATAACACAGGTCCGGTTTAATCCAAATCATGCTCTGATACCATCTTGTAATGCCGTGAAAATTGGGGGTCGAGCATAAACTCAACTCCCGAGTTCCAACGCATCACTTATACACATAGATAATGATGATTATGATGAGAGCATTGAAACATGAATGAGATTATACCAAAACAGCATATCATACTCCAGAGACAGTTAAATTTACAAGTAGAAGACTGTGATAGATATGTAAAATATATAAACCGTGGTGAGTGTCCAGAGTGTGATAACGTTACCAGGTTAAATAATTACAAGTACAATTCTAAAATATACCAAATGTATAGTGTCATCTAGTCAACATCCCTGTAACCCCGTCGATCAAGACACGATTCACATAAAGCCACCAGAAAACAACCAATACAAGCAAGCATCATAGACAATGCAAAGGTCCGGCTCCGCCTCAGAAGTAGCATCGCCATCTGCAATCAGACAAAACTCGTCGCCTCACCGCAAATTCAGAGTATGCTCGAGGTCACTACAAAGGGCTGCCAGGGCTGTTACATGCATTCATTGCACAACTCCCCCATCACCTTATCAATGTAGGCCGACAGCACGAATATAGTGTCTCATACCACCATAATCGGCTCACGACTCTGGTTGCTCACTGGTCACTACGGGGAGGCACATGGCCCCAGCTTAGGCCGACAGCTCGATCACGGTGTCCCGTACCACCATGCTCGGCTCATGAGTCTTAGCAGATTGAGGTACCATGGTTAACGAGATTTCACTGGTAAGTTTGGTACCCTAGGTTCTAGCAGAGGCGTCCAAACATGGTGAACATACATAAGACAGATCGGGTTGCTTGACGAGCTCGGCTAGCTCGAGCGTACAATAAGTTGAACGATATGAAGTGCATAAGAACCTCATGTGGCCAACCACTATCGCCAACCGAAGTACGACTCGGGTTTGTCGAACACATCTCACGTGGCAAATGAATCTCAGCCACGAATTCAATCCCATTACGGATTGCCTGGACTATAATCATAGTCCCAAACACAATCAATCCATGACTAGAAGCATGTAAAGTAAAGTAGAATAAACAAAGTGATTCAATCATGTTGACAAGCAGGTCATAAAAACAAGTAATAAAACACAATATAAATAGGAAATACAAACACCTATATTTCATAAGTAAGCGGCTAAATTAAACAAGCAACATAGAGGAAATCATATACATCTCTAAGGTAGCTGAGAATCCTATCTCAACACCCTATTAAACTTAGTTCATCACACAATTTCTCACACAGGCATTGTAACGCCCTGAAAATCGGAGGTCGAGTGTAACTCAACTCCCGAGTTCCAACGCATCACTTATGCAACATATTTAATGATGTTTGAATGTTGTCTGTGTTAGAGCAATAAACATGAATGAGATTATACCAAAACAGCAATTCATACTCCAGATCAATTGTATAAAAGCAAGCGGAAGACTGAATGTATATATATGTATGTAAAGAAACAAAATAAACGTTTCATTCTCCAGAGTATGAATCCATCTGAGTCTCCATATACATTTTTGTTTATAATCAAAATGTCAAAAATAAACTAGGTACAATCCCTATAAAACCCGTCGATCCTGGCAACCTAGTCGAAGCCGCCAGAGAACTGCATATACGAGAACTCCTCCTGGTCCTCGTCATAATCAGGCTCCGCCTCCAGAGTCATCGGATCGCCTAAACCTGAGACAGAGTCTGGTTGGTGTGCGCAACACCGTCTCGTAATGTGGGAGTGAGTAGCTAACTCAGTGGAACAATAAGGCATAAGTTATCATGTTATCAATACAGTCAAGCAGTAATGATAAAGCAGTAAATCAAACACTCCTAGTTACTCTGATTAATGCAAGTATGAATGCAGGTATGATGGATGCCCTCACCGACATACTCCCTCATGCGACATCATCTCACGTTCGCGGCATGCTTACATCCCACAGTGCTCCACATCTTCCAGGCACATGCGATGCATGATGAGCATGATTACCGAGTTTTTAATTAATCCATTTCAAACAGCAGGGTTGGGAAACTAAGGTACCCCCCTTGTATCATTCCCAAACATGATCCATTCTAGGGTCGTCAGTCCTAGTTAATATCAGACGATGGTGTATTTTCTAGGTCTTTGTAGAGGTCGCTGTGGTCATTACGCACAAAGGTTGCACCACTCCCCATTACCCCTTAAACGATTCATCACTATACGAAAACAGCCTAGTTCATACTTTATATATCACGGCGAACCCTAGGCGCACTGCGACAGAATATGCTCGCGGTCACTACAAAGGGCCGCTGTGGCCGTTACGCACAAAGGTTGCACCACTCCCCATCACCTTATCAATGTAGGCCGACGGCGCGAATATAGTGTCCCATACCACCATAATCGGCTCACGAGTTAAGTTGCTCACCGGTCACTACGGGAGGCATGTAGCCCCAACAGAGGGCCGACGGCTCGACCACGGTGTCCCATACCACCATGCCCGGCTCATGAGTCTTAGCGGATCGAGGTACCATGGTTAACGGGATTTTCACTGGTAAGTTTGGTACCCTAGGTTCAAACATTCGCGACCAAACATGGTGAACATACATAAGACACACGGGTTACTTGACGTGTTCGGCTGGCTCGAGCGCACAACAAGTTGGGCGATATGAAGCGCAGAAGCACCTCGTGTGGCCAACCACTATCGCCAACCGAAGTACGACACGGGTTCGCCAACACATCATGTGTGGCGGAACGAATCCCAACCACAACTTCAAGTCTGATACCGGATGCCTGGACTATGGACATGGTCCCAAGCTCAATCAAGTCCTAACCATAGCATGTGGAATACAGCATGATAACATGGTAATTCAAGAACACTAGCAATCATGTTATAAAGCCTATCATGAAGCATGTTAATAAACAAGTTACAAAGCATGTTCAAAAGCATATTATAAAGCATTATGCAAATAGGGATACAAATACATATATTTCATAGGTGAGTGGTTAGAGTGAATAACCACATGGAGGATATCATATGTGACTCTAAGGTAGCTGAGAATCCCATCTCAGCACCTACCTAAGGTTCTAACACTTAAGCACTTACACTCACAAGTGATTTCACCAACACTTGGAATGCACTATTTCAACACACATGACGTATGCTAGAGGAAAGTGCACTAGGGTACTTTCTAGTATACCCAATTTCGACATACATAGTGTTTACAAGGGAACTTGTAATACGGCGATTCTTTTCACCAAGCAATTAACTTATACACACTTAATATAATTATAACAACAATTAATCATGACAAACACGTCGCGAAAATATACACGTATACGGTACTTCTTACAGTACCGTATTTCTACATATATGGTGTATATTAGTAAACATGTATTTAGGCGAACCCTTTCGCCAAATGAGTATTTTATCCATACATCATATGTCCATACGACAATTAAACATGTCAAATACATTTCCATAAAAAATACGTATACGGTATTTTATACGAATACCTAAAGTATGTGAAATTCCAAATTCTACAATTCTAATCGAAACAGAAAACGGAAGGCACTTTGTACATGTGCAATTGCATGCAGATCATGAATCTACCATTATCTGACATTGAAAGCGTTGAAAACCGTAACTTATACACTTAGGGTCCTCACCTTTGCCTTTGGAATCACAACGAATCAGCAAGGGTCGTTGAGCTTCCGTATACGGGAGTTTTCTAGCCTAAAGAGCGAAATCGATTAGCCTTTACGTAACCTACAACGATCTTACATCAAATCAGACCTAGGGTTAGGGTTTCTTACCTTCAAACGGAATGGACACCGTCGAGAAAACACCTAGAAAGGAGCGGTGTAGGCCGTGCGACAACCGAAAGCAGTAGGAGGAAGATCTCCCACAAATCCCAAGCTCTTCTCTCTCTTTTCTCTCTCTCTCTCTAGGGTTTTAATCCCAAATTCGTATGGCTGTGAGAGGGGCTGTTCTAAGCTCCTTTTATAGCCAAAAACATTCCGAAAATAGACTCAGGTTCAAGGGTTACTGCTAATATAGGATATTCGTCACTTTTTCAGCTCAAAAGAGAGGTTCTGGTAGCCCTCCTTGAGCCAAACGTCAGACTTAAGCTCACCACCTATGGATCTATGTGGGATTACGTTTTCGACTCGATCGGATTCCCAGATCGCACGTGGCGGACCACTTTCAGTTCGACGGTCAGTGGGCCACGATCAGAAATTCCAAGTACATGTAAATGTTCCTGAAATTTTTCTTAATCCGAGGGTGTAATTTGGTCGGATTCTGACGGTCAGGTTGCTTAATACTGACTCGCAAGCGAAAGGTGCCAGATCACTATTCCTGATATTTATTTTGGGATGGGAATAGTGTTTTTCACACACCCTCGCTCCGGATCGAAACGAATAGCCGTGGGACATCGGCTGGACCTGATTTTTGAGATGATTGTCAAGTCCAAAGTGAGGCGGTCCTAGTTCCTTAACTTTGTGTTAATCGACTTCGATGAGCGGCCTGGTCTAGACCTAATACGAAGTTTCGTTTCGTTCGAGAGCAAATAGGAAATGAGTTTGGTTCTAAACTTTAGGGTAACCTAGTGTCACTTGTTTTGCAAGTTTTGGGTCTTGCAGATCATATTTAAAGCGATCCCAACGGATTTCACGGCTAATCGAGTTTAGTACTTAGTTAACTTTGTTAAATTTCTAAAGGATTTAATCCTAATTGATTTCTGGTCGAGGTGGTACTCGAACCAACGTACGGAAATTTACGGGTCGTTACAGGCATTTTAGCAAACACTTAAACTACACCACTCCAACATACATGACGTATGTTGATTTCAACATAGAATAGGACAAATCCTTATAGTAAGGAGTTGTCGCATACACATCAATCATGTTCTTACATTCAATACATTTGGCAGGCATAAATCTTAAATCCATATTTATTTACTCATTTTAACAAACACTTTAAACTACATACATCAACATACATAACATATGTTGATCACATAGGTATAAGGCCTAATCCTTTCACTAGGGAGTTGCCCTAATTATAACACGCGTGCACCCACGATGGATAGTCATGGCAAGTAGGAATCCAAGTTCCATGTTCATTCAGTCATTTCCACAAACACTTGGGCTACACGTTTTAGCATATATAGTGTATATTGGCCGTGGCGTGATTTAGGGCAAATCCTTTCGTCAAAGGGGTATCGCCAATACAACAATCATATATCAATGACAATTAGTCATGGCGAGCATGAATGCGAATTCTATACTCATTCGGTCATTTTCACAAACACTTAGAATACATCCTTTTTACATATATAGTGTATATTAGCAAAAACATGTATTAGGGCAAGTCCTTTCGCCAAACAAGTATTTTACACATATATAATATATTCATACAACAAATAATCATGGTGAACACATTTTCAAAATTTATACGTATACGGTACTTTCTACAAATACCTAGAATATGTAAAATTTCATATTCTTCGTCTTTAATCGAAACAAAAAACAGACAGCACTTTGTACATGTGCAATTGCATGCAGATCATGAATCTATCATTATCTGACATTGAAAGCATTGAAAACCATAACCTATACACCTAAAGTCTACACCTTTTGTCGTAGAATCGTAGCGGGTCGATAGGTTTGCTAAGCTTTCGTATACGGCAGTTTGGCAACCGATAGAACGAAATAGGTTAGCTATTTCATAACCTACAACTATCAAAACTCCAAAATAGATTAGGGTTAGGGTTTCTTACCTAGAAATGACGCCGGAATCGCCAGAAAGGCGATTAGAAGAAAGTGGTGGAGCTTGTAGAGTGGCAGGGTAAAGTAGCAGGGAGATTCTCCCACTTCTCTCACACTTTCTCTCATTTCTCTCTCTTTTCCTAGGGTTTTTCTCAAATTCGTATGGCTAAAATGAGAGAGGATTTAAGGTCCTTATATACCCTCAAAACTCACCAAAACAGACTCAGGACCAAGATATACTTGAGTTTTGTCCAAATGGCATCTGTTTAAGCTCAACGGAGTATTTCCGGAGGCCCCCCTTGAGCCAAAGGTCAGACTTAAGCTCACAGACATTGGATCTAGGTGGAGTTAAGTTTTTGTTTCAGTTGGATTCCCAGATCACACGTGGTAGACCAGTTTCAGTTCAACGGTTAGTGGATCTCGATCGAAGACTCCGAGTACATGGATATGTTTGGGAAAATATCCCTGATCTGAGGGTGTAATTTGGCCTGATTCTGATGGTCTGGTTGCTTAATACTGATCCATAAGCGACAACTCTCAGATTTCACTATTTTGAATTTAATTTAGAATTATTTTCACATTTCTCACACTCCCCGCTCCGAGCTCAAGCGAATAGCGCTGAGACACTATCTGGATTTAATTTCGAGATGGTTGTCAAGCCCAGCAAGGTGGTCCTAATTATATAACTTCAGGTTAATCGGACTTTCGATGTGCGGTACAAATCTGATATGGAGTTTCGAGGTGCTCCTGAGAGCAGCTGGGTAATGAGACTGATCCTAGATTATAGGGTACTGTAGCATCGATGATTCTACAAGTTTTGGGTCTTGCAGATCGTATCTAAAGTGATTGGTGCTAATTTCACAGGTACTCTAGTTTAACACTGGCTAATTCTCACCTAATTTCTAAAGGATTTAGCCTTGAGTAATTTCTATCTGAGGTGGTACCTGGGCCTTTGTAGTTTGTATATAAAGTGATCCAAGTTATAATACTTAGCTAGTTTAAGATAGTGTCTAGGGTGAAAGTACTTAGAAAAATTGAAAGAATAAGGTGGTGAAGGGTGGGATTTGTGAAGGAAATGGGTTCAAAAGCGGTTTTAGACTTTGGGATTGAGTTCTGACAAGTTATTAAGGTGTTAAGATCGACCCATTGCCTAAGAACATCTAATTCCAAGTTGGCAAAAATCCGGGATGTTACACACTTATACTACACCTCTTCAACATACATAACGTATGTTGAATTCAACATAGAATATGACAAATCCTAATATCGAGGAGTTGTCTCATACACAACAATCATGCTCTTACATTCAATACATATGACAGGCATAAATCATAAATCCATATTTATTTAGTCATTTCAACAAATACTTAGACTACACACATTAGCCTACATAAGCTATGTTGGCCAAAATGTGTACTAGGGCGAATCCTTTCGCTAAACAGGTCGTACATCCATAACTAGCATATATTCACGGCAAATACCCATGGCAATCATATCAGTAAAATTTATACGGATACGGTATTTTCTACAAATACCTAGAATACACAAAATTCCATATTCTTCGTATTTAATCGAAACGGAAAATAGACAACACTTTGTATATGTGCAATAGCATATAGATCATGAATCTATCATTATCTGACATTGAAAGCGTTGAAAACCATAACCTATACGTCTAAAGTCCACACCTTTTATCGGTAAGCTTGAACCGAAACCAGTTTGAACCCAACGCCTTTGTCTACGACGATTTGGCAACCTACAACAGGGAATAAGTTAGCTATTCCACAAGACACACTACCTAGAACTCTAAAACCAGTTAGGGTTAGGTTTTCTTACCTAGGAACGGAGCCGAAATCACCGGGAAAATGATTAGAACGAGGTGGTTAAACACGTATAGCAGCAGGGAAGCATGGCAGGGAGATGCTCTCACTTCTCTCACACTTTCTCTCTCTTTTCTCTCTTTCTCTCCTAGGGTTTTCTCAAATTCGTATGGCTGAATGAGAGAGGGTTTTAAGGTCCTTATATAGCCTAAAACTATACCGGTATACTTAGGTTTTGACCAAAGTGGGTCAGTTTCAGGTTAACGGAGGACTTCTGGTGGCCCCCCTTGAGCCAAAGGTTGGACTTAAGCTCACTAACACTGGATCTAGGTTTAGTTAAGTTTTCGTTCCAGTCGGATTCTCAGATCACGCGTGGTGAACCAGTTTCAGTTCAACGGTCAGTGAAACTTATCAGAGATTTTGAGTACATAGATATATTTCGGAAAATATCCCTGATCCAAGGGTGTAATCTAGTCAGATTTCGGCGGTCTGGTTGCTTATAAATTGTCCACAAGCGACACATGCCAGATTTCATAAATTTGTATTTTATTTTTAATTAATTTCACTTTTCTCACACTTTTCACTCCGGGCTCAACCGAATAACCCCAAGACACTATCTGGATTTGATTTCCGAGATGGTTGTCAAGCCCAATAAGGTGGTCTTAATTCCTTAACTTTATATTATTCGAACTTTCGATGTGCGGTCCAGATCTAATACGGAGTTTTAATGTACTCCCGAGAGCAACTGGGTAATGAGATTGATCCGAGATTTTAGGGTAACCTAACGTCAATGATTCTACAAGTTTTGGGTCTTGCAGATCGTATTTAAAGTGATTGGTGCTAATTTCACAGGTACTCTAGTTTAACACTAGCTAATTCTCGCCTAATTTCTAAATGATTTAGTCCTGAGTAATTTCTGTCTGAGGTGGTACCTAGGCCTTTGTAGTTTGTATATAAAGTGATCCAAGTTATAATACTTAGCTAGTTTAAGATAGTGTCTAGGGTGAAAGTACTTAGAAAAATTGAAAGAACAAGGTGGTGAAGGGTGGGATTTGTGAAGGAAATGGGTTCAAAAGCGGTTTTAGACTTTGGGATTGAGTTCTGACAAGTTAATAAGGTGTTAAGATCAACCCATTGCCTAAGAACATCTAATTCTAGGTTGGCAAAAATCCGGGATGTTACAATCTACCCCCCTTAAAATAAAATTTCATCCCCGAAATTGTCTAAGGGTAATAAGTAAGAATTCTATTATTTCATTTGCCTAAGACTTATTGATTTCAAGTTTATATGCGCGGTAGGGTGTATATTGTGCATGCTAGTCTAGTACATTTTAGGCACTACCCCCCTTAAAAATTTATTTCTTTATCCCTTGCTTATTCCCTAATAAGTTGATACAATTTATTCCGTTATCTATTTGTTGTCTTGACGACGATTCCCACCTAGTTAGAGTAAGGTAGTTGTTTTCAACATTTGACCAACACGGAGAGACGGTTATAGTGGGCTTGATCCCGATACATCGATCATCTACCTGGCTAGGGTAGAAAGCTCATCGTATCCCTTCCGAATCCTGGTGGATCCTGGTCTTCTGCTCGACCAAGCAGTGAGTCCATTGGTAGTCGCCCAGGATTGAGAATTAGGTCAAGCCGCGAATGCTTCGCAGTTGTATATTTTAGTAACTCCGTAGACCGATCACTCCAAAAACTTAGGGAATGCCCATCACAGAATGGTTCAAATTTCATATTTCTCGGGTTGCCCTTTAGGTCTTAGTCTAAGAAAATCCTCATCTCATTCTATGTCCGAGATAGGGTAGCTCATCCTATTTAGTGACCTGTCTTTATGTATAGTCTGGATCAACTCCATTCCATCCTGGGCCAGTGGGGCAAGGGTCCACCACGCTTTCGCTGTGCCACCTAGATCAAAGAGGTGCATTGATTTGACCTAGCTACATCTATCGGTCTCTGGCATTCTCTAATGTAATCGGTAGTCTAGTCTTAATTTAGGAGTAGTGGAAATCCACAGGTGTAGTCCAAAGTCTATGCTCATACGCTAGATGATGTCACATCATTTCTAATATAGGAAGGGTTTTATCACTTAGGGTCAAAGTTATCTAATTAGAACTGAGTTGTCTATACTTGATGCTCGAGCATTTCATATGTGCTCATTCCAACTAAGAGGGTCCTAAGGTTCACATTATAAATTTGTTGGATTTCCTACACGGTCAGGCCTGTCGAAATCTAGGAGCACCGCTCTAGGTCCAAAACTCTAGGGCCTATTGTCTTAAATGGGACTGCATTGCTAATCCCACTTCAGGATTGGGAATGGCATGTTTGGTAGGAGGGTGGGTGGGATAAAAATTAATTTTATAGGCTTTGGAAAATGAGCCTGATGTTGGAAAAGTATGAGATGGGATTTCCAAATTCCAGGATAATGAATTTCTAAGTGTAATTTGAAAGGAAAATACGGGATTTACGTTTAACTGCATACATTCCAAACATAGTATCGGAAACCATGGGATGCACCCAATCTAGGGACCATACCTTACACATACATTTATTGTTACCTTTACAATTTTATCCACCTTAAACTCACCTAATGCAATTTCACCGAATGGGCCCTAAACGTCCTCAAACATCTAAAACATTCTACCAACTACTACACCCATCAACATGAAAACAAAAATATCGAAAGACGGTAACCCATGCAAACTACAAGACAACAGTATGGATAGCTAGACATCCTAGAAAGTGGTCGTACTAAGCTCGGACAGAGCCATGAAAAAGTGAAGAAAAAGTGATAGAGAAAGAGAGAGAGAAAAGGCTGGAGGTTTAGTTTCCCATGGATTGGAGCCTCAACAGATATTGTGGAGGCCCAAAAGACAGTGATTTGAAAAGGAAAATGGAGAGATGGGTTAGGTTGAGAGGTGTGTACAATCTTGAGCCACAAATGGGAGTGTAAGATCTCAAATGTGAGACAATAGAGAGGGTAGGGAGGTAGGGATTGCTATAACTGATGGAAGGGTATAGGTTGTGGCCGAAAATGGCAGATTGGGTGATTGAAAGAGAGGTTTGGGGGAGAAAAACTGAAATTTGAGGGAAAGGGAGAGCTTGGAGAGTGTTTTGAGAGAGAGGGGGCAAAACAAACCTAGAAGAGGGGTCCCCACGACATTTCGTGGGCCCCACACTTAACTAGGGGTCGGGTCGACCCTGACCATCACCGGCCCGACTAGATCGGCCCAACCTGACCGCAGTGACCGCGGCTCCGCCGTGGTCCTCTGGACTGTGGGCTATGCCGCTGCGGTAGGGCGGTGGCCACTCCCTCCCAAGGTGCCAATGGCACCCCAGGTCCACCGTGGGTCCCCCCGGAATTCATAGTGTGGCCCCGGACTCCATTTGAGATGTTTTTGGGCCCAATTTGCAAACCGAAATGAGTTTATATGATGTGTGGCATATGATTTTAGGGTAGGAGGATCTAATTTATCCAACTAATCCATTTATTTGGTTAGATTCTAAAGTTTGAATGGTCAAAAGTCTAATTTATACATATATTTACTATTTATAGTAACTTTTTATTTAAGTATTATTCTTTATCATTTATACGTTAGAATTTTATCTGGTATGAAAGGATTTAGAAAAAATTAAAGAATGAAGTGGTGCAAGGAGAGATTTTGAAGGAATTGGATAAAAAAGGGTTCTAGGCTTTGAGATAAAGTGTAATGTGTTTTGGTTGACCCACAACCTAAGGACATTCATTTTTAGGAAACGACTCAAACCCGTCGACTGATGGCCTAGAAGTGATTCGGGATCGTTTCGCGTAATCATGGGTGTGTACGGGCCCAATCTCAGCGGTCGATTTCTATCGGTTTCGTCGTTCGGCGAATTTGAAAAATCCTAAGTCGATTTTTACGTTCCATCGCTCCCTCCTAAGTCAGAGTGCATCAGAGTGCATCGTGTGACCATAACCCAAGTCCGGTTTAATCCAAATCATGCTCTGATACTATCTTGTAACGCCCTGAAAATCGGGAGTCGAGCAAAGCTCGGCTCCCGAGTTCCAACGCATCACTTATGCAACATAGATAATGATGATTATGATGAGAGCATTGAAACATGAATGGGATTATACCAAAATAGCATATCATACTTCAGAGACAGTTAAATTTGTAAGCGGAAGACTATGATAGATATATAAAATATATAAACTGTGGTGAGTCTCCAGAGTGTGATAACATTACCAGGTTAAATAATTACAAGTACAATTCCAAAATGTACCAAAATATGTAAGGTCATCTAGTCGACATCCCTGTAACCCCATCAATCAAGACACGGCTCACATGAAGCCGCCAGAATATAGCCAATACGAGCAAGCATCATAGTCAATGCAAAGGTCCGGCTCCGCTTCATAAGCATCGCCATCACTTGTAACTAAGACAGTCTGGTTGGTGTTGCAAGCGCCATCCCGTAACGTGGGAGTGAGTGATCAACTCAGTGGAACACTAAAGCATAAGTTAACATGTTATCAAAACAGTCAAGCAGTAATGATAAAGCAGTATAATCAACAATCCTAAGTACTCTTATTAATGCAAGTATGAAATGTTGTCATGATGCATGCCCTCACCGACATACTCCCTCATGCGACACCATCTTATGTTCGCGGCATGCGTTTATTCCTCAGTGCTCTACATCTTCCAGGCACATGCAGCGCGATGATGAGCATGATTACCGAGTTGTTATTAGTCCATTTCAAATAGCGGGATTAGGAAACTAAGGTACTTCCCTTGTATCATTCCCAAACATGATCCATTCTAGGGTCATCAAACCTAAATAATCTCATACGATAGTGTGGTTCTAGGGTGCTGCAAAGGCTGTCAGGGCTGCTACACGCAATCATTACACCACTCCCCCATCAACTTTTTAACGATTCATCACTTAATTGATACAGGCCTAGTTCATAATCTATTCACCGCGGCAAAACTCGTCGCCTCACCGCAAATTTAGAGTATGTTCGAGGTCACTACAAAGGGCTCGTCACCAATCAATGTAGGCCGACAGCTCGAATATAGTGTCCCATACTACCATAATCGGCTCATGAGTCTGGTTACTCAACGGACACTACGGGGAGGCACGTGGCCCCAACGTAGGCCGACAGGTCGACCACGGTGTCCCATACCACCATGCCCGGCTCATGAGTCTTAGCGGATCGAGGTACCATGGTTAACGGGATTTCACTGGTAAGTTTGGTACCCTAGGCTCAAGCAGTAGCGTCCAAACATGGTGAACATAAATTAGACAGATCGGATTACTTGACGAGCTCGACTAGCACGAGCGCCCGTTGAGTTGTACAACATGAAGTGCATAAGCACTTCGTGTGGCCTAACCACTGCCGACAAGCAACGCATGACTCGAGTTCGTCAAACACGTCTTGCATGGCGAATAGAGGCCAACCACGAGCTCAAATCTATTACCGATTGCCTGGACTATAACATAGCCCCAATCACATTCAATTGCAGATAGTTAAAGCAGTAATGGATTAAGATTCAAATCATACAATCAAAGTCTGATATTATCTGCTTAGGGCTTGTAAGTGCTATAGTTTATATCACTGTATGTTGTCAAAATTAGTGGTGACAAAAACACTGTTATATAACTTGCATTAGTGAAGCTCTTTCTAAAGTTCAACATTCATAACAAGCAAAGCTTACAACAAGTGAAGATTACTAGTACAAAGATCAACCTTGACTTCAAGTATTGCTCTCAAGACGTGACTCAAGAATGCAAGACTACAAGAAGAGTACAAGGCAGTTCTTATAGAACTCAAGACATTTTCAAGGTTGAGCTACATCAAGACTTCAAGGCTTAAACTTCAAGGTCACTTGTTCCTAATATTTTCAATGTCCTTACTTCTTTATTGAGGTTTGAATGACCATAGGTTGACCTTAGAAGTAGGCCATTTTGGATACATAAGTCATATGTATATGACACTTGTTTTTGGGCTGTACGGGGACTTGTCCTAGGCTTTCTTCGACTAGTCCTAGCTCTGCTTCGACCAGTCCAAGAAGTTCTTCGATCGGTCGTAAGGTTATTACAAATTTCGGATAAAATCTATTAGGCTTCGACCAGTCGAAGGAGGTCTTCGACCAGTCGAAGGAACAGTGTCGACTTCTTCACGACCGGTCGTAATTCTTCGACTCAAAGTCCGGCGATAATTTACGAGGTCGTCGACGGTCGAAGGAGACCTTCGACCGGTCGAAGTGACCTACGACCGGTCGAAGGAGGCCTTCGACCGGTCGTAAAATCCAAAGCTTATCGCGCCCGATTTTTTCAAATCTGTTATTTCTTCGACTAGTCGAAGAGCTCCTTAGACCAGTCGAAGATGCGATCTCGCTCACCTATAAATAGAGTACGAAACTCAGAAGAATTGAAGCAATTTTATTATTCCATTTTAAGCCAATCTTCGTCGAACTTCTGAGAAATAATTTTGTGCTCCATCTAAGCTAAGTGTGCTTATTTTATATTCTCTTTCTTTAGCTTTGTTTAATTGATTTTGTTTCTACTATTCCAATCTAATATGATACGAGGAATTGTTATTCCCTTTCTTTGGAATCAAAATCAATTAAGGCAAGCCCTAGTTGGTCTAATTTTAAAATATATTAGAACTAGAACCATTATAATTGAGTACTGGACATTGAACTTGAACATTCAATCATCTACTCTGATTTGGTTCTACCGGGCTGCTACAACGAATGAGTTAATCAGGTATTTTACATTTAATTGTAAATTTCTTTCAGTTTTGGTTTCTTTCAAGATTTGCCAGAAAAATCTTGTTGTATTGGTTATCTGAGGAGAGCCAGGAAAACTCAGAAGTGGGGTTTTTTTTTTTTAATTGTGTAAGCCCACAGACAATGACACAATTGTAAAGGTTTTGGGTGAACCTGTGAAAACCTATTTTGTGAGTGAACGCTAATATCCCCTGTGTGAGGATATTAGGAGTGGAGTAGCATTTTGTGGCTGTTGTTTAACAGTTGGTGAACACACAGGCGAACCACTATAATCCCTTGTGTTATAGTTGAATGGTTTACATTTCTAATCTTTAATATTTATTTATGGGATGTATGTGTGGTGGTGAATGTTGTAATCATTTAATTCAAGCATTGTGGGAATTTTGTAATAGTTTAGAATTTACTTTCACTATTACTTTATCTCGCTTAAAATTCAATTTCTTTTAAAGTTGTTCCAAAGAAGGTTGCCCCGCCATTTTTATGGTGTATGGTCGTCTCCTAGAACAATACATTTGTGATTACAGTTTATTTCAATTTGTGCTTAATTCTATATTCCTCTTTGGTTTGAGATTTGATACAAAGATCTTTCTAGAAATAAGGTTGTCCTACCATAAACTCTGGTTTTTGGTGAAAGGTTGTCCTTAGAATAACATTTGTATCAATCCCTCAAGATCGATTTTTGAGGTTATTTTACTTTCCTCGCATTGTGATTTATTTTGGCTATCATATTCATGTTAATTCAATTTGTTATAAGTTTTATTTGGCATAGTCCTATTCCCCTCCCCCCCCCCCCCTCCCTCTAGGACTTATAGCTAGGCCTTTTCAAGTGGTATCAGAGCCTAATAGGTCGCTCTTATTGCTTTTTATTAGGATTTATTTCCTGAGCTAACGATCTAAGCTATTTAAAAAAGATGTCAAATTTCGATAGCCTTTCAGTCACGAGGCCTCCACCATTTGATGGCTCCAACTATGCCTATTGGAAAGCCAGAATGAGAATCTTTCTAAAATCAATGGATGAGAGTGTGTGGCGAGCCACAATTGACCGAATGGAAAACTCCTACCATTGAAGTAATCAATCGACGGTTCAAAAACTATGTCTCGTACTGCTATTATTTATGGACCACTCTTCGAGAAAAGTGAGTATAATGCCAATGCTAAAGCACTAAATGCAATTATTACTAGCACTATCACCGGATGAGTTCAAAAGAATCATATCCTCGTGATATCTTTGCAAATCAAGCCTGAGATATACTAGAAATGACACACGAGGGTACTTCAATTGTCAAAAAGTCTAAAGTCCAACTCCTCATAACCAAATTTGAAGAAATTCATATGGAGGAAAATGAGATGTTTATGGACTTTTACACTAGACTAAATGACATTGTAAACTCAATGTGGGGTCTTGGCGATAAAATCCCGTAAAGTAAAGTGTGTGCAAAGATACTACGCTCACTTCGAATGGTTCAATTCTAAAGTAACCGCGATCCAGGAACTTCGTGATACGGATAATATGAGGGTAGAAGAACTAGTTGGTTCTTTACAAACCTATGAGTTAAACTTTAAAGCTCCTAAAAATAAATCGATTGCTCTAAAATCCTCTAAATGTAATTGAAGAAAATTTCGATTCTGAAGATGATATGGCTCTTTTGGCTAAGAAATTTTACAAGATTTTTAAAAGCAAGAAAAGGGTTGATTTCCAAAAATTAAACGATAAAAAGAAGTCTAGATCAAAATCTCGAAAATCTTTGAAAGATAGTCAATGTTACAACTGTCAAGAATATGGGCATTTATTAATAGATGTCCCAAAAAGGACAAACCCAAGAAGAAGAGTATGTTGGCTACGTGGGATGAATCATCCGATTCTGAAGCTTCTTCAATCGAGAAGATTCTCAAACCGAGTTAGGAATGAAGTTAAAGCACTTAGATTTCTAGCCAAATTCACATTTTCAGATAATGACTCAACAAGTGAAGAAAATCTGAATAGTGAATGTGAAAATGAAGATGATCTTCAAGATGCTTACAATGCCCTATATAAAGAAAGTTGTAAAATTCTTTGTCAAACTTAAACTTCAAAAAGAAAAATTTTCTAAACTCAAAGAATGTTTTGAATCACTTGTCTTAGAAAAATCACAAATTTCAGATTGTTTTGAAAAAACAAAATGCGATTTGGAATTCAAAAATTCTTTAATTATTGATTTGAAAGCAGAGATTGAAAATCTTAAAAAGGAAGTATCTTCTCTTCTAAGTCAAAAGGACACATGGAAATATGCCTAAGGTGATCCAAAGTTAGAAAAACTTTTATCCGGATCAAGAAAATGTGGCGATCTATCCGGGTTGGACTATGATAAAAATGTAACTCCTAAACAAAAGTATACTCCTCCTATGTTTGTGAAAGGAGAGTCCTCAAACTCAAAAGGAAAAAATACTTATCATGGTTTTTCAAAAAATTCAAAAACTTTTCAAAAACCTAGAAGCATCATATCAACTTTAACCAGAAACGAAATCCACTAGCTGAAAAGATAGTAGATTTACTCAAGGAGCTCCTAAAATCTAACTCTTTAGGTTATACTTATAACTATAAACAAAAGAAGACCAACTATGTTCCTAAACCCAAAACTATTATGAAATGGGTTCCAAAAGTCACCTGCTTGGTTGCTCACATTGCTTTCAAAGCAACAAGTCATTCAAAATGGTACCTAGACAGTGGATGCTCTAGACATATGACAGGTGACAAAGCTTTATTCACGGATCTAAAAGATATGAGTGATGGTTCAGTCACATTTGGAGAGATGGTAGCAACCGCAAGATTATAGGCCAAGGTACGGTTCAACTTTTTAATCTTCCTGTATTTAAAAACGTTTTATATGTTGAAGGCCTAAAACATAACTTACTTAGCATATCTCAGATATGTGATAGTAACCATTGTGTTCGGTTCTCTAATCAAAACTGTGAGATACTGAATAATAAGGGTTCTGTAATATTAACTGGACGTAGAACGTCTGAAAATTGCTATATTATTAGCGAATCCAGCTCATCTAATCAAACATGTTACATGGTTCATACAGACGAGACTGATTTATGGCACAAACGTCTTGGACATGTTCATTATCGAAATTTATATAGATTGAGCAATCAAGAACTTATAAGAGGTTTACCCAAACTTTAGAAATTAGATAAAATATGTGGTGAATGCCAGATAGGCAAACAAATAAGGAACTCACACAAAAAGGTGAATTCAAATACCACATCAAAACCACTCGAACTTCTTCACATGGATCTAATTGGACCTATTAGAACGGAAAGTCGTAGTGGTAAAAAGTATATTCTGGTAATAGTTGATGACTTTACCAGCTACACTTAGGTAGTCTTCTTAAGGGATAAATCTGAAACCCTTGAAGAAGTAAGAAAAGTTCTCAAAAGGATTCAAACTGAAAAATCTTCTCAAATCAGTAAGTGTAACGACCTGGAAAATTCCGTACATTGGGTCGAGTACCACCTCGACCAGAAATCACATAGGATTAAATCCTTTAGAAATTTAACAAAGTTAACTAAGTACTAAACTCAATTAGCTATGAAATCCGTTAGGATCGCTTTAAATACGATCTGCAAGACCCAAAAGTTGCAGAATCATTGACGCTAGGTTACCCTAAAGTTTAGAATCAAACTCATTTCCCGTCTGCTTCTGGGATGAAACGAAACTTCGTATTAGGTCTAGATCGCACATCGGGAGTCCGATTAACCCGAAGCTAAGGAACTAGGACCGCCCCACTGGACTTAACAATCATCTCAAAAATCGGCCTTATCCGACATTTCACGGCCATTCGTTTCGAATCGGAGCGAGGTAGTGTGAAAAACACTATTCACAAGCCGAAATAAATATCTGGAATAGTGATCTGGCATCGTTCGTTGACGCGTCAATATTAAGCAACCCGACCGTCGAATCGGACCAAATTACACCCTCGGATTAAGAAAAATTCTCGGGAACATTTACATGTACTTGAAATTTCTGATCGTGGCCCACTGACCGTCGAACTGAAAGTGGTCCGCCACGTGCGATCGCGTATCCGAATGAGTCAAAAACGTAATCCCACGTAGATCCATTGGTGGTGAGCTTAAGTCGACGTTTGGTTCAAAGGGGCCACAGAACTTCCCTTTTGAGCCTAGGAAAAAGCGGCGAAAAAACCTATATAAAGCGTAGCACTATGAACCTAAGTCTGTTTTCGTAATGTTTGAGGCTATAAAAGGGGCTTAGAGCAGCCCCTCTCACAGCCATACGAATTTTGGTGGAAACCCTAGAGAGAGAGAGAGAAAAGAGAGAGAAGGACTTGGAGATCGTTGCCGATCTTCCTCTACTTGCACCTTGGATTGCTACACGGCCTACACCGCCTTATTCACTGGCGTTTTCCGGTGTTTTCCGCCTCATTTGAAGGTAAGAAAACCTAACCCTAGGTCTGATTTGATGTGGAATTGAGGTAGGGTGTATACCGACTAACCGATTCCGCTCTTTAGGCTAGAAATCGGCCGTAGACGGAAGATCCATCACCCTTGCTTGATTTATTCCGTTTCCAAAGGCAAAGGTGAGGACTTTAAGTGTATAAGTTACGGTTTTCAACGCTTTCAATGTCGGTAATGGTAGATTCATGATCTGCTTGCAATTGCACATGTACAAAGTGCTTTCCGTTTCTGTTTTGATTAGCGGTGTGAAATATGGAATTTCACATATTCTCGGTATACGTAGAAATACCGTATACGTTTTTTTTGGATAATTGCTTGACATGTTTATTTAATGTTTAATTATATAACATATGAATAAAATACTAGTTTGGCGAAAGAGATCGCCAAAATATATGTTCCTTTGTAAATGTGCCGTATGTTGAAAATACGTATTGTAGAAATACCGTATACGTATTTCTTTTGGAATAATGTTTGACATATGTATTTAATGTATGATTATACAATACATGATTAAAATACTAGCTTGGCGAAAGGAATCGCCGAAACCTATGTTCCTTTGTAAACACTATGTATGTCGAAATTGGGTATACGTGAAAGTACCCTATACGTATAAAATTTGCTGATGTGTTTGCTATGTTTATTTGCTGTATGAATAGGATGTATATGTATAAAATACTAGCTCGGTAAAGGGACAACCCTAGTACACACTGCCCTAGCATACGTCATGTATGTTGAACCTTTGCATTCCAAGTGTTGGTGAAATCACTTGTGAATGTAAGTGCTTAAGTGTTAGAACCTTAGTTAGGTGCTGAGATGGGATTCTCCGCTACCTTAGTGTCACATATGACACTCTCCATGTGGTTGTTCACTCTAACCACTCACCTATGAACTATAAGTATTTGTATCCCTATGTGTATAGTGTTTTATAACATGCTTTATAACATGCTTTACAACATGCCTTATAACATGCTATACTTCATGCTTTATAATACATGCTTTACTCCATGCTTTACTTTATGCTCTACAATTGATTGAGTTTGGGACTATGCCTATAGTCCACACATTCGGTACCAGACTTACTGTTGTGGCTGAGATTCATATCGCCACGATGGACGTGTCTGGCGAACCCGAGTCGTACTTCGGTTGGCGATAGTGGTTGGCCACACGGAGTGCTTTTGCGCTCCATATCGCTCAACTTGTGGTGCGCTCGAGCTAGTCGAACTCGTCAAACAAACCGATATGTGTATATGTATGTTCACCATGTTTGGTCGCTACTGCTTGAACCTAGGGTACCAAACTTACCTAGTGGCAATCCCGTTAACCATGGTACCTCGATCCGCTAAGACGCATGAGCCGGACATGGTGGTATGGGACACCGTGGTCGAGCTGTCGGCTCTACGTTGGGGTCGTGTGCCTCCCCGCAGTGACCATTGCGCAACCAAACTCGTGAGCCGATTATGGTGGTATGGGACACTATATTCGATTTGTCGATACTTACGGCGAGAGCCGAGTACGGTGAGACCTCGTGCTCGTCTTTGACGGGCGACGAGTCCTCCGTAGTATCTTCGAGTATACTCCAAGTATCCGTGATTGGCGGACGAGTCTTTCACAAGAACTAGAGTATGAGTTGAGCCGAGTACGGTGAGACGTACTCGAGCCGACGGCTAGTGATTGAGCCAGTGCACGGTGAGATATGTACTGAGCCGACGGCCAAAGCAATTGAGCCGCATACGGTGAGATCGTATCCGCCGACGGGTGACGAGCCCTTTGCGATGCCTTCACTACGCTTCTCAAACCATAATATCGTATGAGATTAGCTAGGATTGACGACCCTAGAATGGATCATGTTTGGGAATTATACAAGGGAGGTACCTTAGTTTCCCAATACCGCTTGGTTGAAATGGATTAATAAAAACTTAGTAATCATGATCATCATGCACCGCATGTGCTTTGTAGATGTGGCGCACTAAGGGAGTAGCATTCGCGACGTAAGATGATGTCGCTTGAGGGTGGTTTGGCAAGGGCATACAAGACATCATGTCATATCATTTTGCACTTAACAAGAGTAATTAGAAATGTTTGATTTGTACTGCGTTATCATTACTGCTTGATTGATTTGATAACATGTTAACCTATGCTTTATTGTTCCACTGAGTTAGCTACTCACTCCCACGTTACGGGACGGTGTTTGCAACACCCACCAGACTCTGTCACAGGTGTAGATGGCGCCTGCGTTCGGGAGAGCCGGAGCTAGACTATGAGGAGGATCGGGAGGAGTTCTCCTTTATGCAAGACTGACGGCTACGCTTAGGCCGTTTGCATTGCGGGATTTAGGGCCTCTTTGAGGATTGTATTTTGATTTTTTTGACTTAGAGACAATACATGTATATTGGTACTCAGTTAGTACTCATACTCTGGAGTTCACAAAATTTTGATACTTTACATATCTTGAATATAAAATTTTAGTCTTCCGCTTGCCTTTATACAATTGAACTGGAGTATGAATTACTGTTTTGGTATAATCTCATTCATGTTTATTGCGCTAACTCAGACAACATTTAACCATCATTGTGTATGTTGCATAAGTGATGCGTTGGAACTCGGGAGTTGAGTTCATACTCGACCCCCGATTTTCAGGGCGTTACAAGTTGGTATCAGAGCATGATTTTGATTAAACCGGACCTGAGTTATGTCCCCACTACGTACGCTGACGCATTTCACTTAGGAGGGTGCGCAAAAATCTAGCAACTTGATCTAGGGTCTCCCGATTTCGCCATTCGGCGAAGTTCGCTGCACACGGACAGTTTGATCGAGTGCGTACTCGATCCCGACCACACTTATGGATCCCAGGTCACTCCTAGACCATCTATTGACGTGTCCAGGTCACAATTTACTGAAAATGAGTCGTTAAAAATCAGGAAAAACCAGATTATATCAGAACTTTGCCGGAACTAACCGTTTTGGCACAAAACTGAGTCCGTGGGCCCCCACGACTAATCCGTTAACGTTTTGGACCAAGACAGGGTGCATTTGGCACCCTGGGAGTCTGGCGAACAAGACCAGACCGCGGCGGCGCGGTTCCGGCCAAACCCGAGCCACGGCGCCACCGCGGCACCGGCGGGGACCGCGCCCCAGATGACTTTCCGGCCACGTTTCAAACGTGGGACTGGTCGGTTTGGTCCCCTCTACCCCATGGCACATGCGATTTTTGCATTAGATTAGGTTTTAAGGGGCTGGAGCTCCCTTTTCCCTCATTTCCCCTCTTTTTCAAGCACTCCACCTCCATTTTTTATTTTTGCTGAAAACCCATCCCTCCAAACCTTTAATCCCTCCATTTTCTTCCATAACTCACACACCCCTACCTCCTACAACAGCCCTAGCCTCTCCCTTTCCCCATTTCCACAAGTTGGAGCTCTCATAACCCTCCTTGGAGCTCAAAATCGGGTAATATACTAACCCATCCCATTTTCTTCTTGTTTCTTCTTCATTTCCTACCTCAGAGCTTCTTCCACACCTGTTGGATTGTTGATTGTGGAAGATAAAAGAGGTCACCCTTTGTTCCCCCATTTTGGAAAATTTCCATGGCCCTCCTTGGTGTGGTGGCCACCATTTTCTCCATTTCCTCCATCCTATCTCTCATGGGAAAGAGGAAAACCGCGGCCGATGACGCCGGCCCAAGTAGGCCACCGTTCCAGAAGAAAATCGATGTTGGGGCCGGCACAAGTACCGTGCGGGAGTTTAGGTCGAAGCGAGACACGGATCCCGACCACCCCGCCAGAATGCTTATCCAATAGGCATGGAATATGGGCGCCGCGGGCCGTAAGGTTGTGTTTGAAGCTCATGTGGATGAGAGGATGTTTGGTCTACACCGATGATGGACCACTTGGTGGATATCGGGTGGAATTATATTTTTGAAGGCGAGTCCCCGTATGTGAGCACACGGTTCGTGCCTTCTACGCTCACATCATAGACGCATCGCAGAGCCTCTTCGGTTCTTGTTTACGTGAGGGGCATAAGGCGCACAATCACTTGTGGATGAGGTGGTTCGAATCACGAAGATTCCGCTTGGTCAAGTGCATCCTAGTGATGACTTCTCAGAACCGCGCGGGAAAGGGATCGCCGCACGCGATTTCTCGTGGTCGTAGGGTTACTTGGAAGTGAGGAAATTGTATTGCGGCGACAAAGATATCTCGAAGACTTTCATTTGCTCCATCACATCTTCACATACAATGTATACCCACGGTGGGGTAACCGCACGGAATGTACAAGGGTGATGGTGGACTTTACGTACAAGATGGGACGCCGGGACAACATATGCCCGCCCACATTCATCCTATCCCGATAGTTAATGTTGCTCGTTACGCCAGAACGATCTTTCGCTCCCATTTGGCCGTGATCTGCGCAGGATGGCTCGTGATGTAGGCTCTGATTGAATATGGAGGATCTTGCACCGGTCCGAGTCATAAATGAAGCGACACTCGGGAATATGAAGATCGGCCCCCAAACGGCGGCAAGCCCGACTCGACGAGTCCGGAGATGAGTCGGATAGCGCCGCGAAGAGAGTGTTGACCTCCAGTGCCGACGGCGATGAGGAGCGCGGTGATGACATACGGGAGGAAGAACACGAGGCTAAGGACACAGAGGAGAGTTCACCCCGCGGCTCGGGAGCGGGGTGTGGATCGAGATGTATCGATGCGCGATTTACCCGTTTTGAGGAGAGGCAAGCCGCCCTATGAAAGAAGGTTGGACAAGTTCGGTGAGATTGGACGAGTTGGTGAGCTTGGTCAAGTTCGAACTAAACTTGAAGAGAATGAAGCCTACATGAAGAAGAATTTCAAGAAGATGTCCCGTACGTTGAAGGCCATCTGTTGTGCGCAAGATAAGAATACTCCTCCTCCACCGCCTACTTCGGATGCTTAGTCATCCACATTGTAGTTTGTTGTGTTTGCTTTGGTTACCGCGATAGGCGGTTTTGTGTTTTCGTACGGATGTTGCATTAGGTAGTAGCATGTTTAGGTGTTTGATGTGTGGATGTATTGGCTATAATGTTATTTCCGTCATGATTCATGTAAACTCGTAGTCCATGTATTATGACAATTTTGAGTTAATGAAAAGCATATAGCCTCTTTTGTTTGATGATGTGTGGAATGCTAAAGCGCTTTATGATGTGTGTTATGTGTATCTCACCAATCTTTGTACCCTGTGTTGTGTAGGGTATCTTGCATGACAAGATATACGCGAGCACCGCACATCTTCGTCTCGACCGGCTCCATGGACCGGACACCTTCTAGTAGTGGTGGTCCTGCGGACCGTGGGTTGGGTTCCGATCGCCCCCCTCTGGTCTGCCTGGCGGCGGGTTGCCACCATACACGCCCGGTCCGTGAGCGATTCCGGCCATCATCGTCTGCGCGCGATATGACTCCCGTGTCGCTCCGCCGCCCGATAGGTTTGAGCGGTGATGTTGATGATGCATCAGCAGCAGATACAGCAGCAGCAGATGCAGCAGCAGCAGCAGGAGATACAGGCTGGCCAGAAGCATCGGCGGCTTATGGCCACTATCGCTGAGGCCTTGTCCGTGGTGGTAGTGCGACTCCACTGCGACATCTGCACGTCCTGATGAGCATTCTGGGCCTCCTGCTCAGGTTGAGGATGTGCCTCTGCCCCCATCCGTCGCACCTCCTACTAGAGAGGTCGGTACATGCGGCCTACTCGAGCGATTCCAGCGCTTGAGGCCTCCCTCGTTTATGGGTTCTCACCGGACCCAGGAGGCGGAGTTCGGTTAGACCGCATCTCCAAGATGCTACGGATGCTTCACGTTCGGAGGCGAAGCGGTGGAGGCGGCCGCCTTCATGTTTGAGAGAGGCGAGCTTATGGTGGGACGGCGTGCTTTGCTGCACTGTCGCAGAGACTTCGTGTGGACTGGGAGGCTTTCGAGTCTCGGTTCCACGAAAAGTACTACCGCGGACTTATCGGCACGAGCGGGAGGAAGAGTTTTGCGCCTCGGGCGGGGAGGCATGACTATCACAGAGTACGAGCACCGCTTCACCGAGTTGGGCCGCTTTGTCCCACTATACTAGTGGACGAGCGGATGCGGATGCGTCGATTTTCTTTGGGTTTGCGGCCGGAGATTCGGTCGAGGATATCTTGCCACGAGTATTCCCTACGTATGCGGCGTTGGTCCACATGTCTATGACGGCCGAGCGAGGATGATGTGGACCGTCGGCCGGATCACGGGGCACTATGGTTGCGAGACCGCGACAGATGTACGAAGCGGGCCTATTTTAGGCAAGAGGCCTCGGCCGATTCTCCCCCGGGGCCGCGGTGCGCCTATTCCTATGAGACGCCCGTTGGTGACGCACGTTTTGCGGAAAACCTGGACACCCCTGGCCGAGAGCGCTTCTCGCGCATGAGAGCTAGCGGCTTTGCGCCACCACAGAGATTGGGTCGCTCTTATCCACAGGCCATATCAGCTCCGCCGCTACAGACCGTTCCTGCACATCCTTCATTCCGACCTCCCGCACCGTCCTTCGGCCGCCACAGCGACCCTTGGCTCCACAGCCGAACCGCCGGCCAGCAGGCTTGCGTTCATACTCTCGGCCGAGGCACCCGAGACGTCGGTTCCAGCCCGACGGCTTTCGAGGGTGCGGCTCTTATTCACGACACTCCCGTCTCTTTGTTGGTGGACACTGGGTCCACTACCTCTATTATTTCCTGTGGGGCGGTGAAACGCCTATCTTTGCATACGATTCCCACTAAGGGAATGAGACTCACTACGGCTCACGGGACATATTCGGATGTCACACGGTTATGTGAGGGTTGCTCGGTAGTTTTGGGTAGCGACACGGTGCTCGTCGACCTCATTGTTGCTCCATTTGTGGCACTACGATGTTATCTGGGTATGGATTGGCTCACCGGGATGAGGCGGAGATAGATTGCGATACTCGGATCGTGACGGCCTATGGACTGGCGGTGCGGCTTTCACGTTCCGGTGCGGGTCGAGTTGGCCCCTGTCGAGTTGATTGTTATCTTGCTTTGCTTGTGCCGACTGATGGTCCGACAGTAGATAGTACGCCAGTGGTTCGAGACTTCGCAGGCGTGTTTGAGACTATCCCGGGTTTACCTCCTCGGCGTGAGATTGATTTTACGATAGATCTTACGCCTGGTGCGACGCCCATCTCGTTGCCTACGTATCGTATGCCTCCATGTGAGATGGAGGAGCTGCGGACACAGATTGACGTGCTTGTAGAGAGAGGTTTTATTCGACCTAGTGTGTCTCTTTGGGGAGCACCTGTGTTGTTCGTGAAGAAGAAGGATGGGTCCCTACGGTTGTGTATTGATTACCGTAGGTTGAACCAGGTCACGGTGAAGAACAAGTATCCTTTGCCCAGGATTGACGATCTGTTCGATCAGTTGAGAGGGGCGAAGTATTTCTCGAAGATTGATCTCCAGTCAGGTTACCACCAGCTGCGCGTGAGAGAGGAGGACGTGCAGAAGACAGCCTTCAGGACGTGCTTTGGGCACTACGAGTTCTTAGTGATGTCGTTCGGTCTGACGAACGCACCGGCCCGTGTTCATGGATCGATGAACCAGGGTATTTCGGCCCTTCCTCTACCGATTCGTCATCGTCTTTATCGATGACATCTTGATATACTCCACGAGTCGGGAGGAGCACGAGGAGCACTTGCGAGCGGTATTGGATACACTGAAGAAGAACCAGTTGTTTGCGCAATACAAGAAGTGCGACTTATGGCAGGAGGAAGTCAAGTTCTGGGACATGTAGTGTCCAAGGATGGGATAGATGGACCTTGCTAAGGTAGGCTGCGGTTCGGGATTGGCGACGGCTGAATCGATTCTTGAGGTGAGGAGTTTCCTTGGCCGGTGGGTACTACGGAGACGTTTCATTCGGGATTTCTCGAAGATAGCTGGCCATTGTCTCGGTGACTCGACTCGGAAGGACTGAAGTTCGCTGGAATGAGAAGGCGGAGGCGGCTTTTAAGGAGCCGAAGGATAAGTTGACGTCCGCCCCCCTGTGCTAGTATTGCCAGAGCAAGGGGTGAAATACACGGTGTATCTTGACGCGTCTCGCGTTGGTTTGGGTTGTGTCTTGATGCGAGAAAGATAGGGTGATATCGTATGCCTCGAGACAATTAAGGAAGCACGAGGAGAATTACCCTACACATGACCTGGAGTGGCGGCGGTGTCATCTTTGCATTGAAGCTACGGAGACATTACCTCTATGGTGAGGAGTTCGAGCTTTTCTGCGACCACAAGAGCCTTAAATACATATTCACGCAAATGAGATTTGAATATGAGACAGCGCCGATGGATGGAGACCTTGAAGGACTTCAAGTTCGAGGTTTCCTACCATCCTGGCAAGGCGAACCTTATGGCAGACGCGTTGAGCCGCAAGAAGGCGATTGCATTTGCGGCACCGCTGATGATAGCCGAGTGGGATATGGTAGAGTTTGTGCGGGACTTCGAGCAGAGACTCACTGTCGAGGAACCATTTGAGTGTGTTGCGCACATTCGGGTGCGGCCACTTATCGACGACAGATTGTTGAGGCCCGGGAGGGCGACATACGGCTGTCCCGAGCTTCGAGAGCGAGGCTAAGCGACATTTGTGGACTCGAGTGGAGAGTTGGATCGATGGGGTTTACGGTTCCGTGGCCGCCTATGTGTTCCGGATGTGCCCGACTTGAGACGCGAGCTTCTCGAGTCTGCCCATAATTCGAAGTTTGCGATGCATCCTGGTAGCACGAAGATGTACCAGGATATGAGACGGACGTATTGGTGGGACAACATGAAGGCCCACATTGCTGAGTTTGTGTCTCGGTGTCTGACGTGCCAGCAGGTCAAGGCAGAACATCGCCGACCTCCTGGACTGCTTCAGCCCATGCCTATAGCGGAGTGGAAGTGGGACTTCATCTCCATGGACTTCATATCAGGGTTGCCGAAGACGAGGAAGGGGCACGATTCCATTTGGGTGATTGTGGACCGGTTGACTAAATCGGCCCATTTCCTCCCTATCAGAGTTACGAACTCCGCAGACGAGCTGGCTAGATTGTACATCAGGGAGATCGTCCGTCTGCACGGGGTTCCTTTAGAGATTGTGTCGGACAGAGACACGCGGTTCACATCCATCTTCTGGACTCGTATCCAGGAGGCGATGGGTGTGAAGTTGAAGTTCAAGTTCGATCGGCGTTTCATCCTCGACCGATGGGCGACGAGCGAGTGAATCGGTCTGGAGGATATGTTGCGAGCATGTGTGTTGGACTTCAAGGACGGTTGGGACGACTGTCTTCCGTACGTTGCAGTTCGCCTACAATAACAGCTTCCAGGCGACGATTGGCATGGCGCCATATGAGGCTCTATATGGTCGACCTTGTAGGGCACCGCACTGTTGGGCAGAGGTTGGAGAGCGTAGCCTGATTGGCCGGAGTTGGTTCGGCGACTACAGAGAAGGTAGACATTATCGACGTCGATTACTCACGGCGCAGAGCGAGACGGAAGAGTTACGCCGATACGAGGCGGCGACCGCTGGAGTTCGAGGTTGGTGATCATGTGTTCCTTCGGGTTTCCCCTATGAAGGGAGTCCTTCGGTTTGGGAAGAAGGGGAAGCTCACACCGAGGTTCATCGGTCCATTTCAGATACTGGATCGAGTGGGTGATGTGGCGTATCGTCTCGCCTTGCCTACACCACTTGCTTTCTCGTACATAACGTATTTCATGTATCTATGCTGAAGAAGTACGTTCCTGATCCTTCGCATATCATCGGATGGGAGCAGTGGTTGAGCGAGGATGCGACATATGAGTTGCGCCCGACGCGCATCCTTGACGAGGAAGGAGCAGTGCTTGCGTAGCAAGGTCATCCCACTTGTGAAGGTACTTTGGACACATCATTCTGAGGAGGAAGCTACCTGGGAGACTGAGGCTGAGGTCAGGAAGAACTACCCTCAGATTCTCGAGGAGTACGAACAGGTATAAATTTCGAGGACGAAATTTTTTGTTTAAGGGGGGTAGATTGTAACGACCTGGAAAATTCCGTACATTGGGTCGAGTACCACCTCGACCAGAAATCACATAGGATTAAATCCTTTAGAAATTTAACAAAGTTAACTAAGTACTAAACTCAATTAGCTATGAAATCCGTTAGGATCGCTTTAAATACGATCTGCAAGACCCAAAAGTTCTTGAGAATCATTGATTTAGGTTACCCTAAAGTTTAGAATCAAACTCATTTCCCGTCTGCTCTCGGGGATGAAACGAAACTTCGTATTAGGTCTAGATCGCACATCGGGAGTCCGATTAACCCGAAGCTAAGGAACTAGGACCGCCCCACTGGACTTAACAATCATCTCAAAAATCGGCCTTATCCGACATTCCACGGCCATTCGTTTCGAATCGGAGCGAGGTAGTGTGAAAAACACTATTCACAAGCCGAAATAAATATCTGGAATAGTGATCTCGCATCGTTCGTTGACGCGTCAATATTAAGCAACCCGACCGTCGAATCGGACAAATTACACCCTCGGATTAAGAAAAATTTGAGGAACATTTACATGTACTTGGAATTTCGATCGTGGCCCACTGACCGTCGGCGAAAGTGGTCCGCCACGTGCGATCTGCGTATCCGAATGAGTCAAAAACGTAATCCCACGTAGATCCATTGGTGGTGAGCTTAAGTCTGACGTTTGGTTCAAAAGGGGCCACCAGAACTTCCCTTTTGAGCAGGAAAAGCTGCGAAAAACCTATATAGGCAGTACCTATGAACCTAAGTCTGTTTTCGTAATGTTTGAGGCTATAAAAGGGGCTTAGAGCAGCCCCTCTCACAGCCATACGAATTTTGGTGGAAACCCTAGAGAGAGAGAGAGAAAAGAGAGAGAAGGACTTGGAGATCGTTGCCGATCTTCCTCCACTGCACTTTGGATTGCTACACGGCCTACACCGCCTTATTCACGGCGTTTTCCGGTGTTTTCCGCCTCATTTGAAGGTAAGAAAACCTAACCCTAGGTCTGATTTGATGTGGAATTGAGGTAGGGTGTATACCGACTAACCGATTCCGCTCTTTAGGCTAGAAATCGGCCGTAGACGGAAGATCCATCACCCTTGCTGATTTATTCCGTTTCCAAAGGCAAAGGTGAGGACTTTAAGTGTATAAGTTACGGTTTTCAACGCTTTCAATGTCAGGTAATGGTAGATTCATGATCTGCTTGCAATTGCACATGTACAAAGTGCTTTCCGTTTCCTGTTTTGATTAGCGGTGTGAAATATGGAATTTCACATATTCTCGCTATACGTAGAAATACCGTATACGTATTTTTTTTGGATAATTGCTTGACATGTTTATTTAATGTTTAATTATATAACATATGAATAAAATACTAGTTTAGCGAAAGAGATCGCCAAAATATATGTTCCTTTGTAAATGTGCCGTATGTTGAAAATACGTATTGTAGAAATACCGTATACGTATTTCTTTTGGAATAATGTTTGACATATGTATTTAATGTATGATTATACAATACATGATTAAAATACTAGCTTGGCGAAAGGAATCGCCGAAACCTATGTTCCTTTGTAAACACTATGTATGTCGAAATTGGGTATACGTGAAAGTACCCTATACGTATAAAATTTGCTGATGTGTTTGCTATGTTTATTTCTTTGTATGAATAGGATGTATATGTATAAAATACTAGCTCGGTAAAGGGACAACCCTAGTACACACTTGCCCTAGCATACGTCATGTATGTTGAACCTTTGCATTCCAAGTGTTGGTGAAATCACTTGTGAATGTAAGTGCTTAAGTGTTAGAACCTTAGTTAGGTCTTTGAGATGGGATTCTCTCGCTACCTTAGTGTCACATATGACACTCTCCATGTGGTTGTTCACTCTAACCACTCACCTATGAACTATAAGTATTTGTATCCCTATGTGTATAGTGTTTTATAACATGCTTTATAACATGCTTTACAACATGCTTTACAACATGCCTTATAACATGCTATACTTCATGCTTTATAATACATGCTTTACTCCATGCTTTACTTTATGCTCTACAATTGATTGAGTTTGGGACTATGCCTATAGTCCACACATTCGGTACAGACTTACTGTTGTGGTGAGATTCATATCGCCACGATGGACGTGTCTGGCGAACCCGAAGTCGTACTTCGGTTGGCGATAGTGGTTGGCCACACGGAGTGCTTTTTGCGCTCCATATCGCTCAACTTGTGGTGCGCTCGAGCTAGTCGTGCTCGTCAAACAAACCGATATGTGTATATGTATGTTCACCATGTTTGGTCGCTCTTGCTTGAACCTAGGGTACCAAACTTACGTGCAGCAATCCCGTTAACCATGGTACCTCGATCCGCTAAGACGCATGAGCCGGACATGGTGGTATGGGACACCGTGGTCCCATTTGTCGAGCCCTATTTGGGTCGTGTGCCTCCCCAGTAGTGACCATTGCGCAACCAAACTCGTGAGCCGATTATGGTGGTATGGGACACTATATTCGATTTGTCGATACTTACGGCGAGAGAAGTACGGTGAGACTGTGCTCGTCTTTGACGGCGACGAGTCCTCCGTAGTATCTTCGAGTATACTCCAAGTATCTGTGATTGGCGACGAGTCTTTCACAGTAACTAGAGTATGAGTTGAGCCGAGTACGGTGAGACCTGTACTCGAGCTGACGGCTAGTGATTGAGCAGTGCACGGTGAGATATGTACCGAGCCGACTGACGAAGAATTGAGCCGCATACGGTGAGATCTCGTATCCGCGCTGACGGGTGACGAGCCCTTTGCGATGCCTTCACTACGCTTCTCAAACCATAATATCGTATGAGATTAGCTAGGATTGACGACCCTAGAATGGATCATGTTTGGGAATTATACAAGGGAGGTACCTTAGTTTCCCAATACCTTTGGTTGAAATGGATTAATAAAAACTTGGTAATCATGATCATCATGCACCGCATGTGCTTTGTAGATGTGGCGCACTAAGGGAGTAGCATTCGCGAACGTAAGATGATGTCGCTTGAGGGTGGTTTGGCAAGGGCATACAAAGATCATGTCATATCATTTTGCACTTAACAAGAGTAATTAGAAATGTTTGATTTGTCTTTGCGTTATCATTACTGCTTGATTGATTTGATAACATGTTAACCTATGCTTTATTGTTCCACTGAGTTAGCTACTCACTCCCACGTTACGGGACGGTGTTTGCAACACCCACCAGACTCTGTCACAGGTGTAGATGGCGCCTGATTCGGGAGCCGGAGCTAGACTATGAGGAGGATCAGGAGGAGTTCTCCTTTATGCAGTACTCTGACGGCTACGCTTAGGGCATCGCGGGATTTACAGGGCCTCTTTGAGGATTGTATTTTGATTTTTTTGACTTAGAGACAATACATGTATATTGGTACTCAGTTAGTACTCATACTCTGGAGTTCACAAAATTTTGATACTTTACATATCTTGAATATAAAATTTTAGTCTTCCGCTTGCCTTTATACAATTGAACTGGAGTATGAATTACTGTTTTGGTATAATCTCATTCATGTTTATTGCGCTAACTCAGACAACATTTAACCATCATTGTGTATGTTGCATAAGTGATGCGTTGGAACTCGGGAGTTGAGTTCATACTCGACCCCCGATTTTCAGGGCGTTACAGTAAGATTCGTAGTTATCATGGATCTGAATTTGAGAATAGCAATTTTGAGAAGTTCTGTACTGATCATGGAATATTACATGAATTCTCAGCTCCCAAAACTCCACAACAAAATGGAATTGTAGAAAGAAAGAATAGAGTACTTCAAGAAATGGCTAATGTCATGTTGAATAGCATGAAGCTCTCTAAAAATCTTTGGGCTGAAGCTGTAAATACAGCTTGCTATATTATTAACCGAGTTTATACTAGCAAAGATAATAATAAAACGGCTTACGAATTATGGTTCAACAAAAAGCCTACTGTCAAATACTTTCGAGTTTTTGGCAGCAAATGCTATATTTTACGTGATCGTGAAAATTTAGGAAAATTCGATACAAAGAGTGATGAAGGGATTTTTCTAGGATATTCTTTAAATAGTCGTGCTTATAGGGTTCTGAACAAAAGAACTGGCGTGATTCAAGAATCTATCAATGTAGTCATTGATGATCACTTAAATAAGCCAATCTCTAATTCAGATAATGATGAAGTTCTAATCATTGATAAACCCGATACTTCATCAAATCAAACTGAATCTGATTTGAGGACTATTAAAGATCATCCAACCACTCAAATTCTTGGAAACCCTCTGACTGGTGTTCGTACCCGTAGACAACTTGAGGATTTATGTAATTATGTATGTTTTACATCCCAAATAGAACCATCCAATGTAAAAGAAGCTCTTGCTGATGAAAACTAGATTGTTGCTATGCAAGAAGAACTTAATCAATTTGTAAGAAATGATGTTTGGTATCTCTTACCAAGACCTAAAGATAAACACATCATCGGAACAAAATGGATTTTCAAAAATAAGTCGGATGAATGTGGAAATATTATTAGAAACAAGGCTAGACTAGTGATACAAGGTTATACTCAAATAGAAGGAATTGATTTTGATGAAACTTTTGCACCAGTAGCACGTCTTGAATCTATCAGGCTATTTATATCCATCGCATGTTTTAGAAAGATAAAAATATATCAAATGAATGTGAAAGGTGCTTTTCTAAATGACGATTTACATGAAGAAGTATATGTTGAACAACCAATGGGTTTTGAAGATCCCAAAAATACTGATCATGTGTATCGGCTTAAAAAGGCACTTTATGGATTAAAACAAGCACCTAGGGCATGGTATGAGAAACTAACAAAATTTCTTTTAAGTCACAATTTTCAAATGGGATCTGTTGATAAAACTCTATTTGTTAAAAAACATAATGATCATATTTTAATAGTACAAATTTATGTTGATGATATCATCTATGGATCAACTTGTACTAACTTGACTACTGAGTTTGCAGACTTGATGAAATCTCAGTTTGAAATGAGCATGGTTGGGGAATTAACTTATTTCCTTGGTTTGCAAGTTAAGCAGCAACCTGAAGGAATATTCATCTCTCAATCTAAGTATGCCTTGAATCTAATTAAGAGATTTGGATTCATGAATGGCAAGAATTTCGATACTCCTATGAGTACTACCCTGAAACTCTCAAAAGATACTAATGGTAAAAATGTTGATTCAAAACTTTATCGGAGTATGATTGGTAGTTTGCTATATTTAACTGCTAGTAGACCTGATATATCTCTAAGTGTTGGTATTTGCGCAAGATTTCAATCTGATCCAAAAGAATCTCACTTGATTGTTGTTAAGCGGATTATTAGATATGTTGTAAGTACTATAAATCTTGGTCTCTGGTATCCTCATGAGACTAATGTTCAACTTCTTTGGGTACTGAGATCTTTGATTGAAATTTGGTAATCTAGATGATAGAAAATCAACCAATGGTGGTTGCTTTTACATTGGAAATTGTTTAGTTTCCTGGTTTAGTAAGAAACAAAATTCTATATCACTTTCAACAGCTGAAGCTGAGTATATCGCAGCTGGTAATGCATGTACACAGCTTGTTTGGATGCAACGAATGCTAAGTGATTATGGAATTAAACAGATTCTATGTTATTACATTGTGATAATTCCGGTAATAAATATTTCAAAAAATCCTATTCAAACATTCTCGTACTAAGCACATTGACATTAGATTTCATTATATTCGGGAACCTGGTAGAAGAAAAAGTTATATCTCTGGAATATATTCCTACTGAAGATCAGAGAGCTGATATTTTCACAAAACCTCTTGATAAAATCAGGTTTAATAAGATGAAATTTAATCTTGGCATGTGTATTTCAAAATGATTATTTATGCCTATATGTATCATAATGTATATATTTGGTAGATGTAAATCCATTTTCTTTAAAAAATTATAAGAAATATGTAATTTTGGACTTCCTTCGACCTGTCGAGTATACTCGACCAGTCGACCTTCGACAGGTCGTAGATACCTACGACCAGTCGTAGATTTCGGAAATCACTTAAATTTGGGGATTTTTTGCCTTCTTCCTCATTTCATCTTTTCTTTCTAAGCCGAGCGTCGACCTGTCGAACACACCATTTTCGTTCTTAAAGGTTAGTGTTCCATTTATATTTTTCTTACAAATCAGTGTCTAGATTGCTTTCTTGTCTATCTTGAAGCTTTCTATTTAGGATTTCATTGAGATTTGGGGATTTGATTTTAAAAAATCTGTTTTGAGTAAACCCTTTTCTCAATCTCTTGCATTTCTTTATTTCCTTATTATTGTTATTGCATATGGCTTCTAGAAGTCGAAAATCTACTTCCCGTGGTCCTTCTTCTTCAAGATTGACCAAACGTCATCTTCTTGAGCCTACTAATGATCCATCTGGTGTTATAGACCTTAGAGCTCGTAATGTTATTGTTGAACATCTTGTTGATGTTAATCATATTGCTCCTTTTGATATCCTTCCTTTGCTTGAAGCTGTAGGTTGGGTTAACTTATTGCATTGGGGTGGGCCTGCATACCGGTCCATTGTTATATCCATGTTTACATGTATTAGTGACTTCTCACTGAATAATTTAACTTTTAAAATATCTACTAATGAAGGGCCATTTGAAATTGATCATCATTTAATTTCAGCCCTTATGGATATTCCAGTGAATGATGAGGGTATTCCTATTCATAATTTGACGATAAACCCTCTGTATCTGAAAAAAGAATGCTCACTAGAGACTTGTGTAACATGGATGTTCACTGGACTAAAAAAGGGGATGCGCTTCCCGCAAGGTATTTGTTACCCAAATACAGAGTACTTCACAGAATCTTTGTGTCTAATCTGTATCCTCGGTCAGGTAATAAAACTGACTTGACCTCATTTATGGTACGTATTATTCATGCTATTTCCAGTGGTACTCAGATTTGTCTGCCATCCTTAATCTGTCATTTCATTCTTCAGTTTCGACTTCATCCTGGTCATAGTGACATCCCTTTTGGTTATTTAATGACTGTATTAGCTACACATATGTTGGTCGATATGCCAGTCAATGAGGCACCTATCCATCATTTGATTTTCAACAACTCTAATCTCAATAAGATGAAGTGGAATTACTTCCTGAACAAGGTGGTGATGGTAGAGGTCTTTGGTCATGAAGAAAGGGGATGATATTAATATGGATGATATCTTTGAAGAACCGGATTCGATTCAACAAATGATCCAGATTTTACACCATCGATTTTGATGCACGTCTAAGTGCATTGGAGGGAAAAGTTGAGAATTTGAATGAAAAAGCTGGAAAACATGTCTGTTACTCGTGATTCTCAATTCAAGTACATGCGGAAATACCTTAGGCGATTGAACAAGGGCATGCACCAACTTAATCCCTCTATTCCTGCTCCGTCTTCTAGTTCTAATTCTGACTAGTTTATATGTTTTTTTTTTATTTGTAATAACTTTAAATCTTCGCACTTTGTCATCCAATTTGGAATTGGATTCTATTTTTCTTTTATGCTGGATTGTGACAAAAAATGCTTATTTTGAGTTGACAGTTTCTGTTTTACTGCTATTATCTCTTCTCTCATCATATTTCCTCTTACATATCCCTTTATATTATTATTTTCCTTGTCATATTGTGACAAAAAGGGGGAGAATGGTTATGTTACTTAAGGGGAGCATGTTTGGTAGGGGGAGTAATGTTGAGTAATGTTGATTTAATAACTTGCTAAATGTTACATGTTGATTTAACTTGCAGGTAAGCCTGAGTTAATTGGTTTATGTTGCTTTAACTACTTTGATTATATCTTGTTATGTGTTTTGTCACTAATTTGACAAAGGGGAGATTGTAAGTGCTATAGTTTATATCCCGTATGTTGTCAAAATTAGTGGTGATAAAAACACTGTTATATAACTTGCATTAGTGAAGCTCTTTCTAAAGTTCAACATTCATAACAAGCAAAGCTCACAACAAGTGAAGATTACTAGTACAAAGATCAACCTTGACTTCAAGTATTGCTCTCAAGACGTGACTCAAGAATGCAAGATTACAAGAAGAGTACAAGGAGTTCTTATAGAACTCAAGACATTTTCAAGGTTGAGCTACATCAAGACTTCAAGGCTTAAACTTCAAGGTCACTTGTTCCTAATATTTTCAATGTCCTTATTTCTTTATTGAGTTTGAATGACCATAGGTTGACCTTAGAAGTAGGCCATTTTGGATACATAAGTCATATGTATATGACACTTGTTTTTGGGTCGTTTTGGGACTTGTCCTAGGCTTTCTTCGACTAGTCTAGCTCGTCGACCAGTCCAAGAAGTTCTTCGATCGGTCGTAAGGTTGTTACAAATTTCGGATAAAAATGTTAGCCGACCGGTCGAAGGAGGTCTTCGATCGAAGGAACAGTGTCGACTTCTTCACGACGGTCGTAATTCTTCGACTCAAAGTCCGACGATAATTTCTGGGTCGTCGACCGGTCGAAGGAGACCTTCGACGATCCGAAGGTGACCTACGACGGCAAAGGTGACTACGACCCGGTCGAAGGAGGCCTTCGACCCGGTCGTAGAACGGTCAAAGCTTATCGCGCCCGATTTTTTTTCAAAATCATTATTTCTTCGACTAGTCGAAGAGCTCCTTAGACCAGTCGAAGATGCGATCTGTTCACCTATAAATAGAGTACGAAACTCAGAAGAATTGAAGCAATTTTATTATTCCATTTTAAGCCAATCTTCGTCGAACTTCTGAGAAATAATTTTGTGCTCCATCTAAGCTAAGTGTGCTTATTTTATATTCTCTTTCTTTAGCTTTGTTTAATTGATTTTGTTTCTACTATTCCAATCTAATTTGATACGAGGAATTGTTATTCCTTTCTTTGGAATCAAAATCAATTAAGGCAAGCCCTAGTTGGTCTAATTTTAAAATATATTAGAACTAGAACCATTATAATTGAGTACTGGACATTGAACTTGAACATTCAATCATCTACTCTGATTTGGTTCTACCGGGCTGCTACAACGAAGGAGTTAATCAGGTATTTTACATTTAATTGTAAATTCCTTTCGATTTTGGTTTCTTTCAAGATTTGCGCAGGAAAAATCTTGTTGTATTGGTTATCCGAGGAGAGCCAGGAAAACTCGAAGTGGGGTTTTTTTTTTTATTGTGTAAGCCAGAGACAAAGACACAATTATAAAGGTTTTGGGTGAAACTGTGAAAACCTATTTTGTGAGTGAACGCTAATATCCCCCGTGTGAGGATATTAGGAGTGGAGTAGCATTTTGTGTGGTCAGTTGTTTAATAGTTGGTGAACACACAGCGAACCACTATAATCCCTTGTGTTATGGTTGAATGGTTTACATTTCTAATCTTTAATATTTATTTGTGGGATGTATGTGTGGTGGTGAATGTTGTAATCATTTAATTCAAGCATTGTGGGAATTTTGTATTAGTTTAGAATTTACTTTCACTATTACTTTATCGCTTAAAATTCAATTTCTTTTAAAGTTGTTCAAAGAAGGTTGCCCCGCCATTTTTATGGTGTATAGTCATTCCTAGAACAATACATTTGTGATTACAGATTTATTTCAATTTATGCTTAATTCTGTATTCCTCTTTGGTTTGAGATTTGATACAAAGATCTTTCTAGAAATAAGGTTGTCCTACCATAAACTCTGGTTTTTGGTGAAAGGTTGTCCTTAGAACAACATTTGTATCAATCCCTCAAGATCAGATTTTTGAGGTTATTTTACTTTCCTGCATTGTGATTTATTTTGGCTATCATATTCATGTTAATTCCGCTATTATAAGTTTTATTTGGTATAGTCCTATTCACCCCCCCTCTATGACTTATAGCTAGGCCTTTTCAGGGCTGTCAGGGCCATTGCACGAAATCGTTACACCACTCCCCCATCACCCTCACGGCTTTTATAGAATATAACTTAAACATGTGGCGTATCAAACATATTAACAAGCATGCTATAAAACACAATGCAAATAGGAAATCCAAACGCATATGTTTCATAAACCAGTAAATGATTAAACTAAACAACTTACATGAAGGAAATCATACACATCACTAAGGTAGTTGAGAATCCTATCTCAACACCTGTAACACCCCGTACTTTCCAGTACTCGGGTGTTACCATGTAAAGTAATTTAATAAAAAAATATATAAATAATGCAACCTAAATATATGTACTATGAAACGTATGTACTTTGTAAAGATTTAAAATTTCATGCTAAAATGATATGAACGTATTTAATGTATATAAATATTACAAAAATAATATTATAATAAATAAACATAACAAATAACAATTTCACGACATAAGATCAAATTTTAAATAATAATGTAACATTGAATATTTATATATATATACGTATGCATTCAAGAGTCATTAGATAATTTAATGGAATTGTATATTATTTATCAAAATTATCAAATACAAATATAATTTTAATTAAATATGATACTATATGATCTTCAATTCATTTTTACATTATGAATTATTTATATTAATGAAAGTGTGAACAGCAGCATGAAATTAATAGAATGTTAATATTAAAATTTTATTTATAAATATGTATGAGATTCTAAACATTTTGATTATAAATAATATACAAAAATAATAAAATTCTTATCAGTATTAGTATCGGTTAGTAACATGTGACGAAAGCCTTACGAATGGCCCAATAGGACCTTTCAACCGTTGACGTTCAATCTTGAGAAGATCCGACCACTAGATCGGTAGGAAATCCATAAATAAGGCCTAAAACAAGTTTTGGGCCCCACCTAGACCTTAGATCTACCCCGTCTTTGGTAAAAGGTTATGTCAGGACTTACAAATGGAATGGGTGGAGTGGATTTATCACAATCATCATGTTGGACCCCACCTCAGTGCGTGAGTGCACGGCAGGGGTGTGCACCCTTCCAAGAAGGCTTGGTCAGTAGGCGCTGACCCGCCATTTCCATAAACAGGAGAGATTTCTCTCTCTCTCTCTCTTCAGTTGCGCTAGCCGACGGACAACATCCGTTTGAGGCCCGCTATAGGCCACCACCTTAAATCATATGAACGATCTGATCCGTCCATCGTATGCACAACATAGGTCTAACCAAAACCTAGTAGACCCTACATCTATTCGTGTTCAAGTATGTGCACAAACATTGACGCAAAAGGGGTCCACAAACACTTGTTTCCTAAAATAGAAACTGTCTACACGCCAGCTCAATGATCCGCGTCCTTCTGCACCTGTCCATCCTAACCATCCACCATAAGCGCATCTCAGCCGTCCAGTTTACCTGTGGTTTAGGGCTTCAAAACCGTGAGCAGTCTCTACTCTACCCACTATTTTGGAGGTAGTTTCTGCCAGAGGAGATCTGGGCCATTTGCTGCTCATCCGATGGTCTAAAAACATTAGGGAAAAGCTATAATATGGACTAGGATCGAGTGCAACAAACCCTACCACTATTTCCACAGCTGCCCGAGAAAAACCATCTGTCTCCTTTGTTCTAGCGAACCCAACAACCTCAACACTTTCAAGCTTCATGAAAGCTTATCCACAAGCTTCGTAGGGTCCACGCGGACCAACTATAGGAGGAAGATTAAAGGATGAGGTGGTGTTTCTGAATCTGCCATTAATGGCATGTCACCTTCTCCACCGCTCAAAATCGGGTCAGCTCGGTTCGTGATGTCGTATTCGGGTTTTCACCATCTGGCGATGGTGTTGGGAGAGAATAGAGAAGAAAATAGGAAGAAAATAGGGAGAAAAAGGAGAAGAAAAGAAGAAGAAACAGATGGTGGGAGAGAGAATCAGCTAGCGGCTGTTGCACCACACTACACTGACCCGACCAAGTCCGGACTAAGCTGGACGAACTGGGCCAAGCTTAGGCCACATTTGGCCCAGCAGGAAAGTAAGAAGAAGAAAGAAATAAAAGAGAAGAGTAGATGAGGGGAGAGTGGGTGCACCGTTGCACCAGGCGACTCGAACCGAGCCGAGTTTGACTCGCTGATGGATGTGAGTTACGTTGGGTCTGGTCTGGGCATTCATAGGGTTCCAGCAAAAGAAATGAGAATGTGGATGAGAGCAAAGAAGGCGGAGTGAGAGAGAAGAAAGAAGAGAGAGAGAGAGAGAGAGAGAGAGAGAGTAAGGAAGAGGAGAGAGAGGGAGAGAGAGTGTTGTGAGTCAACTCACTGCTGAGTTGAGTCTGAGTTGAGCTTGAAATTTGGTCCAGTAAAATTTGGATATTCCAAAGAAAAAAGAAAAAGAAAAGGAGAAGAAGAAAGAGGAAGGAAGTAGGGGTGGCGGTGCTTGAGCTAAGACAACTCGGTTGGGACCGAGTTTAGCTAAGCCGAGTTGACTCAGTGGACGTCGAGTTGGGGCGGCCCAGTTGCGTTGAGCTACCATGTCGACTAATGTAAGATGACTCTTCTCCCTGAATCATATTATTTAAGTTACCTTAAATTGTTATTGCAAAAATTATTATTAAACATGATTAGTCATTGGTAGACTAACTACACTTATATAAAAAATTATAAACATACTTACAATTATTAAATAGCAGTATTTTATTTACCACCCTTAAATATTATCATGGACAGTAGGTCCTACTATTTTATTTCCATCACAATGGTTATGGTCATCAGGTTAGCTAGTATCAATTATCATCGTTGTTGTTATTATCATTTTCTGTGGGTTATTAAATACAATTAACCATTAGTAAATTATCCATACTAATATTGGTTAATACATATAAAAATTATCATTATTAAAATATTAGTATTTTACTTTACCATTCTTAAATATTAACATTGACGTTAGAACACACAATTTATTTCACCAAAATAATTATTAGTGTTGTGTTAGCTAATATTAAGAATATTGCTAGTATTGATAATTGTTAGGAATTATTAGCACTACTATTTATCATGGGTTGTTGTTAGCCAATTTAATATGGTAGTGGCCATTGTTAAAATCCCTAAAAAACTAATAACTAATCTATTTGATTATTTTTATTCATTATTTCCTTTAATAATATCATTAATGGCCACACAAAATAGGGTTCGGATTCCATAATCAACACTTAGAATTTAAACCTAAAACTAAACCCTAAAGATGAAATTCTTAATTCTACATTGAAACCCTAAGATGGATAGGCTATGATCTTAAACCTAGGCAGTGTGCAGAATTTGGATCTAATCGTACATCCTGATTTATGGTAGGATTTGATTGTATGGGCACACGTACTTCCTAACAATGTTAGTGGCAATCCAAAGTATAAGGTGATGATTCTTCCCCTTGAGCTTTCCATCTTCTCATTAGCTTAAGTTATAGCTAGTTTTTATTTAAGTTCATAATTGATATCTCCCTTTGTAATCACATGTGTTAGCTAGCAGAAATTGAATTGTTGTATTACATGCTTTATGATTATCCTGTATAATTGTTCATGCTTGAGGATTATTTGTGAATTGCTTATGGAACTTAAACTGGTACATTAGTGAAAAATTCCCACATATGAATGTACACCCATACTTAGGATGTAACTTGACTCTTTGTGATCGTAATGGACCTTCGACTCGGTGGTTTTTAAGTGGTGGTCTAGATGGATCATTGATGTGGGCCTACCATCCAGGGTTGTTATGCCTAATGATTTTTAAGGATGGTCTTTACCATATGGTTTTGATATTCGCCCTATGTAGCATATTTTGATACTTGCCCTACGTGGTTTTATTTGATATCTTCCCTACATGAGTTTGATGTTTTATACTGTGCAACCATGTTATGGTAAGGCCCACATACTGTAATATGACTGGCCACTAGTCGATGAGTTTCCATTAAACATCCTAAGGTGGTAATCTCATGAGCCAGGGATGGTGGAATTGGACACTATGCCTGAGCTGTCGGCCTACGCTGGGCCATGTGCTCCCCGTAGTGACCATGAGCTTATTTAAATTAGCTGGTTGTAATTGGATTAATACCAGATTGGCTAATCATGCATACATCGCACAGACCAGCATCTATTGCTATCGTACATGATGTACATATTGTTCCGACTGGATGATGTTTCCCAGGTTCGATGATTGCATGGGCGGCGGCCCTGTCCGCATGGATGAGTATTCCCGGGGCGTGAACGCATTACATGGGCAGCGGCCCTGTCCGCACGAATGAGCATCCCCAAGGCGTGAACGCATTCCATACATCCATGCACATAATAAGATCTGCATCATGTACTGTTTTGTATGCTTTATTTTATAACTATGCTTACCTAATGCGGCGGTGTATAATCTTGAGGGGAGTTCACACTGAGTTGGCCACTCATCCATCAAATATATAACCGTACAGGTGGCACAGATGTTTTAAGTGACTTTCAGGTTCAGGCTGATGAGGAACTGGGTACATGTGCTAGGGTTGCATGACTACATCTACCTCGAGGAGCTGCGCAGTCTTGCGGCTTATGTTTACATTCTTATGTTATTTTTCTTGTACTAGATCATGTGAATTCTTGCATTTGTTATATTCAAGACGTTGGTTTGTATAAGTCATTATGGGCACACTCTTGTATAATCTAAATGATAATGGAACTTTCCTTTATGCTTACTTGTCCATTCTACGCTCATCTGCTTACTCTGATAAAAGAGGAAAAATAAATAAATATATATTTGACCATCCTTTAAGGTTAACACTCGGGTTTTTGGGAAACGGGTTGTGTACTCGGGTCCTGAAGATTCGGGGCATTACAGTTGATATCAGAGCATAGTTTCGACAAACTTGGCCTTGGGAAATGATCTTATACAAACCTTAAATGTGTCAAATTTGGATGTTTGAAACTAGAAATTTGAACTTGGGAAAATTTCCCCTTAGACTTAGAAGAGTTTTGAGAGTGTAGAAACCCAAACTTAGGTTCCCTTAGAAATTATTAGAATGTCATTTGAAATTAGGTGAATTTTCCTTAGAATTTGGAGAAATTGAGAACGTAGAAATTTGAGATTCTAAGCTCCCTGAAGGATTGCTTGGATAGTCAAGGACTAAAAAAAAAGAACTTAGGTTCCCTTGGAGAATATTAGCATAGTCATTTAAACTTATGAAAAGTTCCTTTCAAGAATTCGAGAACATATATACTTCGAACCTTAGGCTCCTTGAAATTTTAGGTTAGACCCTTGGATGTCAACTTATGAAGGAATCCATTGGAATTGGGAGTAAATGAGAATATAGAAACTCAATGCATTAGGCCCCTAGAAAGTTGTTGGATAACCGTAGAACTTAGAAATGTTTTCAGGACCCCTTTGAACATTTGGGTTTAGTCGTTTGAACTTAGAAACAAGAACTTTAGTTCCCTTGTAATCTACCAAAATGGTTGTTTGGGCTTATAAATTTAATATGTGTACCAAGTACTCATTATAGTGTACACGAGGATTCACAAGCACGTTTCCTATATTTGACTTCCAAAGAAAAATTTTCTAGAAATCTAAGATTTGAATTTTCCTAAAACTTCATTCATTAGAAGTAACACTGTCATACATTCAGCATATGAAGTAGACTTAGTCATCGTAGTAAGATCCTTACCCATCGTATTGTACAAACATAGGAACTTCATGAATCTAAGAGAATCGTACTGAGAATCGCAATTTGATTTCCCTAACGCATCTCATTAGATAGAAACGATGACTTTCATAAATTTCAGCACTTAGGATTAATTAGAAGTGAGGTATAAGAATTTAAGTAAGAAAATTTCGACCCTAGGCTAAGTATATTGAAATTAGGTTAGAAATCTTAAATGAACTTGGCAATCTTTAAACCTTTGTTCCATGTAGAAATCCTTGTTTTGAAATTTCCAAGTAGTAATTAGATAATCAGAGTGCGCATTAGAAGTGTAATGGGCCACATGGTCTTATCCGTTATGGAGGTAGAAGAGTAATTGATATTGCCCAGGAATCTAGAATAATCAAAATCACGGATTCATGGAACTACATTTAAGTGAAGTTGCGTTGTTTGATCTGAACCCCATATCCTAGTAGATTCCAATGATCTCGATGCCCTGATCAGGCAGAAGATCGAGATTTACCAGGATTAAGGATTGATACCAAAATCCTCTGTTTTACAGGCAGATGATTGACATATCGGGCTCAAACCCACTACAACCATCTATCCGTGACAGCTCGTACACTGAAAACCAGGAAATTGTATTGTACTTTAGATGTTGGGAACTATCATTGAAGGTAAAAGCAAGGCTAGGAGATTAGTGTTCGCCACCCAAATGAACTTAAAAATCTTAGTAAGTGCTATGAGGAACCCTGATGTTGACAAGCGTTAGTAAGACCCCCTAGTTCTAGTTAATACTGAAATGATTTCTAAAATTTAGTAGGACCTAAACACATTAGTTGATTTGCTAGGATGGAGAGTTAAGGGTTGTAGTGGATTGGAATATAGCATTGAAATTTCATAACTTAGGCATACATGAAATAAGGTACACCTTGTTACTGAATCTCGGGGACAAGATTCTTCTTTAAGGGGGGTAGATTGTAACGACCGCAGTTTTGGGCCCCTAGTGGCATACGTTTGTACATGTAGGAAAATAATGAATATTATCATCATCACTAATCATAATAGAATCACTGAATTTCGGGGACAAAATTCTCTTTAAGGGGGGTATATTGTAACACCCCGTACTTTCCAGTACTCGGGTGTTACCATGTAGAGTAATTTAATAAAAATATATATAAATAATGCAACCTAAATATATGTACTATGAAACGTATGTACTTTGTAAAGATTTAAAATTTCATGCTAAAATGATATGAACGTATTTAATGTATATAAATATTACAAAAATAATATTATAATAAATAAACATAACAAATAACAATTTCAAGACATAAGATCAAATTTTAAATAATAATGTAGCATTTAATATTTATATATATATATATATATATATATATATATATGTATATATATATATATATGTATGCATTCAAAAGTCATTAGATAATTTAATGGAATTGTATATTATTTAACAGAATAATCAAATACAAATATAACTTTAATTAAATATGATACTGCGTGATCTTCAATTCATTTTTACATTATGAATTATTTATATTAATGAAAGTGTGAACAGCAGCATGAAATTAATAGAATGTTAATATTAAAATTTTATTTATAAATATGTATGAGATTCTAAACATTTTGATTACAAATAATATACAAAAATAATAAAATTCTTATCAGTATTAGTATCAATTAGTAACATGTGATGAAAGCCTTATGAATGGCCCAATAGGACCTTTCAACCGTTGACGTTCAATCTCGAGAAGATCCGACCACTAGATCGGTAGGAAAGCCATAAATAGGGCATGAAATGAGTTGTGGGCCCCACCTGGACCTTAGATCTTCCCCGTCTTTGGTAAAGGGAATGTTAGGACCTTACAAATGGAATGGGCGGAGTGGATTTATCACAATCATCATGTTGGACCCCACCTCAGTGCGTGAGTGCACGGCAGGGGTGTGCACTCACGGTGCACCCTTCCAAGAAATCTCGATCAGCAGAAGCTGACCCGCCATTTCCATAAACATGAGAGATTTCTCTCTCTCTCTCCAGTTGCGCCAGCCGACGGACAGCGTCCGTTTGAGGCCCGCTATGGGCCACCACCTTAAATCATATGGACGATCTGATCCGTCCATCGTGTGCACAACATAGGTCTAACTAAAACCTAGTAGACCCTAAATTTATTCGTGTTCAGGTATGCGCACAAACATTAATGCAAAAGGGGCCTACAAACACTTGTTTCCTAAAATAGAAACTGTCTACACCCCAGATCAACGATCCGCGTCCTTCTGCACCAATCCATCATAACCGTCCACCATAAGCGCATCTCAGCCTTCCAGTTTACCTGTGGTTTAGGGCTTCAAAACCGTGAGCAGTCTCTACTCTACCCACCGTTTTGGAGGCAGTTTCGGCCAGAGGAGATCTGGGCCATTTGCTGCTCATTCGATGGTCTAAAAACGTTAGGGAAGAGCTATAATATGGACTAGGATCGAGTGCAACAAACCCTACCACTATTTCCACAGTTGCCTGAGAAAAACCATCCGCCTCCTTTGTTCTAGCGAACCCACCAACCTAAACACTTTCAAGCTTCATGAAAGCTTATCCACAAGCTTCGTAGGGTCCATACGAACCAGCTGTAGGAGGTAGATTGAAGGATGAGGTGGTGTTTCTGAATCTGCCATTAATGGCATGTCACCTTCTCCACCACTCAAAACCGGGTCAGCTCGGTTCGTGATGTCGTATCCGGGTTTTCACCATCTGGCGATGGTGTTGGGAGAGAATAGAGAAGAAAACAGGAAGAAAATAGGGAGAAAAAGGAGAAGAAATGAAGAAGAAACGGATGGTGGGAGAGAGAATCAGTTAGCGGCTGTTGCACCGCACCATACTGACCCAACCGAGTCCGGACTAAGTTGGACGAACCGGGCCAAGCTTAGGCCACATTTGGCCCAACAGGAAAGTAAGAAGAAGAAAGAAAAAAAAAAGAAAAGAAGAGAAGATGAGGGGAGAATGGGTGCACCGTTGCACCTAGCGACTCGAACTGAGCCGAGTTCGACTCGCTGATGGATGTGAGTTAAGTTGGGTCTGGTATGGGCATTCATAGGGCTCCAGCAAAAGAAATGAGAATGTGGATGAGAACAAAGAAGGCGGAGTGAGAAAGAAGAAAAAGAGAGAGAGAATAAGGAAGAGGAGAGAGAGGGAGAGAGAGTGTTGCGAGTCAACTCGCTGCTGAGTTGAGTCTAAGTTAAGCTTGGGCTAGTCCAGGTAAGGCTGGATATTCCAGCAAAAGAAAAAGAAAAGGAGAAGAAGAAAGAGGAAGGAAGTAGGGGGTGGTGGTGCTTGAGCCGAGACAACTTGGTTAGGACCGAGTTTAGCTAGGCCGAGTTGACTCAGTGGACGTCGAGTTGGGGCGGCCCAGTTGCGTTGAGCTACCATGTCGACTAATGTAAGACGACTCTTCTCCTTAAATCATATTATTTAAGTTACCTTAAATTGTTATTGCAAAAATTATTATTAAACATGATTAGTCATTGGTAGACTAACTACACTTATATAAAAAATTATAAACATACTTACAATTATTAAATAGCAATATTTTATTTACCACCCTTAAATATTATCATGGACAGTAGGTCATACTATTTTATTTCCATCACAATGGTTATGGTCATCAGGTTAGCTGGTATCAATTATCATCGTTGTTATTATTATCATTTTCTGTGGGTTATTAAATACAATTAACCATTAGTAAATTATCCATACTAATATTGGTTAATACATATAAAAACTATTATTATTAAAATATTAGTATTTTAATTTGCCATTCTTAAATATTAACATTGACGTTAGAACACACAATTTACTTCACCAAAATAATTATTAGTGTTGTGTTAGCTAATATTAAGAATATTGCTAGTATTGATAATTGTTAGGAATTATTAGCACTACTATTTATCATGGGTTGTTGTTAGACAATTTAATATGGTAGTGGCCATTGTTAAAATCCCTAAAAAACTAATAACTAATCTATTTGATTATTTTTATTCATTATTCCCTTTAATAATATCATTAATGGCCACACAAAATAGGGTTCGGATTCCATAATCAACACTTAGAATTTAAACCTAAAACTAAACCCTAAAGATGAAAATCTTAATTCTACATTGAAACCCTAAGATGGATAACTTAAACCCTAGGCTATGATCTTAAACCTAGGTAGTGTGCAGAATTTGGATCTAATCGTACATCTTGATTTATGGTAGGATTTGATTATAAGGGCACACGTACTGCCTAACAACGTTTGTGGCGATCCAAAGTATAAGGTGATGATTCTTCCCCTTGAGCTTTCCATCTTCTCATTAGCTTAAGTTATAGCTAGTTTTTATTTAAGTTCATAGGTGATATCTCCCTTTATAATCACATGTGTTACCTGGCGGAAATTGAATTGTTGTATTACATGCTTTATGATTATCCTGTATAATTGTTCATGCTTGTGGATTATTTGTGAATTGCTTACGGAACTTAAACTGGTACATTAGTGAGAAATTCCCATATATGAATGTACACCCATACTTGGGATGTAACTTAACTCTTTGTGATCGTAATGGACCTTCGACTCAGTGGTTTTTAAGTGGTGGTCTAGATGGATCATTGATGTGGGCCTACCATCCAGGATTTTTGTGCCCAATGATTTTTAAGGATGGTCTTGATATGGTTTTGATATTCACCCTATGTGTCATATTTTATACTCGCCCTATGTGGTTTTATTTGATATCCTCCCTACATGAGTTCGATGTTTTATACTGTGCAACCATGCTATGGTAAGCCCCACATATTATAATATGACTGGCCACTAGTCGATGGATTTCCATTAAACATCCTAAGGTGGTAGCCTCATGAGCCAGGGATGGCGGAATGGGACATTTGCCCGAGCTGTCTTCCTACGCTGGGCCATGTGCTCCCCGTAGTGACCATGAGCTTATTTAAATTGGCTGGTTGTAATTGGATTAATAACGGATTGGCTAATCATGCATACATCGCACAGACCAGCATCTATTGCTATCGTATGTGTTGTACGTATTGTTCCGACTGGATGATGTTTCCCAGGTTCGATGATTGCATGGGCGGCGGCCTTGTCCGCATGGATGAGTATTCCCGGGGCGTGAACGCATTGCATGGGCAACGGTCCTGTCCGCATGGATGAGCATCCCCGGGGCGTGAACGCATTCCATACATCCATGCACATAATAAGATCTGCATCATATACTGTTTTGTATGCTTTATTTTATAACTATGCTTACCTGATGCGGCGGTGTGTAATCTTGAGGTGAGTTCACACTGAGTTGGTCACTCATCCATCAAATATATAACCGTACAGGTGGCACAGATATCTTAAGTGACTTTCAGGTTTAGGCTAATGAGGAGCCAGGTACATGTGCTAGGGTTGCATGACTACATCTACCTCGAGGAGCTGCGTAGTCTTGCGGCTTATGTTTACATTCTTATGTTATTTTTCTTATACTAGATCATGTGGATTCTTGCATTTGTTATATTCAAGACGTTGGTTTGTATAAGTCATTATGGGCACTCTCTTGTATAATCTAAATGATAATGGAACTTTTCTTTATGCTTACTTGTCCATTCTACGCTCATCTGCTTACTCTGATAAAAGAAGAAAAATAAATAAATATATATATATATATATTTGACCATCCTTTAAGGTTAACACTCGGGTTTTTGGCAAACGGGTCGTGTACTCAGGTCCTGAAGATTCGGGTCGTTACAACGCCACTATTAAATTTAGTTCGTCACACAATTTCTCACATAGGCATTTTATCAAACACTTATACTACACCTCTTCAACATACATGACATATGTTGAATTCAACATATAATATGATAAATCCTTATATCGAGGAGTTGTCTCATACACAACAATCATGCTCTTACATTCAATACATATGACAGGCATAAATCATAAATCTATATTTATTTAGTCATTTCAACAAACACTTAGACTACATACATTAGCCTACATAAGCTATGTTAGCCAAAATGTGTACTAGGGCGAATCCTTTCGCCAAACAGGTCGTACATCCATAACTAGCATATATACATGACAAATACCCATGGCAATCATATCAGCAAAATTTATATGGATACGATATTTTCTACAAATACCTAGAATACACAAAATTCCATATTCTTCGTATTTAATCGAAACGGAAAACAGACAGCACTTTGTACATGTGCAATAGCATACAGATCATAAATTTATCATTATCTGTTATTGAAAGCGTTGAAAACCATAACCTATACGTCTAAAGTCTGCACCTTTTATCGGTAAGCTTGAACTGAAACCAGTTTGAACCCAACGCCTTTGTTTACGGCGATTTGGCAACCTACAACAAGTAATAGGTTAGCTATTCCACAAGACACACTACCTAGAACTCTAAAACAGGTTAGTGTTAGGTTTTCTTACCTAGGAACGGAGTCGGAATCGTCGGGAAAGCGATTAGAACGAGGTGGTTAAACACGTATAGCAGCAGGGAAGCATGGCAGGGAGATGCTCCCACTTCTCTCACACTTTCTCTCTCTTTTCTCTCTTTCTCTCCAAGGGTTTTCTCAAATTCATATGGCTGAATGAGAGAGGGTTTTAAGGTCCTTATATAGCCTAAAACTACACCAAAATAGACCTAAGGTCAAGGTATACTTAGGTTATGACCAAAGTGGGTCAGTTTCAGCTCAACGAAGGACTTCTGGAGGCCCCCCTTGAGCCAAAGGTCGGACTTAAGCTCACTAACACTTGATCTAGGTTTAGTTAAGTTTTCGTTCCAGTCGGATTCTCAGATCACGCGTGGCGGACCGATTTCAGTTCAACGGTCAGTGAAAATCAATCGAAGATTTCTAGTACATAGATATGTTTGGGAAAATATCCCTGATCCGAGGGTGTAATCAGGTCAGATTCCGACGGTCTGGTTGGTTATAAATTGTCCGCAAGCGACACATGCCAGATTTCATAAATTTGTATTTTATTTTTAATTAATTTCACATTTCTCACACTCTTCACTCCGGGCTCAAGCGAATAGCCCCAGGACACTATCTGGATTTGATTTTCGAGATGGTTGTCAAGCCCAGCAAGGCGGTCCTAATTCCTTAACTTTGTATTATTCAGACTTTCGATGCGCGGTACAAATCTGATACGGAGTTTCAATGTGGTCCCGAGAGCAACTGGGTAATGAGATTGATCCGAGATTTTAGGGTAACCTAGCGTCAATGATTCTACAAGTTTTGAGTCTTGCAGATCGTATTTAAAGTGATTGGTGCTAATTTCATAGGTACTCTAGTTTAACACTGGCTAATTCTCGCCTAATTTATAAAGGATTTAGTCCTGAGCAATTTCTGTCTGAGGTGGTACCTGGGCCTTTGTAGTTTGTATATAAAGTGATCTAAGTTATAATACTTAGCTAGTTTAAGATAGTGTCTAGGGTGAAAGTACTTAGAAAAATTGAAAGAACAAGGTGGTGAAGGGTGGGATTTGTGAAGGAAATGGGTTCAAAAGCGGTTTTAGACTTTGGGATTGAGTTCTGACAAGTTAATAAGGTGTTAGGATCGACCCATTGCCTAAGAACGTCTAATTCTAGGTTGGCAAAAATTTAGGATGTTACAGTTAGCTACTCACTCCCACGTTATGGGACGATGTTTTGGATACCCACCAGACCCTGTCTTAGATGCAGGTATTGATGAGACGCAGGAGGCTGAGCCTGATTACTATGATGATCAGGAGGAGTTCTCATACATGCAGTTCTCTGGAGGCTATGCTTAAGCCATTCAGATGACGGGGCTATAGGGTGTATTGTTATAGTTGTACCATTTTTGGCATTTTGAATTTTTGAAACAAATATATGTATATGGTGACTCAGTAAGGTGTTCATACTCTAGATACCGATTGTGACGTTTTTTTGGCTTTATATACATGTAGATACATCTTTCAGTCTTCCGTTTGTGTTTTATAACTTGATCTGGAGTATGAATTACTACTTTGGTATAATCCCACTCATGATTATTGCACTAACATAGAGAACATTCAATCATCATTCTCTATGTTGCATAAGTGATGTTTTGGAACTCGAGAGTTGAGTTGCTACTTGACCCTCGAATTTCAGGGCGTTACAAGTTGGTATCAGAGCGTGATTTGGTAAACCGGACCTGAGTTATGGTCTCACAACATACGTTGACGCATTTTGACTTAGGAGGGTGCGAGAGCATGTAGAAACAGTCGTAGGTATCCCAGTTTCGTCTAATGGTAAAGTTTACTGAAAACGAATTCCGAAATCGAGTCTGCACTCAATCCTGATCGCATGAGTCGCCCCCAACACACTTCTAGACCGTCAAATGATGGGTCTAGATCACAATCTACCCAATCCCAGCTGTTAAAAATCGGTGAAATATCATTATGTATCAGAACATACTCGGAATAACTCGAAACGACTCGAAATGGAGTCGAGGGCCACATGAAGCAATCCGGGGGGACCCACGGTGGACCCAAGGTGTCATTGGCAACTTGGGAGGGGGGTTGCCACCATCCTATCGTGGCAGCACAGCCTTGGGTCCAGAGGACTGCGGCGGCGCCGCGCCTACCGCTATCGACCGCGGTCCCCTTGGGCCGGGCCAGTCGGGCCGGTGAGGGTCGGCGTTGGGCTGACCCCTAAGTGCATGTGGGGCCCGTGAAATTTTGTAGGGACCCCTATATGTGGTTTGTTTTGCCCCCTTTCTTACTTCCCACCCTTCCAAGCCCTCTTTTCTCTTTCAACTTGCTATTTTTTCTCTCAAATCTCTCTCCCAATCGCCCAATCCATCATTCTCGGTCACAACTCATCCATTTTCATCATCTACAGCACTCCCTACCTCCCTACCCTCTCCATTCTCTCTCATTTGGGCTCTTACATACCCCATTTGTAGTTAAAAATCGTGCACACTCCCTACCCCACTCCATCTCTCCATTTTCCTTCTTAAATCCCTATTCTTTGGGCCTTTACAACCTCTCTTGAGGCTCAAACCCGTGGAGGATCAACAACGCCAGTCCTTTCTCTCTCTTTCCATCACTTTTCATCGCTTTCCATGGCCCTATTTGAGTTTATTGCGGCCATTTTCTCCATCTCCACCATCTTTTCTCTCATGGGAAAGAGGAAGAGTGCCGGATGAAGCTGGGCCTAGTCGCTCAACCCGTTCAAGGAGAAGAGCTGGTGTTGAAGCTAGCTCTAGCGTAGCCTAGGAGCTAAGGTCGAAGTGAAACCTGAATCTCCAAATCCCGATAGAGAGAGTGCTGCTGATAGGCTTTGAATACGGTCGGTTTCGTGACCGCAGGGTTGTCTTTGAAGCTCACTAGATGAGTGGCTATTTGGGCTACACCCAAATATGGACCGCTTGGTGGACGTTGAGTGGGGTCCCATGTTCGAAGCTAAGTTTCACGCATGTAAGAATACGGTTCGTACTTTTTATGCCCATATCTGAGACCCATTGCTAGAACCTCTACAGTTTACTGTTTCTATCGCAAGGCGGAATTACACAATCAACGTGGACTTAGTGTCCCGGGTCATGGGAATTCCACGTGGTGAAGTACATGCTGGTGAGGATTATTTCAAGAGTGTGCGAGAAAGAGACCATCGTACGCGATACCTTTGTGGCCGACTGGTTCCTTGGACCAGAGACAACTGCCTCCCGTCGACGAGATTAACAGATGATTTTCGTTTGCTTCACTACATTTTCACGTACAATGTGTATCCACAGTGGGGCAACCGCACTGAATGTACTCGTTTGATGGTGGACTTCCTGTACAGGGTTGGACATGGAGATAAGTTGTGTCTGCCCACGTTCGCCCTACTCCAGATAATCCAGACTGCATGGTCTATCAAAAGAGACATCTCACTCCCGTTCAGCCGTCTGGTATGTAAGCTTGCTCGAGAGGTCGGCTATAGACTTAATATGGATGATATTGCGCTGATCCGGATCATAAGCGATGCTACGCTTAACAACATGGGGATCGGCCCTCGACAGTGCCAAGCCCGACTCGACGAGTATGGGGAGGAGTCTTATAGTGAAGGGGAGGAAAGTGTTGATCTAGAGGAGGAGAGTGAGGAAAGAAGTGGTGATGGGATAGAGGAGGAATAGGAAGAAGAAGAAGATGCCCAAGATACCGAGGAGAGCTCCCATCCTACGGCACCGGTGCAAGATACTGATCGGGCTGCTTTGATGCTCTCATAGCTCGACTGGAGGAGGATCATGCTGAGCTACGACAGGGTCAAGCGGTCCTGCGATAGGATGTTATGGACCTTCGGGGCCTTGTGAAGCACAAGTTTAAGAAGGTGACTAGCACTTTGAAGATTATCCTGTGCTGTCTGCAGGATAAGGGTGCCCCTCCTCCATCACCTGACTCGGATGTCTAGCCATAAATACTGTTGTCTTATATTTTACTTTGGTTACTGCCTTAGGGGTGTAATAGTTGGTAGAATGTTTTAGATGTTTGAGGCTTTAGTTATATTAGCTCCCATGCATCTCATGTCATGATTCATGTAACTCTGTATTCCATGTATTATGACAATTTTGGTAATGAAATGCATACAACCACTTTTGCTATGAAGTGTGTGGAATGCTTAAGTGATTGTGTTTTGTGTTGCTATGCTTCATCTCACATGCGTTACACCCTATATTGTGTAGGGCATGCCAAGGAAATATACGCGGAGCACGACACACCTCCTACTCATTGATACGATGGACCAGGCTCCTTCCTACGGAGATGGTCGTACGGACCCTGGCTTAGGCCCGGATGGTGAGACTAGACCTACGTCTCAGCCTTCCATTGGTCCTACAGCTGGACTGCCACCTTTTACACCATGGGTTCGTGAGCAGAACCGGGCATCCTCTTCGACATAGTATGAGCCACAGGCTGCTCCACCTACTGATAGGTTTGAGCAGTTGATATTGATGACGCATCAGCAGCAGATGCAGCAGCACCAGCAGCTTATGACCACTATTGCAGGGGCCTTATCTCAGGGTAGAAGTGCGACTCCACCTTCACCATCTACACGTCTTGCTATGACTACAAAGCCTCCTGCTCAGGCTGAGGATGTACCTTCACCTACACCTGCTACGTACCCTACGAGAGACATGGGTACTCGTGGTCTTCTCGAGCGATTCCGGCGCTTGAGGCCTCCTACTTTCACGGGTTCTCACAGACCCGAGGAGGCTAAATACTGGTTAGACTGCATCTCCAAGATGCTACGGATGCTCTATTATATGGAGCAGGAGTAGGTTGAGCTGGCCACCTACATGTTAAGAAGGAGGCTAACTTATGGTGGGACAGTGTCCAACGGACAGTGGCAGTTGGATATGCATGGACATAGGCAGCCTTCGAGTTTCGTTTCCATGAAAAATACTACCCTCAGACCTACCGACACGAGAGAGAGAGAGAACGAGTTTTTACGCCTCAGGCAGGGAGGCATGACAGTTACGGAGTACGAGCATCGATTCACTGAGTTGGGTAGATATGTCCCGACCATTCTTGCTGACGAGCAGATGCGGATATGACGTTTTTCAGAGGGCTTGCGATCGGACATTCGGTCGAAGATGTGCTACGTCAGTATACCCTCCTATGCCAAGCTGATACATATGTCTATGAGGGCAGAGCAGGATGTCGATCGGCTGACATGTTCTCGCGGTACTATGGTTACGAGACCACGACCAGATATTTAGAGCAGGCCTTTCTTCGGCAAAAGGCTCCCCCAGGATCACGGTGCCAGTAGTTCCGATGAGGCGTCCAGGTGTGACCTGTACATACTACGGGAGACCGGGTCACCCTGCAGATAGCTGCTTTGCTTGGATGAGAGACAGCGGGTTTGCACCCCCGTAGAAGATTGATCGTCCTCGCCCTCAGGCCTTATCGGCTCCACCATTATGGACTGCACCTGCACATCCATCCTTCAGACCACCTGCACCTCGCTTTTGGTCGCCACAGCGACCTATGATGCCTTAGCCCAACCGACCACAATAGGCACGTGTTCATGTACTCACAGCGGACGAGCCAGAGTCAGTACCTACAACACCTATGGCCTTCGAGGTCACTGCACATGTCCAAGGTACCCCTATATTTCTGTTGGTGGATACTAGGTCCACTATGTCCATCATATCATACGCAGCAGTCAAGTGCCTGAGGCTGAAAACTAGTCCTATGGTTGAAGTGAGGATCCTTACCGCCACTGGGACTTTCTCAGACACCATTAGGATCTGTAAAGGGTGTTCAATAGACGTAGGGTGTAGAACAGTGCTCGTTGATGCGATTATCACCCCATTGCATCATTATGATGTCATTCTCGGTATGGATTGGTTCACAGAGATGAAGGCAGAGATCGACTGCGATGCTAGGGTGGTGACAGCCTATGGACCGGAGGGCACGACCTTTACTTTCCCAGTACTGGTCAGTTGGCCCTATCGAATTAGTTGTTATGCTTCCATGCAAGACGATGTTTATGGTCCAACACTTGAGGACACTCTAGTATTCCAAGAGTTCTCAGATGTGTTCAGGAAGATACCTGAATTACCTCCTCGGCGCGAGATCAATTTCACTATTGACCTTGTGCCCTGTGCGACCCCCATTTCATTACCTATGTACCGGATGCCTCTGAGTGAGATGGAAGAGCTGAGGAAACAGATTGACGAGCTCATAGAGGACTTTATACGTCCCAGTGTGTCTCCTTGGGGAGCACCTATGTTGTTTGTCAAGAAGAAAGACGGGTCGCTACGGTTACGTATTGATTACTGTAGGTTGAACCGGTTGACCGTGAAGAACAAATATTCTCTGCCCAGGATAGACAACCTATTTGATCAGTTGAGGAGGGCAAGGTATTTTTCGAAGATCGATTTACAGTCAGGGTATCATCAGTTGCGCGTCAGGGATGAAGATGTGTAGAAGACGGCTTTCAGGACTTGTTTTGGGTATTTCGAATTCCTTGTGATGTCGTTCGGTCTTACGAACGCACCGGCCATGTTCATGGACCTGATGAACAGGGTGTTTCGGCCGTTCCTGTTTCGATTCGTCATCATATATATTGATGACATTCTGATATATTCTAAGAGTCAGGAAGAGCACGAGGAACACTTACAAGTAGTCTTGGATACGCTGAAGAAGAACCAGTTGTTCGCACTGTACAAGAAATGCGACTTCTAGAAAGAGGAAGTCAAGTTCCTAGGGCACGTGATATCCAAGGAAGGCGTAGTGGTGGACCTTACTAAGGTAGTCGTCGTTCAGGACTGGAAGCAGCCTGGTTCAGTTACTGAGGTGAGGAGTTTTCTGAGCTTGGCAGGCTACTACCGATGATTCATTCGAGACTTCTCGAAGATAGCCAGGCCTTTGTCTCAGTTGACATGAAAAGATCTGAAGTTCGCCTGGAATGAGAAGGCGGAAGCAGCTTTCCAGGAGCTGAAGGACAGACTGACGTCTGCCCCTGTGCTAGTATTTTCAGAGCAAGGGGTCAAGTATACTATATACACCGATGCATCTCGCATTGGTTTAGGTGGTGTTTTAATACAAAAGGGCAAGGTTATTGCCTACCTATCGCGACAGTTGAGGAAACACGAGGAAAACTATCCTACTCATGACCTAGAGTTAGCGGCCATAATTTTTGGGTTGAAGTTCTGGAGACATTATCTCTACGGAGAGTAGTTTGAACTTTTCTGCGACCACAAGAGCCTTAAGTATATATTCACTCAGCGGGACTTGAATATGAGGCAGTGCAAATGATGGAGACCTTGAAGGACTTCAAGTTCGAGGTTTTCTACAATCCTGGCAAGGTCAACCTTGTGACGGACGCGTTGAGTCGTAAGAAGGCTATAGCATTTGTGGATCCGTTAATGATAGCAGAGTGGGATATGCTGGAGTTTGTTCGCGACTTTGAGCAAAAGCTCACGGTAGAGGAACCGTTTGAGAGTGTCGCACACGTTCGGGTGCGGCCACTTATTGATGACCGGATCATTGAGGCCCAGAAGGGCGACGAGTGGATGTCTGAGCTTCGAAAGCAAGCTAACGATGATGTGGACTCCGAGTGGAGAGTTGGTACCGATGGGGGCCTACGATACTGTGGCCGCCTATGCGTCCTAGATATTTCAGACTTGAAACAGGAGCTTCTCGAGACAACTCACAATTCGAAACTTGCGATGCATCCTGGTAGCACGAAGATGTATCAGGATATGAAGCCGTCGTATTGGTGGGACAATATGAAGGTTCATATAGCAGAGTATGTTTCACGTTGTCTCACGTGTCAGCAGGTCAAGGCCGAGCATCGCCGACCTCCTGGACTCCTTCAACCCATGCCCATAGCTGAATGAAAGTGGGACTTCATCTCTATGGACTTCATATCGGGGCTGCTGAAGACGAGAAAGGGTTATGACTCTATTTAGGTGATCATGGATCGATTAACTAAATCGGCTCATTTTCTCCCTATCAGAGTGACGAATTCTCCAAACGACTTGGCTAGGTTGTACATCAAAGAAATAGTGCGTCTACATGGAGTTCCCCTTGGAGATCATGTTAGACCATGACACGCGATTCACGTCTATCTTCTGGACTCGTATCCAGGAAGTGATGGGTGTGAAGTTGAAGTTCAGTACCGCGTTTCACCCTCAGACCGACGGGCAGACAGAGCGGGTGAATCAGATTTTAGAAGATATGCTGCGGGCTTGTGTTTTGGACTTCAAGGACAGTTGTGATGACTGCCTCCCATATGCTGAGTTCACCTACAATAATAGTTTTCAGGCAAGTATTAGCATGGCTCCTTATGAGGCCTTGTATGGGCGCCCTTTGTAGAGCACCGCATTGCTGGGCAGAGGTTGGCGACCACAGCTTGATTGGCCTGGAGTTAGTACAGGCGACCTCAGAGAAGATCGACATTATCAAGCGTCGACTCCTGACGACACAGAGCAGACAGAAGAGTTATGCCGATACGAGGCAGCGACCACTTGAGTTTGAGGTTGGAGACCATGTATTCCTTCGAGTTTCCCTCATGAAGGGAGTCCTTCGGTTTGGAAAAAAGGGGAAACTTACGCCACGGTTCATTGGCCCATTTCAGATACTTGATCGAGTGCGTGCGGTAGCATATCGTCTCACTTTGCCTACACCACTCGCGGGCATACACAACGTATTTCATGTATCTATGCTGAAGAAATACGTCCCTAATCCTTCCCACATCATCCATTGGGAGCAGGTACAGTTGAGTGATGATGCTACATATGTACTGCGTCCGACGTATATCCTAGACAGGAAGGAGCAAGTGTTGTGCAGTAAGGTGATTCCACTTGTGAAGGTACTGTGGACGCATCATATAGAGGAGGAGGTTACTTGGGAGACCGAAGCTGTAACATCTCGGATTTTCACTGTTTTAGATTTCCAAAAATTCTTAAGATTTTTTTCTATTAATCATTAGCACTCAATGTTAGTTTATACTGGGGTAGACCAGTCTACTTATGATAGGACAAAGTGCGGGCCGCCAAGCCAGATGACCTGTTTACACTTAACAACAGCCCATGTGGGCCACCCAACGAACGAGGAGGGTCAGAAAAATCTAAAAATTTAGAAAATCATGGATTTCACTGGGCTTGTGGTCCAACGTGGATTACAAACCCAATGGACACCCAGAATTAGGATCTGGCACTTGCCAAATGCACCCCACCAATGCCAGAATTGGAATCTGGCACTTGTAAATGAAATCGAGACTCCAGACTTTTCAGCCATCGAATTTCTTTTAAAATAGCGGTGAAGGTCTAATGTACTGTCCTACACCCGTCCATAAAATTTAGGACTCGATCGTGGCCCAGTAACAGTTGATCTCAAATCTGACCCGTACGACCCAACCCAATATCCGATCGTTTCTAAATTTTGCATGGCCCTTCATTGGGCTATAGACCACTTATCCTATAAGTTTCATGGCCAGGGGGGCACCAGAACTACCCCAATCACCGAAATGGTCCCCACAAGGCCATTTAACAATCGGAACCGTTTGATCAAACCCCATAATCATTCATCCATTTATTCCCAAACTTTGCATGGCCCTTAATTAGGCCATGAAGCCCCTGTCCTAAAAATTTCGTGACTAGACACCCATCAGGGCAATCCCGTTACTCTTTTAGCATAAAACCGAAGGTTTAGAGTAAGCATGACCAAATCTCCACTTTCACTAATTATAAATAGGCCACACTATGAACATAGTTAATCCAAACTCTAATCATTGCCCACGAGAAATCTCACTACCAAATTCATTCCAAAAATGCCCCGATTTTCCAAACAAGCTCTAGACTGCTCGTTGGTGGGCCGCTCGTTTCAAAAATTATAAAGTAATGTCCGTCTTACTTGGCTTGACATCCATCGCGGGAGTCGGACCTGTGTAGTGCCCAGAACCGCTTAACTTGAGCCGAAGGAAGAGTGTATGAGAAATGCAAATACCCTAAAGAAATGAGCTGGAACTTAAGTGAATTGGGTCATCCACTCTTATGCCAAGTTGAGGATTTCAAACCGTCGGTTTACGACCAAACTTTACCCGTGGAGTAAGAATATTTCCCTGCTCATATCCGTATAGTCGCGGCCCCGATCGACTATCGGTGACCGTTGAACAGACTTCTCATCATATATGTCGATCGACGCATCCAAATGGTGGGCCAATCGTATCCATACATAGATCATCGTTAGGGCTAACTATCCGACGGTGTATATCAATATGTACACCCCATAGTTGGCCCTAGAGTTTAGAAAGACCCTCTCATAAGTATAGTATAGTAAAAACCTAACACTTGGGGCCATTTTCACCAAATCTAGCATTATAAAAGGGCCTCATTTGGGGCACCCCTCTCCCCATACGAATTTTGCCCGAGAGAAAGGGAAGAGAGAAGAGAGAAAAGGGAGAAGAGAAAGAAGAGAAAGAAGGAGAAAGAGAGAGGAAGAAGAAAGGAAAGGTAGTGTTGCTAGTGGAGGTGCCAAGGAAACTTAGAACCTTAGCAAATCTCATTCCTTTCTCTCACATCCACAACTCCAAGATCCATCTCCAATCGATTGGGGAGGTAAGCACCCATCCTTTTGTAATCCTTTGTGTTGAGATAGGATTTGTATAAAATCCTAACATGCAAGTGCATTGTCTTAGGATTCCGGCCAATCACCACCTAGTTCGGCGCTTCTAGGTCGTTTCTGAAGAACTCAACGATCCATAGGTGTAGACTATTGTTCTTAGGTGGCCTAGCACCAATTTTAGTGTGGGTATAATGATTTTGAATGCTTGGATATTATATTTAAAATTTTAGAGAAACCCTAGGGGTTATATGTTTGTTGGAATTGTTTAAATGTGTATGCTTAGCTCTCAAATTTAATGTAGATCTTGCCTTTCACATGATATTATGTATGGATGATAATATGCTCATGTTTGTTTGATTCTTTCCCTCATATGTGGTGCTTCAAGTGTGTGCATGATTATTTACACTTGTACTCATGATTTCTCAAGATGGAGGAAGTGTTTAACTTCCTCACACAACCCACACACTCACAAACACCTTGTTTTCGTGATAATAATTTTGCTTGCTTGGTAGAAGTATTTGTTTTGTATGGTTGAGATTGTAACACCCCGGATTTTTGCCAACTTGGGATTAGACGTCCTTAGGCAATGGGTCAATCCTAACTCAGGTTTAAGTTCTTAAACGCTCAATTAAAGTCTCAAATCGTTCCTTAAATCATTTTCTTCACAAATCCCACCCTTCACTACCTTGTGCTTTCAATTTTTCAAAGCACCTTCGCCCTAGACACTATCTTAAACTAGTTAAGTATCATAACTTGGATCACCTCATATACAAACTCCAAAGGCCTGAGTACCACCTCGACCAGAAATCACGTAGGATTAAATTCTTTAGAAATTTAACAAAGTTAACTAAGTACTAAACTCGATTAGCCATGAAATTTGTTAGGATCGCTTTCAATACGATCTGCAAGACCCAAAAGTTGCAGAATCATTGACGCTAGGTTACCCTAAAGTTTAGAACCAAACTCATTTCCCGTCTGCTCTCGGGAATGAAACGAAACTTCGTATTAGGTCTAGATTGCACATCGTGAGTCCGATTAACTCGAAGCTAAGGAACTAGGACCGCCCCACTGGGCTTAACAATCATCTCAAAAATTAGCTCCATCCGATGTTCCACGGCCATTCGCTTCGATCCGGAGCGAGGATGTATGAAAAACACTATTCCCATTCCAAAATAAATATCTGGAATAGTGATCTGGCATCATTCGTTGACGCGTCAGTATTAAGCAACCTGACCGTCAGAATCAGACCAAATTACACCCTCGGATTAAGAAAAATTTCAGGAACATTTACATGTACTTAGAATTTCTGATCGTGGCCCACTGACCGTCGAACTGAAAGTGGTCCGCCACGTGCGATCTGGGAATCCGACCGAGTCAAAAACAAAATCCCACATAGATCCATGTGTGGTGAGCTTAAGTCTGACGTTTGGCTCAAGGAGGGCCACCAGAACCTCTCTTTTGAGCTGGAAAAGTGACGAATATCCTATATTAGCAGTAACCCTTGAACCTGAGTCTATTTTGGAAATGTTTTAGGCTATATAAGGGCCTTAGAGCACCCTCTCTCACAGCCATACGAATTTGAGTTTTGGGAGAGAGAAAAGAGAGAGAAAAGAGAGAGAAAGGCTTGGAGTTTGTTGCCGATTTTCCTCCTCCTGCTTTGGCTTGTTACACGGCCTACACCGCCCTGTTCTAGGCACTTTCCCGGCGGTATCCATCCCATTTGAAGGTAAGAAACCCTAACCCTAGGTCTGATTTGAAGTGGGATCGATGTGGGATGTGTACCGACTAACCGATTCCGCTCTTTAGGCTAGAAATCTCCCGTAGACGGAAGTTCTTCTACCCTTGCTGATTCGTTTCGTTTTCAAAGGCAAAGGTGAGGACTTTAAGTGTATAAGTTGCGGTTTTCAACGCTTTCAATGTCAGATAATGGTTGATTCATGATCTGCATGCAATTGCACATGTACAAAGTGCTTTCCGTTTCCTGTTTCGATTAATGTTGTAGAAATTGGAATTTCACATACTCTAGGTATACGTAGAAATACCGTATACATATTTTTTTTGGAAAAACGTTTGACATGTTTAATTAATGTATTATTATATGATGTATGGATAAAATACTAATTTGGTGAAAGGAATTGTTGAAATACATGTTCATGTGTAAATGCTACGTATGTTGAAATTGTATATTCTAGAAATACCGTATATGTATTTTTTTGGGAAAATGTATGACATGTTTATTTAATGTATGATTATACAAAATACGTATAAAATACTAGTTTGGCGAAAGGAATCGCCAAAATACATGCTCCCTTGTAAATGTCAAGTATGTTGAAATTGCGTATTCTAGAAATACCGCATATATGTAAAATTTGGAGATGTATTTATCATGATTATTTCTTTGTAGTAATATATTATACATGGATAAAATACTCACTTGGCTAAAGGATAGCCCTAATATATGTTTTGCTAACATACACCATGTATGTTGTAATAGTGTATTCTAAGTGTTTGTGAAAATATTTGAATGAGTATAGAATTCTCATTCGTGCTGCCATGACTAATTGTCATGGATTCATGATTGTTGTATTGGCGATACCCTTTTTGACGAAAGGATTTTCCCTAAATCACGCCACGGCCAATATACACCATATATGCTAAAATGTGTGGCCCAAGTGTTTGTGGGAATATTTGAATGAATATGGAACTTGGATTCTGCTTGCCATGACTATCCGTCGTGGGTGTACGCGTGTTATGATTGGGGCAACTCCCTAGTGAAAGGATTTGGCCTAATGCCTATGTGATCGACATATGTCATGTATGTCGATGTATGTTTGTTTAAGTGTTTCTTGAAATGTCTGAACGAGAAGTAGTTAGCAAAGTGTAATGTATAAGGGTGTTGAGATATGATTCTCAACCTTTTTTTTTTTTTTTACTATGTGTATGATCTCCTTTGATTGTTGTGTGATTAGGAATTGAACATGTACAAACTCATGCTTGTGTTGTGATTCATAACATGCTCAACTGCTTTATGATTTTAACTATGTAATGCATATGCTTAAATTTATATTTACGTTGTATGATCCGTCATGGGTGATGGGGGAGCGAGCAAGCAGTGCGTCTGCAATGACCACAGCGACCCTAAACAGATAATACCATATCTTGATTGTATGAGTTGAATCTTGATCCATTACTGCTTTATCTATCTGCAATTGATTGTGTTTGGGGCTACGATTATAGTCCAGGCAATCGGTAACGGGATTGAATTCGTGGCTAAGATTCATTTGCCACGTGGGATGTGTTTGACGAACTTGTGTCGTGCGTTGCCTGTCGGCAGTGGCTAGGCCACACGAAGTTGTTTATGCACTTCATGTCGTGCAGCTCAACGGGCGATCGTGCTAGTCGAGCTCGTCAAGTAACCCGATTTGTCTAATGTATGTTCACCATGTTTGGTCGCCTCTGCTTGAACCTAGGGTACCAAACTTACCAGTGAAATCCCTTTTAACCATGGTACCTCGATCCGCTAAGACGCATGAGCCGGGCATGGTGGTATGGGACACTGCGTGAGTCGGTTGTCGGCCTCTGGCCTGGGGTCATGTGCCTCCCCGTAGTGACCATTGCGCAACCAACCTCGTGAGCCGATTATGGTGGTATGGGACACTATATTCGAGTCGATACTTACGGCGAGAGCCGAGAAATGCAGTGAGAGACTGTGCTCGTCGACGTGGCGACGAGTCCTCCGTAGTATCTTCGAGTATACTCCAAGTGTCGTGATTGGCAATGAGTCTTTCTGACTAGAGTATGAGTTGAGCGACGGTGAGACCCGTACTCGAGTGACGGCTAGTGATTGGGCCAAGTACGGTGAGACACTGTACTTGAGTGACGGCCAACAATTGAGCCGCATACGGTGAGATCTGTATCCGCGCTGACGGGTGACGAGCCCTTTGCGATGCCTTCACTACGCTTCTCAAACCATAACATCGTATGAGATTAACTAGGATTGACGACCCTAGAATGGATCATGTTTGGGAATGATACAAGGGAGGTACCTTAGTTTCCCAAACACACATTTGAAATGGACTAATAAAAAACTTGGTAATCATGAGCATCATCGCACCACATGTGCTTTGTAGATGTGGCGCACTGAGGGAGTTAGCATTCGCGAACGTAAGATGATGTCGCTTGAGGGTGGTTTGGCAAGGGCATACAGCATCATGTCATTTCATTTCCGCACTTAACAAGAGTAGTTAGAAATGTTTGATTCAGATCTTGCTTTATCATTCTTGCATGATTGAATTGATAACATGTAACCTATGCTTTCTTGTTCCCCGAGTTGATCACTCACTCCCACGTTACGGGACGGTGTTGTACACACCAACCCATTTGTTGAGTTTCGGGTGGTGGCGATGCTTGTGAAGCGTAGTCGGACTACTTCTATGATGATAGGGGAATTCTCCTATCGTATCTCTCTGGCAGTCAATGAAGACACGATATTGTATTGATGGGGATATGGTACATGGGATAGGAGGCATTACACTTCCTCACATTTGGTATATTTTAGAAGCGCACTTGTATTTATTTAACTGGTAATGTTATCACACTCGGAGACTCATCATAAGTTATATATTTTATCTATCTATCACGGTCGTCCGCTTGCAAATTTGCTTGTCTACGGAGTATGATATCTTTGTTTTTGGCTTAATCTCACTCATGTTCAATGCACGAATACAGTCAACATTCAATCATCATTCATTTTGTTGCATAAGTGATGTTCTGGAACTCGGGAGTTGAGTTTATGTTCGACCCCTGATTTTCAGGGCGTTACAGAGATGCATGAAAATATGATATTGATGTGCTAGTTGATAACATGAGTAGTGGGCATGTTGTAGATCCCCTTCACCCTCTTGGGTTGGTCAGGAACCTCACGAGAAATGGTAGTCCCATCGGTAGAACACGCTAGGGCTAGACTCGTGAATTGGGCGGGAGTGTTCTGGTGGTTGTAGTTCGACTACATGGGTCCTTTATGCCCGATGTCATTCGTCTCACACTCGCCTGACTCGTTCGGTCTAGCCTACTGTCTGACCAACCTTGTTTGTCAACCCTGGTTGCTCGCCTATGTATGGAACCTGGAACACCTTACAACTATTGTGGCCCATTGATACCTAGACTGTAACGGGCCCACAGTCTCGTGAGCCGAGTATGGTGGAATGGGATACTGTGTCCAAGTTGTCGGCCTATGCTAGGGTACCGCCCCTCCCCGCAGTGACCGCGAACGATCCCTTCCTTTTGGCACTCCTCATATGCTTAGAGTCGGAGATGAGGAACCCGACGGGATCACAGACCGTGGGGTCTTGGCCTCACGCGTTAATGCGGCCTTGGCCTCGCAACCAACTTAGGGCATTGATATATGGGGTGTATCAGATTCCCCAATCTGCTGGATGAACGGACTTAACTAATAACTCGGCTAATACGATCGCATTGCATCGCATTAGTTAGGGTGGTGACTTGGCAGTCGAGGTTGCTCTGAGGGAGTTTTGCCATATGCGATCGTTAGATGGAGTCGCTCGAGGGAGCGTTATAGCGAGGGCATGCATCATATCATCCCGCATGCATGCATTTAAATAAGAGTTGCTAGGCGTTGATGATTGTCTGTTTTTCATTAAGTTCATATTATAATTGATGCCTGTTAAAACTTGAGACCAATAGTACCCACTAAGTTGATCACTCACTCCCACTCTGGGACGGTGTTTTAAAACACCAACCAAACCCATTCATAGATGCAGGTGACTCAAGGTATGAGGAGCCTGGTGAGGCGAGCTTCGAGGAGGAGGTCGAGCTGTCCTATTTTCAGTTGATGAGTAGTTCGCCGTATAGCTCACGTGCGAGATTAGATCTTCAAGTAGGGGTTCAGCGCACCATTCTTTTGGACATAGCATTTTTTATATTTTTGTTGGGAAACGCCTTGTGCGATCTGCTTATATTCTCTTAGACTTATATATATTTGCCCTTTTCATTTCAGTAGATTGGTTGTGATTGTGCTTCATGTTCCAAGTAATTCCAGGCTGCATATTTAAGACTGATTAAGCGTAAATTAATAAAAATATATTATAAGTGACACCCGGGAACTTGGGAGTCGAGTGTGTACATGACCCCCAATTTTCAGGGCATTACAAGATGGTATCAAAGCAATAGTTTGGAATCAATTGGGCCATGGGTCATGAACTCACTCAAGCGTCCGCTGACTTGAGAGGAAATGCAATTTAAAAAAAAAAACACGAAAATCCTAGGAACCACCTTAGTCCTTGAGCTGATGATCTTAGGAGGATGGTAAGACTTTCAAGGTTTTAGGGTTCGATAGTTAGAGGGAGTAGTAACGCTAGAGAAGGGGATCCGAGTGTCTTTCAGTGCCTCGTCCCGTTCCCGTACAAGAATTTGGGTACTTGATAGCAAGACTCAATTTGACTAGCTAGGAAATTTAGTTATTCTAGTCCACATAATCCCTAAGGGACTATTAGGCCAACTAAAATAGGTGAGATTAGGGTAAATGGAACTGTGAGAGTAACGATAAGTACATGTGTAAGGTATCGTCCCTGGAACGAGTGTATCCCATGTTTTACAATACCCTATTTAGAATGTATTCAATTAACGGTAAATCCTGGCATTTTCTTTCAAATTACACTTAGAAATTCATTATCATGGGTTTGAAAATCCCATATTACACCTTCCCACACAAGGCTCATTTTGCAAAGCCTATGAAATAAATTTTAAATCCCATCCCACACTCTCATCCCACACTCATACCAAACATGTCATTCCCAATCTTGAGTTGTGATTAGCATTGTGATCCCATTTAGTACAGCTTAATGTCACTAGCCAAACAGGCCTAAGTCTAAACTCCTCCTTTCAACTTATCTCCTTTAAATCCTCACCTTCCACCCCTTTATCCTTCAAAATTTTTTATTTACCTTCATCTTAGACACAAATCCTAAAGCTCAAGGATAAAGAACTATAAGTAAACAAAAATTTATTATAAATAGTAAAAATATAAGTAAAATAGAATTTTAACCATTAACCTGATGGAATATTATGAAATAAACATGTTATTTGGATAGATCGGCTTTGCCTACCCCAAATTCATATATGGCATGTCGAATAAATCATCCCAGTTTGTAAGTTATGGCCGTTGCAAGGTTCACCTCCATGAAAAACGCCCACCGGCGCCGCCAGTGCCCAACACTCCAGAGCATCGGTGCCACAGCGCCCGAGCCAGCGCCGTCAGCGCCCATGGTCCAGAGGTCCGGCACCACAGCGCCCAGTCCCGGCGCTACTAGCGCCCGACAGCGGGCTGCAGAGGGCCGGGCGGCCTGTTTTCTACACTTTTAAGCCCGATTTCAAAATTTTATATCTTCGTCAATATAACTCCGATTTAGGTGATTCAAAAGCCAGATTAAAGAATGACAAGTCTAGTTTAATATAAAAATAATATAAAAATAAAATAAAAATTATAATATAGTTATATTTGGAGTGAATTGACAACTATCCAAAAATTATTAATTTTAGGTGGTGACTACTTCTAGAATTTTTATAATTTATTTACAACTCCAAATGATATGAAAATTAATGAGATGACTTAAAACTTAATTTTAAATCTTCATAAAAATTTTAAAAATAATCCAGTTAATAAAAGTATAAGAAACATTACGAGTTAGGTCCCCTCCTCCCTTTCAATGTATACACGAGTGGGGCCCATTTCCCTTGCTATTTAGGAATATCTAGAGTCCATAAAATCATCTGTACTACTCTCATTACCCTCCACCATGCATTCTAAACCCTAGAGAAAAATCTCTCTCTCCTAATCTCAAAAACTAATCCCCAAACCCACTTCCTTTTCCTTCACACTATCCATCTCCTTAACCAATATCACTCCACTCTTCTTTAAAACTCTTATTAACTACCCATTTTCAACCCTTTTTCAAACCCCATTTCTTCAATCCCATTCCCCCAAAATCCTCTCCAATATTCACTTCCAAAATCTATCCTCCAAATTCCATTTTCATCCAAAATAAATAAATAAATTCTCACTCCATTCGCTCATTCACCTCCACTTCTATGCACAAAACCCATTCACTAAAACTCATTCAAAGAACCTAACATCAACCCTCTTTCTCAAATCCCATTTCAAGGAACCCATTCCAAAGGCATTCAACTACACCCAATTCTCTCCTTCTTCACCAAACCACACCTTCTTCTTAAATCTCATCCTTCTTCATCATATTCAATCCACATTCCTCATTTCCTTAATCCATTCCACACCATCCTCCTTCCACCGCCACATTCAAGCCATTTTCCCAAACCCCATTTTTCTAACCCATCTTCTTCTCCTTTACAACACCCATTCTCAATCTCACTCCATTCACCCATTTATTCTCAAAACCCATTTCAACCATTTCTCAAATCTCATTTTCTCAACTCGCTTCCTAGATTTTTCTTAACATACATTCCCCAAATCCTCTTCAACTTTCACCCACAAAACCCAACACTAATCCTCCTTCTCAAATCCATTCCCACATCCATTTCAATCCACTCTCCCAAACCCATTTTCCTTCAAAGCATTCTCATCACAACCCATCCTAAGCTCCTATCACCAATCCAACCCTAAGCCTGTTTCTTTTCCAACACTCTCTCAAATCCCTAACCTGCAACAACTCCCATCTTTTCTCCTTCCCAAAAATCTCTCCCTCTCAAGTTCTTAAAATCCATCTTCCAAACTGTTAGTGCTATGATTTCATATCTCTTTGGTTGTCAAATTTTGTAGTGCCAAAACCTATATGTCTTGTACTTCTTGTGTTTCTTGTTTGTGACTACACACTGCTTCAAGACAAGATCATGAATGAAGAATGTTTTTAAGATAAGATCATAAATGAAGAATGTTTGCAAGACATGTCATGGATGAAGTCTACAAGAATAGAAGACTTCAAGTTTTCTTCGAACAAGTTCAAGATTAGAAGACTTCATCAAGACAAGTCAAGAAAGTACCAAGCTCTAGAAAGCCGTCAACTCGATTCAAGCTTCTACTTCAAGATCATATGAGAATACAGACCTTCAAGACTTCAATGTCTATCTCACTTCAAGGTTTGTTTGACCTTAGATTGACCTTAGGTTGGTCTGTATGATAGGTCATTCTGGATACATAATTCGAATATTTTAATATACTTGGTGTGACTGTTCTAAGACCAGTCCTAGAAATCTTAAGACCAGTCCTAGGTCTGCTTCGACCAGTCTTAGGTTTCTCAGGACCAGTCCTAGGTTGTTACAGATTTTTGGATTTTCCTGGTTGTCCTTTGACCAGTCCTAGGAAGTTCTACGACTCATCCTTCGACCGGTCGTAGTCCTACGACTCGAACTCCAACGGCCTATCTCGAGTCCCACGACCAGTCGTAGGTGACTCACGACCAGTCATAGGTAGCCCACGACCGGTCGTAGGTTACCTAAGACCAGTCGTGAGTACAGTTAATCTTGTCCCGCAAAATTTTTTTGAAATCTTTGATGCTACGACCGGTCCTAGGGATCCTAAGACCAGCCAAAGATGGGATTTTTCAGGCTATAAATAATGCACGAATTTCAGAGCTCATTCATTCCGTTCCATTCAATTCAAGAGATTTAAGGCTATACTCTGAGATAAGTTGTGATTATTATTTTTAAGCTATTGTGCATATTTAATATTCCTTTTGATAGCATTATTCTATTATGATTTTGATCCACATTCCAATCTCATTTAGAAAAGAGGAATTTGTGATATTCCTTCTTCTGGGATTAAAATCAAATAGACCTTGCTCTTCTTGATTTAATTTAAAATCAATTAGACATAGAACTATTCTTTAAGTGAGTATTGGACATTGAACGACGTATCATACATCTACTCCGATTGGTTCTACTGGGCTACTTCAAAAGGAGATCCAGGTATTTTACTTTGTAATTTACTTTCTCTGGTTTTGTTTGAGATTTGCCAGAAAAATCTCAGTGTATTGGTTATCTGAGGAGAGCTAAAAAACTCAGATTGTGGGTTTTTTTGGATTGTGTAAGCCCGAGATAAAAAGACACAATTGTGAAGGTTTTGGGTGAACCTGTGAAAACCTATTTTTGAGAGTGCATGCTAATATCCCCTGTGTGAGGATATTAGGAGTGGGGTAGCATTCTGTGTGGCTATTGGCTAACAGTTGGTGAACACACAGGCGAACCACTATATATCATTGTGTTGTGGATGTGCTTGATTTCTTCCTTCATTATTGTGGATTATTTTTGTGGATGAATGTTGTAATTTTCATTTCAAGCAAGTGTGGTTGAATGGTGTAATAACTTAGGATTTATTTCTGTAAGTTATTCTTGATTTATTTTCCATATCATTTGTGATTGCTAGATTGTTCTAGAAATAAGGTTGTCCTACCATAAGCCATTGGTTTTTGGTGTAAGGTTGTCCTTAGAACTGATTTAGTATCATTCTCATATTTCATGTGCTTTGAGATTGTTATTATTTCAGCATTGTTATTTATATCTTTTATTATTCCGCTGTTTTAAGTTTTATTTGGCATTGCCCTATTCACCCCCCCTCTAGGGCATATAGCTAGGCCCTTTCACAAACCCTCACCTTCCACAACCCACTTTCAACATTACCCAAACCCTCTCCAAACTTCATTCTCAAGATCCATTCCCAAGGGTCCAACATCAAATCCCATCCTAAGGACCCATTGTACTATCTCATTCTCAATCCTTTCTCAAAAACATTCCTAGGGTGCCTCCTACAAACATTTCCCTAAGACTAAGAGTGATGGCATTCTTTACCACCATTGTCTCGTTCTTCACTATCCCGGTGGTCCTCTCCCTTATGAGGAAGAAAAGGGCCGGCTCCTGAGGAGCAGAGACCAAGCTGAGATAGCCGTAGTAAGCAGAAGGCCGATCCAAAGGGAAAGAAGCACCCCCACCCTCGTCCGACCCAGAGAATAGTAGTTTAACGTATGGATAATTAGTAGTTTGTTCGAGTCAGTTAGAATTGTTTTCATATATTGAATGATAGTTGTAACCTTTCCTGCTTTGATTAGGCAATATTTCCCTTAAGTTTGCGGTATCTAGTGATACATATAAATCCATACTGAAGAATGTAACCGGCCATGCCAATGGCATTTTGGAATTCAACGTGAATATATGGATTGAAATTCTCTTGTCACTTTGTGAATGCTTGCATGTATTGTTGCCAATAGACTAGTTATGTCTTTTCATATTAAAGTTTAACATTGGGTGTCTATTTAGGAATAATTTATAATTGTGCTAGGAATCATCCCATGATTAAACTTGATTATATATATGTATACATATATATATATTTGTTTAAGTTGTTTTGGTACAATTAAGTTAGGACCCTTAAGTAGGATTGAGTTTCATAGTTTAATACTCTATAAGCTCATAACTAGATGCGAACTATAGTAAAATGTATTGAGTTTTCCTATCCTCTTATAAACTCAAGGTTCAAACAACATTGGCGAGATGATATCCTTCATCTTTGCCTTCCTGCATCCTTATTAGCATTATTAGCACTCCAAACCACCAGAATACCTTAAAACTTTCGATTCTTCTTTCCCTGTTAAAATTTATGAAACCAAAGCGTGATTTGCCTATAACTCACTAATCATATGATCAAAACAGTAGTGTTGAGAGTAGCCTTTAGATCCTGGAAACCTTTCTAGGATAGTCGTTGATCATAGACGTCGTGGGAGACTCACCACCCACTAAAATATTATAAATGTGAGACTTGAACTTTTAATAAATTTTGAGATCTTCCCAATGTTAGGAATGATCGGACTACGGAATTATGGAACCACACATCTGCGAAGTACTCGCGGCTTAACCCAATTCTCATTCCTGGGTGAATACTAATGGACTCACTGCTTTGACCGAGCAGAAGACCAGGATCTACCAGGACTAAGAAGGAATACAACGATCTTTCTGCCCTGGTCAGACAGAGGTTCGACGTATGGGATCAAAGCCTACCACAACTATCTTTCCGTATTAGCCCAATCATAAGAGAGTAAAATATACCACAATTGGGTAAACTTTACCAACAACCACTTAGTACGATAATAATGATTTTGACATTTATTTTCAAACCTTAAATGTGAAAACTTTAAAGGGGGGTAGATCATAATGAGCTAGGGTAGCGTATTTATTATATACTCTAAAACGTATATAAACTCGAAACCAACAAAACTTAAGCAAATGAACTGGTAATATCTTTATTTATTACCCTTAGGCAATTTCGGGGACGAAATGGTTTTTAAGGGGAGTAGATTGTAACATCCTAGATTTTCACTGTTTTGGATTTCTAAAATTCTTAAGATTCTTTTTTATTAATTAACTTATAATATCACTTAATGACCATTAACACTCAATGTTAGTTTATACTGGGGTAGACCAGTCTAGTTATGCTGGGATAAAGTGTGGGCGGCCAAGCTAGATGGCCTGTTTACACTTAATAATAGCCCTTGTGGGTCACCCAATGACCGTGGAGGGTCAGAAAAATCTAAAAATTTAGGAAATCATAGATCTCACTGGGCTTGTGGTCCAACGCGGATTACGAACCCAGTGGACACCCAGAATTGGGATCTGGCACTTGCCAAATGCACCCCACCAATGCCAGAATTGGAATCTGGCACTTGCAAATGAAACCGAGACTCCGAACTTTTCAGCCGTCGGATTTCTTTCAAAATTACGGTGAAGGTCTAATGTACTGTCCTACACCCGTCCACAAAATCTATGACTCGATCGTGGCCCAGTAACCGTTGATCGCAAATCTGACCCGTACGACCCAACCCAATATCCGATCATTCTCAAATTTTGCATGGCCCTTCATCGGGCTATGGACCACTCATCCTATAAGTTTCATGGCCAGGGGGCCACAAGAACTACCCCAATCACCGAAATGGTCCCCACAGGGCCATTTAACAATCGAAATCGTTTGATCAAACCCCATAATTGTTCATCCATTTATTCCCAAACTTTGCATGGCCCTTAATCAGGCCATGAAGCCCCTGTCCTATATATTTCATGACCAGAGACCCATCAGGGAAACCCCGTTACTCTTTTAGCATAAAACCAATGGTTTAGAGTAAGCATGACCAAATCTCCACTTTCACTAATTATAAATAGACCATACTATGAACATAGTTAATCCAAACCCTAATCATTGCCCACGAGAAATCTCACTACCAAATTCTTTCCAAAAATGCTCCAATTTTCTAAACAAGCTCTAGACTGCTCATTAGTGGGCTGCTCGTTCCCAAAATTATAAAGTCATGTCCGTCTTACTGGGCTTGACGTCCATCGCGGGAGTCGGACCTGTATAGTGCCCAGAACCACTCAACTTGAGTCGAAGGACGAGTGCATGAGAAATGCAAATACCCTAAAGAAATGAGCTGGAACTTAAGTGAATTGGGTCGTCCTCTTTTATGCCAAGTTGAGGATTTCGGACCGTCAGTTGACGACCAAACTTTACCCATGGAGTAAGAATATTTCCCTGCTCATATCCATATAGTGGCGGCCCCGATCGACTATCGGTGACCATTGAACAGACTTCTTATCATATCTGTCGATCGGCGCATCCAAATGGTGGGCCAATCGTATCCATACGTAGATCATCGTTAGAGCTAACTATCCGACGGTGTATATCAATATGTACACCTCATAGTGGGCCCTAGAGCTTAGAAAGACCCTCTCATAGGTCTAGTATAGTAAAAACCCAACACTTGGGGCCATTTTCACCAAATCTGGCATTATAAAAGGGCCTCATTTGGGGCACCCCTCTCCCCATACGAATTTTGCCCGAGAGAAAGGGAAGAGAGAAGAGAGAAAACGGAGAAGAGAAAGAAGAGAAAGAAGGAGAAAGAGAGAGGAAGAAGAAAGGAAAGGTAGTGTTGTTAGTGGAGGAGCCAAGGAAACTTAGAACCTTAGCAAATCTCATCCCTTTCTCCCACATCCACAACTCCAAGATCCATCTCCAACCGATTGGGGAGGTAAGCTCCCATCCTTTTGTAATCCTTTGTGTTGAGATATGATTTGTATGAAATCTTAACATGCAAGTGTATTGTCTTAGGATTCTGGCCGATCACCACCTAGTTCGGCGCTTCTAGGTCGTTTCTGAAGAACTCAATGATCCATAGGTGTGGACTATTGTTCTTAGGTGGCCTAGCACCAATTTTAGTGTGGGTATAATGATTTTGAATGCTTGGATGTTATATTTGAAATTTTAGAGAAACCCTAGGGGTTATATGTTTGTTGGAATTGTTTAGATGTGCTTAGCTCTCAAATTTGATATAGATCTTGCCTTTCACATGATATTATGTATGGATGATAATATGCTCATATTTGTTTGATTTTTTCCCTCAATGTGGTGCTTCAAGTGTGTGTATGATTATTTACACTTGTACTTATGATTTCTCAAGATGGAGGAAGTGTTTAACTTCCTCACACAACCCACACACTCACATGCACCTTGTTTTCATGATAATAATTTTGCTTGCTTGGTAGAAGTATTTGTTTTATATGGTTGAGATGCATGAGAATATGATATTGATGTGCTAGTTGATAACATGAGTAGTGGGCATGTTGTAAATTCCCTTCACCCTCTTGGGTTGGTCAGGAACCTCACGAGAGATGGTAGTCCCATCGGTAGGACTACGCTAAGGCTAGACCCGTGGATTGGGCGGGAGTGTTCAGGTGACTGTAGTTCGACTACATGGGTCCTTTGTGCCCGAGGTCATTCATCTCACGCTTGCCTGACTCGTGCGGTCTAGCCTACTGTCTAACCAACCTTGTTTGTCAACCCTGGTTGCTTGCCTATGTATGGAATATAGAACACCTTACAACCATTGTGGCTCATTGATACCTAGACTGTAATAGGCCCATAGTCTTGTGAGCCGGGTATGGTGGAATGGGACACTGTGTCCGAGCTGTCGGCCTACGCTGGGGTACTGTACCTCCCCTCAGTGACCACGAGCGATCCCTTCCTTTCGGCACTCCTCATGTGCTTGGAGTCAGGGATGAGGAACCTGACAAGATCATAGACCCCGGGGTCTCGGCCTCATGCATTGATGGGGCCTTGGCCTCGCAACCAGCTTAGGGCATTGATATGTGGGGTGTATCAGATTCCCCAATTTGCTGGATAAACGGACTTAACTAATAACTCAGCTAAAACGATCGCATTGCATCGCATTAGTTAGGGTGGCGACTCGGCAGTCGAGGTTGCTTTGAGGGAGTGTTGCCATATACGATCGTTAGATGGAGTCGCTCGAGGGAGCGTTGTGGCGAGGGCATGCATCATATCATCCCACATGCATGCATTTAAATAAGAGTTGCTAGGCGTTGATGATTGTCTGCTTTTCATTAAGTTCATATTATAATTGATGCCTGTTAAAACTTGAGACCAATAGCGCTCACTGAGTTGATCACTCACTCCCACTCTAGGACGATTTTTTAAAACACCAACCAGACCCGTTCATAGATGCAGGTGACTCAGGGTATGAGGAGCCTGGTGAGGCGAGCTTCGAGGAAGAGGTCGAGCTGTCCTATTTTCAGTTGATGGGTGGTTCGTCGTATAGCTCACGGGCGAGACTGGATCTTCGAGTAGGGGTTCAGTGCATCATTCTTTTGAACATAGCATTTTTTATATTTTTATTGGGCAATGCCTTGTGCGACCTGCTTATATGCTTTTAGACTTGTATATATTTGCCTTTTTCATTTCAGTAGATTGGTTGTGATTGTGCTTCATGTTCCAAGTAATTCTAGGTTGCATATTTAAGACTGATTAATTGTAAATTAATAAAAATATGTTATAAGTGACACCCGAAAACTTGGGAGTCGAGTGTGTACACGACCCCCAATTTTCATTCCGTTACAGAAGCCGAGGTCCGAAAGAACTATCCTCAGCTTCTCGAGGAGTACGAATAGGTACAAATTTCGAGGATGAAAATTTTCATTAAGGGGGGTAGATTGTAATGTCTTGGAAAATCCCTTACAAAGACCCGAGTACCACCTCAGGAAAAAATAACTCAGGATCAAATCCTTTAGAAATTAGACAAAGTTAACTAAGTGCTAAACTAGATTAGCCATGAAATTCACTTGAATCACTTTAAATAAGATCTGTAAGACGCGAAACTTGTAGAATCATTGACGCTAGGTTACGCTAAAATCTAGGATCAATCTCATTACCTGGCTGCTCTCGGGAGCATTACGAAACTCCGTATTAGATCTGGACCGCACATCAAAAGTTCAAATAATACGAGATTATAGAATCAGGACCACCTTGCTGGGTGTAACACCCCAGATTTTTGCCAACCTGGAATTAGACGTCCTTAGGCAATGGGTCAATCCTAACACAGGTTTAACTTCCTAAACACTCAATTAAAGCCTCAAATCCCTTTTCAAACTATTTTCTTCACAAATCCCACCCTTCACTACCTTGTGCTTTCAATTTTTCAAAGCACCTTCGCCCTAGACACTATCTTAAACTAGCTAAGTATTATAACTTGGATCACTTTATATACAAACTACAATGGACTAAGTTCCACCTCAGACGAAAATCACTTAGGATTAAATCCTTTAGAAATGAGACAAAGTAACTAAGTGCTAAAGTAAATTAGATACGAAATCCATTTGAATCGCTTTAAATACGATCTGCAAGACCCAATACTTGTAGAATCATTGACGTTAGGTTACCCTAAAATCTAGGATCAATCTCATTACCCGGCTGCTCTCAGGAGCATCTCGAAACTCCGTATCTGATCTAGACCACACATCGGGAGTCTGAATAATAAGAGGTTAAGGACTTAGGACCGCCTCGCTGGGCTCGACAACCATCTCGAAAATCAAATCCAGCCGATGTCCCACGGCTGTTCGCTTGAGTCCGAAGCGAGAGAGTGTGAAAACCACCATTTCCTTTACAAAATAAATATCTTGAATAGTGATCTGGCACATTTTGTTTGCGGATCAGTATTAAGCAACCAGACTGTCAGAATCGACCAAATTACACCCTCGGATCAGGAAAAATTTCAGGTACATTTACATGTACTCGGAATCTCCGATCGAGATCCGCTGACCGTTGAACTGAAACTGGTCCGCCACGCGTGATCTGGAAATCCGACTGAAACAAAAACTTAATAGAATGTAGATCCGGTGTCGGTGAGCTTAAGTCCGACCTTTGGCTCAAGGAGGCCCGCCAGAAGTCCTCCGTTGAGCTGAAAAAGTTTCACTTTAGCTATAACCTAGGTGAAGCTTGTCCAGAAGTCTATTTTGGTAAATTTTTGGGCTATATAAGGACCTTAAACCCTCTCTCATGGCAGCCATACGAATTTGGATTTGAGAGAGAGAAAAGAGAGAGAAAGTGTGGGAGATGTGGGAGGAACTCCCTGCTGCTGTTCCCTACCGCTATTCGGGCTCCACCGCCTGATTCTTATCGCTTTCCCGGTGATTCCGGCGTCGTTTCTAGGTAAGAAACCCTAACCCTAACCTGTTTTAGGGTTGTAGGTTATGAAATAGCTAACCTGTTTCGTTCTCTAGGTTGCCAAACTCCCGTATACGGAAGCTTAGCGAACCTATCAACTCCGTTACGATTCTACGACACAAGGTGAGGACTTTAGGTGTATAGGTTACGGTTTTCAATGTTTTCAATGTCAGATAATGATAGATTCATGATCTGCATGCAATTGCACATGTACAAAGTGCTTTCCGTTTTCTGTTTCAATTAGAATTGTAGAATATGAAATTTCACATACTCTAGGTATTCGTATAAAATACCGTACACGTATTTTTTTTGGAAATGTGTTTGACATGTTTATTTGTCGTATGGATATACGATATATGAATAAAATACTTATTTGGCGAAAGGATTCACCGAAATACATGTTTACTAATATACACCATGTATGTAGAAATACGGTATTGTAAGAAGTACCGTATACGTGTATCTTTTAGCGATGTGTTTGCCATGATTATTTGTCGTATGATTATATAATATATGGATAAATTACTTATTTGGCGAAAGGAATCGCCGTAATACATGTTTTCTTATATACACTATGTATGTTGAAAATGCGTATTCTAGAAAATATTGTATACGTATAAATATTGGGAGATGTATTTATCATGATTATTTGCTGTAGTAATATATTATACATGGATAAAATACTCACTTGGCTAAAGGATAGCCCTAATACATGTTTTGCTAACTTACACCATGTATGTTGTAATAGTGTATTCTAAGTGTTTGTGAAAATGATTGAATGAGTATAGAATTCTCATTTGTGCTCGCCATGACTAATTGTCATGGATTCATGATTGTTGTATTGGCGATACCCCTTTGACGAAAGGATTTGCCCTAAATCACGCCACGGCCAATGTACACCATATATGCTAAAATGTGTGGCCCAAGTGTTTGTGGAAATGACTGAATGAATATGGAACTTGGATTTCTGCTTGCCATGACTATCCGTCATGGGTGTACGCGTGTTATGATTGGGGCAACTCCCTAGTGAAAGGATTTGGCCTAATGCCTATGTGATCGACATATGTCATGTATGTTGATGCATGTTTGTTTAAGTGTTTCTTGAAATGTCTGAATTAGTAGTAGTTAGCAAATTGTAATGTATAAGGGTGTTGAGATATGATTCTTAACCTCTTTTAACTATGTGTATGATCTCCTTGGATAGTTGTGTGATTAGGAATTGAACATGTACAAATTCATGCTCGTGTTGTGCTTCATAACATGCTCAACTGCTTTATGATTTTAACTATGTAATGCATATGTTTAAATTTATATTTACATTGTATGATCCGTCATGGGTGATGGGGGAGTGGAGCAACGAATGCGTGTAACAGCCCTGGCAGCCCTAAACGGATACTACCGGACCTTGATTGTATGAGTTGAATCTTGATTCACTACTACTTTATCTACCTGTACTTGATTGTGTTTGGGGCTATGATTATAGTCTAGACAATCGGTACCAGAATTGAAATCGTGGTTGAGTTTCATGTCACCATGTGAGATGTGTTCGACGAACTCGAGTCGTACTTCGGTTGGCGATAGTGGTTGGCCACGCGAAGTGCTTATGCACTTCATGTCGTTCAACTTGTTGTGCGCTTGAGCTAGCCGAGCTCGTCATGTAACCCGATTTGTCTAATGTATGTTCACCATGTTTGGTCGCTACTGCTTGAACCTAGGGTACCAAACTTACCAGTGAAAACCCTTTTAACCATGGTACCTCGATCCGCTAAGACTCATGAGCCAGGCATGGTGGTATGGGACACCGTGGTCGAGCTGTCGGCCTACGCTGGGGCTACGTGCCTCCCCATAGTGACCAGTGAGTAACTTAACTCGTGAGCCAATTATGGTGGTATGGGACACTATATTCGCGCTGTCGGCCTACATTGATAAGGTGATGAGGGAGTGGTGCAACCTTTGTGTGTAATAGCCCTGGCAGCCTCTGCAGTGACCTAGAAAATACACCATCGTCTGATATTAACTAGGACTGACGACCCTAGAATGGATCATGTTTGGGAATGATACAAGGGAGGTACCTTAGTTTCCCAATCCTGCTGTTTGAAATGGATTAATTAAAAACTCGGTAATCATGCTCATCATGCATCGCATGTGCCTGGAAGATGTGGAGCACTGTAGGATGTAAGCATGCCGCGAACGTGAGATGGTGTCGCATGAGGGAGTATGTCGGTGAGGGCATCCATCATACCTGCATTCATACTTGCATTAATCAGAGTAACTAGGAGTGTTTGATTTACTGCTTTATCATTACTGCTTGACTGTATTGATAACATGTTAACCTATGCTTTATTGTTCCACTGAGTTGATCACTCACTCCCATGATATGGGACGGTGTTCCAAACACCCACCAGACTTTGTCTGATTGCAGATGGAGACGCTACTTCTGAGGCGGAGCCGGACTTCTATGACGACGAGAATACTTCCTCGTATATGCTGTTTTCTGATGGCTTCGTGAGAGCCGTGCCTTGATTGTCGGGGCTACAGGGATGTTGACTAGATCACACTACACAACTTGGTATAATTTAAAATCATACTTGTAATTATTTAACCTGGTAACTTTATCACACTCTGGAGACCCACCACAGCTTATATATTTTATCTATCTATCACAGTCTTTCGCTTGCAAATTTAACTATCTCTAGAGTATGATATGCTGTTTTGGCTTAATCTCACTCATGTTCATTGCACTAATACCGATCACATTCAATCATCATTCATTTTGTTGCATAAGTGATGCGTCGGAACTCGGGAGTTGAGTTTATGCTCGACCCCCGATTTTCAGGGCATTACAAGATGGTATCAGAGCATGATTTGGATTAAACCGGACCTGGGTTATGGTCACACGACGCACACTGATGCACTCTGACTTAGGAGGGAGCGACGGAATGTAGAAACAGTCTTAGACATCCCTGTTCCGTCTAACGGCTAGTTCACTGAAAACGAACGCCGAAATCGAGTCTGTATTCGATCATGGTCGCACGGGTCGACCTTAAAATATTCCTAGGCCGTCTATAGATAATTCTAGATTACAATCCACCTCATCCCGACCGTTGAAAATTGGTAATGAACTTGATGAGGATAACTACTCCGAATCCCCGGAGCTTCTCTGGACTCCTCACAGAGACTTCTAGAATCCATGAGGAAGAAAGCAGAAAATAGAAATAAATTCTAATACATTCAAAATTGATTAATGAATGTCAAAAGAAAAATGAGTTCATAACCCTTTAAATAGGGATACCAAGTCATGGGAAGGAAATCAGAAATAAACTACAACTAAAACTCCTAGAATTCCCGATTTACTATAGGGTCGTGATGTCTACTAGTGTGCAAGGTTTTCAGCCAAAAATAGTAAGTGTCCTATTTGACTTCACCAAACCATTCTCCTAATTATTCTAAGCTCTTTACGCGGTGAGCGCAACTCCTAAAGCCCAACAGATGAAGAGTAATCAAACAAAAATTACTATTTTAGTAAAATGAAATTAAAACAGGGAAACGACCATCAATCGGTGGGCTTTTTCACAATTTCGGGCTGCGCAACCCGGCGTAGTAGGGTTGGTTGGCTTCATTAGCTCGTCCTACCCCAAAATCATATATTATACGTCAGATAACTCATTCCGGATTGCCAGATACATCCGATTTGATCGAAACGACTCGAAACGGAGTCGGGGGCCTCCCCACTTAAATACAAAGGGACCTAGGGTCGAACCAGGGTGCAATTGGCACCTTGGGACCATGGGGAACATGGCCTCACCGTGGCGGTGCGGCTCCGGCCAAGGCAGACCGCGGCGGGGCCGCGGTTAGGGCGGTGCACCGCCGTCCGGTGGCTCGGCTGGTGGTGGGCCGGGCCTGGGACTGGTCGGCCCGACCTCCCCTACCCCCTGGCACGTACGGTTTTGGCTGGGGTTTGGGATTTTGGGGGCTGGAGCACCCCTCTCTCTTATTTCACCACTCCAAACGCCCCAAACCCCCATTTCTGATTTTTTCTCTCAACCCATCCCCCTAAACCTTGCAATCCTCCATTTTCTTCTATAACCCACACACTCCAACCGTCCACAACAGCCCTAGCCTCATCCTTTTCCTTTTTTTCTCATGTTGGAGCTCTCATATCCCCCATTTGGAGCTCAAGTTCGGGTAAGCTCTCAACCCATCCCATCTATTCATTTTCCTTCTTCAAACCCTATCTATTGGGCCTCTACGACGTCTGTCGAGACTCCAATCCATGGAGAACCAAAAACTCCAGCCCCCCATTTACCCTTATCCTCATTTTCTATGGCTCTATTCGAGCGTGTACGGCCATTTTCTTGGAGGCCTAATCATCCATACTATGATTGGGATGTAGGCAGTTAAATGTAAATCCCGTGTTTTCTTTTCAAATTACACTTATAAATTCATCATCATGGGGTTTGGAAATCCCATCTCACACTTTTCCAACACCGGACTCATTTTCCAAAGCCTATAAAATTTAATCCCCACCCACCCTCCTACCAACCATGCCACTGCCAATCCTGAAGTCAAATTAGCAATGCAGTTCCATTTAGTACAACTTAAGATCGCTGGCCAAGTAGGCCTTTGAAATTTGGACCTAGAGCGGTGCTCCTAGATTTCGACAGACTTGACAGTATAGGAAACCCAATAAATGAATAATGTGAGCCCTAGGACCTTCATAGCTAGTATAAATAGGTGTGTAGTGCTCAAGCATAATTAAATTCAAGTTCGGGCAACTCAATTCCACTTAGACAACTTTAACCCTAAGCGACAACCAATTTCTTGTATTAGAAACCATCTAGCGTAAGTCGGCTTGATTAGGTTGGAGCGAGACCCCGTTCCTTCGTTAAATCCCCTTGGTACTCATAGGCTTCTTTAATAACTCTTAGGAAGCTTGTTTAACGTAGAACCTATTTACGCCCAGAGAAAACTTATAGATCCCTTGGATTTAATGTTAGGTCAAATCAACATAACCCTTAGAATTGCCTTCTCAAGGACTTAGTACAATCAGGAACACGGAGCAGAGACACTACCTATAAGCGAGGTATTCGCGGTTTGAATCGAATTCTCAATCCTAGTGGTGACCAATGAACTCTATGCTCTGATCAAGCAGAAGGTCGGGATCAACTAGGATTAAGAACTGATACGACAATTTTCTGTCTTCGCGAGGCAGAAGGTCCATGTATCCGATTCTGACACACTACACAACTTTCCTTCCGTGTTTGCTTAACCACTTACAACCAAAAGTTTATAACTTTGTCTTTGAGAAGTGTAAGAATATATAGCCAATAGAAATATTTCCTTTTAGGCCTAAGGAATTTCCCAAGTGAGAAACAGACAGTTAAGAATCAGGTCCCAAATCACATGCCATGTCGGCATACATATTGTGCTTATGAACGTTGAAAGATAGCATGCCTATTAAGCTAGACATGATTAAATAGGATAATTCTAGACTGTGACAAAACTCCTTGGTAGAATTAGGCATCTTGCCTCAAACTCACACCCATCTGTGATAGCCCCTTTCTATAATCCTAGGTACCAAGACTGATGTAGTGGGAGACCGCATCTCATTTCATTCAAGGATAGGTTGTAAATTACTCCTTGTTCCGATGTACGGAGTAGGACATAAATCTTAAGCCTTGAGGGTGAAAATAAGTTTTATGGGGGGTAGAACATTACGAGCCCAATCTGTTTAGGTCACCTATTGCATTTCTTTGATCTGGGTGGCGCAGCGAAAGCGTGGTGGACCCTACTCCACTGGCCCAGGATCGAAACGGTGCTCATTAACATACGCACATTATAGAAGGCCTAGCAGGTTCTACTATGAGAAACCGTTTTAGGATGATCTAGTAAGATTTGATTCCCCATTTCCTTTGACATAGATAATAACGAGGACTCTCTTAGACTAAGACCTAAAGGGCAACCTTAGAATAAACAATTTGAACCTTTCAATGATGGACATTCCCTACGTTTCTAGTGTGATCGGACTACGGAGTTACTGAAATATACAACTGCGAAACATTCGCGGCTTGACCCAATTCTCAATCCTGGGTGACTACCAATGGACTCACTGCTTGGTCAAGCAGAAGACCAGGATCCACCAGGATTCGGAAGTAATACGATGAGCTTCCTACCCTAGCCCGGTAGATGATCGATGTATCGGTATCGAGCCCACTATACCGTCTCTCCGTGTTGGTCAAATAATGAAAACAGCTATCTTACTCTAAATTGGTGGGAATTATCGTCAAGACTCCAAATAGGTAAAGAAATAAATTGTAGCAAACCATCAGGGTATGAGAAATGGATAAAGAAATAAGTTTTAAGGGGAGTAGACTAAAATGAACCAGCTAGTACATACCCTACCACGTGTAGAAACTTGGAACCAATAAGTCTTAGGCAAATAAAATAATAGAAATTTCCCTTATTACCCTTAGCCAATTTTGGGGACGAAATTTTGTTTTAAGGGGGGTAGATTGTAACACCCCGGATTTTTGCCAACCTGGAATTAGACGTCCTTAGGCAATGGGTCACTCCTAACACAGGTTTAACTTCCTAAACGCTCAATTAAAGCCTCAAATCCCTTTTCAAACCATTTTCTTCACAAATCCCACCCTTCACTACCTTGTGCTTTTAATTTTTCAAAGCACCTTCGCCCTAGACACTATCTTAAACTAGCTAAGTAGTATAACTTGGATCACTTTATATACAAACTACAATGGACTAAGTTCCACCTCAGACGAAAATCACTTAGGATTAAATCCTTTAGAAATGAGACAAAGTAACTAAGTGCTAAAGTAAATTAGCTATGAAATCCATTTAAATCACTTTAAATACGATCTGCAAGACCCAAAACTTGTAGAAACATTGACGCTAGGTTACCCTAAAATCTAGGATCAATCTCATTACCCGGCTGCTCTCAGGAGCATCTCGAAACTCCGTATCTGATCTAGACCACACATCGGGAGTCTGAATAATACGAGGTTAAGGACTTAGGACCGCCTCGCTGGGCTCGACAACCATCTCAAAAATCAAATCCAGCCGATGTCCCACGGCTGTTCGATTGAGTCCGGAGCGAGAGAGTGTGAAAACCACCATTTCCTTTACAAAATAAATATCTTGAATAGTGATCTGGCACCTTTTGTTTGTGGATCAGTATTAAGCAACCAGACCGTCAGAATCTGACCAAATTACACCCTCGGATCAGGAAAAATTTCAGGTACATTTACATGTACTCGGAATCTCCGATCAAGATCCGATAACCGTTGAACTGAAACTGGTCCGCCACGCGTGATCTGGAAATCCGACTGAAACAAAAACTTAATAGAATGTAGATCCGGTGTCGGTGAGCTTAAGTCCGACCTTTGGCTCAAGGAGGCCCGCTAGAACTCCTCCGTTGAGCTGAAAAAGTTTCACTTTGGCTATAACCTAGGTGAACCTTGTCCAGAAGTCTATTTTGGTAAATTTTTGGGCTATATAAGGACCTTAAACCCTCTCTCATGGCAGCCATACGAATTTGGATTTGAGAGAGAGAAAAGAGAGAGAAAGTGTGGGAGATGTGGGAGGAACTCCCTGCTGCTGTTCCCTACCGCTATTCGGGCTCCACCGCCTGATTCTTATCGCTTTCCCGGTGATTCCGGCGTCGTTTCTAGGTAAGAAACCCTAACCCTAACCTGTTTTAGGGTTGTAGGTTATGAAATAGCTAACCTGTTTCGTTCTCTAGGTTGCCAAACTCCCGTATACGGAAGCTTAGCGAACCTATCAACTCCGTTACGATTCTACGACACAAGGTGAGGACTTTAGGTGTATAGGTTACGGTTTTCAACGTTTTCAATATCAGATAATGATAGATTCATGATCTGCATGCAATTGCACATGTACAAAGTGCTTTCCATTTTCTGTTTTGATTAGAATTGTAGAATATGAAATTTCACATACTCTAGGTATTCATATAAAATACCGTATACGTATTTTTTTTGGAAATGTGTTTAACATGTTTATTTGTTGTATAGATATACGATATATGGATAAAATACTTATTTGGCGAAAGGATTCACCGAAATACATGTTTACTAATATACACCATGTATGTAGAAATACGGTATTGTAAGAAGTACCATATACGTGTATCTTTTAGCGATGTGTTTGCCATGATTATTTATCGTATGATTATATAATATATGGATAAATTACTTATTTGGCGAAAGGAATCGCCGTAATACATGTTTGCTTATATACACTATGTATGTTGAAAATGCGTATTCTAGAAAATACTGTATACGTATAAATATTGGGAGATGTATTTATCATGATTATTTGCTGTAGTAATATATTAGACATGGATAAAATACTCACTTGGCTAAAGGATAGCCCTAATACATGTTTTGCTAACTTACACCATGTATGTTGTAATAGTGTATTCTAAGTGTTTGTGAAAATGATTGAATGAGTATAGAATTCTCATTCGTGCTCGCCATGACTAATTGTCATGGATTCATGATTGTTGTATTGGTGATACCCCTTTGACGAAAGGATTTGCCCTAAATCACGCCACGGCCAATGTACACCATATATGCTAAAATGTGTGGCCCAAGTGTTTGTGGAAATGACTGAATGAATATGGAACTTGGATTTCTGCTTGCCATGACTATCCGTCGTGGGTGTACGCGTGTTATGATTGGGGCAACTCCCTAGTGAAAGGATTTGGCCTAATGCCTATGTGATCGACATATGTCATGTATGTTGATGTATGTTTGTTTAAGTGTTTCTTAAAATGTCTGAATGAGTAGTAGTTAGCAAATTGTAATGTATAAGGGTGTTGAGATATGATTCTCAACCTCTTTTAACTATGTGTATGATCTCCTTGGATAGTTGTGTGATTAGGAATTGAACGTGTACAAATTCATGCTCGTGTTGTGCTTCATAACATGCTTAACTGCTTTATGATTTTAACTATGTAATGCATATGTTTAAATTTATATTTACATTGTATGATCTGTCATGGGTGATGGGGGAGTGGAGCAACGAATGCATGTAACAGCCCTGGCAGCCCTAAACGGATACTACCGGACCTTGATTGTATGAGTTGAATCTTGATTCACTACTGCTTTATCTACCTGCACTTGATTGTGTTTGGGGCTATGATTATAGTCCAGACAATCGGTACCAGAATTGAAATCGTGATTGAGTTTCATGTCGCCACATGAGATGTGTTCGACGAACTCGAGTCGTACTTCGGTTGGCGATAGTGGTTGGCCACGCGAAGTGCTTATGCACTTCATGTCATTCAACTTGTTGTGCGCTCGAGCTAGCCGAGCTCGTCATGTAACCCGATTTGTTTAATGTATGTTCACCATGTTTGGTCGCTACTGCTTGAACCTAGGGTACCAAACTTACCAGTGAAAGCCCTTTTAACCATGATACCTCGATCCGCTAAGACTCATGAGCCGGGCATGGTGGTATGGGACACCGTGGTCGAGCTGTCGGCCTACGCTGGGGCTACGTGGCTCCCCGTAGTGACCAGTGAGCAACTTAACTCGTGAGCCGATTATGGTGGTATGGGACACTATATTCGTGCTGTCAGCCTACATTGATAAGGTGATGGGGGAGTGGTGTAACCTTTGTGCGTAACAGCCCTGGCAGCCTCTGCAGTGACCTAGAAAACACACCCTCATCTGCTATTAACTAGGACTGACGACCCTAGAATGGATCATGTTTGGGAATGATACAAGGGAGGTACCTTAGTTTCCCAATCCTGCTGTTTGAAATGGATTAATTAAAAACTCGGTAATCATGCTCATCATGCATCGCATGTGCCTGTAAGATGTGGAGCACTGTGGGATGTAAGCATGCCGCGAACGTGAGATGGTGTCGCATGAGGGAGTATGTCGGTGAGAGCATCTATCATACCTGCATTCATACTTGCATTAATCAGAGTAACTAGGAGTGTTTGATTTACTACTTTATCATTACTGCTTGACCGTATTGATAACATGTTAACCTATGCTTTATTGTTCCACTGAGTTGATCACTCACTCCCACGATACGGGACAGTGTTCCGAACATCCACCAGACTTTGTCTGATTGCAGATGGCGACGCTACTTCTGAGGCGGAGCCGGACTTCTATGACGACGAGAATGCTTTCTCGTATATGCTGTTTTCTGGCGGCTTCGTGAGAGTCGTGCCTTGATTGTCGGGGCTACAGGGATGTTGACTAGATCACACTACACAACTTGGTATAATTTAAAATCATACTTGTAATTATTTAACCTGGTAACTTTATCACACTCTGGAGACCCACCACAGCTTATATATTTTATCTATCTATCACAGTCTTCCGCTTGCAAATTTAACTGTCTCTGGAGTATGATATGCTGTTTTGGCTTAAACTCACTCATGTTCATTACACTAATATCGATCACATTCAATCATCATTCATTTTGTTGCATAAGTGATGCGTTGGAACTCGGGTGTTGATTTATGCTTGACCCCCGATTTTCAGGGTGTTACACTGGGCTTGACAACCATCTCGGAAGTCGAAACCATATTGTATTCTGGGGCTATTCACTTGAGCCCGGAGCGAGGAGTGTGAGAAAACCTGGTTTTCTTTAGAAATTTAACTAAATTTAAGTAATCTGAGACTTGATGTTTGTGGGCCAAATATAAGAAATCAGACTGTTAGAATCTGACCCAAATACACCCTCGGATCAGGAAACATTTCTCATACAGGTCAGTGTACTTGTGACCCTGATCGAGTTTCTGTGATCATTGAACTGAAACTGGTCCGCCACGTGTGATCTGGAAACCCGATTGGAATGAAACCTTAACTTGACCTAAATCCATAGTCAGTGATCTTAAGTCCGACCTTTGGCTCTAGGGGGGGCTCCAGAAGTGCTCCGTTGAGCTAGAACAGGTCCGCTTTGGACATAACCTAAGTATACATTGACCCTGGGTCTATTTTGGATATGTTTTAGCCTATATAAGGACCTTAAACTCTCTCTCTCATTCAGCCCATATGAATCTGAAGAAACCCTAGGAGAGAAAAGAGAGAAAGTGTGAGAGAAGTAGGAGGATCTCCCTTATACTCTACCCTGCCACTATACAAGCTTAACCACCTCTTTCTAATCGCCTTCCCGGCGATTTCAGCTTCGTTTCTAAGCAAGAAACCCTAACCCTACTCTGATCTAGGGTTATGATCATTGCAAATGATGAAATAGCTAATCTATTTCATTCTGTTGGTTGACAAATTGCTATACACGAAGACTTAGTAAATATACCGAGTTCATTGCGCTTCTACGGTGTAAGGTGCGGACTTTAGACGTATAGGTTACTGTTTTCAAAGCTTTCAATGTCAGATAATGATAGATTCATGATCTGGATGCAATTTCACATGTACAATGCGACGTTCGTTTTGCATTTTAGTTACATATGTGAATTATGGTGTATAGTGTATTCTGTATATTTGTAGAAAATACCGTATACGTATAAATTGTGAAAGTATGTTTACCATGATAAATTACTGTATGTACATGTTATATATAAGGGTAATACTTGTTCGGCGAAAGCATTTGCCCTAATACATGTTTTTGCTAATATATGTTATGAATGTTAATAAGTGTATTCCAAGTGTTTGTGAAAATGCTTGTAAGAGTAAGTGCTTAGATGATTGGGCTTTAGGTAGGTGTTGAGATAGGATTCTCAACTAACTTAGAGATGTATATGATTTTCTCCATGTTGGTTGTTTAATTTAACCGCTTACTTATGAAATATGTGTTGTATTTCCTGTTTATATTGTGCTTTATAACATGCTTTATGACATGCTTGTTAACATGCTTGAATTACTTTATTTATTCTGCTTTACTCTACATGCTTCTGGTTAAAGATTGATTGTGATTGGGACTATGATTATAGTCCAGACAATCGGTAGCAGACTTGAGTTTGTGGTTGAGATTCATTCACCACGTAGGATGTGTTTGATGAACCCGAGTCGTACTTCGGTTGACGACAGTGGTTAGGCCACGCAAAGTGTTTATACACTTCATGTCATTCAGCTAGTTGTGCGCTCGTGCTAGTCGAGCTCGTCAAGTAACCTGATCTGTCTAATGTATGTTCACCATGTTTGGACGCTACTGCTTGAACTTAGGGTACCAAACTTATCAGTGTAACCCCATTAACTTTGGTACCTCGATCCCCTAAGACTCATGAGCCGGGCATGGTGGTATGAGACACTGTGGTTAAGCTGTCGGCCTACGCTGGGGCCACGGGCTTCCCCGTAGTGACCAGTGAGCAACCCAGACTCGTGAGCCAAATACGGTGGTATGTGACACTGTATTCGAGCTGTCGGCCTACACTGATTGGTGACGAGCCCTTTGTAGTGACCTCGAGCATACCCTGAATCTGCGAAGAGGCGACGAGCCTTCTCATAGTAACAGAGTATAAACTAGGCCTGTATTGATAAGGTGATGGGGAAGCGGTGCAACGAGTGCGTGTAACAGCCCTGGCAGCCCTTTACGACGACCTAGAACTGCATCATCATATGAGATATCTAGGACTGACGACCCTAGAATGGATCATTGTTTGGGAATGATATAAGGAAGGTACCTTAGTTTCCCAATACTGCTATATAGAAAGGACTAATAACAACTCGGTAATCATGTTCATACCGTACTGCATATGCCTGAAAGATGTGGAGCACTGAGGGATGAAAGCATGCCGTGAACGTAAGATGGTGTCGCACAAGGGAGTATGTTGGTGAGGGCATGCATTATTATCGCATCTCATCCTTGCATTAATTACAGTACTTAGGAATGTTGATTGTACTGCTTTATCATTACTGCTTGACTGAATTGATACCATGTTAACCTGTGCTTTATTATTCCACTGAGTTAGCTACTCACTCCCACGTTACGAGACGGTGTTCTGGACACCCACCAGACCCTGTCTTAGATGCAGGTATTGACGAGACGCAGGAGGCTGAGCCTGATTATTATGATGATCAGGAGTTCTCCTACATGCAGTTCTCTGGAGGCTACGCTTGGGCCATTCAGATGACGGAGCTACAGGGTGTACTGTTATAGTTGTACCATTTTTGGCATTTTGAATTTTTGAAACAAATATATGTATATGGTGACTCAGTAAGGTGTTCATACTTTAGAGACCGATTGTGACGTTTTTTTGTCTTTATATACATGTAGATACATCTTTCAGTCTTCCGTTTGTGGTTTATAACTTGATATAGAGTATGAATTACTGCTTTGGTATAATCTCACTCATGATTATTACACTAACACAGAGAACATTCAATCATCATTCTCTATGTTGCATAAGTGATGTTTTGGAACTCGAGAGTTGAGTTGCTACTTGACCCTCGAATTTCAAGGCATTACACGAGTACCACAAAAAAAAATCAGATTTTCATGTATATTTCAACAAATTGGAAATTTCATCTAGCAAATATATACAATATGATACGAATAGGCATTAATAATCATTTTAGAATGCACATGCAAGATCAAATTTCATTTTGTTAAACCTGCTTTTGTCGAGTGGTTTAGTGAAATATCAGCACGTTGATTCTCAGTAGGGATATATTCCAATGATATTACCTTTTCTTCTACTAATTCTCGAATATAATGAAATCTAATATCAATATGCTTAGTACGAGAATGCTGAATTGGATTTTTCAAAATATTTATGGCACTGGTATTATCACAATATAATAACATAGAATCTTGTTTAATTCCATAATCACTTAGCATACATTTCATCCAAACAAGCTATGTATAAGCATTACTAGCTGCGATATATTCAGCTTCAGCTGTTGAAGGTGATATAGAACTTTGTTTCTTACTAAGCCAAGAAACAAAACAGTTTCCAATATAAAAACAACCACCACTGGTTGATTTTCTATCATCAAGATTACCAGCCTAGTCAGCATCCGAGTACCCAGCTAATTGAGTACTAATTTCATGTGGATACCATAGACCGAGATTAACAGTGCTAGCGACATAGCATATAATTCGTTTGACAGCAATCAAATGCGATTCTTTAGGTTCAGACTGATATCTTGTGCAAATACTAACACTTAGAACAATATTGGGTCTACTAGTAGTTAAATACCGTAAACTACCAATCATACTCCGATATAATTTCAGATCCACATTTTTACCTTCAGAATCTTTTGAGAGTTTCAAAGTTGTACTTATACGAGTATCAAAATTCTTACCATTCTCAAATCTAAATCTCTTAATCAAATTCATAGCTATTTAGATTGAGAGATGAACATTCCATCAGGTCGTTGTTGTACTTGTAACCCAAGGAAGTAATTCAATTCCCTAACCATGCTCATTTCAAATTAAGATTCATTAAATCTACAAACTCAATAGTCATGTCAGTACAAGTAGATCCATAAATGATATCATCTACGTAGATTTGAACCATTAAGATATCTTCGTTATGTTTCTTAACAAATAATGTTTTATCAACACTTCCCATCTAAAAGTAATGACAAAGTAAAAACGTAGTCAATTTCTCATACCATGCTCTGGGAGCTTGTTTTAGACCATAGAGAGCTTTTTTAAGACGGTATACATGATCAGTAAACTTAGGATCTTCAAACCCTGTAGGTTGTTCAACATAAACGTCTTCATGTAAATCACCATTTAAAAAGGCACTCTTTACATCCATTTGAAAAATTTTAAACTTTTTAAAGCATGTCATGGATATAAAAAGTCTGATTGATTCAAGACGAGCAACTGAGGCAAAGGTTTCATCATAATCAATACCTTCAATTTGAGTGTACCCTTGTACAACTAATCTTACCTTGTTTCGAATAATATTCCCAAGCTCATCAGACTTATTTTTTAAAATCCACTTTGTTCCAATAATATGTTTATCTTTAGGTCTAGGAACAAGATACTAGACATCATTTCAAACAAATTGATTAAGTTCTTCTTGCATTGCAACAATCCAGTTTTCATCAGCAAGAACTTCTTTTACGTTAGATGGTTTTATCGGGGATGTAAAACATACGTAATTACATATATCCTCAAGTTGTCTACGGGTACGAACACTAGTGAGAGGGTTTCCAAGAATCTGTGTGGTTGAATGATCTTTAACAGTCCTCAGATCAGAATCAGTCTGATTAGATGAAGTATCAGATTTATCTATTACAAGAACTTCATCATTATTTGATCTTAAGACTAGTGTGTTCAAGTGATCATCAATGACCACATTAATGGACTCTTGAATTACACCGGTCCTTTTGTTCAGTACCCTATAAGCTCGACTATTTAAAGAGTATCTTAAAAAGATCCCTTCATCACTCTTTGTATCAAACTTCCCAGATTTCACGATCTCCTAAAATATAGTACTTGCTGCCAAAAACTCGAAAGTATTTGACAGTAGGCTTTTTATCAAACCACATTTCATAAGCCGTTTTATTATTAGCTTTACAACTGTAAACCCGGTTTGTGATGTAGCAAGCTGTATTGACTGCTTCAGCCCAAAGATTCTTAGAGAGCTTCATACTATTCAACTTGACATTAGCCATTTCTTGAAGCACTATTTTTTCTTTCAACAATACCATTTTGTTGAGGAGTATTGGGCATTGAGAATTCATGTAATATTCCCTGATCGCTACAGAACTTCTCAAAACCGCTATTCTCAAATTCAGATCCATGATCACTACGAATCTTACTGACTTGAGAACTCTTTTTAGTTTGAATCCTTTTGAGAACCTTTTTCACTTCTTCAAGGGTTTCTGATTTGTTCCTTAAGAAGACAACCCATGTATATCTGGTAAAATCATCCACTATTACCAAGATATATCTTTTACCAACTTGACTTTCTATCCTTGTAGGTCCTACAAGATCCATATGGAGAAGCTCGAGTGGTCTTGATGTGGTATTGAAATTCACCTTTTTGTGTGAGTTCCTTGTTTGTTTGCCAATCTGACATTCACCACATATTTTATCCATTTTTTGTAGTTTGGGTAGACCTCTTATAAGTTCTTGCTTGCTCAATCTATATAGATTTCGGTAGTTTACATGTCCAAGACGTTTATGCCATAAATCAGTCTCGTCTATATGGACCATGTAACACAATTGATTAGATGAGCTGGACTCGCTTACAATATAGCAGTTTTCAGACATTTGTCGTCCAGTTAATATTACCGAGCCTTTGTTATTTAGTATCTCACAGCTTTGATTAGAAAACCGTACACTATGGTTATTATCGCATATTTGAGATATGCTTAGAAGATTATGTTTCAGTCCTTCTACATATAAAACATTTTTAAACAAAGGAAGGTTATAGAGTTGAACCGTACCTTGGCCCATAATCTTGCAGTTGCTGCCATCACCAAAGGTGACTGAACCATCAGTCATGTCTTTGAGATCGGTGAATAAACCTTTATCACCAGTCATATGCCTTGAACATCCACTGTCTAGGTACCACTTAGAATGGCTTGTTGCTTTGAAAGCAGTGTGAGCAACCAAACAAGTGACCTTTGGAACCCATTTCATAACCATTTTGGGTTTAGGTGGGTAGTTGGTCTTCTTTCGTTTGTAAGAATTATAAGTATGACCTATTGAGTTAGACTTTAGAAGCTCCTTAAGTAAATCAACTATTTTTTCAGCCAAAGGGTTTTGGTTTTGTTTTTTATAGTTGAAATAATTACTTTTAGGTTTTTGAAAAGATTTAGAGTTTTTAGAAAACATTTGATCTTTTCCTTTTGAGTTTAAGGTCTCTCCCTTTATAAACTTGGGAGGAGTGTTCTTTGGTTTAGGAGGAATATTCTTATCATAGCCCAGACCGGATCGATCGCCACATTTTCTCGAACCTGATAAGAGTTTTTCTAATTTAGGATCACCTTGGGCATATTTCCAGGTTTCCTTTAAACTCAAGAGAGAGGAGACTTCATGTTTTAGTTGTTCGTTTTCAGATTTAAGATTTTCATTTTGGGAGTTTTTAAAATCCAAATCGCATTTTGTCTTTTCAAAACAGTCTAAAATATGGGACTTTTCTAAAACAAGAGATTCATAAATTTTTGTGAGTTTAGAAAATTTCTCTTTTTGAAGTTTCAATTTCACATCAATTTTACAACTTTCCTTGTATAGGGCATTGTAGGGATCTTGAAGATCATCTTCATTTTCACATTCACTATTCAGATTTTCTTCACTTGTAGAGTCATCATTATCTGAAAAAGTGAATTTTGCTAGAGTCATAAGGGATTTAACTTCATTGCCTGACTCGTTTTCTGAATCTTCTGATTCAGAAGAGACTTCAGAATTAGAGGACTCATCCCAAGTAGCCATCATACTTTTCTTTTTCGACTTGCCCTTAATTATTAAGACATTTGTTAGCCAAATGCCCATACTCATGGCAGTTGTAGCAGTGACTGTCTTTCAATGACTTTCTTGATTTAGTCTTAGGTTTCTTTTTATCATATGCTTTTTGAAGATCAACCCTCTTTTTTACTTTTAAAAATCTTATAAAACTTTTTTGCCAAAAAGGCCATATCATCTTCAGAGTTTAACTCATTTTCATGAAAAACATTTTTAGAAGTTTTTAAGGGAATAAATTTACCTTTTGGAGCTTTAAAGGTTAACTCATAAGTCTGTAATGAGCCAACTAATTCCTCAACCCTCATATTGTCCGTATCACGAAATTCCTGGATTGCGGTTACTTTAGAATTGAACGTTCAGGAAGTGAGCGTAATATTTTAGCACATATCTTGCTTTCAGGGATTTTATCACCTAGACCCCACATAGAGTTTACAATGTCATTCAATCTGGTATAGAAGTCTATAAATATTTTATTTTCTTCCATACATATTTCCTCAAATTTAGTTGTGAGGATTTGTATCTTAGATTTCTTGACAATTGAAGTACCCTCGTGTGTCATTTCTAATATATCCCAAGCTTGTTTTGCAGAATCATAAGATATAATTCTTTTGAATTCATCCGGTGATAGTGCACATGTAATTACATTTAGTGCTTTAACATTTGCACTACTCTCACTTTTCTGAAGTGTGGTCCAAGAAAAATAAGCCGTTATTTTTATTATTTTTGAACCATCAATACCAGTCACTTCAGTGGTAGGAGGGGTCCATTCATTCACTATGGCTAGCCACACATTTTCATCCATAGCTTTGAGGAAGATCCTCATCCTGGCTTTCCAATAGGCTTGCCATCAAAAGGTGGAGGCCTAGTGACTGAAAGGCTATCAAAATTTGACATCTTATATAAAGCTTAGATCGTTAGCTCAAGAAATAAATCCAAGAATAAGAATTAAAAACCATCTATTTGGTTTTGATACCACTTGAAATGGCCAAGCTATATGTCCTAGAGGAGGGTGAATAGGACTATGCCAAATCTAAAATAATTACAGCAGAATTTAAATAACAAGATAGCCAAATAAAGTAAATTAATTCACAATACTGAAATGAATAGAAACCACAATAAATAAGAATTGAGAGATTGATACAAAAGTTATTCTAAGGACAACCTTACACCAAAAACCAAAGTTTATGGTAGGACAACCTGATTTCTAGAAAAGTCTTTGTATCAAGAACTCAAACTTTAGAGGAATAAATAAATTGAAACTATTACAATGAATAGAATGCAATCTCAAATATTGATTGTTCTTAGGACAACCATGCACCATAAAAATGGCAGGGCAACCTTACAAGAACAATTAAAGAAACTGAAGCTCAAACTTAATAAAGGAATAGATAGAAATAAATTGCTGAAATTTAAATCTAAACTATTACAATATTCCCACTGAGCTTGAAATAAAATGATTACAACATTCACAACCACATATACATTCCTCACCTGAATAATTAATGATATGAAAATAAAGCACACATCCACACAACACAAAGAATTATAGTGGTTCGCCTGTGTGTACACCAACTGTTCAACAACAGCCACACAAAATGCTACTCCACTCCTAATATCCTCACACAGGGGATATTAGCGTTCACTATCAAATAGGTTTTCACAGGTTCACCCAAAACCTTCACAATTGTGTCTTTTTCAAAGGGCTTACACAATTCAAAAACCCTCTTTTCTGAGTTTTCTTGGCTCTCCTCAGATAACCAATACAATGAGATTTTTCTGGCTTAACCTCAAATAAAACCAAATAAAGTAAATTACACAAATTGTTAAATACCTATTTTTCTTCTTTGTTGTAGCAGCCCAGAAGAACCAAGTCGGAGTAGAGATTTGAATGTCAAAGTTCAATATCCAATACTCACTATATAATGGTTCTAGATACTAATAGATTTTAAATTAAAACAAACGGGCTAGCTTGAATTGTTTTTTATTCCAGCAAAAGAAAAATAAAACTTCCTCTTTACAGATTAGATTGGAATATAAGAAACAAAATCAATTAAGAAAGCTAAAGAAAGAAGATATTAAATATGCACACTTAGCTTAAACGGAGCACAGATTTATCTCTCAGAAGGCCAAATTAAATTGCTTGAATGATCTATTTTATTTTGAGATTTGTGCTCTATTTATAGGTGAATAAATCACGTCTTCGACTAGTCGTAGGTCTAATAGAAGTTTGAAAATTTGGGCGCAATAAGATAACATGGTTTCACGACTGGTCGTAGGGCACCTTCGACTGGTTGTAAGACACTTTCGACTGGTCGAAGGTCACACACGACTGGTCGAAGCTAAGGGCAATTCATCGTTGTAGTTTGAGTCGAAGGTCTACGACTGATCGAAGAACCAGTCAACACCGTTCCTACAACTAGTCGAACAGTCCCCAGGACTAGTCGAAGCCTAACAGAAAATTTCTAAATTTTGCAACAAACTTACGACTGATCCAAGAAAACCTTAGACTGGTCGAAGTAGTCCTAGGACTAGTCGAACAAAGTCCAGGACTAGTCTTAGAATAGGCCAAACTCTCTTATATAAAATATATGAATTATGTATCCAAAATGGCCTACTTTAAAGGTCAACCTACAGTCAGTCATACCTCAATAGTGAAGGACGAACTTAAAGACACGTGACCTTGAAAGTAGTGAAGCTTGAAGTCTTGATGTAGTTCAAACTTGAGATCTTGAAATTGAACCTGAAAGCTTCTTGCATTATCCTTGTCTTTGAATTAAGTCGAACAAACTCACTTGCTCGACTCTTGACTTGTGAGCAATGCTTGTCCATCAAAGTTGATCTTCACAGATGCAAGCTTCCTAATGGTGTCTTTGACACCATAAATTTGACAACAAAAAGGGCTATAAACAATAGCACTTACAAGACTGAGCCTCTCGATATGATGGACGGTTCAAATTGTCCATGTGGGCCATGATGGTGCCAGCAGACGGTTGCTCTATTCGAGCTTAGATTTTCTCTCTTGGATGATGTGGGTCAAATCACATTTGACCCGACTTCATGTTCAGTGAACTGCCGATGCACATGTGTTGTGCAGGTTAGAGATCGGCTGTGGGGCCCATAGTGATGTTTTGAGAAATCTACTTCATCCACTCGTTTTGTCAGCTTCAAGTGTAAAGCTCATATCCTGGTATGTACCATTCCTTAGACTTTCGCAATCCTCTCCGTCGAATTTCGGCTAACTACGACCTATAATCAACATTTACATGTGACCCAAAGTTCCATCCTATCGATCAAAGTCGAGTTGACCTGAGACTTATACCCTTGCGACCGCGCCGTTGCCGCGGTTCCAACGCTGTATCTCACGCATTGATGCGATACCCAGGCTAGGAGTTGTGGGCCCGCATCTATCTCGAAGAAACGACGCACATTTGCAAGTCTCGAGAAGAGAATCTGTATAATCTATCAAATTAATCCCATCAATCAATCAAGTACAACACTCATATCTCTCTTACCCAAAAGTCAACACAACCATACCTCTCAAGTACACCCATCACTCACCCATCATACCCATCCCTCTCCCCTTACATCGCCTCTCTTTGTCTCTCATTCTCCACCCATTCTCCCAAGCACCAAGAGAGAGCCAACGTCTAAACTTTCCATGAGAAGAGCCAATTGTGGCCCACTCCCTACCACCCTATCTCCCATCCTAGCTATCCAACCTTCATCAACTTCCATCAAAGGGAGAGCTTAGGAGCTTAGCATTCCAAGGAGCCAAGAAGGAGCGAAATTAGTGGGTGTTTTGTAAGTTTAGATTACAATTTTTGTGATGAACCAAGTGGGGCCTACCGATTGATGCTATGGATCCCATTTGGGACCCATCTTGATGTTTGTATTAGAAATGCTAGGCAGGCTCATAGTGACGGAGCCCTCCATCAGTCATTTTTCTTCTCTTCCTCTCTATCTCTCTTTTTCCCTATCGATGGCCCACCTGAAATAGCGGTGAAGACCGCTTGAGTAGAAGTTGGAATATGTCAATATGTCCTAGAGGGGGGTGAATAGGACTTTTTAAAGATTTATGAGCTATTTAAAAATCCTATCACTCTAATCCTATCATGTATGCATTTTTCAGGATTACTCAAATGTAACTCTACTCGCTTCCAAGCCAAGTAGAGGATCCAATCACAAACTAATCAAGATATAGCAATATGCAACTTAGTTTATGTTGGATGTGACTGTGTGTGTGTGTGTGCGAGATATGATCAGATATATGAATATAAATGCATTGTCATGAATCACACATAGAGAAAGCAATCACAAACACAGTCATTTTATAATGGTTCGACGATAAGTCTACTCCACTCCCGGCTGTCGCACTCAAACCTTGAGTGTACCGAATTTCACTAAGGAGGTTTCCTAGGGTTCACCTCAAACCTAAGGTTTTAAATCAGGTTCACCTTCAACCTTTACAAGGAGGTTTCTACTCAGTTCACCTCTAATCCTAGAGTTTTATTGGTTCACTCCTAACCAAATGTTTATGCTCTCCATAAAGCAAGGGTCCACACAACGCACCTAGAGGTTTCTACTCGATTCACCTCTAACCCTGGAGTTTTACTGGTTCACTCCTAACCCGATGTTTATGCTCTCCACAGAGCAAGGGTCCACACAACGCACCCACAGCGTACACTCCCGCCGGAGGCCTCCTTGAGGACTTCAAAGGGTGAGAACCACTTAAGACTCAATCCTAGAAAGGAGTGATCGCAAGTGTCCTCCTGGACTCTAAATACTTACAGATAAGTTGATGAGTCCCGTTAAGCACAACGCCGAAGATCTCCTCCTCCTTGTTGACGAAGAGTCTTCTACTTCCTTGATCCACAACATAAAAGATATACAAAGACTAGGCTTGAGGTTGGGTCAAGGTAGAGATGGAATCCTACTCTCTAAAGGTTTACCTATAAGGAAGGTAGAGTAGTTCCACTCTCATGCATTCAAGGCATCCCAACATAAGGATTTGTCATTAAGGTATTAGCTGGAGGATCCTTGAATGCGAAAGTTCATTCCCCAATCCACTCTATTGAATATCAATGGTGAGGGTGGATTGGAGGATGAACTCCCTCGAGGGAAAAGCCTTTAGGTATAGGATATAAATTGAAACACTAAAAAACTCTCTCTACTTTCTCTTACAACAACAAAAGACAAGTCCTTTATAAATAGGCAAAAAGTTCCAACGGATATAAAACGGTCACATTTATGACGGAGTTCGATATCATCAAGCAGGTTCAATATCATCGAGCGTATACTCTCGATAGCATCGATGGTCTGCTCGATGACTCGGACTCGATGTCATATGCTTTTGAAACTCTTTGCCAATTGGTTGATGAATCGAAGCTATTGTCAATATCATCGAATTTCAAACTCCGATTTCATCGATGACAGGTTTGATCCATTGACACACGAAAAATAAGAGAGACTTGACTTTGAGATATTTCAGGTTTTCATGAATGATCGGGGGAACTGTCGAGGTCATCGGAATTTGAATGTCGATGACATCGATATCAGAGTCGAGGCATCGATAAATCTAGCTGATTTATCTTTGAACTTGCTGGACAGATTATGGCTTTGTTCGATGCAATCGATCTGGTGTCTATATCATCGATATTTGAATATCGATTAAATCAAAGGGCCCCCGATCATAGTTAAAAACAACTTGAAATAACTGCTATAAGAAATGCACGCCCACAGTCGATATCATCGATGGACCTCTGATCTTATCGATATTTAATTTCAGATCATATTGGACAGTCATTGATATATCGAAGGAATTTGAGATTTTCATTAAAAAATAGGGGCGCTGGAAATCAGCCTATCGATCTTATCGAGCCCCTCTCGATGGTCTCGAGTTTTGAATATCGATGATATCGATATGTGTATCTATACATCGATAATTCGTCCAGATAAGTTGTGAAGTTGCTGGACATCTTTAGTGCTTTTATTGATGATATCGACATGTGTATCGATATATCGATAAATCTGTTCAGATGAATATTTAGTTGTTGGACATTTTGGTCCTCTTATCGATAATATCGTTAAGGTATCGAGGACATCGACAGTGCAGGTCGATCATATCAAGGGTTCTTCGATAAAATCGACAAGGCGAGAAAAACTTAGAGATTTTCCTGTTTTGCAAAAAGTTTTCTCTCTTTAAAAACCCTAAGATGTCTATCTTGCTTTAAGGGTTTTAATCACCTGGTGTTTTGGGACATGGGATGTGAGGCTTATGATTTACCTATTGCGAGCTTCCACATATCCAGTTGAGGCAGATGCTTGAAATAATCATCCTATCAAGTTCTGCAGCCAGTCTGACTCACCACACACGTAACTTGACAAACTAGGGCACTAGCAGGTGCACTTTCAATCTCCCCCTTTGTCAATTATGTGACAAAATATCCAAAAACATCCTAGAATACTTCTAGACACACCCTAAATTGTGTGTACATGCCTTTACACAATTTTACAATTTTTCTACCCCGTGTACACATTCTAGAAGTATCTGCTCCCCCTTTCTTCAAAACTCCCCCTTTCTTGTAGCTGCTCCCCCTTACACCTGCAACAATATTGGATATACAATTTTCCACTCGGGGTGTTTTAAACTGTTCTCCCCTTTTTGTCAGTCATTGGCAAAGGTATAGCAAGTGATATTGACTAAAGTGTTAAAGCATATGCGAGAACTATCAGGCAGAAGCAAATTATTGATGTTGTAAAAGTTAACGCATTTTAGCCAAACATTAATCACAGAATGAATGCATATTAGATGAGATATAACAGTTTTCAATCACATGCAAACCATAACATGATAAACCAGGGGGAAATTAACACACATATGGCAATAATGATAAGAATTCTATTCAGCCATATCCAAAACAAGATTAAAGTTATCTGATTATCCAAAATAGACTGCCCAAGATTAGCAGCAAATTAACAGTTATCCCCCCCCCCCCCCCCCAAAAAAAAAAAAAACGTAACACTAAGCCCCAAAAAAATGGCATTTGATTAACGCGACCAGCTTCTACCGTCTTCTCGAGTCACCACATGTGAGTAAATCAACAACTTGCTAATTTGTTTGTTGGAGAGAATCAACTTTTTCTTCAATCACGGTGAGACGTCTCTCACAATTGTGAAGTCGATCCTCCATGCTCGCCATACCGTTCAGCAGGTGACGTTCAAGATGATGATTTGGCGGTTTGTGATTGACTCCGGACTCAGTAATGGTGTTCGATTGGATCCCCATGGATATGATGGAGGAGCATATGGAGCAGCCGACTGCAGGGGAGCACTGTTCTCAGGAGGAACTGAAGGAAGGCAGAGCTATTGTGCTACCTGAGCTGAATCACTGTCAAACCATTTCTCTGGATAGACTCTATCAAATGAGGCGGGAATACCAACATGATGAGGTAATTTACAGATGAGCACAGGAAAAGCTAGTGTACCCTGATGATTTCCTTGAATGACCCAAATTAACTGTTTAAGAAGAAGTGTTGGAAGGCATACCTGAACTACCTGATATACATCATATAATACATTTAACATAAAGGGTGACAAATGATTACCATGCACATCACACGATAGACATTGGACCCGAAGATGTCATGAAGGATTTTAAAAGTGGATCCAAGATGCTTGAAATGAAGGGAATTATCATCATTCCGAGAGATAGTAGTACCCTAACATAGTGCATGAGTTATCTCACCCCAAACACCAAGACTGTTTAGATTCCGATTGGTAACAGGAATGCGAGTGACTTGAAGGTCTAAAAGGTTACTCAAGGTGATGGGAGTGATGTGCTTGGAGTAATGCAATAATTCTACTTGGATGCAAGGTGGATCAACACATATAACCTGAATTTTACTGAGGAAGTCTTGGATCACTCCCATTCGATAGGTACCACCAAGATTTAAAATATTTTGCCATCCAATTACTTCTAGAAGGAGGTCCACTCCAAAAGACTTAATGGAGCTATTAAGAACCAGGCATTCAACAACGGTGACAGGATGTCTTACTGTTGGTATGAGTTGATGCATACTAGGTTGCTTGGCTTTCCCTTTTGAAGACTATGAAGGAGTCTTACCTTTTCCTTTGTTCATGCTTTTTCAGAGTAAGAGACAAGTAAAGATAGGATGGACAGTAAGAGAATCCAAAAAAAAAAAAACTTTGGAAGGAAGGACAAAATTCTTCTCTTAAAGATCCTGAAAGTATCCGACCAAACGCAAGCTAGATTCAGGAGTGAAAGGACAATACCAGTTTGCAAGAAGCTTCCAGAATTATTGATGGACTTTCGGCCGAGGATTCGAGCAAAAAAACAGTACAAAGCTTTTTCAAGAAAAATAGTGATTTTCCCCTCGATTCCCTTTTTATCAGCCGGCAATTTTCAATGCTATCGAACCTTACTTTCGATTGTATCGATGATCCTCATTCGAGGTTATCGACAATAGTTTCGATGATAGTTTCAATCGTGTGGCCTTCCACATTCTGAAGAGATGTCGATGATATCGATCGATTTATCGGGAATGACAGATCAATAGGTATTTCGAAGAGAAATATTTTTCTTTTTCGACCCTTCAAGTATACTTTTTAGTGTTTCTATGAATTAGTAGCATACTTAGCAAAATTATGGACAATTACTGTACATATCAAAAATTATAAACATTTGAATGTTTATATATCATTTGACGAACAACAAAATTACATCATTTCAGCAAATATCTAGATCTAGATGCATGATCTAGAATTGTCTTCCTTTGCTCAGTGTTTCTCAATGTCACTCCTTTCTTTTCCTATAATAATGTAGCAGTGGTTGTTTGTACGATGACCCTTAATTATTGATTTTCCTGATTGGTCTAGGATATTGCATTCATCTTTGTTGAATTTGACCACGTGTCCATTATCACAGATTTGAGAGATGCTTAACAGATTATGTACTAGTCCTTTTATGCAAAAAGCATTCTCATTTTTAAGCAAATCAATTCCTCTTATCATTCCTTGTTCAATTACATTAGCAATGGCCCCATCTCCATAGGTGACTGTCCCTTTATGAAAATTTTTATAGTTGGAAAGAAGGGATTTGTTACCTGTGACATGTCTTGAGCAGCCACCGTCAAGGTACCATTTGACCTCATTGCCTAGTAGACGATCTGAATGTGTAACAAGGTAATTTGTCTTTTCCTTAAACATCCACTTTGTGACAGGAGTTTTACTTGTGGTAGATTTGTTCATCTTATCCGATTTGTCCACATGACTTAATGACTCCTTCATCCTGTCAACTAGCACAAGTGGTGATGATTGCATATTTCTTTTGTTAAGCTCATAAACTGTCTTACCATTTTTGTGACGAGCTAAGATAGGTCTGATGTTACTACTAGAGGCAACATATTTTCCAAAAGGTTGTGCATTATGTTCAGTTTTTGTTCTAGCTTTTCCATAACCTAATCCCTTTTTGTCCTCTCCACATTTTCCCATGCCTAAAAATTTTTCTAACTTCTCACCACTCTGTGAAAACATACAGTTTTTCTTGGCAATTTTTTTGGACTCTTCTAGATTAAGCAGGAGTGTGATTTTCATTTTGAAGTAGCGAATTCTTGTCTTTTAATTGCTCAACCTGTTTGTTTAGTTTTTCAGTCTCAGATTTAAGGAAGGTATTAATTCTCTCAAGTCTATCATTATCTGAGTAATGTTGCTGTAAATCATTGATCAGATGTGTATTGATTTCTACAGTTTTGTCCAAATCTGTTTGCAGCAATTAGTTTTTATTCTCAGATATTCTCAGTCTTTTAGCCACTTTGATGCTATGGATATAAAGCTGATTGTAAGCATCTTGTATCTTATCATTTTCTCCTTCTTCTTTTTCTTCGTCAGATTCCTCATTGTCAGATGGAAATGATTCTGTGACTTGCTGTTCTTTTTTGTTCTTAGATTCAGTGGGAATGATTGAAGCAGTGGAGACCATAAGAATTTTCAATGATTTCTGATCTTCATTGCTTTCTGAGTCACTAGATTCTGAATTTGACTCATCTGTATTATCCCATGTAGCGTCCATTGCCTTGCCATTAGTTTTTCTATTTGGGCATTCGGTAGATAGGTGTCCGGCATTCGGTAGATAGGTGTCCATACTCTCGACAGGCGTATCATTAAGGTTCTTTGGTTTTTCTACCAAATTTGTCTAAAGGGAGTTTGTTGTTCACCTTTCTTCCTCTAGAGGGACGGCTGCGATTCTTTTAAAAGAATCTTCAAAATTTTTGTGCAAGCAAAGCCACTTCTTCATCTTCATCTTCCTTTTCACTTCCATTGTCCTTATGTATTGTTTTCTTTGAAGTTTCTAGGATAGTGTTTTTGGATTTTTGGGATTGAGTGAAGTGTAGTTCAAAAGTTTGTAGGGAACCTACCAGTTCTTCTACTTTCATTTCGTCTATGTTACTACACTCCTCTATTGTTGTTACCTTGGGATTAAACCGTTCCGGTAGGGATCTTAGAATTTTTCTACAAATTTTCGGTACCGAAACTTTCTCACCCAATCCACCCATGGAGTTGCAAATAATGTTTAGCTTTGTAACGAACTCCATAAATGTCTCATGCTCTTCCATTCTGAGATTTTCGAACTGTGAAGTCAAGAGTCATAGTTTGGATCGCTTCACAGTACTTGTGCCTTCATGGGTTGTTTCCAGTAGATCCCATGCTTCTTTAGATGTCCCACACATGCTTATTTGATTGAAAATATCTTGGGACACGGTACAGTAGATGGTGTTCATAGCTTTAGCTTCAGAAGTCTGTTTATCTTTATCAAACGCCGTCCACATCTCTTTGGATTTGGGTTTTGTGATAGTTGGCCACTATCCAATACAACTTGATCCGTTGGTGGCACATATCCATTTTCAACTATATCCCAAACACCATGATCCAAAGATCTCAGAAAGTAGTGCATCCTAGCCTTCCAGTATGCATAATTTGAGCCGTCAAATACTGGAGGCCTGGTGACTAATGAGCCCTCTCCTTTGGCCATATTCCCAACTTCAGTCAAGATCACTCTCTAGGCAGTGAAGCCCTTAAAGAGAGACCTACTCTGATACCAATTGAAATAGCGGTGAAGACCGCTTGAGTAGAAGTTAGAATATGTCAATATGTCCTAGAGGGGGGTGAATAGGACTTTTTAAAGATTTATGAGTTATTTAAAAATCCTATCACTCTAATCCTATCATGTATGCATTTTTCAGGATTATTCAAATGTAACTCTACTGGCTTCCAAGCCAAGTAGAGGATCCGATCATAAACTAATCAAGATATAGCAATATGCAACTTAGTCTATGTTGGATGTGACTGTGTGTGTGTGTGAGATGTGATCAGATATATGAATATAAATGCATTGTCATGAATCACACATAGAGAAAGCAATCACAAACACAGTCATTTTATAGTGGTTCGACGATAAGTCTACTCCACTCCCGGCTGTCGCACTCAACCCTTGAGTGTATCGGATTTCACTAAGGAGGTTTCTCAGGGTTCACCTCAAACATAAGGTTTTAAATCAGGTTCACCTTCAACCTTTACATGGAGGTTTTTACTCGGTTCACCTCTAACCCTGGAGTTTTACTGGTTCACTCCTAACTAGATGTTTATGTTCTCCATAGAGTAAGGTTCCACACAATGCACCCAGAGGTTTCTACTCAGTTCACCTCTGACCCTGTAGTTTTACTAGTTCACTCCTAGGATATAAATTGAAACACTGAAAAGCTCTCTCTGTAAGTGCTATAGTTTATATCCCTGTATGTTGTCAAAATTAGTGGTAACAAAAACACTGTTATATAACTTGCATTAGTGAAGCTCTTTCTAAAGTTCAACATTCATAACAAGCAAAGCTCACAACAAGTCTCTTTCTAAAGTTCAACATTCATAACAAGCAAAGCTCACAACAAGTGAAGATTACTAGTACAAAGATCAACCTTGACTTCAAGTATTGCTCTCAAGACGTGACTCAAGAATGCAAGACTACAAGAAGAGTATAAGGCAGTTCTTATAGAACTCAAGACATTTTCAAGGTTGAGCTACATCAAGACTTCAAGGCTTAAACTTCAAGGTCACTTGTTCCTAATATTTTCAATGTCCTTACTTCTTTATTGAGGTTTGAATGACCATAGGTTGACCTTAGAAGTAGGCCATTTTGGATACATAAGTCATATGTATATGACACTTGTTTTTGGGTCGTTTGGGACTTGTCCTAGGCTTTCTTCGACTAGTCCTAGCTCTCGCTCGACCACCCAAGAAGTTCTTCGATCGGTCGTAAGGTTGTTACAAATTTTGGATAAAATTGTTAGGCTTCGACCAATCGAAGGAGGTCTTCGACGCCGAAGGAACAAGTGTCGACTTCTTCTACGACCGGTCGTAATTCTTCGACTCAAAGTCCAAATGATAATTTACGAGGTCTTCGACTGGGCCGAAGAAGACCTTCGACTCGACCCGACAGACCACGACTGGGCCGAAGGAGGCCTTCGACCGGGCCGTAGAACGGTCAAAGCTTATCGCGCCCGATTTTTTTCAAATTGTTATTTCTTCGACTAGTCGAAGAGCTCCTTAGACCAGTCGAAGATGCGATCTGCTCACCTATAAATAGAGTACGAAACTCAGAAGAATTGAAGCAATTTTATTATTCCATTTTAAGCCAATCTTCGTCGAACTTCTGAGAAATAATTTTGTGCTCCATCTAAGCTAAGTGTGCTTATTTTATATTCTCTTTCTTTAGCTTTGTTTAATTGATTTTGTTTCTACTATTCCAATCTAATTTGATACGAGGAATTGTTATTCCCTTTCTTTGGAATCAAAATCAATTAAGGCAAGCCCTAGTTGGTCTAATTTTAAAATATATTAGAACTAGAACCATTATAATTGAGTACTGGACATTGAACTTGAACATTCAATCATCTACTCTGATTTGGTTCTACCGGTCGCTACAACGAAGGAGTTAATCGTATTTTACATTTAATTGTAAATTCCTTTCGCTTTGGTTTCTTTCAAGATTTGCCGTAAAAATCTTGTTGTATTGGTTATCCGAGGAGAGCCAGAAAACTCGAAGGGGTTTTTTTTTTATTGTGTAAGCCCACGACAAAGACACAATTGTAAAGGTTTTGGGTGAACCTCGTGAAAACCTATTTTGTGAGTGAACGCTAATATCCCCCCGTGTGAGGATATTAGGAGTGGAGTAGCATTTTGTGTGGTTGTTGTTTAACAGCTTGGTGAACACACAAGGTAAACCACTATAATCCCTTGTGTTATGGTTGAATGGTTTACATTTCTAATCTTTAATATTTATTTGTGGGATGTATGTGTGGTGGTGAATGTTGTAATCATTTAATTCAAGCATTGTGGGAATTTTGTAATAGTTTAGAATTTACTTTCAGCTATTACTTTATCTGCTTAAAATTCAATTTCTTTTAAAGTTGTTCCAGCAAGGTTGCCCTGCCATTTTTATGGTGTATGGTTGTCCCTAGAACAATACATTTGTGATTATAGTTTATTTCAATTTGTGCTTAATTTTGTATTCCTCTTTGGTTTGAGATTTTATACAAAGATCTTTCTAGAAATAAGGTTGTCCTACCATAAACTCTGGTTTTTGGTGAAAGGTTGTCCTTAGAACAACATTTGTATCAATCCCTCAAGATCAGATTTTTGAGGTTATTTTACTTTCCTGCATTGTGATTTATTTTGGCTATCATATTCATTTTAATTCCGCTGTTATAAGTTTTATTTGGCATAGTCCTATTCACCCCCTCTAGACTTATAGCTAGGCCTTTTCAAGTGGTATCAAAGCCTAATAGCTCGTTCTTATTGCTTTTTATTAGGATTTATTTCCGAAGCTAACGATCTAAGCTATTTAAAAAAGATGTCAAATTTTGATAGCCTTTCAAACCACGAGGCCTCCACCATTTGATGGCTCCAACTATGCCTATTGGAAAGCCGTAATGAGAATCTTTCTAAAATCAATGGATGAGAGTGTGTGGCGAGCCACAAGTTGACCGAATGGAAAACTCCTACCATTGAAGTAATCGAACCGACGGTTCAAAAACTATGTCTCAGTACCGCTTATTATTTATGGACCACTCTTCTAAAAGTGAGTATAGTGCCAATGCTAAAGCACTAAATGCAATTATTACAAGCACTATCACCGGATGAGTTCAAAAGAATCATATCCCGTGATATTGCGAAACAAGCCTGGGATATACTAGAAATGACACACGAGGGTACTTCAATTGTCAAAAAGTCTAAAGTCCAACTCCTTACAACCAAATTTGAAGAAATTCATATGGAGGAAAATGAGATGTTTATGGACTTTTACACTAGACTAAATGACATTGTAAACTCAATGTGGGGTCTTGGCGATAAAATCCCGTAAAGTAAAGTGTGTGCAAAGATATTACGCTCACTTCCCGAACGGTTCAATTCTAAAGTAACCGCGATCCAGAACTTCGTGATACGGATAATATGAGGGTAGAAGAACTAGTTGGTTCTTTACAAACCTATGAGTTAAACTTAAAGCTCCTAAAAATAAATCAATTGCTCTAAAATCCTCTAAATGTTATTCAGAAGAAAATTCTGATTCTGAAGATGATATGGCTCTTTTGGCTAAGAAATTTTACAAGATTTTTAAAAGCAAGAAAAGGGTTGATTTCCAAAAATCAAACGATAAAAAGAAGTCTAGATCAAAATCTTGAAAATCTTTGAAAGATAGTCAATGTTACAACTGTCAAGAATATGGGCATTTGGCGAATAGATGTCCCAAAAAGGACAAACCCAAGAAGAAGAGTATGTTGGCTACGTGGGATGAATCATCTGATTCTAAAGCTTCTTCTGAATTAGAAGATTCTGAAACTGAGTTAGGGAATGAAGTTAAAGCACTTATGACTCTAGCTAAATTCACATTTTCAGATAATGACTCAACAAGTGAAGAAAATCAATAGTGAATGTGAAAATGAAGATGATCTTCAAGATGCTTACAATGCCCTATATAAAGAAAGTTGTAAAATTGTCACAAACTTAAACTTCAAAAAGAAAAATTTTCTAAACTCAAAGAATGTTTTGAATCACTTGTCTTAGAAAAATCACAAATTTCAGATTGTTTTGAAAAACAAAATGCGATTTGGAATTCAAAAATTCTTTAATTATTGATTTGAAATCGAGATTGAAAATCTCAAAAAGGAAGTATCTTCTTCTAAGTCAAAAGGACACATGGAAATATGCCCAAGGTGATCCAAAGTTAGAAAACTTTTATCCTGATCAAGAAAATGTGGCGATCTATCCGGGTTGGGCTATGATAAAAATGTAACTCCTAAACAAAAGTATACTCCTCCTATGTTTGTGAAAGGAGAGTCCTCAAACTCAAAAGGGAAAAATACTTATCAAGGTTTTTCAAAAAATTCAAAAACTTTTCAAAAACCTAGAAGCAGTCATATCAACTTTAACCATAAATGAAATCCACTAGCTGAAAAGATAGTAGATTTACTCAAGGAGCTCCTAAAATCTAACTCTTTAGGTTATACTTATAACTATAAACAAAAGAAGACCAACTATGTTCCTAAACCCAAAACTGTTATGAAATGGGTTCCAAAAGTCACCTGCTTGGTTGCTCACATTGCTTTCAAAGTAACAAGTCATTCAAAATGGTACCTAGACAAGTGGATGCTCTAGACATATGACAGTGACAAAGCTTTATTCACGGATCTAAAAGATATGACTCGATGGTTCACCACATTTGGAGATGGTAGCAACCGCAAGATTATAGGCCAAGGTACGGTTCAACTTTTTAATCTTCCCGTATTTAAAAACGTTTTATATGTTGAAGGCCTAAAACATAACTTACTTAGCATATCTCGTATATGTGATAGTAACCATTGTGTTCGGTTCTCTAATCAAAACCGTGAGATACCGAATAATAAGGGTTCAGTAATATTAACGGACGTAGAACGTCCGAAAATTGCTATATTATTAGCTTAATCCAAACTCATCTAATCAAACATGTTACATGGTTCATACAGACGAGACCGATTTATGGCACAAACGTCTTGGACATGTTCATTATCGAAATTTATATAGATTGAGCAATCAAGAACTTATAAGAGGTTTACCCAAACTTCGTAAATTAGATAAAATATGTGGTGAATGCCGATAGGCAAACAAACAAGGAACTCACACAAAAAGGTGAATTCAAATACCACATCAAAACCACTCGAACTTCTTCACATGGATCTAATTGGACCTACTAGAACGGAAAGTCGTGGTGGTAAAAGTATATTCGTAATAGTTGATGACTTTACCAGATACACTTGGGTAGTCTTCTTAAGGGATAAATCAAACCCTTGAAGAAGTAAAAAGTTCTCAAAAGGATTCAAACCGAAAAATCTTCTCAAATCAAGAAGATTCGTAGTGATCATGGATCCAATTTGAGAATAGCAATTTTGAGAAGTTCTCAGATCGATCATGGAATATTACATGAATTCTCATCTCCCAAAACTCCACAACAAAATGGAATTGTGGAAAGAAAGAATAGAGTACTTCAAGAAATGGCTAATGTCATGTTGAATAGCATGAAGCTCTCTAAAAATCTTTGGGTCAAGTCAGAATACAAATTTTGCTATATTATTAACCGAGTTTATACTAGCAAAGATAATAATAAAACGGCTTATTTAATTATGGTTCAACAAAAAGCCTCATCACAAATACTTTCGAAGTTTTTGGCAAAGAAATGCTATATTTTACGTGATCGTGAAAATTTGGAAAATTCGATACAAAGAGTGATGAAGGGATTTTTCTAGGATATTCTTTAAATAGTCGTGCTTATAGGGTTCTCAACAAAAGAATGGCGTGATTCAAGAATCTATCAATGTAGTCATTGATGATCACTTAAATAAGCCAATCTCTAATTCAGATAATGATGAAGTTCTAATCATTGATAAACCCGATACTTCATCAAATCAAACCGAACTGATTTGAGGACTATTAAAGATCATCCAACCACTCAAATTCTTGAAACCCTCTAACCGGTGTTCGCACCGTAGACAACTTGAGGATTTATGTAATTATGTATGTTTTACATCCCAAATAGAACCATCCAATGTAAAAGAAGCTCTTCATGATGAAAATCGGATTGTTGCTATGCAAGAAGAACTTAATCAATTTGTAAGAAATGATGTTTGGTATCTCTTACCAAGACCTAAAGATAAACACATCATCGAACAAAATGGATTTTCAAAAATAAGTCGGATGAATGTGGAAATATTATTAGAAACAAGGCTAGACTAGTGGTACAAGGTTATACTCAAATAGAAGGAATTGATTTTGATGAAACTTTTGCACCAAAAAAAGCGCCTTGAATCTATCAAGGCTATTTATATCCATCGCATGTTTTAGAAAGATAAAAATATATCAAATGGATGTGAAAAGTGCTTTTCTAAATGGCGATTTACATGAAGAAGTATATGTTGAACAACCAATGGGTTTTGAAGATCCCAAAAATACTGATCATGTGTATCGGCTTAAAAAGGCACTTTATGGATTAAAACAAGCACCTAGGGCATGGTATGAGAAACTAACAAAATTTCTTTTAAGTCACAATTTTCAAATGGGATCTGTTGATAAAACTCTATTTGTTAAAAAACATAATGATCATATTTTAATAGTACAAATTTATGTTGATGATATCATCTATGGATCAACTTGTACTAACTTGACTACTGAGTTTGCAGACTTGATGAAATCTCAGTTTGAAATGAGCATGGTTGGGGAATTAACTTATTTCCTTGGTTTGCAAGTTAAGCAGCAACCTGAAGGAATATTCATCTCTCAATCTAAGTATGCCTTGAATCTAATTAAGAGATTTGGATTCGAGAATGGCAAGAATTTCGATACTCCTATGAGTACTACCCTGAAACTCTCAAAAGATACTAATGGTAAAAATGTTGATTCAAAACTTTATCGGAGTATGATTGGTAGTTTGCTATATTTAACTGCTAGTAGACCTGATATATCTCTAAGTGTTGGTATTTGCGCAAGATTTCAATCTGATCCAAAAGAATCTCACTTGATTGTTGTTAAGCGGATTATTAGATATGTTGCAAGTACTATAAATCTTGGTCTCTCTGGTATCCTCATGAGACTAATGTTCAACTTTGTGGTACTCGATGTTGATGGGCAATGGTAATCTAGATGATAGAAAATCAACCAAAGTTGGTGGTTGCTTTTACATTGGAAATTGTTTAGTTTCCTGGTTTAGTAAGAAACAAAATTTATATCACTTTCAACAAATTAAGTTCGAGTATATCGCAATTGTAATGCATGTACACAACTTGTTTGGATGCAACGAATGCTAAGTGATTATGGAATTAAACAGATTCTATGTTATTGCATTGTGATAATTCCAAAGGTAATAAATATTTCAAAAATCCTATTCAAGATTCTCGTATTAAGCACATTGACATTAGATTTCATTATATTCGAACCTGGTAGAAGAAAAGTTATATCTCTCGAATATATTCCATCAAGATCGAGAGTCGATATTTTCACAAAACCTCTTGATAAAATCAAGTTTAATAAGATGAAATTTGATCTTGGCATGTGTATTTCAAAATGATTATTTATGCCTATATGTATCATAATGTATATATTTGGTAGATGTAAATCCATTTTCTTTAAAAAATTGTAAGAAATATGTAATTTTGGACTTCCTTCGACCTGTCGAGAGTATACTCGACTAGTCGACCTTCGACCTGTCAGAGATACCTACGACCGTAGATCTCTAAATCACTTAAATTTGGGGATTTTTTGCCTTCTTCCTCATTTCATCTTTTCTTTCTAAGCCGAGCGTCAACCTGTCGAACCCACCATTTTCGTTCTTAAAGGTTAGTGTTCCATTTATGTTTTTCTTACAAATCAGTGTCTAGATTGCTTTCTTGTCTATCTTGAAGCTTTCTATTTAGGATTTCATTGAGATTTGGGGATTTGATTTTAAAAATCTGTTTTGAGTAAACCCTTTTCTCAATCTCTTGCATTTCCTTATTTCCTTATTATTGTTATTGCATATGGCTTCTAGAAGTCAAAAATCTACTTCCCGTGGTCCTTCTTCTTCTTCAAGATTGACCAAACGTCATCTTCTTGAGCCTACTAATGATCCATCCGGTGTTATAGACCTTAGAGCTCGTAATGTTATTGTTGAACATCCCGTTGATGTTAATCATATTGCTCCTTTTGATATCCTTCCTTTGCTTGAAGCTGTAGGTTGGGTTAACTTATTGCATTGGGGTGGCCTCGCATACCGGTCCATTGCTATATCCATGTTTACATGTATTAGTGACTTCTCACTGGATAATTTAACTTTTAAAATATCTACTAATGAAGGGCCATTTGAAATTGATCGTCATTTAATTTCACCCTTATGGATATTCCAATTGAATGATGAGGGTATTCCTATTCATAATTTGACCGATAAACCCTCTCAGATCCGAAAAAAGAATGCTCACTAGAGACTTGTGTAACATGGATGTTCACCGGACTAAAAAGGGGATGCGCTTCCCGCAAGGTATTTGTTACCCAAATACGCAGTACTTCACGTAATCTTTGTGTCTAATCAGATCCCTGGCCGTAATAAACCGACTTGACCTCATTTATGGTACGTATTATTCATGCTATTTCCAAAGTGGTACTCAGATTTGTCTCCGCCATCCTTAATGTCATTTCATTCTTCGCTTTCGACTTCATCCCTGGTCATAGTGACATCCCTTTTGGTTATTTAATGACCAGTATTAGCTACACATATGTTGGTCGATATGCTACCAATGAGGCACCTATCCATCATTTGATTTTCAACAACTCTAATCTCAATAAGATGAAGTCGAATTACTTCCGAACAAGGTGGTGATGGTAGAGGTGCCGGTCATGAAGAAGCTGTGGGATGATATTAATATGGATGATATCTTTGAAGAACTCGGATTCTCGATTCAACAAATGATCCAGATTTTACACCATCGATTTTGATGCACGCCTAAGTGCATTGAGGGAAAAGTTGAGAATTTGAATGAAAACGGAAAACATGTCTCGTTACTCGTGATTCTCAATTCAAGTACATGCGGAAATACCTTAGGCGATTGAACAAGGGCATGCACCAACTTGATCCCTCTATTCCTGCTCCGCATCTTCTAGTTCTAATTCTGACTAGTTTATATGTTTTTTTTTTTGGTTTGTAATAACTTTAAATCTTCGCACTTTGTCATCCAATTTGGAGTTGATTCTATTTTTCTTTTATGCTGGATTGTGACAAAAAAATGCTTATTTTGAGTTGACAGTTTGTGTTTTACTGCTATTATCTCTTCTCTCATCATATTTCCTCTTACATATCCCTTTATATTGTTCTTTTCCTTGTCATATTGTGACAAAAAGGGGGAGAATGGTTATGTTACTTAAGGGGAGTATGTTTGGTAGGGGGAGTAATGTTGAGTAATGTTGATTTAATAACTTGCTAAATGTTACATGTTGATTTAACTTGCAGGTAAGCCTGAGTTAATTGGTTTATGTTGCTTTAACTACTTTGATTATATCTTGTTATGTGTTTTGTCACTAATTTGACAAAGGGGGAGATTGTAAGTGCTATAGTTTATATCCCTGTATGTTGTCAAAATTAGTGGTGACAAAAACACTGTTATATAACTTGCATTAGTGAAGCTCTTTCTAAAGTTCAACATTCATTCAACAAGTCTCTTTCTAAAGTTCAACATTCATAACAAGCAAAGCTCACAACAAGTGAAGATTACTAGTACAAAGATTAACCTTGATTTCAAGTATTGCTCTCAAGACATGACTCAAGAATGTAAGACTACAAGAAGAGTACAAGGCAGTTCTTATAGAACTCAAGACATTTTCAAGGTTGAGCTACATCAAGACTTCAAGGCTTAAACTTTAAGGTCACTTGTTCCTAATATTTTCAATGTCCTTACTTCTTTATTGAGGTTTGAATGACCATAGGTTGACCTTAGAAGTAGGCCATTTTGGATACATAAGTCATATGTATATGACACTTGTTTTTGGGTCGTTTCGGGGACTTGTCCTAGGCTTTCTTCGACTAGTCCCTAGCTCGCTTCGACCACCCAAGAAGTTCTTCGATCGGTCGTAAGGTTGTTACAAATTTCGGATAAAATGTTAGGCTTCGACTGGGCCGAAGGAGGTCTTCGACCGCCGAAGGAACAAGTTGTCGACTTCTTCTACGACCGGCCGTAATTCTTCGACTCAAAGTCCAAATGATAATTTACGAGGTCTTAGACCGAAGGAGACCTTCGACCGATAGGTGACTCTACGACGACCCGAAGGAGGCCTTCGACGGTCGTAGAACGGTCAAAGCTTATCGCGCCCGATTTTTTTCAAATTTGTTATTTCTTCGACTAGTCGAAGAGCTCCTTAGACCGTCGAAGATGCGATCTCGCTCACCTATAAATAGAGTACTAAACTCGAAGAATTCAAGCAATTTTATTATTCCATTTTAAGCCAATCTTCGTCGAACTTCTGAGAAATAATTTTGTGCTCCATCTAAGCTAAGTGTGCTTATTTTATATTCTCTTTCTTTAGCTTTGTTTAATTGATTTTGTTTCTACTATTCCAATCTAATTTGATACGAGGAATTGTTATTCCCTTTCTTTGGAATCAAAATCAATTAAGGCAAGCCCTAGTTGGTCTAATTTTAAAATATATTAGAACTAGAACCATTATAATTGAGTACTGGACATTGAACTTGAACATTCAATCATCTACTCTGATTTGGTTCTACCGGGCTGCTACAACGAAGGAGTTAATCAGGTATTTTACATTTAATTGTGTAAATTCCTTTCGCTTTGGTTTCTTTCAAGATTTGCCGTAAAAATCTTGTTGTATTGGTTATCCGAGGAGAGCCAGAAAACTCGAAGTGGGTTTTTTTTATTGTGTAAGCCCACGACAAAGACACAATTGTAAAGGTTTTGGGTGAACCCGTGAAAACCTATTTTGTGAGTGAACGCTAATATCCCCGTGTGAGGATATTAGAGTGGAGTAGCATTTTGTGTGGTGTTGTTTTACGCTTGGTGAACACACAAAGTAACCACTATAATCCCTTGTGTTATGGTTGAATGGTTTACATTTCTAATCTTTAATATTTATTTGTGGGATGTATGTGTGGTGGTGAATGTTGTAATCATTTAATTCAAGCATTGTGGGAATTTTGTAATAGTTTAGAATTTACTTTCACCTATTACTTTATCTGCTTAAAATTCAATTTCTTTTAAAGTTGTTCCAAAGAAGGTTGCCCCCGCCATTTTTATGGTGTATGGTCGTCTCCAACAATACATTTGTGATTACAGTTTATTTCAATTTGTGCTTAATTTTGTATTCCTCTTTGGTTTGAGATTTGATACAAAGATCTTTCTAGAAATAAGGTTGTCCTACCATAAACTCTAGTTTTTGGTGAAAGGTTGTCCTTAGAACAACATTTGTATCAATCCCTCAAGATCAGATTTTTGAGGTTATTTTACTTTCCTGCATTGTGATTTATTTTGGCTATCATATTCATTTTAATTGGTCGATGAATCGAAGCTATTGTCGATGTCATCGGATTTCGAACTCCGATTTCATCGATGACAGGTTCGATCCATCGACACATGAAAAATGAGAGAGACTTGACTTTGAGATATTTCAAGTTTTCATGAATGATCGGGGGAACCGTCGAAGTCATCAGAATTTGAATGTCGATGACTTCGATATCAGAGTCGAGGCATCGATAAATCCAGCTAATTTATATTTGAACTTGCTGGACAGATTATGGCTTTATTCGATGCAATCGATCTGGTGTCGATATCATCGATATTTAAATATCGATTAAATCGAAGGGCCCCCGATCGTAGTTAAAAAAAACCTGAAATAACTGCTGTAAGAAATGCGTGCCCACAGTCGATATCATCGATGGACCTCCGATCTTATTGATATTTGATTTCAGATCATATTGGATGGTCATCGATATATCGAAGGAATTTGAGATTTTCATTAAAAAAAAAAAAAGAGCGCTGGAAATCAGCCTGTCGATCTTATCGAGCCGCTCTCAATGGTCTTGAGTTTTGAATATCGATGATATCGATATGTGTATCGATACATCGATAATTCGTCCAGATAAGTTGTGAAGTTGCTTAACATATTTAGTACTTTTATCGATGATATCGATGTGTATCGATATATCGATAAATCCGTCCAGATGAATATTTAGTTGCTGGACATTTTAGTCCTCTTATCAATAATATCGTTAAGGTATCAAGGACATCGACAGTGCAGGTTGATCATATTGAGGGTGCTTCGATAAAATCGACAAGGCGAGAAAAACTTAGAGGTTTTCCTGTTTTGCAAAAAGTTCTCTCCTTAAAAACCCTAAGATGTTTATCTTATTTTAAGGGTTTTAATCACCTGGTGTTTTGGGACATGGGATGTGAGGCTTATGATTTACCTATTGCGAGCTTCCACGCATCCAGTTGAGACAGACGCTTGAAATAATCTTCCTATTGAGTTCTGCAGCCAGTTTGACTCACCACACACGTAACTTGAAAAACCAGGGCACTAGCAAGTGCACTTTCACCACCCTTGACATATGTATTTGATCCACATTGTCCATCCAATGGACCACCAGGCCATCCAAGTGGGCCCACATAGGTGGTGAAATCCCACTACAGCATGAGTGTTGATGGTGTGTTGTGGACACTGCTGCCAGTGTCCAAAGAACGTTGCAGCAAGCAGAGTCCAGCTTACTTATAGTAGAGAGGGGCTGTGGGACAATAACAGGCGCCCTCCCATGATGTATGTATTTAATCCACATTGTCCATCCAATTCCACAGTTCATTTTAGGCCTCGATCCGAAAAATGAAGCCGATCTAAATCCTTGGTGGGCCACGCCATCAAATAGACTATTTTAATAGTGATAAATTATTAGGGCCTACTGTGATGTTTTTGTGCATCAAAACATATCGAATGTTGGGCTCATTGGACTTGTCATGAGCCGGAGAACCCAACCAGTGGAGTGGATCCTCCTGATGTGGGCCCCACCTATGAAAAACTGCAAGTACATAAAAAAAAAAATAATAAATAGGTTGACACTGCTGCTGCCAGCGTTTAGAGGACACTGCAGCAAGCAATGTCTTGCTGCTTGTAATAACGAGCAGGGTTAGTGGGTTAGTGGGCCCTACCACAGGTTCCACCATGATGCATGTTGAACATCAACACCCTTCATTTGATGGGACCCCTCTAAGTATTGGGATACCCCAAAAATCAACCGTACACGGAACTTAGGTGGTCCACACTACAAAAAGCAGCAGGAGATTGAACGTCTACCATTGAAACCCTTTTTGGGTCACAGAAGTTTTGGATTTATATGAAATTTGTTTTTCCTCTTAATTTAGGTCTTTATGACCTTATGATCAAATTGGATGGAAAAATAAACGTTATGGTGGGCCTCAAATGGGACCCACTGATATAAGTGTTACTGTCCCCATGTGTGGACCCACCTTAGGGAGCTGATTGGCTGGTGTATCTCACACCAACTATATAGCTGATGTATTGACATCAGCAAGTTCTATGGGCATGATCTTGAGATATGTGCCATATCTACACTATCCATCTATGTGGACCACATGATGTATGTGATTCATCTGCACCGTCCAGATAGTAAGGACGGTGGAGTTGTTGTGAAGTATGTGTTGCATCCTCACTGTCCAGATAGGCTAGACGGTGGGACCCACCTGATGCATGCGTTTCACATCAACACCATCTGTTGGCTGGACACCGCAGCGGCCCACTTGATGTATGCGAGGCCATTTGTGGCCATATGTGAAGCCCATTATGGCCGTATGTGGGGCCCATTATGGCCCGAGTAATGGGGCCCATTGTGATATATATTAGGCCCAAGTAATGGGGCCCATTGTGATTTGTATGAGGACCATGAGATGCAGCCCACTTGATGTATATGAGGCCCATTTGATGAGGCCCAGGTGATGTATTTGTGACCTATTTGGCAAGGCCCAATATGATGCATTTGGGACACATTTGATGAGGCCTAATGTGATATATATTGGCCCATATATTGAGGCCCAAAATGCCGTATTTACGGATCATTTGATCAGGCTCTATTGAAGTATATGAGGCCCATGAGTGAGGCCCAATGTGATGCATATGTGGCCCATGAGTGAGGCCCATTGTGATGTGTATTAGGCCCTTGAGTGAGGCCCATGGTGATGTATATTACGCCCTTATGTGAGGCCATGGGCCCCAATACATTTAGCTTTATGTGGGCCACTCATTAGGAGCAATGTTGGTTAAATGTCCACATTGATAGGCAATGATGGTTAAATGTCCACATTGTGACCTTCCCTTAGGCCTTTGTTAGGCCCATTCTCATTATTCTGGGTCAACCCAAATCATTAGGCCCCACTGATGTTGCACGATCCATCATCATCGTAGACGAATAGCTCCGTGCTACTAGATTTGGCATATCCACGACTGAGGGCCGATCTTTAAATTTTGGTTTAGATCGGCTGTTCATTTATGGACCCGCCTTACATATAGACCAATTATTAATGCCGATTATCAATACCGGTTAACGATACTGATTATGAGTATGTGACAACATAGCATTATGATACATGCCCATACGCATCATCTGCATGTTTGTTATGAGATGTGATTGACCATTGAATATGCCATAGGGCAGGTTGTTTCTGAGACTCCCTGATAGGCAGAGTCGTCCCACATGAGCCTAGCGATATCAGTGTTGTAGCCTCCACAGCCATTTGTGGATGGCCATATGGGACACCAGAAATCTCTTTCTACATGGGGTGCTATAGATGTCCCTGGGTGAAAGTCCCTAAACCTCCGTGGCTAGGAGACGCTTCAACATCTAGACCAAGTGGATACATGAGTGCCCAAGTGCTAAATACCAGTAAGCTGTGTCTCCCACTGTGTCGTGGTCAATTGGAATGGGGTGTGGCCTTACCTACTCGACGGTAAGGGGCATATGAAATGCCCCACCCAAAGACACAATATTGTCCACTTTGCCCAGAGGGCTCATGACTTTGTTCTTGGGGTTGCCTCCAAAACATGTTATATCCTTAAGGTGCGAGCCCCACATATAACCACCATAACTTCCTACGACTTTTCTGATGTGGGACAAGTCTAACCTCCACTGCGTACACAGTAGCCTGCTAATCAATGGTAGCTCACCTAGGCCCTTAGGCCCCGCCCACATCAGTGTCAGCCCACGTGTGCCCGCCCACATGTGTAATAGTGACGGGGCATCACAATATCCCCCACCGAGGGCATAGCCATCGTCAGCTCTGATACCATATGAAACACCCCACCTAAGGACATAATATTGTTCACTTTACCTAGAGGACTTACAACTTTATTCTTGGGGTTGCCCCCAAAACCCGTTATATCCTTAAGGTGTGAACCCCACATATAACCACCACAACTTCCTACAACTCTTTCGATGTGGGACAAGTTCAACCCCCACTACGTATATAGTAGCCTGCCAATCACTGGTAACTCGCCCAAGCCCTTAGGCCCCGCCCACGTCAGCGTCCGCCCACATGTGCAACAGTGACAGGGCGTCACAATATTATTTCATTGTTGTTTGTGGTATGGTCCAAATGATCTTTTAATATGATTGGGTAATGCTCTAAAATGATCTCTAAAAATAGATGAATGGTGTAGATATAATATAGTGTATGGATTCACCTTGATGTGATGTGTATTGGCCCGTAAGAGAGGCCCATTGTGATGTATTTGGGGCCCATGGGTTGTGGCCCATTGTGATGTATTCGGGGCTCATGGGTTGTGGCCCATTGTGATGTGTTTGAAGCTCATGTATTGCAGCCCATTGTGATGTATATGCGGCCCATATTTGAGGCCCAATGTGATGCATATGTAGCCTGTGAGTGAGGCCCATCGTGATGTGTATTAGGCCCTTGAGAAAGGCCCATGGTGATGTATATTGGGCCATTGTGTGAGGCCATGAGCCCACTATATGTTAAGCTCTATGTGGGCCACTCCTTGGGAGCAATGTTGGTTAAATGTCCACATTGATGGGCAATGGTGGTTAAATGTCCGTATTGTGACCTTCCCTTAGGCCTTGTTAGGCCCATTCTCATTGATGTCGATTATCGAGGCCAATTATCGATGCTGATTATCGGTGTTGATTATCGGTGCCGATTATCGAGACCGATGCTGATTATTGAGACCGATGTTGATCATCGATGCCGATTATCGAGGCCAATTATCGGTGCCGGTTATTAATACCGATTATGAGTATGTGATAGCATAGCATCATGATACATGCCCATACACATCATCTACATATTTATTATGAGATGTGATTGACCATTACATATGCCATAGGGCAGGTTGTTTATGAGACTCCTTGAGAGACGGAGTTGCCCACATGAGTGCATGGCACGTGCAGGATTACTACATGATTGGATGGTATGACTCATTTTGCGATATGACTACCGTATGCCCTAACGACATCAGGATCGTTGCCTCCACAGGCATATCATGGATGGCTAGATGGGACACCGAAAATGTTTGGTTGTAGCATACAGGCATTATAGATGTCCTTGGATGAAAATTCCTAAACCTCCATGGCTAGAGGATGCCCCAGCGTCTAGACCGAGTGGATACATGAGTGTCTGAGTACCGAATACCAGTAGGTCACATCTCCCACTATGTCATGGTCGGTTGGAAAAGAGTTGTGGCCTTACCCATCTGAGGGTAGTAGGCATAGCAGGTTGAGTTTAACCAGCTCGTAATTGGGTCTGTTATTGACTTGTTGGGTCGATATTGGCTGACTACTGGCCAGGCGGATAGTGAGGTCTCTTCCACTTTCATGGTTGTGTGTCTAGTAGGCGATGATTGCATGTAGAGTATACGAGACCCCGATGATGATCCCAAAGATGTATGGTGTTGATATGTGGACTTATTGAGTGGGAGTTGTATACTCAGCATCTTACTCATTCATTCATCCATTCACTATCCACTCGGGCTGGTGGTGCGTAACTAATTTGATATGTGTACCTTCGCAATGGCCAAGACTTTGGTTAGGTGCACGACTAACCTGAGATCAAGAGTCTACCACATTGAGCCTAGCTATCCAAATTTAAGTATGAGATTGGTTTGGATAGAAGTCCCTTGTGATGGACCTCATAGCCTACAATACTACGTACTATCAACCCAACTTCACACTCCAACTCAGTCATTTCATTCGCACCGCATATCGCATACTATATCTGTGGCATATGGCATTTTGGGCTGCTATATTTATACATTTATATGATCTAAAAGATCCTGATAATATTTATGAACTTACCAGCATGTTTTCGCACTACTCTGACATTGTACGCTTTATAGATTGCCAGTATTTCCACCTATACTGATATCTATATGCTTGGCACGTACATCGGACACACTTACACCGCCCTCTAAGCTTTCTATAAGCTGCACGATAGATGCATGTAGGTGACATTAAGTTGTAGTAGCGTTGAGCTTGGAGCGTGCAGTGATCTTCTAAAGCTTTAATTTTCAATATATGTATTTCCCTTTTAGCATTGTATTCAACTGTTTATATTAGTGGATATGTGATGATGATGTTGCCTTTGTGATTTAGGTAAACTTATGGTTATGCTTCTTACGAGATAAATGTACATACTGAAAATCCACCTTGTAGGGTCCCAGGATCGGAACCTAGCGTATGGGTGCCCGGAGCCAAGAATGGGGCACTACGGAGGCTGTTGACGCTGGATTCAGTGATTGGGAATTTTTTGAGCTTGGTTTCCGAGTTTGGGGCGTGACAGCATAGCTAGGCTGAGTTTGACCTGCTCATAAATGGGTCCTCTATCGACATGTCAGGTAGATATTGGCTGACTACTGGCCAGGAGGATGGTGAGATCTCTTCCATTTGCATGTTGCGCGTCCAATGGGTGGCGATCTGTGTAGAGTGTACTAGACCCCGGTGATGATCCTAGAGATGTACAGTACTGATATATGTACTTATTAAGCAGGAGTTGTATACTCAGCATTTACTCATTCATTCAGTCATTCACTATCCACTCGGGCTGGTGGTGCACAACTAATTGTTATGTGTACCATTACAATGGCAAGAATTTCGGTTGGGGCGTGCGACCAACCTAAGATCGGGAGTTTATCACATTGAGTCTAGCTATCCAAATTTAAGTATGAGACTAGTTTTAGATAGAAGTCCCTTGTGATGGACCACATAGCCTACGATACTACGTACTATCATCCCGATTTCACACTCCAGCTTAGTCATTTCATTCATACTACATATTGCATTACATCCACCACATATGACATTTTGGGTTGCTATGTTTCTGCATTTATATGGCCTATATGAGGTTGACGGTATTTGTGGGCTCGTTAGGATTTGCATATTACATTACATCCTCAGTATATGATATTTAGCTTACTATGTCTCCACATTGTATAGCTAATCTACATTGCTTCCTCAGTATATGATATTGGCTTATTATGTTTTTGGATTGTATAGCCTGGATAAGGCTGATGGTATTTATGGACTTATCAGCATGTTTCCTTATTACTCTGATGTTGCATACTTGGCACTTATCTTGTGCACACACTTACACCACTCTTTAAGCTTTCTATAAGCTTATGCATGATAGATGTGTGTAGGTGGTGTTAGGTCATGGCAGCGTTGAGCTTGGAGCGTGCAACTATCTTTTAGAGCTTTGATTTTTGATATATGTATTACCCTTCCAATAATGTATCCAATTGTTTATATTAATGGATATGTGATGATGATATTGCCTTTGTAATTTGGGTAAACTTGTGGTTATGCTTCCTTCGAGATAAATGCACGTTAGAAAATCCTCCTTATAGGATCCCAGGATCGAAATCTGGCGTATGGGCACTGGGATCCAAAAATGGGGTATTATGGAGGCTATTGACACCAGATTCGGTGATTAGGAATTTTATGAGCCCAGTTTTTGAGTTTGGGGCGTGACAATATTAGGGTCCATATCAGAGTAAAAAGTGAGTGTCGGTCTTGGTGGGCCATCTCGAGTGTACGTCTTGTTTAGCTATTGATCTTGCTGTTCCAATAGTTAAGATTTGATATGTATGGTTAGTTTATGATAATTGGGCCTGATATAAAGTTTCACATGAAACAGTTTAGTAGAACCATGTGATTTAGAATTTAAGGCCTAGGTTAATGGCACTTTCATAATTGTTGCTGACCTATATGTTTTGTGGACTCCAATGGTCGTACATGGTTGTATGCACCTTTCTAAATAATTCTTACAAGTGAACTTTCATCCGAATCATTTGATGGTTGGTCTTATTTGAGAATCAAGGTTAGATGGCTTGATCTGTGAATGGAGACTATTCCCAATGGTTAGATTTGCTTTTAGGAATCGATGTAAGGTTATGATAGCTAGATTGGTGTTATACACATGTACATATTAATTCAAATCTCATGGTAACACTCAAGAACTTTCAATACTTGGGTATTGAAAAGTTCGGGGTGTTACAATAGGATTGTGAGTAAGCATCGAAGTTCACTTTTATAAAAAATAGTCAAAGCATTAATTTATATACAAGATTGGTTACGTCTGATATAGGGAGATAATATTCATGATGAGAAAGTAGAAGAGATCAAGAGTCAAGACAAGATTGTACCGACGACGACAACAACTATATGAAAGCGGTTATAAATTATTTTTATTATATTACAACTTGAATGTGATCTAATGTTACTTAAGTTGAAAGTGGTGTACTGTAATTATTATTCATTATTGCTTATTTGTTTTTGTTTATCATATTACCTATGTTTAACTCTTATATTAAATTATTTAATTCTAATTTCTATTTATTTTTACAAATCATCAACATAGTAATTTCTTTTTTTAAATAAATTGAGTGTAGATATGTCGTCATCCGACCCATTGACCAACATTTAGAATTACGTTTCCCTAGTCGAATCACTAAGGTCCAGAAGAATGAAGATTGTGTGGGGTAAAGTTTATTAACAAAACTAATAAGCTTTCGTTAAACCTGACATGTTGTGGTGGTGATGCAAAACCGTACCCTAAAGCCCCAAAAGATGTCTAAATTCTTTTTCAGTCCCTTCTAAATTCAAATAAGAAACATTACACTCCATTCAAACCTTCTGGTACACGGAGAACCACTACGGTAGATGCATATGAGGAAGCTAGATTAAGATGTTTTGGAAGAAGATTAATTCCAACTCGCCTTAAAATGTGAAAATTCACATGTGGTATAATGGGATTACCATGGTTGCATTTCGGAAGCTATACGGGGCTATAGAATGTAGGTTATGTCCTAGAGGGGAGAGTGTAATTAGGACCAAATAAAATTTATGTCTTTTAAACCCAATTGCCTACTTAAGCTAATATGCAAATTAAGCTAATTAAGGTAATTAACTTTAAGGCTTCTAAGTCAATAAATGGTCCAATCACATATATTACAAATGATATGCCAATTAAGTAACTAGTCTATAAACATGATAGTGTATATATGTGTGTGGGATGTGCTAACTATCAACTACTAGTATTTATCTAATCATGCATATATATAATTAAACATTCACCACATAAGCATAATTAAACAAGTACTTAAATACAATCACAAACGCAAGCATGTATAGTGGTTCAATTTCCTTACTCCACTCCTGTTCGACGCACTCAACCCATGAGTGTATCGGATTTCACTATTAGAGGTTTTAAATCAGGTTGACCTCTAACCTTTATAATCCTACACAAGGAACGGCTCCCACAAGAGACTTTACGTGGTTTTCTATAGGCTCGCCATGAACATCGGTCCTAAACAAGAACTTATTAACGTACACTTTCACAGGAGGCTTCTACATGAGACTTTAGTTAGTTTTCCTTAAGCTAACCAACAACCTTAGTCCTAATCTAAGGACCTATGTTTACTCTCACTAGAGGCTCCCATGGAAATTAACATATACGCACCTGTGTCGAGTGGCCTATACATGACTTTAATTTAGACCCTACAAAAGAGCCAAGGTCTACACAAGAGCCTGCATTTAGGCCCTACATAAGAGCCAAGGTCCTACATATGAACCTGGATTTAAGCCATAAACCAGAGCACCTAATCAATTTTAGGTCACAAACTCTCACCCCCAATCCTATAAAAGGAAAGAGAGTATTTAGACTCTTACAATTGACAACTTACTTATTAGATTGAGTCTCTTTTGTAACACTATCTTGGGTTGCTTGATCGATGATCTCCCTTGCTCCAATTAGCTCCATTTTTCTCCCCCATCATGATGTCGATGCTTTGCTGAGGCTTCAGCTCCAAGATCAAACACCTTGCATGTAGTGCTCCTTTGAGGTGACTAAGGTGATGGGAGGTTGGATAAATCTCATACAACTAATGGGAAGTTATAATTCCTGGGGGATTTAGACAATGACATGCCTATAGAGATTAAGTCTAATTTTTAGAAAATGGTGGAGTTCAAGTTCATCTTCAAGGCGGAGGTTGGAATCCTCATTATAGTGTTAATATCAAGGAAGATGACTTAGAATTCATTAGTTTAGAGATTTGGGATGATGGTTATAATCATGGAATCACCTAAGCTTATATTGCAACAAAAACCTATGAAAATGCCCAAGAACCGAATGCTCTTTATGAGAAGTTTGAGTTCTAACGGTTAAAAAATGATTAGATATGAAAGTGCCCTGGTTTGTCAAGTTACATGAATGTTGAGTCAGAGTGTCTACGGAGCCTGATAGGAAGATCAATTCAAACGTCTGCCTCAACCGGATGTGTGCAAGCTCGTCACAGGTAAAACTAAAGCCTCACATCCCATGACCCAAAACACCAGGTAAAGAAAACCCTTAAAAACAAGTTAGAAATCATAGGGTTTTTAGGTGAGAAAACTTTTTTCAAAATAGGAAAATATCTAAATTTTTCTCACCTTGTCGATTTTATCGGAACACCCTCAATATGACCGACCTGCTCTGTCGATGTCCTCGATACCTTAACGGTATTATCGATGTGAGGACCAAAAATGTCCAGCAACTAATGTAACAGCCCAGATTTTTCCCAACCTGGAATAAGGCGTCCTTAGGCAATGGGTCGATCCTAACACCATAATAACCTGTTAGAACTCAAACTCAAAGTCTAAAGCCACCTTTGAACCCATTTCCTTCACAAATCCCACCCTTCACCACCTTGTTCTTTCAATTTTTCTAAGTACTTTCACCCTAGACACTATCTTAAACTAGCTAAGTATTATAACTTGGATCACTTTATATATAAACTACAAAGGCCTAGGTACCACCTCAGACAGAAATCTTTTAGGACTAAATCCTTTAGAAATTTGACAAAGTTAGCTAAGTACTAAACTAGATTAGCTACGAAATCCACTTGATCCACTTTAAATATGATCTGTAAAACCCAAAACTTGTAGAATCATTGACGCTAGGTTACCCTAAAATCTAGGATCAAACTCATTACCCGTCTGCTCTCGGGAGCCCATTGAAACTCCGTATCAGGTCTGGACCGCACATCGGGAGTCCGATTAACACAACGTTAAGGACTTAAGACCGCCTCGCTGGGCTTGACAACCATCTAGGAAATCAAATCTAAATAGTGTCCCACGGCTGTTCGCTTGAGTCCGGAGCGAGAGAGTGTGAAAACACTTGTTTCTTTACAAAATAAATATCTTGAATAGTAATCTGAGACTCGTCGCTTGCGGATCAGTATTAAGCAACCAGACTATCAGAATCTGACCAAATACACCCTCGGATCAGGAAAAATTTCATAAACATATACATGTACTCGGAATTTCCGATCGAGACCCACTGACCGTCGAACTGAAGCTGGTCCGCCACGCGTGATCTGGAAATCCGACTGAAATGAAAACTTAACGAAACGTAGATCCACTATCTGTGAGCTTAAGTCCGACCTTTAGCTCAAGGAGGGGCTCTGGAAATGCTCTGTTGAGCTGAAACAGATGCCCTTTGGACAAAACCTAAGTATACCTTGACTTTAAGTATATTTTAGTGAGATTTTACGCTATATAAGGACCTTAGGAACCTCTCTCTCATAGCCATACGAATTTGAGAGAAACCCTAGAGAGAGAGAGAAAAGAGAGAGAAAGTGTGGGAGATGTGGGAGCATCTCCCTGCCACCGCTATACATGTTCAACCACTCCATTCTCATTGCTTTCCCAGCGATTCCAGCTCTGTTTCTAGGTAAGAAACCCTAACCCTAACCTGTTTTGGGGTTATATAGGTTGTACGTTATGAAATACCTAACCTATTTCATTCTATAGGTTGCCAAACTGCCGAATACGGAAGCTTAGCAAACCAATCGACTCCGTTACGATTCTATGACATAAGGTGCGGAATTTAGGTGTATAGGTTATGGTTTTCAATGCTTTCAATGCTTTCAATGTCAGATAATGATAGATTCATGATCTGCATGCAATTGCACATGTACAAAGTGCTTTCTGTTTTCTGTTTCGATTAAAGATGTAGATTATGGAATTTTACATATTCTAGGTATTCGTAGAAAATACCGTATACATATAAATTTTGGAAATGTGTTTGACATGATTATTTGTTGTATAAATATACGATATATGGATAAAATACTTATTTGGTAAAAGGATTCGCCCAAATACATGTTTTACTAATATACATTATGTATGTAGAAATACTGTATTGTAGAAAGTATCGTATACATATGTATTTTAGAGATGTGTTTTCCATGATTATTTGTTGTATAAATATACTATATATGTGTAAAATATTTGCTTGGCGAAAGGACTCGCCCTAATACATGTTTGTTAACATACACTAAGTATGTTGAAATAGTGTATGTTAAGTGTTTGTGAAAATGCTTGTGTGAGTAAGTGTATGGATGTTGATGCCTTAGGAGGGTGTTGAGATGGGATTCTCAACTACCTTAGAGACATGTATGATTTTCTCTATGAGGTTGTTCACTTTAACCACTTACTTATGAAATATATGTGTTTATATTCCTGTTTATATAGTGTTTCATAACATGCTTATAACATGCTTTATAATATGCTTTATGATATGCTTGTTAACATGCTCAACTGATTGTATGATTTTATTTATGTAATGTGTATGTTTAAATTCATATTTATCTTGTATGATCCGTCATGGGTGATGGGGGAGTGGAGCAACGAGTGCGTGCAACTACCCTGGCAGCTCTAAACGGATAATACCAGACTTTCATTGTATGATTTGAATCTTGATTCATTACTGCTTTACCTATCTGCAATTGAATGTGATTGGGGCTATTGTATAGTCCAGACAATCGGTAACGGGATTGAATTCGTGGCTGTGATTTCGCTACGTGAGATGTGTTCAACGAACCCGAGTCGTACTTCGGTTGGCGATAGTGGTTGGCCACGCTGAGTGCTTATGCGCTTCATGTCATCCAACTTATCGTGCGCTCGAGCTAGCCGAGCTCATCACGTAACCCGATTTGTCTAATGTATGTTCACCATGTTTGGACGCTACTGTTTGAACCTAGGGTACTAAACTTACCAGTGAAATCCCGTTAACCATGGTACCTCGATCCGCTAAGACTCATGAGCCGGGCATGGTGGTATGGGACACCGTGGTCAAGCTGTCGGCCTACGCTGGGGCCACGTGCCTCCCCGTAGTGACCATTGAGCAACCAAACTCGTGAGCCGAATACGGTGGTATGGGACACTGTATTCGAGCTGTCGACACCTACGGCGAGAGTCGAGTACGGTGAGACCTGTATTCATGCTGACGGACAACGAGTCCTTCGTAGTGTCTTCGAGTAGAGTCTAAGGTTTGTGATTGGCGATGAGCCCTTCGTAGCAACTAGAGCATGAGCCGAGTACGGTGAGACCTGTATTCGAGCTGACAGCTCGCGATTGAGCCGAGTACAATGAGACCTGTACTCAAGCTAACGGCCAGCAATTGAGCCGCATACGGTGAGATTTGTATCCGTGCTGACGGGTGACGAGCCATTTGCGATGCCTTCGCGATGCCTCTCGAACCATAATATCGTATGAGATTAACTAGGATTGACGACCCTAGAATGGATCATGTTTGGGAATGATATAAGGGAGGTACCTTAGTTTCCCAATACTGCTATTTGAAATGGACTAATAACTACTCGGTAATCATGTTCATCATCGCACCGCATGTGTCTGGTAGATGTGGAGCACTGAGGGAGGTATGCATCCGCAAACGTAAGATGATGTCGCATGAGGGTGGTTTGGCAAGGGCATTCATCATGTCATTTCATACTTGATTTAATAAGAGTACTTAGAATTGTTTGATTTTACTACTTTATCATTATTGCTTGACTGAATTGATAACATGTTAACCTATGCTTTATTGTTCCACTGAGTTGATCACTCACTCCCACGTTACGGGACGGTGTTTGCAACACCAACCAGATTTGTTGAGTTTCAGGTGATGGCGATGCTTATGAAGCAGAGCCGGACTACTTCTATAATGATGAGGAGTTCTCCTATCTGTATCTCTCTGGTAGGTCTATAAAGACCCGGTATTGTATTGACGGGGCTATGGTACTTGGGATAGAAGACATTACACTTCCTCACATTAGGTATATTTTAGAATTGTACTTGTAATTAATTACCTGGTAACATCATCACACTCTGGAGACTCACCATAGTTTATATATTTTATGTGTCTATCACAGTCTTCCGCTTGCAATTTAACTTTCTCTAAAGTATGATATGTTGTTTTGGCTTAATCTCACTCATGTTCAATGCATGAATACAGTCAACATTCAATCATCATTCATTTTGTTGCATAAGTGATGTTCTGAAACTCAGGAGTTAAGTTTATGCCCGACCCCCGATTTTTGGGATGTTACAACTAAATATTCATCTAGACGGATTTATCGATGTATCGATACATCTATCGATATCATCAATATAAGCACTAAATATGTCTAGCAACTTCACAACATATCTGGATGAATTATCGATGTATCGATACACCTATTGATATCATCGATATTCAAATCTCGAGTCCATCGAGAGTGGCTCGATAAGATCGACAGGCAGATTTTCAGCGCCCTTATTTTTTAATGAAAATCTCAAATTCCTTTGATATATCGATGCTCCTCTGATATGATCTAAAATCAAATATCGATAACATCAGAAGTCCATCGATGATATCGATCGAGGGCGTGCATTTCTTACTACAGATATTTCAGGTTGTTTTTAACTATGATCTGAAGCCCTTCGATAGAATGATATTCAAATATCGATGATATCGGCACCAAGTCGATTGCATCAAATAAGGTCATAAACTATCTAGCAAGCTTAAAGACAAATCAACTGGATTTATGGATGCCTCGACTCTGATCTCGATATCATCGACTTTCAAATTCCAATGATCTCGATGGTTCCCCGATCATTCATGAAAACCTGAAATATTTCAAAGTCAAGTCTCTCTCATTTTTCAAGTGTCAATGGATCTAACCTGCCATCGATGGAATCAGAGTTCGAAATCTGATGACATTGACAATAGTTTCAATTCATCGACCAATTAGCAAAGAGTTTCAAAAGTATATGACATTAAGTCCGAGTCATCGAACAGACCATCGATGCTATCGAGAGTATACGCTCAATGATACCGAACCTGCTCGATGATATCGAACTCTGTCATAAATGTGACTGTTTTATATCCGTTGGAACTTTTTGCCTATATATAGAGGACTTGTCTTTTGTTGCTGTGAGAGAAAGTAGAGAGGGCTTTTGAGTGTTTCAACTTATATCTTATATCTAAATCCCTTTCTCTCAAGGGAGTTCATCCTCTAATCCACCCTCACCATTGACATTCAATAGAGTGGATTGGGGAATGAATTTCTGCATTCAAGGATCCTCCAGCTACTACCTTAATGGCAAATCATTAAGCTGGGATGCCTTGAATGCATAAGATTGGAATGGTTCTACATTCCTGATAGAAAAATATTTTGAGAGTAGGATTCCATCTTCACCTTGACCCAACTTAAAGCCGAGTATTGGAACATTATTTTGTGTTGCGGATCAAGGGAGTAGAAGACTCTTCGTCAACAAGGAGGAGGAGATCTTCGACATTGTGCTAAACGGGACTCATTAGCTTATTTGCAAGTATCCAGAGTCCAAGAGGACACTTGTAATCATTCCCTTCTAGGATTGGGTCTTAAGTGGTTCTCACCCTTTGAAGTCCTCAAGAGGCCTCCTGCGGGAGTGTACGTGGTGGGTGCGTTGTGTGGACCCTTGCTCTGTAGAGAGCATAAACATCTAGTTAGGAGTGAACCAGTAAAACTCTAGGTTTTAGGTGAACCAGGTAAAACCTTAAGGTTTGAGGTCAGCCGTGTAGAAACCTCCAGTAGGGTCTTATGGAAGATCCTTGGCCAGTGTGCCTAAAAGTAGGTGCGTTGTGTTGACCCTTGCTCGTGAGAGCATAAACAGTCAGCCTCAATGTAGGTTGTAAAGGTTGAAGGTGAACCTGATTTAAAACCTTAGGTTAGAGGTGAACCATTGTGAAACCTCCTTAGTGAAATCCGGTACACTCAAGGATTGAGTGCGGTTACCGGGAGTGGAGTAGACTTATCGTCGAACCACTATAAAATGATTGTGTTTAAGATTTTTATTTTGATTGAGTGATTTGCTTTAATACTTCCATATCTGATTATCTGATCACTCCTCACACACCTACATAGTCATATCCATCATGAACTAGATTGCATATTGTTTACTACTTAAGCATTTTGTGATTGGATCCTCTACCAGGCTTAGAAGCCAGTAGAGTTACATTTGAGTAATCCTAAGAATTGCATGATCATAAGATTAGTGAAGTAGGATTTTTAAATAACTCATAAAAACTTTAAAGAGTCCTATTCACCCCCTCTAGGACATATTGGCATATTTCTTCTTCAACTAGTATGGTCTTCACCGCCATTTTAAGATAATGGCTCTTTTGATGGCATCGAGTAGGGCTCAATGGCATTGAAGAAATTGGATTTGTAACTGAATCGTTATTTGATAATTTTACACACTGTTATCAGATGCCATCGAGTGGTCTTCAATAGCATCAATGGTATCATTTAATGTCATCGAAGGTTCCTCAATTCCATCAAGAAACTCAGACAACTTGCTGGACATATCTAAGTTACTCATTTCTATCGAGAGGTCTCCAATGCCATTGAAGACCCCTCGAGGTATGCTCAATGGGATCGAGCAACACTTGATATCTACTGTTTTGGACAAATGATTTCACATTAGCTTCATACCTCTTTTAGCCTTACTTATCATGTTCCAATTAGATTTCTAAGGCAAAGGGATAATCAATAAGGTTTACCTATTATGCTAAAATTATATAAAGTTTCAAGGGTTAAGATCATCAAGCCACCTTATTTACTTGTTATTTGCTCCTTAATGCTCTTGTCTTTGTATGTCTTCAGTTTTCAACTTCCAGAGGTTCAACTGACTACATGACACAGACTCACATGATTGATAAACAAGATGTACAAATTACTAAACTAACAATCTCCCCAATTGTCAATTACATGACAAAAACCTAACTTAGACAATGTCATGGTCCATACCAATGATATACCAAAACAATTCAAAATATTACATGCCTAATATTAAAAAGATTTATAAATTTAACTACAAAACTCGATATATAAAACACATAGCATTGCTTCCTTATAATTGCTCCCACTATCTCATCAATTCATGCAACAACAAACAAATGCTAGAAAATAGAATTATTATTTTGGTGGGGCTTCATCTTTCTCCCCCTTTTGTCATTATTTGACAAAGAATTAGTTCCAATAATTATACTAATAAAAACATTGCATGGAACTACTTTATAAGTCATAAATTTACCAATTATAAGGCACATACTAACATGAGCTTTACAAGGTGCACATAATCGTTAAAAACATTGAGCATGCTAATTATGGCCATTCAAAAGATATACCAATTAAATTAAAAATGACCAATGATAGTCTAAGCTAAAACATATGATACTAAAATTTAGCAAATTTAAAGCTTAAACTATCAATGCAAATGAGGCTTAATCCTCAGATTTACCATTATGGTCAATATGAGGTTGAATCCTCTGATTTAACTATAGAGCACAAAGATGAGGCTGAAATCCTCGTATTTATAATTAGGTTCATAAGTGAGGATGAAATACTCAGGTTTATCGATCGCACTTAAAGATGAGGCTTGATCCAGTGATTTAAGTATTTGGCTCGAAGATACCTTTTAGGGTCACATTCTTGAGGTGTTATGGTTTCCCAAATCTCTAGGGAGGAATGTTGTGGTGCATGCCAATAAGACATGTTCAACAATAGAGGAGTCTTCTGAAGCAGATTCCGACTCTTCTGTATCATCATATGTTGCCATCATACCCTTGCCTTTAGATCTTGTTTTGTTAGGGTAATTAAGGGCAAGATGTCCATAACCCTCACAATAGTAATATTGAACTTGTTTAGGTGGTTTGACAGATTTACTTCTACCCTTGTCAACCATCTTGTTATTCTTATCACAACTCTTCCCTCTACTAAACTTAAGGAATTTCTTAAAATATTTAGACAATTCATCCTCATCATTACTATCACTTTCAGATTTTGTCTCTTAATATTTATATGAATGCATATGCAATGTTTTGGGTTCAATTAATTTCTTTGATCTAGAGGGGGTCTTAAAGTGTAGTTTGAATGTTTCTAGGGAACCTAAAAGTACTTTTAATTTCATCCCATCTATGTTCATATACTCTTCTATTGAGGTTATCTTGGGAGTGAACCTATCTAGTAGAGATCTAACTATTTTACCATATATACGCTCTTCTAAAATCCCCTCTCCCAATCCTCACATGTAATTGTAAATATTATTTAGTTTAGAGTAGAATTCCATACTTCAGACTCTTACATTTTAATATTTTCAAAATTGGTCATTAAGAGTTGAAGCTTTGATCTCTTTACTATGTTAGTTTCCTCGTGGGAGACTTCCAATATGTCCCACGCTTCCTTCCCAATTTCATATATGCAAATGTGTTTAAATTTATCAGGAGAAACTATATAATAAATAGCATTGAGAGCTTTGACATCATAAATATACTGTGCTCTCTCATCAACACTCCATTTAGATTTATCTGTGGGAGCGCTAATGGTTTTACCATTAACCACGTCTTGTTCATGGGCATTGTCCATTCTTGTTCGAAAATAGCCCAAATCATAGGGTCAAGAGATCTTGGAAAGACCCACATTTTAGCCTTCTAACGGGCATAGTTAGACTTGTCAAAAAATTCTAGTCATGTGATGGCACACCCCTCTTGAGTAGACATCATTCTTAAGCCAGTTAGATCAACTTAAGGTAGTTAAGCCCTTTAAGAGCAACCTGCTCTGATATCAATTAAAAATTCATAAGTGGTGTAATGGGATTACCACGATTATGTTACAGAAGTTACATAGGGCTACAGAATAAAGGCTATGTCCTAAAGGAGAGGGAGGGGGTGGTTAGGACCAAATAAAATTTACATCTTTTAAACCTAATTGCCTACGTAAGCTAATATGCAAATTAAGCTAAGCAAGACAATTAACTTTAAGGCTTCCAAGCCATTAGAGGGTCCATTCACATATACTATAAATTGTATGTTAATTAAGCAACTAGTTTATAAATATGATAGTATACATGTGTGTGTGAGATGTACTAACTATCAACTCCTAGCATTCATCTAATCATGCGAACATATAATTAAACATTCATCGCATAAGCATAATTAAACAAGTGCTCAAATACAATCCAAAATATAAGCATGTATGTGGTTCAATTTCCCTACTCCACTCTGGAGGACACACTCAACCCATGAGCGTACCAGATTTCACTATCAAAGGTTTTTAAATTAGGTTGACATCTAACCTTTACAATTCTACACAAGGACTGGCTCCCGTAAGAGACTTTACATGATTTTCTATAAGCTCGCCACAAACCTCGATCCTACATAAGAACTTACTGATGTACAATCCTGATGAAGGCTTTCACAAGAGAATTTAGTTAATTTTCATTAGGTTAACTAACAACCTCGGTCCTAATCTAAGGACCTGCATTTACTTCCGCCGGAGGCTCCCATAGAGACTAACATGTACGTATTTGTGTCGGGTGGCCTACACAAGAACTTGATTTAGGCCTTACACAAGAGCTAAGGTCTACACAAGAATCTGGATTTAGGCCCTACACAAAAACTTGAATTTAGGTCCTATACAAGAGTCAAGGTCTTACATAAGAACCTAGTCGAGTTTGGGTCACAAACTCTTACCCTCAATCCTACATAAGGAAATAGAGTATACATAATCTTACAATTGACAACTTACTTATTAGATTGAGCCCCTTTTGTAATGTCGTTTCGGGTTACTTTATCGATGCTCACCCATGCTTCAATCAACTCCTTTTTGCCCTCCCGATCATAATATTGATGCTTTGTTAAGGCTTCAACTCCAAGATCAAACACCTTTCATGTAATACTCCTTTGAGGTGACTAAGGTGATGTGAGGCTAGTTGAATCTCCTACAACTAATGGGAAGTTGTAATTCCTAGGGGATTCACCTAGATGGGTCTTCTAAAAGATTTAGATAATAGTGTACCTATAAAAGTTAAGTCGATTCTCTAAAAAATAGTAGAGCTCAATCTCATCTTTAAGATGGTGGTTGGAATCCTCATTAGAGTGTTAATCTTAAGGAAGATGACTTATAACTCATTGGTTTGGAGGCTTGGGATGGGGGATATAATCATGAAATCACCTAAGCTTCTATTACACCAAAAACCCATGAAAATGCCTAAGAACCAAATACTCTTTATAAAAAGTTTGAGTTTCAACGGTAAAAAAATGGGCAGATAATGGCTCTTTTGATGGGATCGAGTAGGGCTTCGATATCATCGAGTAGTGATGACATCGAAGAAATTATATTTTCAGCTGAATTGTTGCTTGACAGTTTTACACACTACTATCCAATGCCATCGATTGGTCTTTGATGGCATCGAGGGTTTCCTTCGATGTCATCGAAGGTTACTCGATTCTATAGAGAAACCTAAACAACTTGCTGGACATATCTATGTTACCTACTCAATTCGTCGAGAGGTCTTCGATGCCATTGAAGACCCCTTGAGGTCTACTCGATGAGATCGAGTAACACTCGAAATATAATGTTTCAGGTGAATAATTTCAAAGCAGCTTCTCACCTCCTTTAGCCTTACTTATCATGTTCCAATTAGATTTCTAAGGCTAAGGGATAATCAACATGGACCTATTAAGTCAAGACCATATAGAGGTTTAAGGGTTTTTCTGGGTTAATGGTTAGGGTCACCAAGGCACCTCATTTACATATTCTTTGCTCCTTAATACTCTTGTCCTCTTATGTCTTTGCTTTATATCTTCTAGAGGCTCAACTGACTACATGATACATGGACTCATGTGATTGACAAATAAGATACACAAACTAGTGCACTAACAAAACGTAGTATGGAAAGGCTTAGGCATCAGCGATGTCCTCGAGGACAACATAATACTGAAGTAGGATCGAGCACGAGTAATAAAGAGAACAAGAGTTACAAATCTAAGTTTCTTACCCGTCTCGGTAAATTTTATAAGGCGTTGGGTATTACATACAAATCTTCACATAAAGAAAGTTTGAAAATCTAATTCAAACTATAAAAGAGCATGAAGGATTTAAGACTCGTATCCCAGTCAATACTGTTCCGTCGACTCCCATGATCCTTCCCATCGAATTCCGGCAACCCGCGACCTATAATTGACGTTTGCGCGCGATCCTAAGTCATATCCTGTAAATTTGAGTCGGCTTAATCCGAGACTTGTACTATTAAAACCACACCGTCGCCGCAGTTCCAACGTCGCATCTTGCATACCGATCTGATACCTAGGACAGGAGGTGTGGGCCCGCGTTTAGTTTAAGGAAAAACATCGCGCATTTGCAATCCCAAGAGAATATCTACGACTCATCCCATCAATCAATCAATCAAAGTACACACACCATGCTTTCTTTCTCCCCAAGTAAAGCAACCACCTAAGTCAAGTACAACTATCACCTCACATCTATCACGTCTCTCTTACAACCACCATTTCTCTCTCTCTCTTTCTCAACAAAAATTTCAAGTAAAAGTGGTGGATGTCTAAGCTTTTCCATGAGAGAAAAGTGTATGTGTGTGACCCACTTTTCACCCCAAAATCCTTCATTCTAACCCTTCATTTCTCATCACCTTCCATCAAAGTGAGACACAAGGAGATCGGCGTTCCATCGGACTAAGAAGATCGAACGGTGGGTGCTTCTATAGGCTTAGATTTCATTTTTTTAGATGATGGGCCAAGTGAGGCCTACCAATTGATGGTATAGATCTCACTTTGGACCCTAGGTGTGGCCGATGACCCACCTCGATTCACATGATCGTTCCATGATGGGGCCATTCTTCATGCACCCCATCATGATGTTTACTTTTTGAAGATTTAAAGAGGTCATCTAGACCTTCCATTTTGGTAGAGAAGTAATCTCCACCGTTGATTTTTGATTTGGTAGGCCCACATGCATTGGGACCCACTTGATGTATGATTGAATGCTTAAAAAGGAGGGCCCATAGTGTCGGGGTCCCTCCATCACACGTGTCTCTCTCTGTTTCATTTTTGTATGATGATGTGGTTGTGTGGCCCACTCGGATGGACCCCACCTTAATGTATGTCTTATCCACACCATCCAACCATTGGTGGCCCATCTAGGCAGCCATCTGTAGGAGGGGCCTACCTTATATATGTGTTGTCCAAACCGTCCAGTGTTCAGGGACGCTAGACGTGGCCATGCAGTGAAGTGTGTACTGACTGTGTGGTGCTGACCAGCTAACCAAATAAAAAAATAATATATTTATATATTTAAGGTATTTGGGTGGACCGCTCATGCAGGCCCCATCCTAATGTATGAGTTTAATCCATGTCGTCCATTCCATTCCCCACTCATTTTAGGTGTTGAGCTAAAATATGAGGCCGATCCAATTTTCTGGCGGGCCATACCATCGAAAACAGTGGTTTTATCGTTAAAACCCAATTTGATGTTTCTACACCCCAAAACATACTGAATATTGGGCTTGTTTAGTCTGTCTTGAGCCATGGAATGCAATGGCTGGAGTGGATTCGCCCGATGCGGGCCGCACCTAGGAAAAACCATGGGATCCCATTTTTTTCAAAAAAAAATAAATATAAGAAGCAGCAGACGCTGCTGCTGGACGTCCAGAGGACGCGCAGCAGCATCCTGCTACGTGGATGCTAGAGGCAGGGGTCCCAACCGTGGGCCCCATAGTGATGTGGGTTGTCATCTACACCGTGCATTTGGGTGGGCCACATTTAGGCAGTGGGCCCCCTATAAATCAGCGTATACAACTTAGATGGCCCATGTCATAAGAAACAGTGAGGATTGAACATCTAACATTGAAACCCATTTGGGTTTTCACAAAAGTTTTGGATCATTACGAAGTTTGTTTTTCCTTCTCATTCAGGTCTTGTGACCTTATTAACGTTGAATGGAAAATAAATGTTATGGTTGGCCACACGTGTGGACCCACCTTATGAAGCAGATTGGCTGGTGCCACACACCAGCTATATAGCTGGTGTACGTGATGTCACCAAGTTATGTGGGCCCCACCTATTTCACCCTCGTCTCCATCTATGGGACCCACCATGATGCTTGTCTTACATCCAAACTGTCCAACCATTTTAAAAGACAATTTTATGGCATGAGACTAAAAATGAGACAAATCTAGGATCAGGTGGACCACATTACAGAAAACAGTGGGATTGAGCGTTCACCATTAAAACGCTTGGACTACAGGGTTTAGACCATTATGATATTTGTTTTCCTTCTTAATCCAGGTCTTTAAGACCTTATGATTAGATTGGGTGGAAAATAAACCACATTTATTTGTGTTATGGTCCAAATGATTCTTCAATATGACTCTTTTTGGGTATGTATGAGGCTCATCTTTATGTATTGGTGGTCCGTCCGTTGAGGCCCACCTTGGTATATATATGAAAAGGCCAAGCTATAAGTCTTAGAGGGGGGGGGTGAATAGGACAGTGCCAAATTAAAATTTAACAGCAGAATTGAAATACGATAGCCTTATAAAAATAAAGAACAATACTTTAAATAAATCAAAGACTAAAATGTAAAGTAATCTTAAATAAAGAGCTTGATACTAACGTTGTTCTAAGGATAACCTTTGCACCATAAAAACCAAGGGTATATGGTAGGACAACCTTACTAGAACAAATTGAATATCAAAAACTCTGACAGAAAGGAAATAAAGGAAATAGCAAGAAATAAATTCTAAACTATTATAACATTCCCCACTTTGCTTGAAATGTAAATATTACAGCATTCACAACCACATATACATTCCACGAATCTGAATGATTAAAAATATAGAAATTAAAAGAACATTCAAATCACAAAACACACCGAGATATAGTGGTTCGCCTGTGTATTCACCAACTATTAAACAACAGCCACACAGCTTGCTACTCCACTCCTAATATCCTCACACAGGGGATATTAGCATTCACTATCAAATAGGTTTTTACAGGTTCACCTAAAACCTTCACAATTGTGTCTTTTTAACTTGGGCTTACATAATCCAAAAACCCACACTTTCTGAGTTTTCTGGCTCTCCTCAGATAACCACACAATGAGATTTGCCTGGCAAATCTCAAATAAAACCAAAATAAAGGAATTTACAACAAATATAAAATACATGGATTTCTTCTTTTGTAGTAGCCCGGTAGAACCAATGAGAGTAGAAGTTCAAATCAACATTCAATGTCCAATACTCACTTAAGAAATGATTCTACGTTCTAATTGATTTTCAATTAAACCAAATTGGGCGTAGCTCTATTTGATTTTAATTCCAATGAAGAAGGAATACAGCAATTCCTCTTTTCAAAATAATATTGGAATATAGGAATAAAATCAAATAAGAAAAGCTAACAAAAAGAATATTAAATATGCACAGCGTAGCTTAAAAATGAACACAACTTATCTCAAAGTGGAGGCTTGAATTTCTCAAATTAATCGATGTAAAACTCTGAAATTCGTGCTCAAGCTAAGATCGTGTCTACAACTGGTCTTAGGTACCCTTCGACTAGTCGTAGCACTAATGGCATTTTAAAATTTTAAGCGTGATCTGAAAATTCAGTTCTACGACTAGTCTTAGGATTCTACGACTAGTTGTAGACCACCTACGACTGGTCGAAGCTGACCCAGGACTAGTCGTAGAAAACCAGATTTGGTTGTTGGAGTTTGAGTCGAAGTTCTAGGACGAGTCAAGACACCCCTACTATCGGTCGAACAATCTCCAGGACTAGTCGAAGAATAACCAAAATTTTTTGAAAATCTTCAACTTAGGACTGGTTGTGGAATTTCTTGGACTGGTCGAACTAGGTCTAGGACTGGTCGAACAAGGTCCAGGACAAGTCTTAAAACAGACCAACTTCATGTATAAAGATTTATCTTGACTTATGTATACAAAATGACCTACCCTAAGGTCAAACCAAGGTCTTTCATACCTGAAACATGAAGTATGAACATTGAACATCATTCTTTCAGATGATGGTTTAACCTTTGAAGCTTGAGACCTCTACTTGATCTAGCTTGAGATTGAGATCTTCTACAGCTTGAATATAAACTTCAACTTGAGTTGTACTTGAGTCTTGAAATGTACTTGAGTCTTGAACGAACACTCTTCTTATCGATGTAGTTGTAACACCCTGAAAATCGGGGGTCGAGTATAACTCAACACCCGAGTTCCAACGCATCACTTATGGAACATAAATAATGATGATTAAATGTTGTCTGTGTTAGAACAATAAACATGAGTGAGATTATACCAAAACGGTAATTCATACTCCAGATCAATTGTATAAAGGCAAGCGGAAGACTGAACTGTATATATATGTATGTAAAAGAAACAAAATCATTTCATTCTCCATAGTATGAACCCATCTGAGTCACCATATACATATGTCTGTTTTATGAACAAAATGTAAAAAATTTAACTAAGGAGTAATCCCTGCATGTCCCATCAATCTTGGCAGTCTAGTCGAAGCCGCCAGAATACTGCATAAATGAGAACTCGTCCTGGTCCTCATCATAGTCCGGCTCAGCCTCCTGAGTCATCAGCTCATCTAAACCTGAGACAGAGTCTGGTTGGTGTGCACAACACCGTCCCGTAACGTGAGAGTGAGTAGCTAACTCAGTGGAACAATAAAGCATAGGTTAACATGTTATCAATTCAGTCAAGCAGTAATGATAAAGCAGTACAATCAAACACTCCTAACTACTCTTATTAATACAAGTATGTATGCAGTCATGATAGATGCCCTCACCACACCCTCCCTCGTGTGACACCATCTTACGTTCGCGGCATGCTTTCATCCCTCAGTGCTCCACATCTTCCAGGCACATGCAATGCATGATGAGCATGATTACCGAGTTTTTATTAGTCTATTTCAAACAGCAGGATTGGGAAACTAAGGTACCTCCCTTGTATCATTCCCAAACATGATCCATTCTAGGGTCGTCAGTCCTAGTTAATCTCAGATGATGGTGTATTTTCTAGGTCACTGCAAAGGCTACCAGGCTGTTACGCACAAAGGTTACACCACTCCCCCATCACCTCTTTAACGATTCATCACTATACAGAAATAGGCCTAGTTCATACTCTATACACCGTGGCAAAACTCTAAGGCTCACCGCAATTTCAGAGAATGCTCGAGGTCACTACAAAGGGCTACCAGGGCTGTTACGCACAAAGGTTACACCGCTCCCCCATCACCTTATCAATATAGGCCGACAACATGAATATAGTGTCCCGTACCACCATAATCGGCTCACGAGTCTGGCTGCTCACTGGTCACTATGGGGAGGCACGTGGCCCCAGCGTAGGCCGACAGCTCGACCACGGTGTCCCATACCACCATGCCCGGCTCATGAGTCTTAACGGATCGAGGTACTATGATAAACGGGATTCCACTAGTAAGTTTGGTACCCTAGGTTTAAGCAGTAGCGACCAAACATGGTGAACATACATTAGATATATCGGGTTACTTGACGAGCCTGACTAGCTCCAGCGCACAATCAATTGGATGACATGAAGTGCATAAGCACTTCGCGTGGCCTAACCACTGTCGCCAACTGACGTACGACTCGGGTTCGTCAAACACATCTTACGTGGCGACATGAATCTCAGCCACGATCTCAAATCTGGTACCGATTGTCTGGACTATAAACATAGTCCCAAATTCAATCAATCCTTATTCGTAGCATGTGGAGTAAAGCATGATAAACAAAGTAATTCAAGCATGTTAGTAAGCATGTCATAAAGCATGTTATAAAGCACTACATAAATAGGAATACCAACACATATATTGCACAAGTAAGCGGTTTAAGTAAACAACCTCATGGAGGAAATCATACATGTCTCTAAGGTAGTTGAGAATCCCATCTCAACACCCTCCTAAGGCATCATCATCCAAACACTTACTCACACAAGCATTTTCACAAACACTTAGCATACACTATTTCAACATACTTAGTGTATGTTAGCCAAACATGTATTAGGGTGAATCCTTTCACCAAATAAGTATTTTATCCATATATCATATATTCATACAACAAATAATCATGTCAAACACATTTCCAAAATTATACGTATACGGTATTTTCTACAATACACTATTTCTACATACATGGTGTATATTAGCATAACATGTATTAGGGCGAATCCTTTCGCCAAATAAGTATTTTATCCAAGTATCATATATGCATACAACAAATAATCATGTCAAACACATTTCTAAAATATATACGTATACAGTATTTTCTACGAATACCTAGAATATGTAAAATTCCATATTCTACGTCTTTAATCGAAACAGAAATCAGAAAGTACTTTGTACATGTGCAATTGCATGCAGATCATGAATCTATCATTATCTGACATTGAAAGCGTTGAAAACCGTAACCTATATACCTAAAGTCCTCACCTTATACCGTAGAATCATAACGGATCAGCTAGGTTTGCCAAGCTTCCGTATTCGGCAGTTAGGTAGCCTAAAGAATGAAATAGGTTAGCTATTTCATAACCTACAACCCTTACAACTCCAAAACTGATTAGGGTTAGGGTTTTTTTACCTCAAAATGAAGTCGGTATCACCGGGAAAGCAGCAAGAACGGAGTGGTGGAGCTAGGGTAGGGGCAGGAAACAGTAGCAGGGAGATTCTCCCACTTCTCTCACTCTTTCTCTCTCTTTTCTCACTTCTCTCTCTAGGGTTTTTCTCAAATTTGTATGGCTATGAGAGAGAGTGTTCTAAGGTCCTTATATAGCCTAAAATCTCTCCAAACTAGACCTAATGTTAAGGTATACTTAGGTTATAACCAAAGTGGTATTGTTTCAACTCAACGGAGGATTTCTGGCGGGCCTCCTTGAGCCAAAAGTCGGACTTAAGCTCACTAACCCTGGATCTACTTGGAGTTAAGTTTTTGTTTCAGTCGGATTCCCAGATCACACATGGCGGACCAGTTTCAGTTCAACGGTCAGCGGGTCTCGATCCAAAATTCCAAGTACATGTAAATGTTTATGAAATTTTTCCTGATCTAAGGGTGTATTTGGGTCAGATTCTAACGGTCTGGTTGCTTACAAATTGACTGCAAGTAACAAGTCTCATATCACTATTCCAGATATTTATTTTGGAAAGAAAACAAGTGTTTTCACACTCCCTTGCTCTGGACTCAAGCGAACAGCCATGGGACACTGTCTGAGTCTGATTTCCGAGATGGTTGTCAAGCCCAGCGAGGTGGTCCTAAGTCCTTGACCTCGTATTATTCGGGCTCCCGATGTATGGTCCAGACTTGATACAGAGTTTCAATGTGCTCCCGAGTGCAGACAGGTAATGAGTTTGATCCTAGATTTTAGGGTAACCTAGCGTCAATAATTCTACAAGTTTTAGATCTTGTAGATCGTATTTAAAGTGATTCAAACAGATTTCATGGCTACTCTAGTGTAGCACTTAGTTAACTTTGTCAAATTTTTAAAGGATTTAATCCTAAGTGATTTCTGGTCGAGGTGGTACTCAAGCCATTGTACGGAAATTTACGAGTCGTTACAAGTATGGACTTTCAGATTCTAGTCCATGAAACTTAGGAAGGAGTTGAATCACCCCCGGTTTAACATCCACATTTCCTACATTCAATGGGAATATCATGTAGGAAGGTGTACTCACCCCCGCCGGTTGTAAATAATCTTGTAGAGTACGAGGCAGGGGTGCATGATGCACATCATTCTCATCATGGGTCTCCTCAACCGGGTGTTGAGGTTGATGAGCAGCCATCACTTCTACTGATTTAGAGGATCTCAAGTGATGTCTAATCTGGTGATTGATAGGCAACCCTTCAACTAATCCTCCTGCACTTAAGAGACGTAGAGTGTTATCATGAACCCACTTAGGCATGAAACACTCTCAGCTCTCAAACAACTAAACAAAATTAAACCTAAGAAAAAGAAAACTAAATAAAGAAACTAAGAAATCTAGAAAAGATAAAAGAGAGTTGGAGAGAAGTTTTCCGATTAAGGTTGCTATGTTAGGATTCTACAAAACAGAAAAAACAATGTTAGTTCTAAAAATAATTTTAGAAAATTCTAACCTAAAAACAAAGAAGAAAAAATAAACCCTAATTATAATACTAATTAATCTCAGAAAAAAGCAACCGTAGTCCTCGGCAACGGTGCCAAAAACATGTTCACAACCCCAAGTATAGCGTCGCGATGTAGTAATAATCTCGGTGAGACCGAGGTCGAATCCACAGGGACTAAACTTGTACGTATTCTGAAAATAACTAGAACTATAACTTGAAAAAGATCTAAATCTAAATATGGAATATAAGAGAGTAATTGTGAATAATGTTGATTAAAACTATCAATTGAAAGGTGGGAACTAAGGCGCCAAGGATCCACTTGTAGCTATCAGGATGCAATATTAGTTTGATTCAAGAGACATAATTGAAATTGGAGCCCTATGTAACATCTTGGATTTTCATGGTCAGAGTTTGTACTAAATGCTCGAGAAAACTAGGTGTTAATAATGTATAAATTACTTGCTTTAAAAATCGTACCTTATTTTTTTCATTTAAATCACAACTAGATACATTCATGAAGGTAACATTCATGAGAATAAAATCGACTGTATTGATTATTTCATCAGAGTAAAGGAATAATCAAATACCCTCTCAATGGGAGCTTATTACATTTATTGAGTTCGCAGCGGAAGTATAGAACTAAATCATAAAACTATCTTCTTATTCTTTCAGCATAATCTTCTATAGGGAGATTGTCCTCTACGTCTTCAATCTATACGTCACCTACAACATCTATATGATTGGAGAGGGTCAACGCCCTACTCATAGTGATGGTCATCCTTCAAGATTAATAATAATTCAAGAGATTCATAAAAGCAATATAATGGTTCTGATACATTCCGTACTCCACAACTACAAGAGGTATCACTATGCGCAAGTAACCTACATGAGATGCATGCCTAGCAAAGTATATGCACTTCATCAAACTTAGCGATCGCAATAATGTGGAATATGATTAGAGTTATCTGATTGGTCCCACATCCCATTCTATGGAGATTCGCCGGCGTGTCCCACATTTAACATGGTTTTACTCAGTTATCCCAAGACGAACACAACACATGACTGGATGAATTATATGACACGATTTGTTCATGGAGCGACTATTTGTGACATCCAATCCTGAAAGTGATATAACATGCATTACGAATTACTTATATCGATTTGTGCACCACCACTCATGAAACATGGAATTACGTGTCACCCTAGCGGCTGCTACCGAAAACGCATTACATCCACGATATTTATCTGACTGCTAGAGGTGGGATACCGAACATAGTACTTACACCAAAAGGAATATCCATTAAATCATGGGATTTTTGGAATATCAAGACACATGCCCAAGCCTTAAAGGTAAATAGCACAAGGTTAATAAAATATAGAGGAGAGTAACAATAGTTAACTCAACAAGGAGGAGAGTGGCAATGGCTAACTTAATAATAAGGAGAGTAGCAATGGCTAACTCAACAACAGGAGAGTGGAAATGACCAACTCAATAAAGAGAAGAGTGGTAATGACCAACTCAATAAAGGGAAGAGTAGCAAGGTCTAACTCAACAAAATTGGAATAAGCAAGGGCAAGGCTTGTAACCTTTGCCCCACATAATTCATAATATCACTCGCAATCAACATTATACCATAATCTAAAAGGGCAAATAATTGTTGATGATAAATTAAATAATTACAGAGCGAAAATCATGGGAATAGGTAAAGGCAATATAATTCATACCAACTTAAATCAAAGTAAGCTTATAGGATAAAACCCTCACTTTAAGGTCGACTCACCCTTCCATATGACTAGGATTTAAGTATGCTTCTAGAGTTGAATTATGATTGAAATTGCTGAACTAGAATTCCAACCTGATCGAACCTAGCCCTGACTCAATCCATGACTCTGCGAGTCAACTCAGTACTCGACTCTCCTCCACTCTTTCTTTCTTTTTCTTTTCTCTTATATTTTCTTCTCTTTCTCTTTCTTTTTCCTTTTCTTTTCTTTCCTTTTCTTTTCTTTCTCTTTCTTTTCACTTTATTGTTGTATTATTCTCCCACCATCGGATGAGGGAGGATTTATAGAGTGTAGGAATTCCAAACCTTTCGTGCGTATCTCTTGCTCAGCAGAGAAAGGCGGAGGGCTCCCTTACGCATTCCTTGTTTACGTAATCAAGAAACGGAATAGCATGATTGTTGTCCGCACTCAACAGGTCCCCTTCCAGATTTCATCTTTCTTCTTTCATAGATCGAATTGGATCCATAAGGGTCACTGTCTGAACGACTTGGGTCTTCTGATGGAGCCATTCTTCGCCACTGATAGTGTCATCTTGGCTAAGGAAGATTACCCATCTTCAATGGTAGATCATCCCTTAACTCGTATTCATTCAAGTGGTCTCTTCTGAACGGTTCAGACCTCTCCACTTGTGTTGGTTGGGCCATAAGATCGAGTGTTCGATCGACCTAGTGGCCATCCTCGTCGTGAACGAAATTTTTGCACGTTGTGATTTGTCCCTGAGGAAAGCGGCGGCGCTACACTCCTACGACTTTCTTTTCCGCTAACGTGGAAGGGATAAAAAATCCCTCTCCTTTATTTTGGACAGCCTAGATCAACGCCGGATAGCTCTCTTCTCATTTCCTATGCAGAAGAGTTTGAAACCATATTGGTTTCTTAGCATTATTTGTGGAAGGAGTGCGAAAGGGAACTGGTTTCAGATTTTGCGTGAAAGGGTTGGGGTTTCGATCGGATTCATCCTGGCTTCAAGATGGATGGTTCTGATTTCCCAACTGGTCAATCATGGTGGGCCACAGTAATCGCAAATGGTTGCTCGTCTGTTCGAGTCGCGAGTAGTGGGAAAGGAGTGAAGTTCAGGAGAGGTCGTGCGCACACCTATGTGCATACACATTATGTGGGACCTACGTGGTTTTGTTTGGGTTCATTGGCTCAACACGATGGATGGTTCAGATTGTCTAGATGGAGGATCAAGGTAGCCCACAGCACATCCTATCAGATGATGTTCGTCCATCTAGGTGTGAGCTAGAAAACTCCCTTTCAAACAAGGGTCAGGTCAGCCCGGTTTGACTAGGTTTCCCAGTCCAGTGCGCGGTGAGTGTACGTACTCCACATGCGCACCTGTCAAGGTTGGGGCCCATAATTTGAGTCAAACCCTGCACTTTCACGTAAACATGGTTCCATCAATCCATAATCTCGATTGTTCTAAATTCATGGGGAATATCATAAAAAGTTATATTCTTGTAAGGGGTAATTCTACGTGGCCCATTACGCTTTCACTGTGTACTTTGATTATCTGGTACACTACCCAAAATTATTTCTATCATCCTCACTGATTCGTTGTGATTAAGTTTTCAATGTATTACTCATAAGATATATATATATATATATGTTTAGGTGCACGTATAATCGATTACGTGAATCGGGACGCTACAACCTACCCCCCATTAAACAAAAATCTCGATCCCGAGATTTGGTAATTGGATTAGTCCGCTTAAGCCTTACCAGATTATGGTTCCGTAAACCTATGGTTTCGATTACTCTAATTCTTTGGGGACAATCTTCATTTCACCCCGAAAGCCTGATATCCTAACCAGACTAGATGATGATTGATAGACCAAATCATCCTGTAATATCCTGGATTTTTGCTAACCTGGAAGTAGACGTCCTTAGGCAATGGGTCGATCCTAACACCTTATTAACTTGTCAGAACTCAATCCCAAAGTCTAAAACCTCTTTTGAACCCATTTCCTTCACAAATCTCACCCTTCACCACCTTATTCTTTCAATTATTCTAAGTACTTTCACCCTAGACACTATCTTAAACTAGCTAAGTATTATAACTTGGATCACCTAATATACAAACTACAAAGGCCTAGGTACCACCTCAGACAGAAATCTTACAGGACTAAGTACCACCTTAGACAGAAATCTTACAGGACTAAGTATCACCTCAGACAGAAATATTATAGGACTAAATCCTTTAGAAATGAGACAAAGTAACTAAGTGTTAAACTAGATTAGCTACAAAATCCGCTTGATCTACTTTAAATACGATCTGCAATACCCAAAACTTGTAGAATCATTGATGTTAGGCTACCCTAAAATCTAGGATCAAACTCATTACCCAACTGCTCTCAGGAGCATCTGGAAACTCCGTATCAGATTTGGACCACACGTCGGAAGTCCGATTAACACGAAGTTAAGGAATTAGGACCGCCTCGCTGGGCTTGACAACCATCTCAAAAATCAAATCCAGACAGTGTCCCACGGCTATTCGCTTGAGTCCGGAACAAGGGAGTGTGAGAACACTTATTTTCTTTACAAAGCAAATATCTCAAATAGTAATCTGAGACTTGTTACTTGCGGTCATTTTGTAAGTAACCAAACCATCAAAATCTGACCCAAATACACCCTCGGATCAGAAAAAATTTCATAAACATATCCATGTACTTGGAATTTCGGATCAAGACCCGCTAACCGTTGAACTGAAACTGGTCCGCCACGTGTGATCTGGGAATCCGACTGAAACGAAAACTTAACTCCACCTGGATCCAGTATCTGTGAGCTTAAGTCCGACCTTTGGCTCAAGGAGGCCCGCCAGAAGTCCTCCGTTGAGCTGAAACTAGCTCGCTTTGGTTATAACCTAAGTATACCTTAACCATAAGTCTATTTTAGAGAGTTTTTAGGCTATATAAGGACCTTAGAACCCTTTCTCTCACAGCCATACGAATTTGAGAAAACTTTAAGAGAGAGAGAGAGATAAAACAGAGAGAAAGTGTGGGAGATGTGAGAGATCTTTCCTGCCGCTCTACAGGCTCCATCACCGCTTTCTAATCGCTTCCCCAGCGATTTCAGCTCCGTTTCTAGGTAAGAAACCTTAACCCTAATCTGATTTGGGGCTTTGGTGGTTGTAAGTTATGAAGTAACTGACCTGAATCATGTAATAGGTTGCTAGCTCATCGTAGGAGGAAGCCTAACCAGTCTAGAGAGTTTATTTCGCTTCTACGGCTTAAAGGTGCGGACTTTAGATGTATAGGTTATGGTTTTCAACGCTATCAATGTCAGATAATGATATATTCATGATCTGCATGCAATTGCACATGTACAAAGTGCTGCCTGTTTTCCGTTTCGATTAAAGATGAAGAATATGGAATTTTACATACTCTTGGTATTTGTAGAAAGTACCATATACGTATAAATTTTAGAAATGTGTTTGCCATGACTGTTTGCTGTATGAACATATTATATATACGTAAAATACTTATTTGGCGAAAGGACTCGCCCTAATATATGTTTTGCTAATAAACACTATGTATGTGAAAATAGTGTATTCTAAGTGTTTGTGAAAATGACTGATTGAGTATAGAATTCTCATTCGTGCTTGCCATGACTAATTGTCATGGATATATGATTGTTGTATTGGCGATACCCCCTTTGACGAAAGGATTTGCCCTAAATCACGCCACGACCAATATACACTATATATACTAAAACGTGTAGCCCAAGGGTTTGTGGAAATGACTGAATGAACATGGAACTTGGATTCCTGCTTGCCATGACTGTCCGTCGATGGGTGCACACGTGTTATAATTGGGGCAACTCCCTAGTGAAAGGATTTGGCCTTATACCTATGTAAGACCCGTATCCTAGTTCGTACTGTTCCGGTGAATCCTGCGATCCTTTCCGTCGAAGTCCGGCAATCCGCGACTGATAATCGACGTTGCGCACGACCGTAAATCGTATCATGTAGATTCGAGTCGGTTTAATCCGAGACCTGTATCGTTGCGACCGCACCGTCGCCGCGGTTCCAACGCCGCAACTCACGCACCGATCCGATACCCTGACCAGAAGATGTGAGCCGGCGTTTATTTCGAAGAAACGCCGCGCTTTTACGATCCCGAGAGAATCTCTACACAATGTCAAATCAATCCCATCAATCAATCAATCACATCAATCAATCAATCACTTCAATGTCAAGTACAAGCAACCATGCTTTCTCTCTCCAAAGTCAACTCTTTCTCACCCTCTCTCTTACACACCCATACCTAGTCAAGTACACATCACACATCACTCACCCTTTCACCTCACATCTCCCATCCCTCTCTCCCTCTCTCTCTCTCTCTCTCTCTCTCTCTCTCTCTCTCTCTTTCCATTCACATCTTTCCAAGCAACCCAAATGAGAAAAAAATCCCACGTTGGGAGCCTTCCATGAGAAGAAAAAAAATGCATATGTGAGGCCCACCTTTCCCTTCCTAAAACCCTCCATCCTAGCCCTTGAATTCCAATCTCCACCGTCAAAGAGGAGCACAAGAAGGTCGGCTTTCCAACGAACCAAGAAGATCGGACGGTGGGTGCTTTGATAGGATATATTTCTATGTTTTTATGATGGGCCAAGTGAGGCCTACCGATCAATGGTATGGATCTCACTTGGGACCCTATGATGTGGCTAATGGCCCACTTTGATTACCTTTTTATGTATGATGGAATGCAAGGGAGGGCCCATAGTGTCGGGGTCCCTCCATCACACGTGTGTCCTACTCTCTTTCTTCCTCTCTCTCTTTCTTTTTCTTTCTTGTGATGTTATGTTTGTATGGCCCACTTCGATGGACCCCTCTATGGAGCATGTATTGGATCCAAACCATCTAAAGGTGGGGCCCACTTTACATATGTATTGTAACCACACCACCTCACCATGTGGCGGCCCACCTAGGAAGGGCCCACCTTAAGATTTCCATACGCCCAAAAAAAAAAAAAAAAAATGAAAAGGAGAAGAAAAGAAAAAGAGTCCAGAGTCTGTCTCTGGACGTGAAGGTGAAAACACCTTTATTTTTTGTTTATGGCTACTTGGGTGGGTCATTCATGTAGGCCCTACCTTGATGCATGTCTTCAATCCACGCCGTCCATCCTTTTCCCTGTATTATTTTAGGCGCTAAGTCGAAGAATGAAGTCCATCCGATTTTCGGGCGGGCCATAACATGCAAAACAGTGGTTCCTACCGTTGAAAGTCACCCTGACCTTTTTTATGCGCCGAAAAATATCGGATATTGGACTCCTTTGGAAGGTATTGGGTCGTAGAATCTAGTGGACGGGGTGGATTCACTTGAAGCGGGCCCCACACCTGAAAAACCTCATAAATACGAGTTTTTTTAAATATATATATTTATATAATCAAGGCACAGAGCCTTGCCGCTATGCCTAACACCGGCAGACGCTGCGGTGCGGGCGGACCGGGTCCCACGCCCTGTCATGTGGTCCCCACCATGATGTATATTTTGTATCCGTCACGTCCATGAGGTGGACCACCCTCTAAGGTGGGTCCCTCCGAAAATTAGGCCGATCCATGGCTCAGGCAGCCCACACCACAAGAAACGCGGTGATTGAATTCTACCATTGAAACTCTTTTGGCCCACAGAAGTTTGGAATCAATCGATATTTATTCCTTCATCCAGGTATTTGTTACCTTATCAACAGGTTGGATGGAAAGTAAACATTACAGTGGGCCCCACATGGGACCCACATTGATGTATGTGCTTTACATCCACCGTCGGCAGGACGGTGGAACTCACCATAATGTATGCATTTTATTCATGCCGGCCCAAAGACATTTGGCCGGACGGCCGCCCCCCCCCCCCCCACCGTGACGTGTGTTGGTCCACACCGTCCAGGAGGCTGGACGGTGGGCCACCCCGTTTCATCCATGCCGTCCATACTATTTGGGGCCCACACCCTTTGGTTGGGCTGGATTTACAACCACATCTTTGTGGGCCCTCAAAAATGATTATGAATGTTTTAAATGGTGCAAGGCACCCATCGACGGTTGTATCATGGTGTGGCCAATACAAGTCACGGATTGACTTGATTTTTGAGACCCGGGCCCTTGAGGGAATGGTGCTTCTGACTGACGGGTTCAATGTTCGACAAACATCAACGGTGGAGGCCCATATAGCTCAACCTCATGAGCTTCTCCTTGGCTGGAGCTCATTGTACCTTTTTCATATATATATGTATATGTATATGTATGTATATGTATATGTATATATTATTATATTGTATATATATCATGTATATTTTATATACATATCATTTATATATATATATATATATTATGATATTTATACATTATGATGGGCTTTAGGAGTTTATATATATATATATATATATATAGTGGTTTGGCCCATTTTGATCCATGTGATTAGGCCCACCTTAGTGCATATGAGAGGCCCAAGTGATGGGCCCATATTAATGTATCTGTGGTCATTGTTGAGGCCACCTTGGTTTATATATAAGGCTCATGTGATCAGGCCCATTTGATGTATTCTAAGGCTCATTATGATGTGTTAGGGCCCATGGGTTGAGGCCCATTGTGATGTATTCAAAGGCCCGTAGGATATGGCCCATTGCAATGTACATAAGGCCCCTTTGATGTAGCCCACTTGATTTATAAAAGGCCCATATGATGCGGCCCATTTGATGAATGTAAGGCCTATGGGTCGAGGCCCAACAGGATGTCCTTAGGGTCCATTGCAATGAGGGATTTCTCCATAGTATGTGTAATGATGTTTGATGATAGGTTATGCCTTGGGGACAATGTTGGTTTGACGTCCACATTGTACGAGTAATGTTGGTTAAATGTCCGCATTACGACTCTCCCTAGACCCACTGGTAGGCTCATACTTGTTGTGTGTAGGCCATCTAGGCCCATCTGCATTGTAAGGATAGTTCATCATCTTATAGCATGCTTAGTGTAATTCCATGATTCATACCCATACGCATCATTTGTATGCTTGATATGAGGAATGTTTGATCATAGCATAGGCCGTTGGGCTGAGACATTTACGGGACTCCTTATGAGACGGAGTGCCCCACATGATCGCGTGGTACGCGTGAGATTGCTGCATGATTGTACGGTGTGACTCATGCATCTTGCATATGTGTGACTTGATCACTACACGCCTTAGCGACATCAGGGCCATAGCCTCCATAGGCACATCGTGGATGGCCGTATCGGATACCGGAAATATTGGCTCTAGCATTGTGGGCACTTAGGATGTCCTTGGGTGAAAATCCCAGAACCTTTTTGGTACCAGGAGATGCTCCAACGTCTAGACCGAGTGGATACACGAGCGCCCGAGTGCCGAATACCAGTAGGCCGCGTCTCCCACTGTGTCGTGGTCGGTTGGAAGGGGGTGTGGCCTTATCCGCCCGAGTGAGGGGCTATAAGCTAGGCCGAGTTTGACCACTCGCAAATGTGTCCGCTATCAACGAGCCTAGGGTAGGTATTAGCATCACTGCGGTCGGGCGGATAGTGTGGTCTCTTCCACTTGCTTGACTGTGCAGCTAGGGAGGAGGCAGTCAGTGTGAGGTGTATTAGACCCTGGTGATATCCAAAGAGGAACTGTACTGATATGTGTACTTGATGAGTACTGGCACGCTTGCCTTGCATCTCGCATATGACATTTGGCTACATAGGCCTCGCATCACATGGTCTTGGTATGACCGACAGCATTCATGCCTTGCATTACATAGCTTTAGTATAGCTGATAACATTCATGGACTTACCGCATACTTCCGCATTACTCTGATATTGTACACTTGGTACTCGCCTTACACACACTTTCACCACCCTCTAAGCTTTTGTAAGCTTATGCACGATAGATGCGTGCAGGTGGCGTTAGGTTGCAGCAGCGTTGAGCTCGGAGCGTGCAGCAGTCTTCTGGAGCTTTTGGAGTTTTCTTTCATATCATTATATTGTATTTCCCTTCCCGCATTGTACTTAAAAGTTTTTGATATAGTGGATATGTGGTGTTGTTGTTTTGTGACTTAGTTATGCTTGTGGTTATGCTCCATTACAAAAAAAAAATTATGCTGAAAATCCTCCTTGTAGGATCCCAGGATCGGAATCTGGCGTATGGGCGCTGGGAGCCGAGAATGGGGTACTACGGAGGCTGTTGGCGCCGGATTCGGCGATTTGGGAATTTTGTAAGCCCGGTTTCCGAGTTTGGGGAGTGACAACCTATGTGATCAACATACGTCATGTATGTTGATGTGTGTAGTCTAAAGTGTTTGCTGAAATGACTAAATAATTAAAGATTTATGATTTATGTCTGCCATATGTATTGAATGTAAGAACATGATTGATGTGTATGAGACAACTCCTTGCTATAAGGATTTGTCCTAATCTATGTTGAAATCAACATACGTCATGTATGTTGGAGTGGTGTAGTTTAAGTGTTTGATAAAATGCTTGTGTGAGAAATCGTGTGACGAACTAAAATTAATAGGGTGTTGAGATAGGATTCTCAACTACCTTAGAGACATGTATGATTTCCTTCATGTAAGTTATTTAGTTTAATCGCTTACTGTTTTATAAAACGTATGTGTTTGGATTTCCTGTTTGTATTGTGTTTTATAACATGCTTGTTAATATATTTGAATTACTTGTTTATTTAATTCTGCTCTGATACTTCACCTGTTTAAGTTGTATTCCATAAATCCGTGAAGGGTGATGGGGGAGTGGTGCAACCTTTTCGAGCAACAGCCCTAGCAGCCCTAAGCGGACAATATTGGATATTTGATTGTATGATTTGAAATCTTGATCCATTACTGCTTTAACTGTTCTGTAATTGATTGTGTTTGGGGCTATGATTAGAGTCCAGGTAGTCAGTAATGGGATCGAATTCGTGACTGAGATTCATTCGCCATGTAGGACGTGTTTGACAAACCCGAGTCGTGCGTTGCTTGTCGGCAGTGGTTAGGCCACACGAAGTTCTTATGCACTTCATGTCGTACAACTCAACGGGCGCTCGTGCTAGTCTGGCTCGTCAAGTAACCCGATCTGTCTAATGTATGCTCACCATGTTTGGACACTACTGCTTGAACCTAGGGTACCAAACTTACCAGTGAAATCCTGTTCACCATGGTACCTCGATCCACTAAGACTCATGAGCCGGGCATGGTGGTGTGGGATACCGTGGTCGAGCTGTTGGCCTACGCTGGGGCCTCAAGCCTCCCTGTAGTGACCATTGAGCAACCAGACTCGTGAGCCGATTATGGTGGTATGGGACACTATATTCGAGCTGTCGGCCTACACTGCTTTGATGGGTGATGGGGGAGTGGTGCAACGATTCTGTGTAACAGCCCTAGCAGCTCTGACCATACCCGGTGTAGTGACCTCAAGCATACTCTAAATCTGCGGTGAGGCGACGAGCCTTCCCATAGTAACAGAGTATAAATTAGGCCTGTATTGAAGAGGTGATGGGGGAGTGGTGTAACGATTCTATGTAACAGCCTTGGCAGCCCTTGTAGTGACCTAGAAACACACCATCGTATGAGATTGTCTAGGACTAACGACCCTAAAATGGATCATTATTTAAGAATGATATAAGGAAGGTACCTTAGTTTCCCAATCCTACTATTTAAAATGGACTAATAACAACTCTGTAATCATGCTCATCATGCATTGCATGTGCCTGGAAGATGTGGAGCACTGAAGAATGCAAGCATGCCGCGAACGTAAGATGGTGTCGCACGAGGGAGTGTGTGGTGAGGGCATACATCATGACTGCATCCATACTTGCATTAATAAGAGTAGTTAGGAGTGTTTGATGGTACTGCTTTATCATTACTTCTTGACTAAGTTGATAACATGTTAACCTATGCTTTATTGTTCCACTGAGTTAGCTACTCACTCCCACATTACGGGATGGTGTTTGCAACACCAACCAGACTCTGTAGCTGTAGGTGTTAGCGATGCTTATGAGGCGAAGACGGACCTTTGCAATGACAATAATGCTTGCTCGTATTTGTTGTATTCTGGCGGCTTCATGTGAGTCGCGCCTTGATTTACGGGGTTACAGGGATGTTGACTAGAAGACCTTACACATTTTGGTATATTTTGGAATTGTACTTGTAATTATTTAACCTGAAAATGTTATCACACTTTGGAGACTCACCACACTTTATATATTTTATATATCTATCATAGTCTTCCGCTTGCAAATTTAACTGTCTCCGGAGTATGATATGTTGTTTTGGTATAATCTCATTCATGTTTCAATGCTCTCATCATAATCATCATTATCTGTGTTGCATAACTGATGCGTTGGAACTCGAGAGCTGGGCTTTGCTCGACCCCCGATTTTCAGGGTGTTACACATCCATTCATTGTTGAACCTAAGCTTTAGTGTCATCGTTTATATAAACATTGTAAATTCTAAAAGGTCATTTTATATAGACGATTTGTCACTCTCAGAATTTTAATTCATGATCTATGCATCCAATTTATTCGAAATTTGAGAATTAAGTCCTTGACTTATTCCTGGCGTTACGAAAAAATTTCTAAGGTAATATTCTACGTTTTAAGGGTTGTTTAGCCCTTGTGGGTTGTATAAAAGCTTGTTGTCCAGGAGCAATTTCTGTTGTTTTTTCTACCGTTGGATATTATAGAATTCGTACAGATCTGATTGGGTTGAAATTTTAAAGGAAGGTTAATGGAGACCTAAGTGATCTATTGGAAATTTTTTAAAGTTTTCTGAGGTATTTTCTTTCTATAATTAATGAGGATTCCATAATATGTCAGAATTTCATTGAAATAGTTAAAAATCCTAGAATAAATTATAAAGTCTTTATTCCTATAAGGGAAACTTGTTCTTCTTGATTGTGACCCTATTTAAGGATGACTTTTAGTTCGGAACAAATTTATTCAGAATTTTGGGGATTTATTATGGGTGTATCTAGATTCATAGTTTCTAAACTTCATGTCAAACTTAATATTTCCAATGGGGAACCTGAATGTGGATTTCTAATTCCTCAACTCCCTAGTTCCTATGGGAATTCACTTGAGTGGATGTATATAATTCATTATATGTCCTAGTAACGTAAAGCTTATAGTGGTCCACTCCCTTAGGCCCAGTTAATATCATTCTCATACTCTGATACCAACTGTAACATCCTGAATTTTCACGGCTAGAGTTTGTACTCATGCCAGAGAAAACTGGGTGTTAATAATGTATAAATTACATGCTTTAAAAATCACGCCCTATTTTTTTCATTTGGATCACATCCAGATACATTTATGAAGGTAATATTCACGAAAATAAAATCAACTGTATTGATTATTTCATTAGAGTAAATGAATAATTAAATCTTCTCTCGATGGGAGCTTATTACATTTATTAAGTTCGCAGCGGAAGTATAGAACTAAATTATAAAAATATCTTCTTATTCTTTCAACATAATCTTCTTAGGGATATTGTCCTCAAGGTCTTCAATTTGTACGTCACTCGCATCATCTGTACGATTGGAGAGGGTCAACGCCTTACTCATAGTGATGGTCATCCTTCAATATTAATAATAATTCAAGAGATTCATAAAAGCAATATAAAGGTTTTAATACGTTCCGTATTCCACAACAATGAGAGGTATCAATATGCGTAAGTAACCTACATAACATGCATGTCTAGCAAAGTATATGCGGTTCATCACACTTAGCGATTGCCACAATGTGGAATATAATTAGAGTTATCCGATTTGCCTTGTATCCCATTCTACGGAGAGTTGCCGGCATGTCCCACATTTAACATGATTTTACACGGTTATCCCAAGATGAACACAACATATGACTGGATGAATTACGTGACACGATTTGTTCATGAAGTAACTATTTACGACATCCAATCTCGAAAGTGATGTAACACGCATTGTGAATTACTTACATCAATTTGTGCACCACTACCCATGAAACATGGAATTATGTGTCGCCCTTGGGGCTGTTACTGAAAATGCATTACGCCTGCGATATTTATTCAACTGCTAAAGGTGGGATACCGAACGTAGTACTTGCACCAAAAGGAAAATCCATTGAGTCATGGGAGCTTTAGAATATCAAGGCACATGCCCAAGCATAAAAGGTAAATAGCACAAGGCTAATAAAATATATAGGAGAGTAGCAATAGTTAGCTTAATAAGGAGAAGAGTGGTAATGGCCAACTTAATAATAAGGAAATTAGCAATGGCTAACTCAACAACATGAGAGTGGCAATGGCTAACTCAATAAAGAGAAGAATGGTAATGACTAACTCAATAAAGAGAAGAGTAGCAATGGCTAACTCAACAAAATTGGAATAAGCAAGGGCAACTCTTGTAACCATTGCCCCACGTAAATTCATAAAGATCACTTGTAATCAACATTATATCATAATCGAAAAGGGCAACTAATTATTGATGATAAATTAAACAATTGCACAGAGAAAATCATGAGAACAGGTAAATACAATATAATTCATACCAACTTAAATCTAAGTAAGCTTAAAGGATAAAACCCTCACCTAAAGGTCGACTCACCCTTCCATATGACTAGGATTTAAGTATGCTTCTAGAGTTGAATTATGATTGAAATTGCTAAACTAGAATTCCAAAGTGATCGAACTTGGCCCTAACTCAATACACAACTCTCCTCCTCTCTTTCTTTCTCTTTCTTTTCATCTCTTTCACTCTTTTCTCTTTCTCTTCCTCTTCCTCTTTCTCTTTCCTTTTCTTTTCTTTTCTTTCCTTTTCTTTCCTTTCTCTTTCTTTTTCTCTTTCTTGTTGTATTATTCTCCCACCATCGGACGAGGGAGGATTTATAGAGTGTAGGAATTCCAGACCTTTCGTGCATAACTCTTGCCCAACAGAGAAAGGCAGAGGGCTTCCTTGCACATTCCTTGTTTGCGTAATTAAGAAACGGAATAGCATGATTGTTGTTTACACTCAATAGGTCCCCTTCCAGATTTCATCTTCCTTCTTTCATGGATCGAATCGGATCCATAAGGGTCACTGTCTAAATGACTTAGGTCTTCTGATGGAGTCATTCTTCGCCAACAGTAATGTCATCTTAGCCAAGGAAGATGACCCATCTTCAATGGAGCATCATCCCTTGACTCGTATTCATTCGAGTGGTCTCTTCAAAACAGTTTGGACCAATCCACTAGTGTTGGTTGGGCCATAAGATCGAGTGTCCGATCGAACTAGTGGCCATCCTCCTTGCAAACTGAATTTTCGCACGTTACGATTCGTCCCCGAGGAAAGCGGCAACGCTACACTCCTACGACTTTCTTTTCTGCTAATGTTGAAGGGATCAGAAATCCCTCTCCTTTATTTTGGATGGCCCAGATCAACGCCAGATAGCTCTCTTCACATTTCCTACACAGAAGAGTTTGAAACCATATTGGTTTCTTAGCATTGTGTGCGGAAGGAGTGCGAAAGGGAATTGGTTTCAGATTTGGCATGAAAGGATTAGGGTTTCGATCGGATTCATCATAGGTTCAAGATGGACGGTTCTGATTTCCCAACTGGTCGATCATGTTGGGCCACAATAATCGTAAATGGTCGCGTATCTGTTCGAGTCGTTAGCAGCGCAAAAGGAGGGAAGTTCGGGAGAGGTCGTATGCACACCTGTGTGCATAAACATATGGGACCTACATGTTTTTGTTAGAGCCCACTGTTTCAACATGATGGACGGTTTAGATCGTCTAGATGGACGATCCTTGTGGCTCACAACACGTCTTATCGGACGATGTTTGTCCATCCAGGTGCGAGTGGGAAGACTCCCTTTAAAACAGGAGTCGAGTCAGCCCGGTTTGACTGGGTTTCCCAGTCTAGTGCGTGACGAGTGTACGTACTCCACATTCGCACGCATCAAGGTTAAGGCTCGTAGGGACGATCCTGATCCATCCACTCAGTCCATTCGCTTTGTTAGCTCGCATTAGGGCCCATCCTAAAGGATGAGGCAGATCCAAAGCTTTGGTGGGCCATCTCGAGTGAATATCTAGTTTGGTTGTCAATCTTGCTGATCCAATGGCCGGGATTACACATGTACGGTTAATTTGTGGTAATCGGGCCAGATATAAAGTCTCACATCAAATGGATCGTGGGAACCATGTGACCTAGAATCCAGGTGTCTAGGTTAATGGCATTTTCATAATTATGTTGATATGGGAGGTTTAGGAAATCTAATGGTTCTACATGGTTGTAGGCATGTTTCTAAGTAATTCTTGCAAGCGGACTTACGTCTAAATCATTACAGATAGGGAGCTTGCCACGCCCCAAATTCGGGAACCGGGCTTACAAAATTCCCAACCGTCGAATCCGGTGCCGATAGCCTTCGTAGTACCCCATTCTCGGCTCACAGCTCCGATGCACTAGGTTCTGATCCTGGGATCCTACAAGAAGGATTTTTAGGGTGATCTTTTTTTGTAAAGGAGCATAATCACAAGTGTACCCAAGTCACCAAAACATCATCACCACATATCTACTAATATAATATTTGAGTACAATGCTGAAAGAGAAATACATCATATAACAAAATCCAAAAGATCGGGCACATGCTCCTGCCCAATGCTGTTGCGGTCTAGCATAACCTGCATGTAACGAATGTGCATAAGCTTACTACAAAGCTTAGAGAGTGTGTGCGTGTGTGCGTAATGCATGTGCTAAGCATACAAATGTCAGAGTAAGCGAAAATGATGGAGGGCTAAACTAGCAAGTCCATAAATGATGTCAGTTATACTAAGGCTATGCAATACAAGGCCTACATACCTAAATGTCATATGCTAGAGATGCAACGCATGCATGCCAATCCTCAACTAGTCCACGTATCAGTACGGTTCGTCATTGGAAACATCACTAGGGCTAGTACACTCCAACACTAGTTGTTGCCCCATTGCGCGCATGACTAAGTGAGTGGAAGAGACCTCACTATCCGCCTTGCTAGTGGTATGCTAATGCCCACTCGGCTTGTTAATAGCGGACTCATTTATGAGCTGATCAAACTCAACCTAGCTTACATCCCCCTACCCTCAAGAGGATAAGGTCATGCCCCTTTTCAACCGACCACGACATAATGGGAGACATGGCCTATTAGTATTCGGCACTCAGGCGCTCATGTTATCCACTTAGTCTCGACGTTGAAGCATCCTACTAGTACCATAAAGGTTTAAGGACTTTCACCCAAGGACATCCATAGCACCTTAATGCTAGAACAGATATTTTCGGTATCCAATCTGGCCATCCACGATATACCTGTAGAGGCCATAACCTTGTTATCGCTAGGGTATAAAGTGATCGTAACATACAAGATGCGAAATGTATGAGTCATACCATCCAAGTCATGCATCAAACCTATGCATATCGTGCGATCATGCGAGCAACCCTATCTCATATGGAGTCCCATAAGTATCTCAGCCCAATGGCATATGTTATGATCAATCACCACCCACAACATGCATACAAATGATGCATATGGGCAAATGTTTGGGCATGATGTCATTATATTAAGCATGTTCTTAGTGTGTCCTACCAGTCTAAGTACACTAGCATATTACCAGACATATCAGACAATAATCGCCTTAATCAGTACATCATATACAGAGAGTGGGAACTGAACGACATGCGCCACTAGAAATATAGAAGTCTTAGTGGTATGACTCATGTTAGACTAACATTAGCTCCTCATGTAGCTCCACTAGAGACTCAAATTTGCCTCAAAATTTGGCACATGGCCTAAAGTTATATGGAGAAGATGGTGGACGGTGTGGCTTAAACAAATTCATCATGGTGGGGTCCACGTGTGAGGGTAGCCCAAATAGTCTTCCGCCCTCACGTCTCTGAGCAATAATGCCCAATGACATCTTTTGTTGTTTTTCTTTCTTCCATATTTTTTTTTAATTTTCTACTATGTAAGGTCCACTAGTGGATAATCCATTATGTCCATTATATCAGCTAGCTCTCTATGGACCAAAGGAGTCCAATGATGGGTAGGTCCACCACCTACACACACAACAGTCAGCCTTAAAAAGTTCCAACGGTGGGACTTTGTTTCCCTCGATGCAGTCCACTAGGAACTCAGATTTGTCTCGTTTTTCCTCTCATAGACTAAAATGACATGGAGAAGATGGTGGACTGTGTGGATTAAAAAAATACATCTAGGTAGGGTCCATGGTTGGGACGCCCCCACCTGGATGACATGAGGGGGTGCTCCCACTCCCACCATCAGTTGTGGTGTGGCCACCTGATGGTTGGATAAACTAAATTTTTAGGCTCCATGCTAAAATGAGCCAGTAGATGGTGGATGGTGTCGATTTAAGAAATACATAATTATGGGTCCCACGAGTGAAAACTCACTCCAAACCTCCCATGCAAAGTAAGAAATGATAGTGGGTAACCCAACCCCTTAGTATTTGTGGTATGGCCCGCTTGGGATTCAGATTAGCTTCGTTTTCTAGGTCAATACCTAAAATGAGAAGGGAAATCGGATGGACAGTGTGGTGTGTGTGTGTGTATATCATGATGGGGCCCACAAGAGAAGCCCACATAGTGGCTTTAGAAGGTAAATGGTGTCAGTTGTTGCATCCAGGGACAATGGTGCGACTACCCCTCTCCCTCTCTTGTGTTTTAAGGGTGAAGTAGGGCCCACCTAGGAAATCCTCTCCATCCATTTGAATGTCCAACTCATGGTGGGGCCAAGAAGCTTTGGATCACATCCATTTTTGGTGTATTTTCACCATCCAAGTATGCTTACACAATCAATTAGTTTTAAGAGAAAATAAATATCACAGTGGGCCACACAAGGTAGTCCACGATATGATAGCGTGCGGGACATGCTCTTCAATAACATAGCCCACTTGTGGGTCCCACACACCATGAGAATAAGAAAAGAAAGGGAAAGGAAAGGAAATAGATGCGGCCATCGGAGTGGCCCCCGCCACTATGGGGTCCACCACATACTTAACGCATGATCAAGGTGGGTCCCATGCTTATGAGCCCACCAAAATAGAGAAATCACAAAGAAGGGGAGGGTTTTGACCCTCCCATGCATTCACTTAAAATGATGGACAGTTAGATCGACGATTGTATGGTCCACCAAGCTCCTCTTCACCCCTAACCTCCTCTAATCACTCTTCTCTTTTCTCTTAGTCTTACTCACTTGATCTTCCCTAATACTCTCACAAGCTCTCTTTCTTTTCTCTTAATCTCTCCCTAATATTTTTTTCTTTTCTCTCTTTCTCTCTTAATTTCTCCCTAATCTTTCTAGTATTTTTCTCTCTTAATCCCTCTCTACTATTTCTAAGAAATGGTAAAATTGAGAGGGAGATAGGGAGTTTTTTTTGTAGAGATTTTAAGATAGGGAGGGAATAAGGGGAAGATGAAGGGGTAAAATGGGGAGAAAAAGAATAAAAGAATGATGGCTAGTATAGGTAGGGGTATGAGTGGCATAAGAATGGCACGGGTATGTTTGACTAATGGGGAGAGAGTTACATGAGTGATGGATGACTTGATTGATGGATTGATTGATTGATTGATTTGACAACATGGGGATTTGTGCAAGTGGGGCCTGCGTGCATTACGCGACCAATCTCAGATTGTGCCAGAATTGTAACTTTTAATCTAAGGGTCGAAATGTGGCATGCCACACATCGTTGGAATCGTAGCGCTCGGGCAGTCGCTAAGGTACAAGTCTCGGGGTATCGTTGTACAAAAGTAGGATAATGATCAAAACTCATCGATCTAGTCCACTGGGAACATGTCGTTGTTTAAGTAGAGGTGTATTGAAGGTCTCACAAGGTTACGGGTCTTACAACTCTCCCCTTCTAACAGAAAATTTCATCCTTGAAATTTACACTACAACCTAAACTAGACAAAGCTCACAACGGAAGGGAATCATATCACTATATATATATATATATTCATAAATACAACATACAAATACAATCAAACATCAAAGAGATGGGGATAATGCTTGGGAATCTTAGTCTCTCCCTCCTAAGATGCCTCATCCATACTATGATGACCCCACTGAACTTTCGCCAAGGGGATGACCCTGGTTCGGAGGACCTAATCCTTTCGATCGAGGATACGAATTGGCTGCTCGATATAAGAAGCATCCTCACGAACCTCTAAAGGCTGCCAATCAATCACAAGAACGACATCTGACTCACACTTCCGCAACATAGAAATATGAAAAACATTATGGACGCCAAACAACTAAAGTGGTAAGGTCAGCCGATAAGCCACAACGCCAATGTGTCCAGTGATCTCGAAAGGTCCAATGAACCTTGGGGCAAGCTTTCCCTACGCTCCAAAACAAACTATACCCTTCATGGGTGAGACCTTGAGAAACACATGGTCCCCAATGATAAACTTCAAGGGATGACGTCGACGATCTACAAAACTCTTCTGCCAGCTCTGAGATGTGAGCATCCTCTACCTAATGATATTGATGGCCTCTGATGTCCTCTGCACAAGCTCGGGACCTAGGAGATGGCGCTCTTCAACATCAGTCCAACAACTCAGGGATCTACAAGGTCTACCATGCAACGCCTCGAAGGGAACCATGAAAATAGTCGCCTAATAGCTGTTATCATATGCAAACTCAGCAAAATGCAGGTAATCATCCTAGTTACTCGAGAAATCCATCATGCAAGCCCAAAGCATATCCTCAAGGATCTGGTTGACCCTTTCAGTCTGCCTATCAGTCTGTGGATGATACGCGATGTTGAACTTCAAGGCAGGCCCCATCGCCTTTTGGAAACTCCTCCAAAACTGAGACGTATATCTTATATCTTTGTAACAAATGATCAAAATCAGAACACAGTCTCACAATCTCATCGATGAATAATCCAGTAAGATGGTCCAAAGGCCAGGTTGCACATATCGTAAGAAAGTGTTCTGACTTTATCAGACGATTAACAACAACCCAGATGGCGTCATGACCATGCTGAGTCCTCGTTAAGCCGATGATAAAGTTTGTGGTCACATGCTCCTACTTCCACAACGGGACTCTCAACGGCTGCAAGGGACTTAGAGGCCTATGATGATCAGCCTTGACACACTAGAAGGTGTCATACTCAGCCACAAAACTAGCGATCTGACGCTTCATTCCTACCCAAATATATTGCCTCCTCATATCGCGATACACCTTGGTAGAGCCGGGGTGGATAGTAACCTCAATTGGTGTGCCTTGGTCATAAGATCTCTGCACAACTCTGGAATATTCGGAACACACAACTAGCCCCTGAAACGAAGTCCACCATCTGACCCAATATGGCAATCTGACTGACCCTCAGACGCGGCCTCTACTCGGTAATCCTGCAACGTCTAGTCTACCTGCTAAGCCTCAATCACCCTTGCAACAAGAGAGGGTTGAATCCACAAGCTCGATAACTTAACGATGGAAGACTGTAGGCTCAACTTGAAGCCATACTCAGCAACATCCTCGAGCATCCTCCACTCTTGGACCATCATATGAGCCACCAAACCCCATGGCTGACAGCTAAGGGCATCCACCATCACGTTAGCCTTGCTGAGGTGGTACTGAAGATCGAAATCATAGTCATTCAGGAGCTCCATTCAACGCCTTTGTCTTATGTTTAACTCAGATGCAAGAAAAGATACGTCAAGATCTTATAGTCTGAGAAAAGCTCGAACCTGACCTCATAAAGGTAGTGCCTCCACACTTTCAGTGCAAAGACAACTGCAGCCAACTCCAGATCATGTGTAGGGTAGTTCTGCTCATGAACGTTGACCCGGGGAGTCGCGAAGGCCACAAGCTTCCCGTGCTACATCAGGACAACACTCAACCCAACATGTGAAGCAACTATAAATACCACAAATCCTTCACTCCCAGAGGGGAGAGTGAGGACAGGTAAGGACATAAGACGATCCTTCAGCTCTGTGAATGCTCACTCACATGTGTCAGTCCAAATGAACTCAGCGCCCTTCCGGGTCAACCTGGTCAATGGGGCTGCAATACGGGAGAATCTCTCAATAAAACATCGATAGTAGCCCGCTAACCCATGGAAAATACGGATCTCGGACGCGTTCGTGGGCTGGCCCCACTGACGCACAGCATCAATCTTCGAAGGGTTTACTACTATGCCCTACCTTATCACCACATGACCGAGGAACTTCACCTCTTCCTGCCAAAACCCGCACTTCTCTAGCTTCGTATAGAGCTGGTGTGCACGGAGGGTCTACAAGGTGATCTCCAAATGCTGTTCGTGCTCCTCCTGGGTCTTTGAATATATCAGGATGTCATCGATGAATACCATAACAAACTGATCAAGATATGGATGAAAGACCTCGTTCATCAACTGCATAAACACTGCGGGCGTACTGGTCAGTTCAAAGGACATGACTTAAAACTCAAAATGATCGTAGCGCGTCCTAAATGCTGTCTTTGAGATATCCTCCTCCCGGACATGAACATGGTGACAACCGGACCACAGGTCTATCTTTAAAAAGAACTGCACCTCTTATAGTTGGTCGAATAAATAATCAATCCTTGGAAACGAGTACTTATTCTTAATATTGAACTTGTCGAGCTCACAGTAATCCATGCAAAGCCTCAACAAGCCATCCTTCTTCTTCACAAAGAGTACCGGCGTTCCCCACGGTAAACTGCTCGGATGGATAAAGCCCAACTCATGCAACTCATCCAACTGCTTCCACAGCTCCCACAACTCCATTAGTGTCATACGATATAGGGCCTTTGAAATAGGCGTGGTATCGGGCACTAGATTAATTTGGAACTCAGTATGTCGATAAGGTGGCAACCTCGGAATCTCCTGAAACACATCTAGAAAATCACAAATGACTGATAGCTGGTTGATGCTCAAAACAATTGTCTCCTTATGCCTAGGATAACATCGAATTCGAACATCAGAAGGCAAATAGGTCAATCGGTAAAAATGTCTCCTCTACCACAACGAGGTAAGACGAGCAAAACCAACCTAATACTGCAGTCTTCCCTAAGGGCGTCGACACTAACAGACCCTCATGTGCAGACTCTAGCGGTAAACTAGTCGATCAGCAAAAATCCTCGAATACAAATGAATACGATGCACCAGAATCAAATAAGATATGTGTCATACATGACGAAACAATGAGTGTACCCTCGACGACTCCTCCTGATGCCTAAGGATCCTACTGGGCTGCATAAAACCTGCCCTGAGCTTGCTAAGGAGGTGCATGTCCCCTCTATTGTTGCCATTGTTGCTGCTACTGCTGTTGTGACGGCCTATACTGCTGCCTCTACTGTTGTGGGGGAGGTCTCGGTAGTTGATGTGGCTGCCGTTGCTACTGCTACTGCTGGGGTCTCGGCGGTGGATACTACTAGTGTTGCTACTATTTTAGAGGTTATCGAAGCACTCTCGGCTACTGCTGTGGGTGAGGGGACTCATGCCTACGATGCCTCGTCCCACCACATCCGTAGAAAACACCTGAGAACTATCTCTGTAGTGGTTTTGGGGGTGCTTCTCGTACTCAAAAGGATGGATGCGTCGTGCACCTCTATGGTGGTTGAAGCTACCGTTGCTGGGAGTTACCAGAAGGGGCCTTCCTCTTTCAGTCTCCTCCTTGATTACAGATCCACTGCGCATCGGTCCACTCTGCCTTATAGATCTGGGCCTGCTCTATAACCTCCTCAAATGATGGGAGCTTGTGTTCAGTGACACGACTCTGAAAGATAAGGCGTAAGCTGCCCTCAAAGCGACGGGCCCTCCGCCCCTCCTCATCCACAAAATATGGTGGGAATCTAGATAGCTCAATGAATTGAGCCTCGTACTAAGACACAATCACGTCTCTCTGAACCAAAGTCTTGAACTCTAACTCTCACTGTCGTCGAACATGCTCGAGGAAGAACTTCCAGTCGAAGTAGTCTACAAAGTCCTCCCAGGTCCACTCGAAATCAGCTCTTGCTGCTCAGGTAACCGACACCCACCAATGCTCGGCCTCACCCTATAAAAGGAATACTACCAAAGGGACCCGTTGATGTTTCGTACATCTCGTCCTGTTTAAGATCTTCTCTACCTTCAATCTCCATCGCTCTGCTGCCGTTAGATCTGGCTCACCCTAAAAACATGGGGATTGAGCTATCTAAATTCATGCAGAAGGGAGCTCGTGCGCTCCTGCTCGGTTTGGACTAGCATATCGGTGGATCGCCTATCCTGACTCTGCAGCATAGAGGTCATCGCATGCGACATCTGTTGAAGCTGGTCTTCACTCACTAATACAGTTGGGGCCGCACTTGTCTAGGACGTGTCAGCCCCTCTCCTCAGCCTCTTCGGTGTCATGTCCTACAGGAAGGAACAAGGGACCTTATAGCCTTGAGTACTCTCGAATGCACACACGTTAGGGAGCTATATCAAAAGGTTTCTAAGTTTGCATCAGTGAATCTTATTTTAAACTAAGTTTGAAAATGGATCCTAAGGTGAGTTTCTAAGTATTTGAGCTCGGGGACCTAATCATTCTAAGTTCATAACAGTCATATAGTGAAGGGTAGTTATTATAAGACCATTAGTAGATAAGTGATGTTATGCTTAGGTATTCCTAAGTTATGATCTGATACCAACAACTGTCACACCCCAAACTTAGAAATTAGGCTCTAAAAATTTTCAACCACCGAATCCGGTGCCGATAACCTCCGTAGTACTCCATTCTCGGCTCCTAGCTCTTATACGGCAGGTTCCAATCCTGGGATCTCACAAGGAGGATTTTCAAGGTGATTGTTTTTGTAAAGGAACATAATCACAAGTATACCTAAGTCACCAAAACATCATCACCATATATCCACTAATATAATATTTGAGTATAGTGTTGAAAGAGAAATACATCATATAACGAAATTCCAAAAGATCGAGCACATGCTCCTGCCTCAATGCTGTTGCGGTCTAGCATAACTTATACGTAACGAACGTGCATAAGCTTACTACAAAGCTTAGAGAGTGCATGCATGTGTGCGTAATGCATGTGCCAAGCATACAAATGTCAGAGTAAGTGGAAATGATGGAACTAAACTAGCATGTCCATAAATGATGTTAGCCATACCAAGGCTATGCAATGCAAGGCCTACATGGCTGAATATTATATGCTAGAGATGCAACACAAGCATACCAATCCTCACCTAGTCCACGTATCATTATGGTTCATCACTGGAAACATCACTGGGGTTTAGTACACTCCAACACTAGTTACCGCCCCATTGCGCTCATGACCAAGTGAGTGGAAGAGACCTCACTATCCGCCTTACTATAAGTATGTCAATGCCTACTCGGCTTGTAAATAGTAAACCCATTTACGAGCTAGTCAAACTCAACTTAGCTTATACCCCCCTACCCTCGGACAGATAAGGTCACACCCCTTTTCAACTGACCATGACATAGTAGGAGACGTGGCCTACTGGTATAGCACTCGGGCGCTCATGTTATCCACTCTATCTAAATGTTGAAGCATCCTACTAGTACCACGAGGGTTTAGGGACTTTCACCCAAGGACATACATAGTGTCCTAATGCTAAAATAGATATTTCTGGTATCAAATCTGGCCATCCACGATATGCCTGTGGAGGACATAACCTTGATGTCGCTAGGGCATAAAGTGATCATGACATACAAGATGCGAAATGCATGAGTTATACCATCCAAGTCATGAATCAAACCTATGCATACTGCCTAATCATGTGAGCAACCTTAGCTCATATGGAGTCCCCTACGTATCTTAGCCCAATGGCATATGCTATGATCAATCATCACCCATAACATGCTTACAAATGATGCGTATGGGCAAATTTTCTGGGCATGATGTCATTATACTAAGCATGTTCTTATTGTGTCCTACTAGGCCAAGTACACTAGCATGTTATCAGACATATCAGACAATAATCGACCTTAATCGGTACATCATATACAGAGAGTGGGAACTGAACGACATGCCCCACTAGAAATATAAAAGTCTTTGTGGTATGGCCCACGTTAGACTGACATCAGCTCCTCATGTAGCCTACAAGGCATGAATCGAATATATATAACAAGGCGAGGTCCATTGGAAGTGACCCAGATGGACACCCACATCTATAACACGTGTGGTACTAGGCTACCAATCCATTTGGGCACATGGCCCACTAATAATGTCCCAAAATAATCAGATTATCAATGACATCACTATAATTACTTTAATATAATGATCTGCACCGTCTAATCATTACTAATGTAAATTGACGATTACAGATCATTGGTTAGTCTATGCTCATGGCCTATTTGAGTCTTGGGATTTCATTAGTTCATGCAAAGTATATGCTTAAATGGATTTAATAAAAATATAGTTTCAACATTCACACACCTACTAATTTAAGGATTTTGATTCAAGATGATAAATATAACCAAAGACCTAAATGATCTTTATTCCAGGGATTCCCAAGTCCAAGCGATCCTCCAAAACTAGGGATTCCCAAGTCCAAGGGATCCCAAAACCAAGAAATCCCAAGTCCAAGAGGTTTCTACCCCCACATTACCATATGGTGCAGCCCACCTGAGATTTGGATCAACCTGAGTTTTGGGCCCATGGCCTAACATGGTCAGATAAGACAGATGACCGAAATGGATATGATACATACATCATGTAAGGTCTCATGTGTGGGGGAAGCCCAGGGAGGCTTCCTCCCTCACGTCACTAGGTAATAACGCCCAGTGACACCTTTTTTTTCTTTGTTTTCTCTTTTATTTTATATATATACTATCAGTGCAGGCCCCACATGGATCTTCTACTCCATTCACCGCGTAGTCCATCTTAAGCGGGTCTAATGGGCTCTGATTTGGGTTGATTTAGTAGAACAGAGACTCCACAGTGGGCCTTGGAAGATTTCAACGGCAATGGTTCGTTTCCCTCATTATGGCCCACTTGAGACCTAAATTTGTCAATCTTTTGACCCGTGGCTTAAAATGGTCTTAAAAAGTTGGTGGACGGTGTGGATTCAATATAAACAATAAAACAGGGTCCCACTTATGAGACCCAAAATTGGCTAGGAATGGGTTACCGCCCACGTGCATGCCATTCATATATTTTTTTTATATTATTATTATATTCGTTGTATGTTTTGCATACACTATTAAGGTGGGCCCCAAGTGGATAATCTAGTCTGTTCACCATCTTGGCCAGCTCGAGTGAAGTCCAATAGACTTTGGTTTGGGCTATTTGGATGATCAAGGACTCCAAAGTGAACCCTAGAGTGTTTCAACAGATGGACATTAATACCCTTAATACGGCCCACTCGAGACTCGGATTTACCTCAAAAGCTGGGTACATGGCCTAAAATTATATGGAGAAGATGGTGGACAGTGTGGATTAAACAAATTCATCATGGTTGGGTCCATGTGTGGGGGTATCCCAAATAGTCTTCCGCTCTCATGTCTCTGAGCAATAATGCCCAGTGACATCTTTTGTTGTTTTTCTTTCTTCCTTTATTATTATTTTTTTATTTTCTACTATGTGGGGTCCACTAGTGGATAATCCATTCCATCCATTATATCGGCCAGCTCTCAATGGACCAAAGGAGTCCAATGATGGGTAGGTCCACTACCTACACACACAATAGTCAGCCTTAGAAAGTTCCAACAGTGGGACTTTATTTGCCTCGGTGCAGTCCACTAGGAACTCTGAATTGGCTCATTTTTCGTCTCATAGCCTAAAATGACATGGAGAAGGTGGTGGAAGGCGTGGATTAAACAAATACGTCAAGGTGGGGTCCATGGTTGGGATGCCCCCACCCCACGTCTACATGGTTGACATGAGGGGATGCTTCCACTCCCACCATTGGTTGTGGTGCGGTCCACCTAATGGTTTTATTGGCTAGATTTTTGGGCTCCATGGTTAAAATGAGTCAGCAGATGGATGGTGTGGATCTAAGAAATACATCAATATGAGTCCCACAAGTGAAAACTCACTCCAAACCTCCAATGCAAAGTAAGAAATGATGGTGGGTAACCTAACCCCTTAATATTTGTAGTATGGCTTACCTGAGATTCAGATTAGCTTCAGTTTTTAGCTTAATGCCTAAAATGAGAAGGGAAATCGGATGGACGGTGTGGATGATATATATATATATATATATATATATATATATATATATGGGGCCCATGAGAGAAGCCCACATGGTGAATTTGGAAGGTAAATTGTGCCAGTTGTTGCGTCCAGGGACGACAGTGCGACTACCCCTCTCCCTCTCTTGTGTTTTAAGGGTGAAGTAGGGCCTACCTAGGAAATCCACTCCAACCATTTAAATGTCCAACTCATGGTGGGGCCAAGAAGTTTTGGATCACATCCATTTTTGGTATATTTTCACCATCCAAGTATGCTCGCATAATCAATTAGTTTAAATAGAAAATAAATATCATAGTTGGCCACACAAGGTGGTCCACGCTATGATAGCGTGCGGGACATGCTCTCCAAAAGCGTGGCCCACTTGTGAGTCCCACAACACCATGAGAATAAGAAAATAAAGGGAAATGAAGGGAGATAAATCTGGCCATCGGGGTGGCCCCCCGCCACTATGGGGTCCACCACATACTCAATGCATGATCAAGGTGGGTCTCACCCTTATGGGCCCACCAAAATAGAGAAATCACAAAGAATGGGAGGTTTTAATCCTTCAATGCACTCACTTAGAAGGATGGATGGTTGGATCGGCGATCGGATGGTCCACCAAGCTCCTCTCCACCCCTAACCTCCTCTAATCACTCTTTTCTCTATTCTCTTACTCTTACTCTCTTAATCTTTCTTAATACTCTCACAAGCTCTCTTTCTTTTCTCTTAATCTCTCCTTAATCTTTCTTTCTTTTCTCTCTCTCTCTTAATTTCTCCCTAATATTTCTAATATTTTTCTATCTCTTTACCCTCTCTACTCTTGCTAGGAAATGCTAAAATTGAGGGGAGATAGGAAATGCTAGGATCAGGAGGGAATAACGGGAAGATAGAGAGGTAAAATGGGGAGAAAAAGAATAAAAGATTTATGGCTAGTATAGGTAGGGGTATGGGTTGCATGAGAATGGCATGGGTTGGTGTAACGTCTTGGAAAAATCTGTACAAAGACACAAGTACCACCTCAGGTAGAAAGACCTAAGGACCGTATTCTGTAGTAATTTAAACAGAAATTAATTAAGTGCTAAACTGAATTTTTAGACTTATATAAAGCCCTTATTTTACCCCATTTCTATTCCATACAAATTTCTCCAAACCTAGGAGAGAGAAGAGAGAAAAGAAGAGAAAAGAGTGAGGAGAGAAGTGAAAGTTTTGAAGATCGTTGTTGTGATTCTTTCCCATGACTCCATAGACTGAATCGCCTTCCTGTTATGCTACATGATCTATCTCAGCTACGATTTGGGTAAGAAATCCAAACCCTAACGTCGTAGTTAAGATCTAGAATAGTCATTTGTTAACCTAGCTAACAGATTTCACCATTTAGGTACCCGTCATTCCGTTTTCGGGAACGTAGAATTCGAACTAAGTTTAAATCAAGAATTCCTACAAAAGGTGTGGACTATAAACGCTTAAGTTATGGTTATCAATGCTCTCAATGTCAACTAATGATTTATGTCTAACTTGATTGCTGCCATGTTGACTTAGATACGCCGTTTTAGATATATTTTATATGTATGAACTATGTTAAACAAAATATGCATCCTATGTGTTTGTTGAAATGTTTGAATGACTTTTTAAATGTGATTAAGGCTTGCCATGACTATTAATCTAGGATTCATGTTTAGCATATGCATGATGACCTCTTTATGTGAACAATTGCCATAATATATGACGTAACTAATCTAGTCTATGTATTTTTGGTGAAGTGTAGCCTAAGTGTTTGATAAAATGTTTGAATGAGAAATTGTAATGATTTGTATTTATTGAGAGTATTAGAATAGGATTCTCAAATCACTTTATGCATATGTATAGTTTCCTTCATGTAATTTTAATTTCATCTACGTGATTTATGATAAAATGCAAGTGTTAGGTATATACTTAATGTGTATGATGAAATGCTCATATGAGAGATTTGTTTGGATTGATTGTCATATGTTGGAATTATTATTACCTGTGTTTATGTACTGCACCTGAGTATGATTGGGGCAACAACGTAGTCCAGGCAATCGATAACCACCTCTATTCGGGTGGCTGAATTAGCCTTGCCACACTAGATAAGTTCGATGAATCCGGGTCGCACGACGACCATCGATAGTGGTTAGGCCACAAGGGGTGCTTATGCACTCCATGTCGATTAAGTCAGAGTGTGCTCGTACCAATCGAACGTGCCTAATAAATCGATTGGCCCATTGTGTGTTTACCATGTATGGACACCACTGTTTGAATCTAAGGTACCCCATCCGATGTAAAGGCCCGCCCTAACCATGGTACCACGATCCACTAAGACTCATGAACCGGGCATGGTGATATCGGATACCGTGTTCGAGCTGTCAGCCTACGCCGAGGTGATCAGCCACCCCGTAGTGACCAGTGAGCAAACTCAGACTCGTGAGCCGAGCATAGTGGTATGGGACACCATGTTCGAACTGTCGACCTACGCCGAGGTGATTAGCCACCCTATAGTGACCGCGAGTATAAACTTATAAATTTACCTATCGACTGCTTTTCATTGGGAGTGATGACCCCACAACTCGCCTATCGTATGTGCTTGACTAAGAGTGACGAACCTCGATGGATCCTTCGGTTTGGGTCAATGATATAATGGGAGGTACCCTAGCTTCCCAAATCTACTGTATGAACAAACTTAATTAATTATTGGGCTAACATGACAATGTATAGCATTGCATTAATTAGGACGTGCTTTAAAGGTCGCACATGAGGCAGTGTGGTCATATGCGATATTGGTGTTGGTGTCACTTGTTGAGGGAGCTTTGGAAGTGAGGGCATGCATCATTACTTGCACATCATTCCTGCATTAATAAGAGTAGTTAGGAAGTGATTGTTATGTTGTTTTATCATTACTGCTTGATTGAATTGATAACATGTTAACATTTACCTTATAGTACCACTAAGTTGATCACTCACTCCCACTCTGGGACGGTGTTTTAAAACACCAACCAGACACTAGTTTAGATGCAGGTGATGACGAGGTCTATGAGGCAGAGCAGGATTCCATGGACGAGGAGGAGGAGTTCTCCTGCTGTCAGCTTTCAGGCGGGTCTGTGTAGACCTAGAGCAAATTCGTCGAGATATCGGGATACTTGTCTAGTTGGACATCTTACATTTTCTCATTTTGTTTATTTTGAAGCAAATCTTGTATATACTAAACCCTGTTATACCATCATACTCTAAAAGTTGTGAATTGCTTACTTATTTTAATACATAACCTTCAGACTTCCGTATGCTTATCTCTGGAGTATGATATGTTGCTTTAGTATAATCCCACTCATGTTTAATGTAATAATATGGAGGACATCTGAACATCATTATCCATGTTGCATAAGTGATGTGCTAGATCTCGGGAGTGGAGCTTTGCTCGACCCTCGAAATTCAGGGTGTTACAGTTGGTTTGAATAAGGGGAGAGAGTGACATGAGTGATGGATGGCTTGATTGATGGATGGATTGGTGATTGATTGATTTGACAATATGAGGATTTGTGCAAGTGGGGCCCGAGTGCATTGCGCGGCCCATCTTAGATTGCGTCAAAATTGTAACTTCTAATATAAGGGCCGAAATAGGGCGTGCCACGCAGCGTTAGAATCATAGCACCCACATGGTCGCTAAGGTACAAGTCTAGGGGTATCGCGGTACATAAGTAAGGTAATGATCAAAACTTATTTATCTGGTTTGCAGGGAATATGGCGTTGTTTAAGTAGAAGTGTACGGATGGTCTCACCTATCACGCCCCAAACTCAAAAAATGGGCTCACAAAATTCCCGATCACCGAATCCGGCGCCGACAGCCTCTGTAGTGCCCCATTCTCAGCTCTCGGCACTCATATGCCAAATTCTGATCCTGGGATCCTAAAAGAAGGATTTTCACTATAATTTTTTTTGTAATGGAGCATAACCACAAGCATAACCAAGTCACAAAAAAACATCACCACATATCCACTATATCAAAAACTTTAAGTACAATGCGGAAAGAGAATGGCTCCAAAATAATCTGATGCGCACTCCTGCCTCAGCGCTGCTGCGATCCAACGTCACCTACACGCAACAGTCGTGCATAAGCTTACAAAAGCTTAGAGGATGGTGTAAGTGTGTGAGCAAGGTGAGTGCCAAGTATGCAATATCAGAGAAATGTGAAAATACGCTGGTAAGTCCATGAATGCTAACAGCAGTACCAAGGTTATGCGATGCAAGGCATGAATGCTATCAGCCATACTAAGGCCATGCGATGCGAGGCCTACGTAGCCAAATGTCATATGCGAGATGCAAAGCAAGCATGTTAGTCCTCATCAAGTATACATATCAATACAATTTCTCTCTGGGATATCGTCGAGGTCTAATACACTTCACACAGACTGCCACCTCCCTAGCTGCATAGCCTAGTAATGGAATAGACCACACTATCTGCCTGACCAGTATTCTGTCAATACCTACCCGGATCGTCGATAGCGGACTCATTTGCGAGCTGGTCAAACTCAGCCTAGCTTACAACCCCCTCACTCGGGCGGATAAGGCCACACCCCCTTCCAACCGACCACGACATAATAGGAGACACGGCCTATTAGTATTCGGCACTCCTGCGCTCTTGTATCCACTCAGTCTAGACGTTGGAGCATCTCCTAGTACCAAAAACGTTCTGAGACTTTCACCAAAGGACATCCTAAATGCCCACAGTACTAGAACCAAGTATTTCAGTATCCGATACAGCCATCCACAATAAACCTGTGGAGGTCACGGCCCTGATGTCGCTAGGGCATACAATGATCATGTCACATATATGTAAGATGCATGAGTCATATTATCCAGTCATGCAGCAATCCTACGCGTACCACGTGCTCATGTGGGTAACTCCTATCAGTGAGTCCTATAAATAATTTGCTCAATGGCATATGCTATGATCACTCCTCATATCAAGTACGCGCTCATGTGGGTAACTCCATCAGTGAGTCCCATAAATAATCTGCTCAATGGCATATGCTATGATTAGTCACTCCTCATATCAAGCATACATATGATGCGAATGGGTATGAATCATGGAATTATACTAAGCATGTTATATGGTGATGAACTATCCTCATAACAAAGATGGGCCTAGACGGCCTACACACAACAAGTTGGGCCGATCAATGGGCCCTAGGGAGAGTTACAATGCGGACATTTAACCAACATTACTCTTACAATGTAGGCGTCAAACCATCATTGCTCCCAAGGCATGACTCGTCATAAACATCATTATATACACCACGGTGGAATCACACATTGCAATGGACCTTATATACATCCCATTGGGCCTCAACCCATGGGCTTCATATATTTCAAATGGGCCGCATCACATGGGCCTCATATATATCAAGGTAGGCCTCAACAACGGGCCACAAATACATTAAGATGGGCCTCCACAAATGGGCCTTATATATATATATATATATATATATATCAAGGTGGGCCTCAACGGATGGGCCACAAATACATCAAGATGGGCCTCATACATACCCAAAGAGAGTCATATTGAAGGATCATTTGGACCATACCACAAATAGTAATGGAGATAATAATTTTCACTAGTAAACAAATCATAGGGCCCACCATAACATTTATTTTCCACCCAATCTAATCATAAGGTCTTAAAGACCTGGATTAAGAGGGAAAACAAATTCCTTATTGATCCAGAACTTCTATGACCCAAATGGGTTTCAATGATTGACGTTCAATCCTTCACTATTTTCTACAGTGTGGTCCACCTGATTAATGGCTGGACATATCACGGTGTGGCCCACTGTGGTGTATTTGGGATCCAACCCATTCATAAGTTAACATAGTGATAGATGAAGTGAAAACAAATATCATCTTAATTGGAAACTACTGTGGCTCTTAGAAGTTCGAACCATGGATGTCACAGTCCACATATTTCAGTGGTGAGGTCCATGTCCAGTGAATGGAAAGTTAGGATATAACACATGCCTCATAGAGTGGCCCACCAGATAAATAGATCTGTCTCATTTTTGCCTCAAGCCTTAAGACAAGTTAACTGGATGGATGGTTTGGATGTAACATAGACATCAAGGGTGAGGTCCATTGGCCATCCAGCAGCCCAGCAAAATGGCTGGACGACATTGATAAAACACATGCATCGTAGCTGGGACCACAGTCCCATGCCCTCTCCGTCCAATGGCGCAGCAGCAAGACGCTACTGCAATGTCCTCTAGACGTCACCGGCAGCGTCTGCTGCACTTATTTTTACTTTTTGTTTTCAGAGGTTTTTCCTAGGTGGGGCCTGCATCAGGAGAATCCATCCCACCCATTGGACTCTATGGCTTAAGACAGGCTAAATGAGCCCAATATTCGATGTGTTTTGGTGTGTAGAAACATCAAAGTAGATTTTTCGGCTCAACGCCTAAAACGAACTAGGGAATGGGATGGACGGCATGGTTTAGACCCATACATCAAGGTATGGCCTGCATGAGCGGCCCACCCAAAAATACGAATCAAGCTGATATATTTTTTTCTACAAAACACTACTAGACGCTGCAGTGCATCCCACTGTCTATTCACGCTTCACAAAATCACGTGCAATGTCCAGGGACGCTAAATGAACGGTGTAACGCCCTAAAAATCGAGGGTCGAGCAAAGCTCAGCTCCTGAGTTCCAACGCATCACTTATGCAACACAGATAATGATGATTATGATGAGAGCATTGAAACATGAGTGGGATTATACCAAAATAGCATATCATACTGCAGAGACAGTTAAATTTACAAGCGGAAGACTATGATAGATATATAAAATATATAAACTGTGGTGAGTCTCCAGAGTGTGATAATGTTACCAGGTTAATTCATACAAGTACAATTCCAAAATATACCAAATGCATAAGGTCCTCTAGTCAACATCCCTGTAACCCCGTCGATCAAGACACGGCTCACATGAAGCCTCCAGAATACAGCACATACAAGAAGGCATCCTCGTCGTCGCAAAAGTCTGGCTCCACCTCATAAGCATCACCATCACCTGCGGCTACAACAGGGTATGATTGGTATGCACAACACCGTCCCATAATGTGGGAGTGAGTGATTAACTCAGTGGAATAATAAAGCATAGGTTAACATGTTATCAATTCAGTCAAGTAGTAATGATAAAGCAGTACGATCAACATTCCTAAGTACTATAATTAATGCAAGGATGAGATGCGATTATGATGCATGCCCTCGCCAACATACTCCCTCGTGCGGTACCATCTTACGTCCGCGGCATGCTGTCACCCTCAGTGCTCCACATCTTCCAAGCACATGCAATGCGATGATGAGCATGATTACCGAGTTGTTATTAGTCCATTTCAAACATCAGTATTGGAAAACTAAGGTACCTTCCTTATATCATTCCCAAACAATGATCCATTCTAGGGTCATCAGTCCTAGACAATCGCATATGATGGTGTGTTTCTAGGTCACTGCAAGGGCTGTCAGGACTGTTATACGAAATCGTTACACCACTCTCCCATCACCTTATCAATACAGGCCTAATTTATACTTTGTTACTACTGGAAGGCTCATCGCCTCACTGCAGATTTAGAGTATGCTCGAGGTCACTACATCGGGTACGATCAGGACTGTCAGGGCTATTACAAGGAATCGTTGCACCACTCCCCCATCACCCATTAAAGCAGTGTAGGCCGACAACTCAAATATAGTGTCCCATACCACCATAATCGGCTCACGAGTCTGGTTGCTCAATGGTCACTACGGGGAGGCTCGTGGCCCCAGTGTAAGCCGACAGCTAGACCACGGTGTCCAATACCACCATGCCCGGCTCATGATTTTAGCAGATCGAGGTACCATGGTTAACAGGATTCCACTGGTAAGGTTAGTACCTCAGGTTCAAACAAAGGCATCCAAACATGGTGAACATACATAAGATAGATCGGGTTACTTGACGAGCTCGGCTAGCTCGAGCACACGACAAGTTGAACGACATGAAGTGTATAAGCACTTCGTGTGGCCAACCACTATCGCCAACTGAAGTATGACTCGGGTTCGTCGAACACATCTCATGTGGCGAATGAATCTCAGCCACGAATTTAATCCCGTTACCGATTGCCTGGATTATAAATAGCCCTAATCACATTCAATTACGGAATAATTAAAGCAGTAATGGATCAAGATTTCAAATTATACAATCAAATATCCAATATTGTCCGCTTAGGGCTGCCATGACTATTGCACGGAATCGTTACACCACTCCCTCATCACCCTTCACGGATTTTATCGAATACAATTTAAACATGTGAAATAGTCAGAGCAGAATTAAATAAACAAGTAATTCAAACATATTAACAAGCATGTTATAAAACACAATGCAAACAGGAAATCTAAACACATACGTTTCATAAACCTGTAAGTGATTAAACTGAACACTTACATGAAGGAAATCATACACATCACTAAGGTAGTTAAGAATCCTATCTCAACACCCTTATACATTACAATTTACTAACTACTACTCATTCAGACATTTCAACAAACACTTTAGACTACATACATCAACATACATGATGTATGTTGATCACATAGGTATTAGGCCAAATCCTTTCACTAAGGAGCTGCCCCACTTATAACACGCGTGCGCTCACGACAGATAGTCATGGCAAGTAGGAATCCAAGTTCCATATTCATTCAGTCATTTTCACAAACACTTGGGCTACACATTTTAACATAGATAGCGTATATTGGTTGTGGCGTGATTTAGGGCAAGTCCTTTCGCTAGGGAGTTGTCGCATACATACAAGCATATAGTCACGACAGATAATCATGTTAAGCAAAAATCCATATTTCATACGTATACGGTATTTTCTACAAATACGAAGAATACAGTATATTCAACATAGCTAACGTATAACTGAAAAATGAAACAGACAGCACTTTGTACAAGCGCAATTGCATGCAGATCATGAATCTATCATTATCTGACATTGAAAGCATTGAAAACCATAACCTATACGTCTAAAGTCCGCACCTTTTGCCGTAGAAGCGTAACGGAGTCGATAGAATCTCTATGCTTTCGTCAACGTCGATATGACGACCTAAATCACGAGTTACGTTAGCTATTTCGCTACTTGAATCAATCCAAACCCTAAAATAGATTAGGGTTAGGGTTTTCTTACCTAGAAATGGAGCCGGAATAGCAGGGAAAGCGATTAGAACGAGGTGGTTAGGCTTGTATAGTGGCAGGGTAGAGCATCAGGGAGATCCTCCCACACCTCCCACACTTTCTCTCTCTTTTCTCTCTTCTCTCTCTTAGGTTTTTCTCAAATTCGTATGGAATGAGAGAGTGAGGATTTAAGGTCCTTATATAGGCTCAAAACACTCCAAAATAGACTCCAGGTCAAGGTATACTTAGGTTATAACCAAAGTGAGGTTGTTTCATCTCAACGGAGTACTTCCGGAAGCCCCCCTTGAGCCAAAGTCAGACTTAAGCTCACAAACATTGAATCTAGGTCGAGTTACATTTCCGTTCCAGTCGGGTTCCCAGATCACACGTGGCGGACCAGTTTTATTTCAACGGTCACCGGAACTCGATCTGGGTTACAAGTACATGGACATGTGTATGAAATTTCCCCTGATCCGAGGGTATATTTGGGTCAGATTCTGACGGTTTGATTGCTTATATTTGGCCCGCAAGTGACAAGTCTCAAATTACTTAAATGAGACCCAATTTCTAAAGAAATCTACGTTTTCTCACACTCTTCACTCCGGGCTCAAGCGAATAGCACTGGGACACTATCTGGATTTAATTTCTGAGATGGTTGTCAAGTCCAGCAAGGCGGTCCTAACCGTTTAACTTTACGTTAATTGGACTTTCGATGTGCGGTTCAGATCTGATATGGAGTTTTGTGATGCTCCCGAGAGCAGTCGGGTAATGAGATTGATCCTAGATTTTTGGATAATGTAGCGTCAATGGTTCCACAAGTTTTGGGTCTTGCAGATCGTATTTAAAGTGGTTCGAGCTAATTTTATTGATCGTTTAGTTCAGTACTTAACCAAATTTCGCCCTAATTATGATAGAATACGATCCTAAGGAAATTCTACGCCCCTTTCTGGTGATTTGAGGTAGTATATAATTTTAATTATTTTTTTAGTAGTTCATCATCAAGTTTACTTCATTTCTACCAAATTTCATTAGGTTTCATGCCGTAGAAAAATTCTAGAAATTCTAGAAGCGGCAGCTGTCCAAACTAATAATTTCTGAACAGTTGTCACAATGACCTATATTTAACTATATTATAGTTTTTATTATATTTTTTATTATTTTTATATGAAACTAGACTTATTAAGCTTCAATCTGGTTTTTGAATCACCTAATTCAAATTTATAATGAGGGAGATATGACTTTTTGAAGTCGGACTAAAATTATAGAAAATGTGGCCGAAAATGAGCCAGCCAATGAACTGCGGCCCTCCCTGGCCCGCATTTTGGCGATGCCTCGCCATCTCAGCGATGCCCTCGCCAGTCACTGATCTGTTTGGGGTGATTTTACCATTCGATATATAAAATGGATGTATTTTACAAACCGGGATGAGTTATTCGACGTGCAATATATGTTTTTAGGGTAGGAGAAGCTGATCTATCCATGTAGCCTACTTATTTCGTGAGATTCCAAAAGGTTAATGGTTAAAAACCTATTTTATTTATTTATTTATTATTCATAGTAATTTTTAGGTTAAGTATTGATCAATATCACCTAAACTTTAAGATTTGTGTCTAATATGAAAGCACTTAGAAAATTTTGAAGGACGAGGTAGTGAAATGTGAGATTTTGAAGGAAATGTAAGATTTTGAAGAAAATGGTTTGAAAAGGGATTTGAGACTTTTGAATTGAGCGTTTGAGAAGTTAATCAGGTGTTAGGATCGACCCAATGCGTGAGAACGTCTATCACCAAGTTGGGAAAAATTTGGGATGTTATAAACGGCGTGGGTACATTTCATCAAGGTGGGTCCCACATGGACGTGGCCCACTTAATTTGGATCAATCTGATATTTGTGTTTTCTCCTTACCATTAAGGTAGGGCCCACATGGCTTCAACGGTGTAGATCCAACACGTCCATCAAGTGAGTCCCACGAAGGTGGATGAGATGGATAAATTGCATACATCATGGTGCCAACAAGGGAAGAGAGAGAGAGAGAGAGAGAGAGAGAGAGAGAGAGAGAGAGAAAGAAAGAGAGTGATCGAGTGATGGAGGGGCCCCTGGCACTATGGGCCCTCCCTTCCATAATTTACAACATACATCAAGTGGGTCCCATTACATATGGGCCCATCGATCAAAATCAACGGTGGAGATCCTTTCTCCACCAAGATGCAAGGTCTAGATGACCCTATTCATGCAAGGAAAATAAACATCATGATGGGGTCCATGGAGAATGGCCCCATCATGAAATGATCATGAGAATCAAGGTGGGCCATCGGCCACATCTAGGGTCCAAAGTGAGATCCATACCATCAATCGGTAAGCCTCACTTGGCCCATCATTAAAAAAGTAAAATCTAGGCCTATAGAAACACCCACCATTCGATCTTCTTGGTCCGATGGAATGCCAATCTTCTTGTGTCTCACTTTGATGGAAGGTGATGATAATTGAAGGGCTAGGATGATGGATCTTGTTATAGGAAGTGGGCCACACAACACTTTCTCTCCTTGAAAATGCTTGGACGTCCACCACTTTTTATTGCTTGGAAATTGTGTAGAGAAAGAGAGAGAGAGAGAGAGAGAGAGAGAAAGGGTGGTTGTGAGAGAAAGGTGATGGATGTGAGTGATGGATAGAGTGATAGATGGACTTGACTTGAGAGTTGACTTTGGGTAGGTTACTTGACTTGGGGAGAAAGAAAGCATGAGTTGTGTATTTTGATTGATTGATTAATTGATCGATGAGATGGGTTGTAGAGATTCTCTTGGGTTCGCAAATGCATGGTGTTTCTTTGAGAAAATGCGGGCCCACATCTCCTGGCCAGGGTATCGAATCGGTGTGCAAGACGCGGCGTTGGAACTGTGGTGACAATGTGGTCGCAATAGTATAAGTCTCGGATTAAGCTGACTCAAATCTACATGATATGACTTAGGATCACGCGCAAATGTCGATTATAGGTCGCAGTTTGCCGGAATTCGCTGGGAAGGATCGTGGAAGTCTCCGGAACGGTATGGACTAGGATACGGGCCTTACATCGCTAGTAAGTGAGGAATTTAGTAATAGTATAAGCTTGTATTATGGATTTATAAAATTTAATTAGAAGTTTATTTTTGATTCATTGTGGTTTGAATGATTTAATTATGGTTTGGTTTCGATGAATGTTAATGTGATGAAAGTATGCGTGAATATTAGTTTACACCCTTAAACTTGGGGTCAAGGTCACCGTAGTCGGGTTTCGAATTTTCAGGGTTTAACAATGACAACGTTGCGGTTTGGCCCAACTGCTTCTTGTAGTTGGAAGCTCAGTTGATTATTCTATCTTTAGGTCCACTATGGAATTTCTCACACCCCAAAATCCAACACCCAAATATTGTAACTCTGATTCCGAATTTGAGGGTGTGAGATAAATAATGAATGAATGCTTAAACATTAAACATCACATTCACCATCAATTTCACCTTCACCTTTACATTCATATTCACATTCTTCCATTACTTAATACGAGAAAGCTAATTTATATTAAGTTATCATCACAATAACAATCAAGTCTAAAGCGTCAATCAACACCCGCTAATCTACTAATCAAGTATTTTATAAGAAAATTAATTAGTCATCTATAAAGACCTTATTACATCGATTCCTCAACTAAGAAAAGAAATAACTACAAAATAAATATATAATATTCTCCCTCCTATGGGAAACTCTCCTCTAGATCTATACTTAAAACTAAATATTCTCAATGAGTGAGCTATAAGGCCCAATGAGATAGCTTCACATAGTTTGACACATGTAATTAAGTTTCAAAATCACATAAAGAGATTTTCATAGAAATTAAAGTAATTAAGATTTAAATGAAAAGAGTGTTATAAATCATGCTTTTTAGAAAAATGCATGCAACATAGGATATGTAAGAATGATCAACTGCCACAATACATTTATCATCAAAACATCAAGTGGCAGTTTAACTTAGTTGGTCAATACGGTCAACTATAATATCGGTCCCTAGTGTCATCCACACTCCTACAAGAGAATCCACTCAGCTCTCAATGAGGGACTAAATCAATGTAGTCAAGCAAAATAATCTTTGCCTGGTCTACTTAGCTGGTTTGTTGCATACACCTGAGTGCTCACCCAACTAGCCTCGATCAACAGAGTCTTCACCTAGCTTGCGTAGGTAGTCTGTTACACATACCTTCGTTCTCACCCAACCAACATCGATCAATGGAGTAACCAAATTGTACCAATCGAAATTGAGGTCTTTTACCCAAAGGATATTCCCTACTAGGGTTCTCAATATGGAATGCATGAATTTCTCAAAACCATACAAATCATTTCCAATGCTTATATAAAAATCAAGCCATCAACTTCCACCCTTCCCAAGTCATCAAAACTCAATCATAAACTCTAATAATCACAAGATTTCTCAATATGCAACATAATTAACAAATTATATGTAAATCGTTAAATCATCGCAAAATACAATCTTCAAATAATAATTCAGAAACATAACACGATAAATAGAATTCTTAATAGTAATTCACGTTTAAAATAAAAAAAAATAATAATATGATTTTTCATGCTGCAATTCATGAATTAAAATTCCATACAATAATAAAATAAATTAAAATTGAATCATAAATTCTAATACTCATAAGATTTCTTAATATGTAATGTAATTAACAAATTCTATGTAAATCATCAAATCATTGCAAAATACAAAGTTTGAAGAATAAATTAAAAAACATAACATGATAAATTGAATTCTTAATAGTAATTCACGTTTAAAATATATATATAAAAGAAATCTAATTTTCCATGCTACTATTCATGAATTAAAATTCCATAAACAATAAAATAAACCAATAAATACTATTAAACATCTGTGTTAACAAACTTCTTTTATGAATTGAAATTGAATAGAAAACATATGATTACTATGTGAGAAAAAGTGTGAGACAACTCACTAATTCATGTTGCTGACCGAACCCAAAACTTACTCGGCTCAGCTTGACTCAGCCCTAGCTTGGTGCGAACTCAACTTGAACTCAGTTGCGGATTCTCTCTCTCCCTCTCTCATTTTGAATGTTGGTATGATCTCTCTTTCACTATCGAGAGGGTTTAAATAACTCTCTCATAGCCTTGGGCTCCAGAATCGTGGTTACAACAGGTTTCTCAGATGATTCTTACGTGGGAAAGTTTCTATCAGCTTCATTCCGATGTCGTGAAAATTTGGTTTGCTATTACTAAATGATGGGTCGAATCTTGGTTGAAATTTAATAATAATTCATTGATCATGTGGACCTCACAATGATCGGGTTGGATTTTGAGTCGGTGGCCCATATAAGAACTTGTGGTTGACATTTCTTAATGAAGAAGATGGCAATGTTAATAACAGATCTTTGTACATGATAGATTTCGATATTCTTCTTCTTATAGAGGGTATAGATTCATCTAAAGGAGCTTATGGACACAAGAAATTTAAGCTCCAAATTGATTTTTCTAGTAGGTTATGAAATAGGACTTCCTTCCGTCGTCGCGCACTGCCAAGAAAAATGGAAAATTAGTTGCTGTGAAAATGCATGTATATTTAAGGTGAAAATGCATATTAATTAAAACATAGTATTTTTTCATTAAGAAAGCTTGGTTATCATGATTTATGGTTAAGATAATCACCATTGCATCTACATAGCTAGCAAATTGAGCTAACATTAGTTTTAAAGATTTTATCTTTTGGTTTTAAAGATTTCTTTCTCCTTGTAGATCAAAGGGTTACTCTTGAGAAGTCTTAAGAAGTGGACTGTAAGTCACTTCTCTTTATTCATGCATTAGCTATGCCAAACCATTGAAAGGTTAGCACTATGTAGATCACACATATCTAAGGAACAAGTTAGCCCACTCAACAGGTGAGCCATAATTCATTTAATAAATGTACGATTGTGAAAAAAAAAAATCAGCGAAAATTTTTTAATCCACTAATTTATGACGCAGGGATGGGCGTGATGAGGTTGATCATCATCTTTCTCAAGGATAACTATTATGAATCCACGGAGCTTCTCTGGACTCCTCATAGAGATTCCTCAAATCCACGAGGAGAGATAGAAAATATAAATAAATTCTAGAAATTCAAAATTTGATTGATTGATAATTCTCTAATATGTCCTTGTTACACCATTAATATAGAAAAAAAAACCAAAATTCGTAATTACTAAAAATAGTAAAATTCCAACTCTAATAAAACTCTTCTAAAACCTAATTTCTAAAAATAAAATTTCCAAATAAACTTTTTCTAGAAGAGTCCTGGCATGATTACAAGTTTTTTTTTAAAAAAAATAAAAATCTAAAACTATATAAAAAAATTTAAATTTTAAAATTATACTTTTTTCTAAATTTTCATTTTTAAGTTGAAAGCATGCATTTCCTGGTGAAATGGACAGACGTGACCCATGTTGTGGGTCGGTTCACCTTGGATGGGCCCGTTTCAGTAAAAATCGATAGGTTATGCGCCCTGTAACAATACCCGAATCAAAAGTTATGATCAATTTACGGTCCACATTCTTTTGATCCAACCATGTTAGGAATGTATCGGTGTCACGTCCTACATCAGACCCCTCCACTTGGAAAAAACTCGTCCTTGAGTTATCCAAATGACTTCGCACATGATACTCAAACAATTTATGGCACCGATGTTTATCAGTTTTTTCTTTGTACTTCGCATTAGGCTCTTAAGCTGACACAATACATGTACTCATGCTATCCTTGACTTGACTAGTATGTATCAGTTCTTTCACTTGTTCCTATAAGATCTCATATTCTTTCTGATAATGTGGGCAATTTATTAGTTAAGATCAATGTAGTTTTGTATATCTTGTATGAGAGACAATTTATTATGGAGTTCATTAAGCACAATCGCATTGAACTCCTGCATCAATGGTTTCAAATCCTCTGGGATGTTCAAAGGCTGCATATATTTTTTATTTTCAACTAATGCATTTACATCTCCTGTTTCCTCAGATTGTTTAACAAAATCAAGTTTGGTTATAAGAGATTGTCCTTCCACTTTTGAAGTCTTGGGTTGGTTCTCTGTTCCCATAGGGATGAGGATAATATTCGTACCATCTTTAATAAATATAAATACGTTTTCCCAGCCTCTATGCATAGCATTGATATTATATTGCTATGGTAGACCAAGTAACATGTGACAAGCTTCCATGTCGACCGCGTCACAAAGTACTTGATCCTTGTAATTTTTACAAATTGAAAATGAGACAGTGCAGTGTTCAGTTACCTATGTTTTGTTGACCTTCTTGATACATCTAATCATGTACGTAGATGAGTGTCTTTCTATTTTCAGTTGTAGCTTTTTCACCATTGTTTTTAATACTAGATTCTCACTGCTCCTAACATCGATGATCACATTACAGACTTTTTGGTTTACAGTGCACCTCATTCGAAAGATGTTGTGTCGCTGTAAATCTATCTCTACCTTTGTCATGTACAACGGCTTCCTCATTATCAAAGTAGTGGCCTGCGATTCACCATTATCGGTTGATGCTCTATGGAAATCGGGGTTGTGTCGTACAGCGACCACGGGCGGTTGAGCATCGCCTTGAGCTTGGGATGGACTTAGCGCATCCGCAAGACGGTCGAGGGTTGCCTACAACTCTTATATTGTCAACTGACTCTCCTGGTGGAAAGTTTCCATTCTTTCTAAAAGATAATGAATCTCTATATCACCGTCCACAAGATTTTAGTCCATACATTCGTTATTTGTCATCGGTCCGAGGGGAGTTCTCATTATGATACCAATTGACGCAGGGAAGGACGTGATGAGGTCGATCACCGTCTTCCTCAAGGATAACCACTATGAATCCACGGAGCTTTTCTAAACTCCTCACAGAGATTCCTCGAATCCACGAGGAGAGAGAAAAAAAAATTATAGAAATTTAAATTTTGATTAATTGATAATTCTCTAATGTGTCCTTGTTAGACCATTAATATAGAAACAAAACCAAAATTCATAATTACCGAAAATAGCAAAGCTCTAACTCTAATAAAAATTATAATTCTAATAAAACTATTATAAAACAAAAAAAATTTTAAAGTAAAAATTCCAAATAATCTTTTACTAGAAGAGTCCTAGCATTATTACAAGTTATTTTTAAAAAAGAAGAAAAATCTAAAACTCTCTCTCTCTCTCTATATATATATATATATATAGGGAAATGGTACTATGCGCTCGAGCGTAAAGCGGTCGTCCGTGAGGTCGAGCTGAGGTGGGCCCCACCATAATTCAGTTCGAAGATCCACACCATCCACCATGATCAGGTGGGCCATACCATCTGAAAACATAAGTATACAAGCAAAAACATGTAAAAGCACTTGGTGGGCCCCACCTGAGATGTGGATATCACCTGAAAAGTGGTTTAAAATTACATTCAAGTGGGACACACATGATGGATGGTTTTGATCATGAAGAAACTTCTCGAAAGGCCCCCACAACTGGTTTTGAATGTTTCAATGGTGCACGGCCCCTCTGCACTTCTGTACGTGGTGTGGCCCACAAAAGTCACGGATTGAGGTGATTTTTAGCCGTGTAGGCCCCACCTGGGATGGTGCATCTAACTGAGGGGGTAGATGTTTGAACGGCATCACGGTGGGCCCCACACCAACTCGACCTCATGGACGACCGTATGCGCTCGAGCGCATAGTACCTTTTTCCATATATATATATATATATAATATATATAATATATATATATCACTACGTGAAAAATGAAAAAAAAATGACGGATTTAGAGACGGTTCTAGACAGTCTCTAAAATTGCTTGGTTTAAAGACGCTTTAGAGACGGCTGTAAACCGTCTCTAAACTTTTAGACGGCTCTTGACCGTCCTTAATGTTGTCTTAAAAAATTGAACGTCCATAAATCATTTAAGATGGTCAAAAACCGTCGTTAACTGCAAAAAAAAAAAAGACGGCCATCGACCGTCTGGAAAAGAGACTGTCTCTGACCGTCTTATATGTGGTCTTTTGAGACAGTCAAAGACCGTCCATATTAGAGACGGTCATTGGCCGTCTCTTACTGGTAAAATGAGACTATCAAGGACCATCTTAATTAAAGACGGTCATTGACCGTCTTTTACTGGTAATCTGAGACTGCCAAGGACCGTCTCAATTAGAGACGGTCATTGGCTGTCTTAATTTGAGACTGTCAAAGACCGTCTTAATTAGAGACTATCTTTGACCGTCTTCTAGCGGTTGTTTGAGACCGTCTACATTAGAGACGGTCCTAAACCGTCTCTAATGGTCAACACTTCCCAACCAAAAAATTATAAATTTCGAAAAAAAATAATTAACAATGTTTAAGAAAATTTTAAATTTTGAAAAAAAAAACTGTGATTTTATAGTAATCTAGATTTTGAAAAAAAAAAATTTAAGAACTTTGAATAATGTTGATCATTTTGAAAATAAAAAAGATTTCGATAAAAAAATGATATTTTGAAAAAGAAAAAATAAAAAAATTAAACAAAATTGAACCTAAAATGATATTTTGAAAAAGAAAATATAAAAAATTAAAAAGAAAGTTTAAGAAAATACAAGTGTTGTATTTTTCTCTTAGAAAATCTTCCCGTTGCCTTGAAAAGTTTTTTTTATATATAATTAAAAGGTAATATTTAAATGATTTAAAATATCATATGAAAAAGAATATTGAAAAGTATAGAAATTTTAACTATTTGAGAAAAATTTTGAGAACAAAATGATGCATTTGAAGAAAAAAAATCGAAATTTTGAAATTTTTGAGAAAAAATTAAAATATGAGAATTTTTTTGAGATTTTGAGAATGAAAATTCAATTTTTGTATTTTAATTTTTTTTTTGAAATATTTTATAATAAAACGATATTTTGTTAAAAGAGTAAAGAAATATACATTTTTAAAAAAAAAATGTTATTTTTAAATGGAAATTGAAATTTATCTATGAAAAATAAAATTACTAAATTATTAGGGACATCCACTAATTGAACCTTTAATCAACTCTTTTTGGACAAATTAATCAGTTCAGATCGAAGAGTAAATAACTTCAAATGTTTAAATCAAATTCACTAATTTCTCCCAAATTGGATCACCTACCCTCAAATTTTGAAATCGAAGGTTAAAATTTTAAGAAAGTTTGAGAACAAAATTATGCCTTTGAAGAAAAAAAAAAATCGGCATTTTAAAATTTTTGAGAAAAAAAATTAAAATATAAGAAATTTTTTGAGATTTTGAAAATAAAAATTTAGAATTGGTATTATAATTTTTTTTTTAAATATTTTATAATAAAAATGATATTTTGTTAAAAGAGTAAAAACATATACATTTTGAAAAAAGAAATGTTATTTTAAAAGGAAAATGAAATTTATCTGTGAAAAATAAAATTACTAAATTATTAGGCACATCCACTAGTTAAACCTTTAATCATTTTTGGACAATCTAATTAGTTCAGATTGACGAATAAATAACTTCAGATGTTTAAATCAAATTTCACTGAAATTGTGTGATCAATCTTGTATGCCTAATATCTTTTTCATATGTAAACTGATTGAGGCGAGTAACTACTCAAATGGAGGGTATTGATCAGTAAAATAGAGTGAACTGACCATACATGTAAAATGGGCTAAATATTATGGTCAAAATTGTGACCCAATTTAGTGACCTCGTGAGAACCTAAGAATTGATGTTAGTAAGTTTCGTGGGCCCCATCATGATGTGTGTCAAACATCAACACCATGGATTTGATGTGTCCCCTTTAGATTATGAGATATCTCAAAAATCATCTATATACGAAACTCAAGTGGGCCATACTATCTAAAACTATGTGAAGACATCCTAAAAAATATAAAAGCACTTGGTGGGGCCCACATGAGTTTTGGATGCGGCTGAAAATTGGTCTGACCCCTCATCCAAGTGAGACACATAATGAGTGGGTTGGATATGTGAATCACATTTAGGCATGCCCAATATATGATTATGAATTTTTTAAGGAAACCACTATATTGTGTGGTGTGGCCCACCCAAGTCATAGATTGACTTTATTTTTAAGCTCTTGGCCCACCCAAGTCATGGATTGAATTTCTCCATATTGTTCAATGCTTTTCTCAGATCATTTTAAGATATTAACTAAAAAATGGGGCGGGTCGAAGGCTTAAGTGGACTACAAAGTGGGGATTGAACGTCCGCTATTAATCTTGTGGAATCGACCATTGATTCACCTTTAACTACAATTTCTATGATTATACTATCTTAGATGTTTATTAATTGAGCCTTTTCCTTCCTTAACAGAATCCATTATTAGATTTTTTTTTTCTTTTTTTGTGTTCATTCGTCTGCTGCCAAGTAAAGGGTTTAAGTATTCGGTTTTTTCTTCCGTACAGATGGAACACCTTTTCAAAATTTTAAGACAAAAATGGCTTTGAACATTTTTTTTTTGTACGATTTCTTTTTTTTCAAAATTTTGAGACGAAAATGGCCTTGAGCATTTTTTATATGATTTTTTTTTTTCAAAATTTTGAGACGAAAATGGCCTTGAACATTTTTTATACAATTTTTTTTTTTTTTTCAAAATTTTGAGACAAAAATGACCTTTAACATTTTTTATGACTTTTTTTTTTTTTTTTTTTTTTTTGAGATGAAAATAGCCTTGAACATTTTTTATACGATTTCTTTTATTAATATTTTCTAGTATTATTCTCTCACCATGATCTCCTGTACTTTCTAAACATGAGATAAGTAAAGAGATTAAATGGACCACAAAGTTGGCCCACGATAATTCATATTTTTTTTGTGTTTTCTCTTCATTCATATCTTTTTGATATTATGAACATGTTGGATGTTAAATAAATAGTACTATGGGCCCACGAAAGGTATCAACGGTGGAAATCATTATTCCACACTATTTCGTGTGGGGTCTACTTGAGTTTTGGATTTACTGAAAATTCGGGATTAACCCACACTGTTCATCCATTTTTCGAGATCATTTTAGAGAATTATCCAAAAAATGATTCATATCCAAAGATTAATTAAATGAACCACACCACAAATAAGGGGTACAAAACGGCTACTCCCCCTGACACCATCCAATGGCTGGTGGTTAGTGCTCTGTGGGCCTCACCATGATGTATGTGTTTAATCCATGCCATCCATCTATTTGGAGAGATCATTTAAGGGAAATGTCTAAAGAACGAGTTAAATCCAAAGCTCCAATGGACCCCGGCACAGATGATGGACCTTAGCACAAACAATCATTTTAGGGCAACCATTTAAAAAAAAAAAAAACTTTTAAAGTAATTGGATTTCAAATAAACATTACAATGGGCCTTAGGATAGTTTCAAGGACTTTGGGCATTTTTGCTACAGCTAAAATCCGTCGGAATAGCGGACGGTAAAATCCTTCGGTGAAAGTAAGTAATCCGTCGGGGGAAACCTCTGTTTTAGATGGTGGACGTCCAACCGTCTAACGTTTTCCCATGTTGTGGTCCACTCGAGAATTATTTAATTCTAATTTTTGGTGATCTATCCCAAAATAATGTTTATAAATGGATGAACGGCGTGGATGAAATATATCCATCATGGTGGGGCCCATAGATCCCTCCCTTTCCAAAGGTATGTTTACCGTTTTTTTTTTTTTGTAAAAACTGTGAGTTTTATACATAATGTAAAATAGTGGTGATTCCTTTATGAAAATAGTGGCAATGATATAGAGTTATCCAGACCATTCAACCAATCCTTCTAGTTGTAAGCGTGTAATATTTATAATTTTGTTATATAATACAATCTTAGCCATCCAGAAAGTGGTCCCTCTTGCATGTACGACTATTAACAGAAGTTTTGTTATAAAAAATGGTAGACGCACACTGTATCGGATTTGAAGCTTTTATCTGATTTAGAAGAGGAACTTGGAAAATTTTGAGCGCCGGTTGCTGTTTTCACCATTTTCATCGAGCGGGTCCCTCTCCTTCGTTTCTATCTTCCAAATGTGATCCGAATCTCAGCAATGGCAGCGTTAGATCAAAGATTGAAGATCTAAACTGGGATCACTCCGTGCGGGATTTGTCGGGAGATTCACGGACCGATGCGATTCCCTGGCAGGTTTTTGCTTTTCACCCACGCACTTCTTTGATAGCTTTCTAATTTCATCGGAGAGTGGGCTTCCTGATGTGGAGGGCTTGTGTTTGAGCTTGTTGGCTGTATGTCTAGCTTAGTGTAGTCTTTTGTCTCTTTCAGTTGCTTTTGTTTTTTGTTCCCTTTTGGCTGTTGCCTAATAAAATCGTCACTTTTCAAAAAAAAAAACTGTCATGTGGGCCAGAATGTTAGAAAGTAGTAGACAGCTTAGAAAATGGTGAGTTGGCCACAAGGTGTGTTTGGTTGCACCCGATTTCATGAAATATCAAGATATTTTGCGCCAAATTAGACTGATAATGAAATATCATGAAATTTCTTGGAGCTTTGCTCAGCCCACACACACGTAAAAGTCAGCTAATGCACACACCACCACAAAGCCAGTGTGGTGGAGGTGCAATATCCAAGTCATCCTTCAGTTGGACCTCCTGTGTGGATGATACTGCCCAAAGATAAAGGTGGTGTATTCAGTAGGGATATCATGATATTCGAAATAAGTTGACAAGTTAGAAAACTTTGGCTAGTTTTTTCACAATTGTAAATTTCTTCAGTTAATTGTGGCCCACCTGACATGTGGACTGACTTGATTCTTTGGATAGAGAATCTACAGTGGCACCCTTTTGGGGGGCGGCTTGGATATTGCACTGCTCGCCATACCTGCATATGGTGGCATATGCATTGGCTCAATGGTACATGCTTGTGGGCTTAGCAAAGCTCAATTTCATGATATTTTGTGCAACCAAGCCCACCCTTAATAATGGGATCTCTTTCTGTTTCTATCAGAAGCTTTGCAGGGCTTTATATCAAAGAGGAAAAAGCCCATTTCACTCTGGTAATCAGTTTCCATTACTGTATTTTTGTAGTTTCATAACAAGCTTTGATATATATTAGCAATTGAGTAAGAAAATTCCTGGGTGTGTAATGGCATATTTGCAAAAGATGTTTGTATCCTTTGAAATGACAAAAATGGCCGATTACTCTATCCCATCCATCCTTTTGACTCCATCTCCGTAAGGATCATAGGCTTAAAAATTTTAATTTTAAGTGCATCAAGTACTGTGGTGGCTTAGATGATAATGATGATGGTGATATATTATGCGAGCAGGTCTTAGACATGTTTGCCCTAGCAATTAGTTTTGCTAATGGAGAACCATGATCAGACCGTTCAAGCCGTTTAATGAGGATTGTTCTGGTTGAATGCGGGCTATAGCTTATTTCTATCCATGGGTGTTCATTAGTTGACTGTTCTAACTAATCATGTGACTTTTAAAATGTGTAGCAACATGAAAGGGCCCACCTGATTCACTACTTGGATCTCATTCTGAATTGTAAAGTGTGACTTTTAAAATGGGTAGCAACATTCCTGTTGGAGTTACCAAAAGAAATGGCAAGAACATCAGTCCCAACATTTACAATCCAATGTATTAATGGTCAGTAGACGGACATCACAATCCAAATGTGGAAAAAAAAAGGACTACAATTGCCATGACCGCTGGATGTTCAAGTCCACGAAGTGCCTCATTTACCGAATGATGGATAGCATCCCTGTTATCTTCACCTGGATTCTCTACTGCTAATATATATAAGATGGTTAGATGGGCCTTCATTAACAGATTGAACAGAAATTTCTTCTCACATGAACAAACACCAAGCTATCATCATTTGCTCCCTTGTACAAAACAAACTGCAAATGCACTCCTTTGACTCATTTACCTGAATAAATTTATGACAGTTCTTTAACATTTATGAGGGAGAATCTTGTTTGTTTTAATAAATGGATTCCCATTTTTCAACAATTACAGATTACAAAGTATGACAATAGGAATCAACTACATTTGAAGGCATCCTCAAGGAGTCATACGTTCAATACCTCTATGTATATATGATTGTAAAGGTCGATGCGGGTCCTTGCTAATAAAATTTTGTTGGAAATCATATATTTAGAGAGGATCAAGAGAAGTTGTTGACAGACATGTTGCAATACATATTATGTACTTGATGTCTGTTTGATTATGATGCCATGTGTGTTATGCACTTGTGCTCATGATCCCATGTCTTATACGTGTATTTGTTTGCAGGATTATGTAACAACCAGATGGTATCATGCTCCTGGAATCTATGGCTCTTTCTTTTCTAAAGTTGTTTTGTATTTGCTAATCTTAAATATGGATTTATATAATTGGGCATTTGATGGTTTTTTTTATTCTACTTTCATTTTTTTAATTTAGATTTTTTTTTCTTTCTTTCTTTTTTGCATTTATGCATTAGTTTAATCATGTTAGTGCTCCCAATGGGTATTCCAAATCAGGTTTGGTCATGCTAATAATGGTTTTTAGAGATTCATAATCATAGCTTTTTTTCTTTGCTGTAATGTCACTAGTTTGTTGTTGGCAGTTAATAACATTTTGATGCGTTCTAATTTTGCTTATTATCTCTGTATTTTCTAGCTACTTCCATTTATAATGGGCACTTTGCTTCTGGTATTGTATATTTCTTATGAATTTGTGTGCTTTTTTCATTTTAATAAGTGCCCAATCAGTAGGTTAGGATCATTGTTTGGTGTAGATTTTGGGGTTATCTCCAATAGTAAATTTCTTTATTATTCTAAATATTTATGATTGATGTGTCATGCGGATCCATCGGGTTGATCTTGAATTTACCTTGCCATTTTTAAGTCTTCAATGTCATCATCCCATCACTTGATGAGAAGATTTTGTGCAAAGGAAACAAATTTCGCTAAACTCTTCATATCGCTTGAGCATATCTTGGAAATTTGTTCCTTGCCTTCAGTTGACCCTTGCCTGAATCAAAGATTAGGGTCTGTTGTAATGTGTCATGGTGTTTTCTGAAATCATGGCATATCACAGGTCATGGGAAAGGATACATGTTGAATGTTGACTAATCACATTTCCTGCATCCTTCAATTTTTTTTTTATTATACGTCTTCTGATGTTTATAATGGCCCTACAAATTAATTATAAGTTTAGTAATGAGGCTGGTTTTTCGCCTTGATCAGATTCCATCCTTTGTAGTTCAATTCCGAGAAGTTTTGTTAGCAATGCTAGTATAAACAGCAACTTCGGGTCTACTTGTTGCAAAGTCAGATAACTACAGTTATTTATTTATTTATCAGGATGATTTGATAGACAGGCACCCATATGCAGCATGCATTTAATTCAAACTAAACCTACTAAATTGTCAAACCATCGTTAGTTCAGTCTAAAAATCAGATTTCCTAAACAATCCTAACCTCTGGTTTTTGGACCCTTGTTTGTTGAAACGGGACCATTGAACATTTTTATTTTTATTTTTAACCACCCAATTAGTATCCACCAATCTAATATTCATAGATAACAAATAACCTTGATTTTTGGTTCATGATGCATTGAAACAGGAACCCATAATTTGGCTAGCTTAATTTGAATTAATTGTATGCAACATATGCAACTTGGAAGTTGTAACTAATTTCTGTTTGTGCATTGTCCACCACTCTACCAGATTGTCAAGTTTTTCTTGAAGCTGAGTTCACGAATATATGAAATTGTAAATATTGAGGTTTGAATTCCTTATTCTTTCAAATTAGGGAACTTCCACATTTGGAACTTAATTTGTATATTTAGAGCCATGGTTTGTATATCCTAAACATTGGTGTGACAGCTCCCATCATGAATAGACTAATCCCAGAATATCCTCTCAATTGATCAACTGTAAGAAATGCACAAACAAACCATATTCAATAAACAAAAGACAATCGAAAGACCAACTACTTCCATTAACACTAATATCACCCCTAACCAACCATCATACCAAGTAGGCCCACCAACACCATTACCCTACCAAACAAAATCAACAACTCCACCTACAAACCACATCCCTGCTACTCCAGATAGCATAATCAAAACAGAGGACATCCAGCCACCCCACTCAAGCAACGATATGACCAGCTCACTACCCACTGCCACCTCAAGTATGCATGGGATGAAGTTGCTGATGTAGCTACTACAGAAGGTGAAGCTGTAAGGGACTGAGATCCTCATCGAAGCTATCGTTGTAGGTGGAACTTACGCTGATTGTTGCATTTGGAGATGGAAAAGTTATTTCTTCATCAGACAAAACACCCTGTCACCATGAGGACTAGCAGCACTGGAGCTGGTTCATTCCTCAAAAAACTGGCATTTTCCCTTCAATTAATTTAAGTTCGATATGATGATGATGCAGCTCACGTTAAAAAGACTTGATTCCTTAGTGTAATGTTAGAAAGACTTGAGAAACTGATAGCGAACAGGGAGTTACTCTACTGCATCAACCATAGAACATCTATGAACAGAGCTAGCTAGTCTCAATGACAATGACTTGGACATGCTCGGCCCGTGATCATCTAAGCAATAGAATTGTTCTTCCATGCTTCTTTTCATTGAGAAGATTATCTTCTAACTAAAGCTTCTTCTTTTTTCCTTAAACCTCCATTTATAAGACCATGTGTTTGTGGAAAAAGTTAGAGATTATCTGAGTATTAATTGAACACTTCGAAACATGCTCAAAACGAATACATATATACATATTCTAATCTTCTTTGTTAGATCATTGCTTTACTATTGTTAGGAAAATGGACATTTCATATTTCTTGTATGAAATGGGATTAAGTCTCCTACTGGTTGGATGGACTGGTGAAGATTGTGTAGCATGTGTATTCTCCAAGAGTTCTACCGGTGTATTGTTATGTTGCTCATGCTGATTGTTTAGTTGATTTTGCTCCTGACTATTGCATTTTCTCAGTTCTTTGTCTTCGATGTAAAGATTTTGAAATGATCTTATATTCATTATTATCTTATTCATGTCAAGTTTTCTCCTTTTTTGGATTGCATTCTTAATCAATTTAATTTTCTTCTTTTTTCGCATGCCAAAATGATAATATTTCACATCTTTTGTCCTGATTTTTGCCTCTATTTACCACTCTATGGAGATGGATTGATCTGATTTCCTTGTTTTTGAATTTTTTTTCTTCTTTTCCTGAAATTGATGAGATTTTTACATTTTCATAGGGCTGATATGATTAAAACTCACACTTTTCTTGAATTTTTCCTATGGGAAAGGTCTTAAGTGTACCACCAAAGTCCTACAATACATAGAACTGGACACCTTGCTATGGCGGTTTTGTGAACTAAATGTTGTTGATTATTATGTCCACCCACTTTATATATATATATATATATATATATATATATATATATATAATTATATCTTAATCTTACTTTTTTGCTGGTATGTTCCTTTATACTTGCAACCAAATATGCTTATTAGAATCTGTGACCTGTCTAGCAATTTTACAAAAACTCCTATATTCTGTTTCAACCAAATATGCTTTCTTGTCACACATGCCAACACACTTATTTGGATAATATCTATCTTTTTTTCATTATTTTTTATTTATCGTTTAATTACCATTGCCTTCATTCCTCTTATAGTTAACAGTTTACTGTTAGTGCAGTTTTAATTCACATGTACCACACTAAAAAACTTTCTTAATATTTTACACTTGAATGATTTAATATTTACAATGGCCTTTAACAATTCACAGGTGGGTCTCACAACAGCAAAATGTTCTTATCTAAAGTAAGTATTTGAGGCCCCACTTTTTTAATATAATGATGAAGCATGTTCATCTCTCAATTTTTTGAAAAATTTTAATTATTTGTATTTTTTTTATAAAAAATTTGTTTAATAAGAATAAGAATAATTGCAACCTTTTTTTTTTTTTTTAGATATCTGTTTTATTTCAATGTTTTCTTATTTATGGTCTATGATTATGATCAATAGGTTGCATTTGTTGGTGGAAAATCAGTTTTTGTTTATAATAATATTAAAAAAAAAATTTGTTTATATAAAAAAAAATTTCTATTTGATTTTTTTTTTTGTATGGATGCATCATTCGTGGTTTTATGATAAAACACATGTATGTATAAAACAAATTATTTGTTCCAAACAGGACATTTATGATAAAACAAATTATTCGTTCCAAACAGGACATTTATCAAAGGAGCACTATCAGGTGATATTTAAGATTTTCATTATAAATAGATTAAGAGCCAATGATAATTATAAGTAGACTTGCAGCAAAAAATAAAGAATTTGATTTTTTTCAAAACATGGAAAGACTAATCAGTCGTACTTCTTGTAACTTCAGCCACTGCTTCAAATGGAAGGATTGCACAAAGATTTGGTTAGGGAGACTACTGATGGTGAACTAGCAGCTGCAACAAATATGAGAGCTACAAAGGTGAAAAGAAACATAAGGCGGTCGGTAAGATAAGATAGATTGATAGTACTTGTTTCAATTTTCTTGGATGGATGATGAATGTATTTGGGAATATAAATGAAAATAAAAAACTTATAATATATATATATATATGTTATCAATGGAGGATACCTTGTTTAGGGGGATATGAAATTCTTGTAGCTTATGGTATGGTGCCCCAATATTGGTTGTATGTTATTAGTATGTAGTAGATAATACTAGGTTCAATAGTAGATAATACTAGAGAATCCCTAAACCTAAACCTACACCTAATCCTAATCTACTCCTTAACCTAAACCTAAACTTGAAAACCCAAACCTAAATCCGTACACAAACCCAAACCCGAACCCGATTTCCTAAACTTAAACCTTAACCTATTCTCAATTCCCTAAACCGTAACCTATAACCTACACTTATAACCTAAACCTAAACCTATAACCTCAACTCAGTAACCTTAACCTAAACGTAAAACCTAAACCTAAACCTAAACCCAAACCCGATCCCAAACCCAAATCTGAATCCCTAAACCCTTAGCCTAAACCTAAACCTACACCTAATCATAATCTCAACTCCCTAAACCTAAACTTGAAAACCCAAAACTAAACTCGAACCCGAACCCGATCCCGATTTCTAAACCTAAACTTATGACCTTAACCTAAACCTATTCTCAAATCCCAAAACCTGTAACCTAAACCTAAACCTATAACCTACACTTATAACCTATAACCAAAACCAAAACCTATAACCTAAACCCGAACCCATTCTCAAATCCCATAACCTATAACCTAAACCAAAACCTATATCCTATAACCTAAACCTAAACCAAAACATATAACCCAAACCCAAACCCAAACCCAAACCCGAACCCGAATTCCTAAACCTTAACCTAAACATATAACCTATAACCTATAACTTAAGCCTATACCTAAACCTAAAACCTTACTTATAACCCAAAACTATTCTCAAATCCTTAAACCTTAACCTATAACCTAACCTAAACCTATACTTATAACCTAAAACTATTCTCAAATCCCAAAACCTAAACCTAAACCTATAACCTACACTTATAACCTAAACCTAAACCTATAACCTAAACCTAATCCTAAAACCTAAACCTATGACCTAAAACCTAAACGTATTCTCAAATCCCTAAACCTAAACCTACATCTAATCCTAATCTCAACTCCCTAACCTAAACCTAAACCTAAACTTGAAAATCCAAACCTAAACGCGATCCCAAACTCGAACTCGATTTCTAAACTTATACCTTAACCTATTCTCAATTCCCTAAACCTTAACCTATAACCTAACCTAAACCTAAACCTATAACTTACACTTATAACCTAAACCTAAACCTATAACCTAAACCTAAGCCTAAAACCTACACCTATGACCTAAAACCTAAATGTATTCTCAAATCTCTAAACCTAAACCTACACCTAATCCTAATCTCAACTCCCTAACCTAAACCTAAACCTAAACTTGAAAACCCAAACCTAAAACCCGATCCCGAACTCGAACCCGATTTCGTAAACCTAAACCTTAACCTATTCTCAAATCCCTAAACCTAAACCTACACCTAATCTAATCTAAACTCACTAACCTAAACCTAAACCTAAACTTGAAAACCCAAACATAAACCCAATCCCGAACCCGAACTCCGCATACCTAAACCTAAACCTTAACCTATTTTCAAATCCCTAAACCTAAACCTACACCTAAACCCGAACCCGATTCCTAAACCTAAACCTTAACCTATTCTCAATTCCCTAAACCTATAGCTTATAACCTAAACCTAAACTTTAACCTAAACCTTAACCTATTCTCAAATTCCTAAACCTAAACTTGCACCTAAACCTAATCTAAACTCCCAACCTAAACCTAAACCTAAACTTGAAAACCCAAACCTAAACCCAATCCCGAACCCAAACCCGATTTCCTAAACCTAAACCTTAACCTATTCTCAAATCCCTAAACCTAAACCTACACCTAATCCTAAGCTCAACTCCCTAACCTAAACCTAAACCTAACTTGAAAACCCAAACCTAAACCCAATCCCGAACCCGAACCCGATTTCCTAAACCTAAACCTCAACTTATTCTCAATTCCTAAACCTTAACCTATAACCTAAACCTAAACCTATAACCTACACTTATAACATAAACCTAAACCTATAACCTAAACGTAAGCTCTAAACCTAAACCCTAAAACCTAAGTGTATTCTCAAATCCCTAAACCTAAACCTACACTTAATCCTAATCTCAACTCCCTAACCTAAACCTAAACCTAAACTTGAAAACCCAAACCTAAAACCCGATCCCGAACTCGAACCCGATTTCGTAAACCTAAACCTTAACCTATTCTCAAATCCCTAAACCTAAACCTACACCTAATCTAATCTAAACTCACTAACCTAAACCTAAACCTAAACTTGAAAACCCAAACATAAACCCAATCCCGAACCCGAACCTGCATACCTAAACCTAAACCTTAACCTATTTTCAAATCCCTAAACCTAAACCTACACCTAAACCCGAACCCGATTCCCTAAACCTAAACCTTAACCTATTCTCAATTCCCTAAACCTATAGCTTATAACCTAAACCTAAACCTTAACCTAAACCAATAACCTTAACCTAAACCAAAACCTAAAACCTAAAACCTAAATTTATTCTTAAATCTCTAAACCTAAACCTACACCTAATCCTAATCTCAACTCCCTAACCTAAACCTAAACCTAAACTTGAAAACCCAAACCTATAACCCGAACCCGATTTCCTAAACTTAAACCTACACCTAATCCTAATCTAAACTCCCTAACCTAAACCTAAACCTAAACTTGAAAACCCAAACCTAAACCCAATCCCGAACCCGAACCCGAATTCTTAAACATAAACTTAACCTATTTTCAAATCTCTAAACCTAAACCTAAACCTACACCTAATCCTAATCTCAACTCCCTAACCTAAACCTAAACCTAAACTTGAAAACTCAAACCTAAACCCGATCCCGAACCCGAACCCGATTTCTAAACCTAAACCTTAACCTATTCTCATTCCCTAAACCTATATCTTATAACCTAAACCTAAACCTTAACCTTAACCTAAACCTAAACCCGAACCTATAACCTATAACCTAAACCTAAAACCTAAATATATTCTCAAATCCCTAAACCTACACCTACACCTAATCCCAATCTCAACTCCCTAACCTAAACCTAAACCTAAACTCGAAAACCCAAACCTAAACCCAATCCCGAACCCAAACCCGATTTCCTAAACCTAAACCTTAACCTATTCTCAATTCCCAAACCTATAGCTTATAACCTAAACCTAAACTTTAACCTAAACCTTAACCTATTCTCAAATTCAACCTAAACTTGCACCTAAACCTAATCTAAACTCCCTAACCTAAACCTAAACCTAAACTTGAAAACCCAAACCTAAACCCAATCCCGAACCCAAACCCGATTTCCTAAACCTAAACCTTAACCTATTCTCAAATCCCTAAACCTAAACCTACACCTAATCCTAGCTCAACTCCCTAACCTAAACCTAAACCTAACTTGAAAACCCAAACCTAAACCCAATCCCGAACCCGAACCCGATTTCCTAAACCTAAACCTTAACTTATTCTCAATTCCCTAAACCTTAACCTATAACCTAAACCTAAACCTATAACCTACACTTATAACATAAACCTAAACCTATAACCTAAACGTAAGCCTAAAACCTAAACCTATGACCTAAAACCTAAGTGTATTCTCAAATCCCTAAACCTAAACCTACACTTAATCCTAATCTCAACTCCCTAACCTAAACCTAAACCTAAACTTGAAAATCCAAATCTAAACCCGATCCCGAACCCGATTCCCTAAACCTAAACCTTAACCTATTCTCAATTCCCTAAACCTATAGCTTATAACCTAAACCTAAACCTAAACCTTAACCTAAACCTATAACATTAACCTAAACCAAAACCTATGACATAAAACCTAAATGTATTCTCAAATCTCTAAACCTAAACCTACACCTAATCCTAATCTCAACTCCCTAACCTAAACCTAAACCTAAACTTGAAAACCCAAACCTAAAACCCGATCCCAAACCCGAACGATTTCCTAAACCTAAACCTTAACCTATTCTCAAATCCCTAAACCTGAACCTGCACCTAATCCTAATCTAAACTCCGTAACCTAAACCTAAACATAAACTTGAAAACCTAAACCTAAACCCAATCCTCAACCCGAACCCGAATTCCTAAACCTAAACCTTAACCTATTCTCAATTCCCTAAACCTAAACCTATAACCTAAACTTATAACCTAAACCTATAACCTAAACCTAAGCCTAAAACCTAAATGTATTCTCAAATCCCTAAATCTAAACTTACACCTAATCCTATTCTCAACTCCCTAACCTATAGCTTATAACCTAAACCTAATCCTATTCTCAACTCCCTAACCTATAGCTTATAACCCAAACTTAAACCTTAACCTATTCTCAATTCCCTAAACCTATAGCTTATAACCTAAACCTAAACCTTAATCTTAACCTAAACCTATAACCTTAACCTAAACCAAAACCTATGACTGAAACCTAAATGTATTCTCAAATCTCTAAACCTAAACCTACACCTAATCCTAATCTCAACTCCCTAACCTAAACCTAAACCTAAACCTAAACTTGAAAACCCAAACCTAAAACCCGATCCAGAACCCGAACCCGAACCCGATTTCCTAAACCTAAACCTTAACCTATTCTCAAATCCCTAAACTTAAACCTACACCTAATCTTAATCTAAACTCCCTAACCTAAACCTAAACCTAAACTTGAAAACCCAAACCTAAACCCAATCCCGAACCCGAACCGAATTCTTAAACCTAAACCTTAACCTATTTTCAAATCCCTAAACCTAAACCTACACCTAATCATAATCTCAACTCCCTAACCTAAACCTAAACCTAAACGTGAAAACCCAAACCTAACCTGATCTCAAACCCGAACCCGATTTTCGAAACCTAAACCTAAACCTAAACTTGAAAACCCAAACCTAAACCTGATCCCGAACCCAATTTCCTAAACCTAAACCTTAACATATTCTCAATTCCCTAAACCTATAGCTTATAAGACCTAAAACCTTAACCTTAACCTAAACCTATAACCTTAAAACCAAAACCTATAACCTATAACCTAAACTTATAACCTATAACCTAACCTTAACCTAAACCTAAAACCTCAACCTTAACCAATAACCTAAAACCTAAACCTAAACCTAAAACCTAAATGTATTCTCAAATCCCTAAACCTAAACCTACACCCAATCCTAATCTCAACTCCCTAACCTAAACCTAAACCTAAACTTGAAAACCCAAACCTAAATCCGATCCCGAACTCGAACCCGATTTCCTAAACCTAAACCTTAACATATTCTCAATTCCCTAAACCTATATAACTTAGGACCTAAAACCTTAACCTATAACCTATAACCTAAACTTGTAACCTATAACCTAACCTTAAATTAACCTAAAACTTAACCAATAACCTAAAACCTAAACCTAAACCTAAAACCTAAATGTATTCTCAAATCCCTAAACCTAAACCTACACCTAATCCTAATTTCAACTCCCTAACCTAAACCTAAACCTAAACTTGAAAACCCAAACCCTAAACCTATTCTCAATTCCTAAACCTAAACCTAAACCTAAACCTATAACCTAACCTTAACCAATAACTTAAAACCTAAACCTAAACCTAAAACCTAAATGTATTCTCAAATCCCTAAACATAAACCTACACCTAATCCTAATCTCAACTCCCTAACCTAAACCTAAACCTAAACTTGAAAACCCAAACTTAAACTTGATCCCGAACCCGAACCCTATTTCCTAAACCTAAACCTTAACCTATTCTCAATTCCCTAAACCTAAACCTAAAACCTGAATGTATTCTCGAATACCTAAACTTAGACCTACACCTAATCCTAATCTCAACTCCCTAACCTAAACCTAAACTTGAAAACCCAAACCTAAACCCGATACCGAACCCGAACCCGATTGTTGTAATAATGTAGCCCAATCGCATGACAACAAACAAGAATGTATCCGTTTTAACACATGCCCCTTTTTACAAAGCTTTAATTTTTGTTGTTGTTTCTATTAATTGAAACACTTTTTTTGCATTATTTGCTCGTACTAGTTTTATTTTAAAAAAGTGCCCATTTTTTTTGATGAAGTTTCTGTAATTCTTCATGATTTTGAATTATAATGTTTTGTTGGTTGAATATTTTTTTGTTAGATGAAAGACAGAACATCGTTGCTGATTTTTTTCCCTTTTTTTTTTTTTTTTCCTTATGAAGTTAAACTTATTTATATGTATTATGCGTGGATGAATGTAATGTGGATAAGATTGTTTGTGTTTGGATAGATGTAGTTTATGTTTGGATGGATTTACGTAGTTTGGGTTTTAGATGAATGTGAATGTGAATGTGAATGTGATGAAATATATTGTATAACAGGTGTATATCAGGAAGAATACTGTAACAGGTCAAATTTGAAAAAAGAAATGTCCTTTAAGGGTCATAAGAGACGGCTCATAGCAGTCCTTTTAAAGGACGGTCCATGACCGTCCTTTTAAAGGACGGTCTACAACCGTCCTTTGAAGGCTCATACGAGACGGTCCAAGATAGTCCTTTTTAAGCACGGGCTACGGCCGTCCTTCGAAGGCTCATAAGAGACGGTCCAAGACAGTCCTTTTTAAGGACGGGCCATGGCCGTCCTTCGAAAGCTCATAAGAGACGGTCCATCACTGTCCTTTTTAAGGACGGTCTATGACCGTCCGTTTAAAGGACGGTCCATGGCCGTCATTTGAAGGCTCATAAGAGACGGTCCATAACCGTCCTTTTAAAGGACGGTCCATGACAGTCCTTTTAAAGGACGGTCCATGACGGTCCTTTTAAAGGACGGTCCATGGCCGTCTTTTTTAAGCTCATAAGAGACGGTCCATGACAGTCTTTTTTTGGACGGTCCATGACCGTATTTTTTTCGTCAATAAGAATGACGGTTTTCAACCGTCCTTCAAGTAATAGGACACGTCAAAATTTGACGGCCTATGCGACGGTCCATGACCGTCCTTTTTGGTCATTTGAGACGGTTTTGGACCGTCTTTTTTTCACTGTGTGTGTGTGTGCGTATATATATATATATATATATATATATATATATATATATATATATATATATTGAAATAGCTAAAAATAATAAATTTTTTCTAAATTTTCGTTTTTCAGTTGAAAGCGCACATTTTTTGGCAAAACAGACGGACATGATCCACTTTGTGGGTTGATTTACTTCGAATGACCCGGTTCAATAAAAATTGATAGGTTACGTGCCGCGTAACAATACTTAGATCAAAATTATGATCAATTTACAGTCTAGTTTCTTTTGATCCAACCGTGCTAGAATGTATCGGTGTCACGTCCCAATATCATGGAACACCACTTAATGGACCACTTTGTATTTTGGTAGTAACCACATTTGGTGGTCGGGTCCACTGATGGATGGTTTTGGATATTCACCTGTTTTGGATGTTCACCTGTCTGCCACGCTGACTTATTGACTGGCCTGTGCATTAACTGACTTGTACAACCGTACAGGGTTAAAGAAAGTTGTAGGTTTATTATAATTATAAATTATTTTAGGGTTAGGAAAGCTTTAGATCTCAGACTTCTTTGTAGAGCTGGTCTATTGTTGCATCCCTAATTGTGTTGCCTATTAGTTCACTTAACCGTCCACTTAGATATCCATCGATCAGCCAAATATTTAATCAGATCCGCGTAATGGGTGGTTTGTATTGAATCAAAAGTAGTAAATACAATTTGAACAATTAACTTAAGTCACACGTATTACACGTGTATATTGTCTCCAATGCATGAGTACCAAGTATCACTATGTTCAAGAGTGAAATATTGTAATCCACCGAAACCAGGAGCTAAGGAATATGCAATGATGCCAACAGAACCCAATGGAGAAAAGAGGTGAGGGTGGTGGCATCCACACCCAGGTGCTTCCGGCATATCCTTAGAAGATACCCTCAGCCTGTCCCACTCACGAATCCCGAAGAAATCACACATGATATCCCTTCCAGTCGAGTGTACACGAGTTGTTCGTTTGTCCACATGTGACTAGACTCAATCGATCCATATCATTGGTTTATGGGGCCTCAGAAAGCTCTTTTGATTTCGAACCCGGATCTTGTAACCCTTCTTCAGCTGAATGTGGGCTGTTGCTCCATTAACTTCTCAACCGTCTATTTTGAGGACCACAACTTCTGAGGTTTTAATCGTCCAAATCATGAGATAACTACGGCATTGTCGATGGATAGCGAGACCAAACAAACCAACGGTCTGGATCATGGAACCATTTGCCTCACTTTGAAATACTGAAAAATGTGGACATGCTCGGGTTCTGGATTACCCAAAAGATCTTCATGCGCCAAACACAAAAGAAGGCCGGTTTTGTGTAACCCTTGTTACACACAAGCCCGTGTATAGCAAAATTCTGTAACGTCATACGCAATGTGCGTAACATCCACTCCATGCATCGTTATTTTCTTGCTATTTTAGGTAGGCAGCCCAAAAATGAGACAGATAAAAAATTCAAGTGGGTCACACCAGAGGAAATAATGGAGGGGAAATGGCAACCATTGAAACCTTCTTGAGACCCACTGTTATCTTTACATGCCATCCAACTCATTCATAAGGTGAGTTTCCACTGGGATGTAGGAAAATAAATATATCATCTTCATTAAAATCTTTTGTGGGTCCCTCTATGGCTGCAATGGTATATGTTCAGTTTCCACTGTTCTTGTGACGTGACTCACTTGGGCTTTGGATCATTCGGCTCCCATCGTAAATTAATCTAGCGAAGCTGTTAGACGGAGTGGATTTCATAAGGACATTGCGGTGGGCCCACAGAGCCTTGGTTTGCACGGGTGTCGTGCAACAAGGACCCGTTGCCAACACCACCTGCAGCGGTTGTGTGGTGATATGTAGGATGGTGTGGGGGTCAATTTGATATATATTTTTTATATCCACGCCGTCCATCAATTTTTTTTTTCATCTCATTTTAGTGTACTAACCAAAAATGAAGAATATTTGAAGGTCAAGTGGACCACACCACAGGAAACAGTGAGAATAATGACACCCACTGTTGAAACTATTATAGAGCCCACCTTAATGTTTATTTACCATCCAAATTGTTGAGAAGGTCACTTAGACCTGGATAAAAGGAAAAAACAAATATCAACCTGATCCAAGACTTCGTACCCCTAAGAAGTTTTAATGGCAAGCTTTCAATCACCGCTCTTTCCTGTGGTGTGGTCCACTTGAGCTTCAGATCGTCTTTATTTTTTATTCCATTCAAAATAATGAGAAGTCAAAACGAATGGACGGCGTGGATATAGAACACATACATCACGTTAGGTCCCACAGCGCCCAACACATTTACAGACAGCTGGTGGTGGTGTTGGCAACACCAACTGATACACGTTAACAGGGGGTTACACGCAACTCGCGTCCAGAAACCAACTCACAAAGCAAGCCAACGTCGCACACGTGCACGGGATCCTACACGTGCATAGGATGATCAGCAGAAAAATTTACTGGTCTATCATCATGTGGGCCATACACTTGAAAGAAAATGGTACTATGGATTATCGTTAACAACCAACGGTCTACATTCGAGATGCACAAGTAGGACAGGCGCGTGAAGATGGGTCATTTGGGATTGGCATTCCAATCACATAAACGCCTTTTTTTTTTTTTTTTTTTTTAAAAAGGAAAGAAAAAGGAAAAAAGAGTGACCATGCTCCCTGCAGTAGTCACCTCTCACTCTGATTGCACTGAAGACCATCACACACCCAATGCGATGTATAAGAGAACCAAACCCACCTCTCATATTCCCCCCTCTCTCTCTCTTTTCCGCATCCCATCATGTGACATGCATGAGGTTTCCGGCCACCCCTGGCGCAACGTAGACAAGACCATCGAGTGGGTGCGAGGAGGCATGGGATTGTGGTGATTGGAGTGTCGAAATGGCCTGCCTTTCCCTAGGGAAGGTTTCTCTTAAATATAGGGCAACTTGTATCCTTTGGCATTTTGTTTCCTTTGAAACTTTCCTTCTTCTCAGCTTGTATTTTCCTCATATCTATTGTAATGAATAAAGGCTTATGTTCTGCCTATCTGTTCTCTTTGGAAAAAATGTCTTGTGTGCGTGCATGAGAGGGAGCCAGAGAGCTTTTCTTTTCTATGTTGCACGATCATGTATGTAAATGTATGATGTTGCGTATGTACGTTGCTGCTCGGGTTCACTAGAGTATGTGGCACCATTTGTCCCCCAGGCTGAGATGGTCCGATTATTTGAACCAGGGCTACTTGGATCGTGTGTCACTTGGGTTCGAGGCATTGGAACAGGTAAGAGAATAGGTGAGTGGCACCCTAGGGATAGGAATGTAGGCAGCTCTAATACATACTACTTGCATACACTAGGTATAGGAATGTCGGTAGCCTTTGTACATATATTAGGTGTAGAATTGTTGGTGGGTTACTAAACTAATGTAATTTTATATAAAGCTTGACATTATAATACACTCGAAATTGTTGGAATGTGTGATCTGTGGAACGGCCAATACCATTTATTTGACAAAGCAAATATGCTCTTTTCTTCTCTTAACGGGGGCTTATGGTAGAGTTGTTGAGTAACTCACGCCTTCCATGAAGGGCCATTTTCTCTGGTTTTGAATTGGAGAATCCGACTGGTTGGATAACTCTACTACAAATCTAATATTTAGTGCGGATTATCGGCCCTGATTTTTATTTTATTTTATTTTATTTATGCCCACACATGCGTGCACTCACCCACATAACATGCATACTCGACCACATCATCTCAGTGCTAAAACAGTACATGTCTACCACTACGCCATGAAGCCAAGAACCGATGATCTTTACGGGGATTCTTCCGCCGTCACTTCTCATTGGTCCAAGTCATTGCTGATGACATCAGCTGATGTTATTTAAAATATATATATAAAGAAAATAAAAAATAAAAAAACATGCTCTGAGGAAATACATGTTTTTCTTTTTTAACGTGTGGATCTTTTGTGAGCCTCACTGATGTATATATGAAATCCACACCGTCTGGCCATTTTATTTTTTCACACCCCGGAAACCAGGTAGGTCCAAATCTCAGGTGAACCACCCCGCAGGAAGCAATAGGGGTTGAGCATGAAAACTTTCTAGGCCCACCATGGCCTGTTTATCTCTGTTCATCTGGTCACACAGACCTCAATGAAGGGAAAAACACAAATATCACTTTGATTAGAGCCTTATGTAGCTTTGAAAAAATTTCAACATATGCATCCAATTTTCACTGTTTCTTGTAGTGTGGTTTACTTGAGCGTTGGATCTACCTCATTTTTAGTTTCATATCTTAAAATGATCTCACCAAAATGAATGAACAATGTGGATCTAGAACATAAATGATGGTGGTGCTAATATTAGAAGTAAGTTCCACCATGTCAAAACATGGGCGTGCTATTGTCAAAACATAAATTATGGTGGGGCTAATAGAAGTTCCACCATGTCAAAACATGGCCGTGCTATTGTCAAAACATAAATCATGGTGGGGCTAATAGAAGTTCCATAACAATGTGGATCTAGAACATAAATTAGCTGCAGCCCCGGCCTAACCCAAGACGGTGCGGCACTTACACACGGTCCACTTTGATGTATATATTTCATATCATGCCAACCATTTTAGGACATGATTCTAAAAATGAAGCAATCCAAATCTCAAGTGGACCATACCATAGGAAACAGTGATGACAGACCATTAAAAAATTACGTGGGTTTTTAATAAGCTTATATTTGTTAATTTATTCTCTTCATATAGGTTTGTGAGAACTTATCAACAGATTGAATGGCAAATACACATTAAGAAAAAAATTATGGTGGGGCCTAAGAAGATTTTAATAGCAGCCTTCATTAATCACCAATGTTTCCTATGTCCTGAGATTTTTATTTGCTTCATTTTTAGGTTAATGATCTTCAAATGGAATAAACGGAGCTGATATAAAATAAATACATCAGCCACATGGTAAGGGCTCCATCAGGGACGGCTCTAAGGGGCAGGTAGGTGAGGCAATCATCGAAGGCCCCCTAATTATGAAGACCCTATATTATAGTAAAATTAAAATTTCTTAATTATGAAGGTCCTATATTATAGCAAAATTAAAATTAAGAAGAAAAAAAATCTAAAATTTTTGAAATAAAACTTATTGAAAGGCCTACAAAATAAGAACATTTAAAAATTAATTTACAAATTTGAAATTGAAAATAAAAAACAAATCCTAGAAACTAGCACTATCAATAATAACAGTCTAACTCTATCGTCTCTTTTCAAAATAATAGCATCATTCCCAATAAATTCTTCTCCTAAAACTTAGGACCACAACTACCTACTTTATTGCTAATTAAGTTCTCAAACAAAAAAAAAAAAAATGTCTCGATCTTGAAAATTTTCTTAAGCATGACATATATTCTAATATTGATGGTTTGGATTTATTTTCAGAATTAAAAGTTTTAAAAGAAGTTGCAAAAACAGAAATTAATACTCTAATTGAAATACTTAATTAATCTAATAAAATAACTAGATTGTTTTCTAAATTATTTTATTGCATATAGAATACTACTTACCATACCTGTTACAATTGCACCTGCCGAAAGAGGTTTTTCAAAACTAAAGATATAAAAAATTATTTACGAACAATTATGTCTCAAGATGGATTAAACGATTTAGCAATTTTATCTACCAAAACTGATTTATTGGGTAAACTTGAATACAAAAGTTTAATTAGTAATTTTGCATTTAAAAAGGTAAGAAGCAAATTTATGGTTTAATTTTGAATTTATTAATTTTTTTTAACTAAAAAGCCTCATTTTTATGACTCGCCTAAGGCCCCCAAAAATATTGAGCCACCCCTGGGCTCCATTTGTGGGTGAGTCTACGAACCTTATCTGCTTCCTCTCTCTCACTTCAAAGTGGAACTTTACGAGGGCTCATTATGATGTTTAAGAGAAATCTTTTCCATTTATCAGTTTAGTCAAATTATGTTAAAATATGTGCAAAAAATGAGGTAGATCTAAAACTCAAGTTAGCTGCATGACGGGAAGAAGTGTTTATGAAAATGTTTGCTTTTGAAAGCTTCCTATAATGCACTGTGATGTTTATATGCCATGCATACCATTCATAAGTTCATGATCCAAGACTTTTACGGCCCCACAAATGTTTCAATGGTAGACGTTCAATCCTCACTGTTTCTGACAGAGGGAAGGACGTGAGGTCAAGCATTGTCTTCCTCAAGGGGATAACTGTTCTGAATCCATAGAACTTCTCTAGACCCCTCATAGAGGCTCCCGAATCCACGAGCAAAAGAACAAGAAAATAGAAAATAAATTCTATAAAATTCAAAATTGATTGATGAATGTAATAAATGAGTTCACAACCCTTTAAATAGGGATACTAAGCAATGGAAGAAATTTTAGAATCAAACTACAACTGAAACTCCTAGAATTTGCAACTTACTATTTATAGATGATCGTGATTTCCACTAGTGCACAAGGTTTTTGGCCAAAAATAGTAAGTGTCCTATTTGGTTTCACCAAGCTGTTCTCCTAATTATTCAAGTACTTTTCACGTTGGGCGCAACTCCTAAAGCTCAATGGATGAAGAGTTATAATCAAAACTAAAACTTACTATTTATAGTAAAAATGAAATTAAAATAGGGAAACGACCATCGATCTAATGGTATTTCACAAATCCGTCTTGCACAGCAGGGTTGGGTGGCTAAAGTAGCTCGTCCTACCCTAAAATCATATATTTTATGCCTGATAACTCATTCTGGATTGCGAGATACGCCCGATTTAAGGTTTGACAGTCTAGATCACTTCTGTGTCGACCGGGCCTTTTTTTATCCATCTTGGCCATGAAACTGTCCGCGACCCGCTCTACATCAGTCTCCTCCACTTCAAAAGAACTCGTCTTTCTTTGGTTCATGATACTCGGTCAGGTCCACGACGTTGAAAGTCCCTGAGATCTCCATGTCGCCCGTAAGGTCAATAATGTAAGCATTGTCATTGATCTTTTGAAGGATCGGCACCGGTCCAATCTTCTTGTTCTTTAACTTTTTGTACATCCCAGTCGAAAATCTCTCATTACGTAGATGGACCATAACTTGGTCGCCTACCTCGAACACCTTTTATCGTTGATGTTTGTTGGCTTATTCCTTCTACTTGTCGTTCGAGGTGTGTAACTTATCTTATACCTCAACATGAATGCCCATAATCTTATCTACCATATGTTCTGCTGTAACGCTCATACCTGGGAGCTTGGGCAAATGGACCAAGTCAAGTGTGTAGCGAGGAACTCAACCATAAATAACCTGGAATAATGACTTTCATGTTAAACGGTTTACCATGTTGTTGAATGCAAACTCCACTTAAGATAAGGCTAAATCCCACTATTTCGGCTTCTCTCCTAAAATACATTGAATAAGGTTCCCCAACGTGCGATTCACAACTTCAGTTTGCTCATTGGTTTTTGGATGGTAGGCACTACTGAACTGAAGTTGTGTATCAAACCAGTTCCACAAAGTCTGCCAGAAGTGCTAATGAACTTCATATCACGGTCGGAAGTGATAGTCTTGGGAACCCCATGTAGCTACATGACCTCTCTAAAGAATAAGTTTGCCACATGTATCGCATCGAGTCTTCTTGCATGGTATGAAGTGAGTCATCTTTGAGAAACGATCTACCACCAAGAACATTGAATCCATGTTACGCTGTGTTCGTAAGAGACCCAACATGAAGTCTATTGATAGGTCCTCCCAAGGGCTGTCAGGCACAGGTAATGATGTATAGAGACACATATTTTCAAGCCCATGTCCTAGTAACCGTTTCTTTCCATAGGATCCCATGGTCCTCCTAGACAAATTCCGGTAACCCGCAACCCATAAATTGCATTTGTGCACGTCCCTAAGTCTCATCCTGTAAAACTGAGTCGGCTTGACCCAAGACCTGTGCCATTGCGACCGCGCCATCGTCGCAGTTCCAACGCCGTATCTCATGCGCCAATTCGACGTCTAAATCATAAGATGTGGGTCATGCATGATCATGGGCGTGGACCGCACGTTGTGGGACCCACCTAACCCATGACATATTTCCCTAGGTCATTATGAGGATGACATCACCCCTACACGTAGCCACCCTACTACCCTACTCCATAGCCCCATGCCTCTTAGAAGGCAATACTGAGTTTAGCCATGCCTCTCTTACAAGCAATGATCACCCTACCGTACGTATAAGAGAGAGAGCCTACTACCCTACCCCTCTCTCTCCTTCATCTCTCTCTTTCCCTCTCATTTTCTCTATTTTCTCTATTGCTAGCAATCCCAAGCTCCCCAAAAAAATTTCATCCACTTCCTCTTCCAAACCCTCCCAATCCTACCATCAAGACTTCATCTCAACCATTGAACCTTGCTCCCTTGAAGCATTGGAGGCCATTGGTGGTAGTAGAAGTCTAAGATTTGAAGGTGGGTGCCATGTTTAGGATAAATCTTCCATTATTTCTTTGATTTTCTTGCTTAAGATTATGTAGGACCCACCAATCAATGATGGAGATTCTACTTGAACCTTTGGATGTGGCCAATGGCCCATCTTGATGTATGCATGCACATGGAGGAGCTCATAGTGGCGGAGCTCCTCCCATCTCTCTCTCTCTCTCTCTCTCTCTCTCTCTCTCTCTCTTTGGTGTTGATGATATGTATGGCCCACCTAATGGTGTATGTACCTTATGCAAACAGTTCAGTAATGGGATGTCCATTGTCCATCAAATCAGCCCATGTTGCTGCCCATTTTTGGGCCTATGTGGTCAGTCAATTGCACAAGCTTGGATGGGGAAGAAAGCACAACTATTAGCTTGATTTTCTTGCTCAATGGGCCATCATATGAACCCCACTTTAATGTATGTACTTCATCTCTTCCACTCCAGCAAATGGACTGTGTTGCTAGACATTGAAGGCCTGCATGGCTGGCTGGCCTTGTAGAACCGTCTGAATGGGGAGATGACCCCTATCTCTATTTGATAGGAGAGGGATCGCCCACACATGTGGACCCACCCGATGCGTGCGTTGTGTCCACGCCATCCATCCCTGTCTAGAAGTGGGCCCACCTTGATGACGCCATCCATCCATACCATCTGTTCGTTGGACGTCCAGGACGTCTGGATGAAGTGAAAATACAAGTATCAGCTTCATCCAAAGTTGTTGGGTCCCACATGTGTGGACCCAACTTAATGTATGTGTTTGTATCTGGGTCATCCATCTACTAGACGGCCAGTAGCTACAGCTGCTGCTTTGATGTCAGCAAGTTCTGCGACCCCATCATGAGGTATATGTTATATCCCAACCGTCCGTCCAGGACGTGGGACCCACTCCCCATGTGTTGCATGTGTGGAGGTGGAGCCCACCTTGATGTATGCATTCTATATTCACACCGCCCATCTGGATGGTGCTGTGTAGGGCTTACCGTGATGTATTTGTTAGCCACGCCATCCATTCATTTGGCAGCTGTGTGGGGCCCACCCCACACGTGCTGCACGTGTGGGTGGGACCCACCTTGATGTACGTATTTTATATCAGCACCGTCCATCTAGACGGTGCCATGTGAGGCCAACTATGATGTATGGGACTTATCTACACCGTCCAGATTACTGGACGGTGGGGACCCACTCTGATGAATGTGTTTTCAGCCACGCCATCCATCTAATTTCTAGATGGGTGGGGCCCACATTTGATCCAAGCTGTCTATCTGGTGGGGCCCATTTGGAACGTGCAGGGCCCACCTTAATGTGATGAATATGTGGCCCATGTATAAGGCCCGATATGATGTTTATGAGGCTCATATGTGATGCCCAATAGGATGTGTTTGAGGCCCTTATTGTCACACCCCAAACTCGAAAAGCGGACTCACAAAATTCCTGATCGCTGAATCCGGTGCCAACAGCCTCCGTAGTACCTCATTCTTGACTCCCAGCACCCATATACTAAGTTCTGATCCTGGGATTATATAAGGAGGATTTCTAACCTGATTTTGATTCATAATAAGCATAACCCTCGAACAATAACCACAAGAACACCATCACAAAATCCACTATAATCAAAAGCTTTAAAGTACAATGCATATGAAGGGAAATACAAGATAATAATAACGGAAACTCCTGAAGCTCGACTGCAAGCTCCTACTGCGATGAAGCTATGGCTGCGTCCTGGCATCACCTGGATGCAACATTCGTGCACAAGCTTATAGAAAGCTAGAGGGTGGTGTAAGTGTGAGCATAATATGAACGTGCTCATAATGCAATATCAGAGTAATGCGGAATCATGTTGATGAGTACATAAATGTAATCAGCCGTACTAAGGCTATGCGGTGTAAGATATGAATGCTATCGGCCATATTAAGACCATGCAATGCGAGATGCAAATCAAGCATGTCAATCTTCATCCGAGTCCACATATTAATGCAACTCATCACTAGAGCACAAATATCAGTACAATTCTTACTCTAGATAATCACCGGAGTTTAGTACACTCCAAATGACACTGCCCCTTTCCCAGACTCACAGTTCAAGTGAGCATGAAAAACCTCACTATCCGCCAACCAATATTCTGCCAATACCTATCCGGCACGTTGATATTGGACCCATTCACGAGCTGATCAAATTCAGCCTAACAATGCCCCCTACCCTCGGGCGGGTAAAGCCACACCCCTTTCCAATCGACCATGACACAATGGAAGACGCGACCTCTGCTCATGTATCCACTTGGTCTCGACGTTGGAGTCATCCTCTGGTACCATTGGGTTTAGGGATTTTCACTCAGGGACATTTATGGCGCCCTGATGCTAGTAACTATATTTTTGGTGTCCAATCCTGCCATTCACGATGTGCCTGTGGAGGCCACAACACTAATGTCGCTAGAGTGTATAGTAATCATATCATACAAATGTGAAGTGCATGAATCACACTACCAGTCATGCAACAATCCTGCGCATACCGAGTCCTCATGTAGGGCAACTCCGCCTATCAAGGAGCCCATCAACAATCTGCTCAGAGGCATATGCTATGATTAGTCACTCCTCATATCAAGCATACATATGATGCATATGAGCATGAATCATGAAACTATATTAAACATGTTATATGGTGATGGATTCTGTTCATAACAAAGATGGGCCTAAACGGCCTACACACTACAAGTATGGGTCTAATAATGGGCCCTAGAGAGAGTTACAATACGGACATTTAACCATCATTGCTCTTTTAATGTAGACATCAAACCATCATTGCTCCCAAGGCATGACCACCAAAAACATCATTACATACATCATGGTGAAATCTCACATCACAATGTGCCTCATATACATCACATTCGGCCCAGACAAAGGCCTCACATACGTCTCATTGGGCCCACTCATGGTCCTTATATACATTACATTGGGCCTCAACCCATGGGCCTCAAATACGTTTCAATGGGCCTCATATACATTAAGTGGGCCACATCATGTGGGTTGCTCCAATGGACCAACATGTATTAAATGGGCCACATCATATGGGTCGCACCAATGGGCCAAGATGCATCAAATGAGCTGCATCATGTGGGCCGCACTAATGGGCCCATATACATCAAATGGGCCACATCAAATGGGCCCTAAACAAATCTCATCGGGCCAATCAAGTGGGCCCCATACATCAAATCGGCTGTATCAACGAGCCATTCCAGTTACACCATTCATCCATCTATAGAGATCATTTTAGAGCATTACCCAAACAAATGAATCATATCAAAAGATCATCTGGACCATACCATAAATAATAGTGGTGATAATAATTTCCACTGTTAAAAATTTAGAGGGCCCACCGTAGCATTTATTTCCCATCCAGACTTTTCATAAGGTCACAAAGACCTGAATAGTGAGGAAAAATAGATATCATATTGGTTCAAAACTTCTGTAACCCAAAAGGGGTTTCAATGGTAGGCATTCAATTCCACTGTTTTGGTAGTGTAGTCCACTTGATACTAGATCTATCTTATTTTTAGTCTCAAGCCTTAGACGAGCTGCCAAATGGATGGACGGTTCAGATGTAACACATACATCAATGGGTAGGACCCACCATCCAGCCATTTGGACGGTGCAGCTAAGACCCATACATCATGGTGGTCCCCACGAAATTGGATGGACAGAGCAGAAATAGGTTCACATCCAAACCGCTGGACGGTTTGGATTGGATGGATGGATAGTTCATATAAGGGGGTCCACCTACGGCCATCTCATCTCAAACGGGTGGGTCCCGACGTGGGGCCCACCATATACTTGTATTAATATATATCTCAAAACAGGTGGGTCCTCACGTGGGGCCCACCATATACTATATTATAATATATATTATATATATTATATATTATATAGCATGGATGAACGATTGGGTGCAACGGGGTGGGTCTATGTGGTGTGGCCCACCATAGCATTTAGATCAGCTGATGTTTGTGTTTTGCCTACGTGCAACATATATATATATATATATGGTGGGGTCCACACTAGTGGGCCACTCCACTGATCAAGCTGATATTTATGTCTTCCAACCATTGGGCCTACCTAGAGCCATCCAGCAGGTGGACAACAAGGTGGCTGCCACTGATGGATGGTGTGGATCTACTCAATTCATCAAGGTGGGCTACACATTAGAGAGAGAGAGAGAAACGCGAAGGGAAAGGACCCCGCCACTATTGGGCCCTCCCTTATATAATGCATACATCAAGTGGATCCCACAATAAGTGGACACTAAAAAAATAATATTAATGGTGGATCACCTACATTAAGCCTCCTTCTTTAGCTCCTTGGACTCCTAGGCTCCTTATCTTTAATCTTGATGGAGGTTGATGATGAATGAATGGTTGAGATGGGAGATGAGAGGGTAGGAAAATGGGCCACACTTGGATTTGGGAGAAAGCTTGAATGTTGGTTGTTTGCTCTTGGGGTTGGAGAGTGAAGATATAAATGAGAGAGAGAGAGAGAGAGAGAGAGAAATGATGGATGAAAAGTGATGGATGGAGTGGTTGTTGTAAGGGATGGGAATGGGAAAGCTTGGGTTGGGTTGAATTTTGTGTAAAAGTGGAATGGGTGGGGAGAGAGAGAGAGTTGACTTTGGGAAAAAGAGGTAATGGTTGCTTGTACTTGTAGTAGGGTGAGGTGGTATTAGGTATGGAGGTGTACTTGACTTGATTGATGGGATATGTTGTAGAGATTCTCTCGAAATTCGTAATGCATGGCATTTTTCTCGAAATGAACGCAGGCCCATATCTTCTGGCTTGGGAATAGGATCGGTGCACGAATCACGACATTGGAACTGCGGCTACGGCGCGGTCGTTAGAGTACAAGTTTCGACTTCGATATGTAAGACTCTGCTTAGAATCGCGTACAAACGTCGAATACAGGTTGAGAGTTGCCAAAATTCGACCGAAAAGACCACGAAAACCTACAGAACGGTATAGACTATGATATGGGCCTTGCACTTATGCGAGGTCCAATATGATGTATGTGTGGCTCTTATGTGAGGCCCAATATGACGTATATGCGGCCCATTTGGTAAGGCCCGATGTGATGTATGAGGCCCATTTGGTGAGGCCCAAAGTGATGTATGTAAGGCCAATGAGTGAGGCCCATGTGATGCATATGTAGCCTATGAGTGAGGCCCATCGTTGTGTACATTAGGCCATTGTATGAGGCCCATTATGTTATGTATGAGGCCTTTGTGTGAGGCCCATTATGTTGTGTATGAGGCCCTTGTATGAGGCCATGGGCCTATTATATGTTAGGCTCTATGAGGGCCACTCCTTAGGGAGCGATGTTGGTTAAATGTCCACATTGATGGGCAATGATGGTTAAATGTCCACATTGTGACCTTCTCTTAGGCCTTATTAGGCCCATTCTCATTATTCTCTAAGTGGGTTAACCTAAATCATTAGGCCCCATTAATATTTGCATGGTCTATCTATTTGTATTGGGATAACCTAAGATGTTGGGCCCCCCATTGGTTGCTTGTAGGACTATTTCTTTCAATCTTGGAGTCCGTCTAGGACTCATTTGGGCCCCCTAGGGTATCTAGTGGGCTATATAATAGTATGGAGAAGGAACCCTTTTTTCAGATCCTTAAGTTTATATGTAGGTTGTCTCGGTCAAACCTTGATATGAGGAGAGTTCATCATCGTTGTAGATGGGTGGATCCATGCTATCGAATTTGGTATATCCATGGCCGAGGGCCAATCTTTATATTATGGTTTAGATCGGTGGTTCATCTATGGACTTCGCCTTGCATATAAGTCGATTATTGATGCCGATTATGAGTATGTGACAGTATAACAATATGATACATGCCCATACGCATCATTTGCATGTTTGTTGTGTGATGATGTTGACCATTGCATATGCCATAGGGCAGGTTGTTTATGGGACTCCCTTATAGGCGGAGTTATCCCACATGAGCGCACGATATGTGCATGATTGATGCATGATTATACTACATGACTCATACATCTTACATTATGTATTGTGATTGCTATATGCACATGACATTAGGGTCATAGCCTCCACAGGCATATCGTGGATGGTAGGTTTGGATATCAGAAATCTTCTCTTTACATGGGGCGTGAAGGATGTCCCTGGGTGAAAGTCCTTAAACCTGACTGTTCCTATAAATGCTCTAATGCCTAGACCAAGTGGATGCCTGAGCGCACAAGAGCCGAATACCAGGAGGCCGCGTCTCACACTGTGTCGTGGTCGGTTGGAAGGGGGTGTGACTTTACCCGCCCGAGGGGAGGTGGCAATTGCTAGGCTGAGTATGACTAGCTCGTAAATGGGTCCGCTATTGACGTATCGGATAGATATTGGCTGACTTTTGCTCAGGTGGATAGTGAGGTCTCTTCTACTTGCACGGTTGTGTGTCTAGTGTAGGGCAACAATGTGGTGTATAGTGTATTAGGCCCCGGTGATTATCTAGAGAGAACTGTACTAATATATGATGCTCCAGAGATGAGTTAGATTGATATGTGGATTGGTATGCTTGAGTTGCATTTTGTACATGACATTGACTATGTAGGCCTTGTATCGTATGGCCTTGGTACGTCCGATAGCATTCATGCCTTGCATTGCATGCCCTTGATGTGGCCGATAGCATTCATGTCTTTCATCGCATAGCCTTGGTACGGCTGATAACATTCATTGGCTTACTAGTATATTCTACATTACTCTGATATTGCATTCTGAGCATGCTTATATTGCGCATACACTTTCACCACCCTCTAAGCTTTCTATAAGCTTATACCTAATTGTGCATGCAGGTAACGTTAGACTGTAACTGAGTAGAAGCAAGAGCATGCCGTAGAGCTTTTGGAGTTTTGTTATTATTATCATTATATTTCCCTTTCTGTGCATTGTATCTTAAAGTTTTTTTTATCATAGTGGATTTTGTGATGGAGTTCTGGTTATTGTTCGTGGGTTATGCCTTTGGTTATGCTTATTATGAAATGAATTCATGATAAAAATTCTCCTTGTAGGATTCCAGGATCGGAACCTGGTATATGAGTGTCAGGAGGCGAGAATGAGGTACTATGGAGGCTATCGGCGTTAGATTCGGCGATTGAGAATTTTGTGAGCTCGGTTTCTTAGTTTGGGGAGTGACACGTATTCCGAGACTGCCCCTTGGAGTTTGGCAAATATGACAATGTTGCACAGCTCTACTCACATCACGTACTAACTGTAGTCAGTAGTATCATTCTTCAATAAGTGCTCGCATTTTATCCCGTTCAAGGTGTCCACTGGGACCACCTCCATGTAGCTCTTGGATGATCTGTTCCCTTAACAAACTTTTGAGGATGCACAGTTGATTCTCCTTGAAAAAGAACCAGTCTTTCATATGTAGGTCATTGGGGTGACCTTCTTGGCATTTAACCCATAAGTCCTTGAAGTCGTCGTCATCGGCATATATGTCCTTAAGGCGCTCGAACTCGACAACTTCACTGCTTGTAGTGACTAACAAAGTTGCACAACGACTCAGTTGCCCAGACTTATGTTTTAGCACGAACGTGATGCCTGCAAAAATAAAATCCACCTAGCATGCACACGATTAACATTAGCTTTGTTATTAATGAACTTAAGAGCTTGATGGTTTGCATAAAGTATAAATTCCCTTTGAATCAAATAATGTCGCTATTGTCCCAGTGCCTAAACCACAACGTACAATTCTATCTCATATGTAGACCACTTCTTGTGTGAATCGCTAAGTTTCTCACTCAATTCCAACATATGAGGCATCACATTCGACTTCAAACAGTTCGTAAAAGTTGAGAAGTACAAGAACCAGGGTTATGGACAACCTGCGCTTAATTTCAACAAATCTCCTTTTGGCTTCATCAGTCCACTGAAACTGCCCCTTCATTCAATCCGTGATTAGTAACACAATAGTAGTAAAATTCTCCACGAACCGACGATAAAATATTATCACTCTGTGAAAGCTCCGTACTTCGTGAGTGTTTGTGGGAATCGGCCATTCCGTGATTGCCTTTACCTTTTCCTCATCCACCTGAATGCTCATAAATGTATGACAAAGCGTAAAAACAATAGGTATCAATCATGAAGCTACACTTTTTTAAATTAAGATACATTTATTTTCAGTGAGCACTTGAAAGACCTTTTCAAGGTGTTCCATATGAGTGGTTTCATCTTGACTATATATCAAAATATCATCGAAATAGACTACAATGAACCACCCAATGAATTGTTTCAGAACTTGGTTCATCAACCTCATGAATGTGCTGGACGTGTTCGAAAAACTGAAAGGCATGACCATCCATTTGTACAATCCTTCCTTGATCTTAAAGGCCGTCTTCCACTCATCACTCGGCCGTATTCGAATCTAATGGTAACCACTCCTTAGATCCAATTTAAAGAATTATTTTGTGCCCTCAAGCATGTCCAACATATCATCCAACCGTGGTATGGGAAACTTATATTTTATGGTGATTTTGTCAATGGCTCGGTTGTCGACTTACATGTGCCAACTCTCATATTTCTTAAGAGTTAATAAAGCAGGTACGACACATGGGCTTATTCTTTCTCTAATAAGACCCTTATAGATAAGTTCCTCCACTCGCCCTTGTAGAATTTCGTACTCCTTCGAACTCATCCGATAGTGAGGACAATTGGATAAGTTGGACCTAAGGACAAGTTCGATATGGTGTTGGATATCTCGCATGGGAGGTACTCTATCTGAAAGGCCATCAGGCTAAATTTCTTTAAACTCATGTAGTAAGGGTTTTAATTCATCAGGGATGTTTATGGGATCGTGTTCTTTCCCTTTTATAATTAGTGCATAGGCCTATCCTGTTTCTTTAAATTTCTCCACAAACTCCCGTATGGTTAAGAGGAAACGACCCTCTACTTTAGAAGTTTCAAGTGGTCCATCTAGATCCATAGGGGCTAATATAGTTTTTTGGTCGTCTTTGATAAAAAATATATACATTATCTCGCCTCTATAAGTGGCGTCACAGTCGGATTGTCAGGGTCGACCGAGCAGTATGTAACATGCTTTCATGACAACCACATCACATACTACTTCATCTTTATAATATTTGTCAATTGAAAGGGACATGGTGCACTGTTCAGTTACCTTTGTTTCAATGACCTTCTTGATCCAACCGATCATATATGGGAAGGGATGACGCTCCATTTTCAATTGCAATTTTTCTACCATTACCCAGGAGATGATGTTCTTGCTGCTCCCACTATCAATGATCACATCACAGACTTTTCGATTCATCATACGCCTAATTTAGAAGATGTTATGTCATTATGGGTGTACTTATTTCCTTAGTGCATAGAATAGTTGACTCACGACGAGTGATTCGCCATGATCCTATTGGACCCAACTTAACTCATCCGTCTTGTCTTTTGTGATGTACTCTAGTTCCTCGATACCTGGATCCTCATCGGTGTTTTCAGTACTACCATCATTGATAGCGAGGTTTGCCACTTGTTGTTAGGGATAAGTATTTGATAGGTGATCCAACTGGTCACAATGAAAGCAATGGTCCGGCCTTGGCCGAGTATAGGGTTCGGGATCCTACTTGGGTTAGCAGCAGTCGATATGCCCTTTTAGGGCCTAGCTTACCCACTTCTTTGATCCCGATTCACGGGTGTAGGAGATTGAGTGTGTGCTCCTACGGGCTCATTCCCCTTGGTCTATGGAGCTCCCAGGGGCGGGCCTGTTACGATAACCCTAACGGTAGGATAGGTACGTGTGTTGGGACGTTCAAGTTGCACTTTTGCCCGGGTAGCTAACTTAATTGCTTCATTCATTATCTAAACGGACTGCATCTGGACCCGATCCTGGATTGTCATATGCAATCCCCCATTGAATCGAGTGACTTGCTACGATTCAGTTTTGGCCAAATTGTTACATGCCGCTAAGCGGTAGAATTCTTCTGTGTAATTTCTCACCATCCTACTACCCTGCCGACAATTTTGGTATTGTTGGAATAGTACCTGATCGTAGTCGCTAGGGAGGAATCGTGTGCATAGCAGTTGCTTTATCTGCTATCATGTGTCGATTGGTGCTTTCATTTATCTTGCCTGTACGAGTTGTAGTTGCTCCCACCAAGCTGAAGCTTCACCTTTCAACTTTTAGGCCATAAGCTTGACCTTTTTTGCTTCAGGGATATCCATATAGTTGAAGAATCACTCAACCTAAAAAGGCTAATTGAGGAAATCTTCAATGTGTAGTTGGTAATTGAATCTAGGAATATTGACCCTCATCTTGAACTCTCGATCTGCCCAATCTACCCGATCGCCACCTTGTTTGGGATGTTAGAGGACTATGTCGTCGACCTTCTCGTTGCTGGATCATTCCTCAGGAATGATTCTTTGGTTTATTGCTGACACTATTTCGCTGTCAGGGTGATTACGAGTTCCAGCAATAGCCGGTGGTAAATTACCACCATGAACATGGAGCTACCCTAGGGCTTCCGGTATGCGATCCGCCATGCGATCAATGGAAGCCTGTAGCCATTACATGGCTTGCCGATTCTGTCGTTGCGCTGCTTCGAAAGATGTCGCTATTAAAGGTAAATTCCCGAAAGCACTATCCATACGATTGTTGCCTGACCCATCGTTAAAAGTCATAGATTCGAGGAAAAGCCTCGCTTTGATACCAAACCGACGCAGGGAAGGACGTGAGGTCGAGCACCATCTTCCTGAAGGGGATAACTGTTCCGAAGCCACGGAACTTCTTTGGACTCCTCACAGAGACTCCTCGAATTCACGAGGAAAAGAACAAGAAAATAGAAAATAAATTCTATAAAATTCAAAGTTGATTGATGAATGAAATAAAGGAGTTCACAACCCTTTAAATAAAGATACTAAGCAATGAAAGAAATTTCAGAATCAAAATACAACTAAAACTCCTAGAATTCGCAACTTACTATAAATAGTAAACTTACTATTTATAGACAGTCATGATTTTCCATTAGTAAGTGTCCTATTTGGCTTTACCAAGATGTTCTCCTAATTATTCTACGTACTTTTCACGTTGGGCGCAACTCCTAAAGCCCAACGGATGAAGAGTTATAATCAAAACTAAAACTTACTATTTATAATTTTAAAAAAAATGGAATTAAAATAGGGAAAAGACTATTAATCTGATGGTATTTCGCAGATCTGGCTTGCGCAGCGGAGTTGGGTGGCCAAAGTAGCTCATCCTACCCTAAAATCATATATTTTATGTCCGATAAGTCATTCCAAATTGCAAGATACACCAGATTTAATGTCTAACGGTCTGGATCAGTTCTGTCATCGACCGGACCTTTTCTGATCCATCTTGGCCATGAAACTGTCCACAACCCGCTCTACATCAGTTTCTTGTCAGCTCACTTGAGGTTTAGATCTACCTCATCTTTCAACCCTTGTCCTAACATGATCTGAAAAAATGGATGGATGGAGGGGATTTCTCACAAACATCAAGGTGGCCGCACCTTTTGCAGGCAATCACAGTGGGCCCACGGAAATTCAACAAGTCAAAACATCGGGAGCTGATTAAGTGTTACCAGGCCCACCTTAATGATGTGCTGTATATCCACACCATCCATCCATTTTTTAAGCCAATTTTAAGACGTGGCCTCAAAATTAAGCAAATCCAAATCTCAGGTGGACCACATCACAAGAAACAATGGTGATTGAAAAACCGACTGTTAAGAACTTCCTTAGGCCTATGGTAATGTTTATTTGCCATCTAACATATTAATAAGGCCAAGCAGACCTAGACCTAGATGAAAGAAAAATACAGATATCAGATTGATCCAAAAAATTTGTAACTGTTATTCACTAGAGTTTCCAATGGTGTAGTCCACTTGTGATTTGGATGTACTTAAATCTTGGAATCACATTGTAAAATAGAAGGGCCTGGATATAAAACAAATTCATCAAGCTGAGCCCTACACGGTCACGTTATGTAACACCTAATCTGCTTCCCAAAACGTTGCTGGGCTGTACGTAGGGCTGTCAATGAGCCGTGTTAGGACCAGGCCGAGGTCTGTTCAGGTCGGTCTGTAATTCTGAACTTTAAGCCCAAATCCTGGCCGTGCTTGTGACGGGCTGAAACAATCTAGTCCAACTTCGGCTCAGGACATTTACACAAATCCCGACCCGAGTCCGCCCAAGCCTAAGCCCTGAATGTATGTGGATAAATGATATTTTGGTGTGCCTCATATGTGAGAGAGGCCTCATATTTTGGATCTTTACTCTTGTTCCGGTGGTAGACTCTCGGGAGTTTCAACACCCAGTCAAGGGTTTGAGTATCCATAGGTGGTGAAATCTCACTACGGCGTGAGTGTGTGGGGGTATGTATGCATGTGTTAAAAATAATAATAAATAATAAAAAGGCCTCATATGTGAGAGAGGGAGAGAATGAAAGAAAAGTGAGAAAAGAAGGTTTAAAAAAGATTCATCTGCCGAGCCGGATTTATGGGCTTTTTGGAGTACCTAGGAGTACCTAAGCCCGGTCTGGCCTATATACAATTATGCTCCTGATTTAAGCCCGAACACGACCATCAGGCTTGATACACCACCTAAAACCTGGCTCAATATGGGCCAAGCCCAAAGGCCCTTCGGGACTACCCGGCCCATTGACAACACTAGCTGTAGGCAAGCCTATGTCGGAGAGAGAAGAACACCAAAAGTTTTGACATGGTGGAACTTATGTCGGCCTTACCATGGTGTATGTGTTATATCCACAGAAACATCGGGAATTTGGTGCCTACCGTTGAGAAGTTCTTGGGGCCACGGAAGGCTTGGATCAAGTTCATATTTGTGTTTTCCCTCCAAGGTCATACATGGATACGTTAGATGGCAAATAAATGTCACCATAGGCCTTAGCTTGATCAATGGTAGTCCTTCAATCCTCGCTACTTTGTGCAGTGTGGTCCACTTAAGCTTCGGATCTGCCTTGTTTTTGGGCCCACTTGACCTTTAGATCTGCCTTGTTTTTGGGCTACTACCCTAAATTGATTTGGAAAAGGAATGGAAGTATGGATCTAACACATACATCATGGTGGGTCCATAGGCAATCCACACGTCAAAAACTTCCCTTATGTGCTGTGAAGTAACAAACTGATCTAAAAAGAGAATCTATATATGAAAAGTAAAATAATTTTCCTATTTAAAGTAAGTATGCATTTCTGTTTTTTATTGTCTTTATATTTTCTTAATCGCATCTGCTGATGTCATCATAGCTGAGTTGGAACAATGAGAAGCGTTGGCACAAAAATCGCCTTCACCTTCAGCACATACGACTAATCTAAAACTTAGTTGGCAAAGCAAATACCAATTATATATAAAGGCACAAACCATTCGTGCATGTTCCATTGAGATTTGTTAATCTCAAATTACAAATCAGTAAAATATAAAGAAATTGGAAACCTAAAATATAAATATTAAGTACAGGTTGAAGCATGTGCCTTAAAGTGTTATTAGCCCTTTTTGAAGGTAATTGAGAATGCTTATACGTTGCAAAGAAATAACTTCAAGGAAATGACGAGCATGTGTGTGGTCATGCGTTCAACAATTATGAATGAACCATTGGTAGAACTCTATAAATACAACTTACTAGGTGATGAAAGCTAATGCGCCACTAGCGCCTTTACATCCATGCTGCCTCACACGCCCACACCCTCACATCAAGACCGAAACAATGCCTATACCCAATCTTGAGCCCGAGCGCATGCTTCACACTGGAAGTCTCGTACTCCTCTGCCTCACCAAGCAAATGTTAAGGTACTCAACACTTTACTTATAAAGTGATTTTTTTTTAATTTTTTATTTATTCTCTCCTACCCGATATGAGATTATTCCCAAAGGTGAAGAAAACTAAATATTTTTCACAAATACTAAAATATAATACTCATTTTTATTTAAAATATTTTTAAAACTAACATCATTTTTCATAACAATCCCCCACTGATCTATCCAAAAGAATGACAACCCCAAGTGCAGGGTTGCAATATAGTTTTATTCGGTGAGATCGAGATTAAATCTACATGGACTTATATTTGTGCATTTTATAAAATATTTTAAAAGTAAAAGTAGAACTTAAAACCAAGGAATTAGATTTTAAGAAGCAATGATTGGTACTTAGATGATTTAATGGAAAATCAATAAAGCAAAACACTAGAGTGCTAATCATCCACTTATATCCATTTTTAATGTCTATTTCACTTTATTCAATTATATAACTCAACCGGAATTGAAGCCTATTCTATCACGCTAGATAATAGAGCGGTTAATTCATTATTCATAAACCAAAATAAATTTGAACTTTATTTGATTCAGTTCTTACATAAAGTACAAAAGTATTGATCGTAGGGAATCCAAAGCATTTACATGCCCTTAATCTACGATATATCAATGAATTTTACATATCAATCCATTGTAAAAGAGAAGCAATCAATTTTAGTTTTCCTAAGCATCCAAAGTGCCTGGAGTCGATAATGGATGAAAGTAAACTCTCTCTCTCTCTCTCTCTCTATATATATATATATATATATATATATATATATATATATATATATATATATATATATATATATATATATATATATATAACATAAAAAGAAACTTAGAGTTGAAAGGTTAGAGAGAGAACAGTTTTGTAGACGCTCCGCTACTCCTTCCTCTATTTCAAATCCAAAATCGTACTTAAAAAAGCCTAAAACATCCATTTAAATAGACTTAATTTACACCAATTTCGAACCGACTTTGAATTTACTCACTTTTGTTACACTTCAGTCACACCGACAATCCCCTTCAGTCGCATCGAAGTCACACCAAGTCCAACCTAATATTCCTTCGGCTGCTACCGAGTTACATCAGAATCTATTGTTAAGTGTGAAATATTGCATATTTCTCCCTATTTATACCTTGATTTTATAAACATGATAGTACTTAATTGATTTAATTATCCATGTTTTCATGTGTAAGGTGATTTTGAGAGCTTAAAGGTGAAATTGATGCTTAAAGGAAGATTTATGCTCAAAAGATTACTAAATGAAGATTTGGAGATTTGAAAGTCATTAATGAAGAATTCACATGCCAAAGATTTAAGAAAACTGAGAAATGAAGAGAATCAAAGATTTAAAGTGAAGAAAATGAATCCTGAAATTGTCTTGAAAATAAATATATTCCTGAAATTGTCGTAAAAAAATATATTCTAAAACTCCGAGTCTATTTTTAAAAATTGCGCAGACTGCATAAATTTAAGGTGATTTAAACTCCGAGCATATTTTGGAAAACTGCGCAGAGTGCGTAAATTTGAAGCGATTTTTAAAATTTTCCAACTTAGTGTGAAAGTTAGAGTTCCACAACTATAAATATGACTCTCTAGGATGCTCTAAATCATCTTCTAGGGTTTGGAAAGGTTTTAAGGAGCATACACAAGGGTGGAGCAGCAGCCAAAGAGTTTTTCTTCTTTCCTAGTTTATTTTTCATGCTTTGTTTAAGAGATTTGGTTTCAATTATGTTTATGGTTCGCTAAACCTCTTAGCTACGGCTAAGAGGTGAAGCTTGTAACGTGTTTGGATAATTATCTTACTTTGATTCTTTTTCTTATTGAACCTCATTGATTTATAGTTTGATATTAAATGAATATTTTCAGTTTTCTATGATATATCGTGACTCAAATTATAATAGATGCTATGATAGTTTTGGATATCTTCATTTCCTATTTTGAGATTATGAGATTGGTAAATCATGTTGTTCACCATCGTCTCCTGGGCATGATAGGGTGATGGAATTGCTTCCAATCTTCATAATTCTTCTCCATTGAGAATTAGGTCAATGAAAAGTTCAGATTTGATTTAAATTGTTTTATCTTCCAATTGGATAGGATATGACTCTAATTCCAATTGTGTTCCTTGAATCAAGTAAGGTAGCATCTTGATAGCTCCAAGTGGATCCTTGACACCTTAGTTCTCACATTTAATTGATAGTTTAAACATTATTCATAATTACTCTCTTTTATTCCATAACTCAGATTTAGATATTCTTTTAGTTCTAGTTCTAGTTCTTTTTAGAATGTGTACAAGTTTAGTCCCTGTGAATTCGACCCCATTCTCACGAGCTATTACTATATTGCGACCCTACACTTGGGGTCGTGAACATCTATCTGAAGTCTCTGTCACTCTTAGATCACAATGAACCCTCCTTCGGTGGCACCGAACATCACTTCGGTCGAATTGAATTAACTCTAAAAATCATTATTTCTTGTTGGACTCTTCTGGACACTTTTGGTCGAACCGAACCAACCTTAAGTGGGATTGAACAGCTTGTTATTTCTATTATCATGCTACGTGATTTTTTAGCCTTTTCTCTCTCTTTTACACTTAGTTTTCTTATATTATTGGCACCTAAATACTACCCAATCCATCACTTGGTCATTCTTTAAGCTTTAAATATTCTTTTTAATCATCATTTTCATCTTAGCTCTCTAAATCACATCACATAATAAAACACATATAATTAGATCAATTAACCACACCTATGCGTACAAAACTAATGCATAATGAGGAGGAAAACAACATTCTGGCCAAGTATGGGTCTCACAAAGGGGACCCATCTTGATGTTTACATTAAATCCGTGACGTCCACTAGTTTATTCAGATCATTTTATGACATGAGCCAAAATTTTTGGCAAATTAGATTTTTAAGTGGGCCACATGGAGGAAAACAAACTCTTGTTATTGAAATCTTCTAAGGCCTTTTGTGGGGTCTCTGTTCCTCTAAACTAGTCCTAGTCAGAGTCCAAGCCCCTACTCGAGCTAACCTACATAGTAAACGGAACAGATCATCTAGAAGAGGCATGCTTTATTGATGCAACTAAAAAATATCTTATATATAATATATATATATATAGGAGAGAGCAGCGCCCTGGGCGGGCGGAGAGCCCACCATGATGTATCTTTCTTATCCACTCTGCTCATCCATTTGGCCATATCATTTTAGCTCAGGAGCCCAAAAGTCAAGGTGATCCAAATCTTAGGTGGATCAAACTAATGAAATTAAAGGGACAGGGTGTGTTGCCCATATGTAAACACTTAGGCCCCACTCATGGGACCCACCTTGATGTTTATGTGTCGTTTATGCCTTTCATCATTTTCTTCAGATTATGTTGGGCCAGGGGCCCAAAGTTTAGACCAATCCAAATCTTAGGTGGGCTGCAGAATAGGGATTTGTGGAGATAAAAACCTCTTAGACTTGGGAATCCCTTGTTTTGATTTCCCTTGGACTTAGAAATCCTTGGATTGGGGATCCATTAGATTTTAGTTATATTTGGCATACTGGATTCAAAATCCCTATAATCCTAAAATGATATGCACAATATACTTGTAAAGGTTTGCAATTAAATCAATTTAAATTCCTAATTATTAGGTGTGTGTAATGTTAACGTTATGGTTATATTAAATCTATTGAAGCATATACTTTGGCTGAAATGAAGAAATTCCAAGACTTAGATAGTCATAAGCATAAGATCACACCATAGTGACTAACCATCGATCTATAACCATTGATTTATGTCAGAAATGTTCAGATGGTGCAGATCATCCTAATAAAGTAATTATAGAGATGTAATTAATAATCTGATTGCTTTGGGATATCTTCAGTGGGCCATGTACCTAAATAGATTGGTAGCCTAGTGGGACATATGTTGTACATGTGGGTGTCCATCCAAGTCACTTCCAATGGACCCCACCTTGGTGTATGTATTTTACCCATGCCTTAACGCTACATGAGGAGCTGATGTTAGTTTAACGTGGGTACACCAAATAGACTTCTATATTTCAGTGGGGCCTATCGTTCGGTTCGCACTCTTTGTATATGATTTGCCAATTAGCGTTGATTATCTCATGATATGTCTGATAACATGTTAGCGTGCTTGGCTTAATGGAGCACATTGATAACATGCTTAATATAATGGATATCATACCCATTTATATGCACATACACATCATTTGTGTGCCTATTGCGATGACAATTGATCATAGCATATATCTTTTGGCTTGAGACACTTAGGGGACTCTATATGGGATAGGGTCACTCCATATGATCATGTGGTACGCCCAGTTTTAGTGCATAACTTGGATGGTCTGACTCATACATTTTGCATCTTGTATCTCATGATCACTTTACACCCTAATGACATCAGGGACATGGCATCTATAGGCATATCATGGATAACTATATTTAATATCGTAAATATCTGTTCTAGCATTAGGGCGTTATGGATGTCATTGGGTGAAAGTCCTTAAACCCTTGTGGTACCAGTAGGATGTTTCAATGTCGATACCGAGTGGATAAAATAAGTGCCCGAGTGCCAAATATGAGTAAGTTGCATCTCCCACTATGTTGTGGTCAGTTGAAAGGGGATGTAACTTTATCTGCCTAAGAGTAGGGGCTGTAAGTTAGGTTGAGTCTGACCAACTTATAAATGGGTCCGCTATCAGTGAGCCAGGTGGGCATTGGCAAATCACTGACGAGGCGAATAGTGAGGTCTTTTCCACTCACTTGGTCGTGTGTGTCATGGGCGGCAACCAGTGTTGTAGTGTACTAGACCCCGGTGATGGTTCCAACAATGAACTGTTCTGATATGTGCACTAGTTGAGGATCAACATGTTTGCGTTGTATCCTAGCATATGATATTCGGCCATATAGGCATTGCATTACATAGTCTTGGTATGGGTAACATTATTTATGGAGTTACTAGTTTAGCCCTCCATCATTTCTGCTTAATCTAACATTTGTATGCTTGGCATATGTATTGCGCGCACACACGCGCACACTATCTAAGCTTCATATTAAGCTTATGCACATTCGTTATATGCAGGTTGTGCTAGACCGTAGCAGCATTGAGGCAAGAGCATGTGCCTGATCTTTTGGAGTTTTGTTATATCATGTATTTCCCTTTCAGCAATGTACTCAAATATTATATTAGTTGATATGTGGTGATGATGTTTTGTGACTTGGGTACACTTATGGTTATGCTCCTTTACAAAAAAGAAAAATCACCCTGAAAATCCTCCTTGTAGGATCCCGGGATTGAAACTTGGTGTATAAGAGTTAGGAGCCGAGAATGGGGTACTACGGAGTTTGTCGGCACCGGATTCGATGGCTGAAAATTTTGCGAGCCCAATTCCCTAGTTTGGGGTGTGCCAAATAGTTTGTCTCACCAATGCATTGGACCATTGAATTATGGACACCACTAGCACATATTAAAAACCAAAGTGTATTGCAGGAATATTTAGGACATTTCGATCAATGCCAAATGATTATCATTCTACTAAAGTAATTAAAGTAGCTGATTTTTTTACCATAAACTGGCAACCGTGTTATCTTGTACATGGCCCACTAGATGAGCAAACCATCTTGAAGCTCGAGACAAGTCAATACGAGGTAGGACTCACATAATTCACAAACCAGATGACAAATCATGACAAAATTACAAAATGTACCTTCCCTTCTGTATAAAACAGAGCATAGAGACAACAAAACCTTAGAAATCTAGGGAAGCAAATGATCTAGTGAATCTCCTCCTGTAAAACCCCAAATCCAGATAAGTAAACAAAACCATTAAAGATTAAAAGAGAGGGAAAAAAAAAACACAATTGAGATCTTATTCACTTGCCGCTCTCTCAAAACCTAGAGTAATCTCTTCAGTTCGGGCGGCCTTAGGTAGAGAAGATTTTAGACAGAGATATTGTTAAGGTCTTGGAAGATTCGTGAGAGGAATGATGACGAGGATTGATATCTGCATCAAGAATCTAGAGAAATCGACTGAAATTGAGAGGTTGCTAGGGCTTTGGGAGATTCATGAGAGGAATGATGATGAGGATTGATATATGCATCAAGAATTTAGAGAAATCGACTGAAATTGAGAGGTTGCTAGGGCTTTGGAAGATTCATGAGAGGAATGAGATGCATAGAGAGAGAGAGAGAGAGGGGGGGGGGGTGAGGGAAAGAGAGCGAATGAAAGACCCAGGTTTTTTTTTTTTTTTTCAATTTATAGTGATATTTTGTTAGGGCCCGATTTTTACTTAGCACTGAAAAATGATTTCTGCTGTTAGGAATAACACTCTTTCCTGTAGCGACTCCGTGAAGTTTTCAATGGTGGGAATTCAATCACGACTATTTCCTATTCATGACTGCTTCCGATGGTGTGGTCCACCTAAGATTTGAGCATGCTTCATTTTTTGTTCATGCTCTGAAATGAGCTTTGAAAATGGTTGGACGGTGTGGATTTAAGGAAAATACATCACTGTGAGCCCCACAGTTAGGGGTCTCAGTTGTGTCGGGGAAGCGGATTGCCTGCTTAGAAACTCGGTACGCTAAGGGCGTGTTTGGATGAACGGCCCAGATCATACAGTATTGTTTTTTTATATTAAATATTACACTATCCTGTGTTTATATTCGAATTCAAACCCGTCATCCATGACTCGCCCGAGTACGTCGCTGAACCAATTTTTGTGTTCCACGCGTCTCTCGTGTCAGAATACAATCGTCACGTCCCAAACTCAGAAACTGGGCTCATAAAATTCTCGATCGCCGAATCCGGCACCGACAGCCTCCGCAGTACCCCATTCTTGGCTCTTGGCACCCATTTGCCAGGTTCCGATCCTTAGATCCTATAAGGAGGATTTTCAACATCCATTTGATTCGTAATAAGCATAACCATAAGCATAACATTCGAACAATAACTATAAGAACACCATCACAAAATCTACTATGATAAAAAACTTTAAGGTACAATACGTATGAAGGGAAATACAAGATAATAATAACAAAAACTCCTAAAGCTCGACTGCATGCTCCTTCTACGACTAAGCTATGGCTGTGTCCTGACGTCACCTGCATGCATCAATTGTGCATAAGCTTATAAAAGCTTAGAGGGTGGTGTAAGTGTATGCGCAATATGAGCGTGCTCAGAACGCAATATCGGAGTAATGTGGAATCATGCTGATGAGTCCATGAACGCAATCAGCCGTACCGAGGATATGAGATGCAAAGCATGAATGCTATTGGCCATATCAAGACCATGCGATGTAAGGCATGAACACTATTAGCCATATTAAGGCCATACGATGCAAGAAGTGAATGATGTCGACCATACCAAGGCCATGCGATGTAAGATACAACTCAAGCATACCCGTCCTCATCCGAATCCACATATCAATGCAGCTTATCACTAGAGCATCAAATATCAGTACAGTTCTCACGTTGGACAATCACCGGGGTCTAGTACACTCTACGCCAGCTTACCACCCCTATCCCAGCACACAACTGGGTAAGTGGAAGAGACCTCACTATCCTCCTGCCAATATCGGGCCCGGCTCGTCGATAGCCCATTCCTCAAGCTGGTCAAACTTAACCTAGATATTGCCCCCTCACTCATACGGGTAAGGTCACAACCCTTTCCAACCAACCACAACGCAGTGGAAGACGTGACCTATTCGTATACGGCCCTCGTGCGCTCATATATCCACTCGGTCTCAACGTTGGAGTCATCCTCTGGTACCATCGGGTTTAGAGATTTTCACCCAGGGACATCTATGACACCCCGATGCTATGTAACACCCCAAATTTCGAGGGTCAAGCAAAGGTTCAACTCCTGAGATCCGTTGCATCACTTATGCAACATAGATAATGATAATTAAATGTTGTCCGTATTAGTGCATTAAACATGAATGGGATTACACTAAATCAGCATATCATACTCCAGAGATAATTAGATTACGTAAGCGGAAGACTGTGATAGATATATAAAGCATATAAGTGGTTATAAGTCCCCAGAGTATGAACATGTCACTAAGTTAAATAATTACATGTATAGTTCTAAAATTTGTAAAATGATAAAATGTAATGGTCGTCTAATCCATATCCCTGTAATCTCGACGATGCAACTCCAAGTCTACATAGACCCGCCAAAGAGTTGCATCTAGGAGAACTCCTTCACGTCGTCATAAAAGTCAGGCTCCGCCTCGTAAGCCTCGTCGCCATCTGAAACTATAATAGGGTCTGGTTGGTGTTTTAAAACACCGTCCCAGAGTGAGAGTGAGTGATCAACTCAGTGGAACTATAAGGCAAAGGTTAATATGTTATTAATTCAATCAAGCAGTAATGATAAGACAATACAGCAATCATATCATAAGTACTCTTGTTAATGCAAGAATGGTATGCGATAATGATGCATGCCCTCGCCTGCACTCCCTCAGCGACATCATCTCACGATCACACATGCACCACTCCGAACACGTGGGCTTCCTCGCCAAAGCACATGCAATGCGGTGCATGGTTGTGTTAACCAATATTTAATTAGGTTTATTCATACAGCAGATTCGGGAAGCTAAAGTACCTCCCTTTATATCATTTACTCAAACAATGATCCGTCTAGGGTCGTCAATCCTAACTTGTCACATACGATAGGCAAGTTATAGGGCAACATCACCCCTGATTGAAAAGTAGTGGATAGGCAAGTTCAAGTCGATACGGAGAGGCTCGTCACCTCAGCGTAGGCCTAGTTTATACTCAAGGTCACTACAGAAAGGCTCGTCACCTTAGCATAGGCCGACAGCTCGAATATAGTGTCCCATACCACCGTATTCGGCTCATGAGTTTGGGTTGCTCACTGGACACTACGGGGAGGGTCGTCACCCCAGCATAGGCTGACCGCTTGACCACGGTGTCCCATACCACTATGCCTAGCTCATGAGAATTAGCGAATCGTGGTACCTTAGATTCAAGCAGTAGCGTCCATACATGGTAAACACACATTGAGCCAATCAGGTTACTTGATAAGCTCGATTGGTATGAGCACACGCTAAATTAATCAACGTGCAGTGCATACGCACTCCTCGTGGCCTAACCATTGTCGATAATCACCGTACGACTTGGATTCATTGAATGTATCCGTGTGGTGCAACTAATTCAACCACTCGATCAGAAATGTTATCGAATGACTGGGCTACGTCGTAGTCCCAATCACACTCCCATGCAACATCATTCACATATGATAGTCATAATAGTATTGAACAGATAATTCAAGCATTGCAATTAATTTAGCATTTTATAAAACACATAGTGAACATAATATCATATATATGCATTTCATACATGAATCACGTAGCCGAATTTAAATTACATGAAGGGATCTATTCATACAGCTAAGGTGATTGAGAATCTCATCTCAACACCTTTAATAAATGCATTTCCTCAAACAATTTCTCATTCAGACATTTTATCAAACACTTAGACTACATATTTCAATATACATGTAATAAATTAGTTATAACATATATTAGGGCAAATCCTTTTACAAAGGAGTTGTCATATATCTAACAATCATGTATTCTCAATTAATAAAAATGGCAAGCACAAATCATAATTCCATATTCTTTCAAACATTTCAACGAACACATGGAATGCATTTTATTCAACCTAATTCATATATATGTGTAATACGTGGAAAAATCGTATCTAAGTACATGTGACAGCAATCAAGTCAGTCATAAATCATTAACTGATATTGAAAGCCTTGAAAATCATAACCTAAATGTTTATAGTCTGCACCTTTCATCGGTTTGCTCGTTACGAACTCGGTTCGTACACTACGCCTTTGTCTACGGCACAACGGCTACCTAAATCATGAAATAGGTTAGTTATTTCACCGTTTCCTCTATTCGAATTCCTAAAACAGATTAGGGTTAGAATTTCTTACCCAAATCGGATTCGGAATCAACGGTGTAGTGACACGGGAGAGATGATTTGGCACGTGGAGTGGTGAAAATGAATCCCAGTAACTATTTCTCTCTCTTTCTCTCTCTCTCTCTCTCTCTCTCTCTCTCTTCTCCTCACTCTTTCCTCCTCTTTTCTCTCTTCTCTCTCCTAGGGTTTTAAGAAATTCGTATGGAATGAGAGAGGGGTGGGTTTAGGGCTTTAAATAGGCTAAGAAGTGATGTCAATGGCCCTAGGGCCATGGTATACTTAGGTTATAGTCAAGAGGTGGCTGCTTCGGGCCAACGGAGGTCATTCGGAGGTCCATTACCTGCATACAGTCCGGAGAAAGTTTTTTGACAATGGATCTATGTCAGATTAATATTTCAATCTGATCGAATTAATGGATCGACGGTGGAGGACCAATTTCAATTCAACAGTCATCGTCACTCGATCACGGCCACAAGTACACTGACATGTGTAGGGAAATTTCCCTGATCCAAGGGTGTAGTTGGGTCAGAATCTAATAGTCTGAAGCTTTAAATTTGGCTTACAAGCGAACGGTCCAAATTACTTAAGTTGAGTTCATTTTCTAAAGATATTCGCATTTCTCATACACTTCGCTACGGGCTCAAGTTATGCATTTCTGCATACTATTTGGACTCAATTTCTGTGATGATTGTCAATCCCAGTAAGGCGGTCGTATAGTTTCGCGGTCATCAGACTTACGACGCGCAGTCAAAGTCTGATACGGAGTTTCAATGTGCTCTCATGAGCAACTGGGTTTTGAGATTGATCCAGGTTTCTGGGAAATGTTGGGTTAGTGATTCTACTGGTTTTGGGTCTTGGGTTCATATAGAAAGTAGTTCAAGCTAATTCACCAATTAATTCAGTTTAGTACTTAATTAATTTTCATCTAATTTCTAAAGGATTCGGTCCTTAGTGATTTCTGTCTAAGGTGGTACTCGGGTCTTTGTATGGATTTTTCTGAGACGTTACATGCTAGTAACAGTATTTTCAGTGTCCGATCCTGCCATCCACGAAATGGAGGCCACAACTCTAATGTTGTTAGGGCGTATAGTAATCATGTCATACAAATGCAACGTGCATGACTCACACTATTAATCATGCAGCAATCCTGTGGGTACCGCGCACTCATGTGGGGTGACTCCGCCTATCAGGGAGCCACATAAACAATCTGCCCGAAGGCATATGCTATGATCAGTCACTTATCATATCAAGCATACATATGATGCGTATGAGAATGAATCATGGAGTTATACCAAGCATGTTATATGGTAATGAACTCTATTCATAATGAAGATGGGCCTAGAAAGCCTACACACTACATACTAGTATGGGCCTAAAAATGGGCCTTAGGGAGAGTTACAATGCGGACATTTAACCATCATTGCTCTTACAATGTGGATGTCAAATCGTCATTGCTTCCAAGGCATGACCACCATAAACATTATTACATACATTATGGTGGAAGCTCACATAACAATGGGCCTCATATACAACACATTCAGCCCCACACATACGTCTCATCGGGCCTCACTCATGGTCCTCATATACATTACATTGGGCCTCAAATACATCTCAATGGGCCTCATATACATCAAGTGGGCTGCATCATATGGGCTGCACCAATGGGCCAATATACATCAAATGGGCCGCACTAATGGGCCAACATACATCAAATGGGCCGCATTATATGGGCCGCATCATCTACACCATTCTTCTATTTTTAGAGATCATTTTAGTGCATTAACCGAAAAGAAATGGATCACATTGGAGGATTATCTGGACCATACCACAAATAACAGTGGAGATAATGATTTTCAACGTTTAAATTCGAGGGGCCCACCATTTTATTTTCTATCCAGCCTAATCATAACGTCACAAGACCTGGATTAAGAGGAAAATAAATAAATTTCATATTGATCCAAACTTCCGTGACCACAAAAGGGGTTTTAATGTTGGACATTCACTCTGCATTGTTTTCTGTAGTGTGGTCCACCTGATCATCAGATTTGCTTCATTTTTTTTTCGTGTGTATCCCACACCTTAAGATGACTTGCCAAATGGATGAGCAGTTTGGATGGAACACATCCATCATGTGAGTCACACTTGCCTAGATGGACGGCGTGGAATACAAAACATACATCACAGTGGGTTTCCACAGATGGATGGACGGTGTGATAAACACAAACATCAAGGTGGGCCACTGGACGGACGGTGCAGATACTACACTGTGTCATGGTGGAGCTGTACATGGCACCGTCCAGATGGACAGTGCAGATGAGACACATACATATAAGGTGGGTCCCACGGAACTTGCTGAATAGCTAGTGTGAGATACACCAGCCAATCTCAGCAGGTGGATCCCACGTGGGGCCCACCAGATATAGTGTATATATAATCGTATATTATATAATGTATATATTTTTCATTTGAAAGGGTCCAAGCCTGCTGGCCACTGCCCAGATGGACGGTTGGCGTGGATGAACCCATACATCTTGGTGCGCCCACACCGCACGTTCAGATGGACAGTGTGGATTCATAATACATACATTAGAGTGGGCCCCGCTCGTCTAGAACAGACAGACGACTAGGGTAAGACCCATGCATCACGGTGTATCCCGTGTAGCACCGTCCAGATGGACGGTGTAGATGCAGAATACATACATCCAAGGGGTCTCACAGACCTACTGACATTAAAAATAGCTTTTAACTGTTGGCCATCTAGCAGATGGATGGCCTAGAGACATCATACATACATTAAGGTGGGTCCACATGTGTGGGACCTACCAGCTTTAGATAAAGCTGAACTTTGTGTTTTCCTTTCACTTAAGCAGCAAGGCAGTCCAGCTGTTGGATAGTGAGCACTCTGCTGTTTCGACGGCGTGTGGTCCCCTTAGATAGCGTGGATCATACATTAAGGTGGGCCATGAAATATGGGAGAGAGAGAGAGAGAGAGAGAGAGAGAGAAACGTGAAGGGGAGGGACCCCGCCACTATTGGGCCCTCCCTTATACAATGCATACATCAAGTGGGTCCCATAACAAGTGGTCCCTTAAAACAAAATCAACGGTGGATCACCCACCTATTGCACTCCTTCTTGGTCCCTTAGCTTCCTTAGCTCCTATGCTCAACCTTTGATGATGGATGATAAAGTTTTGATGGTTGGATGGTGAGATATGGCGGGTAGGGAAGTGGGCCACACCTAACTTCTCCTTGGGAGGCTTGGACGTTGGATACTCTTGGGTTACTTGGGAGTGAAGAGAGAGAATGAGAGAGAGAGAGATAGGTGATGAGATGAAAAAAGATGGAGTGATGGGTGATGGGTGGAGTGATGGAGTTGTAAGAAAGGGATGGGTGGAGAGAGAGAGATTTGACTTTGGGAATGGGAAAGGGATGGGTTGCTTGTACTTGTGATAGAGTGTGTACTTGATCGATTGATTGATTGATGGGATAGGTTGTAGAGATTGTCTCGGAATTCACATGCACAGCATTTTCCTCGAAATGAACGCGGACCCACATCTTCTGGCCTGAGTATCGTATCGGCGTGTGAGACGCCACGTTAGAACCGCAGCAACGGAACGGTCACTAGGGTACAAGTTTCGAGTCAAGCTGACTCAAAATCACTGGATGTGACTTAGGGTTGCATACAAATGTTGATTACAGGTCGAGGGTTGCTAAAATTCGACAGGGAGGATCGCGGAAGCCTACAGAATAGTACAGACTAGGATACGGGCCTTCCAACTCTCCCCTGCTAATAAAAATTTTGTTCTCTAAATTTACACAATCATCATAACTAGACATAAATCATAAAGAAGAAGAGATATAACATCATCATATAAAATCGGAGACACTATACAAGATACAACATATAATCAATCATCAAGGAGATGGGGATAATGCTGTCGAATCTCAGCCTCACGCTCCCAAGACACCTCATCAACAGAATGGTGACCCCACTGAACCTTCACCAAGGGAATGACCTTAGGTCGGAGGACCCGCTCCTTCCGATCAAGGATACGAACTGGATGCTCAATGTAAGAAGTGTACTCACGAACCTCCAGCGGCTGCCAATTGATAACAGAAACGATTTTGACTCACACTTCCTTAGCATAGAGACATGGAAAATATTGTGGACGCTAGACAATTGAGATGGCAAGACAAGCTAATAGGCCACAGCACCAACTTGCTTAGTGATCTCGAAATGTCCAATAAATCTCGGGGCAAGCTTGCCCTTCGCTCCAAATCAAACTACGCCCTTTATGGGCGAGACCTTGAGATACACTCTGTCTCTAATAGTGAATTCTAAGGGACGACGCCGACGATCAGCAAAACTCTTTTACCGGCTCTGAGCTGTGTGCATCCTCTATCTGATGATATCGATAGCTTTTGACGTCTGCTGCACAAGCTTGGGACCTAGGAGACACAGCTCTCCAATCTCGATCCAATAACTCGAAGATCTGCATGGTCTACCATATAGTGCCTCAAAAGGAGTCATGCCAATAGTCACCTGATAGCTGTTGTTGTAAGTGAACTCAGCCAATCACAGATGCTTATCCCAACTACCCCCGAAGTCAATCACGTAGGCCCGAAGCATATCCTCAAGGATTTAGTTGACCCTCTCGGTCTGGCCATTGGTCTGCGGATGATCCGTGGTGATGAGCTGCAAAACAGACCCCATCGCTCTCTGAAAGCTCCCCCAAAACTGAGACGTGAACCTAGGGTCTCGGTCAGAAATGATCTAAACTGTAATGTCATGCAGTCTCACAATCTCCTCAATGAATAACCTTACAAGCTAGTCCAAAGACCAAATCGCATGAATCGCAAGAAAATGTGTCGACTTTGTTAGATGATCCGTGACAACCCAAATGGCGTCATGACCACGCTGAGTCCTTGGCAAGCCCATAATAAAATCTGTAGACATGTGCTCCCACTTCCACGTCGAGACACTTAACGGCTGCAATGGACCAGGTGGTCTCTGATAATCGGCCTTGACACGCTGACATGTGTCACACTCGACCACAAAACTGTCGATCTGGTGCTTCATCCCCACCCAAAAATACTATCGCCTCATATCTTGATACATCTTCGTCGAGCCAGGGTGGATAGAAAATCGTGATCGATGTGTCTTATTCATAAGATCTCTGCACAACTCAAGAATATTCAAGACACATAATTGGCCTTTGAAGCGAAGTCCATCATCAGAACCAATCTGCCAATGTAACTGACTCTTAGATGTCGCCTTAACCCTATAACTTTGCAACGACTCATCATGTAACGACCCATAAATTTCCGTACAAGGGCTCGAGTATCACCTCGACCAGAAATCACTTAGGATTAAATCCTTTAGAAATTTAATAAAGTTAACTAAGTGCTAAACTATATTAGCCATGAAATCCGTTAGAATCATTTTAAATACGATCTGCAAGACCCAAAACTTGTAGAATCATTGACGCTAGGTTACCCTAAAGTCTAGGATTAAACTCATTACCCGACTGCTCTCGGGAATGAATTGAAACTCCGTATTAGGTCTAGACCGCACATCGGAAGTCCGATTAACATGAAGTTAAGGAACTAGGACCGCCTCACTGGGCTCGATAACCATCTCGGAAATCAGGTCCAGATGATGTCCCACGGCCATTCGCTTGAGTCCGGAGCGAGGGAGTGTGAAAACCACTATTTTCTTTACAACATAAATATCTTGAATAGTGATCTGGCACCACTCGTTTGCGGATCAGTATTAAGCAACCAGACCGTCAGAATCAGACCAAATTACACCCTCGGATCAGGAAAAATTTCAGGAACATTTACATGTACTTGGAATTTCGGATCGTGGCCCACTGACCGTTGAACTGAAAATGGTCCGCCGCGTGTGATCTGGAAATTCGACCGAGATGAAAATGTAATCCCACGTAGATCTATGAGTTGTGAGCTTAAGTCTGACGTTTGGCTCAAGGGGGGCCGCCAGAAACCCTCTTTTGAGTTGGAACAACGCCGAAATGCGTATAATAGACGTACCCCTTGAACCGGAGTCTATTCTGAAGAGGTTTTAGGCTATATAAGGGCCTTAGAACAGCCCCTCTCACAGCCATACGAATTTGGGATAAAACCCTAGAGAGAGAGAGAGAGAGAGAAAAGGGAGAGAAAGCTTAAGAGTTGTGGGAGAATCTTCCTCCTACTATTTCAAATCACTACACGGGCTGCACCACCCCTTCCTTGGCACTTTTTCGGCGATACCGACTCCGTTTTAAGGTAATAAACCCTAACCCTAGATCTGTTTTGAGAGGTATAGGCTACAGGTTATGAAATAACTAACCGATTTCACTCTTTAGGCTAGAAAACTCCCGAATACGGAAGCTCCTCAACCCTTGTCGATCCGTTGAGATTCCAAGAAGCAAGGTGAGGACTTTAAGTGTATAGGTTATGGTTTTCAATGCTTTCAATGTCAGATAATGATAGATTCATGATCTGCATGCAATTGCACATGTACAAAGTGCTTTCCGTTTTCTGTTTCGATTAGAATTGTAGAATATGGAATTTCACATACTCTAGGTATTCGTATAAAATACCGTATACGTATTTTTTTTGGAAATGTGTTTGACATGTTTATTTGTCGTATGGATATACGATATATGGATAAAATACTTATTTGGCGAAAGGGTTCGGCTAAATACATGTTTACTAATATACACCATGTATGTAGAAATACGGTATTGTAAGAAGTACCGTATACGTGTATATTTTAGCGATGTGTTTGTCATAATTAATTGTCGTATAAATATATTATGTACATATAAAATATTTGCTTGGCGAAGAGAATCGCCGTAATACAGGTTCCCTTGTATACACTATGTATGTCGAATTTGTGTATCCTAGAAAATACCCCATACGTATAAATTTTGGAGATGTAATTGTCATGATTATTTGTTGTGTGAATATGATATATACGTATAAAATACTAGTTTGGTAAAGGGACAGCCCTAGTACACATTCCGCTAACATACGTCATGTATGTTGAAATTGTGCACTCTAAGTATTTGTGAAATTGCTTGTGGGTGTAAGTGCTTAAGTGTTTGCACCTTAGGTAGGTGCTGAGATGGAGTTCTCAACTACCTTAGGGTCACGTATGATACCCTTCATGTGGTTATTTACTCTAACCACTCACTTATGAAATATATGTATTTGTATCCCTATTTGTATAGTGCTCTATAACATGCTTTTTAACATGCTTTGTAACTTGTTTCATAACATGCTTTATAATATATTTTATAACATGATTGCTAGTGTGCTTGAATTACCTTGTTTATCATGCTTTACTTCACATGCTATGGTTGGGAATTGATTGAGCTTGGGACAATGTCCATAGTCCAGACATCCGGTATCAGACTTGGAGTTGTGGTTGAGATTCATTTCGCCACACATGATGTGTTGGCGAACCCGTGTCGTACTTCGGTTGGCGATAGTGGTTAGCCACACGAGGTACTTCTGCGCTTCATATCGCCCAACTTGTTGTGCACTCGAGCCAACCGAACACGTCAAAGTAACCCGTGTGTCTTATGTATGTTCACCATGTTTGGTCGCTAATGTTTAAACCTAGGGTACCAAACTTACCAGTGAGAATCCCGTTAACCATGGTACCTCGATCCGCTAAGACTCATGAGCCGGGCATGGTGGTATGGGATACTGTGGTCGAGCTGTCGGCCTACGCTGGGGCTACGTGCCTCCCCGTAGTGACCAGTGAGCAACTTAACTCGTGAACCGATTATGGTGGTATGGGACACTATATTCGTGCTGTCGGCCTACATTGATAAGGTGATGGGGGAGCGGTGCAACCTTTGTGCGCAACAGCCCTGGCAGCCCTTTGTAGTGACCGCGAGCATACTCTGAAATCGCAGTGCACCTTAGGGTTCGCCGCGATATATAGAGTATGAATTAGGCCTGTTTCTGTATAGTGATGAATCGTTTAAGGGGTGATGGGGGAGTGGTGTAACCTTTGTGCGTAACAGCCCTGGCAGCCTCTGTAGTGACCTAGAAAACACACCATCGTCTGATATTAACTAGGACTAACGACCCTAGAATGGATCATGTTTGGGAATGATACAAGGAAGGTACCTTAGTTTCCCAATCCTGCTGTTTGAATTGGACTAATTAATAACTCGGTAATCATGCTCATCATGCATTGCATGTGCTTGGAAGATGTGGAGCACTGTGGGATGAAAGCATGCCGCGAGCGTGAGATGGTGTCGCATGAGGGAGTATGTCGGTGAGGGCATCCATCATACCTGCATTCATACTTGCATTAATAAGAGTAATTAGGAGTGTTTGATTTACTGCTTTATCATTACTGCTTGACTGCATTGATAACATGTTAACCTATGCTTTATGGTTCCACTGAGTTAGCTACTCACTCCGACGTTACGGGACGGTGTTGCGCACACCAACCAGACTCTGTCTCAGGTTTAGGCGAGCCAACGACTCTAGAGGCGGAGCCTGATTATGACGAGGACCAAGAGGAGTTCTCGTATATGCAGTTCTCTGGCGGCTTAGACTAGGTTGCCAGGACCGACGGGTTTTACAGGGATTGTTACTTAGCTTCATTTTTGACATTTTGTTTATAAAACAGACATGTATATGGTGACTCAGATGGATTCATACTCTGAAGAATGAAACGATTATTTTGTTTCTTTACATACATATATATATATATAGTTCAGTCTTCCGCTTGCTTTTATACAATTGATTTGGAGTATGAATTTCTATTTTGGTATAATCTCACTCATGTTTATTGCTCTAACACAGACAACATTTAATCATCATTAATTATGTTGCATAAGTGATGCGTTGGAACTCGGGAGTTGAGTTACACTCGACCCCCGATTTTCAGGGCGTTAAACATCAACTTGCTGAGCCTCGATCACCCTTGCGACAAGATGGTTGAATCGATAGGCTCGATAACTGCATGATAGAAGACTGCAAACTAAACTCAAAATTATATGTTGCCACATTCTCAAGTATCCTCCACTTTTGAATCATCATATGCACCACCAGGCCTAGTGGCTGACGGCTAAAGGCATCCGCCACCACGTTTACCTTGCATGGGTGCTACTGGAGATCAAAATCATAATCCTTCAGGAGCTCCATCCAATACCTCTGCCTCATGTTCAGCTCAGACTGAGAGAATAGGTACTTCAAGGTCTTATGGTCGGAGAAGTGCCTCTACACCTTTAGTGCGAAGATGACTATTACTAGCTCCAAATCATGCATGGGGTAGTTCAACTTATGGACCTTGAGCTGGTGAGACGCGAAGGCCATCGGTTTCCCGTGCTGCATCAAGACATCACCCAAACTAATATGTGAAGCATCGATAAATATAACAAATCCATCACTCTCAGGGGGAAGAGTGAGGACAGGAGCAGACGTGAGACGGTTCTTCAACTCTACAAATGCTCACTCACAAGTGTCGTTCCAAACAAAATCTGCGCCCTTCCGAGTTAACCTGGTCAGTGGGGCTGCAATACGAGAGAAGCCCTCAATGAAACGCCGATAGTAGCCTGCCAAACCAAGAAAACTATGGATCTCAAGCATGCTCATGGGCTGGTCTCACTGAAGCACTGCCTCAACCTTCAAGGGGTTCACTCTGACACCCTCCCTCGTCACCACATGAGAGAGGAACTTCACTTCCTCCTACTAAAACTCACACTTCTCCAGCTTCGCATATAGCTAGTGGGCACGAAGTGTCTATAATGCAATCTCCAGATGCTGCACATGCTCCTCACAGGTCCTCGAATAGATCAGAATGTTGTCGATGAAGACCACAACAAATTGATCGAGATACGGACGGAAGACCTCGTTCATTGACTGAATGAATATTGCGGGCGCATTGGTCAGTCCAAAGGACATGACCTGAAACTCAAAATGACTGTAAGGCGTCCTGAAAGTTATCTTCGGGATGTCCTCCTCTTGGATCCGAATCTGATGATAAACGGAACGCGGGTCAATCTTCAAAAAGAACTGTGTACCCTACAGCTGATTAAATAAGTCGTCAATCCTTAGAAGAGGATACTTATTCTTGATTGTGACACAGTTGAGCTCGCGATAATCCACACAAAGCCTCAACGAACCATCCTTCTTCTTGACGAAGAGTACCGGCGCTCCCCAAGGTGAACTGCTCAGACGAATGAATCCCAACTCACATAAATCGTCTAACTGTCGCTGCAGTTCTCTCAACTCCATTAGTGTCATACGATACGGAGCCTTCGAGATAGGAACGGTACCGGGCATGAGATCAATCTGGAATTAAATATGCCGGCGTGGTGGTAATCCCGGAATCTCCTGGAATACGTCGAGAAAATTGCAGACCACCGGCAATTGGTTGATACATAAGGCAACGGGCTCCTCAACTGTGCAGGACATGAGACAAGATAACGACTCTCCTCGGGGCTCGGCAATGAACTGGAACTAAGGCAAGTCGAGTATACAGAACGTGACTATCCTCGCGGAGCAGTCCAACACGACGTGGTACTCGGCAAGACAATCGATACCAAAGATGACATTGAAATCTGACATCGACAGCACAAATAAGTCGACAAGCAAAAAAATCTCTCCCACCAACAAGGGGCAAGACGAACAGTAATGACCCAACACTGTAGTCTTCCCCAAGGGCGTCGACACGGTCAATCTCTTACTACCAGACTCTGTCGGTAATCTAGACGAGCAGCAAAAATCTTCAGACATGAATGAGTGCAAAGCACCGGAATCAAATAATACTCGGGCGATGCATACAGAGACTTAAAGTATACCCTCAACAACTCCTCTAGATGACTGCGGGTCTTGCTGAGCTGTGTAGAACCTAGCCTGAGCTAGCTGGGGAGGTGTCTGTCCCCTCCGAGGGTGCTGCTACTGCTACTGTCACCGAGGCGGTCAAATCTATTGCCTCTGCTACTGTGGTCTCGGAGGCTGCTGTTGCTGCTGCTGAGGGGGCCTCGGCGGTGGGAGTTGATGTCGCTGGTGCTGAGGAGGCTGATGTGGTGCTTCAGCTACTGCTGTAGAGGTTGATGCGGTGCTCTCGGTTATTACTGTTGCGGTCGGGGACACTCCCACCTATGGTGTCCTATCCCACCGCATCCATAACAGGCACCGGGAAACTGCCTCTGAGGTGGTGCTGCTGGTGATTTGACGGATAGGTGGCCTGTGCAGCTCTACAGCTGACGACGCTGTTGCTGCTAGGAGTTACTGAAGGGGGCCTACCTCTTCCGGTCTCTCCTCTGATCACGGTCACTATGCGCGCCGGCCCACTCAGCATCATAAATCTGAGCCCTCCGTACTACCGCCTGAAAAGTTGAGAGCTCATGCCCAATAACACAGCCTCGAAGACTATAATGCAAGCCGTTCTCAAAACGGCAGGACTTCCGCCCCTCATCATCAACCAAATACGGCACGAACCTGGATAACACCACAAAACAAGCTGCATACTATGTCAAAAACATGTTTCCCTGCACCAAGGTCTCGAACTCTAACGCTCGCTGTCGACCAATGTGGTCGGGGAAGTACTGCTGCTCGAATCAGTCTACGAAATCCTTCCATGTCTAGACGAAATTGGGCCCTACGACACGGGTAATGGAGGTCCACCAGTCTTGGCCTCACCCTGGAGAAGAAATACTGTCAATCGAACCCACTGCTGGGTCGTACATACCATCGTATCAAAAATCTTCTCCACCTCGGAGCACCATCTCTCAGTTACTGTTGGATCTAGCTCGACCTAGAAACGTGGGGGATCTTGGAAGCCTGCAGAATAGTATAAACTAGGATACGAGCCTTACAACAATGCATTGAGCAGTGCGGTGCTGTCATTACACTACACCACCATAACAGAGAAAAATAATACCACTCTCGAGTTGATGGTTCTTCGAACCACTTTTCACAACTACTCTCTCCCTCATGGCATCTCTTCGTCCTCATAGTCTCAAATAGAGAAAATCATCCTGCGGCCATTAGATCGGAGACGTTCTCTAGTGGTATTGCATGTTCATCCTCCACGATGGTTCTGTGGTCCATTATTCACAGCTAGATCGTCATGTCTCCGTGAGGCTTGCCCTTTTTTCATCCCCCTTCCGCCCATTAGAAAAATCTTGTGACTGATTATGAGAAGTCAGGTATTACGTATAGTTTCCTTTATAGCGTGTGGAATTTAAAATGTGATTATGTGTATCAAGAAGAGAGTATGCATTGATTTGTGGGATGGATCTTATCCCCTCCATGTTCCTTCTCCTTATCTTTGTATACTCCATAAAACACTCAAGTTTTGTGGATGCATCTTGTCATGCCCCAAACTTAGAAATCGAATTCACGGGAATCCCAATTGCCAAAATCGGTGCCGACAACCTCCGTAGTACCCCATTCTTGGCTCTCAGCGTCTATACGCCAGGTTCCGATCCTGGGATCCTACGAGGAGGATTTTCTAACATATATTTGTCTCATAAGAAGCATAACCACAAGTATACCCAAATCATAAAGGCAACATCATCACCACATATCCTCTAATATAATCATTTGAGTACAATGCTGAAAGGGAAATACATAAATCAAAAATCAAGCTCCAGAAGACCGCTGCACACTCCAAGCTCAACACTGCTGCAACCTAACATCACCTGCACGCATCTATCGTGCATAAGCTTATAGAAATCTTAGAGGGTGGTGTAAGTGTGTGCACAAAGTAAGTGTCAAGTTTTCAATACAATGTCATCATCATACAATACCGAAATTTCTGGTAATCCATAAATCATACATTATCGGAATAAGCAGAAATACTGATAAGATCATGAATTATCAAAGTAAGTAGAAATACTGACAAGATCATGAATTATCAGAGTAAGCAAAAATACTGACATGAGCAGGAATCATACGATAACAGAGTAAGCGGAAGCATGGACAAGTCCATAAGTCAATCAATATCAGAATACGCAATATAGAATAGCTATGCAATAAGCAGTCATAAAGAGCCAAATATCAGATGCCGAGGATGCAATGCAATATACAAATCCTGCTAAGTCTGTCTAGGTCATATATGTGCAGAAGCATAGCAACCCAAAATGTCATATGCCTACAGATGTAATGCAATATACGATGCGAATGAGATGACCATGCTGGAGTGTGAAGTCAGGATGATAGTACGTAGTATCGCAGGCTACGGGGTCCACCACAAGGGACTTCTATCCAAATCAGTCCCATACCTAAATTTGGATAGTCAGACTCAACGTGGTAAACTCCTGATCTCAGGTTAGTCGCGCGTCCAACCGAAATCTTTACCATAACGAAGGTACACAACAATTAGTTGTGCACCACCAGCCCGAGTGGATAGTGAATGAATGAATGAGCATGTAACTCCTACTCAATAAGTCCACATATCAGTACGGTTCCTCTTTGGGAAATTACCGGGGTCTATTACACTCCAAATCAGATTGCCGCCCCATCGCGCGCAACAAGGTGAGTGGAAGAGATCTCACTATCCGCCTACCAATATCGGGCCCGAGTCGTCGATAGCGGACCCATTCCTCAAGCTGGTCAAACTCAGCCTAGCATTGCCCCCTCCTCTCGGGCAGGTAAGGCCGCACCCCCTTCCAACCGACCACGACACAGCGGGAGACATGGCCTAACGGTATACCGCCCTCACGCGCTCATGCATCCACTCGATCTAGACGTTGGAGCAACCTTTGGAACCAAGAGGGTTCTGGGACTTTCACCCAAGGATATCTATAATACCCCATGTAGAACAGATTTTCGGTGTCCCATCTGGCCATCCACGATATGCCTATGGAGGCTACAGCCCTGATATCGCTAGGACGTACGGTGGTCATGTCACACAAATGCGAAATGCATGAGTCACATAGGGCAATCATGCATAAATCCTGCGCATATCGTGCGCTCATGTGGGGCAACTCCACCTATCAGGGAGCCCCATGAATAACCTGCCCTATGGCATATGTGATGGTCAATCACATCTCATAACAAATATGCAGATGATGCATATATATTATGATACTATGCTGTCACATACTCATAATCGATATCAATAACTGACATCGACAATCGGCCTCAACAATGTGGACATCTAACCAACATTGCCCCAAGGAATGGCTCACATAAGGCCAAACACATAATGGGCCGACAGCCTCACACAAAGGCCTAATATACAACACAGTGGGCCTTGCCCAAGGACCACAAATACATCACAATGGGCCTCAACTACGGGTCGCATATACGTCATATAGGTCTCGGCAATCGGCCTCAACAATCGAAATCGGAGTAGGCCTCAGTAATCGGAATTGATCACGACAATTAGAATCGTCAATCGGCCACGACAATCAGAATCGATCGATAATAGGCCTCAATACTCAAAATCGGCAATTAGTCACGATAATCGGCCTCGATCGCTAATCGATCAATCGACCACGACAATCAGAATCGTCAATCGGCCACGACAATTGGAATCGATCAATAATCGGAATCGACAATCGGTCACAATAATCGAAATCGATCGGTAATAAGAATTGACAAATCGGTCACGTCAATCAGAATCAGCAATCGGTCATGAAAATCGGAATCGGCAATCGGTCATGACAATTGGAATCGATCAGTAATCAGAGTCGGCAAATCGGTCACGTCGATCGAAATCGGCAATCGGTCACGACAATCGGAATCGATCGGTAATCAGAGTCACCAAATCGGTCACGTCGATCGGAATCGGCAATCGGTCACGACAATCAGAATCCATCGATAATCAGAATCGGCATATCGGTCATGTCAATCGGGATCGATCGATAATCAAAGTCGGCAAATCGGTCACGACAATCGGGATCGATCGATAATCAAAGTTAGCAAATTGGTCATGACAATCGAGATCAATCGATAATCAGAGTCGGCAAATCGGTCACGACAATTGGCCGAACAAGGCCTAAAGGAAGGTCACAATATGGACATTCAACCATCATCGCCCATCAATGTGGACATTGAACCAACATTGCTCCCAAGGAGTGGCCCACATAGAGGTGAACATAAAGTGGGCCCATGGCCTCACACAAAGGCCTAATACACATCACTATGGGCCGCATCACATGAGCCTCGAATACATCATATAGGCTGCAACTCATGGGCTTCAAATATACAATAGGTGAGCTCTACACACGGGCCTTATACACATTAAGTGGGCTACATCAATGGGCCTCGATTACATCATAATGGGCCACATCATATGGGCCAGAAATAAGGGCCACGACATATGGGCCGGGATTACATTACAATGGGCCTCGCTAATGGGCCATAAATACACAATAGGTGAGCCCCATCGCTTGGGCCAAAAATACAAATGGGTGGGCCCCGCATATGGGCCAAAAATACATCATGATGGGCCGTATCAATGGGCCGCACCAATGGGCCCTCATAAACATCGGGTGGGCCTTAACCCATGGGCCTGAAACACATCTCAATGGGCCTCTACCCATGGGCTCCAAATACATCAAGATGGGCCACTCCAATGGGACTCATATACATTAAGTGGGCCACATCAACTATACTACTCATTTATTTAAAAAAAAAAAAAAATCATTTTAGAGCATTTCCAAGAAAATAGTTCATCTGAACCGTACCACAAATAACCATGGAGATAATGGTTCCCACTGTTAAACTAATCATAAGGCCCACCATAAAGTTTATTCCCCAGCCAATCTGATCATAAGGTCACTAAGACTTGGATTAAGGGGGAAAAAATATCATATTGATAAAAAAAAACCTCCGTGGCCTAAAAGGGTTTCAATGGTGAACGTTCAATCTCCACTGTCTTATGCAGTGTGGTCCACTTGTTCACTAGATTTGACTTATTTTTAGTCTCAAGCATTGAGACAGGCTAACCAAATGGATGGACGGCTGGATGCAACACATCCATTAGTGGTGGCCCCTGATGCCACCGTCCAGATGGACGGATGGATAAATGCATACATCTATGGTGGGTCCCGCCCGTCCAGCGTACTGGACGGGTGTGGCAAAACCCACGTGTAACGGTGGCCCCACGTCCCTGCACAGATGGACGGTAGGGATATAACACAGCGTCATGGTGGGGCCGTACCTGGCCAGACCTGCCATGGTATTTATAATATAAAAATATTATATTATATTATATTATATTATATTATATATCATATATGATGTGTATGGGTTGTTAGCGCTGTCAGCGCCCAGCGTCCAGAGACGCTGGACGGACGGCTGATTGGGGGCCCCAGGTATGGACAGTTGGGATGGAAAACATATACATGAATGTGGGTCCATGTCCTCCAATGGACGGACGGTTAAGATGTGGCACATACACCATGGAAGGGCCCCTTAGATATTTGAATCTACTTTATTTTTGTCTCAAGCATTAAGAAGAGCTCGCCATTGGGTGGACGGTTTGGATGTAACACATACATCATGGTGGGTCCCACCGTCCAAACGGTGGACGATGAGGATGAGACACATACATCCTTGGTGGGTTCCACGTGGGGCCACCATAATATTTATTTGACATCCAACTGTTGATAGGGTCACATAGACCGGATGAAGAGGAAAAAAAAGTTTCATAATGATCTAAAACTTCTGGACCAGGAGGTTTCAACGGTAGACGTTAAATCCCTATTGTTCCTGCTGTGTGGTCCACCTGACAGGCAGCGTGGATATAAAACAAATACATCACTAGGGGCCCACCGTCCAGACAGTAGACAGTGGATAGAACACATACATTTAAGGTGGGTTCCACTATCCACCTGGACGGCGTGAATGAAGCACAACCATCACTGTGGGCTCCACCGTCCGCCTGGACGGTGGAAATAAAACACATAAATCATTGTGGGTCCCATGTGGAGCCCACCATAACGTTTGCTTTCCATCCAACCTGTTGGTAAGGTCGTACGGACCTGGAATGAAGAGGAAAAACAAATTTCATACGATCCAAGACGTTTGTGAACCCAAAAAAAATGGGTTTCAAAGGTGGACATTCAATCACACTGTTTCCTATGATGTGGACCACCTGGGATCCAGATCGGGCTGATCTTTGGAGGGGGCCCACTTCAAACAGGGGCCCACCGAATGAACGACATGGATGACAAACATACATCATGATGGGGCCCACAGCAGGGAACCCGTGGATCCTTGCTCGTTCACGCCCACCAACAGCAATAGCAGGCGCTGCCTGCACCTCTCCATACCCCATTTTCTTTATTTTATTTCTTTTGAGAAAAAGAGGTTTTTTTAAGGTTTTTCCCTTGTGGGAACCACATCAGGTGGATTCGACTCCTCCATTGGTCGCTAAGGCTCAAGACAAGCCAAGCAAGCCCAATATTCATAGTGTTTTGACGTATAGAAATGTTAGGGGCATTTTAACGGTAGAAAATGTTGTTTGCTATGCCATAGCCCGCCAGAACCTCAAATTGGTTCCATCTTTCAGCTCAACGCCTAAAATGAGCTAAAAAAAGAGATGGACGGCTTGGATTTTAAAAAAAATGTCAAGGTGGGGCCTGCATGAGTGACCCACTCCAAGGCTTGAACCCAACTTTTTTATATATATATATATATATATATATATATATATATATATATATATATATATATATATATATATATATATCTTTGGATTGCATTTCACGTCCAGCATCTCTGGACGCTGGACGGCTGGCTATAGTACATGCATTTAAAGTGGGCCTTGCTCAAGTGGGCCACCAAATCCTCGGATGGTGTGGATACAATACAAATATAAGGTGGGCCCCACCTATAAAATGGCTTGGATCAAATACATGCCTCATGGTGGGGTCCATCTAAGTGGGCCACACAACCACATCATTACTAAGAAAAGGAAAAAGGGAGGGAGAATGAGAGAGAGAAGCACTCACCTCTAGACCTTGAACTCCTCCTTCCTTCAATAGGTCTTAGAGCTCAAGGAGGGTGATTTAACGGTCGAGATGGGATTTGGTGGGCCAGATTAGTAGAGAGAATGGGTGGGAGATGGCTTGATTTTGGGTGGCTTGGACGTTCCAAGCTTGCAATGATGGAGGTAAATGAAGAAGAAAGAGGGAGGGAGAGAGAGATAAGAGAGAGAGAGAATAAGCCATTATGGCTAGTAATAGGCTAGTAATGATGGGTTATAATGGGTTGTAATTAATGGGTGTTGAAAAGAAAGAGTGCATTTATGGGGTAGGCTAGGTAGGGGGTAGGTTAAGTTGTAGAATAGGGTGACGTCATCCCTAGGATGACATCATCCTTATTATGATTATGGGGAAATGCGTACACTATGGCCCGCGACGTGCGGTCCACCGCCATGATCGTGCATGGGTCATATCTTGGGATCTAGACGTCGGATTGACGCACGAGATGCGGCATCGGAATCGTAGTGATGACATGGTTGTAATGGCATAGGTCTCGGGTCGAACCGACTCAGGTGTACAGGGTGTGACTCAGGGCCGAGTGCAAATGAAATCTATAGGTCGCAGGTCGCCGGAATTTGACCGGGGGACTGCGGAGGCATACAGAATGGTACAGGACTAGGATACGGGCCTTACACATCTCATAGGGGTGTAGCCATCAGCTTTCCTCTTCACTCTACGAAGAGGGCAACCCACACAATACATCCGAATTGGATTTTCTCTGCAGGTGTACCTTTGTGACATTACTGCGTATCTGTAGTGTATTCGGGAGATGGATTCACGTCCTGACACCTATGACATGACTTGTGCATGTCAATGAGACTGGGAGTTATGATCTGACCGGATCGTTAGAACCATTTCAAGAATGACTATATAAGAAAATCTTCTCTTCCTTCTTCTCTCACATTAGCTCCTTTTTTGAAATATTGTTGAGGTTTCCTGTGAGTCCAGGTGCTCTTAGACAGGGGAGGTAATATTCCATTCTCAAGTTTTCAGTGTTTTTTAAAGGATCATCCTTGTTCACATTTTAAAAGTTCCATATATAGCACATATGAAAGCATTATTTTCTCGGATTGTATGTTAGTGTTAAGAAATAATCAGTGTTTATGTCGAAGTTTGAAATATTTTCATATATTTTCAAAGGTTTACTCTATAATGTAAAGATACTCCAGGATCATGTTGCTTCTTCCATATTGAACGATGATTTCTACATTAATGAGGTCTAATTATAGCCCTTTCGTGCAGTCAAGTCTTGCATAGGTGCTGATCCTCAGAGTAATCAGTACTTTCCATTATAACACTATTAACAGGTGCGTGGTTTACTGGTTAGCTTATCCTAAAAGTTGTCATAGCTATTACTAATATACTATTCTTTTGTATTTGGTATTACTTATGTTGCTTGCCTGATTATTGTCTCTTATTCATGACTTTATTGCTCTCAACTGTATCATGTGTTATGTATGGCTTAGAATGGTTTTCATGTTCTTTGAAGAAATAGATCTCTGATATATTTTCAATCATGTTTAAAATTCACGTAATGGGTTTTATATAAACCCTGTGTATATGTTCTTGTCTTGTAGTACATTTGGAATTATGATTTTATTTGGACCTCTAAACGCAAAGTAACTTAACAAAGTAACAGGTTAGTTCCCCATTTCACTCATGGGGTCTCATAGTGGTGACTCTAGCTGGGAGGAGTCCTCCAATGGTGATTGGAATGAGAATGAAATAACAGTTGCATTAACCGCAATTACAGCCTTTGCGTGTGTTATAGGAGTTGTTGAATATTATCGTTGTTATTGTATGAAGTCGTTGTCTCGAGATTGTCATGTACATAGAAATAGATTTGTTAATGGAATCATGAAGAAGGGTGATATTGAGTATCTTGCATAGCTAAGAATGGGTCGTGATAAGTTTTTTGAGCTATATTCTTTGTTAAGAGATAGAAATTTGTTGTCTGATGCAAAGAGATGTAGTTTAAAGGAACAAGTCATCATGTTCCTGCATAGTACTGGCCACAACGTGCAAAACCATGTCATTGGTCATCAGTTTTCATGATTTGTAGAAATCGTGAGTCGACACTTCAATAGAGTTCTTGACGCTATAATTGGCCTTCATCCGGAATATGTAAAGTTCCCTGGTTTACATACCCGAAAGAGATATCCGATAATCCAATGTGGAGCCCCGCAATTCTCCCCGTCGAATTTCAGTAACTTGTGATCTATAGTCAGCATTTGCGCATGACCCTGAGTAGCACCCTGTCAACCTGAATCGACTCGACCCAAAACTTGTACCTTGCTACTGCGCCGTCATCGCGGTTCCAACGGTGCGTCTCGCAAGCCGATGTAATACCCAGGCCAGAAGTCATGGGCTCACATATATTTTGAGGAAACGCCACGCATTGCGAATCCCGAGAGAATCTCTACCCAATCTATCACATCAATCAATCAAGTACAAGCAAGTACTAAACCTATACCTAGCCTATCCCCCTCTTATAGAAGTCATCCCCAAGTCAACTCTCTCTCTCTCTCTCTCTCTATCTCTCTCTCTCTCCACACATCCCTTTCTTACACCACACCACACCATCCCTCTCTCCTATCCATCCCATTCCTTTCATCCCATCACCTTCTCTCTCCCTCTTATTCTCTATACCATTCCAAGCAACCAAGAGAGAAAATCCTTAAGAGAGAAAAGATCAAGGCCCACTTCCTACTACCACATCTCACCATCCAACCCTTCAATCTTCATCATCCTCCATCAAAATTGAAGCCAAGGAGTTTAGGATTCCAAGGAGCTAAAGAAGAGAACCATAGGTGGGTGTTTATAGGACTAGACTTGTGATTTTGATGATGGGCCAAGTGGGGCCTATCGATTAATGGTATGAATCTTACTTTGGACCCTAGGTGTGGCCGATGGCCCACCATGATTCATATGTTCATCCCATGATGGGGCCATTCTCCATTGACCCCATCATGATGTTCATTTTTTCCTATTGTAAGAAGGTCATTTAGACCTTGATCTTGTGGGTAGGAAAGGGATTCCTACCCTTGATTTTGTGATTGAGGGCCCATGTTTTGGGGCCCATCTTGATGTATGTATTGTATTGCATGACCCACCTAGGAGAGCTCATAGTGGTGGAGCTCCTCCATGACACACATCGTTCTCTCTCTCTCTCTCTCTCTCTCTCTCTCTCTCTCTCTCTCTCTCTCTCTCTCTCTCCCTTCTCTGTTTATGGCCCACCCGATGCATGAGTTTATCCACGCCGTCCCATTTGAGGGGCCCACCTTACTGATGTCCAGCGGACTGCCCACCCTGGCCATCTGTTTTGGACAGACCCTAATGAAGGGAAAAAAACAAATATCAGTTTGATTCAATCAAGTGGGCCACGTGTACGTGGACCCCACCTGATACATGCATTTATCCATGCTATCCACCATCCGTCAATCATGGACGGTGGGAGCCCACTGATTTAAGTGTTTTATACACACCGTCCACCGTCCAATCATGGACGGTGGGAGCCCACTGATGTAAGTGTTTCATTCACACCGTCCACTCCACTGGACGTCGACCCCCCACCTGACGTATGTATTGTATCCACACCGTCCATCCAACTTCCCAGCTCATTTTAGGTGTTGAGACGAAAAATGAAGCCAATCCAAATCTCTAGTGGGCCGCACCATTAAAAAGATTATTTTAATAGTGATAAATTTGTTAGGGTCCACTATGATGTTTCTATACGTCAAAACATATCGAATATTTGGCTCACTGGACCCATCACGAACCACATAATTCGACTAATGGAGTGGATTGTCTTGATGTGGGCCCCACCTATGAAAAACCTTTAGAAAACAAATAATAACAATAATATAAGAAAACAACGGCTCTGGACGCTGCTACTGCCATTGTCCAGAGGACGCTGCAGTAAGCAGCATCTTGCTGCTTGGAACGGGCAGTGTTAGTGGGCCTCACCACAGGCCCCACCATGATGCATGTTGAACATCAACATCGTCCATTTGATGGGTCCCCTTTAATTATTAGGATATCCCAAGAATCAACCGTACATTGAACTCAGGTGACCCACACCATCTAAAATCATGTGATGATATGTTAAAACACATAAAAGCACTTGCTGGTGCCCACCTGAAATTTGGATGCATCTGAAACTCAACCAAGTGGGACACACTTATTGGATGAGCTGGATTTGTGAACCACGGCTTGGTGGGCCTAACAAATGATTGTGAATGTTTTAATGGAGGGTAAACCTCTCAACTGTGTGCCTGGTGTGGCCCACACAAGCCACAGATTGACTTGATTTTAAGTCTCAGGCCCCACCATGATGTATGTATTATACCCACACTGTTCAGTTATTTTTCCAGGGCCGTGGGCCCCATTGTATTGTATGGCCCACCATGATGTATGTCTTATGTACACACCGTTTACCCAATTTTTCTACGCCATGAGCTACCCCAAAGGTCCACCATGATGTATGTGTGTTACACACACTGTCCATTTATTTTTGGGCTATAGGCTTCATTGCCTTGAGAGGCCTACTTATTGTAAATATGAGGCCTATTGTGTTATGTCAGGCCCGTTGTAATGGTATGAGGACCATTGTGATTGTATGAGGCCCATTGTGATTACATGAGGCCCATTGAGATGTATGTGAGGTCACTGTGATGAGGCCCATGGAGATATATGTGGCCCATTGTGATGCATATGAGGCCCATGAGATACGTCCCATTGTGATGTATATAAGCCCATATGATGCGGCCCATTGTGATGTATATAAGCTCATGTGATGCAACCCATATGATGCATATGAGGCCTATGAGATGCGACCCATTGTGATGTATCTTGGGCTCTTGTGTGAGGCCCATTATGTTGTCTGTGAGGCCCTTATGTGAGACCATGGGCCCCACTATATGTTAGGCTCTATGTGGGCCACTCCTTTGAGAGCAATGTTAGTTAAATGTCCCAATTAATGGGCAATGATAGTTAAATCTCCACATTGTGACCTTCCCTTAGGCCTTTGTTAGGCCCATTCTCATCTTTCTCTAAGTGGGTTAACCTTAATCATTGGGCCCCATTGATATTTATGTGATCCATCTATTCTTATTGGGCTAACCCAAAATGTTGGGCCCCCATTGGTTGCCAGTAGGGTTTTTTTTAATCTTAGAGTCCATCTAAGACTTATTTAGGCCCCCTAAGGCATCTAGCGGGCCATATGATAGTATGGTGAAGGAAGCCCGTTCCGGATCCTTATGACCATAGGTAGGCCACCTAGGCCCAACCTTGATATAAGGAGAGTTCATCATCATCGTAAACAGAAGGATCCATGCTATCAGATTTGGTATATCCACATTTGAGGATTGACCCTCATGATATGGGTCTACTGTCCATATATGGACCCCGCCTTGTGTATAGGCCGATTATCGATGCCGACTATGAGTACGTGATAGTATAACATCATGATACAAACCATTGAGATGGTATGAGGCCCATTGTGATTGTATTAGTTTCATTCTCATTTCCCTTAGTGGGCTAACCCAAATTAATGGGCTCCTATTATTATTAGTATGATCCATCTCGCCTTATTGAGTTATCCCAATTCTTTGGGTCCCCATTGATACTGGTAAAAGTATCCAAACCTGAAAGCCCACTCTTAGGCCCATGAGTAGGACAGCTAGACCCATCCTTGTTATGAGGAGGATGCATCATCACCTCTGGCCATAGTTAGAAGAATTTGTGGTATTAAATTTGATATATCCATTGTTAAGGACCGATCCTTATGTTATGGATTACATTTGTTGTTATTCGATGGACCCCGCCATATATAGGCCGATTATTGATTAAGACTATGTTAGTATACACACTGAGTATGTGTTAGTATAGCATTATGATTGTATAAGGTCATTGCAAGGTTAATTGTTATATGAGGCCCATTGTGATTGTATAAGACTCATTATGATAGTATGAAATCCATTGTGATGATACGAGACCCGTTATGATTGTATGAGGCTCATTGTGATTGTATAAGGCTCATTATGATTGTATGAGGCCCAATTGTAATGTAAGAGGCCCATCATATGTGTGAGAACCATTATATACGTGAGGGCCATTATATGTGTGAGACCCACCATGTGTAGGTGATTGTTGTACACCACCTATTCACCTATACGAGTCATGGGCCGTCTTATACTGGCCCACTATGATATGTAATTATAATCATGTTTGGTATACTTTATGATACATGCCCATACGCATCATCTGCATGCTTGTTATGATGAGTGATTGAGCATAGCATGTGTCATTGGGCTGATTATTTGTGGGACTCCTTGAGAGACGGAGTTGGCTCACATGAGTGCGCGGTACGCGTAGGTTTGATGCATAACCGGATGGTATGATTCATGCATCTCACATTTTGTGATATGACCATCATACGCCCTAGCAACATCAAGGTCGTGGCCTCTATATGCATGTCGTGGATGGCTAGATGGGACACTGAAAATGTTTAGTTCTAACATGTGGGCACGATAGATGTCTCTGGGTGAAAATCTTTAAACCCCCGAGGCTAGGGAATGCCCCAACGTCTAGACCAAGTGGATATATATGAGCACATGAGGGCTATATACCAGTAGGCCGCGTCTCCCACTGTGTCGTAGTCAGTTGGGAGGGGGTGTGGCCTTACCCGCTTGAGGGAGTAAGCAATGTTAGCTTGAGTCTAACCAGCTCATAAATGGGTCTGCTATCAACGAGCCAGGCTGATATTGGTAAGGGGATAGTGAGGTCTCTTCCACTTACCCAGTTGTGCGCTTGATGAGGCGGCAAGCTGGTATAGGTATAATAGACCCCGGTGATGATCCTAGAGATGTACAGTACTGATATGTGGACTTATTGAGCAGGAGTTACATACTCAGCATTTTACTCATTCATTCATTCATTCACTATCTACTCGGGCGGGTGGTGCACAACTAATTTGTTATGCGTACCTTCGCAATAACCAGGATTTTGGTTGGGGTGCGCGACTAACTTGAGATCAGGAGTTTACCACATTAAGTCTGGCTATCTAAATTTAGGTATGTGACTGGTTTAGATAGAAGTCCCTTATGATCGACCCCACAGCTTGCGATACTACGTACTATTATCCCGACTTCACACTCCAGTTTGGTCATTTCTTTTGCACTGCATATTGCGTTGCATCCTCAACACATAGCATTTGATTTATTATGCTTCTGTATTACATAGCCTGAATAAGGTTGATGGTATTATGGGCTCACCAAGATCTATATATTACATTACATCCACGGCATTTGGCATTTGGATTTCTATGTTTCTGCATTTATATGGCCTAGATGAGGTGAATGGTATTCGTGGCTCTTCAGAATTACATACTGTATTGTATCCTTGATTTCTGATATTTAGCTCATTATAACTCCGCATTGCATACTCTAATATTGAATGACTTATATCCTTGCCAGTATTCCGCTTATGCTGATATTTGTGTGCTTGTCACTTATCTTGTGCACACATGTACACCACCCTCTAAGCTTTCTATAAGCTTATGCACGATAGATGCGTGCAGGTGACGATTGGACATAGTCGAGTTAAGGTAGGAGCATGCGGCAGAGCTTTTGGAGCTTTTACAATTTATCTTGTATTTTCCCTTTATGTATTGTACTCAAGATTTTGATATTAGTGGATATGTGATGATGATGTTGCCTTTGTGATTTGGGTACACTTATGGTTATGCTCCTTTATTTACAAAAAAAAATTCACACTGAAAATCCTCCTTATAGGATCCTAGGATCAGAACTTGGTGTATGGGCACTGGGAGTCGAGAATGGGGTACTACGGAGGCTGTTGGCACCGGATTCAGTGATCGGGAATTCTGTGAGCCCGTTTTCCGAGTTTGGGCCGTGACATCCTATTTCAGCTATTACAATATGAGATATGATATAATTAAATTGTTATTTACTTAATATTAACCTAAAAGTCAGATGAATGTTTCTTGTAGGACTACATTAGGGCACTCGATGGCACCCACATACTGGCCTATTTGCTGAAAGAAGCAAGTGCGACCTTTTGAAATCAAAAAGGTTTCTGTCCTAGAATGTAATGGCAGCTTGTACATTCAATATGAAATTCGTATATGTGCTAGTGGATTGAGATGGTTCTGCTTCTGATGCTTGTGTTTTGCAAAATGCATTAACTCATTGGCCTGATTGTTTCCGCGTGCCTCATGGTAAAGAATGATTACTGCTGATTCATTTAAATATGTAACATGCGATTGTTCACATGCTTAATATTCATATATTGCTTTGTGTAGAAAAATATTATATTGTGGATGCAGATATATCCATTCTCTAAGACTTATGACACCTCATCGAGGTGTTCGATATCATTTGCATGAATTTTGTACAGAAAGGAAGCTTGCTAATAAGAAATAACTCTTCAATTATCATCATGCCTAGTTGCGAAATGTCATTGAACGGTGTTTCAGTCTTTTAAACGACCGATTTCCTATACTGCGTATAGCACCACAGTTCAAATTTATAACTCAAGTAAAAATTGTTACAGCTTGCTGTGTTGTGCCCAACTTCATCTGTGCTTGTGGTGAAGACGGATTTGCTGAAGCAGTTGAGGATAGTGGAAACGGTTCTGAGGAAATTTCTTCATCCCCTATAGAGGTCACTAATGTTGATGAAGATTGCGAATTGTCTCGTATGACAGATCATGCGAGAGGGGAATGGGAAAAAAAGAAGGATGAGATTGCAGAGAGGATGTGGAATGACAGTCTTCCTCGTACGCGGCGGCGACATTAATTTCTTCTTTTTATTTACTGTATTGAGTTGTTTGTGTAACAATAGAATTTTAAACATGGATATTTTGGTCTTGGGATGTTAGTTTGGTATAATTTGTAGATGCTTTGCATGGATTTCATTATATGCCAAAATTTATGTTGTATTATCTTTCAAGTCGTACTATTTAATATTATGGATTTGCCTCATCTTCTAATTTATTATCTTATATTGGATCATGAGATTCTATTTCCATTGACTATTACTGCTGCGTAGGTATAATGAATTTCTTATAGCTCATACAAGGTTCCAAGAAATAAGAATGAGACTGCATCCCCTTCAAAGTGTACAGGCTCACCCAAGAAGACTGTGGCATCACTGAGTACAATATTTGGTACCCTAACTAAGAAAAGCTTAACAACATCACTGAAAGCTCCATCACCAGTGTGTCCGACTGACCGCACTCGAAGGACTATAGAAAGTAAGAAGTTAGCTCGCATTCAGTGGACTGATCTAATGGATAATGCATTGGTTGATGTATTAGTCGAGCAAGTTAATCTTAGTTGAAAAAGTGACATTAGTTTCGAGCCATAAGCTTACAAGGCAACTATCACTGAAATCTTCGATAGATGTGGAGTCAAGTTAGAGAAAAAAACATATTTCTAACTACCTCCACACATTGAAGAGATTCTTATTGGGCAGTGAAGGACATGCTGAATACGAGTAGCTTTGGCTAGGATGCTGACCTGAAAATGGTTGTCGCTATGGATGATGTCTAGGATGGGTACATTGTGGTAAGTAACATTCGTATTTTACTCAATTGAACTCCTGAGACATTATTGTGATTTTTTAATCTAAGCAAATGTGTTGATATAGTTTCAACCATACTAACTTACTAATTTGGTTTTACAGTCTCACACATATGCCCACTACCAAAAAAAGGGGCAAAGAATTCAGACCACGTTACTTTTTTGCTACGGATATAAACCTTAGCTATGGTTGCTACGGTTTTAATCCACAGCTAAAAAGTTGATACACCATTAATAATTAATAGTGTTGTAAGGGGCTCTATGAGGCCTTAAAAAAACTATATATTCTATCTAAGCCGTCTATATATTTGTAAATATTACTTTAGAGGATGAAAAAAAATTAGCTAGATCGAAGGCTCAATTGGACCACACGGTAGGAAACATTGAGATTAAATCACATTTGCTTCCTATGGTGTGGTCCACTTGGGCCTTCAATCTATCTTAAGTTTGGGATCATAAACTAAAATTATTTAATAAAATTAATGGTTGGAATGGATAAGCAAAATACATCATGGTGGGTCCCACAGAGCCCATATCAGGACCATCCATGGTCTGTCTCACCAACCGATGCCCAAATTTGGTAGCTCGCTTAAAGAAGAGCCGTGCCCAAAATGGGGTTATTTCTCTCTCTCTCTCTCTCTCTCTCTCTTCGTTCCCTAATCTCTCTCTCTCTCTCTCTCTCTCCGTTTCCCAATCCTCTCTCTCCCTCCCGATCTCTTCTCCATCTCTCTCATTCCCCTCCCTCTCTCTCCAATTCATCTCTGTCATCTCTTCCATCTCTCTCCATTACAGCAGCCGTGAAACTCCTCTCCATAGCTTTGCGGTCCTTTCTACAAGCAGCTGCGAGGCGTCAACCTCTCTTTCTCTCACTGCATCTCTCCCTCCAAACATGTCTCTGATCGCAAACGAAGATTTCCAGCACCTTCTTTGTGTTTTGAACACGAATGTGGATAGGAATCGAGATCTGATCTTGTGATGTTCGATTAGGGTTCATTGATTTTTATAATTAATCTTGATACTGGTAATAGATTTTGGATTTTGTAGATCTGTTCATTTGAATCGGATTCTCTTTTATCTTTGCAATTTCTAAAGTATATATTGATTTTTTCTTTTATGAATTAGGTTTTACAGGTTAGTGATGTGGGGAATCTGATTGGATTGTATGCTCAATGGCACTTGCATTTGCTCCCTTACTATTCGTTTGATCAGTTCATACACAAGGTGGAACAAGTAGGTGCCACCAAGCGTGTATAGGTAAGCCACTTCATGTAACACCCCAGATTTTTTGCCAACCTGGAGTTATGTAAGACCCGTATCCTTGACCGTACCATTCCGTAGGTTCCCGCGGTCTTTCCGGTCGAATTCCGGCAACCTTCGACCCTTACCGATATCTGCGCACGACCCTGATTCATACGCCGTTAACCCGAGTCGACTCAACCCGAGACTTGTACCATTGCGGCCGCACCGTCGCCGCGGTTCCGATGCCGCGACTCGCGCGCCGAGGTGATACTCTGGCCAGGAGATGTGGGCCAGCGTTCGGTGCGAGGAAAACGCCGCGCATTGCGAAACCCAAGGGAATCTCTACGAGATGTCCCATCAATCACACATCAATCAATCCCATCATGTCAAGTACACATCACTTCACACTCTTCCCCAAGCAAGCCCCAAAAGTCAAAAAGTTCTTACACAAGCATGCTTCTCTTACACAAATGGCCAACAAAGTCAAAAGGTGCTCTTACACACCCATCACACCACATCCATCACACCACATCCATCACTCCTCTTTCTTTACAACCCTCTCTCTCTTCATTTGCAAATCCATTCCCAAGCAAGAGAGAGAGAGAGCACCATACGTATGAGCCATTCCCAAACCTTCCAAGAAAACCACAAGTGTGGCCCACCTCTTCCAACCCTTCCATCTTCCATCTCAACCATCCATTCCTCATCTCCTCCATTGAAATCGAAGCCAAGGAGCTAAGGAACCCATATAGGAGCAAGAAGATCGAACGGTGGGTGCTTGATAGAGTAGTTTTTCATGTTTTTAAGAGGGGGCCAAGTGAGGCCAACCGATCAATGGTTGGGATCTCACTTGGAGCCCTAAGATGTGGCCGATGGCCCACCTTGATCATCATGATCATTCCATGATGGGGCCATTCTCCATGGACCCCATCATGATGTTTATTTCCTTGCTTTAGATAGGTCATCTAGGACCGCCCATATTGGTGGAGAAATGATCTCCATCGTTGAGTTTCGATTTTTATGGGCCCACATGCTTTAAGGCCCATTTTTGATGTATGATCTATTGCAAGGGAGGGCCCATAGTGGCGGGGTCCCTCCATCCTCACCGATCTCCCTCTACCTCTCTCTCTCCCCTTTCTTTTATGTTTTGTATGATGATTTGGCCGTGTGGCCCACTTGGACGGACCCCACCCTGAAATAGCCATTTACTGGTGGGGCCACTTTAAATGTGTTGTACCCACACCATCTATTTATTTGGTGGCCCACCTTAAGTGGGGCCCACCTCAATGCATGTACAACAAACTTCAGTCCGGCCCAGAGACGCTCGGATGGGACGGGGTTGAGAAAAGACGCAAATATCAGCTTTTTTTTTTCTAAGCTTTTGGGTGGGTGCCATGCATGGACCCCACCTTGACTTATATATTCAATCCGCGCCGTCCATCTCATTCTTTGGCTCAATTTAAGCGTTGAGCCGAAAAATGATGTAAATCCAATACTCAGGCGGGCCGTACCATAGAAAACGGTATCCCCTACCGTTCAAAACTTCTAAGACCCACCATACCTCAACCATACATCAAAAAAATTCGACCTTTGGACTCCTTTGATGTATTCCGGGCCCAAGAATGCAATGGGCGGAGTGGATTCTCCGGTAGTGGGCCCCACACGCTGTTCCTGCAAGAAAACAAAAAAAAAAAAAAAAAAGAGAAAGAAGAGCAGGCTCTGCCGTGTCGTCGGCGGCGCAGTAAAGCCTTTCATGTTTGTGCGAGACGGATTTGGGCCACCCCGCCCTTGGCCGTGGGCCCCACCATGATGTATTTATTTTATCCACGCCGTCCATTCGGTGAAGTGGGTCCCTCCAAATTTCGTGCCCATCCATGACTCGGGTGGCCCACATTATAGGAAACCGTGTGAATTGAATCCTACCATTGAAACCCTTTTTTTGGCCATGACGTTTTGGATCAACCCGATATTTGTTTTCCCCTTCGTCTGGTCCTTGTGACCTTATGAACGGATTGGATGGCAGTGAAGCATTACGGTGGGCCACACATGTGGAGCCCACCATTGATGTGATGTGTGTTTACCACACGTCCACGGTACGTGGATTCGGTGGAACCCACCATGATGTATCTGTCTTATTCACACTGCGTCCAGCCAGACGGTGGAGCCCACCGATTACGCATGTGTTCTATTCACACTGCCTAACGACACGGTGGGCCCCTCCATGATGCATGTATCGCATGCATCCACTCGAATCCATCCATTTTGAAAGATCATTTTGGGGCATGGGCTTAAGAATGAACCAGATCCAAAGTCCAAGTGGACCCCACCTTGGCATGCTTTGAGGTCCATTTTAATATATTTGTGGTAGATCATTTGGGCCCACTTTGATGTGGATGTAAGGCCCATGTCATTAGGCCATTTGATGTATTCCAAGGCCCATGAGTTAAGGCCCATTGAGATGTATTAGGGTCTATGGGTTGAGGCCCATTTGATATACATATGGAGCCCACTTGGTGTGGCCCATTTGTTACATATAAAACCCATGTTACGAGGCCCATTTGATGCACTTATAGAGGCCACGGGTTACGACCCATTGCAATGCACTTAAGGCCCATTGGTGCGGCCCATGGATGTGGCCCACTTGATGAATATAAGGCCCATGTGACACGGCCCATTTGATGTATCTAAGGCCCAATGGGATGTACCTAAGGTCCATTGTAATGAGTGATCCCTACATGGTTTATGTAATGATGTTTACAACAGATAATGCCTTGGGAGCGATGTTGGTTTGACGTCCACATTGCGGGTATAGTGTTGGTTAAATGTCCGCATTATGACTCTCCCTAGGGCCATCGATAGGCCCATACTGGGTATGTGTAGGCCGTCCATGTCTAGGCCCATCTGTGTTGCAAGAATAATTCATTACTTTATAACATGTGTAGTATAGTTCCATGATCACGATCATACGCATCATATGTATGCTTGACATGAGAAGTGACTGATCATAGCATATGCCTTCGGGCAGTTGTTTAAAGGCGGTGTTGCCCTACATGAGCGCACGATACGCGCAGGATTGCTGCATGATTGGATAGTGTGCTTCATGCATTCGCATTGTGTGATGTGGTTACTGTACGCCCTAGCGACATCAGGGCCATAGCCTCCACAGGTGTATCGTGGTTGGCAGGATTGGATACCGAAAATCTTGTTCTACATGGGGTCTTTATAGATATCCCTGGGTGAAAGTCCCTAAACCCTTATGGTACCAAGAGGTTGCTCCAACGTCTAGACCGAGTGGGTGCAGGAGCGCCGAGTGCCGATTACCAGACGGCTGCGCTTTCCACTGTGTCGTGGTCGGTTGGAAGGGGGTACGGCCTTACCCGCCCGAGAGGAGGGGGCAATGCTAGGCTGAGTTTGACCAGCTCGAGGAATGGGTCCGCTATCGACGAGCCGAGCCCGATATTGGCAGGCGGGTAGTGAGGTCTCTTCCACTTACCTTATTGCGCGCGATGGGGCGGCAATCTGGTTTAGAGTGTACTAGACCCCGGTGATATCCCAGATTTTGAGCTGTACTGATATGTGGACTTAGATGAGGATTTGTATGCTTGAGTTGCATTTCGCATTGCATTGCCTTGGTATGGCCGACATCATTCATGCCTTGCATCGCATAGCCTTGGTACGGCTAGTGGTATTCATGGACTCGTCAGCATGTTCCGCATTACTCTGATACTTCATAACTGCATTACTACCTTGCGCACACACTTTCACCACCCTCTAAGCTTTCTATAAGCTTATGCACGACCGTTGCGTGCAGGTGACGCGAGGACGCAGCAGCGCTGAGGCAGGAGCGCAGAGCAGACCTTTTGGAGCTTTTTGTTCATTCTCATTGTATTTCCCTTTATGCTCATTGTACTTGTAAAGTTTTTGATCATAGTGGAAATGTGATGGAGTTTTTGGTTGTTGTTTGTGGGTTATGCCTTTGGTTATGCTTATTACAAATTAAACGGATCTTTCGAAAATCCTCCTTGTAGCATCCCAGGATCGGAACCTGGCGTATGGGCGCTGGGAGCCGAGAATGGGGTTCTACGGAGGCTGTCGGCGCCGGATTCGGCGATCGGGAATTTTGTAAGCCCGGTTTCCGAGTTTGGGGCGTGACAAGTTAGATGTCCTTGGGCAATGAGTCGATCATAACACTTTAAATGACTTCTTAGAACTCAATCTTAAAGCCTCAAATTCCCTTTTGTAATGCCTCGAAAAAATCCGTACAAAGACCAGAGTACCACCACAGACAAAAATCACTCAGGACTAAATCCTTTAGAAATTAGATGGAATTAACTAAGTGCTAAACTAGGTTAGCAGTGAAATTCGCTTGAACCACTTTAAATACGATCTGCAAGACCCAAAACTTGTAGAATTATTGACACTAGGTTACCCTAAAATCTAGGATCAGTCTCATTACCTGGTTACTCTCAGGAGCACATTGAAACTCCCTATCGGATCTGGATCGCACGTCGAAAGTCCGATGACCATAAGACTAAGCGCTTAGGACCGCCTTGCTAGGCTTGACAACCATCTCGGAAATCAAATCCAGATAGTATCCAGAAACGACAACTTGAGCCCAGAGCAAAGTGTGTGAGAAACGTGAATATATTTAGAAATGAAATCCGAATTTAAGTAATCTGAGACTTGTCACTTGCGGGCCAAATATAAGGATTCAGACTGTCAGAATCTGACCCAAATACACCCTCGGATCAGGAGAAATTTCCCATGCATGGCAGTGTACTTGTTGCCTTGATCGAGTTTCGGTGACCGTCGAACTGAAACTGGTCCATCGTAGTCGATCTGTAAATTTGATCGGACCAAAAACTTAACTCTCCCTTGATCCATGGTCAGGGAGCTTAAATCTGACCGTACATAGAAAGGGGGGCCTCCAGAAGTGCTCCGCTGGATCGAAACAAGCCTCCTTTGGCTATAACCTAAGTATACCTTGGCCGTGGGGCCATTTCCATCAGTTTTAGGCCTATATAAGGGCCTTAAGCCCTCACTCTCTCATCCCATACGAATTTGGGAAACCCTAGGAGAGAGAAGAGAGGAAAGAGAGAAAGAGAGAGAGAAAGTGGGAGTTCATCCTTGGATTCAATCCCATCACTCCACGTGCCTTACCACCACTTTTGTACTGCTCTACCGGCGCTACCGATCCCGTTCTTAGGTAAGAAATTCAACCGTTAATCTTTTCTAGGGTTTCAAGTAGATAAAATGATGAAATAGCTAACCTAGTTCATGCTATATATTGCAATCCTGCCGATGATAAAGACTACATGTTCAAAACGAATCTATTATGCGTTTACCGGCGTAAGGTGCGGACTATAGACGTATAGGTTATAGTTTTTAAGGCTTTCAATATCAGTTAATGATTTATTCTTGACGTGGGTGCTATTTCACATGCAAAATGTGTCGTTTGTTTCATTTTATGATTATATATGAGCTATGTTGAATATAGTGTCTTCTATGTATGTATTGAAATGTTTGAATACGTATGGAATTTGGATTTGTGTCTAATATGATTATTTGCCATGACTATATGCTTGTTATGTATGCGACAACTCCCTAGCGAAAGGACTTGCCCTAAATCGCGCCCCGGCCAATATACACAATATATGCTAAAGTGTGTAGCCCACGTGTTTGTGGAAATGATTAAATGAGTATGAAACCCGGATTCGTGCATGCCATGATTATCCTCCTTGGGTATATGCGTGTGGTATACGGGGCAACTCCCTAGCGAAAGGATTAGCCCTAATACATGTTATATCAATATACGTTGTATATGTTATTATGTGTAGCTTAAGTGTTTGTAAAAATGACTGAATGAGTATAGAATTTGCATTCGTGTTCACCGTGACTAGCTGTCGTAGATATATGATTGTTGTATAGGCGACAACCCCTTTGACAAAAGGATTTGCCCTAATACGTATGATAACTAATATATAATATGTATGATAGAATGTGTAGACTAAGTGTTTGTAAAAATGTCTGAATGAGTTAGCAGTTAGCCAGGTGTACCTGTATGCGAGTTGAGATATGATTCTCAACTACCTCAATAATGTGTATAATTTCCTCCATGTATGTCACATTCTAATGTCTGTTTTGTTTATGAATTGAATATATGCGCATTCATGTTTACATTGCATTTCAGAACATGTTCACATGATTGTATGATTTGAAATATTGATCCATTACTGCTGTGATTATCTCATATGATAATTTGTTATAATTGAATGTGGTTGGGGCTATTATATAGTCCAGGCAATTGGTAACAGATCCTGATTAGGTAGCTGATGTTGTTTCGCCACACAGGACATGCTTTATAAATCCGAGCCGTACTTCGGTTGGCGATAGTGGTTAGGCCACGCGGAGTACTTACGCACTTCATGTCGTTCAACTTGTCGTGCACTCGGGCTAGTTGAGCTCGTCAAGTAATCCGATTAACCCGATGTATGTTCACCATGTTTGGATGCTACTGCTTGAACCTAAGGTACCAAACTACCCAGTGAAAACCCCGTTAACCTTGGTACCTCAATCTGCTAAGACTTATAAGCTGGACATGGTGGTATGGGATACCGTGGTCGAGCTGTCGGCCTACGGTAGGGTGACGAGCCTCCCCATAGTGACCAGTGAGCAACCCAAACTAGTGAGCCAAATACAGTGGTATGGGACACTGTATTCGAGCTATCGGTCTCCATTGGTGCAGCCTGGCTGTGGTCCCCAGTCGTGTTGGCGATGAGCCTTCGAAAATAGACTGCCAGTTGGTAGGGCATTAGTGGAGTGACCTCGAGTATAAAATAGGGCTACCCCGACATAGCCTGGCTGTGGTCCCCAGTCGAGTTGGCGACGAGCCTTCGAAAATAGACTATCAGTTGGTAGGGTGTTGGTGGTAGTGACCTGAACTTGTCTATCGTATATAATTAACTAAGATTGACGACCCTAGATGATCATTGTTTGGGAATTGATATAAGGGAGGTACCTTAGTTTCCTAATCCTACTATATGAAAAGGATTAATAAAAAAAAAAACTTAGTAATCATGCTCATAATATCGCACTACATGTGCCCTGGGTTGAAGAGCATAGAGGGAAGAAAGCATGCAAATGACATTGTAAAGGATGTGTTAGTTAGGATTTTACTCAGATTAGCTTTCCTTTGTTAGGACATTGTAAAGGAAGCTAGTACAGGGAAAGATGTAATGGGTAGGCCATGTATCTTAGTCCAGAGGTCTAGGTTCTATATTGAGTTGAAAAGGACAAAATCTTGGCTTATCTCTCTTCACTGAAATTGGGCCAGTTCACTCTTCAGCTCTTGTTTATTTGATGGGCTATATTTTTCAAATGATCAGTCACAATTATACAGGCACGATTGACTTCCTGTGTTTTTCTTAAGATATCAAGATTTATAGATCTTTAACCTAGGCATTATGACCATGAAAGCCTGTTAGTTGATGATTTTGATAGAGGTCAGCTATTACAAACGATGTTATTTTGATAGAGTATGGTAGGTGTTTGGTTTTTGGCCAATGAAAATGTTCTTGTATTGGTATTCCTATTTCCACTCATTTGAAAAGTTTCTGCTCATTTGAAAGATCATATGCATGCATGGTAGTAGTTTGTTTTTTGGCCAATGAAAATATTCTTATATTGATGTTCTAGTATATACATATGGTGGAGCAGGACCAATTTCTGCTTATTTGAAATTTCTTACAAGAGATGGCATGCAACTATGTTAAGTTTCAATTTCTTTGATATTTCCTGCAAGAGAAAGCTAACAACTATTGAGTGTGAAATGTTCTAGTAAGCCAGGGGTTCTAGGTGGTCAAATTTTCTACGGGCAGGTTCTTAATCTTCTAAGCTTTTAGTTCGTTTGCTGTTTAGTTAGTTTGCTAGCAAGGCCAGTTTTTGTCGTTCCTGGTGAAGTATGCAAGTTGTCTCCATCCTTGTTGGAGCCTTTCATGTGGTCTATTTGCTTATTTGCCCAAGCTTCTTCAAGTTTTGTCTCTCTCAAATTTCTCTTGTTCAAGTTGGATTGGAGCTTGTCTTCTAGATGGATTGGAGCATCAGTTTTAAGGTGTTCTTTTCTCGGAATATAGGATGGTAATTTTGGATTGGTAAAAATATTGACTAGGATTGCAAGACCCGGAATGGAAAATGTAGTGGGGTTGGAAAATTTTGGTAAACATCGTCGACAACAAAATGATGCCTTGCCTATTAATGCAATGCCTAAATTGAAACAACTTAATAATTTTTATGGCAAATAACGTCTTGGTCATATTGTTGTTCTAAATGTTATTTCAACAACTCTTAAAAGATCTTTTGATCTGGTTAAGTGAGTTCTGGTTTTATGGGGTTTTGTTGAGTTGTTAAATGAGGTTGGGGATTAGCTACAGCCTTTTAGAGGCTTATTGCTATTCTAAATGTTATTTCAACACCTCTTAAAGGCAGTTTGTTGGTTTTGATGGAGACCTGTTTATGCTGTTTGGAGGCTATCTGAAGAGGAACATTTAATTTGACAAACATTGAGCTATATTTTGTAGGATGTGCAAGCATGTAGGAGAATTTGAATCGACTTTTCTGTCTGATCTTGAGGGAGGCCAATTGCCAATAAAAGATTCCCATGATGGTTTGAAAGGTAAAGTTAGAGGACAACAATTTGAAAACTCTTCTTAGGACATTCAGTCATTTTTTGAGGTTGACCATATCGATACTGTTAGCTTACAAGATACTCCATATATTAGTTATAGTTTGAAACACAACTATCTTTGCGTTAAGTTTCAGGTGAATTATGGATGAATTTGGATGGTGACCTCTCTCCCATATGTTTGAATATCTTGCCATTACTTTCCTCTTCCTCATAGCTGTAATGTTTTCATGTCTTTATTGCTTAACTACATTACATCATTTGTCTGAAATTTATATTCTCATGGTAAGCAGTTCCTGACATAGCATGTGTTGGTACAGGTCTTCATCCTCTTTATAGATTCCTCCTGCTAACTTTCTATTACTCTTTGTTGTGAGTCCTTGATCTCATTGAACTCTTTCACAGTACTTACAATCAAAATTATGATTGGCAGATCATGGTTGGCAGCTATTTGTTTCAAGATCCTTAGTAGATCGATCGAGGCTACTTATCATGGTTGGTAGCTATTTGGCAGCTATTCTTTTTCATGTTACTTATCATGGTTGGTAGCTATTTGGCAGCTATTCTTTTTCATGTTTATGAAAGGTTTGTTATGACTTATGAACTATGTTCGAAGATTTTAGGCTGCATTGAGAAAACCACTCTTTTATATTAGATAAATGGCATTGATTCAATCATCCACTCAGCCAACACTTTATCCAATCCTTTTTCTCTTCTCATTATAGTGCTAGGTTCCCAACTTTGGTGGGCTAGGAATGTGATGTTGGGTTCGGTCTTGGGAGCGGCATTTTGTTTCCCTCTTGGTAATATTCCTATTCTCATCTATTTATATGAATGAATCAAAAGCTTACCGTTCATTGCTTCCAAATATAAATTGGTGCTGCTATGTTAATTTACACAAATACGACTTTTGTATTTTTCATGAAAGATATCGTGTGCACATTGTATACTAGGAGACTGCACGCCTCTTACCATCTGATAGCCAGATAGCAGGAATCTTAATATGCATTTCCAAATAGGCGTTTAAAATTTCACATTTTGTGAACCGCGTGAGATTCCCGTGAATTGTCTTCTAGCAGTCGAAGTTGCGCTCTTTATATGAAAACCAAAAAAAAAAAAAAACAAAGAATACGGAGAAAGCTAATCCTCTCATTTTTTTTTTCTCTTTAGAAAATGAATTTTTGCTGAAATAGGTATGTGATCGAGTGATTGTGATGTGGTTTTCATCATCTTTGAATGATATGTTGTGCAATTATCAATAGTTATCAGCTGAGTTTTTTTTTGCTCTTTCATTGGGAGAGTTTGGAGAGCGAGAATAGGACCCCATCATCATGTAGCATGGGGCTTTTTGGATTGACCTAAGGTGGCAACCATCAGAAACCATCTTCCTAGCGGATTGGTGGTTCATTCCATATCAGATTGAATGCTTCTTCTTGAAAGGTATGTAGAGCTATCTCTTGCATAAAATTTTGAATTTTGGTTTCTCTATATTTTCAGTAATGATTTTGAACTCTTTTTCTACTATGTAATCTATTAATATGGGAAGTTCATGGCCTTCCTTTTCTGGAGGAGCAAAGGCCTGACCCAATTTAATGGGAAACTAAGGTCTGGTTGTACCAGATCACCTCTTAATGGTACTCAGTGAAATTCAGCAGAATTAGCCACAATTTACTAATAGGCTCCCTTACACTGCTTCTTTTTTTTTTTTTAATCACCGTTGTAACATCTCAAAATGGGTACACACATTTAATCTATGGAAGCCTTATCTTTTTACTTTTTTTATCTTTCATCGTTTTTTTAACAGGAAAGTCTCCTAAAAATCATTAGAAGTTTGCAATAAAATATTTTCAAAAATTCAAAACTAAGACTATGAAAACATCCAGTTTAACACTACATTAATGAGATTCGCCAGGAATACATCCCTGCTGAATTGCACACCATCTGATCTCAGAAGATAGAACACAACAGTGAGCGCATCAGGTAAAGTTAAAACTTAAGTGGCCTGGTTACTAACAATTTTAATGTTGCCATTGACCGAGTCCCACTATGCAAAAAATATTTGATAGTACAACATCATTAGTGATTGGAATTTGGCCAACTCGTTTCCATCTTTATTCCTGCTACGGATAAAAAAAAAAAAAGAGGCAAAAGTGCTGGAATGTTATGACATAATGGGTGGCTCCATTGTCTAGCATGTGATCCTTCAAAGAAAATTGAGCGACGATGAATTGAAGGATTTCTCCATTCTCATGTCTACCCATTATGAGGCATTGCTATTTTGAGTGATGACAGGCAGATTTGGAAGTAGTCAGCAAATTGTGGGTTTTCATCTAAGCCTCTGTTTCCAAGGGATATGTGATGCCAGTCATTTGCATCACCCATGTGCACAAATGTGGAAAGTTCCACTCCCTCCCAGGTTCAAGCATTTAGTTGGATTTCCTGAATGCTTGGCAGTCAACAATTTGAAGAAAAGAAAAATGGTAATGCAGAATATTTGTTTTATGTATAGAAGTGAACAGTCCGTTGACCACTTGTTTCTTTACTGCAAGGCAGTGTGAGAGATTTGGATCAATTCTTCAATATGTTTGCAATTAAGCAGGTGATTGGGAGATCGCTATGCTTTATGATATTGTTGCTAGGTGATCGGCTGGTCCTTTCTCTTTGTGTGGAAAGTTATTATGGAAAACATTCCCCTTCGCTATTTTGTGGGAATTTAGTACTGAGAGGAATGCTGGAATTTTGAAGATAGAGCGGCTCCTCTCTGCCCTCGAGCAGAGCATCAATTTGTTGGTCTTTTAATGGGCTCTTTGCTACTAAGATTTCAGAGGCTTACAAATGGATTCAATGATGGGATAATGGGTTTCAATTATATTTGGCTAGCTAATTGTGTTTTGGCCTGACTAGCATCATTTGGTTTCCTTTTAGTTGCAGTTGATATTTTTTCTTTTCTTTGGCTATAGGGAGCATTGCAGGGTGATGAGTGGTTCACCTGTGCATCTCACGCCTTCCTTTTATGGAGGAGCAATAGCATGACTCCAAAGAAAGGATCAAATTTTCTGGAGGAGCAAAGGCCTGACCCAAGCTTGGCATGGGCGTAGCACAAGCCGACCAAAGCATTTTCTCTTCAGATCCAGGAGCTAGATGATGAAGTCTTAATGGAGAGTCGGAGTTGGAATGTGCTTGGTGTCACCATGTAAGAGTAAGGTTGTAGTGGTTATTCTCAGAGTTATGTTCCGGCGAACCTGCTAGCAATTCTGGATGGTTTTGGGTCTAATCCTATAACTTGCTTTGTTTGATCATCATCCTCTGCTCCTATTATACTTACAACCGGCGATCTATTGTATTCTGAAATTTGTTTATTTAGAAATGTGAATGTAGGATGCATTGTATGATTTGATTGCTATTTGTAATATGAATGCTTCGTTTTCTTTCCTGATTGCATTTTATGTACTATTCCTAGCAACATTAATTGTATTAGCTTAGATGAGTTGATCAATCACAACAGGTTCTTGCAATAGTACAGACACTATTGTTATAATTTTTTTTAATTTTTAAAAAGTAGCTACGGATATTAGCCGTAGCTCTTGTTCTGAAACTATAGTTATTGCTAACTTCAGCATATTGCTACGGATTTCATTCTACTTTTAGCTACAAATATTATCCGTAGCTGTATATACATTTCGATACGGAAAGTATAGCTACGGATTATATCCGTAGCTATTGATGTCTATTGCTACGGATTTAATCCATAGCCATAGCTTTTGTGACCTTTAGCTACACTACTGTAACGCCCTGAAAATCGGGGGTCGAGCATAAACTCAACTCCCGAGTTCCAGAACATCACTTATGCAACAAAATGAATGATGATTGAATGTTGACTGTATTCGTGCATTTAACATGAGTGAGATTAAGCCAAAACAAAGATATCATACTCAGAGCAGTTAATTTTGCAAGCGGAAGACTATGATAAATAGATAAAATATATAAACTATGATGAGTCTCAGAGTGTGATAACATTACCAGTGTTAAATAAATACAAGTACAATTCTAAAATATACCAAATGTGTAAGTTTAATGTCTTCTATCCCCAAGACACGGCCCCGACAATACAAGACTGTGTCTTCAGAGACCCGCGAGAGAATTTCATGATAGGAGAACTCCTCCTCATCACCATAGAAGTAGTCCGGCTCGCTTCACAAGCATCGCCATCACCGAAACTCAACAAACTGTTTGGTGTGTACAACATCGTCGTAACGTGGGAGTGAGTAGCTAACTCGGTGGAACAATAAGACATAAGTTATCATGTTCTCAATACGGCCAAGCAAGAATGATAAAGCAAGTAAATCAAACACTCCTAGTTACTCGGTTAATGCAAGTATGAATGCGGGTATGATGGATGCCCTCTCCGACATACTCCCTCAAGCGACACCATCTCACGTTCGCGCATGCTTACATCCCACAGTGCTCCACATCTTCCGGGCACATGCGATGCATGATGAGCATGATTACCGAGAGTTTTTAATTAGTTCATTTCAAAATGTGACAGGATTGGGAAACTAAGGTACCTCCTCAGATCATTCCCAAACATGATCCAATCTAGGGTCGTCACCCTAGTTAATATCGACGATGGTGTGTTTTCTAGGTCACCGCAGAGGCCCGAGGGCTGTGGTCGTTACGCACAAAGGTTGCACCACTCCCCATCACCCCTTAAACGATTCATCACGATACAACTATACGTAAACAGCCTAGTTCATACTCTATATATCGCGGCGAACCCTAAGGCACGCCGCAACTTCGCAGTATGCTCGCGGTCACTACAAAGGGTCGCTGTGTACGTACACACAAAGATTGCACCACTCCCCATCACCTTATCGGTGTAGGGCCGACGCCGCGAATATAGTGTCCCATACCACCATAATCGGCTCACGAGTAGAGTTGCTCTTTGGTCACTACGGGAGGCACGTAGCCCAGCCAGAGGCCGACACTCGACCACGGTGTCCCATACCACCATGCCCGGCTCATGAGTCTTAGCGGATCGAGGTACCATGGTTAAAAGGGTTTTCACTGGTAAGTTTGGTACCCTAGGTTCAAGCATTAGTGACCAAACATGGTGAACATACATAAGACAGATCGGGTTACATGACGAGCTCGGCTTAGCTCGAGCGCACAACAAGTTGAACGACATGAAGTGCATAAGCACTTCAAGCGTGGCCAACCACTATCGCCAACCGAAGTACGACTCGAGTTCATCGAACACATCTCACGTGGCAAATGAATCACACCACGAATTCAATTCTAGTCTGATTGTCTGGACTATAATCATAGCCCCAAGCACAATCAATTGTCATCCATAGCATGTGGAGTAAAGCATGATAAACAAAGTAATTCAAGCATGATAAATAAAGTAATTCAAACATGCTAATAGGCATGTTAAAAGCATATTGTAAAGCATGATATAAAGCATGTTGTAAAACACTACATTAATAGTAATACAAACACATGTATTGTAAGTAAGTGCTTTAAGTGATCAACCTCATGGAGGTAATTATACACGTCGCTAGGGTAGTTGAGAATCCAATCTCAACATCCTTAAACATTACAATTTACTAACTACTACTCATTCAGACATTTCAACAAATACTTTAAAATACAGGAATCAACATACATGACATATGTTGATCACAGAGGTATAAGGCCAAATCCTTTCACTAGGGAGTTACCCCAATTATAACACGCATACACCCATGACGGATAGTCATGGCAAGCAGGAAACCAAGTTCCATATTCATTCAGCCATTTCCACAAACACTTGGGCCACACATTTTAGCATATGTAGTGTGTATTGGCCGTGGCGTGATTTAGGATAAATCCTTTCGTCAAAGGGTATTGCCAATACAACAATCAATTTTCCATGACAATTAGTCATAGCGAACACGAATGAGAATTCTATACTCATTCAGTCATTTTCACAACACTTAGAATACACTATTACAACATACATGGTGTATGTTAGCAAAACATGTATTAAGGCGATTCCCTTCGCCAAGTAAATATTTTATACGCACATAATATATTTATACGACAATTAATCATGACAAACACATCGCTAAAATATACATGTATACGTTGCATACAATACCGTATTTCTACATACATAGTGTTTGTTAGTAAACATGTATTTAGGCGAATCCTTTCGCCAAGCTAGTATTTTATTCATATATTGTATAATCATATATTAAATAAGTATGTCAAACATTATTCCAAAAGAATTACGATAATGTATTTCTAACATACACAATTTCAACATACGTCGCATTTACAAGTGAACATGTATTTTGGCGATTCCTTTCGCCAAACTAGTATTTTATTCATATATTATATAATCATACATTAAATAAACATGTCAAACATTTATCCAAAAAAAATACGTATACGGTATTTCTACGTATACCTAGAATATGTGAAATTCCATATTTCACAACGTTAATCGAAACAGGAAACGGAAAGCACTTTGTACATGTGCAATTGCATGCAGATCATGAATCTACCATTATCTGACATTGAAAGCGTTGAAAACCGTAACTTATACACTTAAAGTCCTCACCTTTGCCTTTGGAAACGGAACGAATCAGCAAGGGTGATGGATCTTCCGTCTACGGGCGATTTCTAGCCTAAAGAGTGGAATCGGTTAGTCGGTACACATCCTACCTCGATTCCACCACAAATCAGACCTAGCGTTAGGTTTTCTTACCTTCAAATGAGGCGGAAAACGCCGGGAAAACGCCGAGAATAAGGCGGTGTAGGCCGTGTAGCAAGCCAGTGCAGGTGGAGGAAGATCGGCAACGATCTCCAAGTCCTTCTCTCTCTTTTCTCTCTCTTTTCTCTCTCCCAAAACCCAAATTCGTATGGCTGTGAGAGAGGGTGCTCTAAGGCCCTTTTATAGCCAAAAACATTCCGAAAATAGACTCAGGTTCAAGGGGTACTGCTAATATAGGATTTTCGCCGCTTTTCCAGCTCAAAAGGGAAGTTCTGGTGGCCCTCTTTGAACCAAACGTCAGACTTAAACTCACCATCAATGGATCTACGTGGGATTACGTTTTTGACTCATTCGGATACGCAGATCGTACGTGGCGGACCACTTTCAGTTCGACGGTCAGTGGGCCACGATCAGAAATTCCAAGTACATGTAAATGTTCCTGAAATTTTTCTTAATCCGAGGGTGTAATTTGGTCTGATTCTGACGGTCGGGTTGCTTATCATCGACGTGGCGTCAACGAACGATGCCAGATCACTATTCCAGATATTTATTTTGGCTTATGAATAGTGTTTTTCACACTACCTCGCTCTGATGCGAAACGAATGGCCGTGGAATATCGGATAAGGCTGATTTTTGAGATGATTGTTAAGCCCAGTGGGGCGGTCCTAGTTCCTTAACTTCGGGTTAATCGGAATCCCGATGTGCGATCCAGACCTAATACGAAGTTTCGTTTCATTCCCGAGAGCAAGACGGAAATGAGTTTGGTTCTAAACTTTAGGGTAACCTAGCGTCAATGATTTTGCAACTTTTGGGTCTTGCAGATCGTATTTAAAGCGATTCAAACAGATTTCGTAGCTACCCTGGTTTCACACCTAGTTACTTTGTCTCATTTCTAAAGGATTTAGTCCTAAGCGATTTTTGTCTGGGGTGGTATTTAGTCCTTTGTAGTTTGTATCTAAAGTGATCCAAGTTATACTACTTAGCTAGTTTAAGATAGTGTCTAGGGCAAAAGTGCTTTGAAAATTTGAAAGAACAAGGTAGTGAAGGGTTGGATTTGTGGAGGAAATGGGTTAAGGAGCGATTTCAGACTATGGAAATCAGTTCTGACAAGTTAATAAGGTGTTAGGATCGACCCATCGCCTAAGGACGTCCAATCCCAGGTTGGCAAAAATCCGGGGCGTTACAATCTACCCCCCTTAAAATAAAATTTCGTCCCCGAAATTGGCTAAGGGTAATAAGGGAAGATTTCTATTATTTTATTTGCCTAAGACTTATTGATTTCGAGTTCCTACGCATGGTAGGGTATATACTAGTCTGGTTCCTTTTTGTCTACCCCCCTTAAAACTTAATTCTTCATCCATTTCTCATACCCTGATGGTTTGCTACCATTTATTTCTTTACCTATTTGGAGTCTCGATGACAATTCCCACAATTTAGAGTAAGATAGTTGTTTTCATTGTTTGACCAACACGGAGAGACAATTTTGGTGGGCTCGATCCCGATACATCGATCATCTACAGGGCCAGGGTAGGAAGCTCATCGTATCGTCCGAATCCTGGTGGATCTGGTCTTCGCTCAAGCGGTGAGTCCATTGGTAGTTGCCCAGATTGAGAATTAGGTCAAGCCGCGAATGCTTCGCAGCTTGTATATTTCAATAACTCGTAGTCCGATCACTCTAGAAACGTAGGGAATGTCCATCATTGAAAGGTTCAAATTGTCTATGTCTAAGGTTACCCTTTAGGTCTTAGTCTAAGCGAGTCCTCGATATTATCTGTCCCAGGGGAGGGTGAATCAAATCTTACTAGATCATCCTAAAATGGTTTCATAGTAAAACTTGTTAGGGCTTCTATAATGTGCATATGTTAACGAGCACCGTTTCGATCCTGGGCCAGTGGGGTAGGGTCCACCATGCTTTCGCTGTGCCACCCAGATCAAGAGATGCAATAGGTAACCTAACTAGATTGGGTTCATCATGTTCTACCCCCCTTAAAATTTTAGTTTCACCCTCAAGGCTCAAGAGTTATGTCCTGCTCCGTATATCGGAACAAGGTGTAATTTATAACCTATCCTTGACATGAAATGGGATGCGATCTCCCACTACATTGGTCTTCTTTTCATCAATGTTGTGTATTATGGCATTGATACCTATGGTCATAGAAAGGAGCTAAAGATGAAGGGTATTGTGGTTGATTCGGGGTTAGGTGTGAGTTTGTGGCGAGATGCCTAATTCTACCAAGGAATTTGTCGCAGTCCAGACTTATCCTATTTAATAGGCAGGTTATCTTTTTACGTTCATAAGCACAATACGTATGCCGACATGGCATGTGATTTGGGACCTAATTCCTAACTGTCTGTTACCCATTTGGGCAATTCTTTAGGCCTAAAAGATAAAGTCTCTATCAGTTATATACTCCTAACACTTTTCAAGGACAAAATTATAGACTTTTAGTTGTAAATGTCGGGCCAACACAGAAAGAATGTTGTGTAGTGGGTCTGAGTCGGATACATGGATCTTCTGCCTAGCTAGGACAGAAAATTGTCATATCATTTCTTAATCCTAGTTGATCCCGACCTTCTGCTTGATCAGAGCATAGGGTTCATTGGTCATAACCAGGATTGAGAATTCGATTCAAACCGCGAATACCTCGCTAATGTGTAGTTTCTCCGCCCCGTGTCCCCGATTGTACTAAGTCCTTGAGAAGGCAATTCTGAGGGTGTATTGATTTGATCTAACATTAAATCCAACGGATATATAAGTTTTCTATGAGCGTGAATAGTTTCTATCTCATACAACTTTCCTATGAGTTATTAAAGGAGCCTATGAGTATCAAGAGGATTTCAGCAAAGGAACGGGGTCTCGCTCCTACCTGATCAAACCGACTCACTAAGTATATCACTCAATTATCTTAACATTGTTAGTCGTCTACATTTCTTAGTCTAATCAGCAGCCTAGGCTCAACTTATGAGCAGCGATAATCCACTAGTTGTAATCTAAAGTCCATGCTTATACACCAGATGATTTTATACCCTTTCTGAATAAAGAAATTATTTTATCGCCTAGGGTCAAAGTTGTCGATTAGAATTGAGTTGACTGTACTTGACGTTCGAGCATTTCACACATGATCACACCGCTAAGAAGATTAAGGTGACATTATTATTTTGTTGGATTTCCTATACGGTCAGGTCTGTCGAAAACTAGGAGTATCGCTCTAGGTCCAAAACTCTATGGCTTATTTGTCAAACAACCATTTACTCCAAAAGCTTAAGCTATCAGAGTGTGGTGGGTTAATGTATATCAAGGGACTTTCTCACTTCAACACAATTTGGCCAGTGGCCTTAAGTTGTATTAAATGGGACCGCATTACTAATCCTACTTTGGGATTGGGTGTGACATGGTTGGTAGGAGGGTGGGAGGGGATTAAATTTTATAGGCCTTGGAAAAATGAGCCTAGTGTTGGAAAAACGTGAGATGGGATTTTCCATACCCCACGATGGGAAAATTTCTAAGTGTTATTGGAAAGGAATTTTCGAAATTTACTCTTAATTGCATACATTCTAAATACGATGTCCGAACACATGGGATACACCCAATCTAGGGGCCATACCCTACATACACATTTATTATCACTTTTATAATTCTATCCACCGTAAACTTACCTAATGGAATTTGGCCGAACGGACCCTAAACGTCCTCAAACATCTAAAACATCCTACCAACTACTACACCTATCATCAGGAAATCATAACAACCCTAAGATAGTAGCCCACGCAAACCACAAGACAACATATGGATGAGCTCGGATAGAGCCATGGAAAATGAGGATAAGGGAAATGGGGGGCTGGAGTTTTTGGTTCTCCACGAACTTGAGCCTCAACAGAGATTGCAAAGGCCCCAACTGACAGGGATTGAAGGAGGAAAAATGACTAGATGGGATGGGTTGAAAGCTTACACGAATGTGAGCTTCAAAGGGGAGGTGTGAGTGCTTAAACGTGGAAGAAAGGGGTAGGGTAGGAGGTTTGGGTTGCTGTGATCGATGGAGGTGAGTGAATCATGGCCGAAAATGATGGATTGAAAAATTGGAGGAAGGATTTGAGGGAGAAAATCGCAATTGGAAGGGAAGGGAGTTTGGAAGGAAAGATGTGAGAGAGAGGGGGGCTCCAACCCTAAAAATCCCAAACATTGGCCAAAATGGCACGTGCCAGGGGGTAGGGGAGGTCGAGCCGACCAACCTCAAGCTCGGAACCCCGCCGGAAAGTTGACCGGACCGCGGTCCGCCGCCGGTGCCGCGGTGGCGCCGCGGTCGGGCTTGGCCGGAACCGCGCCGCCGCGGTGGGGCCCTGTTCTTCATGGTCCCAAGGTGCCAAATGCACCCTGGTTCGACCCTGGGTCCCATCGAATTTAAGTGGGGAGGCCCCCGACTCCGATTCGCTCTATTTCGGGTAGTTTCGGGTAAACTGGACATATCTTGCAATCCGGAATGAGTTATCTGACGTAAAATATATGAATTTGGGGTAGGACGAGCTAATGAAGCCAACCAACCCAGCTATGCTGGGTTGCGCAGCCCGGAATTGCGAAAAAAGCCTCCGATTGACAGTTATTTCCCCGCTTCAATTTCATTTTGCCAAAATAGTAGTTTTAGTTTGATTTCTCTTCATCCGTTGGCTTTAGGAGTTGTGCCCAATGAGAAAAGAGTTTAGAATGATTAGGAGAATGGTTTGGTGAAGTCAAATAGGACACTTACTATTTTTGGCTGAAAGCCTTGCGCACTAGTAGACACTATGACCTTAGTAAGTCGCGAATGTTAGGAGTTTTAGTTGTAGTTTGTTTCTGATTTCTTTCCCATTGCTTAGTATTCCTATTAAAAGGGTTGTGAACTCATTTTTAGTCATTCATTAATCAATTGTGGATCTATTAGAATTTATTTCTAGTTTTTGCTTTCTTTCCTCATGGATTCGAGAAGTCTCTGCGAGGAGTCCAGAGAAGCTTCGAGGATTCGGAGTAGTTATCCTCATCACGCCTATCGCACATTTTACTAATTCTCAATGATTGGGATGAGGTGGATTATGATCTAGACCCTTCACTAGACAACCTAGAAATGTTTTAAGGTCGACCCGTGCGACCATGGTTGAATACATACTCGATTTCGACGTTTATTTTCAGCGAACTTCGCCAATTGGTGAAGTCGGAATACCCATGACTGTTTCTACATTCCATCGCTCCCTCCTAAGTCAGAGTGCGTCAGTGTGCGTAGTGTGACCATAACCCAGGTCCGGTTTAATCAAAATCATGCTCTGATACCATCTTGTAACGCCCTGAAAATCGGAGGTCGAGCATAAACTCAACTCCCGAGTTCCAGAACATCACTTATGCAACAAAATGAATGATGATTGAATGTTGACTGTATTCGTGCATTTAACATGAGTGAGATTAAGCCAAAACAGCATATCATACTCCAGAGACAGTTAATTTTGCAAGCGGAAGACTATGATAAATAGATAAAATATATAAACTATGATGAGTCTCCAGAGTGTGATAACATTACCAGTGTTAAATAAATACAAGTACAGCTTCTAAAATATACCAAATGTGTAAGTTTAATGTCTTCTATCCCAAACACTACGGCCCGACAATACAAGCACTGTGTCTTCGAGAGACCCGCCAGAGAATTTCATGATAGGAGAACTCCTCCTCATCACCATAGAAGTAGTCCGGCTCGCTTCACAAGCATCGCCATCACCGAAACTCAACAACTGTTTGGTGTGTACAACACCGTCCGTAACGTGGGAGTGAGTAGCTAACTCGGTGGAACAATAAGACATAAGTTATCATGTTCTCAATACGGTCAAGCAGTAATGATAAAGCAGTAGAATCAAACACTCCTAGTTACTCTGGTTAATGCAAGTATGAATGCAGGTATGATGGATGCCCTCTCCGACATACTCCCTCAAGCGACACCATCTCACGTTCGCACATGCTTATATCCCACAGTGCTCCACATCTTCCAGGCACATGCGATGCATGATGAGCATGATTACCGAGTTTTTAATTAGTCCATTTCAAACAGCAGGATTGGGAAACTAAGGTACCTCCCTTGTATCATTCCCAAACATGATCCAATCTAGGGTCGTCAGTCCTAGTTAATATCAGACGATGGTGTGTTTTCTAGGTCACCGCAGAGGTCGCTGTGATACGTTACGCACAAAGGTTGCACCACTCCCCCATCACCCCTTAAACGATTCATCACGATACAACTATACAGAAACAGGCCTAGTTCATACTCTATATATCGCGGCGAACCCTAAGGCACGCTGCAACTTCAGAGTATGCTCGCGGTCACTACAAAGGGCTGCCAGGGCTGTACACACAAAGATTGCACCACTCCCCCATCACCTTATCAGTGTAGGGCCGACAGCCGCGAATATAGTGTCCCATACCACCATAATCGGCTCACGAGTAGAGTTGCTCACTGGTCACTACGGGGAGGCACGTAGCCCCAGCGTAGGCCGACAGCTCGACCACGGTGTCCCATACCACCATGCCCGGCTCATGAGTCTTAGCGGATCGAGGTACCATGGTTAAAAGGGTTTTCACTGGTAAGTTTGGTACCCTAGGTTCAAGCATTAGTGACCAAACATGGTGAACATACATAAGACAGATCGGGTTACATGACGAGCTCGGCTAGCTCGAGCGCACAACAAGTTGAACGACATGAAGTGCATAAGCACTTCGCGTGGCCAACCACTATCGCCAACCGAAGTACGACTCGAGTTCATCGAACACATCTCACGTGGCAAATGAATCACAGCCACGAATTCAATTCTAGTACCGATTGTCTGGACTATAATCATAGCCCCAAGCACAATCAATTGTCATCCATAGCATGTGGAGTAAAGCATGATAAACAAAGTAATTCAAGCATGATAAATAAAGTAATTCAAACATGCTAATAGGCATGTTAAAAGCATATTGTAAAGCATGATATAAAGCATGTTGTAAAACACTACATTAATAGTAATACAAACACATGTATTGTAAGTAAGTGCTTTAAGTGATCAACCTCATGGAGGTAATTATACACGTCGCTAGGGTAGTTGAGAATCCAATCTCAACATCCTTAAACATTACAATTTACTAACTACTACTCATTCAGACATTTCAACAAATACTTTAAAATACAGGAATCAACATACATGACATATGTTGATCACAGAGGTATAAGGCCAAATCCTTTCACTAGGAGTTACCCCAATTATAACACGCATACCACCCATGACGGATAGTCATGGCAATAAGCGTGAAACCAAGTTCCATATTCATTCAAACCATTTCCACAAACACTTGGGCCACACATTTTAGCATATGTAGTGTGTATTGGCCGTGGCGTGATTTAGGTAAATCCTTTCGTCAAAGGGGTATTGCCAATACAACAATCAATTTTCCATGACAATTAGTCATGGATTTTAACACGAATGAGAATTCTATACTCATTCGGTCATTTTCACAACACTTAGAATACACTATTACAACATACATGGTGTATGTTAGCAAAACATGTATTAGGCGATTCCCTTCGCCAAGTAAATATTTTATACGCACATAATATATTTATACGACAATTAATCATGACAAACACATCGCTAAAATATACATGTATACGGTATTGCAGACAATACCGTATTTCTACATACATAGTGTTTGTTAGTAAACATGTATTTAGGCTAATCCTTTCGCCAAGCTAGTATTTTATTCATATATTGTATAATCATATATTAAATAAGTATGTCAAACATTATTCCAAAAGAATTACGATATACGGTATTTCTAACATACACAATTTCAACATACGTCGCATTTACAAGTGAACATGTATTTTGGCGATTCCTTTCGCCAAACTAGTATTTTATTCATATATTATATAATCATACATTAAATAAACATGTCAAACATTTATCCAAAAAAAATACGTATACGGTATTTCTACGTATACCTAGAATATGTGAAATTCCATATTTCACAACGTTAATCGAAACAGGAAACGGAAAGCACTTTGTACATGTGCAATTGCATGCAGATCATGAATCTACCATTATCTGACATTGAAAGCGTTGAAAACCGCAACTTATACACTTAAAGTCCTCACCTTTGCCTTTGGAAACGGAACGAATCAGCAAGGGTGATGGATCTTCCGTCTACGGGCGATTTCTAGCCTAAAGAGTGGAATCGGTTAGTCGGTACACATCCTACCTCGATTCCACCACAAATCAGACCTAGGGTTAGGTTTTCTTACCTTCAAATGAGGCGGAAAACGCCGGGAAAACGCCGAGAATAAGGCGGTGTAGGCCGTGTAGCAAGCCAGTGCAGGTGGAGGAAGATCGGCAACGATCTCCAAGTCCTTCTCTCTCTTTTCTCTCTCTTTTCTCTCTCCCAAAACCCAAATTGTATGGCTGTGAGAGAGGGTGCTCTAAGGCCCTTTTATAGCCAAAAACATTCGAAAATAGACTCGGGTTCAAGGGGTACGCTAATATAGGATTTTCGCCGCTTTTCCATTTCAAAAGGGAAGTTCGGTGGCCCTCTTTGAACCAAACGTCGACTTAAACTCACCATCAATGGATCTACGTGGGATTACGTTTTGACTCATTCGGATACGCAGATCGTACGTGGCGGACCACTTTCGGTTCGACGGTCGGTGGGCCACGATCGAAATTCCAAGTACATGTAAATGTTTCGAAATTTTTCTTAATCCGAGGGTGTAATTTGGTTCGATTCGACGGTCAGTTGTTGCTATCTTGACGCGTCAACGAACGATGCCAGATCACTATTCCAGATATTTATTTTGGCTTATGAATAGTGTTTTTCACACTACCTCGCTCCGATGCGAAACGAATGGCCGTGGAATATCGGATAAGGCTGATTTTTGAGATGATTGTTAAGCCCAGTGGGGCGGTCCTAGTTCCTTAACTTCGGGTTAATCGGAATCCCGATGTGCGATCTAGACCTAATACGAAGTTTCGTTTCATTCCCGAGAGCAGACGGGAAATGAGTTTGGTTCTAAACTTTAGGGTAACCTAGCGTCAATGATTTTGCAACTTTTGGGTCTTGCAGATCGTATTTAAAGCGATTCAAACAGATTTCGTAGCTACCCTGGTTTCACACCTAGTTACTTTGTCTCATTTCTAAAGGATTTAGTCCTAAGCGATTTCTGTCTGGGGTGGTATTTAGTCCTTTGTAGTTTGTATCTAAAGTGATCCAAGTTATACTACTTAGCTAGTTTAAGATAGTGTCTAGGGCGAAAGTGCTTTGAAAATTTGAAAGAACAAGGTAGTGAAGGGTTGGATTTGTGGAGGAAATGGGTTAAGGAGCGATTTCAGACTATGGAAATCAGTTCTGACAAGTTAATAAGGTGTTAGGATCGACCCATCGCCTAAGGACGTCCAATCCCAGGTTGGCAAAAATCCGGGGCGTTACAATCTACCCCCCTTAAAATAAAATTTCGTCCCCGAAATTGGCTAAGGGTAATAAGGGAAGATTTCTATTATTTTATTTGCCTAAGACTTATTGATTTCGAGTTCCTACGCATGGTAGGGTATATACTAGTCTGGTTCCTTTTTGTCTACCCCCCTTAAAACTTAATTCTTCATCCATTTCTCATACCCTGATGGTTTGCTACCATTTATTTCTTTACCTATTTGGAGTCTCGATGACAATTCCCACAATTTAGAGTAAGATAGTTGTTTTCATTGTTTGACCAACACGGAGAGACAATTTTGGTGGGCTCGATCCCGATACATCGATCATCTACCGGGCCAGGGTAGGAAGCTCATCGTATCGCTTCCGAATCCTGGTGGATCCTGGTCTTCTGCTCGGCCAAGCAGTGAGTCCATTGGTAGTCGCCCAGGATTGAGAATTAGGTCAAGCCGCGAATGCTTCGCAGTTGTATATTTCAGTAACTCCGTAGTCCGATCACTCTAGAAACGTAGGGAATGTCCATCATTGAAAGGTTCAAATTGTCTATGTCTAAGGTTACCCTTTAGGTCTTAGTCTAAGCGAGTCCTCGATATTATCTGTCCCAGGGGAGGGTGAATCAAATCTTACTAGATCATCCTAAAATGGTTTCATAGTAAAACTTGTTAGGGCTTCTATAATGTGCATATGTTAACGAGCACCGTTTCGATCCTGGGCCAGTGGGGTAGGGTCCACCATGCTTTCGCTGTGCCACCCAGATCAAGAGATGCAATAGGTAACCTAACTAGATTGGGTTCATCATGTTCTACCCCCCTTAAAATTTTAGTTTCACCCTCAAGGCAACTAAACTCTCTCTTTTTTTTTTCTTTGTTTGTGTATATTTTGAAGTGGATTCGGGTTGGATATTTTGGGTGCTTCATGAGTACCCAACACTCTGCCCTATGGTTCTTCTGCACACTTTCCTAATTGATGGTCGCACCATCTATGATATATGTTGTTTGGTAATCTGTTTTCTCTGTTATCTAACTAAAATGGGAGTATTAGGAATTTCATAAGTGTGGGTATAACAAAGTATCTTCCTCTGAACGTATGCATAGTCAACTGATACATCATGAAAGTTGTGGTTATTTGATTGGTTTGACTCACTGGTTGTTTGAATCTTCATCATATCATATCAATCTAGGGTGCTATGTTCGTTTTAATGTGAAGCTTCTAATGATATGTGATGCTTTTTTGTTTTGTTTTCTAAATGGCTAAAAATAGATCTCCTGATCACTGAACTTGTATGAACCATATATTCATAAACAAGATTTGTATATTTCTTGTCACAGCAAGGAAATATTAGATTCCATAATTTTATGGAATTGAATGTCAATTTATCAGTGATTGGAACTTATTGATGAGGTGAGACTATGAATGTATATAGATAGAAGAATTTCCATTTTTTCTTCTCTAGCTTACCATCCTATTTTGTAATATATGCTAACAGTTTCGATGAACTATTTGTCGATGCTATAGTCACTTCATATTATATATGTCTCGTATTGAAATTTTTTTTAAAGGAACGTATAGGGAAATATTATGTAGTCTTTGTGGGCAGAGTTCCATGCCTATATGACAGGTGGGAGGATGCTCGTGCGCAGGTTGATCGATACTGTGGATGTAAACACCAATCGTATAGGTCATACGATGAGGCTGCAACAGCTTGGGATAATTTTCAGGTATGGTATAAGTGTAACGACTCGTAAATTTTCGTACAATGGCTTGAGTACCACCTCGACCAGAAATCACTTAGGATTGAATCCTTTAGAAATTTGATAAAGTTAACTAAGTGCTAAACTAGATTAGCCATGAAATCCAATTGAATCACTTTAAATATGATCTGCAAGACCCAAAACTTGTAGAATCATTGACGCTAGGTTACCCTAAAGTCTAGGATCAAACTCATTACCCGACTGCTCTCGGGAGCACATTGAAACTCCATATCAGGTCTGGACCGCACATCGGGAGTCCGAATAATACGAGGTTAAGGACTTAGGACCGCCTCGCTGGGCTTGACAACCATCTCGGAAATCAGACCCAGACAGTATCCCACGGCTGTTCGCTTGAGTCCGGAGCGAAGGAGTGTGAAAACACTTATTTTCTTTACAAAATAAATATCTGGAATAGTGATCTGAGACTTGTTACTTGCGGTCAATTTGTAAGCTACCAGACCGTCAGAATCTGACCCAAATACACCCTCGGATTAGAAAAAATTTCATAAACATGTACATGTACTTGGAATTTCGGATCGAGACCCGCTGACCGTTGAACTGAAACTGGTCCGCCACGCGTGATCTGGGAATCCGACTGAAACGAAAACTTAACTCCACGTAGATCCAAGGTCTATGAGCTTAAGTCTAACTTTCGGCTCAAGGATGCCCGCCAGTAGTACTTCGTTGAGCTGAAACAAGGCCACTTTGGTTATAACCTAAGTATACCTTGATATTAGGTCTAGTTTGGAGAGATTTTAGGCTATATAAGGACCTTAGAACACTCTCTCTCACAGCCATACGAATTTGAGAGAAACCCTAGAGAGATAAGTGAGAAAAGAGAAAGAAAGAGTGAGAGAAGTTGGAGAATCTCCCTGTTACTGTTTCTTGCCCCTACCCTAGCTCCACCACTCCGTTCTTGCCGCTTTCCCGGTGATACCGACTTCGTTTTGAGGTAAGAAACCCTAACCCTAATCAGTTTTGGAGTTATAAGGGTTGTAGGTTATAAAATAACTAACATATTTCATTCTTTAGGCTACCAAACTACCGAATACGGAAGCTTGGAAAACCTAGCTGATCCGTTGTGATTCCACGGTATAAGGTGAGGACTTTAGGTGTATAGGTTACGGTTTTCAATATTTTCAATGTCAGATAATGATAGATTCATGATCTGCATACAATTGCACATGTACAAAGTGCTTTCTGATTTCTGTTTCGATTAAAGACGTAGAATATGGAATTTTACATATTCTAGGTATTGTAGAAAATACCGTATACGTATAAATTTTGAAAATGTGTTTGCTATGTTTATTTGTTGTATGAATAAATGATATATGGATAAAATACTTATTTGGCAAAAGGATTCGCCCTAATACATGTTTTGTTAAAATACACTATGTATGTAGAAATAACGTATTGTAGAAAGTACCGTATACGTATATATTTTGGAGATATGTTTTCCATGACTATTTGCTGTATGAACATGTTATATGTGCGTAAAATACTTGCATGGCGAAGGGAATCGCCATAACACATGTTTGTTAACATACACTATGTATGTTGAAATAGTGTATGCTAAGTGTTTGTGAAAATGCTTGTGTGATTAAGTGTTTGGATGATGATGCCTTAGGAGGGTATTGAGATGGGATTCTCAACTACCTTAGAGACATGTATGATTTCCTCCATGAGGTTGTTTACTTAAACCGCTTACTTGTGTAATATATGTTGGTATTCCTATTTATGTAGTGCTTTATAACATGCTTTATAATATGCTTTATAACATGCTTTATAACATGCTTACTAACATGCTTGAATTACTTTATTTATCATGCTTTACTCCACATGCTACGAATAAGGTTTGATTGAGTTTGAGACTATGTCTATAGTCCAGACTGTCGGTACTAGACTTGAGATCGTGGTTGAGTTTCATGTCACCACATAAGATGTGTGTTTGACGAACCCGAGTTGTACGTCAGTTGGCGACAGTGGTTAAGCCATGCGAAGTGCTTATGCACTTCATGTCGTCCAATTGATTGTGCGCTCGAGCGAGCTAGTCAGGCTCATTAAGTAACCCGATATGTCTAATGTATGTTCACCATGTTTGGTCGCTATTGCTTGAACCTAGGGTACCAAACTTACTAGTGGAATCCCGTTAACCATGGTACCTTGATCCGCTAAGACTCATGAGCCGGGCATGGTAGTATGGGATACCGTGGTCGAGCTGTCGGCCTACGCTGGGACCACATGCCTCCCCGTAGTGACCAGTGAGCAACCAGACTCGTGAGCCAATTATGGTGGTATGGGACACTCTATTCGTGCTATCGGCCTACATTGATAAGGTGATGGGGGAACGGTGTAACCTTTGTACGTAACAGCCCTGACAGCTTTTTGTAGTGACCTCGAGCATACTCTGAAATTGCGGTGAGCCTTAGAGTTTTGCCGCGGTGTATAGAGTATGAACTAGGCCTATTTCTGTATAGTGATGAATCGTTAAAGAGGTGATGGGGGAGTGGTGTAACCTTTGTGCATAACAGCCCTGACAGCCTTTGCAGTGACCTAGAAAATACACTATCGTCTGAGATTAACTAGGACTGACGACCCTAGAATGGATTATGTTTAGGAATGATACAAGGGAGGTACCTTAGTTTTCCAATCCTGCTGTTTAAAATGGACTAATAAAAACTCGGTAATCATGCTCATCATGCATTGCATGTGCCTGGAAGATGTGGAGCACCGAGGGATGAAAGCATGCCAGAAACGTAAGATGGTGTCGCACGAGGGAGGGTGTGGTGAGGGCATCCATCATGACTGCATTCATACTTGCATTAATAAGAGTAGTTAGGAGTGTTTGATTTTACTACTTTATCATTACTGCTTGACTGTATTGATAACATGTTAACCTATGCTTTATTGTTCCACTGAGTTAGCTACTCACTCCCACATTACGGGACGGTGTTGCGCACACCAACCAGACTCTGTCTCAGGTTTAGATGAGCTGATGACTCAGGAGGTTGAGCCGGACTATGACGAGGACCAGGACGAGTTCTCATTTATGCAGTATTCTGGCGATTTCGACTAGACTGCCGGATCGATGGGATTTGCTGGGATTACATCCTTAGATGTATTTTTGACTTTTTGAACATTAAATAGATATATGTATATGATGACTCAGATGGGTTCATACTATGGAGAATGAAATGATTTTGTTTCTTTTACATACATATATATACAGTTCAGTCTTCCGCTTGCCTTTATACAATTGATCTGGAGTATAAATTATTGTTTTGGTATAATCTCACTCATGTTTATTGCTCTAACATAGACAACATTTAATCATCATTATTTATGTTGCATAAGTGATGCGTTGGAACTCAGGTGTTGAGTTATACTCGACCTCCGATTTTCAGGGCGTTATAAGTTGGTATAAGAGCATGATTTTGATTAAACCGGACCTGATTTATGTTCCCACGATGTACGCTGATGCATTGCAACTTAGGAGGGTGCGAGAAAAATATAGAAACAGTCCTAAGTTTTCCCGATTTCGCCATTTGGCGAAGTTCATCGAAAACGAGCGTTTTGATCGAGTTCGTACTTGATCCTGACCACACGAGTCAATCCCAAATCACTTCTAGACCGTCTATTGATGTGTCTAGATCACAATATACCTCATTCCAGTAGTTAAATATCTGTAAATTCAAATGTGTGTCCGAAAATGCCCGAAACTACTCGAAATTGAGCGAATTGGGGTCGGGGGCCTACCCACATCAATATAGGGGTACCCAGGGTGGGACTCGGGGTTTTTTGGGGCCCAGGGACTGGAGGACTATGCCCATGGGGCCCTCCTTTAAATTCTGTGAAGTTTGTCGTCGAGGCCCTCGCCCGGTCTGTGAGGCCTTGCCGGTTTCTAGGCTGGGCCGGGCCCCTGACTCGAGCCGATCGCCTTTGGTGGTCTTATATACCCCCTGACCTAGCTCCCGTCCTATTTCCATCACCCAAAACCCCACCTCCTTCACAAACTCCCTCTCCAAGCTCTCATTTCCTCTCCAAGCTGCTGTCCTCTCTCTCAAAACCCCCTTCCAAATGATCAATCTCCCATTTTCAACCATCACCCATCCCTTTCCTTCGTGCACAATAGTCCACACCCCCCTACCCATTTGATTCCCTCTAATTTTGGCCCCTACACCACCCGTTTGAAGCTCCAAAACGTGTAGCCTCCTACCCTACCCCATTCCTCCCTCTTATCTCCTTCATTCTCTGTCACTCAGGCCTCTACAATATCTGTTGGGCCCTAAATTCGTGGAGAAATCACTTTTCCAGCCCTTTCTCTCTCCTTCTTTTATTTTTTATGGCCCTTTTTGAAGTCATTACGGCCATTTTCTCCATCTCCACCATCCTCTCTCTGATGGGCAAGAGAAAGAGTGTCGCTGATGGGGCTGGGCCTAGTCGCCCTACACGATCAAGGCGGCCGAGAGACACCGCCGCTAACTCGAGCTTTGCACAGAAATTTCGAACGAAGCAGGACCTTGATCCTCGGATTCCTGCTGAACGAGCTCAGTTGGCGGCACTACCTCATGGAGTTTATGAAGACCACAGGGTTCTTTTTGAAGCCCAGGTGGATGGACTGCTCTTCGGGGAATACTACTTATTCTAGCAAGTGGAGGCGGCCCACTGGGGTCCGCTATTTGAGGCCAGAGGTCGCGCCAATCTTGGTACTGTTCGAGCCTTCTATGCTAACATTAGTGAGCCTACACTGGAACCCTTGCAGTTCCAGCTCCTGGTTGGGATGGATCTGTTTGTCACTGTTGATGTGAGAGTAATTGTGCGGCTTATGAATATGCCTCTTAGTGACGTACATGCTAGTGAGCAAAATCTGAGGACTGTTCGTGAAAAGGATCACCGCACACGTTACCTTTGTGGTGGCCGACTGGCTGAGTGGCAGCCGAACAAAAGCCTGCTAACATCCAACATGTCAGACGACTTCTGCCTACTACATCATATCTTCACGTACAACCTCTACCCCAGGCACAGTAATATCAACGAGTGCACGTGACTCATGGTAGACTTTCTGTACCAAGTGGGGCAGGGGGTAAACTTGTGCGTGCCTACATTCGTGTTGTGACAGATCGTGAATATTGCATGCTCCACCAGAAGCTCTGATTCGCTTCCCTTTGGCCGACTCATATGCAGGATTGCACGGGAGTTTGGCTACAGTCTGGGGGTGGAAAGGCCAGTACCGATCCACCAAATCGACGAAAGTACTCTCCATCAGATGGAACTTGGGGCACGGTGACGACGAGCCCGACATGAGGAGAGTGAGGATGAAATAGTGAGCGAAGAAGAAGAGACTGAGCATGAGAGTGGCGATGAAATAGGAGAAGAAGAAGAGGAACCTGAGGCCCAGGATACAGAGGAGAGTTCACCTCCTGCGGCTCAGGAGCAGGGCACCGATCAGGCTTCCATAGATGCACGTTTAGCCCGTCTCGAGGAGCGCCAAGCTGCCCTGTGACAGGAAGTCGGGCAGGTCCAAACCAAGCTCAGTAAGATGTCTCGCAACTTAAAGGTCATCCTGTGTTGTGTACAGGACAAGAATGCTCCTCCTCTATCACCTGATTCGGATGCCTAGTCATCCAAGTTGTTGTTTGTGGTTGTTTTGGTTACCGTATTAGGCGGTTTATGTTTTCATGTTGATGATGTAGTAGTTAGTAATATGTTTTAAGTGTTTGATGTTGTGGATGTAAATGGCTCACATGTAATTTCTGTCATGATTCATGTAATTGTGTAGTCCATGTATTATGATAATTTTGGATAAATAAAAAGCATGTAGCCTCTTTTGCTATGAGATGTGTAGAATGCTTAAAGTGCTTATATAATGTGTTGCTATGGTTTATCTCACCAACGTTGCACCCTATGTTGTATAGGGCATGCCGCGACAGTATACACGGAACACGGCACACCTCCTTCTTACTGGCTCGATGGACTAGACTCCTTCTGGTAGAGGTGGTCCTATGGATCGAGGGTTAGACTCTGATCAGCCTCCTGCTGGTCCTACTGGTGGACTGCCACCTTATACACCCCTGGTTCGTGAGCAGAACCGGGCGTCCTCTTCTACGCTGTATGAGCCGCAGACTACTCCATCTACTGATAGGATTAAGCAGTTGATATTAATGATGCATTAGTAGCAGATGTAGCAGCAGCAGCACCACCAGCAGCTTATGGCCACTATTGCTAAGGCCTTATCTCAGGGTGGGAGTGCGACTCCACCTCCGACATCTACGCGTCCTGCTGAGTACACAGAGCCTCCTGCTCAGTTTGAAGATATGCCTTGCCCACACCCGTTGTACCCCCTACTGGAGATGTTGGTACTCGTGGTCTACTCGAGCGATTCCAGTGCTTGAGGCCTCCCACATTCACGGGTTCTCACAGACCCGAGGAGGCTGAGTTTTGGCTAGACCGTATCTCCAAGATGCTACGGATGCTGCACTATACTGAGGCAGAGCAGGTCGAGTTAGCCACTTTCATGTTCGAGAGGGAGGCCAGTCTGTGGTGGGATAGTGTGCTGCGGTCTGTCGCAGCGGACTATGTATGGACTTGGGCAGCATTTAAGTTCTGGTTCCATGAGAAGTATTACCCGCAGACCTACAGACATGAGCGGGAGGATGAGTTTTTACGCCTCAGGCAGGGAGGCATGACTGTTGTTGAGTACGAGCATCGCTTCACCGAGTTGGGCCGCTTTATCCTGACCATCATTGTTGATGAGTAGATGCGGATGCGTTATTTTTTTGGGGGTTTGTAACCTGATATACGGTCAAAGATGTGCTATATCAGTATACCTTCTTATGCGGAGCTGGTTCACATGTCTATGATGGCCGAGCAAGATGTTGATTGGCTGGCCCGTTCTCGTGGTACTATGGTTACAAGACCACGACCAGAGGTACAGAGCAGGCCTTTCCTAAGCAAGAGGCCTCGTGTTGACTCGCCTCCCAGGATTGCAGTGCCAGTGGCTCCGATGAGGCACCCTATTGTGACCTGTACGTATTGCGGGAAACAGGGTCATCCTGTTGGGAGTTGTTTCACCCGGATGAAGGATAGTGGGTTCTCTCCGCCGCAGATGATTGATCGTTCTCTCCCACAGGCTTTATCGACTCCACCTCTACAGACTGCCCTTGGTCATCCTTCCTTCCGACCTCCTGTATCACGCTTCAGGCCACCTCAATGGCCCTTGGTTCCACAGCCGAACCGTCAGTAGCAGGCTCGAGTACATACGCTTGTTGCCGAGGCACCTGAGACGTCGATTATGATCCCGACGGTTTTTGAGGGTATGACTCACATTCACGGTACTTTCGTTTCCTTGTTGGTGGACACTGGGTCCACTACTTCTATTATTTCTTATGGGGCAGTTAAGCGTCTAGCTTTACGTACTACTCCCACGAAGGGAATGAGACTCACTACGGCCACTGGGACTTTTTCGGATATCGCACGGATATGTAAGGGTTGGCCCATGGATTTGGGTAGTAGAACAGTGCTCGTCGACCTCATTGCTGCTCCACTATGGTATTAAGACATTATTCTCGGTATGGACTGGCTCTCGAAGATGAAGCTGAGACAGATTGTGATGCTCGGGTCATGACGGCCTATGGATCTGACGGAATAACTTTCACGTTTTCAGTGCAGGTCAGTTGGCCCTGCTGTGTTGACTATTATACTGTTTTATTAGCGTCGATCGATGGTCCGACATTAGAAGAAATGCTGGTGGTTAGGGAGTTTACAGATGTGTTTAAGACGATTCCTAGTTTGCCTCCTCGGCGCGAGATCGATTTCACCATTCATCTTACGCCTGGTGAGACACTTATCTCATTGCCGACTTATCGTATGCCTCCATGTGAGATGGAGGAGCTGCGGAGACAGATTGACGAGCTAGTAGAGAAGGGTTTCATACGACCTAGTGTGTCTCCTTGGGGAGCACCTGTCTTATTTGTGAAGAAGAAGGACGGGACGCTACAGTTATGTATTGATTACCGTAGGTTGAACCCGGTCACGGTGAAGAACGAGTATCTTTTGCCCAGGATAGATGATCTGTTTGATCAGTTGAAGGGGGCGAAGTATTTTTCAAAGATTGATCTGCAGTCAGGGTATCATCAGCTGCGCATCAGAGATAAGGACATGCAGAAAATGGCTTTCAGGACATGCTTTGGGCACTACGAGTTTCTAGTGATGTCGTTCGGTCTTACGAACACACCGGCCGTGTTCATGGACCTGATGAACCGAGTACTTCGACCATTCCTATACCGATTCGTCATCGTCTTTATTGATGACATTTTGATATACTCTACGAGTCGGGAGGAGCATAAGGAGTACCTAAGAGCGGTGATGGATACGTTGAAGAAGAACCAGTTGTTCGCGTAGTATAAGAAGTGCGACTTCTAGCAGGAGGAAGTCAAGTTCCTTGGACATGTGGTATCCAAGGATGGGATAACAATGGACCTTCCTAAGGTAGCCATGGTTCAGGATTAGCAGCAGCCTGGCTCGGTTACCGAGGTAAGGAGTTTCCTTAGTCTGACAGGGTATTATAGGCGCTTCATTTGGGATTTCTCGAAGATTGCCAAGCCGTTGTCTCAGTTGACACGGAAGAATCTGAGGTTCGCCTGGAATAAGAAGGCGAAAGCAGCTTTCAAGGAGCTGAAGGACAGGTTGACGTCTGCCCCTGTGCTAGTATTGCCAAAGCAAGGGGTGAAGTACACGATATACACTGACACGTCTTGCATTGGTTTGGGTTGTGTCCTTATGCAGAAGAACAGGGTGATTGCGTATGCCTCGAGACAATTAAGGAAGCACGAGGAGAATTATCCTACACACGACCTTGAGTTGGCAGCTGTCATCTTTGCATTGAAGCTCTGGAAACATTACCTCTACGGAGAAGAGTTCGAGCTTTTCTGCAACCACAAGAGCCTTAAGTATATATTCACGTAGCGAGACTTGAATATGAGATAATGCCGATAGATGAAGACCTTGAAGGACTTCAAGTTCGAGGTTTCCTACCATCCGGGCAAGGCGAACCTTGTGGCAGACGCGTTGAGCCGCAAGAAGGCTATAACATTTATGGCTCCGTTGATGATAGCAGAGTGGGACATGGTTGAGTTCGTGCGGGACTTCGAGTAGAGATTCACCGTGGAGGAGCCATTTGAGTGTGTTACCCACGTTCGGGTGCGACCACTTGTTGAGAACAGGATCATTGAGGCCTAAAAGGGCGATGTGCGGTTGTCTGAGCTTCGAGAGCAAGCTAGCAACGCTGAGGACTTCGAGTGGAGAGTTGATTCAAATAGGGATCTACGATTCCATGGCCGCCTATGCGTTCCTGACATACCTGACTTGAGACATGAGCTTCTCGAGTCTGTCCATAACTCGAAACTTGCGATGCATCCTGGTAGCATGAAGATGTACCAGGATATAAGACGGTTGTATTGGTGGGATAACATAAAGGCTCACATCGCTGAGTTCGTTTCTCGTTGTCTGACGTGCCAGCAAGTCAAGGCAGAACACCACCGACTTCCTGGACTGCTTCAGCCCATGCCCATAAAAGAGTGGAAGTGGGACTTCATCTCCATGAATTTCATATCAGGGTTGCTGAAGACGAGGAAGGGACACGATTCTATTTAGGTGATTGCGGACCGGTTGACTAAATCGGCCCATTTCCTCCTTACCAGAGTCACGAACTCTGCAGACGAGCTGGCTAGGCTATACATCAGAGAGATGGTCCGTCTGCATGGAGTTCCTTTAGAGATCATGTCGGACAGAGACACTCGGTTCACATCTATCTTCTGGACTCGTATCCAGGAAGCGATGGGTGTGAAGTTGAAGTTTAGTACGGCGTTTCATCCTTAGACTGATGGGCAGACAGAGCAGGTGAATCAGATTCTGGAGGATATGTTGCGAGCATGTGTATTAGACTTCAAGGACAGTTGGGATGACTGTCTTCCTTATACAGAGTTCGCCTACAACAACAGCTTCCAGGCGAGTATTGGTATGGCGCCATATGAGGCCCTGTATGGTCGTCCTTGCAGAACACCACATTGTTGGGTTGAAGTCGGCGAGCGTAGTCTGATTGGCCCAGAGTTGGTACAGGCGACCACAGAAAAGATCGACATTATCAGGCATCGACTTCTTACATCGCAGAGCAGACAGAAGAGCTACGCCGATACGAGGAGGCGACCGCTTGAGTTTGAGGTTGGGGACCATGTATTCCTCAGAGTTTCCCCTATGAAGGGAGTCCTTCGGTTCGGGAAGAAGGGGAAGCTTACACCGAGATTTATCGGTCCGTTTCAAATACTGGATCGAGTGGGTGTTGTGGCGTATCGTCTCGCTTTGCCCACACCACTTGCAGCTGTACACAACGTATTTCATGTATCTATGCTGAAGAAGTACGTTCCTGATCCTTCACATATCATCAGATGGGAGCAGGTACAGCTGAGCGAGGATGCTACATATGAGCTGCGTCTGACGCGTATACTTGACAGGAAGGAGCAGGTACTGCGTAGCAAGGTCATTCCACTTGTGAAGGTACTATGGACGCATCATTCTGAAGAGGAGGCTACGTGGGAGACTGAGGCCGAGGTCAGGAAGAACTACCCTCAGATTCTCAAGAAATATGAAAAGGTAAAAATTTCGAGGACGAAATTTTTGTTTAAGGGGGGTAGATTATAACGACTCGTAAATTTCCTGTACAATGGCTCAAGTACCACCTCGACCAGAAATCAATTAGGATTGAATCCTTTAGAAATTTGACAAAGTTAACTAAGTGCTGAACTAGATTAGCCAAGAAATCCAATTAAATCACTTTAAATACGATCTGCAAGACCCAAAACTTGTAGAATCATTGACATTAGGTTACCCTAAAGTCTAGGATCAAACTCATTATCCGACTGCTCTCAAGAGCACATTGAAATTCCGTATCAGGTCTGGACCGCACATCGGGAGTCCGAATAATACGAGGTTAAGGACTTAGGACCGCCTTGCTGGGCTTGACAACCATCTCGGAAATCAGACCCAGACAGTGTCCCACGGCTGTTCGCTTGAGTCCGGAGCGAAGGAGTTTGAAAACACTTGTTTTCTTTACAAAATAAATATTTGGAATAGTGATCTGATACTTGTTACTTGCGGTCAATTTATAAGCTACCAGACTGTCAGAATCTGACCCAAATACACCTTCGGATCAGGAAAAATTTCATAAACATTTACATGTACTTGGAATTTCGGATCGAGACCCGCTGACCGTTGGACTGAAACTAGTCCGCCACGCGTGATCTGGGAATCCGACTGAAATGAAAACTTAACTCCACGTAGTCCATGGTCTGTGAGCTTAAGTCTGACTTTTGGCTCAAGGAGGCCCGCCAGAAGTCCTCCGTTGAGCTGAAACAAGGCCACTTTGGTTATAACCTAAGTATACCTTGACATTAGGTCTAGTTTGGAGAGATTTTAGGCTATATAAGGACCTTAGAACACTCTCTCTCACAGCCATACGAATTTGAGAGAAATCCTAGAGAGAGAAGTGAGAAAAGAGAGAGAAAGAGTGAGAAAGTGGGGGAATCTCCCTGTTACTGTTTCCTACCCCTACCCTAGCTCCACCACTCTGTTCTTGCCGCTTTCCAGGCGATACCGACTTCATTTTGAGGTAAGAAACCCTAACCCTAATCAGTTTTGGAGTTGTAAGGGTTGTAAGTTATGAAATAGCTAACCTATTTCATTCTTTAGGCTACCAAACTACAGAATACGGAAGCTTGGAAAACCTAGCTGATCCGTTGCGATTCCATGGTATAAGGTGAGGACTTTAGGTGTATAGGTTACGGTTTTCAACGTTTTCAATGTCAGATAATGATAGATTCATGATCTGCATGCAATTGCACATGTACAAAGTGCTTTCTGATTTCCGTTTCGATTAAAGACGTAGAATATGGAATTTTACATATTCTAGGTATTGTAGAAAATACCGTATACGTATAAATTTTGGAAATGCGTTTGCCATGTTTATTTGTTGTATGAATAAATGATATATGGATAAAATACTTATTTGGCAAAAGGATTCGCCATAATACATGTTTTGCTAAAATACACTATGTATGTAGAAATAGCGTATTGTAGAAAGTACTGTATACGTATATATTTTGGAGATATGTTTGCCATGACTATTTGCTGTATGAACATGTTATATGTGTATAAAATACTTGCATGGCGAAGGGACTCACCCTAACACATGTTTGTTAACATACACTATGTATGTTGAAATAGTGTATGCTAAGTGTTTGTGAAAATGCTTGTGTGAGTAAGTGTTTGGATGATGATGCCTTAGGAGGGTGTTGAGATGGGATTCTCAACTACCTTAGAGACATGTATGATTTCCTTCATGAGGTTGTTTACTTAAACTGCTTACTTGTGCAATATATGTGTTGGTATTCCTATTTATGTAGTACTTTATAACATGCTTTATGACATGCTTACTAACATGCTTGAATTACTTTGTTTATCATGCTTTACTCCACATGCTACGAATAAGGTTTGATTGAGTTTGGGACTATGTCTATAGTCCAGACAGTCGGTACTATACTTGAGATCGTGGTTGAGTTTCATGTCGTCACGTAAGATGTGTTTGACGAACCCGAGTCGTACGTCAGTTGGTGACAGTGGTTAGGCCATGCGAAGTGCTTATGCACTTCATGTCGTCCAATTGATTGTGCGCTCGAGCTAGTTAGGCTTGTCAAGTAACCCAATATGTCTAATATATGTTCACCATGTTTGGTCGCTACTGCTTGAACCTAGGGTACCAAACTTACTAGTGAAATCTTGTTAAACATGGTACCTCGATCCGCTAAGACTCATGAGCCAGGCATGGTGGTATGGGACACCGTGGTCGAGCTGTCGGCCTACGCTGGGGCCATGTGCCTTCCCGTAGTGACTAGTGAGTAACCAGACTCGTAAGCCGATTATGGTGGTATGGGACACTATATTCGTGTTGTCGGCCTACATTGATAAGGTGATGGGGGAGCGGTGTAACCTTTGTGCATAACAGCCCTGGCAGCCCTTTGTAGTGACCTCGAGCATACTCTGAAATTGCGGTGAGCCTTAGAGTTTTTCTGCGGTGTATAGAGTATGAACTAGGCCTGTTTATGTATAGTGATGAATCGTTAAAGAGGTGATGGGGGAGTGGTGTAACCTTTGTGCGTAATGTACTCGACACTTTTTGCAGCGGTGACCTAGAAAACACACCATCGTCTGAGATTAACTAGGACTGACGACCCTAGAATAGATCATGTTTGGAAATAATACAAGGGAGGTACCTTAGTTTCCTAATCCTGCTGTTTGAAATGGACTAATAAAAACTCGGTAATCATGCTCATCATGCATTGCATGTGCCTGAAAGATGTGGAGCACTGAGGGATGAAAGCATGCCGGAAACGTAAGATGGTATCGCACGAGGGAGGGTGTGGTGAGGGCATCCATCATGACTGCATTCATTCTTGCATTAATAAGAGTAGTTAGGAGTATTTGATTTTACTACTTTATCATTACTGCTTGACTGTATTAATAACATGTTAACCTATGCTTTATTGTTCCACTGAGTTAGCTACTCACTCCCACGTTACGGGACGGTGTTGTGCACACCAACCAGACTCTGTCTCAGGTTTAGATGAGCTGACGACTCAGGAGGCTGAGCCAGACTATGACGAGGACCAGGACGAATTCTCATTTATGCAGTATTCTGGCAGTTTCGACTAGACTGCCGGATCGACGGGATTTGCTGGGACTACATACTTAGATATATTTTTGACTTTTTGAACATTAAATAGATATATGTATATGATGACTCAGATGGGTTCATACTCTAGAGAATGAAATGATTTTGTTTCTTTTACATACATATATATACAGTTCAATCTTCCGCTTGCCTTTTTACAATTGATCTGGAGTATGAATTATTGTTTTGGTATAATCTCACTCATGTTTATTGCTCTAACACCGACAACATTTAATCATCATTATTTATGTTGCATAAGTGATGCGTTGGAACTCGGGTGTTGAGTTATACTCGACCCCCGATTTTCAGGGCGTTACAATAAACTTCATAATTTGAAAGGAAGAAGGGATGTGAAATTTTTGTCCTAGTGTTTTCTAAATCATCTTAGTATTAGGATTTTTTATTTTTATTTTTTTATAAATGTTATGATGACTGTAGGCCACAAGGCAGAATTCATCATCGTCCAACATCCTTGTAAGTAAAGACAACTTAGGAGGATTTTTGTTATGAGGGACCTTCCAGGAGATTTAAGTCTCCACGTGCTCATGGTTCAGCTATATTTGAAGAAGATCTTGTTGGGGTGCACGTATCTAAAGCTGCCATGCCGGATGTGAAAGGAGATTATAATTCTTCTGAGATGATGAATGCTCTCTTGAAAGTTGTGATAGGGGTGTTGCTTATATATATAGTAGTCAGCTAGATTGTTTCAACTCTGATATCATAAGAAAGGGTTAACACGCCACACCAGTTGATGGATCCAGAAATCATGCATGGAGATGTCTCTCCCTTATTGATGGGTTATGTCGTGGACTTGCACAGTTGTCAAACTTATTTTTTGTCGCATTTGCATGGATGACTTGAAGTTAACGTACGCTTCTTAAATTAAGTGTATTTGATTTCATATTTTATCTCATTTTGTCCGATATTTCGGTAGATTTAGTATTATTTATTATTTCCAGTATTTCTTTGATTGCATACTCTTTATGAAACCCAGCTTTAAGAAGAATCTGAACCCGCCATGGTCTATGGACCCCACCAGGATCACCCTTTTTCATCCATTCTGTTCTTCGATTTTTAAAGATAATTTTATGGTTAGATTCCAAAATTGAGAGGGATATAAATCTCAGGTGGACCACGCCACATGAAAACAATAGTGATTGGATACCCACTATTAAAATCCTCCTAAGGCCAATTATATATATATATATATATATATATATATATATATATATATATATATATATATATATATATATATAATATATATATATATATATATATATATATATTGATTAGGTCATACAGGCCCATATGAAGAGAAAAACGTGGTGATCAGCTTGATCCAAAACTGTTATGGCCCCCAAATACATCATGGGGGGGCCCACACAGCGTGTGGACATTAATTACACCAAATGGTGTGATCTCATTCACGAATTTCCAATGAAAGTGTTTGTACATTACACCGGACCGTTTGTCGTACTTCTTGACTACAAACCGGCCAACACGACCAAGCATCCTTTCCCAAACATCGATGCTGAAATCCGCAGTGTGTACGTATACAAATTTACTCAAAACCAAACAATGTGGTTGTTAAGGAAAATATGGAGTGAACTGAGCTATAGTGTCATGAATACCGTCTCCGTACATATGTTCAATGTAGAACAATTGAACCCAAAAACGCCCTAAGCATCCTGACTAAACTCTGTAGGCCCAAAGTGATTTAAAAATTTTATCCACTCCATCCATCCATTTTACCAGATAATTTTAGGGCTTAGGACCAGAAACAAAGCATATACAAAGCTCAAGTGGACCACACCACAGCAAACAGTGTGAATTTACTGTTAAAAATTTCTTGGCAGGCATAGAAGTTTTGGATCAAGCTGATATTTGTGATTTTCCTCCATCCATGTATGTGTCAGCTTATGAAAAGGTTGGATGATAAATAAACATCACTGTGGGCTCTAAGAAGGATTCAATGGTGGAAATCATTATTCTCCCCGTTTCCTGGGTTACGGTTCACTTTAGCTTTGGATATGCGTCACTTTTGGGCTCAACCCCTATAATGATGTGGAATAGTGCATGAACCACATATATTCACGGTGGGTCTAGTACAGTTTACTCAGTACCATAAAAGGTGCTAGTAAGTCAGTACGCAATCCGATTTCGTCTCACCCAATCCGCTCCCTAGTCTTCTGAGGACGCGGTTTTGCCGGTGACGCAACACCAGCCAGCAAGCTGGTGCCAAATCTGTGTTCCTCACCACGATCTATGTGTTTTATTGAGGCCGTCCATCCATTTTTCCAGTTCATTTCTGAGCTCATGCCATTAAATGAGGCAGATCTAAAGCTCAAAGCTTAAGTGGACCACATCACAAGAAACGGTGGGATTGAACGCTTATGGTTCAAATCTTCCTGGCCTATCACGAAGTTTCTTTTCCATCCAACCTGTTCATGAGGTCACACAGACCTAGATGAAGTGAAGACAAAAATATCAGCTTGATCCAAAACCTCTGTTCGCCCCTAAAAAGATTTCAACGGTAAGCTTTCAATCCCCCACTGTTTCCTGTGGTGTGGTCCACTTGAGATCTGGATCTATCTCATTTTTGGGCTTATACCTAAAATAAGCTGAAAGAATGGATGGAGGGCGTGGATAAAACACATAATTCATTGCGGAGCCCACATGGCTTTGATATCAGCTATATGGCTGGTGTTGGGATAATCAGTCAAACCGCCTCCGTGTTATGAGGGAAAGGAGTGCAGCTGCTCCTGCAACAGCCAATGCCCCCGGCCTAAGCGAGCGGATCCTTGAAGGAAGTCGCTAAGTCCAGCTGGTGCTGATGGGGAGCATGTTGCTGATGGAAGAGGCAGAGAAGCTCCTATTGTTGAGGGAGAACAGGAAAGAGAGGAAGGTGATTTCATTGTTTCGAGCCTCTGGTCGATGCGAAGGCCAAGGATCCTGCCCTAGGCCATTCCCTCAGACATCGGGAAAGAGATTCATTTTGTAATACCTCATGTGAAAGAAGTAGCGGATAAAGAGGCAACCCCAGTATACCAAACACTCCATATTCAAGGTACGCTGGCTGGTCTAGAAATTCTGATTACTCCCATAGGCGATTTCGTTACTACTCCTGAATCTGGGCAGCCTGCCTCAGGAGAATCATATGTGGATATGCCTGATGAAGGCATGGGAAAGTTTCAAATGGCTGAATTGGCACATGCTACACCAGAGCACCAAGTAACCCGATTGGATTCTGTTGCGCAGTGTCTTGGATTCTGCCAATCTACTGTGCAGATGTTACAATTTTCGGTTCGACTGAGGTCTGCTTCGGTAGACCGAAAATTGAGTGAATTCTCTTATTGCTTGCTGTAAAGTTTTCGTGGATTTCGGTTCGAGTGGAAAATTAATCAGTTCAATTCGATCCGACTGAAGGTCATGTTCAGTCCAATCAAATTTGTTGCGCAGAGTTGCACGAATCGAGTTATATCCCGGATTGGAGCTTGTATTTCGGTATGAGTGCTCTCTAAGGGCAAGGGTTTGCAATATGAGAGGGGTTTCCATCACTTGTAAGGGTTTGAAAAAGATTTCTCAAGGGGTTACACATTATAAGGGGAGGTTGGGTATATTTGTAATTGAAGAAAACAAATTTGTAAAACTCAGATTTTGATTATAGTGAATCTTTGTCACTTTGTGCCATACTTTCTTCCCGTAAAGATTTGTCACGCAAAATATTATATGAATATAGTTGTTTAGTTTAGTTATCTGCTTTATTGTATTGTTATATCTTCGTTTATCGTACTTTTCACAAAGTGCGGATTAACAATGGTGTTAGATCTGAATTCTAATTCATTGTGGCTTAAGTTTACATAATTGTGGTGTAATAAGGAGTCCTTACTCCAACAGAGTGATATTAGAGAGTCAGATTGGATGTTCGGGATTCAGTGAAGATGTCAGGATCGAAATTTGATATACAAAAATTCAATGAGAAGAACAGTTTTAGTTTGTCGCAATGAAAAGTCAAGGATATTCTAGTTTCACAAGGGTTGAGTAAGGTGTTGTTGGAAACAAAACCTGAGAAGAAGTTGGATGATGACTAAAGTGATCTTAAGGAGAAATCCATGAGCACTATCAGTTTATGTCTGTCAGATGAGGTTATGTACAATGTCCTACATGAGGAATCTCTCCTATAGATGCGGAAGAATCTAAAAAACCTATACCTATCAAAGTCTCTAACAAATAAGTAGTTTGTGAATAAACGACTTTTCAGATTAAAATTGAAGGAATGATTGGATCTCCTAGAGCACATGAACACGTTTATAAATGTGTGTAGCAAGTTGGTAAAGCTCGAAGAGATGATCAAGGAAGAAGATAAAGCGGTGCTACTTCTAGCATTGCTTCCTTCGTCATATGACCTTCTCATTACTATTCTGTTGTATGGGAAGAATATAGTGAAGCTTGAAGAACTCACTGCGGCGCTCGTTTCCAATGAGATGAGGAAGAAGTCGAGTGATGAGGACTCTTAGGCGGAAGGACTAGTCACGAAAAGCGGTCAGGGACATGGGTGATCTGTGGAGTAATCTCAATCTGTGAGTAAGAAGAGAAAGTCCATATTAAAATTGAAGGCAAATGACAGATGTTTCTATTGCGACATAAAGGGGCACTTTAAGAGAAATTGCTAGAAATGAAATGATGACTTGAAAAGTAAAGGAAAATGGAACACAAGTGAATCAATGAGTGTAGCATCGAAGAACTCAAAAGGAGACCTCCTCATGGTCTCTTCAGGTACGAGTCGTCTCTTAGAAACTTGGATATTAGATTCAGGATGTTCGCATCACATGTGCCTAGATAGGACTTGGTTCGATTCCTACAAGTCCTATGATGGTGAAAGTGTTTTGATAGATAATGATACGATATGCAAGGCCATTAGAATAGGAACCATCATGGTAAGGATGTTTAACGGAGTCATTCATACTCTAGATGATGTCAGGTATGTCCAAGAGTTAAAGAAAAACTTAATATCATTAGGGGTTTAAGATACAAATGATTGCACGTTCTTTCATTTAGCAGTATATTAAAGGTCACCAGAGGTGAAATGGTGTAGATGAAGGGACATGAGGTTGGAAATCTATACATGTTAGTTGGGAGCACAACTATGGGTGAGGCCGCTATCATCTCACACGTAGAATTCGGCACAGATGACACTAATCTGTGGCATATGCGGTTAAGGCATATGAGTAAGAGGGGTATGATGGAACTCCACAAATGAAAATTTTAAAGAGAGTCAAGGCATGTAATGTGTATTTCTGTACACATTGCTTCCTAAACAAGAAGTGTAGGGTAAGGTTCAAGGTTGCTACATATACTAGCAGCGGGGTACTCGACTATGTTCATTCTGATGTCTGAGGGCTAGTAACATTACCGTCTAAGGGAGGTGTACAATACTTCGTGACTTTCATAAATGACTACTCAAGGAAGGTTTGTGTCTACTTCATAAAGAACAAGTTTAAGGTGTTTGCTAGGTTCAAGAAATGGAAAGTGGAAGTAGAGAAGCAAATCAAGAGACAATTTAAGTGTCCCGGGTCAGATAATGGTTCAAAGTATGGAGCGGCCGAATTCATGTAATTTTGCAAGAATCAAGGCATCACATGACACTTCTCAACTCTAGGAACCCCACAGTAAAATGGAGTGGTAAAGAGGATGAACACAACTCTATTTGAGAGGATGAGAAGTATACGGTTGCATGCGAGGCTGCTTAAGAGCTTCTAGTTTGAAGCGGTGAATATGACATATTATTTTATAAATCGGTCACCATCTACAGTGCTTCTAGTTCACATGTCGAGTGGATAGAGGTCAAAGTTGGATCCCAAATCCAGGAAGTGCATCTTTCTCGGATATGAGAAAGGTGTTAAGGGCTATAAGCTTTAGGATGTTGACTCTCGAAAGGTGGTTATTACAAGAGCTATCATCTTCAATGAGGCATTAATGCTAAAGGCCAACAAGATTGCTACAATGAAGTTGAAAAATAATGGTGAGACTAAAATATTGTTGGTGTAGGTGGAGACAGTTGTGCAGGTTACTGAAGGAGACATTCAACAGGATTAAAAAAGCCAACAAGATGCACATGAAAGTATAGCCAGGAACAAGAAAAAAAAAAAAAAAAAGAACCAATAGAGCCCTGGTTTGGTATGGTTTTGAGGACATGGTCTCTCTTGTATTGTCCACAGGGAGTGGAGATCCATCCACCTTTTAAGAGGTAAAATCTGAAAAAGATAACAACAAGTAGATGTCGGTCATAACAAAGAAGATGTTATCTTTACATAGGAATTAGACATGGGAGTTAATGGAACTTTCTGAATGTTAGCAGGCTATAGGGTGTAAATGAGTCTACAGGAAGAAGGAAGCATTAACAGAGAAAGAGGGCAAAAAAGTACAATGCAAGGCTCGTAGAAAAATGGTTCTCGCAGAGGAAAGGATAGATTACAATGAGGTTTTCTCTCCGATCATGAAACATACTTCAATTAGTGTGAGACCCGTATCCTAGCCCATACCATTCTATATGCTTCGCGGTCCTCCCGATTAAATTTTGGTGAACCACGATCTGTTATTGGCGTTTGCGGCGATCCTGAGTCGTGTCCCATATATCAGAGTCGGCTCGACTTGAAACTTGTACCTTTGCGACAGTACTGTCACCACGGTTTCGACGCCGCGTATTACATGCCGAGGCGATACCCGAGCTAGGAGATGTGGGCCTGCGTTCAATTCAAGAAAAACACCGTGCATTGCAAATACCAAGTGAATCTCTACGACACATCACATTAATCTATCAATCAAATGTCAAGTACAACCACCCCCCTAAAGTCAACTCTCTTACAACCAAGTACACATCCATCACCCATCACCCATCTCTTACCCATCATACCCCATCACTCACCCATCCCTCTCTCTCTCTCTCTCTCTCTCTCTCTCTCTCTCTTTCAACCTCTCTCTCTCATTCTCCTAAGCAACCCAAGCACCCAACGTCCATGGCTTCCATGGAGAAGCTAGTGTCGCCCACCTTCCTATCTCCCATCCCCACCCTCCAAAACCAATCTCGACCATTGAATCTCATCCATTGGAGCTCTATAATGCATTGATGGAAGGCGAAGTCCATGATCAAAGGTGGGTGATCTTATTATTTGATTTTGTGATTTGAGGGCCCACATATGTGGGACCCATCTTGATGTATGCATGTTTAAGGAGGGCCCATAGTGGCAGGGTCCCTCCCCTTTCATGATTCTCTCTCTCTCTCTCTCTCTCTCTCTCTCTCTCTCTCTCTTTCCCTCCCTCTCTTGATGTGCAGCCCACCCGATGTGTGTGACATATCCACGCCATCCATCACCGTGGAGCCCACCATGATGCTTGTGTTGCATCCAAACCATCCAATGGTGGGACCCCAACCGGCTGACTGACATCAATAAATTTTGTGGGTCCCACATGATAGATGTGTTATATCTAAACCGTTCAGATGGTGGGACCCATCTGCTGACTGTCGCCAGCAAGTTCTGTGGGTCCCACGTGATTGTATGTGTTGGATCCCAACCGCCCACCTGCTGTGGGGCCACGCCATGATGTATTTCTTTCATCCACACCATCTAGACCATCTAGAAGATGTTGGACAGCCCTTTGGGGCCAACTTTGACGTCAACAAGTTTTGTGGGACCCACCTCCCTGTTCATCCAAACTATTCATTCATGTGGGGCCTACCATGATGGATGTGTTTCATCAGGCCGTTCGTCCAACATCTCTGGACGCTGGGCGTTGACACTCGCACCCTCCCCCCTACACACGTATATATATATATATATATATATATATATATATATATATGATATATATTATTATATAATATAATATTTTATATTAATCAAATGATATGGTGGGCCACACCCACGTGGGACCTACCTTTGTTATGGCCAAATGGCCAGCGTCCCTACAACAGATATATAGCTACTGTATTGCTGTCAGTAGCACGTGGTGAAATGGCGGTTGAAACTGCACTAGTTGAAGAAGGAATATGCCAATATGTCCTAGAGGGGGGTGAATAGGACTTTTAAAAGTTTTTATGATTTATTTGAAATCCTATTATACTAATCCTAACAGTAGGCACATATTAGGATTACTAAAAAATAACTCTACTGGCTTCCAAGCCCGGTAGAGGATCCAATCACAAACTATTTAAGAAGTAAACACTATGCAAACAAGTTTATGATGGATATGATTATGTAAGTGTGTGAGGTGTGATCTCAGATATTCAGATATGCAAAATATTAAAGTAAATCACATGATCAGAAGAATAACAATCTCAAACACAATCATTTTTATAGTGGTTCGACGACTTGTCTACTCCACTCTCAGTAACTGCACTCAACCCTTGAGTGGACTGGATTTCATTAAGGAGGTTTCACTGCGGTTCACCTCAAACCTAAGGTTTTAAATCAAGTTCACCTTCAACCTTTACAACCTACACTGAGGCTGACTGTTTATGCTCTCACGAGCAAGGGTCAACACAACGCACCCACTTTTAGGCACACTGGCCAAGGATCTTCCACAAGACCCTACCGGAGGTTTCTACACGGTTCACCTCAAACCCAAGGTTTCACAGCGTTTGACCTCAAACCTAAGGTTTTGCTGGTTCACCTTCAACTAGATGTTTATGCTATCCACAGAGCAAGGGTCCACACAACGTTCCCACCACGTATACTCCCGTCGGAGGCCTCCTTGAGGACTTCAAAGGGTGAGTGTTTCGACAAGAAAACAAATGTATTTGATTTGGGGAAATTATCTTATTCAAACATAACAGAGAATAAAGTATAAAGACAATCATCACATTTTATTGATTTTGAGTTCATTTACATCCTCAGATATCCCTTGATTCTAAGATACATCACTCAAACAAATACAAATTAGTTATGTTCGAAGATTCAATTTAAATAGAAAATTCAACATCATTCTGTTAGGGGTATCAGTCATCTCCCAGGACTTAGGAGGAAAATGGTCTGAATATCTCTAATTCTCATTCCAATCCTTCAAACTTTGAGTAGAATGAACTTGAATACTTCAGCCATTTCAGCAGCATGATGGCCTTCAGCCGTTTCAGCAGCATAACAACCCTTTGCTGTTATAGACTGTAGGTCAGTCTGTTTGCGCGGTCCCGCATAAAGGATATAGGTTGCGCAGGTTCGCACAACCTATCAGAGCCCTTTGCTCCTACCTTCAATCTCCTTCTTCACTCTGCCTTTTCTTAAAACTTTGATCCCCCTTAAATGAAGGAGGGGAAGGGGTATTTATAGGCACTCGCACGTGTAGAACCTTGATTTTTGTGCCGTGGGACCCACCTTAGAGAATCACTTGTAATATTTCCTCTGCACACCGGCGCAATGTGTTTTTTTATTGCACAGTCCCGCGCAACGAGATATTGATTGCGCGGTCCCGCACAATCGATATCGTTTGTGGGGATCCGCATAAAGTATCCCTAAGTCATATCATCCTTCCTTTCTTTCAACTCTCCTTCTTAATCTTTTGATCTTCCTTTGTTTCATTTCTTCTCTTATGTTTATGCCTCAACAGATGCCCCCTTGATCCTTTCTTTGTTTTCCATAAAATCAAAGAAAAGGATCAATCAAATTCCTTCCTTCAGGGTTTGCACAGACCCGCGCAATGACAACATGCGTATTGTACTCGGTTGTATCCACTATAAATACCCTAACTTGTTCTTATTCTTCAACTCTCTTCCGCTCGTAGCGAACCTCTGTCCCTGTGATCTTCCACCGTGCAACGGATATCGTTTGCTCGGCCCCGTGCAACGACTATTGTTTGCGTAAGTTTTCAAAGAGTTGCGCTATTTCGTGCAACGAACTTGCTTTGCGCGGTCCTGCTTAACCTGAACTTAGCCAATTTTCTCCGCACTTGCTGATTTTCTGACTTCTTTGTATACTTTTTCTTCAATCACATTCAAATCTTTAACTGTCTACCCATCATGGCTCGTACTAAGCGAACCTTTCATCCTGTAGATCCTCCTACTGATCAACCTTCTCATCCTGACTTGCCTGATCCTTCATCTTATCATCCTTCCCCTTCTTCTGATCAACCACCTGCCAAACGAACGAAAACCACCACCAACTGTCTTGTATATTTCAAAGAGCCTGTACTTCCAACTTTTGACTTCATTGATCGCATCGAATCTCTACCATCTCCCATTCACCTAGCAATAGGGCTGGGAAACCTTAAATGCCCTCCCAAGCACGAAAGAGAATACAACTGGGATGAATGGTTGAAAACAACCGCTCATATCCGCACAGATAGTCAAAGACCGCCTCCTCGTGAAGACACTCCTCCCACCTCTCGTTCGAAGAAGACTCGCCGAAATAAGGCGAAAGAATTTGAAGAAAAGATTGCCAACCATAAGAAGAGAAAGCTCCAGAACTCATGGGACTCAGTACGAGTCATTGAGGGTATCATGAAGTTTGATAACCCTCATGAGGAAGGCATGATGGTAATTCCCATCAACGTCTATCGCCACCAATCCATGCTTGACTGCGAGATAAAGGACCATGTGCACGGCGAAAGACTGATGTATACTGAGTCGTGGGCGACGAGAGAACCGCGCATTCTCGAAGGGATAATACAGACGCAAAAACCGCAATAAAAGATTGGAGAAGTCTATCCTATGATCTTCCTAGTGCCTTTTCATAACCCTCATGACCTTTTCCCTTCTCATTTTTATGAGACCATCAGGGAGCGCTTCCGAGATCGTGCACAACTTGGGGACCGAAAGAGTTCCGCACTAGGGGTCTATTAATTGCTTGACGCCATTATTCCGACTGGGCATAAGCTATCTTACTGAAGCATGCAAGTACGCTCACCAAAATCGGCCTTTATGATGCTATAGAAGTTACATCCAAGCATCTCGATAAGGAGCCCACTATGCAGAAAGGTTTTATCGAGTATTGGTCACCTACTACCAACTCCTTCCACCTGCCATATGGTGAGACGAGTATAACACTTTGGGATCTTCATCGCATAACTGGTCTTCCAATAATGGGCAAGTTTTATGATGAATTCATTCTGACCAACAGAGAGCTAGCCTTCATGTCTTCTCCTGATCGTAAACCTTCCATTTTTGAGTCCACTATTGAACTCTTCAAGGAGATGGGGAAATTTCCTTATATTCACAAGCTTTCTCCTTTGCAATGGCTTGCACATTTCTCTAGAATTCTCAGGTATTTATAAACCCCAGAATAAACTCTTTTCGCTTGTTCTGCATACTCATATTTTCCTTTCTCTTATAGATTCCGTGACTGTCGCTTCACGGAACTAACACGGCTCCGAGATGCAATGAAGGGTAGAGCAGATTATAGTTCATTCGGGGAACTTGCAGCTTTCTTGGCCTATTGGCTGAGCCTCGTTGTACTTCCCAGCTCCAAATGGGTAGATGTCATTCGCCCCACAGTCTTTGTTGTAGCTAGCGCTTTGGCAGAAGGCCATAGATATTCTCTTGCTCCTCCGGTGCTATGCTCCATTTACAGGGCCCTTAGGGAGATAGCCACCCATATCAAGGATCCTACCCTGGGAACTTCGTCAGCATATACTTCTTGGTATTACATCACAGGTTCGCTAGGATTTTACTTTCCCTGGACCTTTGAGGCGCCAGAGAAAGCATATATTCATCCTACGCATCTTCCGCTTTGGTTCTTCCAACAAAGGGCAATGGCTAAGAGGGCGTATGACTGGGTCGCTAATAAGATCCGGGACACTGACCAAATAGACTTCTTCCAGTTTCGTCTCCATCGCTACATCGAAGATACAGATATGGTAGACCAAGGAACACTCACCACAGCAGAAAGGGCTTTCTTTCTTACAGTTTACCACTTCGAGAAGGGACAGAATTCTAGCGAGAGCCTTATTATCCCAGCCGCTTCGGTCGTCAATTTGGTTATGATCAAACTGTACCAAAAGATTGCGGACTGGTCACCAGGAAGATGCATTGTTACGGTACGGGTCCTCTTAACTAGGCTATGATATGGAAGCAACTGCTGAACGGCCGTGTCAATTCTTCATTCATAATTCCTAGCTGCGAGTGCATAGTTCACACTTCATATAGCTGGATGCAGTGGTGGGACCACCAGCATATCTGGTTACCAAATGTTTGCCCGTAGATTCTTCCATCTTTCTTCATCCGCCCAGGCTTAAAGGCAAAAAACTAGACAGCGGAATTGGTTGTATTCTAGAGAAGAGTCACGCATCCCATCGTGGGAAAATTTGTAGTAAAATACCATTAGAAGACCCCATCCGTGAGATAAAGCCCATTAATACTTTAGATGGCTGGTTCGCTCATGGGGTCTTAATGGAATTTGAGCAAACTCTTCGTGACTCTACAGGTCGGATCACAGATAATGTTGAGGGTGCATCTTCTCCCGTTCCTACAGAGACTATGGTGATTCAAGAAGAACCAGCTCATGATGCTTCAGCACTTCCTTCACAACCCACTTGCCCTAGCTCATCATCTCCGATGACTAGATCGAGGGCGCGTTTACAAGTATCTCCTCCCGTTCCCTTAGAGGGAACAAGACAAGCATCTGCCTCTCCTCCAATCCAAGAACCCGCAGCAGAGAGCAGTCAGGCTGCTTCCTCCGAAGGAAAACATGTTACTATTGACGAAGTAGACGAAGAGACTTCGGAGGATGAGAGCTCAGCCTTGTCCTCAGAGGATACTACCTCTTCGCAATATGAGGATGCTGAGGACGGCAAAGACAGCGAAGATAAGGATAACGATTTTGAAGAAGGAGAAGTTGATATAAACGATGAGGAGGAAATAGTTATGGAAGGTGTTGAAACGGAACCTCCTCTGAAACCCTTCTTATCGCTAAAATTCCTGTCAAACCTCCTGTAGCTGTAGAAGAGGAAGAGGAACATTTAGATTATGGTGAATATGGATACTCACCAGGTAAAGGAAATTTAACTTTCATATATATATATATATATATATATATATATATATTTATTTAATAGCAATCATTTATTTAAAATTGTCGTGTCTCCCTTTTTTTTAGGTGTTCGTGTTGCTAATATCGCAACTGGTGATATTTCTCTTCCAGATCCTCCTGTGGTAATTTCACCGAGAGCCTGTCTGGTTCCGTTGGCGGCACCGAAAGTAGTAGCCTGTGAGATTATATTTCCGATAGAGACCACTGACTTGCCGACTCTGACCACCAGAGACTCGAGTACAGAGGCTAGAGCGCCTTCTTTTGCCGACATTGTGGGGGTTGGCCCTTCTGTGATTTAGGAAATTTCTCCTTCTGTTAATCGTACTCCGGCAACAGTTATATGTATATCAATCATTTCACTCAGAATCGCATGTCTTATAACTTTTTATCAATATATCTGAATGCTTTCTTTCTTTATGTCATAGGAACCCCTTCTTGCAGTGGAGCAGCCATTTCTGACTCTATGGCCACTGCATCCGAACTATTATCCTTTGTAAAAATCCCTGCCCACAAGATGCTATTAATGAGGAATTCTCTGTCAGCGCTAGTCCATATTTTCAAAAACCCTGAACAATGGTCGGACTTGGATATTGCCATCGAGATTTTAGAAAGTTCTGCAAAGATGGCTAAAATTAGCATATCTTCTTTACGCGATTCCCTTCTCAGATTTTGTGATTCATTATCCTTTTTGGCATCAGCAGAAAATGTTATAATTCCGCCTTAAATCTTAGAATACGAGAAGCAGCTGGCCACATCCTAAGAACAAGCTTCTCTAATTGCTTCCTCTATCTCTAAGTTTGAGCAAGCATACTCAGTTCTTCAAGACCAATTAAAGGCCCATACTGATGACAGAACAATCATCCAAGATCACATTGCTATCTTGAAAGAAGAAATCTCTCCCCTGGAGATGAGGAATCATGAACAGGAATTAGCCATCCAGGAAGTCGAGGAAAGGATACGAGTTAATATCCAATCTGTTAATATGGAAAAATCTACACTGATCAAAAGTAGAGAAGTGATCATATCCTTGGAAGGCAAGCTGTCCGGTGTTCTTGATCAAACAAAGATCATTCTTAAAGCAAAGTCAAAGCATGATGCGGCTCAAGTATAATTAAAAGAGGATTTGCGAAGATATATGAAGGTAGTAGGAATTGTAGAGGAACTTTAAACATGTAATTTTCTTCGTTCATATGCTTTTGAACAAGTAAATTATTTTGACTTCTAGCATATGCATTTATGGCAACATTTTAAGACATTGTCTTTTTGCTGAAGAATTATCATATTGCATATTATCGCAATCATATTTATCTATACAACAATTTTATCATAACATTAATTGTAATTTTTAAACCTTTTATGCTTTGTTAGTGCGGGATTTCCTATGTGAATATTTAAATTGGCGATGCTAAATTTCAATTTAGGCAATCACACGCAGTTTAAGATCATGAGTAGTGGAGCACACACAGTTTAAGCTCTTGAGTAGTGAAGCTGGTCTCACGTGATAGTCTCTGTAACTCCTAGAAGTTCACTGAACTTCTCACTGCCTAGTGAGTTCACAAAGCTCGATCCATCAGAGGGGCCCAGTGAAGCTACTGGGGAGGTGAACTCGGTTGATTTTATGCACAGGGTTGGCCTCGATAACTCTCTAGAGTTCACAGAGCTCGCAAAGCTACCTTTGGGTACTAAACTTAGGGCCGCCAGTCCATCAATGAGTAGGTTTAAGCCATTCCTCATGAGTTAGTACTGAAATCAAACCGTAGGTCTGGAGGGTCTTACACATGGTTGGCCTGTCTAAAGCTCACACTGCGGCCCTTATTTTCTTCGTCTGCAAGATCGAGCCTATTCACGGGAGGGCACTTTCCTCCGTTCCCCGTGACGCTGCCAGGAAAACTATACAGACGGCATGGGGGTTACGCATGACTGGCCATTTTACGACTTCTTTTAGTCACTGGCTTCATCAGCTACCCGCATGGGTACATACGATGGTCTTTATGGGCTTTTTAGGGCCACTAACTCCTCGCTGCTGCCCAAATAGCGAAAATGGTAGGCCTTATGCGTAGCTAGTCCTTTTAGAGCTTGACCCTTTGAGAGCTTGATCCTTTTAGGGCTTTTACCCCTTTTTTAGAGCTTGATCCTTTCAGAGCTTCTAGCTCTTTTAGAGTTTGATCCTTTTTAGGATTTGGCTCTTTTTAGGATTTTGGCCTTTTTAAGATTTGACTCCTCTTAGGGCTTGGCTAGACTTCTCAGGGCTTGGCTAGGCTGCCTTATCATGCCTTATACGACAATAATAATTTGTGATCATCGTTATCGCCAGAATGATAGACGTTTCTAACTGAGGTTGATATGTCGTTGCTTCTGATAATATCTTCAAGAGAATCCGTCTATGTTGTTTGTAATATATCAATCTTGTTAATATCTTCAAGACGATATTAATTTTCCCAAACTTTGCAAGACTCATTTGATGAGACTCATTTGGTGATGACGATGATCACTTTCTTTTCAGAATGGTGATGATCACTTTGTTTTCAGAATGGCGATATCACTTTCTTTTCAAAATACTTACTAATGTAGTCAATATGCTCGTGAATTAATTTATTCTTTATAGATTCTTTCTTTGACATATGAACATGATCTTATTCCTTCTTGCCCCCTTTTGATAGAGAATCATTATGCTGATAATATTCTAGATCAAAATCAGTAACTTCTTTAAGGATATTATCTTTTGATGAAGCGAGCATTGACCGGTATACTGATACCTTCTCCATCTTGATTTGCAACTCTGTACGCCTCATTGGAGTATACTTCTTTTATTATATATGGCAAGTCCCATTTAGGCTCGAACTTGCCCCCTATTCGGCGGGTGACCACTACAGGTCTTTTCAACATTAGCACCATATCCCCTTTTTCGAAAGAGCGGTATTTAACTTGTTTGTCAAAAGCAGTCGATATCCTATCCTGATATGATTGCAATCGTTGCTGGGCTGCTAGACATTTCTCGTCGAGCAGATCCAACTCTTTCAGCCTTATTTTTGCATTTTCATCATCTGTTATGGACTGATGTACTGCCACTCTGAGTGATGTCACTTACGTTTCAATTGGGATAACCACCTCCATGCTATAGATCAATGAATACGGTGTTGCTCCCGTTGCTGTGCGATGAGTAGTTCTGTATGCCCATAATGCTTCTTACAACTTTTCATCCCAATCATGTTTATTCCTTGTCACCGTTTTCTTTAGTATTTTGACGATCATTTTATTAAACGCCTCTGCTAATCCATTGGCCGGAGGATAGTAAGGTGTTGAAAACGAATGTCAGATGTTGAACTTCTGACACAGCTTTTCCATGCCTCTATTTTTTAAAGGAGTGCCATTATCAGTAACGATCTTTTTTGGAATACCATGATGGTATATTATAGCATGTCGGATGAAATTGACCACATCCTTTTCTTTAACGTTGCGTAAAGCGACTGCTTCAGTCCATTTGGAGAAATAATCGGTTGCTGCCAGAATATACTGCTTTCCTTTTGACGAAGGTGGATTTATAGGACCAATTACATCAAGTCCCCAAGCTGAGAAAGGCCAAGAAGTGACGGACTGATGTAAGTCTTCTGGGGGAACATGTATCACATCCCCATGTATCTGACATTCATGACACCGCTTCGAATAATCTATCGCATCTTTGAACATGGTAGGCTAATAATAACTCATTCGATGTACTCTATGGAATAGATTTCGACCAGCTTGATGTGTTCCACATTCACCTGAATGTGCTTCCCGTAATGTTTGGCTTGCTTCTTGTTTGTTTAAGCACCGTAACAACATTCCATTATAAGACTTTCTGTACAACACTTTGCTGCACATGATAAATTTGCTCGACCACTGCTTAATCTGCTACTTCTGTACATGATCCTCTGACAGGATGTTATATTTAAGATAATCAACAAAAAGTTGACGCCAATCATCCGTCGTTATTTCCAAACATGATATAGGAAGTGTTTTGATAACTTCTTTAATAACCTCTGAAGATGGCAAGAATCTTCTCTCCTCTATGGTTACTTGGAGAGGACTTTGATTTGGGCAGGGCAGAGCTGCTTCCAAGCTAGCTAAAGCATCCGCTTTTGCATTCTCAGACCGTGGTATGTGTTTGATTTCCACATGGTAAAACTGTTTGAGCAACTGTTGTGCTTTCCAGCAATATGGCAAGAGTTCCTGCTTCCTCACTTTGAATTCTATTGTCAATTGATTTATAATCAATTTAGAATCTCCGAAGATATGCAACATTTTTATTTTCATTTGTTGAGCTATTTCCATTTCGATAATGAGGGCTCTATACTCAGCCTTATTATTCGTGCATGCGGCGCCTAATGTGAAGGAGTATGGTAACAGATCGCCTTGAGGAGTAATGAATATCACTCCTGCCCCCGCTCCCGATGTTCGAGCAACACCGTCAAAATACATTTGCCATAGGTTTTAGGACTCGGCCAAAATAACTTGCTCATTCGGAAAGTCATCGCTGATGTTTTCACTTTCTGCCACGGGATGTGCTGCCAGGAAATTTGCTACAGCCTGTCCTTTGACTGCTCTTGCTGGTTTATACGAAATAGTATATTCTGATAGTAATAACATCCATTTGGCCAATCTTCCAGACAACATCGGCCTTGTCATCAAAAACTTTATCGGATCTGCTTTTGAGATTAAAGTTATGCATGGGAGAGACAATAACGCCTTAGCTTTTATACTGTAAATATCAGTGTTAAACATTCTTTCTTAATAAGAGAATAATTGCATTCTGCACCTATCAGTGTTCGACTCATAATATAGAGCAGTCACTTTCCTAGCTTCATTTACCTGTGCCAACAAAGCGCCTAAAGAATTCTCAGCTGCAGATATAAATAAGCGGCTTTCCTCTCACTAGAGCTGTTAGTACTGGCGGCTACTTCAACAATTCCTTTATTGAATCAAATGCGTTCTGATAGGCTTGATCCCATACAAATTCTGTGTCTTTCTTCATCAGTCAAGAGAATGGCTGACACCTTCCTACGAGATTTGAAATGAAATGGCAAATATACACCAATTTTCCTTGCAAGCTTTTCAATTCCTTTAACATTGTTGGCGGCTGCATGTTTTGAATGGCTTTAACCTTCTCAGGATCGATCTCAATACCCCTATGCCGTACAACAAAATCGAGAAATTTACTTGAAGATACTCCAAATGCGCATTTAGTTGGATTCATCTTTAGCTGTTTCTTTCTGAGTCGACGGAAAACCGATATCAAGTGTTCACGATGCTCTTGATGATCTCCTGACCTGACCATCAAGTCGTCAACATAGCACTCAACATGTTTATGCATCATGTCTTGGAAGATGTTTTTCATCACTCTTTAATATGTTGCCCCGGCATTTTTAAGACCAAATGGCATAACTTTATAACAATAGATTCCAAGCGGTGTTCTAAATGTTGTTGCTTCTTCATCTTCGGGTGCCATTCTAATTTGATTATACCCTACGTATCCGTCCATGAAGGACATAATAGTATACTGAGTCATACTATCGATCAACAATTCTGTTATCGAAAGGGGAAAGTCATCTTTTGGGCAAGCCTCGTTCAAATCCCTGAAGTCAATGCATACTCTGACCTATCCATTTTTCTTTTTCACAGGGACAATATTTGATATCCACCTGGGATACTTAACTTCCCTGATAAACCCAACCTTTATTAGCTTGCTGACCTCTTCTTCAATTAATGGAATTAGATCTGGATAGAATCGCCTTTACGCCTATTTTACCGGCTTCTTTTCTTTGGAGATATTTAATCGAAGCATCGCTACGGAGGGTTCTAAACCCGGCATCTCCTCATACGTCCAAGCGAAGATGTCTTTATTTTCTTTGAGAAGTTGGCCATATTTCTCAGATTCCTGCTCAGAAAGACTGACGCTGATAAATATATTCCTTGGCTCTTCTTCTGTTTCTAAGTTTATTTCTCGCAAGCCATCTATTGTTGGTTGCCCCCCGTCTTCTATTTGTCTCGAAGCTATTTCAGGGTGCTCGACTGTTTTGAGGCCTTGTTCTATTGGCTCAGGGTACTTGGTACTAGCCTTGACTTGAAATCTTCTTGGAGCAGCTGGAAATGGCTTACACCTTTCAACGTTGGGTAGCGGCATTGTATAATTGGACTGTAGAATTTTCAACTGTTCTGTCGATAACAAGGTTAATGGCGGCTGCCCTGGTTGTTGAAGACGCTTCGACACAAAATAGAACTTCTTCCTTGCTTCTGTAGTCCTAGAAGATTCTACCCTTTCTTCTTTAGACTTGTTTACTTGGACGTCCTCTAAGACTTTGTTTTTATCATTATTTCCCACCTCTTCAGAGAACCCTTTATAATAACTGGCGTCTACGAAGAAATATTCAGCTTTCGTATATGGTTTCGCGTTAGCCATCACCTTACACTGCATTCCGTCCTTGCAGTATTTGAAGCATTGGTGCAAAGTAGAGGGTATGATACTGTACTGATGTATCCACGGCCTTCCCGGGAGAAGATTGTATGTTGTCACGACATTTATAACATGACATACAACATTAGTAGTTAATTCTCCTACTTCCAGCATCACCGTAATCTTACCCAGCGCGCGTTGCCCATCTTAATTGAAGCCCTGTATCATCATTCCACTAGGACGCAGATCAGAACGGCGATAACCCAATTTTCTTACCATTGAGAGTGGCAAAAGGTTTACTGCAGACCCATTATCTATCATAATCCATTTTACTCTTTTCCCACAGATATTGACCTTCTATCATTAGTGGCCTGTTGTGTTCCGTCTCACCAATCAAATCATCATCGGAGAATGAGATGACTGGTAGACAATCTGCTTGTTCATTGTGTCTTTCATATTTCATTTCTGTCGGCAGAGTCTCTCTAACATTGTGATCAGACAATGCTTGGATCAGACTCTGTCAAAACTCTTCTGATGATTTGAGTGTATCATAGATGCTTAAACGCGCTGGTATACCCTTCAAATGACTGACTACATCATAAGCCACTTTTGCCGTTTCGCTCTCACTTTTATTTCCATCATCACTGTTCTGTTTTTCAATGACTTCTTTTCTCACGATCCCTGCTTTCTGTTTTACAGGACTCATCACCTTCTTCCCTGATCACAACGTAATCATTGCTGCATTCTTTGTTGACATTTGACTCTCTTTCCCTTTTATTTCTCAGGCCTTCTCCTGGACTGTAAACATATTTACCGTCGCCCTCGTATTCCTTCCTCTATCTTCGCCAGTTATTATCTCACCCTTATTTATCATTCGCTGTATGATACATTTTAACGTATAGCAATTCTCTATTGGATGTCCCACTAGGCAATGATAATGACAAAAATCTCTTTCCCTGGTCTTTGTCATATCTTTCGGGCGCTTGGGTTCTGGTAATTCTATGGTACCAACCTTTAGCAGCTGTTTCATCATGGGAACAACATCTTCCTTATCGAAATCGAATCCTTAGTGAGAATCAAGCATCCTGAGCCTTTTTCCATTGTATCTATTTTTTGACCGGTTCCATCCATCTTTTCGTTCCTATCTCTCATCCCTTGAGCCCTCTGTATCTTTATTTTTCTTATCGCGATTGATGTTATTCACAGTCGTCCTACTAGGTATCCTCCTAACAGTCTCATGATGAAATGTTGACATCTTGCGAGTCATTAATTCCAACGCATGAGCTTTGGTAGCTAGGCCACGGAACTTTCTGATGTCGGCACTAGTGAGTCCAAACACAATTCTTATTTCTATAGAATTCAAACACATTTTAACCTGTTCTTTTTCTTCTGGCAGCTGTCTACACGAAGCTCCTAGTGTTTTCCATCTGTCTATGAATTTTTCCACTGGCTCTCCTTCTCGCTGTCGTATAGAGGCCAATTCCGTATGCTAACATCACGTTTTGACGAGAAGAAATTCGACATAAAAGCATCCTGCATTTGTTCCCAAGCCCGCATTGATCTAGGAGTCAGGCTGGAATACCACCGAAATGCTTTGTGCATTAGTGATGACCCGAACAGTCTCAGGCAATACTGTGGTACTGTAGAAGAATTCCCCATACTGGTGATGAAGTGCATTAGATGTTCTTCTGGCGATCCTTCCCCATTAAACTTCTAGAAATCTGGATGTTTAAAATTGGCTAGAAACGGAACATCCTCTACCTATCTCGGATATGGTGTTCGGTATCTGAAGCGGCCAGTATTTTCTCTCTTTCTATTCTCACTGTTTCTTCAACGACCTGTCTTATGTCATCTTGTATTATGGTTCTTGTTGCTAGAACAGACCCCCGCGATCCTACCCCTTGTGGACGAGAACCTTCAGGCTTGCTTTCTTGTCCATTCATTGTTCCTACCATCGGTGGAGCTGCTATTTGGGCCACATTATGTGCTAGAGTCGCCAAAGCATCTCTGATATTTCGGCACTCATCCATTAGTGATTTCTACGCTTTTGCCATCTCTTTAATACAATCCTCAGCAGTTGGCCTATTTTCTTGACTCGTCTCGGCCATATATACCGTGGCTTCTTTACTTTTTATCAAAGCTGTCGTTGAAAGAGAGTATGCTGACGTGACAGGGCTTACAAAGAGGGGAGAGTTCGGAGTATCATTCAACTTCTGTATGCTCCCTGTGCTATTAATCGATCGGGGTGACGGAGTCATCGGCAAACTTGTCTGAGGTGACATAGGTGTCGATGATCTTATCATCAGCTCTTTACCTTTCTGCCCTCTCGTCCACTTGGTCCTCAGAGCAACTAGAGTTGGAAAATCATGTGACGCCAACCGTGGAATCACTCACTCTGGATATATCGCAGGAGGGGCAAACTCGGGGTTCTTCTTGGCTGTACTGCGTGTTATCGATCCTCTGGCTCTTGGTAAGGATGAGTTCATTCTACGGCTCCTCATGTTCCTTGCTTTTGTCCTACGAGACAGGACCACAGTCTAATGCCCATCACCTCCTTGCGGTTGAGGTGAAATGGATACAACTCTAGCTGTTAGTTGAGTCACTTTACTTCCATTTGTGGGACGTGGGTCCATGGGCTCTGGAGCTCGGCTCGGCGCATACTCTACTACGAATCCAGTAGAGGTGAAGCAAAAATTCACTTTTCCTGCAAAGTTAGCCATCGGTTGTATTTTATGGTTGAATTTAGGTACCTTCAATCTCATTCTTCGCTCTGCCTTTTCTCAAAATCTTTGATCTCCCTCAAATGAAGGAGGGGAAGGGGTATTTATAGGCACTCGCACGTGTAGAACCTTGATTTTTGTGCCGTGGGACCCACCTTAGAGAATCACTTGTAATATTTCCTACGCACACCTGCGCAACGTGTTTTTTGATTGCGCGGTCCCGCGCAATGAGATATTGATTGCACGGTCCAGCGTAATCAATACCGTTTATGGGGATCTGTGCAAAGTATCCCTAAGTCATATCATCCTTCCTTTCTTTCAACTCTCCTTCTTAATCTTTTGATCTTCTTTTGCTTCATTTCTTCTCTTATTTTTATGCCTCAACAGTGAGAACCACTTAAGACCCAATCCTACAAAGGAATGATCACAAGTGTCCTCTTGGACTCTAGATACTTACAAATAAGTTGATGAGTCTCGATAAGCACAATGCCAAAGATCTCCTCCTCCTTGTTGACGAAGAGTCTTCTGCTCCCTTGATCCGCAACACAAAAAGATGTACCGATATATGGTGACGGGTTGGGTCAAGGTTATGATGGAATCCTACTCTTTAAAGGTTTTCCTATAAGGAAGATAGAGTAGTTCCAATCATCTAGGCATTCAAGGCATCCCAGCTTAATGATTTGCCATTAAGGTAGTAGCCGGAGGATCCTTAAATGCGGAAGTTCATTCCCCAATCCACTCTATTGAATATCAATGGTGAGGATGGATTGGAGGATGAACTTCCCTAAGAGAAAGGGCTTTGGGTATATGATCTAAGGTTAAACACTCAAAAGCTCTCTCTACTTTCTCTCCCAGCTATAAGGACAAGTCTCTCTTTAAATAGGCAAAAGGTTCCAACGGATATAAAATGGTCACATTCATGACAGAGTTCGATATCATCGACCGGTGTCGATATCATCAAGTGTATACTCTCGATATCATCGACGGTCCGCTCGATGGCGCAAACTCAAATGTCTTATGCTTTTGAAACCTTTTACCAGCTAGTCGAGGGCATCGATACACATGTCGATGTTATCGGATTTCGAACTCCGATTCCATCGATATAAGGATCGATTCCTCGACATTTAAAAAATGAGAGAGACTTGACTTGAAATATTTCAAGTTTTTAAGATATGATCGAGGGTCAGCCGATGTCATCGGAATTTGCATATCAATGTTATCGAAGGCAGTGTCGATGGGATCGATAAATCCTATAGATTTACCAATAAGCTCGCTAGACAAATTGTGTCCAGTTTCGATCCAATCGACTCGGCCTCAATATCATCGACATATGAATGTCGATTTCCTCGAATGGCCCCCGATCAAGATAAAAACCAACCTAAAATATTTGCTGGAAGACATGCACGCCCACGATCGATATCATCGATAGAGTTTCGATCTTATCGATATTTGATTTCAGATCATATCGGAATGAGCATCGATATATCAAAGGAATTCAAATTTTTCTTTAAAAAACAGGGGCACCAGAAACCTGTCTATCGATTTTATCGAGCCATTATCGATGGACTCGAAATTCAAGTATCGATGATATCGATATGTGAATCGATACATCGATAAATCAGTCCAGATATACATGTGGTTGCGGGACACTTTTGTCCTTTTTTCGATGATATCGTTTAAGCATTGAGGACATTGACAGAGCAGATCAATCGTATCGAAGGTGTTTCGATAAAATCGACAAGGCAAGAAAAACTTAGGGATTTTCCTATTTTTGAAAAAGCTTTCTTACCTAAAAACCTTATGATGTTCTATTTTATTTTTAGGGGTTTTAATCACCTGGTGTTTTAAGACATGGGATGTGAGGCTTTAAATTTACCTATGCGAACTTGCACACATCCGGTTGAGGCAAACGCTTGAATTGATCTTCCTATCAGGCTCTGTAGACAATCTGACACAACACTCACGTAACTTGACAAATCAGGGCACTTTCATGTAGGGCCCAACTGTTGTGTGGACCCCATCCACATCGTCCATCCATCTGATTGTTGTGGGTCCCACACATGAGGTCTGTGTTATATCAAACCGTCCAACCATATGGCGAGCTTTTAAGCAAAATCTATCCCTGTTGGGCCACGCTCGTGGACCCCACCATGATGCATGTGTAGTTTCATACCGTCCATCTACTGGACGCTGGGCTGCTGGCCCACCAGTCCAGTGGCATGGATGCCATGTACGACCCACCTTGATGTTTTATAGCTGCACCGTCCGTGTAGTGACCCACCATGATGCATTTGTTGTATCTTTACCATCCAACCATTTTGAGAGATGATTTTATGGCATGAGAGAAAAAGAATGAGATAGACCTAGTTATCCAGTGGACTACACTGCCAAAACAGTGGGATTGAAAGTCTACCATTGACACTCTTTTAGGACACAAAAGTTCTGGACCAATATGATATTTATTTGCCCTATTGGTTCAGGTCCTTATGACCTTATGAACATACTAGATGGAAAATACATGTTATGATGGCCCCCTGTGAAATTTTTGTATAGTGGAAATCACTGTCTCCACTGCTATTTGTGATGTGGTCCAACCAACCATTTGATCACTATCACCACTATTACTTGTGGTATGATCCAATGATCTCTTGATATGATTCATATTTTTTATATAATACTCTTGTAACGACCCGTAAATTTCCGTACATTGGGTCGAGTACCACCTCGACCAGAAATCACATAGGATTAAATTCTTTAGAAATTTAACAAAGTTAACTAAGTACTAAACTCGATTAGCCATGAAATCCGTTAGGATCGCTTTAAATACGATCTGCAAGACCCAAAAGTTGCAGAATCATTGACGCTAGGTTACCCTAACGTTTATAACCAAACTCATTTCCCGTCTGCTCTCGGGAATGAAACGAAACTTCGTATTAGGTCTAGATCGCACATCGGGAGTCCGATTAACCCGAAGTTAAGGAACTAGGACCGCCCCACTGGGCTTAACAATCATCTCAAAAATTAGCTTTATCCGATGTTCCATGGCCATTCGCTTCGATCCGGACAAGGGTGTGTGAAAAACACTATTCCCATTCCAAAATAAATATCTGGAATAGTGATCTGGCATCATTCGTTGACGCGTCAGTATTAAGCAACCTGACCATCAGAATCAGACCAAATTACACCCTCGGATTAAGAAAAATTTCAGAACATTTACATGTACTTGGAATTTCGATCGTGGCCCACCGACCGTCGCTGAAAGTGGTCGCCACGTGCGATCCTGGGAATCCGATCGAGTCAAAAAAGTAATCCACGTAGATCCATAGATGGTGAGCTTAAGTCGACGTTTGGTTCAAGGAGGGCCACCAAAACCTCCTTTTGAGTGGAAAAGTGACGAATATCCTATATTAGCAGTACCCCTTGAACTCGAGTCTAATTTCGAAATGTTTTTGGCTATAAAAGGGCTTAGAACAGCCCTCTCACACCATACGAATTTGGGAGAAAAATCCTAGAGGAGAGAGAGAAAAGAGAGAGAAAGGCTTGGAGTTTGTTGTAGATCTTCCTCCCTCTGCGTTGGATTGTTACACGGCCTACACCGCCACGTTCTAGCGCTTTCGGCGGTATCCATCCCATTTGAAGGTAAGAAACCCTAACCCTAGGTCCGATTTAAGGTAGAATCGATGTGGGATGTGTAACGACTAACCGATTCGCTCTTTAGGCTAGAAATCTCCGTATACGGAAGTTCTTCTACCCTTGGCGATTCGTTGCGTTTCCAAAGGCAAAGGTGAGGACTTTAAGTGTATAAGTTACGGTTTTCAACGCTTTCAATGTCGATAATGATAGATTCATGATACGCATGTAAATGCACATGTACAAAGTGCTTTCCGTTTCCTGTTTCGATTAACGTTGTAAGATATGGATTTTCACATACTCTAGGTATACGTAGAAATACCGTATACGTATTTTTTTTGGGAAAATGTTTAACATGTTTATTTAATGTATGAATATATAATATATGAATAAAATACTAGTTTCATGAAAGGAATCGCCAAAATACATGTTCACTTGTAAAGGCGACGTATGTTGAAATTGTGTATTTTAGAAATACCGTATACGTATTTCTTTTGGAGCAATGTTTGACATATTTATTTAATATATGATTATACAATACATGAATAAAATACCAATTTGGCGAAGGGAATCGCCGAAATCTATGTTCGCTTGAAAATACTATGTATGTTGAAATTGCGTATTCTAGAAATACCGCTTATGTACAAATTTTGGAAATATAATTGTCATGATTATTTGTCGTATGAATATGGTATGCGCAGATAAAATAACCGCTTGGTGAAAGAATAGCCCTAATACGCATTTGCTAACATACGTTGTGTATGTTGGAATAGTGTATTCTAAGTGTTCGCGTTGATGTCTGTGTGTGTAAATGTTTGAGTGTTAGTGCCTTAGATAGGTGCTGATATGGAATTTCCGACTCCCTTAGAGACATGTAGGGTCCCCTCCATACGGTGGTTCGCTATAACCACTCACTTGTGATGCGTATGTAATTGTATCCCTATGTGTATAGTGCTTTATAACATGCTTTACAACATGCTTTATAACATGCTTTATAACATTCTTTACTTCATGCTTTACTTCATGCTTTATAATATGCCTGCTAACATGCTTTACTTCATGCTTTACTTCATACTTTACAACTGTTTGAGTTTGGGACTATGCCTATAGTCCAAACATTCGGTACCAGACTTGCGGTTGTGGCGGAGATTCATATCGCCACAACGGACGTGTCTGGCGAACCCGAGTCGTACTTCGATTGGCGATAGTGGTTGGCCACACGGAGTGCTTTTGCGCTCCATATCGCTCAGCTTGTGGTACGCTCGAGCTAGTCAGACTCGTCAAGTAAACCGAAGTGTATATGTATGTTCACCATGTTTGGTCGCCTCTTGCTTGAACCTAGGGTACCAAACTTACCGGTGGCGATCCCGTTAACCATGGTACCTCGATCCGCTAAGACGCATGAGCCGGGCATGGTGGTATGGGACACCGTGGTCGGAGCCGGCCTCTGGCCGGGGTCATGTGCCTCCCCGTAGTGACCATTGCAACCAAACTCGTGAGCCGATTATGGTGGTATGGGACACTATATTCGAGCTGTCGATACTTACGGCGAGAGCCGAGTACGGTGAGACGTGCTCGTGCCGACGGCGACGAGTCCTCCGTAGTATCTTCGAGTATACTCCAAGTGTCCGTGATTGGCACGAGTCTTTCACGGTTACTAGAGTATGAGTTGAGCCGAAGTACGGTGAGACCCGTACTTGAGTGACGGCTAGTGATTGAGCCAAGTACGGTGAGATATGTACTTGAGTGACGCCACAGAATTGAGCCGCATACGGTGAGATCGTATCCGCGCTGACGGGTGACGAGCCCTTTGCGATGCCTTCACTACGCTTCTCAAACCATAATATCGTATGAGATTAGGTAGGATTGACGACCCTAGAATGGATCATGTTTGGGAATAATACAAGGGAGGTACCTTAGTTTCCCAATCGCCTTTGGTTGAAATGGACTAATAAAAACTTGGTAATCATGAGCATCATCGCACCGCATGTGCTTTGTAGATGTATGACCGAGGGGAGTAAGCATTCGCGAATGTAAGATGATGTCGCTTGAGGGTGGTTTGGCAAGGGCATACAGCATCATGTCATATCATTTTTGTATTTAACAAGAGTAGTTAGAAATGTTTGAATTATATTGTGTTATCATTACTGCTTGATTGATTTGATAACATGTTAACCTATGCTTTATTGTTCCACTGAGTTAGCTACTCACTCCCACGTTACGGGACGGTGTTTGCAACACCCACCAGACTCTGTCGCAGGTGTAGATGGCGCCTTTGTTCAGAGCCGGGAGCCCGACCGAGGAGGATCGGGAGGAGTTCTCCTTTATGCAGTACTCTCACGGCTATGCTTAGGCCGATTGCATCGCGGGGATTCCCGGGCTTATCTACAGAGTTGTCTTTTGATTTTTGACTTAGAAACAATACATGTATATTGGTACTCAGTTAGTACTCATACTCTGGAGTTCACAAATTTTGATACTCTATATATTTTCAATATAAAATTTCAGTCTTCCAGTTGCCTTTATACAATTGAACTGGAGTATGAATTACTGTTTTGGTATAATCTCATTCTTGTTTATTGCGCTAACTCAGACAACATTTAACCATCATTGTGTATGTTGCATAAGTAATGCGTTGGAACTCGGGAGTTGAGTTCATACTCGACCCCCGATTTTCAGGGCGTTACAACTCTAAAATGACTTCTAAAAATAGATGAACGGTGTAGATAGTGTGGCCCAAGTAGTGCGGCCCACTTATTGTATTTGAGAGGCCCAATAACTTGTATTTGTGGTCCATTTGTTAAGGCCCATTATGATGTATTTGGAGCCCATGGGTAGAGGCCCATTGTGAGATATTTGAGACCCATGGGATATGGCCAATTTGATGTATATTAGGCCCATGTGAAAGGCCCGTCATGATGTATATTTAAGGCCTATGTGATAGGGCCCACCTACCTTGTATTTAAGGCCCATATGATGGGGCTCACCTGCTGAATCTGAGGCCCATGGGTAAGGCTCATTGTGATGTAATCAAGGCTTATGGATAATGCCCATTGTGATGTACTCGTGGCCTCTGGGCAAGACCCATTGTGATATGTATTAGGCCCATGACGCATGACCCTTTTGATGTATTCAAGGCCCAGATATGTAGCCCATTTGATGCAATATATGAGATCCATGTGTAGGGCTCACATGTTATGCATTTGAGACCTGTAAGGGCCGTATCATAGTCCGTACACTTACTTAGGCTTCCGCGATCCTCCCGGTCGAATTTTGGCAACCCTCGACCTGTATCCGACGTTTGCGCGTGATCCTAAGTTGAGTCCTGCATACTGAAGTAGGCTCGACTTGAAACTTGTACCCTAACGACTGCACCGTCGCTCGGTTCCAACGCTGCGACTCGCGCACCGAACCGATACTCGGACCAGGAGATGTGGGCCCCCGTTCATTCTGAAGAAACGCCGCGCGTTGCAAATTCTGAGAGAATCTCTAAAACATGTCCCATCAATCAAGTCAAGTACACCACCCATACCTCAATGCCACTTCACCCTACCCAAGTACAAGCATCCATTCCTTCTTTTCCACAAGTCAACTCTCTCTCTCCCTACCCATCCCTCTTTTACCAAAATTTTCAACAAACCCATTCTTCCCATCCTCAGTTCTTACAACACCCACTCCATCCATCACTCCTCTCTCCCTCTCATTCTCTAACAATCTCTTAAGCTCCCAAAGAGAGCCCCCAACCTCCAAGCCTCCCAAGCCAAGTGTGGCCCACTTTCCTACCCTCTCATCTCCCATCTTAACCCTCCAATCTTCATCAACCTCCATCAAGATTGAAGCTAAAGAGCCTAGGAGTCCAACCAGCTAAGGAGAAGGCCGATAGGTGGGTGATCCACCGTTGATTCAATTTTAGGGCCACTTGATGTGGGACCCATTGATGCATGTATTGTATTGGGGAGGGCCCAAAAGTGGTGGGGTCCCTCCCCTTCACGTATTCCTCTCTCTCTCTCTCTCTCTCTCTCTCTCTCTCTCTCTCTTCCCATTATGACAGTGTGGATCCCACCAATATGTGTTATATCTATTCCATCCATCAGCATCAGACGGTGTGGCCCACCCTATTGCAAGTGATGATCCACACCATCCACTGTTTGGATGGTTGAGGTACCACACACCTAATACCTCTTTTTTTGGTATTTTATATAATATATATGATATATATAATATAACACATATATATTATAATAAATATCTGGTGGGCCACCACGTGGTCCCACCTTGATAGCATGGATTAAACATCCAGACCATCCAACGTCCCTACTGATAGAATGTGATATCAAATAATGTATTATATATATATATATATATGTGTGTGTGTGTGTGTGTGTGTGTGTGTGTGTGTGTATACATACATATACATGATATGGTGAGCTACTCCCATGTGGGACCCATGACGGAGTAGATTGCATCCACTTGTGGTGTGCACTCTGTCCAGCCGTCCAAATGCTGGACGTTATAACCCTGTTTATATATATATATATATATATGCATAATAATAACAATAATAATAATAATAATAATAAATTTTATATATATATATAATATGTATAGATTACATTGATGTGGCCCCACGTGGCAATCATCCACGTTGAAGTGGATTGTTGGACGTCCATACACCAGCTATATAGCTGATGTATTGACGTTAGCAAGTAGGTGGGGCCCACCCCACACCGGGACGTTTATATTCCACACCGTCTACACCACAGGACGGTGGGACCCACACATATGCCGCTGCACGTGCAGCACTAGTTGCATGGCCCACAGTGATGTATTTATTGTATCCACATCATCTATCTGTTCCCAAGCGTGGGGCCCGCTGATGTATGCATTATGTCCAAACCGTCCATTCATATGGCGAGCTCGTCTCAAGGTTTGAGACTAAAATAAAACAGATCCAATTATCAGGTGGACCACACTACAGCAACAGTGGATTTAAACGTCTACCACTAGAAGTTTTGAATCAATATAATATTTGTTTTTCCCTCCCTGTTCAGGTCCTTGTGACCTTTTGAACAGATTAGATGGAAAATAAATACTATGGTGGGGCCCACTGGAATTTAACTGTGGAAATCTTTATCACCACTATTATTTGTGGTATGGTCCGGATGATCCTTTGGATATGATTTTTAAGTCATGCTAAAAAATGATCTCTAACAATGGATGAAGGGTGTAGTTTGAACGGCCCATTGGTGTGGCCCATTTAATGTATTAGGGGCCCACTTGAAGAGGTTGATTTGATCTATTTGGGGCCCACTTGATGAGGCCCGATTTAACGTATTTGGGGGCCCATTTGATTCGGCCCATTGAATTGGCCCATTTGACTCATTAATTTGGCCCATTCGATTCAGTCCATTTGAATCGGCCCATTGATTCGACTCATTTGAATCGGCCCATTTGACTCATTGATTCGGCCCATTAATTCAGCCCATTTGATTCAGTCCGTTTAAATCAGCCCATTGATCGACCCATTTGATTCGGCCCATTTGAATTGGCTCATTTGATTTGGCCCATTTGATTTGGCTCGTTTGGTTCGGCCCATTTGAATCGGCCCATTTGACTCATTGATTCGACCCATTCGATTTGGTCCATTTGAATCGGCCCATTTAATTCGACCCATTTGATATAGCCCGATATTATATATATATATATATATATATATATATATATATATATATATATATATTGGCCCATTAGTAAGGCCCAATGTGCTGCATATATACCCCATAAGCGAGGCCCATGATGATGTGTATTAGACCCTTGTATGAGATCGTGGACCCATTATACGATCGACCCTATGAGCGTCATTCTTTGGGAGCAATGTTGGTTAAAAGTCCACATTAATGGGCAATGATGGATAAGCGTCTACATTATGACCTTCCCTTAGGCCCTTTGTTAGGCCGATTCCGATTATCGAGGCCGATTCCGATTGTCGATGCCAATTTCGATTATTGAGACTGACTCCAATCACCGAGGCCGATTCTTATTGTCGAGGTCGATTCTGATTGTCAAGGCCAATTCCGACTGTCGATGTCAACTACCAAGGCCGATTCTGATTGCCGAAGCCAATTGACAAGACCCATTATGATGTATATGCAGCCCATATTTGAGGCCCATTCGTGATGTGTATTCAGCCTGTGTTGAAGGCCAATTGTGATGTATATTAGGCCTATATGATGAGGCCAATTGTGATGCATTTAAGGGCTAGGTGATGGAGTCCATTGTGATGTATATTAGGCCTATATGACAAGGCCCATTGCGATGCTTTTGAGGGCGAGGTGATGGAGTCCATTGTGATGTATATTAGGCCCTTTGTGAGGCCATTAGTCTACCATACGTTAGGCTCTATGTGGCCACTCCTTGGGGGTAATGTTGGTTAAATGTCCACATCATCGAGGCCGACTGTCGATGCCGATTATTGAGGCCGGTTATTGGTACCGATTATAAGTATGTGACGACATAGCTCATGATACATGCACATACGCATCATCTACATGTTTGTTATGAGGTGTGATTGACCATTGCATATGTCATTGGGCAGGTTGTTATGAGACTCCCTGATAGGCGGATGTTATCTCACATGAGCACACGGTATGCGCAGGATTGGTGCATGACTGGATTGTATGACTCATGCATCTTGCATTGTGTTGTGATTACTGTACACCATAGCGACATCAGGGTCTAGCCTCCACAGGCATATCGTGGATGGCCAGATGGGACACCAGAAATATGATAGTAGCATCGGGCCGCCATAGGCCCTGGGTGAAAATCCGTAAACCCTCTTGGTACTAGAGGACACCCCAACGTTTAGACCGATTGGATACATATGAGCGCATGAAGGTTGTATACCAGTAGGCCGCGTCTCACACTGGGCCGTGGTCGGTTGGGAGGGGGTGTGGCCTTACCTGCCTGAGGAAGTAGGCAATGCTAGAGTGAGTCTGACCAGCTCGTAAATGGGTCCGCTATCGACGGGCCGGGCCGATATTGGTAGGTGGATAGTGCAGTCTCTTCCACTTACCCAGTTGTGCTCTTGATGGGGCAGCAAGTTGGTGTAGAGTGTACTAGACCCCGGTGATGATCTCAGATATATACAGTACCGATTTGTGGAGCAGGAGTTGCATACTCAGCATTATATTCATTCATTCATTCATTCATTCACTATTCACTCGGGTTGGTGGTGCGCAACTAATTGTTATGTGTACTTTCGCAATGGCCAGGATTTTGGTTGCAGCGCGTGACTAACCTGAGATCTGGAGTTTACCACATTGAATCTATCTATCCAAATTTAAGTACGAGACTGGTTTGGATAGAAGTCCTTTGTGATAGGCCCCATAGCCTGCGATACCACATACTATCATCCCGACTTTACACTGCAGCTTAGTCATTTCATTTGCACCGCATATTGCATATTACATTACATCCTTGACATATGGCATTTTGGGTTGCTATATTTCTGCAATTATATAACCTAGATGACGCTAATGGTATTCGTAGCTCTTACGAATTGTATATTGTATTCCATTCTCGATATTTGATATCTGGTTCATTATGTTTCCGCATTACATAGCTGATTTATATTACTTTCTCAGTATATGACATTGGCTTACTACGTCTTTTTATCGCATATCCTGAATGAGGTTGATGATATTTTATAGACTTATCAGTATTTCTGCTTACTCTGATATTGTATGGTTTGTGGACTTACCAGTGTTTCCGTTTACTCTGATATTACATTCTAAGCACGCATATACTGCTCACACACTTTCACTACCCTCTAAGCTTTCTATAAGCTTATGCATGATAGATGCGTACCGGTGATGATAGGTTGTAGCCGAGCTGGAGCAAGAGCGTGCGGCCGAGTTTTGTGAAGATTTTATTATATGCATGTATTTCCCTTTCAGCATTGTATTCAAATGTTTATATTAGTGGATATATGATGATGATGTTTCTTTTGTGATTCGGGTAAACTTGTGGTTATGCTTCTTACGAGATATATGCACGTTAGAAAATCCTCGTTGTAGGATCTCAGGATCGAAAACTTGGCATATGGGCACTGGGAGCCGAGAATGGGGTACTAGGGAGGCTGTCGGCACCGGATTCGATGATCGGGATTCTTATGAGTCCGATTTCCAGGTTTGGGGCATGACAGAAGATGGTATCAGAGCATAACTTGGGAATACCTAAGGATAACTTCACATATCTACTGATTGATACCCTACACTCTATAATTGTTGAGAACTTAGAATGATTAGGTCCCCAAGTTCGAATAACTTAGAGACTTTCTGATAGAGCTCACCATCGTGTGTATATTCGAGAGTATTTAAGGATAATAGGCGCCTTTGTTCCTTCCTATAGGACATGCCACCTAGGAGAGCGACGCGAGGGACTCCCACTCCACCACCGGAGATCCCTGCTCCCTAGCCTGAGGATGTCGTTCCTTCACCTGAGACCTATATGGATCCGACCGTACCCATGAGTGCCTCCCAGTTACAGCAGACGTTGCAAGCTGTGATGGCCGCCCTTCAGGAGTAGGGCAGACACCCCGTTGTTTCGCTAGTCCAGGCAGAACAAGAGTGCGTGAGCGCCCTTCTTTGGGAATTCCAGCAGATCGATCCCCCGCGTTTCTAAGGCGAGCTAGATCCGACAGCAGCCGAGAGGTGGCGCTCCGATGTGGAGAAAATTTTTGATACTATGGCTTATACAACTCAACAGCAGGTCCGGTTGGTAGTATTTCTTCTCCAGGGTGAGACAAAAATTGGTGGACCTCCATTACTCATGTTGTAGGGCTTAATTTTATCTAGACATGGGAGGATTTTGTAGACCAATTCGAGTAGCGGTACTTCCCCAACCACATTCGTCGGCAGCGAGCGTTAGAGTTTGAGACCTTGTGTAACGACCCGTAAATTTCCGTGCGTTGGTTCGAGTACCACCTCGACCAGAAATCAATTAGGATTAAATCCTTTAGAAAATTAACAAAGTTAACTAAGTACTAAACTCGATTAGCCATGAAATCCATTGAGATCGCTTTAAATACGATCTGCAAGACCCAAAACTTGCAAAACAAGTGACGCTAGGTTACCCTAAAGTTTAGAACCAAACTCATTTCCCGGCTACTCTCGGGAATGAAACAAAACTTCGTATTGGAGTCTAGATCGCACATCGGGAGTCCGATTAACACGAAGCTAAGGAACTAGGACCGCCCCCCGGGCTTGACAATCATCTCAAAATCGGCTCCGACCGTGTCCCATGACCATTTGTTTCGATCCGGAGCGAGGAGTGTGAAAAACACTATTCCCATCCTAATGAAAATATCAGGAATAGTGATCTAGCATCGTTCGGTTGCACGTCGGTATTAATGTGGCCGTCGTAATCGAGACCAAATTACACCCTCGGATTAAGAAAAATTTGAGAACATTTACATGTACTTAGAATTTCGATCGTGGCCCATGACCGTTGAGCGAAAGTGGTCCGCCACGTGCGATCTCGGGAATCCGATCAAGTCGAAAACGTAATCCCACGTAGATCCATAGATGGTGAGCTTAAGTCGACGTTTGGCTCAAGGAGGGCCATAGAACCTCCCTTTTGAAGCTGGAAAAGTGGCGAAATGCCTATATAAGCAGTCACCCTTGAACCTGAGTCTATTTTGGGAATGTTTTTGCTATAAAAGGGGCTTAGAACAGCCCCTCTCACATGACCATACGAATTTGGGAGAAAAACCCTAAAGAGAGAAAGAAAAGAGAGAGAAAAGCTTGGAATTTGTTCTTGATCTTCCTCCTACTTGCTTTGGGTTGTCGCCCACGGCCTACACCGCCCCGTTCTAGGTGTTTTCCGGCAGTATCCATCCCATTTGAAGGTAAGAAACCCTAACCCTAGGTCGATTTAAGGTAGGATCGTTGTGGGTTATGTAAAGGCTAACTTAGATTCCGCTCTTTAGGCTAGAAAACTCCCGTATACGGAAGCTCTACTACCCTTGCCGATTCGTTGGAATTCCAAGGGCAAAGGTGAGGACTTTAAGTGTATAAGTTACGAGTTTTCAACGCTTTCAATGTCGATAATGATAGATTCATGATGCATGCATTGCACATGTACAAAGTGCTCTCCGTTTCCTGTTTCGATTAACGTTGTAGAAATTGGAATTTCACATACTCTAGGTATACGTAGAAATACCGTATACGTATTTTTTTTGAAAAAACGTTTGACATATTTATTTAATGTATGATTATATGATATATGGATAAAATACTAATTTGGCGAAAGGAATCGCTGAAATACATGTTCATGTGTAAATGCTACGTATGTTGAAATAGTGTATTCTAGAAATACCGTATACGTAATTTTTTGAAAAAATGTATGACATGTTTATTTAATGTATGATTATATAATATATGTATAAAATACTAGTTTGGCGAAAGGAATCGCCAAAATACATGTTCCCTTGTAAATGTCAAGTATGTTGAAATTGTGTATTCTAGAAATACCGCATATGTGTAAAATTTAGAAGTGTAATTGTCATGATTATTTGTTGTATGAATATGGTATATGCGGGTAAAATAACCGCTTGGCGAGAGAATAGCCCTAACACGCGATTTGCTAACATACGTCATGTATGTTGGAATGGCGTACTCTAAGTGTTGTGTAAGTGCTTGTGTGTGTAAAGGCTTGTGCATTAGTGCCTTAGAAAGGTGCTGATATGGAATTCCTGACTCCCTTAGAGACATGTACGATCTCCTCCATGCGGTGGTTCGCTAGAACCACTCCCTTGTAATTTGTACGTAATTGTATCCCTATGTGGATAGTGCTTTACTACATGCTTCACAACATGCTTTACAACATGCTTTACATCATGTTTTACTTCATGCTTTATAACATGCCTGCTAACATGCTTGTATTGCTTGTTTATCATGCTTTACTCCACATGCTATTGATGAAAACTGTTTGAGTTTGGGACTATGTCTATAGTCCAAACATTCGGTACCAGACTTGCGGTTGTGGCTGAGATTCATATCGCCACAACGGACGTGTCTGGCGAACCCGAGTCGTACTTCGGTTGGCAATAGTGTTAGCCACACGGAGAGCTTTTGCACTCCATATCGCTCAACTTATAGTGCGCTAGAGCTAGTCAGGCTCGTCAAGTAAACCGAAATGTATTGTGTGTTCACCATGTTTGGTCGCTACTGCTTGAACCTAGGGTACCAAACTTACCAGTGGCAATCCCGTTTAACCATGGTACCTCGATCCACTAAGTCGCATGAGCCGGGCATAGTGGTATGGGACACCGTGGTCGAGCTGTCGGCCTACGTTGGGGCCATGTGCCTCCCCATAGTGACCATTGCGCAACCAAAACTCGTGAGCCGAATACGGTGGTATGGGATACTGTATTCGAGAAGTCGGTACTTACGGTGAGAGCCGAGTACGGTGAGACCTGTGCTCGTGCTGACGGGCGACGAGTCCTCCGTAGTATCATCGAGTGTACTCCAAGTGTCTGTGATTGGCGACGAGTCTTTCACAGCAACTAGAGTATGAGTTGAACCGAGTACGGTGAGACCTGTACTCGAGCTGACGGCTAGTGATTGACCCGAGTACGGTGAGACCTGTACTCAAGCTGACGGCCAGCAATTGAGCCGCATACGGTGAGATCTGTATCCGCACTGACGGGTGACGAGCCCTTTGCGATGCCTTCACTATGTTTCTCAAACCATAATATCGTATGAGATTAACTAGGATTGACGACCCTAGAATGGATCATGTTTGGGAATAATACAAGGGAGGTACCTTAGTTTCCCAATCTTCGTGGTTGAAATGGACTAATAAAAACTTGGTAATCATGAGCATCATCGCACCGCATGTGCTTTGTAGATGTGGCGATGAGGGAGTAAGCATTCGCGAACGTAAGATGATGTCGCTTGAGGGTGGTTTGGCAAGGGCATACAAAGACATCATGTCATATCATTTTTGCACTTAACAAGAATAGGTAGAAATGTTTGATTTGTACTGCTTTATCATTACTGCTTGATTGATTTGATAACATGTTAACCTATGCTTTATTGTTCCACTGAGTTAGCTACTCACTCCCACGTTACGGGATGGTGTTTGCAACACCCACCAGACTCTGTCACAGGTGTAGATGGCGCCTTGGTTCGGAGAGCCGGAGCCCGACTTTGATGAGGATCAGGAGGAGTTCTCCTTTATGCAGTATTCTGATGGCTTTGCTTAGGCCAGCTGCATCGCGGGATTCTCAGGGCCTCTCTTGAGGATTGTATTTTTATTTTTTGACTTAGAAACAATACATGTATATTGGTACTCAGTTAGTACTCATACTCTTGAGTTCAAAAAATTTTGTTACTTTACATACTTTGAATATAAAATTTCAGTCTTCCGCTTGCCTTTATACAATTGAACTGGAGTATGATTTACTGTTTTGGTATAATCTCATTCATGTTTGTTGCTCTAACTCAGACAACATTTAACCATCATTGTGTATGTTGCATAAGTGATGCGTTGGAACTCGGGAGTTGAGTTCATACTCGACCCCCGAATTTCAGGGCGTTACACCTTGGTGCAGGGAGACATGTCTGTGGCACAGTAAGAGGCTTATTTTGTGGCGCTATCATTCGCACCATATTTGGTTGATGATGAGGAACGGAAGGCTCTTCGTTTCAAGAACTGCTTACGTTATGGTCTCCGAGGCCATGTTGTTGGACATGAGCTCCTGACTTTCGAAAATGTAGTATGGAGGGCCTAGATTTATGAGGACGAGTGGGTTAGTTCGCAGAGGGATTGCGACCAAAGAAGAGACCCAAAGAGGCAGGCCCCTTCGGTAACTTCCAGCAGTAGCAACATCGACGGCGGCAGAGGCATAGAAATCACTCATCCATGCGAGCATCGGTAGCATCCCTAGTACCACCTCTTAGGCAGTTCACCGGTGTCTATTATGGGTGCGGCAAGATGAGACACCGTTGGCGGGAGTGTCCCTACCTTCAGCACTAGTAGTAGTGACAACAACTCCTACCATTGGGACCCCAGCAGCAGCCATGATAGCGACAGCTATAGAGAAGACACACACCTCCCCAACAGGCACAGGGCAGACTTTATGCAGCCCAGCAGGACCCTTAGTCGTTAGAAGGAGTTGCCGATGATTCATGTGACCAGTTCTTAGGATCGTCTTCTTAGAATAATCGTTATAAAATTCTGAGGCTGCAAGGTATCCTACTTTCAATTGTTTCTAATCCAGGATCGGAAGTTCAGTAGGGGCCACCATAATGTTAATGAGGCATCTTGGGAGCGCGAGGCCGAGATTCGAGAATGCTATCCCCATCTCTTTGATGATTGATTATATGTTGTACCTTGTATGCTGTCTCCGATTTTATATGATGATGCTTTGTTTCCTCTTCTATTATGAGTTATGTTTACTTGCAATGATAGTGTAATTTCGAGGATGAAATTTTTATTTGGAGGGGATAGTTATAAGGCCCATATCATAGTCCATACCATTCCTTAGGATTTCACAGTCCTGCCGGTCGAATTCTGGAAACCCTTGACCTGTATCCGACGTTTGTGCACGATCCGAAGCCGAGTCCTGCATACCGAAGTCGGCTCGACTCGAAACTTGTACCCTAGTGACGGCGCCATTGCTGTGGTTCCAACGTTGCGACTCGTGCACCGATTCAATACTCAGACAGGAGATGTAGGACCACATTCATTTCGAAGAAATGCCACGCGTTACGAATTATGAGAGAATCTCTACAACATGTCCCATCAATCAAGTACACCACCCATAACTTAATGCCACCTCACCCTATCCCAAGTACAAACATCCATTCCTTCTTTTCCATAGGTTAACTCTCTCTCTCCATAACCATCCCTCTTTTACCAAAATTTTCAACAAACCCATACTTCCCATCCCCATTTCTTACAACACCCACTCCATCCACCTCTTTTCATCCATCACTCCTCTCTCCCTCTCATTCTCTAACAATCTCCGAAGCTCTCAAAGAGAGCACCCAACGTCCAAGCCTCCCAAGTCAAGTGTGGTCCACTTTCCTACCCTCTCATCTCCCATCTTAACCCTCTAATCTTCATCAACCTCCATCAAGATCGAAGCCAAGGAGCCTAGGAGTCCAAGGAGCTAAGGAGAAGGTCAATAGGTGGGTGATCCACCATTGATTTCAATTTTAGGCCTACTTGATGTGGGACCCATTGATGCATGTATTGTATTGGGGAGGGCCTAATAGTGGTGGGGTCCCTCCCCTTCACGTATTCCTCTCTCTCTCTCTCTCTCTCTCTCTCACTCTTCCCATTACGATGGTGTGTATCCCACCAATATGTGTTATATCTATTCCGTCCATCAGCATCAGACGGTGTGGCCCACCCTATTGCGGGTGATGATCCACACCAATACCTCCCTTTTTTTTATATATTTTATATAATATATATGATATATATAATGTAACATATATATTATAATAAATATCTGGTGGGCCACCACGTGGTCCCACCTTGATAACATGAATTAAACATCCAGACCATCCAGCGTCCCTGCTGCTGGACACTGGGGCTGGATAGAATGTGATATCATATAATATTATATATTAAATTAATATTATATTAATATATATATATATACACACACATATACATGATATGGTGAGCTACTCCCATGTGGGACCCACGATGGAGTGGATTTCATCCACATGATGTGTGCACTCTATCCAGTTGTCCATCTGGACACTGGACGTTGCAACCCTGTTTATATATATATATATATACATAATAATAATAATAATTTAATAAATAAATAATATATATATAGGTAATATAAGTATAGATTACATTGCTGTGGACCCCACGTGGAAATCATCTAAGTTGAAGTGGATTGCTGGACGTCCATACACTAGCTATATAGCTGATGTATTGATGTCAGCAAGTAGGTGGAGCCCACCCCACACCTGGACGTTTGTATTCCACACCGTCCACACCACAGGACGGTGAGACCCCACACGTATGCTGCTGCAAGTGCAGCACCAGCTGCATGCCCCACGGTGATGTATTTATTGTATCCACACTATCTATCTATTCCCCTGCGAGGGGCCCGCTAATGTATGTGTTATGTCCAAACCGTCCATTCATATTGCAAGCTCGTCTCAGGGTTTGAGACTAAAATAAAACAGATACAGTTATCTGGTGGACCACACTATAGTAACAATGGATTTGAACGTCTACCATTGAAACCCTTCTGGGATTATAGAAGTTTTGAATCAATATAATATTTATTTTTCCCTCCCTGTTCAAGTCCTTGTGACCTTATGAACAAATTGGATGGAAAATAAATACTATGGTGAGGCCCACTGGAATTTAACAGTGGAAAATAAAATATGATCTCTGACAATGGATGAAGGGTATAGTTGGAACGGCCCATTGGTGTGGCCCATTAATGTATTAGGGGCCCACTTGATGAGGCCGATTTGATCAATTTGGGCCCACTTGATGAGGCCCGATTTGATGTATTTGGGGGCCCATTTGATTCGGCCCATTGATTCAGCCCATTTGAATCAGCCCATTTGACTCATTGATTCGCCCAATTGATTTAGCCCATTCAATTCAGTCCATTTGAATCGGCTCATTGATTCGACCCATTTGATTCGGCACATTTGAATCGGCTCATTTGATTCGGCCCATTTGACTCATTGATTCGACACATTCGATTCAGTCTATTTGAATCAGTCCATTTGAATCGGCTCATTGATTCGGCCCATTTGATTCGGTCCATTTGAATCGGTTCATTTGAATCGACCCATTTGAATCGGCCCATTGATTCGACCTATTTGAATTAGCTCATTTGATTAGGCCCGTTTGATTCGGCCCATTAATTTAGCCCATTTGAATCGGTCCATTGATTCGGCCCATTCGATTTAGTCCATTTGAATCGGCTCATTGATTCGACCCATTTGATTCTGCCCATTTGAATTGGCTCATTTGATTCAGCCCATTTGATTCGGCCCATTGATTTGGCCCATTTAAATTGCCCCATTTGACTCATTGATTCAACCCATTGATTGGGCCCATTCAATTCGGTCCATTTGAATTGGCTCATTGATTCATTCCATTCGATTCGGTCCATTTGAATCGGCCCACTTGACTGTCCCATTTGATTCGACCCATTTGATACGACCCGATGTTATATATATATTGGCCCATGAGTAAGGCCCAATGTGATGCGTATATACCCCATAAGTGAGGCCCATGATGATATGTATTAGACCCTTGCATGAGACCGTGGACCCATTATACGATCGACCCTATGGGCATCATTCCTTGGGAGCAATGTTGGTTAAAGGTCCGCATTGATGGATAATGATGGTTAAATGTCCACATTATTACCTTCCCTTAGGCCCTTTGTTAGGCCGATTCTGATTACCGAGGCCGATTCCGATTGTCGAGGCCAATTTCGATTATTGAGACCGACTCCAATCATCAAGGCCGATTCTTATTGTAAAGGCCGATTCGAATTGTCAAGGACGATTCCAACTGTCGATGCTGACTATCGAGGCCGATTTTAATTACCGAGGACAATTGACAAGACCCATTGTGATGTATATGTGGCTCGCATTTGAGGCCCATTGGTGATGTGTATTCAGCCAGTGTTGAAGGCCCATTATGATGTATATTAGGCCTATATGACGAGGCCCATTCGATGCATTTGAGGGTCAAGTGATGGAATCCATTGTAATGTATATTAGGCTTATATGATGAGGCTCATTATGATGCATTTGAGGTCCAGGTGATGGAGTCCATCATGATGTATATTAGGCCCTTTGTGAGGCCATGGGTCCACCATACATTAAGCTCTATGTGGGCCGCTCCTTGGGGGCAATGTTGGTTAAATGTCCACATTGTCGAGGCCGACTATCGATACCGATTATCGAGGCCAGTTATTGGTACCGATTATGAGTATGTGACAGCATAGCTCATGATACATGCATATACGCATCATCTACATGTTTATTATGAGTTGTGATTGACCATTGCATATGTCATTGGGCAGGTTGTTATGAGACTCCCTGATAGGCGGAGGTTATCTCACATGAGCGCACAGTATGTGTAGGGTTGATGCATGACTGGATTGTATGACTCATTGCATTGTGTTGTAATTACTGTACGCCCTAGCGACATCAGGGCCATAGCCTCCATAGGCATATCGTGGATGACCAGATGGGACATCAAAAATATGATAGTAGCATCGGACTACCATATATGGCCCTAGGTGAAAATCTCTAAACTCTTTTGGTACCAGAGGACACCCCAATGTCTAGACCGAGTGGATATATATGAGCGCATGAAGGCAGTATACCAGTAGGTCGTATCTCCCACTATGTCGTGGTTGGTTGGGAGGGGGTGTGGCCTTACCCGCCTGAGGGAGTAGGCAATGCTAGGCTGAGTCTGACTAGCTCGTAAATGGGTCCGCTATTGACGAGTCGGGCCAATATTGGTAGGTGGATAGTGAGGTCTCTTTCACTTACCCAGTTGTACGCTTGATGGGGCGGCAAGTTGGTGTAGAGTGTACTAGACCACGGTGATGATCCCATATATATATATAGTACCAATTTGTGGAGTAGGAGTTGCATACTTAGCATTATATTCATTCATTCACTATTCACTCGAGCTAGTGGTGCGCAACTAATTGTTATGTGTACTTTCGTAATGGCAGGATTTTGGTTGGGGCACGCCACTAACCTGAGATCAGGAGTTTACCACATTGAGTCTATCTATCCAAATTTAGGTATGGGACTGGTTTGGATAGAAGTCCTTTATGATAAGCCCCATAGCTTGCGATACCACGTACTATCATCCCGACTTCACACTGCAGCTTGGTCAATTCATTCGCACCGCATATTGCATATTGCACTACATCCTCGACATATGGCATTTTAGGTTGCTATATTTCAGTAATTATATAACCTAGATGAGATTGATGGTATTTGTAGCTCTTCCGAATTGTATATTGTATTACATCCTCGATATCTGATATTTGGTTCATTATGTTTCCGATTACATAGCCGATTTACATGACTTTCTTAGTATATGACATTGGCTTACTACCTCTTTTCATCGCATATCTTGGATGAGGTTGATGGTATTTTATGGACTTGTCAGTATTTCTGCTTATTTTGATATTATATGGTTTGTGGAATTACCAGTGTTTCCGTTTACTCTGATATTACATTCTGAGCATGCATATACTGCTCACACACTTTCACCACGCTCTAAGCTTTCTATAAGCTTATGCACGATAGATGCGTGCAGGTGACGATAGGTTGGAGCTGAGCTGGAGTAGGAGCGTGCGGCCGAGTGTTGTGAAGATTTCTGGGTTTGAGGTGTAACAAGGCTCATGGGTTGCGACCCATTATGATGTACTGAGGCCCATGGGTCATGACCCATTGAGATGAATTTTCGGCCCATATGATGTAGCTCATTATGATATAATTCCAGCCCATTTGGTAAGGCCCATTGAGATGTATTTCCAACCCATATGGCGTGGCGTTAGGCTCATTGCGATGTGCATCAAGCCCAAGGGTTGTGGCCCGTACGATGTATCTGAGACCCATGTGTAGGGCTCACCTGTTGTGTATATAGCCCTTGTATGAGGCCCATTGTAATGTATATTAGGCCTTTGTGTGAGGCCATGGGCTCATTTTATGTTTGGCTCTATGTGAGCCACTACTTGGGAGTGATATTGGTTGAATGTCCACATTGATGGGCAATGATGGTTGGATGTCCACATTGTGACCTTCCCTTAAGCCTTGTTAGGCCCATTCTCACAGATTCCGAATGTTAAGGCTGATTATCGAGGTAGATTCTGATTGACGAGGCCGATTATCGAGGCCGAGGCCGATTCCGATCGTCGAGGCCGATTTCGATTGTCGAGGCCGATTATTGAGGCCGATTTCCATTCCGATCATCATGGCCGATTATCAAGGCCGATTTCAATTGTCGAGGGCGATTCCGATTGTTGAGGCTGATTTCGATTGTTGATACCGATTCCGATTGTCTAGGCCGATTGTTGAGGCTGATTCTGACTCCGATTCCGATCGTTGAGGCCAATTTCTATTGTCAAGGTCGATTGTTGAGGCCGATTTTGATTATTAAGGTCAATTGTTGAGGCCGATTTTGATTCCGATCATCGAGGCCAATTGTCGAGGCGATTTCGATTGTCGAGGCTGATTATTGAGGCCATTTTCGATTGTTGAGGCCGATTTCTATTCTGATCGTTGAGTCCGATTGTCGAGGTTGATTTCGATTGTCGAGACCGATTCCGATTGTCGAGGCGTATTTCAATTGTTGAGGCCGATTGTATAGGCGGATTATCGAGGCTAATTTCGATTGTCGAGGCCGATTACGATTGCCGAGGCTGATTGTCGAGACCCATATGATGTATATGCGGCCTGTAGTTGAGGCCCATTGTGATGTGTCTTCGGCCTATGTTTGAGGCCCAATGTGATGTATATGCGGCCTGTAGTTGAGGCCCATTGTGATTATATTCGGCCTGTGTTTAAGGCCTAATGTGATGTATATGCGGCTTGTGTTTGAAGCCCAATGTGATGTATATGCAGCCCGTAATTGAGGCCCATCGTGATGTGTATTCAACCCGTGTTTAAGGCCTAATGTGATGAATATGAGGTCTATGTGATGAGGCTCATTATGATATATTTGAGGGCCAGGCGATGGAGCCCATTGTGATGTATATTAGACCCATGTGAGATGCCCATCGTGATGTGTATTAAGCTCTTGAGTGAGGCCCATGGTGTTGTATATTAGGCCTTTATGTGAAGTCATGGGTCCACTTTATGCTAAGCTCTATGTGGGCCACTCCTTGGGGGGGGGGGGGGGCAATGTTGGTTAAATGTCCACATTGTTGAGGCCGATTATCGATGCCGATTATTAAGGGCGATTGTTGGTGCCCATTATTGATACCGATTATGAGTATGTGATAGCATAACATCATGATACATGCCCATACGCATGTATGTTCGTTATGAGATGTGATTGACCATTGCATATGTCATTGGGCAGGTGGTTATGAGACTTCCTAATAGGTGAAGATTATCTCACATGAGCGCACGGTATGCATAGGATTGATGCATGATTGGATTGTATGACTCATGCATCTTGCATTATGTATTGTGATTACTATACACCTTAGCGACATCAGGGTCGTAGCCTCCACAGGCATATCGTGGATGGCCAGATGAGACACCAAAAATCTGTTCTAGCATCAGGCCACCATAGATGGCCCTGGGTGAAATTCCCTAAACCCTCTTGGTACCAGAGGATGCCCCAACATCGAGACCGAGTGGATACATGAGCGCCCGAGTATCGAATACCAGGAGGCAGCGTCTCTCACTGTATCGTGGTCGGTTGGGAGGGGGTGTGGCCTTACCCGTCTGATGGTAAGGGGCATAGCTAGGCTGAGTTTGACTAATTTGTGAATGGGTTTGCTATTGACGTGCCGGGTAGATATTGGCTGACTACTGGCCAGGAGGATAGTGAGGTCTCTTCCACTTGCATGGTCGCGGGTCAATGGGCGGCGATGCATGTATAGTGTACTAGACCCCGGTGATGATCCTAGAGATGTACAGTACTGATATGTGGACTTATTAAGCAGGCGTTGCATACTCATTCATTCATTCATTCACTATCCACTTGGGCTGGTGGTGCGCAACTATCTGTTATGTGTGCCTTCACAATAGCTAGGATTTCGGTTGGGGCGCGTGACTAACTTGAGATCAGGAGTTTACCACATTGAAGTCCCTAGTGGTGGACCCCATAGCCTACGATATTATGTACTATCATCCCGACTTCACACTCTGGCTTGGTCATTTCATTCGCCTCGCATATTGCATTACATCCGTAGGCATATGACATCTTGGGTTGTTATGTTTCTGCACTTATATGGCCTAGACGGACTTAGTAGAATTTGTGCATTACATAGCTGACTACATTTCTCCCTCAGTATATGATATTGGCTTATTATATTTTTGCATCGCATAGACTAGATAAGGTTGATGATATTTATAGACTTACAAGCATGTTTCTGTATTACTCCGATATTATACGATTTGTGGATTGCCAGTATTTCCGCTTACTCTGATATCTATATGCTTGGCACGTGTGTCGCACACACTTACACCACCCTATAAGCTTTCTATAAGCTTATGCATGATAGATGCATTCAAGTGACGTTAGGTTGCAGCAGCATTGAGCTTGGAGCATGCAGCGGTCATTTGGAGCTTTGATTTTGTCATATGTATTTCCTTTTCAGCACTGTATTCAAATGATTATATTAGTGGATATGTGATGATGATGTTGCCTTTGTGATTTGGGTAAACTTGTGGTTATGCTTATTACGAGTTAAATATACATTGGAAAATCCTCATTGTAGGATCTCAGGATCAAAATCTGGCATATGAGCGCTGGGAGTCGAGAATGGGGTACTACGGAGGCTGTCGGGCTCCAGATTAGGTGATCGGGAATTTTATGAGCCCAGTTTCTGAGTTTGGGACTTGGCAATTAGGGTGCTACTAGTGATGGTAGTGGAATTTAATTTAGAATTGGAGCAACTTGACGTGAAGATGACATTCCTTCATGGGAACTTAGAGGAAGTCATTTACATGACTCAGCCTGAAGGATTCGAGGAGCTTAGTAAGGAAGCCACATGTGTAGGCTGAAGAAGTCATTATATGAAATTAAATAGTCTCCAAGGCAGTGGTACAAGCAATTTAATTCCTACATAGTGTAAATTGGGTATAACATGTGTGAGTACGATTGTTGTATATACTACAGTGTACTTAAGGATGGGTCCTACATTCTACTTATACTTTATGCAGATGATATACTGATTGTTGTAAAGGACAAGATGGAGATATTATTGCTTAAGTCTCTGTTAAGCAAATACTTTGATATGATGGATCCGGATGTTGCGAAGAAGATCCTTGGCATAAAGATAAGTAAAGACATAAAGTCTGGGAAGCTGTAGCTTTCTTAAAAGAGTTATGTGTAGAAGTTGCTAGAGAGGTTCCATATGAAAGGTGTTAAGCCAGTTGGCACACCTCTAGGATGTCATTTTAGGTTGTCGGCCAGATCGTGTCCAAGTATAAAAGAGGATATTTCAGAAATGTCAGAGGTGTCATACAAGAGTGTAGTGGGGAGTTTGATGTATGCGATAGTTTGCATGACACCAGATATCTCATAAGTAGCATGTATATGGCATGTATATGGCAAATCCAAGAAAAGAGCATTAAAATGTTGTTAAGTGGATTCTCAGGTACCTCAGGGGCACAATCGACACTGGGATAATGTTCAAGTGATACAAAGCATCAGGTGAAGTTGTAGGCTACGTGGATTCAGATGATGTAGGCGATATGGACAACAAGAGGTCCACTAAGGAATATGTTTTCAAATTAACAGGTGGACAGTAACATTGGAGATCTATACTACAATCTACAATATCGTTGTCTACAACCAAGGTGGAATATATGTCTATAAAAGATGCGTCAAATGAGGCATTGTGGTTGAAAGGTCTGATAAGAAAAATTAGGTTGAAGCAAGAAGCGATTTAGTTGCACTGCGATAGTCATTGTGCTATCCATCTAACGGTGAATCAAGCATTTCACACACGAACCAAGCACATCGATGTGATGTTCCACAAGATACGAGGGCTCATTACTTTAAGAGAGATTCTCTTTCAAAAGATTCACACAGACGAGAATGTTGTGGACATGTTGAAAAATCTGGTGACTGTAAAGAAGTTTAAGCATTACTTAGGCTTGATCAATCTCACTAGCCATTGATGAGATTGGGCACCCTTGCAAAAGGGTGTGAATGGAACTGCGTTCCAGGTGGAGAATGTATAGAGCGGTCTACACTCAACGTGAAGGTTGAATGGAAGTTCCTCAAGGTGACTTAGGAGAATGCAAGTGAAGGTAGAGATTATTGTATAGGGTGCATTGGATTATGTCAATCTATTGTGCAGAGATTACAATTTTCGGTTCTATCGAGGTTTTCTTCAGTCTAACTGAAAATTGAGTAAATTCTGTAAGGCCCGTATCCTAGTCCGTACCGTTCCTTAGACTTCTGCAATCCTCCCTGTCGAATTCCGGCAACCTGTGACTTGTAGTCAGCATTTGCACGCATCCCTGAGTCGTGTCCTGTATATCTGAGTCGACTCGACCCGAGACTTGTACCCTTGTGACCGTACTATCGCCGTGGTTCCAACGCTGCATCTTACGCACTTATGCGATACCTAGGCCAGGAGTTGTGGGCTCATGTTTATTTCGAGGAAAACGCCATGTGTTACAAATCCAGAGAGGATCTCTACCCAAACATCACATCAATCAAGTCAAGTACAACCCATCCCTCTCCTACCAACAAAGCATGGCACCCCTCTCTCTCCCATTCCCAAAGTCAACCAAGACCATACCCTCTTTACAACACACATTCCTCCCATCCCATCTCCCTTACAAATCCTATTCTCTCTCTCATTCTCTACCCATTCCAAGAGAGAGGACCGTCCAAACTCTAAGGAGAGCAAGGAGAACCTAGTGTGGCCCACTTCCTACCCCTCTTATATCTCATCCTAACCCTTCAATTTCCATCATCTTCCATCAAAGTTGAAGCCAAGGAGCTAAGGAAGCCAAGGGACTAAGAAGGAGTGCAATCGGTGGGTGTTTATAGCATTAGTCTCAATTTTTTTATTTAGGACCCACATGATTTGGGACCCATCTTGATACATGTAATACTTTGGTGAGGATCTCATAGTGGCGGAGCTCCTCCCTCACACCTCTCTCTCTCTCTCTCTCTCTCTCTCTCTCTATCTCCCTTGATATGCAGGCCACCTGATGTATGTATTGTATCCTTGTTGTCCATCCAGTGGGACCACCAACAAGCCCACCTTGCTGTCAGCAAGTGGACTACCCATGCTGCCGTTATAGGCCTGATATGTCTAATAGATAACACTAATATCAACTGGATTTTAGGTAGGGTGGCCCACATGCGTGGACCCCACGTTGATTTACGTTTGTATCTACACCGTCCATCTTCAGATCTCTCTGATCGTGAGGCCTGGATAGAATTGACTAGGTAGAAATTTGCCCAATAGTAGGACCCTTGAATTGTTAATGTCTTATCCATTCCACCCATCCGGGCCCACCTAGACGGGTCCCACCCTCTGGTGGATTGTCTGCAGGTGGGGCCCACAAGATATTTATGTGTATCGCATCTTCGCCGTCCATCTGCAACGGTGCAGATCAAAACCACCATGATGTACGTATCATGTCCAGGCCATTCATCCAGGGCCTGGACGTTGACAGATTCAATAATAATAATAATAATAATAATAATATATAATATTATATGGTGGGCCAACGTGGGACCCACCTCTGTGGGAGCTGATTGGTTGGGTACCTTACATCAGCTATATAGCTGTTGTATCACGTCAGCAAGTTTTATGGGCCACCATGATGTACATGTTTCTCCAAGCTGTCCATCTGTTTGGATGTGGGGCCCACCCCACATGTGTGACACATGTGGGCAGGTGGGACCCACCTTGACGTATATGTTTTATATCTACATCGTCCATCTGGATGGGTGGTGTGGGATGCACTATGATGCATGGACCTTGTCCTCGCCATATAGATTGCTGGACGGTGGGAATCCACCCTTATGTTTGTGTTTCTCCACACCGTCCATCTATTTTGGGCTGGATGTGGGCCCACCATGCTATACGTGTGACATACATACCATCCATCTTAGGACGTGGCCCACCATGATGTATGTGTGGCGCCCACACCGTCCAGGTCTCTAGATAGTGGGGCCAACGTTGATGTATGTGTTGTATACCTACACCATCTGGCCATGAGCAATGGACCCACCTGCTGTGTGAACGTAGGGTCCACCTGTTGTGTAATCGCAGGACCCACCATGTTGTACGTGTTTCATCCTCGCCGTTTGAGTCAGACAGCCCACCATTAATTTATGTGTCGTATATCTATGTTGTCCATCTGATGGGACCCATCTGACATATGCAGGGCCACCTTGATGTATTTATTTCCCATCTATTTTGGTTGGGCCCACTTGTTGCTCGTATATGAGGCCCATGCAATGCGGCCCACTTAATGTAATGCGGTCCAATAGGGTTATGACTCTATTTGGGTGATCATGGACCAGTTAACGAAATCGACTCACTTCTTCTTGATTAAAGTCTCGAACTCTGTAGATGAGTTGGCCAGGCTAAACATCAAGGAGATAGTATGTCTGCATGGAGTTCCCTTGGAGATCGTGTCGAACCAAGACACGCGATTCACATCTATCTTCTGGACTTGCATCCAGGAGGCGATGGGTGTGAAGTTGAAGTTTAGTACCACGTTCCACCCACAGACTGATGGGCAGATAGAGCAGGTGAATCAGATTTTGGAGGATATACTGCGGGCATGTATTTTGGACTTCAAGGATAGTTGGGATAACTGTCTCCCGTATGTAGAATTTACCTACGATAACAGTTTTCAGGTGAGTATTGGCATGGCTCCTTATAAGGCCTTGTATGGGGGCCCTTGCCGAGCACTACATTACTGGGCAGAGGTTGGCGAATGCAGTTTGATTGGCCGAGAGTTAGTACAGGTGACCTCAGAGAAGATCGACATTATCAGGCGTCGACTTCTTACAGCGCAGAGCAGACAGAAGAGCTACGTTGATATGAGGCGGCGACCGCTAAAGTTCGAAGTTGGGGACCATGTATTCCTCCGAGTTTCTCCCATGAAGGGAGTCTTGCGTTTTGGCAAGAAAGGGAAGCTTATGCGGTGGTCATTGGCCCATTTCAGATACTTGATAGAGTGAGTGTGGTGGCATATCCTCTCACTTTACCCATACCACTTGCTGGTGTACACAACATATTTCATGTATCTATGCTGAAGAAATACATTCCTGACCCTTCCCACATTATCAAGTGGGAGCAGGTACAATTGAACGAGGACACTACATATGTACTGCGTCCGACGCGTATTCTAGATAGGAAGGAGCAGGTGTTGCATAGCAAGGTCATCCCACTTGTGAAGGTATTGTTGACGCATCACACTGAGGAAGAGGCTACTTGAGAGACAAAGGCCAAGGTCAGAAAGAACTACCCTTAGATTCTCGAGGAGTACGAAAATGTACTAATTTCGAGGATGAAATTTTCCTTTAAACGGGGTAGATTGTAACGTCTCGGGAAATTCCGTATAAAGACCCGAGTACCACCTCAGGCAGAAATCACTCAGGATCAAATCCTTTAGAAATTAGACAAAATTAACTAAGTGTTAAACTAGATTAGTTACGAAATCCACTTGAATCACTTTAAATACGATCTACAAGACCTAAAATTTATAGAATCAGTGACGCTAGGTTACCCTGAAATCTAGGATCAATCTCATTACCCAGTTGCTCTCGGGAGCACATTGAAACTCCGTTTCTGAGCTAAATTGCACGTCGAAAGTCCGATGATCACGAGACTAAACACTTAGGACCACCTTGCTAGGCTTGACAACCATCTTGGAAATCAAATCCAGATAGTGTCCCGGGGCTATTCGCTTAAGCTCGGAGTGAAGTGTGTGAGAAACGGGGATATTTTATAAATAAAAATATAAATTTAAGTAATCTGAGACTTGTCGCTTGCGGGCCGAATATAAGGATTCAGACCGTCAGAATCTGACCCAAATACATCATCGGATTAAGGGAAATTTCATACACAGGTCAGTGTACTTGTGGCCCTGATCACTGATCGTGGACCATTGAATTGATACTGGTCTGCCTCGGGCGATCTGTAAATCCGATCGGATTGAAAACTTAACTCGACCTAGATCCATAGTCAGAGAGCTTAAGTTCGACCTTTGGCTCAAGGGGGGGCTCTGGAAGTGCTCCGTTGAGCTGAAACAGAAGCTCTTTTGACATAACCTAAGTATACCTTGGCCCTGGGGTCATTCCCATCAATTTTAGGCCTATATAAGGACCTTAAACCCTCTCCCATTCACTTCATACGAATTTGAGAAAACCTCGGAGAGAGGAGAGTAAAGAGAGGGAAAGTGTGAGACAAGTGGGAGAAGATTCCTTGTACTCTATCCTGCCGTTCTATGCGCTTAACCATCCCTATCTAATCGCTATTCCGGTGATTCTGACTTCGTTCTTAGGTAAGAAAACCTAACCCTAATCTGTTCTAGGGCTTCAATTGTTACAAGTGGAGAGATAGCTGACTTAACTCATGCTATAGGTTGATGTATCATCGTTGACGAAGCCTTAGAGTTTCTAGCGAATTCGTTACGCTTATATGGCGTAAGGTGCGGACTATAGACATATAGGTTATAGTTCAATGTCGGTTAATGATTTATTCTTGATGTGGGTGCTATTTCACATCCAAAATGCGTCGTCTGTTTCATGTTACAGTTATATATGAACTATGTGGCATATAGTGCATTCTATGTACATGTTGAGATATTTGGATACGTATGGAATTTGAAATTGTGCTTAACATGATTATCTGTCATGAATATATGCTTGTTACATATGCGACAACTCCTTAGCGAAAGAACTTGCCCTAAATCACATTACAGCAAAAATACGATATTTGTGATACAGTGTGTAGTCCAAGTGTTTGTGGGAATGTGTAAATGAATATGGAACCCGGATTCATGCATGCCATGATTATCCGTCATGGGTATATGCGGGTGGTATGCGGGGCAACTCCCTAGTGAAAGAATTTGACCTAATATATGTGTAAACAACATACATCATATATGACGATGTATATAGTCTAAGTGTTTGTAGAAATGTCTGAGTGTGCTAAGTATTACTAAAGAGTGCTTTGGATGGGGGTTGAGATTTGAATCTTGGCTACCTGAATTATGTGTATGATTTCCTACATGTACGTTACATCATGATGTTGTTTTATTCATGGAATGAATGCGTGTGCAATCATGTCTGTGTTACATTTCACAGCATGCTCATATTATTGTATGAAGTGAATTCGTTGTTCTTTATTGCTTTGACTGTCTCATATGATTACTGGATGAAATTGAATGAAGTTGGGACTAGGATATAGTCCAGGCAATCGGTAATCGGCCCTGAGTTCGTGGTTGAGATTCATTCGCCACGTAAGACGTGTTTGACGAACCCGAGTCATACATTGGTCATCGGCAGTGGTTAGGCAACACGAAGTACTTACACACTTCATGTCAATCGATATGATGTGCGCTCATAATAGTCGAGCTCGTCCAGTAACCCGATTTGCCCGATGTTTGTTCACCATGTATGGATGCTACTGCTTGAACCTAAGGTACCAAATTCACTAGTGAAATCCCGTTTAACCTTGGTACCTCGATCCGCTAAGACTTATGAGCCGGACATGGTGGTATGGGACAACGTGATTGAGTTGTCAGCTTACGCTGGGGCGACGAGCTTCCCCGTAGTGACCAGTGAGCAACATCGCCTCATGAGATGAATACGATGGTACGGGACACTGTATTCGAGCTATCGGCCTACACTATTTAGTGACGAGCCCTTTGTAGTGACCTCGAGCATACTCTGAACCTGCGTGGAGGCGACGAGTCTTTCCATAGTAATCAGAGTATACACTAGGCCTGTACAAATTTGGCGACGAACCCATTGAAGTGACCTGGAACAGCAACATCGTATCAGATTTACTAGGACTGACGACACTAGAATGGATCATTGTTTGGGAAATGATATAAGGGAGGTACCTTAGTTTCCCAATCATGCTGTATGAAATGGACTAATAAGAACTCGGTAATCATGTTCATAACATCGCACTGCATGTGCCCCGGGTTGAAGAGCAAAGAGGGATGAAAGCATGCCGTGACCGTAAGATGGTGTCCCATGAGGCAGTGTAGGTGAGGGCATGCATCATTGTTCATATCATTCTTACATTAACAAGAGTATTTAGGATTGTTTGATTGTACTGTTTTATCATTACTGCTTGACTGAATTGATAACATGTTAACCTTTGCTCTATGATTCCACTGAGTTGATCACTCACTCCCATGTTCTGGGATGGTATTCTGAACACTCACCAGACTCTGTCTTAGATGCAGATGATGATGCGACTCAGGAGGCGGAGCCTGACTATTATGATGATTAGGACGAGTTCTCTTATATCAGTTCTCTGGCGGCTTCACTTAGGCTATCCGGATTGACGGGGCTACAGGGATTATCATTGTAGTTGTATTGTTTTGACATTTTAATTTTTGAGACTACTACATGTATATGGTAACTCAGTGATGTATTCATACTCTGAAGACCGATCATGATCTTTTGACTTGTATACGTTTATTTATGTCTTTCAGTCTTCCGCTTGCATTTTATAACTTGATTTGGAGTATGAATTACTGTTTTGGTATAATTCCACTCATGATCGCTGCACTAGCACAGACAACATTTAATCATAAGCATATATGTTGCATAAGTGATGTTTTGGAACTCGGGTGTTGAGTTGCTACTCGACCCCCGATTTTCAGGGCGTTACCTTACGCATACAGTGGGCGGCAATCTGGTGTAGAGTGTACTAGACCCCGGTGATAATCCCAGAGATGTACAGTACTGATATGTGGACTTACTCAGCATTTGACTCATTAATTCATTCATGCACTATCCACTTGGGCTGGTGGTGCACAACTAATTTGTTATGTGTACCTTCACAATGGCCAGGATTTCAGTTGGGGCGCCCTAACAACCTGAGATTAGGAGTTTACCACATTGAGTTTGGCTATCCATATTTAGGCACGGGGTTGGTTTGAACAGAAGTCCCTTGTGATGGACCCCATAGCATGCGATACTACGTTCTATCATCCCGACTATACAGTCCAGCTTCATCATTCCTTTGCATCTCATATTGCATTGCACCTCAGTATATGACATTTGGGTTACTATGATTTTGCATTGCATGGCTTAGATATGTCATTGGCCTATTATATTTTTGCATCGCATAGCCTGGATAAGGCTGATGGTATTTATAGACTTGCCAGCACATTTCCACATTACTCTGATATTGCATTCTGAGCACGCTTACCTTGTACATGCACTTACACCATCCTCTAAGCTTTTTATAAGCTTATGCATGATAGATGCATGTAAGTGGCGTTAGGTTGCAGCAACGTTGAGCTTGGAGCATGCGACTATCTTCCGGAGCTTCGATTTTTTATATATGTATTTTCCTTTCAGTACTGTATTCAGCTATTTATATTAGTGTATATGTGATGATGATGTTGCCTTTGTGATTTGGGTAAACTTGTGGTTATGCTTATTATGAGATAAATGTACATTGGAAAATCCTCCTTATAGGATCCCAGGATCGAAATCTGGCGTATGGGCACTGGAAGCCGAGAATGGGGTACTACGAAAGCTGTCAGCATCAAATTCGGTGATCAAAAATTTTATGTGCCCAATTTTTTAGTTTGGGGCATGACAAATTCTCTGGTTGCTCGCTATGAACTTAGAAACAAGTGTAGGTTTCCTAGTTTCACCAATTGACGAAATTCACCGAAAATGATCGCTGAGATCAGGTTTATACACATCCGTGATCACTTAGGGTGATCTCGGGTCACTTTTAGACTGTCTGTTGACGAGTTTAGATGACAAGTAATCCATTCCACTTCAAATAACCTGAAAAATATGAATGTACAGTAGTTTGGACCCGAAATGACTCGAAACAGAGTCGAGGGCCAAAGGATGCAACATAGGGGGACCCTCAGTGGACCGAGGGGTATCATTGGCACCCTGGGAGGGGGGTGGCCACCACCCTACCCCGGCGGCACCGCGCTCAGTCCAGAGGACTGCGGCGGCGCCACGCCTATGCGGTGCACCGTGGCCCGGTCTATCCGGGACGACGGGGGCCGGCGTCGGGCCGACCTCCCAAATAGTATGGGGCCCACCAAACCATGTGGGGACCCCCATTTATTTCCCTTTTACCCCCCTCTTTCATTTACTACTCCTCCAAGCCTTTCTCTCTCTCAAAAATCCCAAATTTCTCTCTCAAATCTTCCCTTAATTCTTCCATTTTTCCATTTCCCTTCACATCACACACCCCTCCACCATTTTCAGCAAATCCCCTCTTCTATCCCATTCGTTTTCTACGATTTGAGTGCACAAATCCTATTTTTTGTGGTTCAACCTCTCACAACTCAACAATCTACCTTAATCTAACACTTTATTCCACTCCAATGGCCCTTTTCTAACTCGTGGCAGCCATCTTCTCCATTTTCACCTTTCTTTCTCTCATGGGAAAGAAGCGGGCTCCTATGGAGGAAGCCCGTCCTAGTCGCCTAACCCGTCTAAGGAGGAGGGCGAGCACCGAAGCTAGCACAAGCGCCGCCCATGAGCACGGGTCGAAGCGGGACCTCTATCCCCAAATCCTAATAAAGAGAGCGTTACCAATAGGCTTCGAATACAGTTGGTTTCATGACTACAGGGTGGTACTTGAAGCTCACGTAGATGAGAGGCTGTTTGGGCTACACTCGATTATGGACAGCTTGGTGGACGTTGAGTGGGGTCACATGTTCAAAGGTAAGTCTCCCGCATGTGAGAATACGGTTCGTGCTTTCTACGCCCATATCCAAGACCCATCGCTAGAACCTCTACAGTGTATTGTTTCCATCGCAAGGCGGGATTACACAATCAATGTGGACTTAGTGTCTCGGGTTATGGGAATTCCACGTGATGAAGTACACACCAATGAGAATTTTTTTTAAGTGTGAGAGAACAAGATCGCCGCACGCGATACCTCTGTGGCCGACTGACTCCTTGGACATGAGGCAATTGCCTCCATCAACGAGATTGACAGATGAGTTTCGTTTGCTTCACTACATTTTCATGTACAATGTGTATCCACGGTGGGGCAACCGCACTGGTTGGACATGGGGACAAGTTGTACCTACCCACATTTGCCCTACTCTAGATAATCCAAACTGTTCAATCTATCAAGACTGACGTCTCACTCCCGTTCGGCCTCTGGTATGTAAGATTGCTCGAGAGGTCAGCTATAGACTTAACATGTATGATATTGTGCCGATCCGGGTCATAAGCGATGCTACGCTTAACAACATGGGGATCGGCCTTCGACAACGCTAAGCCCAACTCGACGAGTATGGGGAGGAGTCTGATAGTGAGGGGGAGGAAAGTATTGATCTAGATGAAGAAAGCGAGGAAAGAAGTGGTGATGAGATAGATGAAGAACGGGAAGAAGAGGAGGAGGCTCAGGACACGATGAGATCTCTCCTCCTACCACCTAGGAGAGTGGTGGTGAACGGGCTACTATGGAAACCCGTTTGGCTTAACTTGAGGAGGGCCAAGCTACCTTGAGGCAGGAGATCCAGGAGGCTCGAGTCAAAGTAAGATAAAAGCTTGAGGAGAACGAGGCCTTCATGAAACGGAAATTCAGTAAAGTGTCCCGCACCTTGAGGGTCATCCTATGTTGCCTGCAGGATAAGGGCGTTCCTCCTCCTTCGCCAGACTCGGATGCCTAGTCATCCATGTCGTTGTCTTACAACTTGTTTTGGTTACTGTTTTAGGTTATGTTTGTTTTCACAGTGATGGGCCTAGTAGGGTAGTAGTTAGTAGAATGTTTTCAGTATTTGAAGCTTTGGTTGTATTAGCTCACATGCATCTTATGTCATGATTCATGTAACTCTGTATTCCATGTATTATGACAAATTTTGGTGAATGAAATGCATGCAATCCCTTGTACTATGAAGTGCGTAGAATGCTTAAAGGATTGTGTATTGTTAGGCTATATCTTACACAAATTGCACCCTATATCATATAGGGCATGCCACGGAAGGTCACGCAGAGCACGACACGCCTCACACTTACTGATTTGATGGACCAAGCACCTCCCTAGAGTGATGGTCGTACGAACCTTGGTTTAGGCCCTGTTCGCGAGACTATGCCTAAGTCTCAGCCATCTACTGGTCCTACAGTTGGGCCGCCACCTTACACACCGTCGGTTCGTGAGCATAACCATGCGTCTTCTTCGATGCAGCACGCGCCTCAGGCAGCCCCACCTACGGATATGTTAGATCAGTTATTGATGATGATGCACCAGTAGCATGTGCAGCACCAGCAGCAACAGGTGTAGCATCAGTAGCAGCAGCAGCAGCTTTTGGCCACTATTGCAGGGACCCTAGCTCACGGTGGGAGTGCGACTCCACCTTCACCATTCGTACACCCTGCTGAGACTTTAGGGCCTTCCGCTTAGGATGAGGGTGTGCCTCCCCTTGCACCTACTACATACCCTATGGGGAATCTGGGTACGAGTGGTCTCCTCGAGCTATTCCAGCGCTTGAGGCCTCCTACCTTTACGGGTTCTTACTGACCCAAGGAGGCTGAATATTGGCTTGACCGCATCTGCAAGATGTTGAGGATGCTACATTGTACAGAGCAGGAGTAGGTCGAGTTGGCCACCTTTATGTTTGAAAAGGAGGCTAGCTCGTGATGGGATAGTGTTCTGCGAATAGTTGTAATTGGTTATATATGGACTTGGGCAACTTTTAAGTTCCACTTCCATGAGAAGTACTATCCCTAGATGTACCGGCACGAGAAGGAGAATGAGTTCTTGCACCTCAGACAGGGAGGCATGACAGTGACAGAGTATGAGCACCGGTTTACAGAGTCGGGCAGATACGTCCCTACTATACTTGCTAACAAGCAGATGCAGATGTGGCATTTCTCCGAGGGCCTACGACCTGACATTCGGTCGATTGTGATAGTATACCCTCCTATGCTGAGCTAGTACACATGTCTATGCAGGCAGAGCAGGAAGGGGATCGATTAACATGTTCTCGTGGGACTATGGTTACTAGACCACGATCAGATATGCCAAGCAGGCCTTTCTTCGGAAAGAGGCCCCATACCGACTCTTCTCCCAGGATCGCGGTGCCATTAGTTCCGATGAGGCACCCGGGTGTGACATGCACTTACTGTGGGAGACCAAGTCATGCTGTGGAGAGTTGTTTTGCACGTATGAGAGACAGTGGGTTACTGCCACAGAGAATCGACTGCCCTCGCCCTCAAGCTCTATCGACTCCACCCCTACGGACAGCACCTGTACATCCATCCTTCAGGCCCCCTGCACCTCGATTTAGGCCGCCTCAGCGCCCTATGGTGCCTCAGCCCAACTGACCTTAACAGGCACGCGTTCATGCACTTTCGGCGGAAGAGCCAGAGGCAGCACCTTCAGCACTTATGGCCTTCGAGGTCACTGCACATGTCCAAGGTACTCCTGTCTTCTTATTAGTGGACACTGGGTCCACTATCTCCATCATTTCCTATGCAGTAGTTAAGCATCTAGCTTTACATACTACTCCCACGAAGGGAGTGAGACTCACTACTGCTACTGGGACTTTTTCGGATGTCACACGGACGTGTGAGGGTTGCTCAGTAGACTTGGGTAGCAGGACAGTATTCGTTGACCTCATTGTCGCCCCACTATGGCACTATGACATTATCCTCGGTATGGACTGGCTCACCGAGATGAAGGCAGAGATTGATTGCGATAATCGGGTCATGACAGCCAACGGACCTGATGGCACGGTTTTTACTTTTCCAGTGTAGGTTAGTTGGCCATGTCGTGTTGGATGTTACGCTGCTTTGCTAGAGCATGTTGATGGGCCGATGTTAGGGAACATGCCAATAGTTCGAGAATTTGAGGATGTGTTCAAGACGATCCCTGAATTACCTCCTCGGTGCGAGATCGATTTTACTCGATTTTACTATTGATCTTGTGCCTGGTGCGACCCCCATTTCATTACCTATGTATCGGATGCCTCCATGTGAGATGGAGGAACTGAGGAAACAGATTGATGAGCTGGTAGAGAAGGGCTTCATACGACCCAGTGTGTCTCCTTGGGGAGCACCTGTGTTGTTTGCCAAGAAGAAGGATGGGTCGCTACGATTATGTATTGATTACTGCAGGTTGAACCAATTGACCGTGAAGAATAAGTTATCCTTTGCCCAGGATAGACGATTTGTTTGATCAGTTGAAAGGGGCGTGATACTTCTTGAAAATTGATCTACTGTCAGGGTATCATCAATTGCGTCAGGGATGTGGACGTGCAAAAGACGGCCTTTAAGACCAGTTTTGGGAATTACAAGTTCCTCGTGATGTTGTTCAGTCTTACGAACGCGCCGGCTATGTTCATGGATTTGATGAACCGGGTATTTCGGCCGTTTCTATTTTGATTCATTATCGTATTTATTGATGACATCCTGATATACTCTAAGAGTCAGGAAGAGCACGAGGAACACCTACGAGCAGTCTTGGATACTCTGAAGAAGAACCAGTTGTTCGCACAGTACAAGAAACGCGACTTCTAAAAAGAGGAAGTTAAGTTCCTGGGACATGTGGTGTCCAAGGAAGGGATATCGGTGGACCTTGCTATGGTAGCCGCGGTTCAGGACTAGAAGCAGCTTGGTTCGGTTACTGAGGTGAGGAGTTTTCTGGGCCTAGCAAGCTATTACCGACGTTTCATTCGGGACTTCTCAAAGATAGCTAGACCTTTGTATCAGTTAACTCGAAAGGATCTGAAGTTCGCCTAGAATGAGAAGGCGGAAGCAGCTTTTCAGGAGCTGAAGGACAGACTGACGTCCACCCCTGTGCTAGTATTGCTAGAGTAAGGGGTCAAGTATACGATTTACACCGATGTGTCTCGAGTTAGTTTGGGCTGTGTCCTTATTCAGAAGGACAAGGTGATCGCATATGCCTCGAGACAGTTAAGGAAACATGAGGAGAATTACCCTACACACGACTTGGAACTGGCAGCCGTCATCTTTGCACTGAAGTTCTGGAGACATTACCTCTACGGAGAGGAGTTCGAGCTTTTCTGCAACCATAAGATCCTTCACTATATATTCACTCAGCGAGACTTGAATATGAAGCAGCGCCACTGGATGGAAACCTTGAAGGACTTCAAGTTCGAGGTCTCCTACCATCCTGGTAAGGCCAACCTTGTGGCAGACGCATTGAGCTACAAGAAGGCTATAGCATTTGTGACTCTGCTAATGATAGCAGAGTGGGATATGGTAGAGTTCGTGCGGGACTTCGAGCAGAAACTCACTGTGGAAGAGTCATTTGAGAGTGTCTCGCACATTCAGGTGCGGTCACTTATTGATGACCGGATTATCGAGAGAAAGCTAGCGATGACGAGGACTCCGAGTGGAGAGTTGGCATAGATGGGGGCTTACGATACCGTGGCCGCCTATGCGTCCCAAACATTCATGACTTCAAACAGGAGATTCTCGAGGCTGCCCACAGATCGAAGCTTGCGATGCATCCTGGTAGCATGAAGATGTATCAGGACATGAAGAGGTCGTATTGGTGGGACAATATGAAGGCTCATATAGTAGAATATGTCTCCCGTTGTCTCACGTGCCAGCAGGTCAAGGCAGAGCATCGCCGACCTCCTAGACTGCCTCAGCCCATGCCCATAGCAGAATGGAAGTGAGACTTCATCTCTATGGATTTCATATCGGGGCTGCCGAAGACGAGGAAGGGTTATGACTCTGTTTGGGTGATTGTGGACCAGTTAAAGAAATCGGTTCACTTCTTTCAGATTAAAGTCTCGAACTTTGTAGACAAGTTGGCCAGGCTGTATATCAAGGAGATAATGCGACTGCATAAAGTTTCCTTGGACATCGTGTCGGACCGAGACATGCGATTCACATCTATCTTCTGAACTCGTATCCAAGAGGCGATGGGTGTGAAGTTGAAGTTTAGTACTGTGTTCTACCCATAGACTGATGGGCAGACGGAGTGGGTGAATCAGATTTTAGAGGATATGTTGCGGGCATGTATTTTGGACTTCAAGGACAGTTGGGATAACTACCTCCTGTATGCAGAGTTCGCCAACAATAACAGTTTTCAGGCGAGTATTGGCATGGCTCCTTATGAAGCCTTGTATGGGTGCCCTTACGGAGCACCACATTGTTGGGCAGAGGTTGGCGAACGCAGTTTGATTGGCCCAAATTTAGTATAGGTAACCTTAGAGAAGATCGACATTATCAGGCGTTGACTTCTTACAGCGCAAAGCTGACTAAAGAGCTACACCGATACGAGGCAGCGACCGCTAGAGTTCGAAGTTGGGGACCATGTATTCCTCCGAGTTTCCCGCATGAAGGGAGTCTTACGTTTTGACAAGAAAGGGAAGCTTACGTCGCGGTTCATTGGCCCATTTTAAATACTTGATCGAGTGGGTGTGGTGGCATATCGTCTCGCTTTGCCCACACCACTTGTTGGTGTACACAATGTATTTCATGTATCTATGCTGAAGAAATATGTTCCTGACCCTTCCCACATTATCAAGTGGGAGCAGGTACAGTTGAGTGAGGATGCTACATATGTACTGTGTCTGACACGTATTCTAGACAGGAATAATCAGGTGTTACGTAGCAAGGTCATCCCACTTGTGAAGGTATTGTGGACGCATCACACTGAGGAAGAGGCTACATGGGAGACAGAAGCTGAGGTCAAAAAGAACTACCCTTAGATTCTCGAGGAGTACAAAAAGGTACTAATTTCTCATTTTAAGTATCCACTCTCATTTCAAATCCCTTCTTATTTCAGAGAGAGCCTTAACCACTTAGCCATTCCTCCACCAAGGAGAGTGATAGTGAGAAAGAGAGCCCAACCCTAATCTAGCCTAGCCTAGCCTAGCTAGAGTCCAAGCCTCCTGAGCCACCCAAGCTCAAATCCGAGCCACTCAACGTAGCCTTGCGATACCACCATTCATCCTACTATTTAATCCTCTATTAGTTTCATCAAATTAGTACATTAGTATCTGCAAGATTCATTCAATTCTTAACCCCACTGCTCCTCACATATATTAACATCATAGTGCATTTTCATCGTTTTCATCACATATGACTGGCAGGCATATGCTCTGTAGCTTGTCAATATAATCAAATTTTACCCAACATAAACCTCAGCCAGTTAGTTGTTGTTTTAGCATATACATTGTATCCCATCATTTTCCATTGTATCTGATTGGAGGGCCTATGCTCTGAGACCTGCTGATATAATCGTAGCAGGTCCACCAGAAACCTTAGCCGGTTGGCCATCGTTTTACCATAAGCATCCATATATCATCAAATATCATTTGCACCTTACATTTGATCATTTTGAATGTATGCTCTGAGGCTTGTCAATATAGTCAGACCCTGCCCATAAAAAATTCAGATCGATTGAACACCTCCATTACAACACTGCATTGTATTTTATACATCGCATTATATTTACAGCACATGAAAACTACCCATATTCTTCAGAAATTAATAGATCTTATGAAGTAAAAACTATACATTCATACGAACAGAGTGGGTACCTAATGCCTTCCCTCTCTGTAACCTTAGTCCCTTACTTGGAATCTTTGGAACGTACACTCACGAGTCATCTCAAGGTTAAGAATCTTGAGGTTCTCAATCTTAAGAGTTTCTGTAAGTGCTTATACTCAAGCACAATTTAGTTTGTCAAATTTCGTAGTCCTATAAGGATTGCAAGCTCTCATGAAGATAAGTTATCAACTTGATCAAGCGTATGAAAGGAAGACCTAACATCTCAAGTCAAGATCATTCACGGTTCGAAGATCGGAACACTCTGTATGAGTCAACCATCAAGTGGGATAACCCTAAATTGACCATAGGTTAGGTGTATTTCACACACGCATGATAATGATCATCTTTTATGTAAAATACACTCAAGTTAGGCCAGCCCAACATTTGGTTTAGCCAGCCTAACTGACTTTGGCTAACCCTACATTATTCGAGCATAAAGACAGACCTAAAAAGATTTTTCCATGGCATGTTCGGCTAGCCTGACCATGGGTTTTCAGATTTTAGGCATATTGGGCCAACCGAACTTGGGTTTGGGCCAACCGAATTTTTGAAAGATATTATCCCACGAAATTCGAGTTCCGTTGGAATGTAATCTTTGGAATCCGGCTAGCGGAACCAACCCTCAGGCCGACCGAACTTCCAGAATCTTTGCTATAAATAGAGGCTCTCTCTTACTCTTTAAAGTACAAAAAATTCGTAGATCTATCTTATATTAAAAAGAGTGAAAGTCCAAGCCTCCTTAAGCTATTTGCGCTGTAATTTTTATATTTGATTTAGCTAATTCTATTATCTCTCTTAAGTTAGTTTAAACTGTTTTAATAGAGTAATCCATACTCTACCTGAGATATAGAGAATCAAATTTGCAATATTAGGGTATCATTCATTTCATTGAAAATATTATATCCCTTTATTTCTTTTTAGGTTGAACTCATACAAGATTTCATCTACATCCCAAGAAGAAGATGTTGCATTCAAGCTACAACTACAAACTTCGACTTGCAATCGAAGATAAGTACTATCTTTATACTTAATTCAGTTTGGATTTTTCTAAGATAGCTTGGAAATCTCAGTGGGTTTGTTTGTGATGATCCCATGAAAATCACAGTGGGTTTAATTGTGATAGCTAGTAAAAATCGCAATAACTATATTAGATTGTTAAGGTGACCCTGGGAGTGGGTTTAATTGTGATAGCTAGTAAAAATCACAATAACTATATTAAATTGTTAAGGTGACCCTGGGAATGCCTTGAGATAATGAAAGCCGAAATTGCGAGAGTAGTAATTTTGAGAGTGGAGTAGGTTGCGTTTATGCACCGAACCATTGTAATTCTTTTGTCCATTGTGGTGATTGTTTTTTATTATTTGTATGCCCATCTTGTGCTTCATTTACTCTTGCAATAGTTTGATATTTTGATTTCAAAGACGCCGTGAAATAAAGTTGTCCTGCCTAAATCCTTTAGGTGAAAGTTGTCTTATAAACTATTTAATATCAAGAATTCAATACTTTAAGTAATTGAGTTTATTTGATTTATTATTCCGCATTGAATTGAAATATTTGACATAGTCCTATTCACCCCCCCTCTAAGACATCTATAACTCATCCTTTCAAGTGATATCAAAGCAAGGTTGCTCTTTTTAGGATTAACTTCTTAGAGCTAGATCTAGAGCTATTGTAATGTCAAATTTCGATAGTCTATCCATTTCTAGGCCACCTCCCTTTGATGGCTTGAACTATTATTATTAAAAAGCTAGGATGAGGATTTTCTTTAAATCCATTGATGAAAGTGTGTGGCAAGCTACCATGACCCAATGGATCCCTCTAATGTTAGAAGTAGTGGCTGAAAATGGAAGTAGTGGCTGAAAATGAAACTAAGTCCATAAAAGAACTAGCTTATATTCTTTGGACTATAAGTCAGAAAAGTGAAAGTAATTGAAAAGGAGAGCTTAAGATGTCTTGGAGAGGGGGGGGGGGGGGGTTGGGGTGAATAGGACTATGACAAATAATTGAAATAAGTGCTAAATATGTAAATAAATTAGAGTTCTCAATTGCTTAAGTATTGAAATGTTGATTCTAAATAATTTGTAGGACAACCTTCACCTAAAGTTTTAGGCAGGAGAACCTTATTTCATGAATTTCTTTAAAATCAAAACCCCAAACTTTGCAATAGTAAATAAAATTAAATATTACAACATTCACCACTTTAACTGAAAATTAAATACAACCATTCACCACATAAAAAGTAAAAGCATTCACCACATAACACAAAGAATTATAGTGGTTGGGTGTGTTAACAACTGTTCTAAAACAGCCACACCTAGTCCACTCCTAAAATTACTCTCCACATAATTTTAGCTTTCACTATGAAAAAGGTTTTCTCAAGGTCACCTTAAAACCTGATACAATTCTTATGACTTTACCAGGTTATCACAATCAAACCCCTCACTAAGATTTTCAGGCTATCTCAGACAAAACCTACACTGAGATTTTCTGGATATCTCAGAAAAATCAAGTAAAAAATAGAAGGTATACTTATCTTCACCGTAAAAGATGTATCAGAAGTTGTAGTCGAAGAACCATTTTCTTGAATGTAGATTATTCCTTGTTCAGTTAGATAGAAAGGGTTCAGGGTTCTATTGATTTTAATTAAGTTCAAACCAATGGCTACTTGAGTTAATTCTCTTAAATCTCAAAAGAAAAGTATAGTTTACTCTCTTTAGAATCAAAATGGAAAGATCTAAGATTAATAGATTAAACAAAATATATAAATAAAATTTATAAATAGCATTTAAATAGCTTGCTAATAACTTAAGCTTCTCTCTCTCTCTCTTATAGAAGTATTTTAATAATAATAATAATGAATATTTTAGATTGAGAAAGGAACTCAATTTATAGGCAAAGAAGTTAAATCTTCGACTAGCCCGAGCATACTGGATTCAGTTTAATGGACTTCGGATTGCGTGGGATAAGATCTATCCAAACTTCGAGTGGCCTAAGGACCAGTTCAACTAGTCAAAGAGCTCTGTTCGACTACTCGAATTTGGTCTTCGACTGTTCGAAGTTCCTAAAATCCAATAAGTTGTAATTATTGGACTTGAAGCTGAATTTTCTTAGGCTGGTCGAAGATCAAGCTTGGCTAGCCGAACCAAAAATTCAACCAGTCAAATTTGTAACCAAAAATTGGTTTTTCTTTGACTTGAACTTAGACTGGCCGAGAAAACTTAAGCTAGTTGAACCAAACCTTAGGCTAGTCGAATTCCAAGCAAACACAAGCAAAAAAATCCAATTTTAAAATATTTTGAAAGTACCTAATCCTAAGGTCTTTCTAGGGTTTTCTACTACCTAAGATATATGAAATATCTAAACTTCTTTGTCTTGAACTTGATTATGTACTTCATCTTGACTTTTGAGCTTGATCTATTCTTGAACATCAGTTGATCTTTAGCTTGATCTTCTCTTGAGAATGTACTAGTCTTAAGCTTGATCTTCTCTTGATCTTGAGCTTTATCTTTTCCTGATAATGGATTGGCTTTGAAGATCTCTTGTCAAGTTGTTTTGATTATACAAAATTTGACAACTAAAGTGTGCTTAATCATTTTAGCACTTACAGTAATGCTAATGCAAAAGCACTTAGTGCTATTACTTGTGCACTATCACCAGATGAATTTAAAAGAATCATTTCTTATGTACAGCAAAACAATCTTGGGATATTTTCGAAATGACACACGAAGGGAATAACATTGTCAAAAAGTCTAAAATTCAAATTATTACAACAAGGTTTGAGAAAATCCATAAGGAAGAAAATGAATCATTCATGGACTTCTTTACTAAACTAAATGACATTGTTAACTCCTTGTGAGGTCTTAGAGAAAAAGTCCCGAAAAGCAAAGTGTGTGCAAAAAAACTACTATCGCTTCCTGATAGGTTCAATTCTAAAGTCACTGCGAATCAAGAATTGAGGGATACCAATACAATGAAGGTAGAGGATTAGTTGGATCTCTACAAACCAATGAGTTGAATTTCAAAGCACCCAAAAATAAGTCCATAGCCCTTAAATCCTCAAAATTAAAATCCAAAGACTCAAATTCAGATAATGAGGAAAATGAGGATGACATGGATATGCTAGCTAAAATGTTTTATAAAATTTTTTAAAATAAAAATAGACCAGATTTTCAAAAATTGATTGACAAGAGAAAAAGAAATTCAATTTTTTGGAAATCAAAATATAAAGACTCCCAATGCTTCAATTGTTATGAATATGGGCATCTAGCTTTGAAATGTCCTACGAAGGATAGATATAAAAGAAGAGGCATGATTGCCACTTAGGATGAATTATCCGAATCTAAATCCAATTTAGAAACCGATGAATTAGACCAAGAAACTAAGAATAATCAAAAGACCTTCATGACCATAGCTAGAATCACTTCTACAAGTGAAGATGAAACTTCTGAGTATGAAACACCAGGAAGTGATGTTGAAAATGAAGAAGATCTTCAAATTTCTTATTATGCCCTATACAAAGAGAGTTGTAAGATTACGACAAAATTAAAAAAGATCAAAAAGATAAATTTTCTAATTTAAAATTATAACTTAAAATTTTGGTTTTGAAAGAAATCCTATTTTTTAGATTGTTTTGAGAAAACCAAACTAGAGTTGAATTTGAAAATTTCTTAAATTCAAAATCTTAAAACTGAAAAGGAGAATTTAAAACTAGAAGTTCCCTCTCTTAAAACTTCAAAAGAGACTTGGATATACACCCGAGGTGACCAGAGACTTGAAAAGTTATTAACTATATCTCGACGAAGTAATGACAAATCTGGCTTGGGATATATCAAGAATCACACAGAAAAATCTAAAAATTATGCCAATCAGATGTTGCCTAGATACAGAGTATTACATCACATTTTTATTTCCAATGTATACCCTAGATCTGGTAACAAGGCTGAACTGACTACCTTCATGGTGCATATTCTTCATTTTGTTGTATCCGGTATTCCGGTGTGTCTTCCTTCATTGATCTGCTATTTCATTATCCAATTTCGAATTCATCTAGGGCATAGTGATATTCTTTTCGCTTATTTGATGACCACTCTTACTTTACATTGTTGTGTGGTCATGCCACCTAGAGAAGCTCCTACTTCTCATCTACCTTTTAACAACTCAAATATCGACAAAATGAATTTGAGGTTAGCACCTGGTCAAACTGAAAGGGATGCTGGAGAAGTTAAAGATGAAGTTGTAGAGGAAGATGCGCTACCAACTGAAGCCAATATGGAAGATATTTTTAATGAATTAGAATCTGATGATGTTAAGGCTGATCCTGATTTTCAGCCTTCTGGTTTTGATGAGCGCCTTCGCTCACTAAAAGAGAAGGTGGATGGACTGAAAATTTCTCAAGATAAATATATGAAGTAAATGCATAAGTATTTTAGACGTATAAATAAGGGATTACACCAGATTGATCCATCCATTCCACCTCCCTCTACATTTAGTTCTGATTAGTTTGTTTACTTTTGTTGGGCTTGTAATACTTAACTTTACCATGCTTGATGACTCTGAATTTTGGACATGTTTAAGTTTGTTTGATGTTGATACTCCTTTTATTATGGTTTAAATTGCTATTTTTCACACTTTTTCCTTCTCTCTTCACTTATTAGTTACCACATTCACATATTTTCTTCCTTTGTCATTTTGTGACAAAAAGAAAGAGAAATTTAGGTATTTGATTGCTTAATGTGGTTATTTAAATGAGATGTAGAGATGTGGATATGCATCGACTGTGTGGAAAAAGAATTTTTTTTGGAAATGTATATGTATCTCTTAATACAGGTCTCTACTAAACTTAAGTTGAAGGGGAGTTGATTAAGGGGGAGTTTTGTGGTTGTTAGATTTTGTTTGAACTGAGTGAATCTGTGTATTAGAATAGGTTAATCTTCTGTAAGTTGGTTTTGTCACAATTTGACAAAGGGGGAGATTGTTAGTGCTAAGTTGTATATCTAGCACCCTGAGTTGTCAAATTTTGTTGTGCCAAAACACTTCAGTATGATTGACTTGTTTTGATTGATGGGAAGTTCACCTTCAAGTTCAAATTGATGGAAAGTTCATCTTCATTCGAAGATGAGCGTGGTGTCATCTACATCGACATTAAATGTACTACAAGTACGCATGTTCAACTATAACAACAAGTTAAAGTTCATCAAGTCGAGGTACTCAAGCTCAAGTGCATCATTAATTCAATCTTCAAGCTTAAAGTTCAAGCTTATGTTAAAGCTCAAGATCAAGTCTCTAATTCAAGCTCAAGTACACTACTTCAAGCTCAAGTACTTTTGCTTAAGTCTCGAGACACAGTTTTGAGACAAGTTCAAGAATTTAAGGTCAAGCTTCATGTTCTTCAAAGTGTCCTATTTATCAAAGCGATGGATGGTTCAATTTCAATTCTCACATTTAAGGTATACATGACCCTAAAAAGACCTTAGGATTAGGTCATTATCATTACATATTTAATTTGGGTTATTGTACTTTATTTAGGCTTTTCTTCGACTAATCCTAGTCTTGGTTCGATTAGTCCAGGCACTGGCTCGACTAGTGCAGGATTTTTCTTGACCAGTCCAGATTTAAATTCAAATTTTTAGAATTTTCTGGTAGGTCCTCGACTAGTCGAGTACCCTACTCGACTGGTCGTGAAGACTAGTTCAAAGTCGAGTATGACTCGACTCGAACTCTAGCAACGTGATTTTTATTCACATGACCAATCGAGCGAGCCACTCGAATAGTTGAGGGTCTGTTTTATCTGATCGCGCTAGAAAATTTAAAATGTCATTCGGCTAAGACCAGTCGAGCCGAACCCAGGACCAGTAGAGGGAACCGATTTGTAGCCTATAAATAGTGGACATTTCTCATAATTTTTCATTCATTCCAATCCAATTCAAGCCACCACTCTGAGAGATAAGTCCCCACTATTGAGAAGCTATTTTGAGGTATTTAATATCTACTTTAATAACTTTTTAGTTTTTTAATTGCTTGACCTCTTGATTCCATTCTATTTGATTTAAAAAGAGGATTTTGATTTAACCCTTTGTGAGATCCAAGAAATTGAATCCAAGTAGCCTAAGGTTGGATTTAATTTAAAATTCATTTAGACCTAGAACCCCTTTTTCTGTGAGATCGAACGTTGAACATTATCATCTATAAAGAAGCAGTTCTACCAGCTACATCGAAGAACATTCTTCAGATTAATATTGATTTTATTTTCTGTATTTTTGGTTTGTGAGATTCAGCCATGAAAATTTCTATTTGTGGTTTTGATTGAGATCAGCCAGGAAAATCTCAGTGTCGGGTTTTTTATTTTATAAGCCCATTGAAAAACACAATTGTAAAGGGTTTAAGGTGAACCTTGGTAAACCTTCTTTCTTAGTCAAAGCCAATATCCCGTGGGTGTGCATATTAGAAGTGGAGTAGTTGTATGTCTATTTTCGAACAGTTAATGTGCACACACGAACCACTATAATTCCTAGAGTTGTGGTGGATGGTTGTATTTGTTTATGTGTGTGAATGTTGTAATAGTTAGGATTATTTCTTTTGCCTTTGTTTCAGTTTGAGTTTTTAATACTCACAAACGTTCTAGAAATTAGGTTGTCCAACCATAAGCCATTGGTTTTTGGTGTAAGGTTGTCCTTAGAACAACTTCTGTATCAACATCTCAATACTTGTGCATTTGAGGTTACTTTATATTTCTGTTATCTGTGTTATATTTCTGCATTTTATTTTTATTTGGCATATTCCTATTCACCCCCCCCCTCCCCCCTCCTCTAGGACTTGGAGCTCGCCCTTTTCATAGTCATCCACACAGCTTTCAAAGCAAGTAGCCATTGAAGATGGTACCTAGACAGTGGATGTTTTATATATATGAAAGGTGATAAAGCGATACTATCAGACATTAATCAAATTGATGGCGACTCAGTAATATTTGGAGATGGCAGCAATTGCAAAATCATCGGAAGAGTTAATGTAAAACTCTCTAACCTTCTCATTTTTAACGATGTTTTATATGTTGAAGGCTTGAAACATAATTTACTGAGCATATCTCAAATCTATGATAATAATCATAGTGTTAAATTTTTAGATCATGGATGTGAGATAATTAATAACCAAGGTCATATAATATTAAATGGTCAAAGAACCTCTGAAAATTGTGATATCATTGATGAATCATGTTCTTCAAATCGCTCTTGCTACATGGTCCAAACAGACGAAATTGAATTATAGCATCAATGTCTTAGGCACGTAAACTATAGAGATCTATATAAACTAAGCAAGAGAGAACAACTTCGAGGCTTATCCAAGTTTTAAAAATTGGAGAAGAAATTATGTGGTGCCTATTAAATAGGCAAACAGATCAAAAAGTAGTCACAAGAAGGTGAACTTCTCAACCACATCTAGACTTCTTGAACTACTCCATATGGACTTAGTTAGATCAATTCAAACAGAGAGTAGATGCGGTAAAAAATACTTTCTAATTGTAGTTGATGACTAAACTGGATATTCACGGGTAGCTTTCTTAAGAGAAAAGTCAGATGCTTTTGACGAAGTCAAAAAGTTATTTAAACACATCTAGACGGAAAAAGAACTGTTTGTGAAGAAGATAAGAAGTGATCATTGAACAAAATTTAAAAATAGCAATTTTGAGAAGTTCTGTAATGACCATGGAATATTACATGAATTCTTTGCTCCTAAAACTCTTCAACAAAATGGTGTAGTCAAAAACAAAAATAGAGTTTTACAAGAAATGGGGACCGTTATGCTTAATAGTAAAAAATTAGCAAAAAATTTTTAGGCTGAAACTATTAATACTGCTTGTTTTATTATTAATCGAGTATTTATAAAAGTAGATAAAAATAAAATGGCTTATGAACTTTGGTTTAACAAAAAACCTTCAATAAAATATTTTCGTACTTTCAGAAGCAAATGCTTCATTTTATGAGATCGGGAACATCTGGAAAAATTTGAAGCAAAAAGTGATGAGTGCATATTTTTGGGGTATGCTCTAAACAGTAGAGCATATCGTGTCTTAAAGAAAAGGACCGGAGTGATACAAGAATCCATAAACGTCGTTATTAATGATCAAACAATTGCTCCAACTTATGATCATGATGATAAAGTTATTATAGCCAATCAATCAGAGCCTTCATCAAAATCAAATTCAACTGAGAATAAATCAGTCAAGGATTATCCGACTAATCAAATACTCAGCAATCTTCATACTGGTATTCAAACCAAAAGATAATTGGAAAACATATGTTATCATGTGTGCCTCACTTCCCAGATAGAACTGACGAATGTAAATGAAGCCCTAGCCGATGAAAATTGGATTTTGGCTATACAAGATGAACTAACTCAATTTGTTAGAAATAATGTTTGGTATCTAGTTCCTATACCTTCTGACAAACATTTGATTGGAACAAAAAGGATATTTAAAAATAAATTTGATGAATTTGGGAATATCATAAGAAACAAAGCTAGATTAGTTGTACAAGGGTATACCCTAATTGAAGGAGTTGACTATGATGAGACTTTTGCTCTAGTTGATCATCTTGAATCCATTAGATTGTTTATTTTCATCACATGTCATAAAAACTTTAAAATATACCAAATGGATGTTAAGAGTGCCTTCTTAAATGGTGACTTAAATGAAAAAGTTTATGTAGAAAAATCTAATGTTGTGGACTTAATTGCACTCATTTTTGTCAATTACGTGACTAGTCGTGTTTTGTAGTCGGATAAGCTCCAGACAAGTGAAAACCAACAATGCAGCTGAAGCTGAAGCAGGAAATGTCATATTGAAGACGAAGAACTGCTTCTGCGATTTTAAACCTTGTAAATAGATGATCCCAACACAAAATAGGAATACCTACTTAATCATCTATTTTAAGCCAATCCCTAGTCCATATTTCATATCCTATAGTTTTGGCTTAAGCAAGTCCCAAGTTGATGAAAGACGTATTGGACAAAACAAGAAAAACAGGAAAATCTGTCCAATGTCGGTAGGACAAAGGTGTCATCGAATAGCACCTTCGGTGTTGCCTAAGGGGCTTAAAATAGTCCAACAAGCTTACAACAATAATTTGGTGTCATCGACTGAATATTTCGATGACACCAACTACCATCAATGAACAAAGTTCGGTGCCATTGAAAGAGACTGTTTTCGATCAACAACTTGGGTATTTAATTTGGTACTACCGATAGATAATTCGGTATTACCGAAGTAAGTTCGATGGTACCAAAGGTCACTTCAGTAGCACCGTAAACTAGCCATTTTATAACCGCTTTCTATTCGTTGGAAGCTTTTAGCTATAAATATGGCTTGTAGGAACTTACGAAAAGTATAGATTAAGGCTATTGAGAGTCCCTAGTGTAACCCAAGCTTATTTTAACCTACCTAAACTCTATCGATATGAGATTCATGCTCTCTTCATTGTGATTCATCATGTGAAGAGCATTCAAAGCTTGAATTTATGAAGAACATGATCTTAAGCATTCACTAGAGTATTGAGACCAAACCTATAGGTAAGTACTTGATCTCAATCATACTCTAGTGTATCCATCAACTGAATCTCTTAGGAAACCCATGCATAACCTTCGTTAGAGATTCAACCATCTCTAATAACCTTGGTCACCTTTATAGGTATATCAAATGCAAGGCTTTTTATCGTGAAGTTGAGCCAACAGGTAAATCCAAGTGACAGGATCGTGGGAGCATTGGGAAATGATTCAAGCACGGAAGCACAAAGATCAAGCATCCCAAGACAAGCTACAAAAGTGAACTCAATCCAACAAATAAGTATCATAGTTAAGAGTTCAAAGTTTAGTCTCTTTCCTCGTGTAGGATTAAGGCTAAGAGTTTGCTATCAACAAACTCAATTAGGTTCCTTGTGTGGGACCGTGGCCGGTGGGCCAAAACTGTAGGTGTCGTATGTGGGACCTTGGCCAGTGGGCCTAAACAGTAGGTGCCTTATGTGGGATCTTGGCTAGTGGGCCTAAATGTTAGGTGCCTTGTGTGGAACCTTAGCCGGTGGGCCTAAATAGTAGGTGCCTTGTGTGGGACCTTGGCCGGTGGGCCTAAACGGTAGGTGCCTTATGTGGGACCTTGGCCAGTAGGCCTAAACGTGGGTTCTAGGTGTAGGACCATTGCTCTTGCGGATAGCATAAATTGGTGTCCCTAGTGTAGGACTATAAAGGTTGTTAGTGAACCTGATTTAAAACCATCAATAGTGAAATCTGGTGCACTCTGGGATTAAGTGTGGATGCTAGGAGTGGAGTAGGCACATAGCCTAACCACTATACATGCTTATGTTTGGGATTGTCATTTGCACATTTGTTTGATCATGCTTATATATGCTTGAATGTTTAAATTCTTATACATGATTGAATGAATGCTATTTGATTGATAGGAAGCACTTCTCACACACACGTTGACTTGACTATGATATTGGCTAGTTGCTTTATTGAAATATCTTAAGCTGCCTATGTGATTGGACCCTGTAATTAGCTTGGAAGCCATTACAGTTACATTGCCTTACTAAGTTTATTTATAAATCATTTAAGTTAGGCAATAAAAGTCCCCCCCCCCCCCCCCCCCCCTCCCTCTCTAAGACTATAAGAACAGTTCCATACTTCTACTAGGGTAGTGCAAACTGCAATTTCAATTGGTATCAGAGAGAGATCCTCTTGAAGGGCTTAACAACCTAGAGGGAGATCCTAAACAAAAGTTAGAACAATGAGTAAAGAAGGACTAGTTGTCTCTCGGCTTCCTCTCTTTGATGGCTCAGATTACTCTTATTGGAAGTCCAAGATGTCGTATTTTCTACAAGCTTTGGATACTGAAGTTTAGGAAGTTGTTGAGAATGGATATGTACCTCCAACCGAACAAGTGGTACTAGACAACAATATATTTGTGTCCAAACCAAAACCAAAAGGGAAATGGACTACATATGATAAAGAAATGAAATTACATGAAGCTAAAGCCATGAACACTATTTACTATGGAGTTTCACAAGAAGTGTTCAATTAAATTAGTATGTGTAAAGCTTCGAAAGAAGCATAGGATTTATTGGAAACCACCCATGAAGGAACTAAAATGGTAAAAAGATCAAGGTTGCAACTGCTAACCTCCTAATTCAAAGGTATAAAAATGAAAGAACATGAAACCTTCATGGAATTTTTCACAAAATTGAATGTCATATGCAATTCCATGGGAGGACTAGGTGAAATAGTTCTGGTACCCAAAATTTGTAGGAAAATCTTAAGATCCCTACCGAAAAGTTTCAACTCTAAAGTCACCACTGAAAAAGCCGAGCTAAACATCCTAAAAGGGGAGGGGGAATAGGACTATGCCAAATTAAAAATAAATGCGAAATATAAAGATAGTTAGTACAATCAAATAATAAAGAAGCACAAATAAATAACAACCTCAAATGCACTAGTCTTGAGAGATTGATACAAACTTAGTTCTATGGACAACCTAACACCAAAAACCAAAGGCTTATGGCAAGATAACCTTACTAGGACGTTTATAAGTATCAAAAACCCAAACCAATAAAGAGGCGAATGAAATAAACTAAATTATTACAACATTCACCACAAGTGCATAAAATAAATTACACCATTCACCACAAATGCTCAAAATAAATTACAACATTCATATAAGTAAATCCAAACATTCACCATAACTCCAGGAATTATAGTGGTTCATTTGTGTGTACACTAACTGTTTGAAAAATAGCCACACAACTACTCCACTCCCAATATCCACACCCACGAGATATTGGCTTTTACTATGAAAAAGGTTTTCAAAGGTTCACCTTAAAACCTTCACAATTGTGTCCTTAGATAGGCTTACACAATTATAAAAACCCTACACTCTGAGATTTTCTGGATTACCTCAGACAAAACTAAAAATGAGATTTTCCTGAAACAACCTCACAAACCACAAAAGATATACAAAATATAAATGGTGCTTATCTAGAAATTCTCCTTCTAAAGAAGCCCGGTGGAACCAATCCAATGTAGATGAAGATGTTCAATGTCCAGTCTCACAAATGAAAGGTTCTAAATCTAAATAATTTTTAGATTAATTCTGCCTAGGCTAGCTTGATTTGATTTTGATCTCAAAGAGGGTAAAATAACAATTCCCTTCTTTAAAAAAATAGAGTTGAATAGAGATCACAAAATCAAATGCAAAAGGCTATTTAAGAGAATTTAAAATGAACATAATATAACTTAAGAAATGTAGGAACTTATCTCTCAGAGTGATGGTTTGATATACTTGGAATGAATGAAGAACTCTAAGATTCATCCTCTATTTATAGGTGAAAATACTGTTCTCTCGACTGGTCTAAGGGTTGGTTCGACTGGTTGAAGGACCAACCAAATTTTAAAATTTTTGGCGTGATAAGATAAGTTCATTACTCGACTGGTCAAGTGGCCTACTCAATTGGTCGAGTGGAACCAAAAAACCTTGCTGAACTTTGAGTCGAGCCTACACAACTGGTCGAGCATTGTTCACTCGACTGGTCGAGCAGTCTCCACGACTGGTCGAGGGTCCAACAGAAAATTCCAAAAATTCACAACAAACCTTAGACTGGTCAAAAAACTCTTGACTGGTCGAGCCAGAGCTTGGATTAGTTGAACAAAGACTAGGACTGGTTGAGGAAAAGATCTATAAACTTAGAAAATGACCCACATAACATATGCAATGAATGTGACCTAACCTATGGTCAATCTAGTGTCATCCATACCTTGTTTGTGAGTTTGAACAATTGAAACATCGTTCGCTCTGTAAATTCACACACTTGAAATACTTGAAGCTTGTCTTTAAATCTTGAACTTGAGCTTGAGAAAAGACTTGAATTCTTGAGTCTTTAAAGTGCTGAACTTGGAGACTATACTTGAACTTGAGCCTTGAACTAGTACTTGTACTTGAGCTTGAAATCTTGAACTTCGACAACGCTGCTTCAACTTGAATACATAGAGAAGTTCAACGAAGACTTGGACAACTTTAAAATGCATGAAGTTGATCTAATCATCAAATTAAAACATGATACAGATTCTAAATGATTTGACACAACAAAATTTGAAAAGCCTGGGTGCTAGATTTACAATATAGCATTTACAATCTCCCCCTTTGTCAAATTTGTGACAAAACCAAATAAAGAATCATGCACCAAATATGCAACAAATACTCTCCCCTTCAATCCATTACCCCCCCTCAATCCATGCGAGGTGATATGTAGAACTTGTATAAATCAAATACATGTCTAATCTAAAAAATACCATATCTACAATCACACATCCCCAATCATCATAAAACCATAATAAAACATTAAAAACATTCTACATTTTCTCCCTCTTTTTGTCACAATATGACAAAGGAAAAAAAACAATCAGAGGATATAATTAAAGAGATAGGAGAAGGACAAGAAATAAGAGAGTAAATCATAAACATGTTCATCAAAATATATTCTGGGAATATAAAGTCATGCTCACAAGCCCAAATATAATCTAAGTTAAAAGTTAATACATGCCCAAAGAAAAAGTCTAATCAGAACCAGAAGGAGCAGGGATAGAAGGATCAATCTGATGTAATGCCTTATTAATGCGCCTCTTGGGATATATGCAAACCTTTCTACCTTTTCCTCTAAGGTTCGCAATCGCTCATCAAAATTAGAAGACTGAAAGTTAGGATCAGCCTCAGAATCAGATTCCAATTCATTAAAGAGATCATCCATATTAACATCATCAAGAGGTAAAGCATCTTCCTCTCCAGCTTCTTTAGCCATTCCTACATCATCCCTATCAACTTGGCTGGGAACCAACCTCAAATTCATCTTGTTAATGTTAGAATTGTTGAAGAGTAAATGAGAAATAGGAGCTTCTCCAACAGGCATAACCACTAGACTATGAATAGCAAGTGTGGTCATCAAATAAGCAAATGGAATATCACTATGACCAAGATGGAGATGAAACTAAATAATGATATAGCAAATAAGAGAAGGAAGACATATTGGAACACTAAAAACAACTGAGTGAAGTATGTAAGTCATAAAAGAAGTTAGCTCAGTTTTGTTACTAGACCTAAGATACACATTAGAAATGAAAATACGATGAACAATCCTTTATCTGGGTAACATATTTTTGGAGCTGAGCACAATACCAGAGTTCCATTCAGCATTCATGTTGCATAATACTCTAGTTAGCATACGTTTTTCAGATTCAGAAGGTCTTGCAACTAATGTAGAGATAGGTATTCCTTCATCATTCATGGGAATATCCATCAATCTAAATATCAAGTGATGATCTACATCAACTGGACCTTCTCTAGTTGTCACAGTAAAAGTTAAATTCTCAACAGAAAAGTCACTTATACAAGCAAACAAGGCCTGCGCAATGGAACGGTATGTAGGACCGCCCCAATTCAAAATGTTAGCCCATCCTACAACTTCAAGGAGGGAAACAATATTGAAAGGACTCAAATTATTGGAGTTAAATTTCCGCTTAACAATTACATTGCGGAGATGAATATCCCACACATATTCGGGGTCCTCTTCGGGTGGTTGAAGAGTACGCACCGTAATCAGTGTGGAACGGGAAGAAGAGAGACCATGAGAGGATCTGTTCCTGTATCTACTCTCCATTATACAATACATAAAAGAAATGAAAGAAAGGAATGTAGGGTTTCTCCCAAATCAGATTTTATGCTAGAAAACCAAAGAAACCACAAGAAAACTTGAAATAAATTACAAAATCAAGGAAATAGAAGTGCAAAGATCCTAAATCTAAGAGGAAAATGGAAAAGATGCACTAACCAAGTAGCAATCAAAGATGGGTTCGACCGGTCGTGGAAGGGTTTGTTGGAGAAGATGAGAGAAATGAAGAAAAAGTTACTTTTTGCACTTTTAAAACCACCAAACCTGAGCTACTCGACTTGTCGAGTACATACTCAACCAGTCGTGTTATGACTGGTCGAGTGTGTACTCGACTGATCGTGCAACCTCAAAAATGTTCATTTTTTCAGCAATTTTTTATTTTAAAAATTTTAAAAATAAACACATGCAATATAGTACAAGCAAACACAATTAACTTAGATCACATTACGCATACCAATATCTAATTTCAATTTAGCAAACCTGTTTCTGTCAAGTGTTTTTGTGAAAATGCCTACAAGTTAATTTTCTATTTGAACATAATCCAATGAAATAATCTTATCTTCCACTAATTCATGAATATAATGATATCTAATGTCAATATGCTTAGTTTGTGAATGCTGGATTGGATTTTTAGAAATGTTGATTGCACTAGAATTATTGCAATACATAACTATAGAATTTGTGCAAATCTGTAATCATTTAACATCCTCTTCATCCACACAAGTTGAGTGCATGCATTACCAGCTGCAATATACTCATCCTCAGTTGTGGACAACGATACAGAACTCTGTTTCTTACTATGCTATGAAACAAGACAGTTCCCAACATAAAAACATCCACCGCTAGTAGACTTGCGATCATCAATATTACCAGCCCAATTAGCATCTGTATAACCGGCTAATTGAACATTAGTATCATGGGGATACCAAAGACCAAGATTGGTCGTACTTGCGACATATCTCAAAATACGCTTAACAGTAATCAGGTGAGATTCTTTAGGGTCAGATTGATATCTTGCATAGATTCGCACACTGAATGCAATATCAGGTTAGCTCGCAATTAAATATAATAAACTACCTATTATACTGCGATACAACTTAGGATCTATACTTTTACCTGTTGAATCCTTAGAGAGCTTAAGTGTCGTACTCATAGGAGTATCAAAATTTTTACTGCTCTCAAATCTAAACTTTTTCACCAAGTTTAGAGCATACTTGGTTTGAGAAATAAAAATTCTGTCTTCAAGCTGTTTCACTTATAGACCTAAAAAAATAATTCAATTCTCCAACCATGCTCATTTCAAACTTGGATGTCATCAATTCTGCAAACTCAAAAGACATGTTAAAACAAGTAGATCCATAGATAATTTCATTAACATATATCTGTACTAGCAGTATGTGATCATTGTGTTTCTTTACAAATAGTGTCTTATCAACACTTCCCATTACAAAATTATGACTTAGTATAAACTTAGTTAATTTCTCGTACCATGCCCTGGGAGCTTGTTTTAATCCATAGAGTATCTTTTTCAAGCGATAAACATGATCAATATGTTTAGGGTCTTCAAAACCAGTAGGTTGTTCTACACATACTTCCTCATGTAGATCATTGTTCAAGAAAGCACTCTTGACATCCATTTGATAGATTTTGAAATTTTTATAACAAGCAATGGATATGAACAGTCTGATAGATTCAAGACGAGCTACCGGGGCAAAGGTTTCATCATAATCAATGCCTTTTATCTGAGTGTACTCTTGTACAACCAGTCTAGCCTTGTTTCTTATAATATTACCTAATTCATCAGACTTATTTTTAAAGATCCATTTAGTTCCAATAATATGTTTATCATTAGGTCTAGGAACTAAGTACCATACATCATTCCTTACGAATTGATTAAGTTCATCTTTCATAGCCACTATCTAGTTTTCATTAGCAAGCGCTTCTTTTATATTGGTAGGCTCAATCTGGGATGTAAAGCACACATAATTACAAATATTTTCTAATTGCCTACGAGTACGCACACTAGTGAGAGGATTCCCAAGAATTTGATCAGTTGGATGGTCTTTAACTAACCGTGGTTCAGTGTCATTTTGACTAGATGAAGAGTCTGGTTTATTAAATAAAGAGACTTCATCATCTTCTAAACTTGAGACAAGTGTATTCAAGTGATCATCTATAACCACATTAATAGACTCCTGAATTACACTGATCCTTTTATTGAGAACACAATATGCTATACTATTTAACGTATTTCCTAAGAAAATACCCTCATCACTTTTAGTGTCGAATTTACCCAGATTTTCCCGGTCACGTAGAATATAGCATTTGCTACTAAAAACTCGAAAGTATTTGACTGTTGGCTTCTTATCTAACCACAGTTCATATGCAGTCTTATTATTTGACTCTCTAGTATAAACACAATTAATTATATAACAAGTTGTGTTCACTGCTTCAACCCAAAGATTTTTAAGAAGTTTCATGTTGTTCAACATTACATTAGCCATTTCTTGAAGCACACGATTTTTTCTTCCAACAACCCCATTCTGTTGAGGTATCTTAGGAGTAGAAAATTCATGCGATATACCATGATCGCTACAAAACTTCTCAAAATTGTTATTGTCAAATTTAGAACCATGATCACTATAGATTTTAGACACATGTGATTCCTTCTCAGTTTGGATACACTTCAGTACCCTTTTCACTTCATCAAGAGTTTCAGATTTCTCTTTCATGAAAACTACCATGTAAACCTAGTAAAATCATCAATTATTACCAGAATATATTTCTTACCCCCTCGACTCTCCGTTCTAGTAGGTCCAACAAGATCCATGTGGAGGAGTTCAAGGGGTTTGGATGTGGCAATGGAGTTCACTTTCTTGTGAGCACTCCTAGTTTGTTTTCCAATCTGACATTCGCCACAAATTTTATCCATTTTCTTTAACTTGGGTAGACCTCTTATTACTTCACCTTTGCTCAGTTTATAAAAATTATGGTAGTGTATGTCCTAGGCGTTTATATCATAGTTTAGTCTCATTGGTTTGGACCATGTAATACGATAACTTAGACGAGCTTGAATCACTGACTATATAGCAGTCCTCAGATGTTCTGCGACCAGTTAATATCACAGAACCATTCTCATTAGAAATCTCACACCCTTGGTTGGTGAATTTGACATTATGTTTATTATCACAAATTTGAGAAATGCTTAAGAGATTATGCTTAAGGCCATCTACAAATGAAACATTCTTAAATAGATGAAGATTAAAAAGTTGAACCGTACCTTGGCTAATAATCTTGCAGTTGCTACCATCACCAAATGTAACTGAGTCATCAGTCATATCTTTAAGATTAATGAACAAATCTTTGTCACCTAGAACAACCACTATCTAGGTACTACTTTAATTGACTCGTAGCCTTAAAATCAGTGCGGGCAACCAAACAAGCAACCTTAGGGACCCATTTCATTACTGTTTTGGGTTTTGGAGCATAGCTGGTTTTTCTACGCTTGTAGTTGTTATATATTCTACCATTCAAGTTAAATTTTAGAAGCTCCTTGAGTAAATCTATAATTTTCTTAGTTAAGGGGTTATGATTCTGATTTCTATAATTGATATGGTTGTTTTTATGTTTCATAGCCTGAAAAGTTTTAGGATTTTTGAAACTATTTTGATTCAGACTTTTCCCTTTTGAGTTAGAGGACTCCCCTTTAACAAACTTAGGTGGAGTGGACTTACTTTTAGGAGATGTATTCTTACCATAGCCCAGACCAGATCTATCACCACATTTTCTTGATCCGGTTAGTAGTCTTTCTAGTTTAGGATCACCCTAGGCATACCTCCAAGTATCCTTCAAACTCAAGAGAGAAGAGACTTCTAGTTTTAGTTTTTCATTTTCTGATTTAAGGTTTTCAACTTGGGATGTTTTGAAATCTAAATCACACTTAGCCTTTTCAAAACAATCAGAAAAATGTCATTTTTCTAAAACTAAGTAATCAAAATTTTCTTTTAACTTTAAAAATTTTTCTTTTTGAAGTTTTAGTTTTACAATTATCTTGCAACTTTCCCCGTATAGGGCATTATAGGCATCTTATAAATCGTCATCATTTTCAGGGCTACTTCTTAGATTTTCATCATAAGTTAAATTACAACTGTCTGAGGATGTGACTCTAGCTAGAATCATTAAGGCCTTGATCTCATTAGTAGACTCGGGTTCAGAATCATCTGACTCAGAAGAAGCTTCAGAGAAAGATGACTCATCCTATGTGACCAACATACCTTTCTTCTTAGGTTTGTCCCTCTTTGGCCATTTGTTTGCTAGATGCCCGTATTCATATCAGTTGAAACATTTGCTATCTTTAATAGATTTCCAAGTTTTAGATCTAGTCCTTTTCTTTTCAAAAGGTTTTTGAAAATCTGCTTTTGAAATTTTTATAAAACTTCTTGGCTAATAGTACCATATCATTTTCAAAATTTTCACAATCAGAATTACTATTTTTATCATGAGAAATATTTTTAGAAGACTTAAGGGCTATTGACTTACCTTTAGGAGCCTTAAAATTTAACTCGTAGGTTTATAAAGAACCAATAAGCTCTTCAACCCTCATATTCTCCGTACCACGAAGTTCCTGAATGGCAGTGACCTTAGAATTGAACCTATCAGGCAATGAGCGTAATATCTTTGCACAAACTTTACTTTTTGGGATACTATCACCAAGACCCCACATAGAGATGACTATGTCATTTAACTTAGTATAGAAGTCCATGAAAGTTTCACTTTCCTCCATATGTATCTCCTCAAACCGAGTGGTGAGGATTTGAAGTTTAGATTTCTTGACAATAGTCGTACCCTTATGTGTCATTTCTAGAATATCCCAAGCTTGCTTTGCAGTATCAAAAGATATAATTCTTTTAAATTCATCCGGTGATAGTGCGCAAGTGATTGCATTTAAAGCCTTTGCATTGGCGCTAATCTCATTTTTCTGAAGTGTGGTCCATGAAAAATAAGGTGTAACATTAATAGATTTAGTTCCATCAGTGCCTAGAACTTCAGTTGTGGATGGGTTCCATCTACTCACTGTGGCTTGTCACACGCTCTCATGTATGACCTTAAAAATATCCTCATTCTGTCTTTCCAATAGGCATAATTGGAGCCAGTAAAAGGTGGAGGCCTAGTAATTGAGAGGCTATCAAAATTTGACATCTTATAAGCTCAGGAAATGAATCCAAATACAAAATGAGCTATTTGGCTCTGATACCACTTGAAAAGACCGAGCTAAATGTCCTAGGAGGGGGGGGGGTGAATAGGACTATGCCAAATTAAAAATAAATGCGGAATATAAAGATAGTACAATTAAATAATAAAGAAGTATAAGTACATAGCAACCTCAAATGCGCTAGTCTTAAGAGGTTAATGCAAACTTAGTTCGAAGGACAACCTAACACCAAAAACCAAAGGCTTATGGCAGGATAACCTTACTAGAACGTATGTAAGTATCTAAAACCCAAACCAATAAAGAGGCAAAGGAAATAAACTAATTTATTCCAACATTCACCACAAGTGCATAAAACAAATTACACCATTCACCACAAATGCTCAAAGTAAATTACAAAATTCATACACATAAGCAAATCCAAACATTCACCACAACTCCAAGAATTATAGTGGTTTATTTGTATGTACACCAACTGTTTGAAAAATAGCCACACAACTATTCCACTCCCAATATCCACACCCATGGGATATTGGCTTTCACTATAAAAAAGGTCTTCCAAGGTTCACCTTAAAACCTTCAAAACTGTGTCTTTAAATGAGCTTACACAATTACAAAAACCCTACACTCCGAGATTTTCTAGATTACCTCAGACAAAGCTAAAAATGAGATTTTCCGGGCACAACCTCATAAACCACAAAAGATATACAAAATGTAAATTGTACTTATCTGAAAATTCTCCTTCTGAAGAAGCCCAGTAGAACCAATACGATGTAGATGAAGATGTTCAATGTCCAGTCTCACGAATGAATGGTTCTAAATCTAAATGATTTGTAGATTAATTCAGCTTGGGCTAGCTTGATTTGATTTTGATCTTAAAGAGGGTAAAATAACAATTCCCTTCTTTAAAGAAATAGAGTTAAATGGAGATCACAAAATCAAATGTAAAAATTTATTTAAGAGAATTTAAAATGAACACAATATAACTTAAGAAATGCAGGAATTTATCTCTCAGAGTGATGGTTTAATATAGCTTGGAATAAATGAACACAGTATAGCTTAAGAAACTCTGACATTCGTCCTCTATTTATATGTGAAAATATTGTTCTCACGACTGGTCTAAGGGTTAGTTCGACTGGTCGAAGGACCAACCAAATTTCAAAATTTCTAGCGCAATAAGATAAGGTCATTACTCGATTGGTCTAGTGGCTTGCTCGATTGGCCGAGTGGCCTGCGCGATTGGTCGAGCAATGCACTCGACTAGTCGAGTGGGACCAAAAAACCTTACTGGACTTTGAGTAGAGCCTGCATGACTAGTCGAACACTGTTCACTCGACTGGTCGAGTAGTCTCCAAGATTGGTCAAGGGTCTAATAGAAAATTTAAAAAATTCACAACAAACCTTGGACTGGTCAAAAAACTCTTGGACTGGTCGAGCCAGAGCTTGGACTAGTCGAACAGAGACTAGGGCTGGTCGAGAAAAAGAACTATAAACTTAAGAAATGACCCACATAGCATATACAATGAATGTGACCTAACCTATAGTCAATCTAGTGTCATCCATAACTTGTTTGTGAGTTTGAACAATTGAAACATCGTTCACTCTGCAAATTCACACACTTGAAATATTTGAAGCTTGTCTTCAAATCTTGAACTTGAGCTTGAGAAAAGACTTGAATTCTTGAGTCTTTAAAGTATTGAACTTGGAGACTATACTCGAACTTGAACCTTAAACTAGTACTTGTACTTGAGCTTGAAATCTTAAACTTCGACAACGCTGCTTCAACTTGAATACATAAAGAAGTTTGACGAAGACTTGGACAACTTTAAAATGCACGAAGTTGATCTAATCATCAAATCAAAACATGATACAGATTCTAAATGATTTGGCACAACAAAATTTGACACACCTGGGTGCTAGATTTACAATATAGCATTTACAACCACAATAGAGGAATGTAGGAACATCGATGAGATGAAAGTTGAAGAACTAGTGGGATAATTACAAAACTTTAAACTACATTTCAAACCTCCCACTAAATCAAAATAGAATGTCCTCAAAACCTCTAAAACTATAGTGGAAGATGAAGAAGATGATGAGGAAGTGGCTCTCCTGGCCAAAAGGTTCAAAAGATTCTTTAACAAGAACCGTGGCAAGTCCTTTAAGGAGAAACAATTGGACAATAAATGCCAGATTGGCAAATCTTTTAGAGTCCAAAGATCTCCAATGCTATAATTGCCAAAATTTTGGACACATATCCACTGAATGTCCTACAAAGAAGTCCAAAGGAAAAGCTATGGCTGCCACTTGGGATGAAACTAGCGACTCAAATTTAGATTCAGATGAGTCGAGTAGTGATGAAGACACAAAGTCATTGAAGATTCTCATGGCCTCCACCACTACAGCCATTCCCAAAAATTTCAATGAGGAAGATGAACTTGATCTTAAGGAAATTAAAAAGGGGAGAGGAATTAGAGCTATAAGCATAACTTTTGACAATCTAATTAAGAAAATTGAACTTCTAGAATTAAAAGTTTAAAAATTGAAAAGAAAAAATAAGAAACTAAAAATGGAAGTAAAATATTCTTATCAGACAATTGAACTAACCCAAAAATTTACTCAAAGCAATGAAAATTTTGAAAAACTTCTTGGCATGGGTAGAGAATTCAAAAATATGATAGGCCTAGGATATGAATCAGAATCTTCCTCTACTTCATCAATGATGACAAATTCAACTACTCCAAATCAGAAAGATTCAGTTGAATGCCATCACTGTGGAAAGATAGGACACTACAAATGGGATGTCTTATGGTCAAGAAATCCGATGTTACTTCCATGACGAATCACAAAGTCACATCTAAATCACATTAAAGTTACTTAGAGAAATACTCCTCTGGCTCAAAGTAAGTGGTTACCAAATGGGTAACGCAAAATAGACACAAGTGCCCTGGAAATGACTTGGGCCCTTGTAACATTTGGTCCATGTAAATTAACAAGCTTTCTTGACCCATCTTTTTGTAATGGGTCAAGTAAAAATGAGCTATAATGGGGAAAAGAGATATATATATATATATTTTTTTTTTTTAATGGGGAAAAGAGATATATATATATATATATTGGTTGGTCAAGGAATAAATCACAGTAGGTTAAAATTGATTCTAGAACTTTAAAGTGTGTATTATTTTTTAATCAATTCACAGAAATTCCTGACTAATAATTTCTTCATGGAGTTTAATAAAAATGGTTTCATGTTAAACAACTCCATATATATGGTTTCATGGTAAATTTGAGGATTCTTGGCCTCTCAACATTTTGGTAATTTCATGCTAGATTTTCACTCTTAACATATCATGGAATCCTATTTTAGAGGTGTGCATAGTTGGAAAATCAATCCTTAAAAGATCCTTTGAGTTCCAGGAACACTTCGGTAACAACAAACTTATCTTCGATGCTACCAAAATCGAGCTGCGTCAAGTTATTTAAATCCTTTATTGCTTAGTTCTGCTATCTCATGTTTCTTCCAAAGTTCGGTCAAATGGTTGTGCAACCAAAATCAGCAAAATTTAAGGTATCTCCTAATACTTAACATCTTAAAAACTAGGATCATTTGCCTTAAGCTAATCTTCTCTTGATAAGTCCTTTGTCATTCCACTTCATTTTACATAATGGAGTTATCCCCGTCTAGAGAAAAGCCAATCCATGAAGAAACACGACTTTAAAGAATCAATTGGAACTAGGCATAAACCCTAATCCTTCTTACTACAAAAGTTTTACAAAAGATTGTGTGCAAAAATGTCAATGAAATCTTGGTCCAACTAATCTTGTCCCATTACACACTATCTAAGGGTTATGATGTTGATTGCAATGGTCGAATAGTTAAATCACTCCATACCACATATCAACTCTTATAAGGATATCATTGTGTTTTAAAACAACCTACTGAATTACAATTATGTAGAATAAAAAAGGGTTGTTTCTTTAAAACGGAACTCACTATAGGATCTATATGTGCTTGATTGGAAAATACGTGATTGTGACCTTATTATGTCAAAGGAAACAAGTATCTTTTCAGATTAGTTATTATTCTATTTTTACTTATTGTTTTAACTTATGATTTTAGCACAACATGATCAAGAACAAAAGAAAGGATGATGCGAAAGGAGAAACCTCATCTAGAAAAATCAAACCCCTATACTCCTTATCCACACTCTAATGTCAAGGCAAAAGAATTTACCTTTGACCGATTTATCAGACCTAGTCTCATAGAGTCATATGGGATAAATATCTATCTAAAATCAATGGGGGTGGGACTACGTCCTTTATTTAGGAGGAGAGATACAATATGACCTTGTTTATTAATTTTTGAATTTTTGTCATAATACTCGAGATGATCCTTCATTGATCAACATCAATTACATAAATCGAAATAAGGAGATCACTCTTTTGATGCTGGGAGAACTTCTGGATCTTCTAGTCACACATATCTCACCAACTGATCGTTGCTTAAATGACCCAAGTGTCTAGAAAGAAGTAACAAGAATACTATGTGATGAATCAATGATATCCAAAAATAAAAGGAACTACTTGTCTTCATTGCATATGGACTTTACCACAAAAGTGCTTCACGAAATATTGAGTACCAATGCATATCCCTGTGAAGTTTTTGGAGACATACTCTCACCAATTGTTTTGAATACCCTATGTGATATCTATCGAAGAATCAAAATATGTTTACCCACTCTAATCGTGAGACAACTAATTCAAGATTTTAAAGGTATTCAAATTAAACTTTTTGCAACAACTTTTTTTATCGACAGGTCGAATTTCATTGCAAAAAGTCAATTTTTTATAATGACATTCAAAGTCACTGTAAAAAATTGATTATTTATGATGGCAGTTTCAATCGTCACTAATAATCAACTTTTTTCGTGACGAGCTTCAATTGCCGTGGCAAAACTTATTGCGAAAACTTACCGCATGAATTTTTCACAACAAGCTTAACCAATCGTCACTAATAGCCACTTTTTTCGACAAATTAAGTGTCGTCGAACAAAAAAGTTTTTTATGATGACACAAAAGTTATCGCAAACAGTAGCTTTTGTGATGACTAGTTAGGCTCGTTGCGAAAATACAATCTTAGACTTTTTTCCACAATTCTTTTTGCAACGACTAGTTAAACTCATTGCAAAAAATATTGAATTAGACTTTTTACGATGAATGTAGTTTCATCGCGAAAAGTTAGAGTACTTGCAACAACATTGTAAATCATCGCAAATAGTCAACATTTTTGCAACGAACTGCAATTATCGTCATAAAAACTTTTCCCACTAATTTTTCTCGAGAAAATTACATGGCGAGAAAGACGTTTCGCCATGCGTTTCAATTGTCATCGCTAATGTACACTTTATGCGACTAATTGAGTGTCGTCGCAAAACATTATTTTTTGCAATGACACAAAAGTCGCTATAAATAATTTATTTTAGCGATGACTAAGTTAGCTCGTTGCAACAAATGACAACTGAAACTTTTTGCGATGAATGTGATTTCATTGTGAAAGGTTAGATTATTTACAACAACATTAAAAATCATCGCAAATAGTCAACATTTTTGTGACGAGCTGCAATTATCATCGCAAAAACTTTTCCAACCAATTTTTCTCGAAAATTACATGGTGGGACACTTTATGCGACAAATTGAGTGTTATTGCAAAACATTATTTTTTGCAATGACATAAAAGTCTATGCAAATAGTTTATTTTAGCGATGACTAGGTTAACTCGTTGCGATAAATACCAACTAAAACTTTTTGCAACGAATGTAATTTCATTGCGAAATGTTAAAGTATTTGCAACAACATTGTAAATCTCGTAAATAGTCAATGTTTTTGTGACAAGCTGCAATTATCGTCGCAAAAACTTTTCCAACCAATTTTTCCCGAGAAAATTACATGGTGGGAAAGACATTTCCCCATGTGTTTAATTGTCATTGTTAATGTCCACTTTATGTGAAAAATTGAGTGTCGTTGTAAAATATTATTTTTTATAATGACACAAAGGTCGATGCAAATAGTTTATTTTAATGATGACTAGGTTAACTCGTTGCGATAAATACTAACTAAAACTTTTTGCAATGAATGTAATTTCATTGTAAAATGTTAGAGTATTTTCAATAACATTGTAAATCATCGCAAATAGTCAATGTTTTTGCGACGAGCTACAATTATCATCGGAAAAACTTTTCTAACCAATTTTTTTCGAGAAAATTACATGATGGGAAAGACCTTTCACCACGTGTTTCAATTGTCATCATTAATGTCCACTTTATGAGATGAATTGAGTGTCATTGCAAAACATTATTTTTTACAACGACACAAAAGTCGATGTAAATAGTTTATTATCGATGTTTAGGTTAACTCGTTGTAACAAATACCAACTAAAACTTTTTACAATGATTGTAGTTTCATTGTGAAATATTAGAGTATATACAACAACATTGTAAATCATCCCAAATAGTCAACATTTTTCGACGAGCTGCAATTATCGTCACAAAAACTTTTCCCACTAATTTTTCTCAGAAAAATTACATGGCGGGAAAGACGTTTCGCCACGCATTTCAATTGTTATCGCTAATGTCTACTTTAGGCGACGAATTGAATGTTGTCCCAAAACGTTATTTTTTACAACGACGCAAAAGTCGATGCAAATAGTTTATTTTAGCGACCACTAGGTTAACTTGTTGTGACAAATACCAACTAAAATGTTTTACGACGAATGTAGTTTCATTGCGAAATGGTAGAGTATTTGTAACAACATTATAAATCATCATAAATAGTCAACATTTTTGCAACGAGCTGCAATTATCCTCGCAAAAACTTTTCCCCCCAATTTTTTCCAAATTTTAGTGACGACTAATTTAGAGTATTTGCAACAACATTATAAATCGTCCACAATAGTCAATATTTTTGCAACAAGCTGCAATTATTGTTACAAATACTTGTTGTATGAATTTTTTTTCATAAGAAATTATGTGATGGAAAAGATTATTTGCAATGACTGGTTAAAGTCGTTGCAAAAACACTAAATTAGAATTTTTATGACAAATGTAATTTCAATCGAATGGTGGAAATGATTGCCTAATCAACCTCCCAATCACGTGAAATCTATTATTAATTTTTTTCTAAAGAAAACACATTAAGAAATTAATGTGATTTCCTAACGAATTTTTCCAGTGGCTAAATAAAAAATCTTTGGATATGCTTTATTTTTTAATATGCATCCTAAAATTATCCGTATGAATGGATGGACGGTGTAGATATCCAACAGATCATCAAGGTGGGCCCTACGGTAGGGGTAACACCCACTAAGGTGTTACTCGGGTATGTAGCAGCTTATCCACTCCCATCACTCTCTCTCTCTCTCTCTCTCTCTCTCTCTCTTTAAGTAGTTGCATGGGTAACACCCACTAAACTAAGAATACTAAGTAAAATCACACATGATGTATGTGTCTAATCCACACCGTCCATACATTTTAGAAGCGCATTTTATGAAATAAGGCAAAATTTAATCATATCTGAAGCCTAAGTGATCATCCCAAAGAAGTAGTGGGAATTGAACTTGTACTATTGAAAACTTCTTGGAGGACACAAAAGTTTTAAATAAAGGTGATATTTGATATTCCCTTCAGCTGCCTGTGTACTCTTATGAATAGTTTTCCTTCATGTGTCTGTGTACTCATCAATTAAACTGTGGAAACCAACGTAGATTGTTTCATTAAGTTCCTGATCGACAATCAAACAGTGGGCATTACTGATAATCACTTGATCGACTTTCTAATCAACAATCGGACGACACGAAGTGTTGTTGAACATCTGATGAACCTCCAATTAATGATTGAATGGTACAAACCACCATAAATCTTATTATCAATTCCCTTATTAACGATGGAATGGTGCACATCACCGAAAATTATTTGATCGACCTCCAATCAACAATCAAAAGATACAAAGTGTTGTTGACCATCCGATCAACCTCCAATCCTTTATCGGATGGTGAAAATCTTCGTACATCACTTCATTCAGTTTTCAATCAATAATCGAATGTTGCACATCACCAACAATCATAAGATCGACCTCCCAATCAATGGTTGTACAACATGAAGTGCTTTCGACCATCAGATCAACCTCCAATCATCAATTGAATGGTGGATGGTGGATGGATGGTTGGATGGTTGGATGGGATAGATGGATGGATAGATGGGATGGTTAGATGGTTGGTTAGATGGATGGTTGAATGAGATGGTTGGATGGATCGATATGTGAATAGATGGGATGGATAGACGGATCTGATGATTGGATGGACGGATGGATAGATTGATCGATGGGATGGATGGATGGGATGGGTGGATGTTTGGATGATTAGATGAGATGGTTGGATGGTTAGATGGGCGGATGGATAGATTGATCAATGGGATGAATGGTTGGATGGAACGAATGGATGTTTGGATGGGATGGATAGATGGTTGGGATGGGAATGGACGGGTGGTTGTTTGGATGGATAGATGATATGGATGGATGTATGTTTTGATGATTGGATAACATGAATGGATGGATGGGTTGGTTTGATGAATGGTTAGATGGATAGCAAAGATAAATGGATGAATGGATGGATGGGATGGTTGGATGGATGTATGGATGGAAGGATGGGGTGGTTGTATGGATAGATGGCATGGATGGATGGATGTTTTGATGATTGATGGGATGATCAGATGTATGAACGAGATGGTTGGATGTTGGATGGATGGATAGTATGGTTGGATAGATGGATGGATGGATGTTTGAATGACTGGATAAATAGATGGATGGAATGATTGGATAGATAGATTGATGGATGTTTAGATGATTGTATGAGATGCATGGATGGTTGGATGGGGGATGCGATGGTTGGATGGGGGATGAGATGAATGAGGCTCTGACGAGCCACTAAGGGGCCAACAAGATGTATGAATTCTATCCACACCATCCATCCATTTATACATATCATTTTAGAGTATGACCCCAAAAATCACAAAGAACCAAGGCTCAAATGGACCACAAAGTGGGGATTAAATTCCTACCATATCAACAGGTTGGATGGAAAATAAACAATATGGTGGACCCTAAAAAGGTTTCAATGGTGGCCATCCTTAGCACCACTTCCTGTGGTGTGGTCCACTTGATACGTAGATATGCCATTTTTTAATCTACTATAATCTAAAATGATATGAAAAAATGGATGTACGGTGTCGATAAAATCCATGCATCTCTTCAAATTGATGGATAGTGTGGGTACAAAACATACATCATGGTGGGACCCACGTAACTAGTGACGTCACTTCAGTAGGAGTCTTACTTCTCTACCTGTCAATAGGTGAAATCGGATTACATACTGAGTTACTCAATATGCTTTTATCATGCTGAGTAAACTCAATTGGGCCTACCGTGAATGTGTGTGGGTTATCCACATCGTGCATCCATTTTTCCAGCTAATTTTAGTGCTGAACCGAAAATTGAAGCGTGCCCAGAGCTCAAGTGGACCACACTATAAGAAACAGTGGGAATAATGACTTCCACCATTGAAACCTTGGTAGGCCCCACAGTGATGTTTATTTGTCATTCAACCTATTCATAAGATCACACATACATGGATGAAAGGAAAACACAAATAATAAATTGATCCAAAACTTCTGTGGCCCCCAAGAAATTTTCAACGGTATAATTTCCATTCACACTGTTTCCCGTGGTGAGGTCCACTTGAGATTTGGATTACTTTGTTTTTGGTCTAAACCCCTCAAATTATATTTTAAAATGGATGGATGGCATGGATGAGACACATACATCATGGATGCCCCATAGAGCACCGACTACTAGCCATTGGCTAGTGGTAGGATGAGTAGCCAAGCCATTTACTCCAAAAGCAGGATGGTGCTGATCCAGACTGATTTCCTACGGAACCTTAGGCAGGAAGTTAGCTACCTAGGAAACTAAGTGGGGCCAATGTAATGTTTGTGCAAAATCCACATCGCCCATCCTTTTTATGAGCTCATTTTAAGACATGGTGTAAGCCCCGTATCCTAGACCGTACCATTCTGTAGACTTCTGCAGTCTTTCTGATTGACCTCCGACAACCTTCGACCTTTAACCGGCATTTGCGTGCGACCCTAATTCATACGTCGTCAACCCGAGTCGACTCAAACTGAGACTTGTACCTTAGTGACTGCACCATCGCCGCGGTTACGAGACTCGCGCACCGATCCGATACTCTGGCCAGGAGATGTGGGCTAGTGTTCGGTGCGAGGAAAACGCCGCGCGTACGAATTACGAGAGAATCTCTACGACTTGTCACATTAATCCATCAATCCCATCAATTCCATCATGTCAAGTACACATCACCTCTCACCCTTCCCCAAGAAACCCCTAAAGTTAAAAGTTTCTTACAAAGTCCATATTTTTCTTACACCATTTGCCACAAAAGTCAAAAAGTCTCTTACATCCATCACCCATCTCTCTCTCCCTTTACAACTCTCTCTCTCTTCATTTTCAAATCACATTCCAAGCAACCCAAAAACCTCCATACATCCAAGTTCTTCCACTCTAAGAGAGCCACAAGTGTGGCCCACCTTTCCTACCCTTTCATCTCCCATCTCAACCATCCAAACCTCATCTCCTCCATTGGAATCGAAGCTAAGGAGCTAAGGAAGCCTAGGGTGCAAGTAGAAGCTGGTGGGTGATCTTGGATGTTTGTCTTTTATCTTTTTTTATTTAATGGTCCACATATGTGGGACCCACTTTGATGTAGGCTTTGTATCAAAGAGGGGCCCATAGTGGTGGGGCCCCTCCATCCTCGCCAATGTCTCTCTCTCTCTCTCTCTCTCTCTCTCTCTCTCTCTCTCTTTCTTATGTGTTGTGGGCCCCTCACTATCATGTATGATCCGCATCATCCCATCCGTGGGGCCCACCTTACAGTCTATCCATGGGTGGGCCTGGATATAGGAGAACACAAATATCAGCTTATTCAAAAACTTAGGTGGGCCACGTCCCTTTAGGACCCACCATGATGTTTGTGTTATGACCACGTCCAGCATCAGGGCTGGATGCTAGCTAGTGACACCCAACCCCATAGCTCAACTAGCAAGTTGCGTGAAGGTACCTCGTTTCAACACTGGAAGTCTTAGCATCGATCCTGTGGAGGTGGCTAACATGCAGCAGCAGAGAAAAAAAAAAAAGAAAGGGTTTTAGGTGGGTCACTCATGCAAGCCCCACCTTGATATATGTATTCAATCCATGTCGTCCCTCCTATTCCTTAGCTCATTTTAGGCGTTGAGCCGAAAAATGAGGTCAATCCGATAATCAAGCGGGCCATACCATAAAAAACTATGTTTCCTACTGTTCAAAGCTATTAGGACCCACCTTGTTGCATCTACACACCAAACATGCTGTATATTGGACTTGTTTGGTGTATTTCGAGCCCTAGAATCCATTGGATGGAGTGGATTCTCAAGTAGCGGGCCCCACATGTGAATTTCTGTAGGAAAAAAAAAAAAAAAAAAAAAAAAAGAAAAAAAGAAAGAAAGGGGGTTTGCAAGTCGTCCGTTGCCTTCCTTCAGCAGCAGCTTGACGGCATTTCTTGCGTGTAACGGGTGAACGGACTGGCAACGGCCCACGGCTCCAATTGTGGGCCCCACCATAATGTATATTTGTCATCCAACCCGTTCATTGGGTGGGCCCCTTCCTGAAGTGGGCCCCCTCCAAATATCAGGCCGATCCAACGCTCAGGTGGCCCACATCATAGGAAACAGTGTTGATTGAAGGTCAGCCATTGAAACCCTTTTTGGGTCCCTAGAAGTTTTGGATCAAGGTGAAATTTGTTTTTACCCTTCATCTAGGTCTGTGTGACCTTATAGACGGGCTGGATTGCTTATAGACATTACAGTGGACCCCACGTAGGACCCACAATGATATATATGTTTTATTTCCACCGTCCAGGCGGACGGTGGAGCCCACAGTGATGTATTTGTTCTATCCCCACCGTCCAGGGGACGGTGGGTGTATACGTGTGCATGTGTGTGTGTGCGTGTGTGTATGTGTGGGGCTATGCAGGTGTGTGTGTGTGTGTGTGCGTGTGTCTGTGTGTATATATATATATATATTATTGTATATATATTATGTATATATATTATATTATATTATGTATATATATTATATTATATTATGTAATATACCTGATGGTGGGATTTCATGGGTCCCTCCATGATGCATGGGTTGCATCCAATCTGTCCATCCATTTTAAAAGCTCATTTTATGGCATGAGTTAAAGAATGAGCCAGATCCATAGTTCAAGTGGACCCCACCTTGGTATGTGGATGGGGCCCATCTTGATTTATCTGTGGTAGTCCATTAGGGCCCACTTTGATGTGGATGTAAGGCCCATGTTACGAGGCCTATTAGATGTATTTGTGGCCCATGGTTGAGGCCCACTTTGATATATATATATATAAGGCCCATGTTACAAGGCCCATTTTGATGCATTCTAAGGCCCATGGGTTATGGCCCATTGCAATGTACATAAGGCCCATTGGTACGGCCCGTTAATGTGGTCCACTTGATGAATATAAGGCCCATGTGATATAGCCCATTTTGTGTATTTAAGGCCTAATGGGATGTACCTAAGGTCTATTGCAATGTGTGATCCTAACATGGTTTATGTAATGATGTGTATGACAGTCATGCCTTGGAAGCAATGTTGGTTTGACGTCCACATTGTAAGAATAATATTAGTTAAACGTCCGCATTATAATTCTCCCTAGGGCCCATTGTTAGGCCATACTTGTAAATCGTCTAGGTCCATCTTCGTTATGAACAGCATCCATCGCCATATAACATGTTTAGTATGGTTCCATGATTCATGATCATACGCATCATATGTATGCTTGATATGAGGATTGACTGATCAGCATATGCCTTCGGGCAGATTGTCTAGGGGCTCCCGATTAGGCGGTGTTACCCCACATGAGCGCACGATACGCGCAAGATTGCTGCATGACTGGATAGTGTGATTCATGCATTTCGCATTGTGTGACATGGTTACCGTACGCCCTAGCGACATCAGGGTCGTAGCCTCCATAGTCGTATCGTGGTTTGCAAGATTAGATACTGAAAATCTTGTTCTACATGGGGTATTATAGATATTCCTAAGTGAAGGTCCCTAAACCCTTATGGTACCAAGTGGTTGCTCCAACGTCTAAACCGAGTGGGTGCATGAGCGCCGAGGGCTGAATATCAGGAGGTCGGGCTCTCCACTGTGTCGTGGTCGGTTGGAAGGGGGTATGGCCTTACCCGCTCGAGAGGAGGGGGCCAAGCTAGGTTGAATTTGACCAGCTTGAGGAATGGGTTCGCTATCGACGAGCTGAGCCCAATATTGGCAGGCGGATAGTGAGGTCTCTTCCACTTACCTTATTGCGCACGATGGGGCGGCAATCTGGTTTAAAGCGTACTAGACCCCAGTGATATTCCAGATTTGATCTATATTGATATGTGGATATAGTGAGGATTTGTATGCTTAAGTTGCATCTCGCATCGCATGGCCTTGGTATGGCCGACATCATTCATGCCTTGCATTGCATAGCCTTGGTACGACTAACGGTATTCATGGATTCACCAGCATGTTCTGCATTACTCTAATACTGCATAATTATATTACTATCTTGCGCACACACTTTCACCACCCTCTAAGATTTCCATAAGCTTATGCACGACTATTGCATGCAGGTGACGTTGGAGCATAGCAGCGCTGAGGCAAGAGTACTTTGCAGATCATCTTGGAGCTTTTTATTTATCATCATTGTATTTCCCTTTATGCTCATTGTACTTATAAAGTTTTTTATCATAGTGAAAATATGATGGAGTTTTTGGTTGTTGTTTGTGGGTTATACCTTTGGTTATGCTTATTACGAATTGAACTGATGTTGAAAATCCTCTTCGTAGCATCCCAGGATTGGAACCTGGCGAATGGGCGCTGGGAGCCGAGAATGGAGTTCTACGGAGACTGTCGGCGCCGGATTCGGTGATCGGGAATTTTGTGAGCCCAGTTTCTGAGTTTGGGGCATGACACATGGAACCAAGAACGAGTATGAACCAAGAGTCAAGTGGCCCCACGAATATTTCAATTATGGACATTCAATCCTCACGTTTTTAGCCTACTTGAGTATTGGACCGGTTCATTTTTAGTCTCATGTCTTAAAATGAGCTCACGAAACTGATGGGCGGGGTGGATTTTGCACAAACATCACGATGGGCCCCACTCAGGTTTTCTGCGCTCGAACATCTAGACAATGTTTTCACAGAAAATATGCATCCACTAATCCGTGCACTGTTTAAAACAGATGCACATTGCGTTGTGCTCAGGTAGACGTTATTCCTACTTCCTAAGATTAAAAAGATGCATCGCATCCAACTCTCCATCCTCTAGTAAAGAAGAAGAGAGTCTTTAAACAGTAGAGTGCAAAGAGAAGTCAGCATCAAAGCAACGGTCAGATTCAACTGGTGATCTATGTACATGTTCCCCTTCTGAGTTATACCTATCTTTTGAGGCGGGTATGTTCGTAATGAATCCTACTATATGAATGATTTAGCTCTTATGATCCATCTGAGATTTTGATCGACCTCATTTATGAGACAAAACATTAGAATAATGTATAAAAATGAATGGACGGTGTAGATAAAACACATAGATCATTGTGGGGCCCACATAGCACCGACCACTATCCACTTGGCTAATCGCAGCATTACTAGCTGAACCAGGTATCCTTGGATCACACTATCTGAACCAGAGGTGCTATGGATGCCCAACATTAAAACCTTTTTAGGGCCCGCTGTGTCATTTATTTTCCATTCAAACCCTTGATATGGTCATATACACCTAGATGAAGTGAAAAAATAATAATATCATCTTGATCCAAACCTTCCGTGGACCCTACAATTTTTTCAACAGTATGAATTTAATCCCCACCGTGTAGTCATTTGTGACTTTTATTTTCGCTATTTTTGGAATAATATGAAAAAAATATACGAACGGTGTGGATAAATTTCATACATCACAGAGGATGCTTAATGGCCCTTGGAGTCTCTGCCTATCCCAAGCTCTGAACAGGCCAAGTTAGTACCTATTCAGCGAAATTGAAATGCGTACTGAGTTACTCAGTATGCTCTTATCGTATCGAGTAAACTCTATTGAGCCCACTGTGAATGAACGTGGTTCCATGCCGCCCATCCATTTTTCCAGATAATTTTAGTGGTTGATCCCTAAATATAAGCATATCCAAAACTCAAGTGGACCATACTACAGTAAACAGTGGAAGTATTGATTTCCACCGTTGAAACCTTCCTAAGGCCCACAGTGAAATTCTCTTCTCATCTAACCTGTTCATAAGTTTACACAGACACGGATGAAGGGAAAAAACAAATATCAGCTAGAAAAAATAAATATCAACTTGACCTCAAACTTTGATGGACCTAAGAACTTTTCAACAGTAGATGTTCAATTCTCACGGTTTCAAGTGGTGTGGTCCACTTGAGCTTTGGATATGATTTATTTTTTTGGGCAAAATCTCCAAACGTTTCTGATAAAATGGATGGAAGGAGTGGATAAAATGTATGAGTGACGGTGGGCCCCACAATGTTTACTCAGTATGCAATCTGCTTCCCTAATCTACGCAAATGGCCGGTGTACCACACACCAGCTATATAGCTATATAGCTAGTGTAGGTACGTGTTGTGCGAAGACAGGAAACAAATTGGCTACTTCCCCTGACACCAGGCCGGTGGCTGGTGATCTGTGCTTTATAGGCCCTATCATGATGTATGTGTTTCATCCATTCTGTTCATCCATTTTTACAGATCATTTTAGTTCTTAATTCAAAAATTGAGAGGGATATAAATCTCAAATGGACCACATTACAAGAAAACAACAGTGATTGGATATCCACCATTAAAATCCTCCTAAGGCCCAGTGTACTATTTATTTGATATCTAATCTGTTGATTAGGTTATACAGATCCAGATGAAGGGAAAAAACAAAGATCAGCTTGATTCAACACTGTTTATTGCCCCCAAAAATTTTCAATGGTTGATGTTAATTCAACACTGTTTCCTATAATGTGGTCCACTTGAGATTGGGATATACCTCATTTTTAGTCTCATACCATAAAATGATCTAGAAAAATAGATGGACGGCATGGATGAAACACATACATCATGGTGGGGCCCACAAAGAACCGACCATTAGCCATTGGCTAGTGGCAGGGGGAGTAGCCAATCCGTTTCCGCAGAGAGGAGCACCGACGCTCCTGGAGCTCCGAGTTGTACTAACAGTTCAAAGGAGATCAAAGTTACATGGCCCCAAAAATGATGTATTTATTATATCCACAACGTTCATCCATTTATCGAGATCATTTTAAAGTATTATCCAAAAAATGAATGATATCCAAGGATCAACTGGACCACACCACAAATAGCAGTGGAGATAATGATTTTCACTGTTAAAAATTTCTAATTGGACCCTCCATAACATTTATTTTCCATCCAATCTATTCATAAGGTCATGAAGACCTAGATGAAGAGGAAAAACAAATTTCATATTGATCCAAAACTTCAGTGAACCCCAACAGGGTTTCAATTACAAATGTTCAATACCCCACTGCTTTTTGTAGTGTTGTCCGCTTGATCATTAGATCTATCTTATTTTTCATCTCAAGTCTTACGACGAGCTAGAAAAATGGATGGACAGATTGGATATAACACATACCTCATGATGAGACCCACAGAACTTGTTAACGTCAATACACCAACTATATAGCTGGTGTGTGGTACACTAGGGATGAAGATTAACGGAAGTGGATTTCCTACTAAAGCCTCTTGCCGAAAGTTCCTGCGCAAGGATGAGGGGTGGGGCCCACCATGATGTTTCTGAGAAATCTACCACGTTTATTCATTTTTTGAGCTTATTTTAGGACATGCGACCAAAACTAAAATGGATCCACCGTGATGTTTCTGAATCCCAACTATTTCCTTTTGTGTGGAACACTTAAGCTTTGGATCCACCACATTTTTTGTCTCATGTACTAAAATGAGTTATAAAAATATATTGACGGATGGATTTCTCACAAACATCTCAGTAGGCCTCACCCCGCATCCTTACGCACCTCGTCCCAAATTAGCTAGTTACTGACGGGTTGAGGGAAGCGGATTGCTTAGTAACACACTATGCTTAGTTTACTAAGTAAACTCTATGAGGTCTACCATGATTTATATATTTTATTCACTCTGTGAGAGCTTAGGACTGAAGTGTAAGTTATGCGAGAGACGATAAATGATATGAAGACACGATAGGCTCAGTTGGAGGAGATGTTGCATACCCTCATGTCACAATAACCCCAATCACATCCTCAGTGGTAAGTTGAATGTCACATTTAAATTATGCAAGTAGTGTAAAATAGAGCATACCCTCATGTCACAATAACCCCAATCACATCCTCAGTGGTAAGTTGAATGTCACATTTAAATTATGCAAGCAGTGTAAAATAGTCACTAATAATATTTTATTTTAATTATTTTACAAATTTTTCTACAGATTAGTGCTATCTTCCCAGGCTCCACTACATTATTGATGACGCACATTTCTTTTTTTTATTATTCATTTTTATTGGATAATTTGGACATGTGTACTTTTTTATGTTCAGGATAATTATAAATTTAATTAAATTATTTTTATGTTTCAATGGATGATGATGAATATTGATTAATACAGGTTATTTTGTTTTATTAAGTTAGTTCAAACAAAAAAAAAATATTTAAAAAAATATTTGTATTAGGGATGACATTTCGTGATATGTAATGGCGACGTGCTAACTCATCACTAATATTTTGTGACAAGTTGTTAGGTCATGGCAAATAATTAACTCATTAGCGACGACTTATTGTTTTTATCACTAAATAGAATTTGTGATATTGTATTTACGATGTAATTGGTGAAAGTGCTCTGGTTTGTCAATTAGCGTGTGTGTTGAGTCTGTCAGACAGAAGAGCTCCATAGGAAGATCAATCAAGCATCTGCCTCAATCGGATGTGTGCGTGAACTAGCCACAGGTAAATCTAAGCCTCACATCCCATGTCCAAAACATCAGGTATTTAAAACTCTTAAAAATAAGTTAGAATCTCATAGGGTTTTATGGTAAGAAAGCTTTTTCAAAATAGGAAAATCTCTAAGTTTTCTTGCCTTATCGATTTTATCGAAACACCTTCGATATGATTGACTTGCTCTGTCGATGTCCTCGATGCCTTAACGATATCATCGATATGAGGACTAAAAGTGCCCAGCAATCACATACTCATCTGGACGGAATTATCAATATATCGATATACATATCGATATTCTAATCTCGAGTCCATCGAGGATGGCTCAATAAGATCAACAGGTAGATTTTCGGCGCCCCTGTTTTTATAAGAAAATCACAAGATTCTTCGGTATATCGATGCCCTTTCTGATACAATCTCAACTCAAATCTCGATCATATCGGAAGGTCATCGATGATATCGATCATGTGCGCAAATGTCTTCCAGCAATTATTTTAGGTTGTTGTTATCTTTGATTGGGGGACCTCTCGAGAAATCGATATTCATACATCGATGAAATCGAGGCCGTGTCGATTGCATCGTGTCTGAACACAATCAGTCCAACGAGCTTAATGGAAAATCCATGGGATTTACAGATGCATTGACACTGCCTCTGATATTATTGATATGTAAATTCTGATGACATCGATTGAACCCCGATTATATCTTAAAAACCTAAAATATTTCAAGTCAAATGTCGAGGAATCGATCCTCATATCGATGGAATCGGAGTTCAAAATTCAATGACATTGACACGAGTATCGATGCCCTCGACCAGCTGGTAAAAGATTTCAAAAGCGTATGACATTTGAGTTTGTGTCATCGAGCGGACCGTTGATGTTATCGAGAGTATACGCTCGATGATATCGACACCGCTCGATGATATCGAAGTCTATCATAAATGTGACTGTTTTATATCCGTTAGAACCTTTTGCCTATTTAAAGAGAGACTTGTCTTTATTGCTGGTAAAGAAAGAAGAGAATGCTTTTGTGTGTTTTACCTTATATCATATATCAAAAGCCCTTTCTCTCAAGGAAGTTCATCCTCCAATCCACCCTCACCATTGATATTCAATAGAGTGGATTGGGGAATGAACTTCCACATTCAAGGATCCTTCAGCTACTACCTTAATGGCAAATCATTAAGTTGGGATGCCTTGAATGCATAGATGATGGGGATTGCTCTATATTCCTGATAGGAAAACTTTTAGAGAGTAGAATTCCATCATAACCTTGACCCAACCCGAAGCCATATATTGGTACATCATTTGTGTTGCAGATCAAGGAAGTCGAAGACTCTTCATCAACAAGGAGGAGATCTTCGTCATCGTGCTATAAAGGAACTGATTAGCTTATTTGTAAGTAACTAGAGTCCAGAGGACACTTGTGATCATTCCTTTTTAGGATTGGGTCTTAAGTGGTTCTCACCCTTGAAGCCCTCGTAGGAGGCCTCCAGCGGGAGTGTACATGGTGGGTGCATTGTGTGGACCCTTGCTCTGGGGAGAGCATAAACATCTGGTTGAAGGTGAACCAGCAAAACCTTAAGTTTGAGGTCAACCGCTATGAAACCTCATGTTTGAGGTGAACCGTGTAGAAACCTTGTGTTTGAGGTGAAGGTCTTATAGAAGATCCTTGGCCAGTGTGCCTAAAAGTGGGTGTATTGTGTTGACCCTTGCTCATGAGAGCATAAACAGTCAGCCTCAGTGTAGGTTGTAAAGGTTTAAGGTGAACCTAATTTAGATCCTTACATTTGAGGTGAACCACTGTGAAACCTCCTTAGTGAAATCCGGTACACTTAAGGGTTGAGTGCAGTTACTGGGAGTAGAGTAGACAAGTCGTCGAACCACTATAAAATGACTTTGTTTGAGATTGTTATTCTTCTGATTGTGTGATTTACTCTAATATTTACATATCTGAATATCTGAGATCACACCTCACACACTTACACGGTCATATCCATCATCAACTAGTTTGTATAGTGTTTACTTCTTAAACAGTTTGTGATTGGATCCTCTACCGGGCTTGGAAGCCAGTAGAGTTATTTTTTAGTAATCCTACTATGTACCTATTGTTAGGATTAGTGTAATAGGATTTTAAATAAATCATAAAAACTTTTAAAAGTCCTATTCACCCCCCTCTAGGACATATTGGCATATCCCTACTTCAACTAAAGCAGTCTTCACCGCAATTTCAATTGGCGACGATTAACACTCGTCACCACAAAGGCTTTTGCGATGACTTTATAATTTCTTTAGTAATAAGTAGACTCGTCGCAAAACATCTTATTCGTGATGAGTTTTATGTTTAGCGACGTTTTATGATATATAATGGCGACATGTAAACTTGTCGCAAATAAGCTATATTTAGTGATAATTTATTAAGCTGTAGTAAATAATTAGTATTTGTAACAAAATTGGCAACAAGCAACACTCATCGCAAAAAATCTTTTGCGACAAGGTGAGGTTATTAACGACGATGAGGACTTGTCGCAAAACATCTTTATTCGCAACGAGTTTCATATTTAGCAATGTTTTATGATATGTAATGACAACGTGTAAACTCATCACAAATAAGCTATATTTAGCGACAATTTATTAAGTCCTCGTAAATAATTATTATGTACGACAAAATTGGCGACAAGCAACACTCGCTGCAAAAACATTTGTAATAAGTTTGGGTTTGTTAACGCGACAAGGACTCGTTGCAAAACATCTTTTTTTGCGACGAGTCTCATATTTAGTGATGTTTTACAATATACAATGGCAACGTGTTAACTCGTCCTTAATTAGCTATATTTCGCGGCAAGCGATTAGGTCGTCACAAATAATTGAGGCATTGGCGACAGGTTGCCGTTTTCGTCGCTAAATAGAATTTGTAATGCCTTATTTGCAACAAAAATGGCGACGAGCAACACTCGTCACAAAAAGTTTTTAGCAATGAGTTTGGAGTTTTTAACAACGAGTTGACTTGTACAAAAGGACTGAATTGTTGTAGTGAGATTTTAGTTCAATCATGTCTATGGTTGGCCAAACCTCTTAGCTAGGGCTAAGAGGTGAAGCTTGTAGCGTGATAGGATGTTTTCTATTACTTTGATTAATGTTTAAGTTGAACTATCTTTAAGTCTAGTTAGATATTTAAGAAATACTTTCAATTTTTAATGGTTTATTGTGACTCAAATTATAATAGATCTGAGATGGCTTTGAGTATGTTCTTTTCATGTATTAAGATTACGAAATTAGGAAATTCTGTTGTTCGCCATCATCCCATAGGCATGGTTGGGTGATGGAATCTTGCCTAATCTTCCTAATTCTCTTATGATTGGTTGTGGGATTGGTAAATCTTGTTGTTTGCCTTATCTCCTAGGCATGGTTTTGTGATGGAATCACTTCCAGTTCTCACACCTCTCATCCATTGAGAATTAGGTAAAAGGAAGTTCAGATTTGGTTTTACTGAGATATCGTCCAATTGGATAAGATGGGACTTTGATTCCAGTTGTGTCCTTGAATCAAGCATAGATCTCCCTGATCTCTACAAGTTAATCCTTAGAAAACCTAGTTCCCACCTTTGAATTCTTAAGTTTTAATTACTTTAATCACAATTACTCTCTCAATTACTTTAGAATTAGATTCACATCTTCTTCAAATTCTAGTTCTAATTACTTTCAGAATACATACAAGTTTCAATCCATGTGGATTCGACTTCAGTCTCATAGAGATTATTACAACATCGCGACCCTACACTTGGGGTTGTGAACATTCACCCCCCTCTAGGACACTTGGACATATATCCATACTTCAATAGTAGCGGTCTTACTGCAATTTCACAATGTGGTGGGTAAGGAATTTTCTACAAAGTCTAAGTTCGATCCATTTGCTAATTATTCTGACAATGTTATTTCTAATTAAGAATTTTTTAGAAAAGTTCAAACTCTAGATCTAAAAAAGAAAATTCTTGAACTTTAAGTCTAGGGAATGTTCTTATTTGGTCTAATGTACATCATAGTGGATATTTGTTCTCCCACAATACCTAGGTTTAGTTTCTAAGTTCAAATGACTAAACCTGGAATTTTCAAAGGAACCTAAGTTGATTTCTAAGTCCTATGATTATCCATACAATTTTTGAGGGAGCATAACATTTTGAATCTCTATATTCTCACTTCCTCCCAATTCTAAGGGATTTCTACATAAGTTTAAAGTCCAAAGGTCTAACCTAAAATTTTTAAGGGAGCCTAAAGTTTGAAGTATTTATGTTCTCAAATTTTCATTAATTCAAAGGGAATTTTTCATGAGTTCAAATGGTCATTCTAAAAATTTCTATGGGGACCTAAACTTAGGTCTCTTCATTTTCAAAATTTCGCTAAGCCTAGGGGAGCTTCATCTAGGTTTAAATCTCTTATTCCAACATCCTAACTTGAGACATTCAAGGTCTATATAAGTTCAGTTCCCCAAGGCCTGGTTTATCTAAACTCCTCTCTGATACCACATTGTAATGCCCCGATTTTCAAAACCCAAGTATACGACTCATTTTTCGAAAGCCTGAGTGTTAACCTTTAAAGATAGCCAAATTCCATACATATTTTTTTTATTTTCTTTTCTCAGAGTTAGCAGCTTAGTGGAAGATTAATAAATCAAGCATAAAGAAAATTGCATATATATTCAAAATATATGAACAGTTGCCCAAATGACTTATGAAAACCAATGTCTCATACTAATAAATACAAGAATGAACAATTTAACACATGAAATAAAATAAAATGTAACTAAACTTGAGCTGCAAGATCACACAGCTTCCCTTAGCAGATGCAACCTGTATCCCTGGCAATTGTACCCTGCTCCTCGTCAATCTGGACATAAATATTATTTAAGTCACTTGCACTACATATACGGTTATATATTCGATGAATAAGTGGCCAGATTAGTATAAATTCCCTCTTAAGATTACACACCACCCCATTAGGTAAGTATAGCTTAAACAATAAGGCATTTAAAATAATACACGATGCAGTCTTATTTAAATGCATGGATGCGTGTGTGCACATCAACTAGGGATGCTCATCCAATTGGCTTTTGGGCAAAACAAAAGCATGTGGCTGGCCACCGGCAAAAGTGCATCCCGTACGTGCGTAATGATAAAGCTCACCAAAAGTGGGTCGATAGTCGATGGTCTGGGAGCTAGCAAAACGATACCACGCTAAGGGCATGTGTTATAGCATCCTGATTTAGCTACCCGCCATCGCTCATATGCTATGAATAAATGATTAGCCCAACCATTATTATTCTGATTGTAACTAGCCAATTTAAGAAAGCTCAAAGGTCACTATGGGGGGCTCATCACCCAGCATAGGCCGACAGCTCGAGCATAGTGTCCCATACCACCATCCACAGCTCATGAGACTCCAACATTAGGATGTTTAATGGTAACCACCTTAACTAGTGGCCAATCATAGTTTAATAAGTAGAACTCACCATCACATGGTAATATAAGAATAATCCGTCATGCCACTTATGGCATATATCAATTTGAAGCCACATAAGAAAAATATCACATCAAAGCCACATAGGAAAAATATCAAATCGATGTGGTAAAATCCATGGATGGTTAGCCCACATCAATATTCCATTTAACCCATCATTCAAATAGCCACTAGATCTAGGGTTCATTATAATCGCAATCAATCAAGTTACATCCCAAGTCTGGAAGTACATATAAAAGTGGGGTTCTCCAGTGATAGATGTAACAATTCAAGTTCCACAAGTAGTTTATAAGTAATCCATAAGCATGAGAAGATATACAAGTACAACATATAAATGTTCATACAAGATAAATGTGAGCATGTAATTTGACAATCTAATCCAGTAACTAGCAGAAGTAATTATGACTTAGAGATATCAGTTATCAGTCAAAATTAAAATAAAAATTATCACTTAAGCTAACAAGAAAGTGGAAAGCTCAAGGGGAAGAAATCATCACCTTATTAATTGAATCACCTACTAATGTTGCAAGGAACTATGTGCGCCCTTATAATCAAATCCCATGACAACTTGAACCCTACTCGGATCCGATTTGGATGCGTTCAACACAACCACGTCCAGTATGGACAATGAAACTCGCAGAATTCAGTTGAACTTGCCACAAGTCAGTGAGTCAAATACTTGACTCAATTTTGGACTACATTGTCTTAACAACCTGACCCTTTACTTGTTTTCTTCTTCTTCTCCTCCTTCTACATTGCTCTCTTTATCCCTAGATAGACCAACAAAAGAATCCACATCCACCTGGATTTCAACACGTGTGACTCAACGAGTCAACTTAACCCTAAGGCAACTCACTTAATGGCTCCCCCTCTCTTTTCTAAGGCCCACATGTCCAGAAGAGTTGTTGGACTAATCCAGCCCCAACTCGACTCAGTGTATTCAACCTAACACAACCCATGACCCAAGCTTCCTCTCTCTCAGAGGAGCTTTTTCTAATGCAACATCTAGCCCCACAACTAGACTAGAACCGACCTAAGGGCCGTGCAACTCATCGAGTTGAAACGATCTAATGACCTAACTTAACTCGGTTTCCTCTTCTTCTTGCTGTTTCTCTCTAAGTTTCTTCTCTTTCTACCTCTCCAATGACCCAACAATGGGTTGGATAGACCCAAACCAACTCAACCCGATTGACTTGACCCAGCAACTCGATTGGGCCGAGTTTGGTGCAACACACACACACACACTCTCTCTCTCTCTCTCTCTCTCTCTCTCTCTCTCTCTCTCTCTCTCTCTCTCTCTCTCTTCTCTTCTTCTTCTTCTTCTTCTTCTTCTTCTTCTTCTTCTTCTTCTTCTTCTTCTTCTTCTTTTCTTTCTTTTTTCCTTCTCCCTCTCTTTCCTGGGTAACCTGGATCGAGCCAAGATTGACTCGACTCAAACGACATTGACTCGTTACAGCACGAGGTTGGACAATAGCCCCGACTTAGTACGACACGATGCACTCTCCCTCACTCTCTTTCTTCTTCTTTTCTTCTACTTCCTCCTTTATTTTCATTTGCTGGAGGGCCAATAGAAATACCGTAATGTCCAGTAACACCTGACTCGAACCACGTTGACCTGGTGTTGTAGAACGATAAGGAAGAAGACCCAAACATCCATGACGGATCTCCTCCCACTGCGTATTTCTTCATTCTGGTTCTTATGGATGGTTTGGTTAAGCTCCAGTGAGCTTACAGACATGATTTTTTGAAAGTTAAACGAAGTTAGCTTGGTGGGTTCGAAGGGAGGAAGAAACGGTCAATTCTTTCTCAAGTGTCGTTGCAAGGATTGGAATATCAACCCTCTTACTATTTATGACCTTTTCTTGAAGCCCTAACCTCCCAAACCAGTCAGATGGAGAATGGATGGCCTGGATTAAAACTGATTTGTAATAGCCTCCAAATACGGCTAGCAAAATCAAAACTGGTCGTGGTTTTTGGTTTTCTGAGGAAGCCCTAATCCACAGGATTTGAATGGAGGGCTAGGATGCATCTCATCGTGTGGCTGAGATAGGGGAAGACTGCCTTTCGTGGATCGCCAGCTACACATAGAAGAGGTTTTTCATTTTTTAGAAACAAACAGCATATACAACTCCTTTTACTTTAGAGTTCGTATTCATACACAGGTGCAACTTCATGCGAGGCCGATTGGGTTTTGGTTAGCTCCATCAGGCGAACTCGATGGATGGCTCATATCACCCATCCAAGTGAAGATGGTGGGCCATTTTTCAAATGAATGGGTAGCATCCGTTGTTGGCGGGAACAAAGGAGAAAGAGAGGGGAATCCCTCCTTCGGGCAAAGCTCGATCAACCTCGTGTTGACTGAGTTTCTGGTGTTGGTGCACCGCAGGTGCAGTATCCCTGGTGCTCACACACCAATGTGGGTCCCACAGTGATGCATTTGACAAATCCTCTCTGTTCATCTAATTTCACACTGTGGACTAGTACACCAAACCATGTATGAGGCATTTTATAACTTAGGTGGGCCATAACACTTTATTTGAATGTTGACCTACAAATTTTCACTAACCTGATGGTCGGAACGTTCCAGATTGAACATCAATGGTAAAAAGGGTCTTAGGGACCGATCATTAATCCAACCAACCCCCTATTGGGCCCAACGTTCCTAGTCTAACATTTTATGAGCCACACAACATGGGTTTTTATGTTTAGTTAATGTCCACGGGCAATTCAATGATCGATATTATAATCTGATGGTTAGATTTTACAAAATTACTCCTCTACGGTCCTATGTATTGTATTATCTATCTGAGGTAGATATAATTGTATAATTTCCATTTAATAGTCGAATTATTTAATTGAGTAAAGGATTATCATGTGGGGCATAATTCTCGATTGGTGTATCTAATTGACGATTACCAACAATTTAACAGTCGGATCCCTTCTCGATATGATCGTCGACATTTTTAAATGTACTTACTCTAAAATGGATAGGCTTTAACGGTTGCTTTTGCAATTTGGTGGTTACGATATGTAACTAAGTGTTCCTTAAGGAAGCTGTCGACCTAATAAACAGTGGATTAGGTGATTCGGGGTTAGACATTGATAATGGGTGCTTTGATCAATCGATTAAAGTGATCGAAATCCTAAAAATAGGTTTGTCTAACTATTTGATGGCCCATATTGAATATTAACAGATGGATAGCTTAATTGACAGATGAAGATTACTCATAACGGTTGGATTCAGGTTAGAGTGTAGGTGGATCATTTAATCAAGTATCATTCATGTTTATACTAATTTAGGTCTTTATGGTAACACCCGAGTACTGAAAAGTACAGGGTGTTACAAAGGAGAGAAAGATAAGTAGAATGGAAGGTGAAGATGAGAGGAGATGTCGACTATTAGGTCCTACCTGAGTCAAACTGGTTCCAACCCTTGCATAACCAAGTTAATAAATTACTGATTCAGTTATAAGTGGGTTTTGGTTTGGGTTTACATCAGTAAATTATACAATTAGTATGGTGTTTCTTTCTCAAACTCAATAGACCTATGTTGTGATTACCAGGTTGATCCGAATTGGGAATCGATAGGTGAGTTGACTCAGTGGATTCTTTTACCGACTTTAAAACAATTTAAAATGTTAGTCATTCATGTAATATCATATTTTCCATCGGGTTCGAGCCGGGGTGAGGATCTAGCTCCATCATGTCACTTGGGTTGAGTTCAAGTTGCATCAAATAGACCACACCTCGAGGTGATGATTCCCCTTTTAAGCTTTCCACTTAAATTTATTAACATTGATATATATATATATATATATATATGTGTGTGTGTGTGTGTGTGTGTGTGTGTGTGTGTATGATATTTTAATCTCTTACATTTAGTATCTCCTACGTTACTTGGTTAATTTACTTATCTCACTATGTGAACATGCTAAATTGCTGTGCAATTAACTCTTGAATTAAATAGCTAACATGTCTCTTTAATTTTAGCAAGCATGAATGATTTGATTGCCTCATGTTATCTTAAGTTGCAAAAATTGTTAATTAATTAGATGCTTGCCACTGTGATTACTTGATAGATTGAATGGAATTTGTTGTGGACTTACCATCTTACTGACCATTTGTGCCTTATGTGGCTTTGATCGCATATTTTCCCTACATAGCTTTAGTCGTACATTGGGCCTATGTGGCTTTGTTTGGGATATTTGCCCCTTAATAGCTTTGATGGAATAATTGCCCTTTTATGGCTTTATGGTTATATTTGTTCACTTGTTAATTTTTGGGTCATTTTATGGAGTTCGTTATAATTTTGAGGTGAAGCTGAAGTTCATTCATTGATTTTCTAGTCACCTTACGGAGTTCATACGATTTCCAAGTGATGTCAAAGTTTATGTGTTGATTCTCTCTTCATCTTTCAGAGTTCAGTTATATTGTGATTTTCGGGTGAAGTTGAAGTTTATTTATTGATTTTCTAGTCACCTTGCAAAATTCATGTACAAGGTAATTTCAAGGTGAAGCAAAGGTTTAAATGTTCATTTTCCATTCATCTTGCGGAGTTCACTTCTATTGTGATTTCCGGGTGAAGTAGAAGTTCACATGTTGATTTTCTAGTCACCGTGCAAAGTTCATATGATTACCGGGTGAAGCTAAAGTTCATTTATTGATTTTCTAATCACCTGCGGAGTTCTATATGATTTCTGGGTGAAGTAAAAGTTCACTTGTTGATTCTCTAGTCATCTTGTGGAGTTCGCATACAATGTGATTTCTGGGTGTAATAGAAGGTCGTATGTAAATTATCTAACTATCTAAGTATATTCACTCGTATTGCAATTGCTACAACATTTTCTTAATGGTGAAATCATTTTGATTAGATATATTTTTGAGTGCATGATCATGATTTTGAATTGTATTGTTTAATATATCTCTTTATATGTCTTGCGAACTATATTGGATTATCAATGATGAGTGTGTAATCTCATAGGGTATTCCTCACTGTAATAGCTATAGACGCTATCAAAACATATTAGTTGATGAAGGTGTAGAGCAATCTGATGCAGTTCATTTGGTTGTTGGGACAGATCGGGCAGTTGATGAGCTAGATGAGTTCCCAATGGTGCATATTGAGCTTCATCACTACTTGATTAATTTTCATTTTTTATTAGTGCACTTTTAATATTTGGATTGTATAAGTCCTATATGGGCACTACATTTGGATTTTTGTAATGAGTGGCAAACTTTTACTCAATGCATGGTTTATTCTACTAATAATTGCTACTAACTTTGATTGATGGCAAGACTGTTTAAATTTAGACTTGAATTTTAAAAGTTAACACTTGGGTTTTTAGAAAACGAGCGTTATACTCAAGTTTCGAGAACCGGGGTGTAACAGTTTCACTTGACCAAATCACACTTAGGTTTTTTTTTAGAAAAACACCAATTCTTAAATCAATTAAAAGAAATTTATGTAAATTTCATAAAATTTAACACCAAGTAGCTTAATCAAAAAGTATAGACATTTCTTTCCCTAGTTTTCCCTCTCATATGGCCCACTTGAGGTTTGGATCTGCCTCATTTTTTGTCTCATGTCCTAAAATGAGCTTTAAAATGAATGGAATGAGTGGATTTCTCACAAACTTCATGATGGGCCCCACCTAGATTCCCAATAGAGGAACCTACTGGAAGAGCCTTTAACAAGCAATTCGCATGAACAACATGTCATAACGTGTTGACTTGGAAATGTCCCTAAGGTCAACCATGATGTATGTGTTCTATCTACACCATCCATCCATTTTTTTAGATCATTTTAGGTCATGAGTTTGTAAACACCCCACCCCCATGCTGACCACAAGCCTATCAAAATGTTGGATGGTTTAGATGGATGGTTGAAACCCTAATTCAAACCCTAGCCTAAACCTTAAACCATAGACCTAACCTAAACCCTAAACGCTAAACCTTAAAGTATAGCACTTGGAAAAACCCAGTCAAACCGGTTAACTCATTGAGTCAACCCAATAAGTCAACTCATATGGTCGACTCACCCGGTCAGCCTACCCAGTCCATATACCCAATCAGCTCACCTAACCAGACCCTAAACCGGGCCTAAGCCAAGCCTAAGCCCAAAGCCTAATCAGGAAAGAAATATGAACAACAATGTAACCTTTTATAGAGTAAGGCCAACACATGTTTGGGGGATCCCACCTACCACAATAGGAGCTCCAATTGTGGATCGGCGGCCCCTTGCCATGTGGTTGGGCTCTTACCTTGGCAAGAGCCCCTTATACGTGTGTTTTCCTCCCCTTTTCCACCTCTGTTCATGTGGCCTTGTGGATTAACTCCGATGCCCTTCCCCTTTACCCATATTTACCACTTTACCAAGCTAACCAACCCATGAGATGTTTCCACATGGCAATCTTAAATCCAAGCCATCCAACCCTAAACCTTGCTAGAATTACAACAAAACCAGGTTTGGAGGTTATAAATAGCCACCTCCCCTTCTCATTTCAACATCAATTAACCATCAAGAAGAGCTTAAAAAATCCCTTCAACATCTTACCCTAGCCATCCCATCCCTCCACCAAGGAGAAGAAAAAGCCATAGGATGGAGAGCCTAGCATTGGTCTAGCCTAATCTAGTCAGATCCCTAGCCTCTTGAGCAATCTAGGACCTGATCCAAGTTATTTAATCCAATACTTGAGACATTTTCGTCCACCCGGGCATGCAATTCTTGAACCAGCTTCATCAAGTCACATCTTAGCATTGTGCAATATATACTCCCTTCTCAACGCCCCTGCTTATCTCGGTCATTAACATTGTATTACATAACACTAAGAACCTAGCCATTCTAAACATATGCTTTGTGGCTTTCCAACATAATTAGATCCTGCCCATCAAAAATTTGGATGATTGGCTTCACGCGCAACAAGTGAGCAGTTGTAACGCCCTGAAAATCGGGGGTCGAGTGTAACTCAACTCCCGAGTTCCAACGCATCACTTATGCAACATATTTAATGATGTTTGAATGTTGTCTGTGTTAGAGCAGTAAACATGAATGAGATTATACCAAAACAAAGTAATTCATACTCCATCAATTGTATAAAAGCAAGCGGAAGACCGAATCGTATATATATGTATGTAAAGAAACAAAATAAACGTTTCATTCTCCAGTATGAATCCGTCTGAGTCTCCATATACATTTCTGTTTGTAATCAAAATGTCAAAAATAACTAAGTACAATCCCTGTAGAACCCGTCGATCCTGGCAACCTAGTCGAAGCCGCCAGAGAACTGCATATACGAGAACTCCTCCTGGTCCTCGTCATAATGCCCGCCTCCGAGTAGTCGGACGCCTAAACCCGAGACAGAGTCCGGTTGGTGTGCGCAACACCGTCCCGTAACGTGGGAGTGAGTAGCTAACTCAGTGGAACAATAAGGCATAAGTTATCATGTTATCAATACAGTCAAGCAGTAATGATAAAGCAGTAAATCAAACACTCCTAGTTACTCTGATTAATGCAAGTATGAATGCAGGTATGATGGATGCCCTCACCGACATACTCCCTCATGCGACACCATCTCACGTTCACGGCATGCTTACATCCCATAGTGCTCCACATCTTCCAGGCACATGCGATGCATGATGAGCATGATTACCAAGTTTTTAATTAATCCATTTCAAACAGCAGGATTGGGAAACTAAGGTACCTCCCTCGTATCATTCCCAAACATGATCCATTCTAGGGTCGTCAGTCCTAGTTAATATCAGACGATGGTGTATTTTCTAGGTCACCTTGCAGAGGTCGCTGTGGTCGCATTACGCACAAAGGTTGCACCACTCCTCCATCACCCCTTAAACGATTCATCACTATACGAAAAAGGCCTAGTTCATACTCTATATATCGCGGCGAACCCTAAGGCGCCTTGCGACTTCAGAATATGCTCGCAACACCACTACAAAGGGGCTGTGGTCACGTTACGCACAAAGGTTGCACCACTCCCCCATCACCTTATCAATGTAGGCCGATAGCACGAATATAGTGTCTCATACCACCATAATCGGCTCACGAGTTAAGTTGCTCACTGGTCACTACGGGGAGGCATGTAGCCCCAGCGTAGGCCGACAGCTCGACCACGGTGTCCCATACCACCATGCCCGGCTCATGAGTCTTAGCGGATCGAGGTACCATGGTTAACGGGATTTTCACTGGTAAGTTTGGTACCCTAGGTTCAAACATTAGCGACTAAACATGGTGAACATACATAAGACACACGGGTTACTTGACGTGTTCGGCTGGCTCGAGCGCATAACAAGTTGGGCGATGTGAAGCGCAGAAGCACCTCGTGTGGCCAACCACTATTGCCAACTGAAGTACAACACGGGTTCGCCAACATATCATGTGTGGCGGAACGAATCCCAACCACAACTTCAAGTCTGATACCGGATGCCTGGACTATGGACATAGTCCCAAGCTCAATCAAGTCCTAACCATAGCATGTGAAATACAGCATGATAACATGGTAATTCAAGAACACTAGCAATCATGTTATAAAGCATATCATGAAGCATGTTAATAAACAAGTTACAAAGCATGTTCAAAAGCATGTTATAAAGCATTATACAAATAGGGATACAAATACATATATTTCATAGATGAGTGGTTAGAGTGAATAACCACATGGAGGATGTCATATGTGACTCTAAGGTAGCTGAGAATCCCATCTCAGCACCTACCTAAGGTTCTAACACTTAAGCACTTACACTCACAAGTGATTTCACCAACACTTGGAATGCACTATTTCAACATACATGACGTATGCTAGAGGAAAGTGCACTAGGGTTGTCCCTTTACCAAACTAGTATTTTATACATATACATCATATTCATACAGCAAATAAACCTGACAATCACATCAGCAAATTTTATACGTATAGGGTACTTTCTAGTATACTCAATTTCGACATACATAGTGTTTACAAGGGAACTTGTAATACGGCGATTCTTTTCACCAAGCAATTAACTTATACGCACTTAATATAATTATACAACAATTAATCATGACAAACACGTCGTAAAAATATACACGTATACGGTACTTCTTACAATACCGTATTTCTACATATATGGTGTATATTAGTAAACATGTATTTAGGCGAACCCTTTCGCCAAATGAGTATTTTATCCATACATCATATGTCCATACGACAATTAAACATGTCAAACACATTTCCATAAAAAATACGTATACGGTATTTTATATGAATACCTAAAGTATGTGAAATTCTAAATTCTACAATTCTAATCGAAACAAAAAACGGAAGGCACTTTGTACATGTGCAATTGCATGCAGATCATGAATCTACCATTATCTGACATTGAAAGCGTTGAAAACCGCAACTTATACACTTAAAGTCCTCACCTTTGCCTTTGGAATCACAACGAATCAGCAAGGGTCGTTGAGCTTAGATATACTGGGAGTTTTCTAGCCAAAGAGCGGAATCGGTTAGCCTTTACATAACCTACAACGATCTTACATCAAATCAGACCTAGGGTTAGGGTTTCTTACCTTCAAACGGAATGGATACCGCCGAGAAAACACCTGGAAAGGAGCGGTGTAGGCCGTGCGACAACCGAAGCAATAAGAGGAAGATCTCCCACAAATCCCAAGCTCTTCTCTCTCTTTTCTCTCTCTCTCTCTAGGGTTTTAATCCCAAATTCGTATGGCTGTGAGAGGGGATGTTCTAAGCCCCTTTTATAGCCAAAAACATTCCCAAAATAGACTCGAGGTTCAAGGGTTACTTGCTAATATAGGATATTCGTCACTTTTCGGCTCAAAAGAGAGGTTGGTAGCCCTCCTTGAGCTAAACGTCGACTTAAACTCACCACTTATGGATCTATGTGGGATTACATTTTGACTCGATCGGATTCCCCAGATCGCACGTGGCGGACCACTTTCAGTTCGACGGTCAGTGGGCCACGATCGAAATTCAAGTACATGTAAATGTTCCTGAAATTTTTCTTAATCCAAGGGTGTAATTTGGTCGGATTCTGATGGTCAGGTTGCTTAATACTGACGCGCAAACGAAAGGTGCCAGATCACTATTCCTGATATTTATTTTGGGATGGGAATAGTGTTTTTCACACACCCTCGCTTCGGATCGAAACGAATGGCCGTGGGACATCGGCTGGACCTGATTTTTGAGATGATTGTCAAGCCCAGTGAGGTGGTCCTAGTTCCTTAGCTTCGTATTAATCGGACTTCCGATGTGCGATCTAGACCTAATCACTGTTTCGTTTCATTCCCGAGAAGCGGTAGGAAATGAGTTTGGTTCTAAACTTTAGGGTAACCTAGCGTCACTTGTTTTGTAAGTTTTGGGTCTTGCAGATCATATTTAAAGCGATCCCAATGGATTTCACGGCTAATCGAGTTTAGTACTTAGTTAACTTTGTTAAATTTCTAAAGGATTTAATCCTAATTGATTTCTGGTTGAGGTGGTACTCGAACCAACGTATGGAAATTTACGGGTCGTTACAGCAGTCAAGGTGGGTTTATCCATCCAAAACTCTAGCCTATTGATAGCGTTCTATTTAACATAGTATTATATACACATCATTGTATCAGTAGTGAGTGAGAACTAAATCTAACCTTTAGAAGTAAGTCAGATCTTGTGAAGTAGAGATCATACATTAGTATAGGCAGAGTGAGAGCCTAATACCTTCCCTCTCTGTAATTGTGGTCCCTTGCTTCGAATCTTTAACCACATATCAAGGAGTCATCTTAAGGGCTGAGTATCATCAGATCCTCCTCCTTAGCATTTTTATGGGGTCTAGTCAATTGTAGAGGTGAAGTAATTGGCCAGTGGTGACTTTGGTCAAATATAACACCCTTTCAAATGCACAAGAGAAAAAAGCCCTAATAAGAGGTAACCCATGGAAGCCATGAGTCGATTCTATTCGGGATCTAGTTGTCCATTGAGTTAAAAAAAAATGAGGAAGATCCAAAACTCAAGTGGTGGACCACACTAAAGAAAATAACGGGGAATGAATGCCTAACATTGAAAACTTCTTGTGGGGCACAAAAGTTTTGGATCAAGTTGATATTTTTGTTTTCCCTTCGTCTAAGTTTGTATGACATTTTGAACAGATTTGATGGCAAACAAACATAATGATGGCCCTAGGAAGGTTTTAATAGTGGGCATCATCATTCCTACAGTTTTTTGTAGTGGGTTCACTTGAGCTTTGGGTATATCTCATTTTTTGTCTCATGTCATAAAATGATTTGGCAAAATGGATGGATGGTGTGGATATAACACATACAACATGATGTGGCCAAAGAACTTTGCCACATAAACATGTCTAAAACCATACACAATTAGGCCCTCCAAAGGTTATCTGTAAAAGGGTAAAATTGTCATTTATTAAAAATATTTAAATCAAAATCACTTAGGGCATGTTTGGATGCACGGGTTTAGTCTTTCTTATACTGTGATGAACTCACATCCGAAACAATCCCTTGCTTGTGATAATCCACTCGTATCATTTCTTCGTCTTAAAAAAATGAGCAAGTCAGATGGCATGTTTACGCCTGTCTGCAATATGTTAAATACGAGTACATTCACCTGGATATGTAAGTTTCATCCACTAGTTTAAGTTAAGTGACGGTGCATGGGAGCATTTATACATAGCACAAATGACTTCCATTATTAGTCTCTCCTCCTCTCCAGAATCGATGTCTTCCTGTGGAAGCCGATCGAATGTGCCTTCCACCATACGAGGGACAAGCAAACAAAATCAAAATGTTCCATGGCAGTAAGAAAACCACTGCAACCCTACCCGATCAAGTTATTCTTTCGTCTCCATCTAAGTCCCTTCGTTGGGAAGTATGTTCATTTCACAACTTGTAATAGGGTCAGTGACAAGAGTGATTTGGACAAATCAGATGATTCAGTGGCCAAATCGTCAACCACGAACATGGTACATCATGAGTTTAACAATAATCCATTTCATCTCATCTCATTTCATCCCATCTCATCTCTTTCTCCTCTCATCATCTTCTCAAACCAATATGTCCCAATTTCACACATATTGAATTTTGTTACAAGTATCTGATCTTACATAGCAAAGAAGAGGAAGCATTCGAAAGCAGAAGAAGCCATTCAGACGTCGCAAGTGGTAAGATCGCAAAATATTTGTTGTTTGTGGTTTTTCACCTTTATGGATTTCTGTCAGAAAGGGTTGCATGTTTGTGGTCGACGATCTAACATATTGGATTGCGTGTTTGCTTATGGTGGTTTTCCCCTCTAAAAGGGGTTTTTGCCACTCCTCTACTTCGTATGCGAGGTTTTACCTTTCATGACATGTCAACACACTTGTTCATACCGACAGAATGTCATTCTCATATGTGCATGTGTGTTTCTGGATGGATTTTCACCATTATTGGGCTGCATGTCCACTCATGTATCTTGTATGCCCCTTTTAGGATTTCCACTAGTATGGATGAGTTATCTGTTATAATTACTACAATTAATCATACAAACCAATAATATCTCAATGAAACAATCTTACTGTTGTTTAATCTTTCCTCAAAATCAGAAAAGTTGTTCATGATAAATATCGTCTCATAGGTCTACGAATGAAACTAGCCAACATGCCTTATGTACCATTACATTTGGCCTCGATATACGTCTTCACAAGTCCTTATGCAGTGGTGCATCTTTATATTTTGAATATGAAGGATAAATGAATGGAAAACCTGATTTACGTTTGTACAACACCGAGGATAGGGTTTGCATACAGTAGAACTAGTGTGGATTTCATAAATGGGACCGCTCCGACATATATGGATGTGAATATGACACTTATCATTGAATGCAGTGCTGCTAATTTCTATCCCACACATTTTCATTTGTATCATGCAAAGTCGGTTTACATATGTTGATCTTTACTGTCGGTTCCTTTTTTTGTTTATAATTCAACCATTTTTTGGAATTTTATGATTCTTCAACTCCAATATTCATTTCGATTGTCAACTAGAGCGACCTCCAAATTATTATATAAAATGTCACTTTTTATATGTACAGGTTTTTTCACTTAAATGACCAACATGATTATCTCCAATCTAATCTAGAGTGTTATACAAACTTATAAAACCTATATAGAAAATTTTAACCAGACGTGAAAATATGATGTGTTGAAGAATGGGTATACTTTTAAAAGTATTCAACTCATAAAGATAATGTCGTAGTTATACGTTGAAGAAAGTAGAACCTTGGGGCATATATACATTGGATGGGAAGTTGATATGTACCTGTCGAAAGAGGTAGATAATTTTCCTTATTTAGGTTATTCATGACCGCATAAGTTTTCAGATACCTACACGATCATATAAAATGACCAAAATTGAGGACCATGAGAATGGAATGGCTATGGTAGTTGCTACCTTGGTTGCATCTGTCACTTGTTGATTATTATTGTTGGTACCTTTGTAAGGAGCCACCAAGGAAAGGAAATCGAGAGAGGAACATATTTATAACCAGGATTATCCTTAAGAGCGACCGAGATTATTTGTCTCAATTAAGAATAACAATGGAATCTTTCTTTTGATTTTGCGCTACATTAAGAGATAAAGACTTGATTCATAACACAAGACATGTTACTCTGGAAGAACATGTATTCTATTTCTACAAATAGCTGGCCATAACGCTCATAACCGGGTCACAAGGCACAGGTTTGTACAATCGGGTGAGACCGTAAGTAGACATTTTAACTGAGTTCTCAACGCCAATGTCTTCTTTATCCTGACTATGTGAAGTTCCCTTGCCTTCGAATGCCCACAAAAATATCCACAAACCCCAACAAGAGTCCTTACTTATAGGTATAAAACTTTCTTCAAATGTTATATTCGTAAATTTTTGTCTCCTCATAATATGCTTGGAAGAAGCAAAGATACCTACATCCTTTTGTAATTAGGATTATATAAGAGCTATAAATGGTACTCAAATTCCTGCTTACGTCCTGCAAATGAAAGATGTGACCTTTAAAAATAAGAATGGCGTAATTACATAGAAAGTTATGACATCTTGCACATTGGATATGAAAGTTACCTACATGCTTGCTGGAATGGGAGGGATCGGCCTCCGATGCTAGGTATTGCATAACACATTGACTCATTGATGAGACAGTTTACTGGTCCCATACGGTATACTTTTTTGTGTAGTATCAACTATGCATCATTTTCAAAGTAATAATATCATCATTACTTATAATACTCCATGACTTATAGGAAAGTACTACATGGTGGATGTTGTATACTCACACTCCTGAATTTATGGCACCCTATAGAGGTGTACAATACCATTTAAATGAGTATCGTACTAATAGGAATCCATCAAACAAGAATGAATTATTTAACTACAGGCATGCGTAAGTGTGTAATGTCATCGAATGTGTGTTCAAAATATTAAAAGGGAGATTCCCAATACTCAAAATTGTACCCTAGTTTAAGTTCAAGACATGAGATAAACTTGTCATCGCTTGTTATGTTATACACAACTTCATTAGCGTTGTAGGTGAGATGGAGTTGGAAGAGTCGAATGCAGATATTATTGGAGTTGAAGAGATAAACCCTATACCGGTTGAGGTGAATGTCGCAAACGAGGAAAATTTGTTGGTCAATGTTTCCCAAGCAGATAGGGATGCATGGGCACATCAGCGTGACTTAACTGTGGATAGGATGTGGAGGGATAACCATCCTAATGTTGATATGAGCAATTAATCCTTCTGAGTTTACCGATCATGTAATAACTTTACTTTCACTCCAAACATCATTTATGATGTTACTTAGAGACTCTATAATAACTTATTTTAATTCAGTATATTTATATGCTTTTATGTGTTGAGTAATGTTTGTTGCAATTAAAAAAACTTGTATAAGTTTTTTGTCAAGTCGAAAAGAATATGTCAAACCGACGTGGGCCCTTCAGACCATCAAAAGAAAAAGAAAAACACCTTTGGAGACATCGATAAGAGAATCTCCTCGAAAATATGAGCATAAATCAATGTCAGATCTTATGTCCAAGAGTAAAATATTCTAGACAAATAAGATGAATAATGTCCTTATAGTCACTCTATTGGAGCAAGTGGGATTGGGATGAAAAGGGGATAATGGATTTAGGGTTGATGCTTATAATGCGGTTGTATATGAAATGGAAAAGAAACTTGGTATGTGCTTGATAAAGGAGCATATTCAAAATCACAAGTACATTTTTTAAAAATTATTACAATATCATTAATGATATATTAAGTGCATCCAGATTCTGATGGGATACAGAAAAGAAGGTAGTTGTCACACCAAATGAAGTTTGGGAGGAGTATTATAAGGTGCATTTTTATATATTGTCTAGTTAGTTTTGCAGTTAATTCTCTCTTTCAAATGTCAATCTTGTACTACAAATTTCATATATTTGAATCTTTGTTTGCCCACGTGCAGTCCCACCAAAAGTAGGAAAGTTATGAGGAAAACCCCAACCAAGATTTGATGGTCTTGTAATTATTATTGGGCAATACTAGGGTACTAGGTCAAGTTTGTCACTGGTGATTATAATTTTAATTTAGGTAATAGACATGGGTGAGATGATATGGATGATGTGTTTAATTTGAAGAAGGATTTCAAAGAGACGATTCAATTGGACTCTGAATATTATGTTGATAGTGGTCCGGAACATCATTTCTCATTTAATATTAGGATTGGTGTGAATGATGGTTCGCGAACACCCGCACATAAAGGACCCCTACTTCAATTAATACAAGGAGCACAATTAGCTCCAGGATGAAAGCTATAACTAGTTCAAGTACTGAAGTCCTAGGTTCCAACATAGATGGAATGTCTACATTAGTTGATCATCTGGCCACAGCAGTTGCAGATGGGAAGGAGATGACCGAAATATGTCGAGTTAACGCACTGTTCAACAAAATGGAGGGGTTGACTGAAGAAGACATTATGAATGTGAGGTCAATTATATCTCAAGATGACTCCGCATAATTAATTTCCTTACAATGGGCCCACACCATAGGATGACATGGATCCGTTGGTTGATCCAGTCACACGTCATCAAGGTAGTCTGATGACTTTAAATTGAATACAGTAGTGCTTTTGGCTAATTTTTTTGACAATACACCTAATGAAGTATGTTTTGTGATATGATGATACATGGGGTGATCAGCATAAACATAGTTTTTTATAAATTTAAACCTTTTTGGATAGTGACATATGGGAGGCACCTCTCCATCATGTCTTGTCGATATATTACATTCACAAGGTCCTTATTTTCTAGTAATATGTTATTTTTATGGTGTTATTGTGTGTTTTATTAACTTTATTTTACAGTTTTATTTTGACGCAATTGCCATAGAGGTTGTTTACATTATTAGCTACACTTGTGTGTATGAGAATGTGTTATAGAAAATATATATCAACTGCCATTTGCTATCTTAATTTATCTTATTGATCTTATACGAGTTGATCCCTGGTTAACTGCATTTGGAGATGATGGTGTTTTTGGTTCACTTTATCGTTCTGTAAGTGCTAAATTGTTTGAGCACACTTTAGTTATCAAATTTTGTATAGCTAAAACAACGTGACAGTATATCTTCAAGATTAAGAGAAGATCAAGTTCAAGATCGAGAGAAGATTAAGCTCAAATCAAGAGAAGATCAAGCTTAAATCAAGAGAACATCAAGCTCAAGATCAAGAGAAGATCAAGATCAAGTTCAAGAAAAAACCAAGCTCTAAAGTCAAGATGAACTCTAAGACTTAGTTCAAGTCAAAGAAGAATAGATATTCAATATATCTCAGGTGGTATAAAACTCTAGAAAGACCTTAGGACTAGGTGTTTTCAAAATTGTTTAACGTCACGCCCCAAACCCGGGAACCGTGCTCACAAAATTTCCAATCGCCGAATCAGGTGCCGACAGCCTCCGTAGTACCCCATTTTCGGCTCCTAGCGCCCATACACCAAATTCCGATCCTAGGATCCTATAAGAAGTATTTTCAATAAAAAAAATTGTAAAGAATCATAACCACAAGTATACCCAAATCACAAGAACAATATCATCGCCACATATCCACTAATATAAATATTAGAATACATTGTTGAAAGGGAAATACATAAATAACAAAATTTCCAAAACGATCTTCCACAAGCTCTTGCCTCAAAGCCACTACGACCTAACGTCACATGCACGCAATGGTCGTGCATAAGCTTACTAAGAAACTTAGAAGGGTGGGTGTGTGTGTGTGTGTGCGTAATACATGTGTCAAGCACACAAATATCAGAGTAAGTGAAAATACTGGCAAGTTCATGAATACTATCAACCATAACAAGGTTATTTGATGAAAGACATAGTATGTTAAATGTCATATGCTGAGGATGCAATGCAATGTGCAAATCCTAACAAGTCCACGAATACCATCATCCTTATCTAGGCCATGTAATGCAGAAACATAGTAAACCAAATGTCATATACCATGATGCAATGTAATATGCAATGCAAAAGAAATGACAAAGCTGGAATGTGTAGTCAGGATGATAGTACGTGGTATCGCAAGCTGTGGGGTTTATCACAAGGGACTTCTATCCAAACCAATCTCATACCTAAATTTGGATAGCTAAACTCAATGTGGTAAACTCCTGATCTCAAATTGGTTGCGCGCCCAACAGAAATCCTAGCCATTGTGAAGATACACATAATGATTTGGTTACGTACCACCATCCCGAGTGTATAGTGAATGAATGAATGAGTCAAGTGCTAAGTACGCAACTCCTGCTAAGCAAGTCCACATATGACTGCCACAGCACTTTTGATGTGGGACAAGGTTCCACCTCACTGTATACACAGTAGCCTACCAGCACAGTAGCCTACCAACCACTGGTAGCTCGCCCAAGCCCTTAGGCCTCACCCACATCAGCGTCCGTCCACGTGTGCAACAGTGACGGAGCGTCACAATATCAGTACCGTACATCTCTAGGATATCACTGAGGTCTAGTACACTCAACACCAGCTTGTCGCCCAATCTAAGCACACAACTAAGTAAGTGGAAGAGACCTCACTATCCGCCTACCAATATCGGGCCCGGCTCATCGATAGCGGACCCATTCCGCAAGCTGGATCAGACTCAGCCTAGTCATTGCCCTCTCACTCGGGCAGGTAAAGCCACACCCCCTTCCAACCGACCACGACACAGTGGGAGACGCAACCTACTGGTATACAGACCTCATGCGCTCATGTATCCACTCAGTCTTGACATTGGAGCATCCTCTGTGTGAGACTCGTATCTTAGCCCGTACTGTTTCGTATGCTTCCGCGGTCCTCCCGGTCGAATTCTGGTAACCCGTGATCTGTTATTGGCGTTTCCGCTTGATCCTAAGTCATGTCTCATATATCAGAGTCAGCTTAATCGAAAACTTGTACCTTAGCGACCACGCCATCACCGCGGTTCCAACGCCGCAACTCATGCACCGATCCGATACCCGGGCAGGAGATGTGGGCACGCGTTCATTCCAAAGAAACACCGCGCGTTGTGAATTTCGAGAGAATCTCTACAACATGTCACATCAAATCAAATGAAGCACACTACCATACCTCAATGCTACCTCACCCCATCACAAGTACAAGCAACCATCACTCTTTTTCCACAAGTCAACTCTCTCTCTCCCCTACCCATCCCTCTTTTACAAAAAATTCAAACAAACCCATGCTTTCCCATTCCCCTTCCTTACAACACCCATCCCATATCAATCCATCATTCTTCTCTCTCTCTCTCTCTCATTCTCTAGCAATTCTCAACTTCCATGAGAGCTCCAACATCCAAGCTCTCTCTTCCAAAAACTAAGTGTGGCCCACTTTCCCACCCTCTTATCTCACATTTCAACCATCAAAACTTCATCATCTTTCGTTGAGATCGAAGCTAAGGCGACTACGAGTCCAAGGAACTAAGGAGAAGGTCGATAGGTGGGTGATCCACCGTTGATTTCAAGACTAGGGCCCACTTATTGTGGGATCCACATTGATGTATGTAATATAGAGAGGGGCCCATAGTGGCGGGGTCCCTCTATCTCACTGTTTCTCTCTTTTTCCCTCTCTCTCTCTCTCTCTCTCTCTCCCTATGATCAAAGGCCCACCTATGATGTGTGTATGTTATCTATGTTGTCCAACAAGTATGCCACCTTAATCCCGATTTGGGGCCTGCATGATCGGACGGTCACCCAGGTTCGAATGAAAGGGAAGAATAAATATCAACTCGATCCAGATCTATGGCCCACTACGTGGGACCACCATGATGTATGAACATCATCCAGCACCATCCAGCTTGCTGGACAGTGGCTGGAAGGTGGAGTCCTCACTCTCTCACACACCCACATATACATTAGATGATATATTATATTATATTATATTATATATTACATAAATAAATATCACGGTGAGCTACTCCCATGTGGGACCCATGTTGAAGTGGATTTCATCCACTTAATGTGTACGTGTGTATTGTCTAGCCGTTGTTGCAACCTTTAAATATATATATATATGGGAAAAGGTACTATGTGCTCGACCTCACGATAAGCTCCCATGAGGTCGAGCTGTGTGGGCCCCACCGTGATGCGTGTCAACCATCAACACCGTGCATTTGATGGGTCCCTTGTAAATTATAGGATATCCTAAAAATCAGCCATATACGGAACTCAGGTGGGCCATACCATCTAAAATCATGTGAAGACATGCCAAAAACATATAAAAGCACTTGGTGGGGCCCACCTAAGTTTTGAATACTGCTGAAACTTGGTCTGAACCCTCATCCAAGTGGGACACACATAATGGATGGGCTGGATTTGCAAACCATATCTCGGTGGGCCTAAAAAATTATTATGAATGTTTTAATGGTGCACGGCCCCTCTCAACTTCTGTATGTGGTGTGGCCCACTCAAGTCACGGATTGACTTAATTTTTGAGACTTAGGCCCACGATGGAATGGTGCATCTGACTAATGGGGTAGATGTTCGAAATGCATCACGGCGGGGCCCACACAGCTTGACCTCATGGGATGTTCCCATCGGCTCGAGCGTATAGTACCTTTTCCCTATATATATATATATATATATAATATGTATAATATATATAATATAATAGTAGATACTTATATGTGGTGGGACCCACCTGGCGTGAGAAGCTGATTGGCTGGATGCCTCAAACCAGTCCACCTAGTGGGTCCCGCCATATAGTTGTTGTTTGAGTCAGGGCCACACTGTGGCACGTGTTACATCCACCAGTCCACCTATCAGTGGACCACACCATGATGGTGTGTTATGATCCCAATCGTCCGTCCGTTTGTGAACGGTGGTCCCCCACCATGACGTGATGTATATGTACATCCAAGACCATCCAGATGGCGGGACCCACTGCTGGAGTGACGTCAGCAGGTTCTGTGGGTCCCACATGATGTATTTATTTCATCCACACTGTCCAAATCATCTGGACGGTGCTGGACCTAGTGGACAGTGCTATGTGGGCCACACCATGATGTATGTATTAGCCACGCCACTCATCTGTGTTATGGACGGGCAGGGCCCACTTGATGATGTGTTGTATATTCATGTGTCCATCCGTTTTTCCCTGCCAGCGAGAGGGACCCACCCTGATGTATTTATTTCATCCCCACCATCCAGATTTATACTGGATGATGCTGAACAATGTTTGGATGGTGCTGATGTGCCTGGACACGGTTTGGATGGTGCTGATTTATATGGATAATGTTTAGGTAGTGCTGGTCCTCATTGATGGGCCATGAGTCCCATGGATTGATAGTGTACAGTGATACACATGTTACACCTACAACTATTGAAATGATTTTATGTGGTCCAAGCCCACTTAAGGACTATTGGTACGGCCCATCCATGAGGCCCATCATGATGTAATTTTTTTATTGCCCATTCATCAGGCCCACTTTGATGTATTTTGTGGCCCATGTGATGCGGCCCACTTTGATATACTTATGGCCCATTTGTGAAGCCCTCCTTGATATATTTGTAGCCCATCTATGAAGCCCGTTAGTGCGGCCCATTAACTAGCCCACTTGATGTGTATGAGGCCTATTAGTGCAACCTATTAATGTAGCCCACTTGATGCGTATGAGGCCTATTAGTACAGCCCATTGATGTAGCCCACTTGATGTGTATGAGGCCCATGTGCAGGGCCCACCTATAATATATATTAGGCCATGTGCAGGGCCCAACCATTGTGTATTAAGGCTTATGAGTTGTGGCCCATTGTGATGTATTTTTGGCACAGATAGCAAAGCCTGATGTTATGTATGAGAGGTCCATGGTAAGGCCATTGTGATGTAATTCTGGCCCATTTGGTAGGGCCCATTGTGATGAATTTTCAGCCCATATGTGCGGCCCATTGAGTTGTACATGTGGTTCAGGAGTGAAGCCCAATGTGATGTATTCAAGGCCCATGGGCAAGGCTCAATGTGAGGTATTCGAGGCCCATGGGCGGGGTCCATTGTGATGTATTCATAGCCTATGGACAAGTCCCATTGTGATGTATTTGAGGCCCATAGTTAAGGCTCAATGCAATGTATGTATGGCCAGTTATGTTGTGTATAAATCATTTGTATGAGCCACTCCTTAGGGGCAATGTTGGTTAAATGTCCACATTGATGGGCAATGACGATTGAAAGTCCTCATGTGACCTTCCCTTAGGCCTTTGGGTTAGGCCGATTATCGATTCCGATTGTCGTGGCGATTGCCGATTCTGATTTGTCGTAGCTGATTGTTGATTAGCGATTGAAGCCGATCATCGTGACCGATTGCCGATTCTGATTATCGAGGCCGATTATCGATCGATTCTGATTGTCGTGGCCGATTGCCAATTCTGTTTGTCATGGTCGATTGTCGATTAGCGATCGAGGGTGATCATTGTGACCGATTGTCAATTCAGATTATCAAGGCCAATTATCGATCAAGGCTAATTATCGATTGATTCTGATTATTGTGGCCGATTGTCGATTCTGATTGTCATGGCCGATTGTCGATTAGCGACCGAGGCCGATTATCATGACCGATTGCTGATTTCGATTATCGAAGCTTATTATCGATCGAGGCTGATTATCATGGCAGATTGCCGATTCCGATTGTCGAGACCTAATGTGATGTATATGCGGCCCGTATTTGAGGCCCGTTGTGAGGTGTATTCAGGCCGTGTTTAAGGCCTAATGTGATGTATATGAGGCCTATGTGATGAGGCTCATCGTGATACATTTGAGGGCCAGGCGAAGGAGTCAATTGTGATGTATGTTAGGCCCATGTGAAAGGCCCATCACAATGTGTATTAAGCTCCTGAGTGAGGCCCATGGTGTTGTATATTTGACCCTTGTGTGAGGCCATGGGTCCACTATATGTTAAGCTCTATGTGGGCCATTCCTTGGGGGCAATGTTGGTTAAATGTCCACATTGTCGAGGCCGATTGTTGATGTCAGTTATTGATACCGATTATGAGTATGAGACAGCATAGCATCATGATACATGCCCATATGCATCATCTGCATGTTTATTATGAGATGTGATTAGCCATTGCATATGTCATAGTACAGATGGTTTATGGGACTCCCTAATAAGTAGAGTTATCCCGCATGAGCCACAGTATGCGCAGGATTGATGCATGATTGGACTACATGACTCATGCATCTTACATTGCGTGATTGTGATTACTATATGCCCTAGCGACATCAGGGCTGTGACCTCCACAGGCATGTTGTGGATGACCAGATGAGACACCGAAAATATTTGAGTTCGAGCATCTAGGCACTTTGGGTGTCCGTGGGTGAAAGTCCCTAAACCTCTTAGGCCAAGAGACGCCCCAACGTCAAGACCAAGTGGATACATGAGCACCCGAGTGCCGAATACCAGGAGGCCGCATCTCCCACTGTGTCGTGGTTGGTTGGGAGGGGTGTGGCCTCACCCGCTAGAGAGTAGGGGGCATAGCTAGGCTGAGTTTGACCAGCTCATGAATGGGTCTGCTATCAACGTGCTAGGTAGATATTGGTTGACTACAAGTCAGGCAGATAGTGAGGTCTCTTCCACTTTCATGGTCGTGCGTCAGTGGGCGACGATTTACATGTATAGTGTACTAGACCCCGGTGATGATCCCAGAGATGTACAGTACGGATTTGTGGAGCAGGCATTGCATACTCATCCATTCAGTCATTCACTATCCACTTGGGTTAGTGGTGCATAACTATTTGTTACGTGTACCTTCGCAATGGCCAAGATTTCGGTTGGGGCACGCGACTAACCTGAGATCAGGAGTTTACCACATTGAGTCTGACTATCCAAATTAGGTATGGGTCTAGTTTGGATAGAAACCCCTTGTGATGGACCTCATACCCTGTGATACCACGTACTATCATCCCAACTTCATACACTCCAGCATGGTCATTCCATTCGCACCTCATATTGCATTACATCCGCAGCATATGGCATTTTGGATTACTGTGTTTTTGCATTTATATGGTCTAGGTACGGCTGACGCTATACGTGAACTCATCGAGAATTTATATTATATTGCATCATCGGCATCTGATATTTTGCTCTTTATGACTCCTCATTTGTATAGCTAACTGTATCGTGTATTCTGATATTGAGCCGCTTACTCTGATATCGTATGATTCATGATCTTACCAGTATTTCTGATATTGTATGATTAGGGCATTATATTGAATACTTGGCACTTACCTTGTCCACACACTTGCACCACCCTCTAAGCTTTTTATAAGCTTATGCATGATAGATGTGTGCAAGTGATGTTAAGTTGCAGTAGCGTGGAGCTTGGAGCATGTAGCTGACTTCTAGAATTTCGATTTTGACATATGTATTTCTCTTTCAGCATTATATTCAAATGTTTATATTAGTGGATATGTGATGATGATGTTGCTTTTGTGATTTGGGTAAACTTGTGGTTATACTTCTTACGAGATAAATGTACGTTGAAAAATTCTCCTTATAGGATCCCAGGATCAAAACTTGGCATGTGGGCACTGGGAGCTGAGAATGGGGTACTATGGAGGCTGTCGGCACCAAATTCGACGATCAGGATTCCTGTGAATCCAATTTTCGAGTTTGGAGTGTGACACTTTGGTACCATAAGGGTTTGGGGACTTTCACCCTGGGACATCTATGGCACCCCCGTGCTAGAACAAGTATTTTCGTTATCCAATCCTGTCATCCACGTTATACCTATGGAGGCTACAGCCCTGATGTCGCTAGGGTGTACAGTAATCATGTCATACAAATGCGAGATGCATAATTCACACTATCCAGTCATGCAACAATCTTGCGCATACCGCGTGCTCATGTGGGGCAACTCTATCTCTCAGGGAGTCACATAAACAATCCGCCCAATGGCATATATTATGATCAATCACTCCTCATATCAAGCATACATATGATGCACATGGGCATGAATCATGATGTTATGCTAGCATAAAATCAGTGTCCTACTAGACTAAGTACACTAGCATGATTATCAGATATAGCTGGGGATGATCAGCCTTAACCGATATGTCACTTACAAGAATAGGGGCTGAACGATACGCCCCACTAGACATATAGAAGTGTATATGGAATGGTCCATATTAGATTATCATAACATACTCACAGTACTAGCATAACATATATCCTAAGGCGGGGTCCATTAAAAGGATGGTGGATCTAACCCATGTATCAAGGTAGTCTCCACACAGTGGATATACCAAATTTGATACCACATATTCTTTCATCTACGGCAAGGGGTGATGATGTACTCTCCTCCAGATAGCGGATGGCCTAGATAACAAGCTAATGTCAAGGGTGGAGCTCACATTCAATAAGAAGATGGACGGTGTGGATGTACATGTTACGAGGTCCTAACAAATGGGGTACAAAGGTAGGATACATTTCTCGCGATGAGTCAAGTGGGAATACAATGAGGTGAGTTCGCAGGGTGAGCTAAAAGGGTGAACAATTAGGCTTCTTCAATCTCTTATCATGAATAAATTGGGCTTCCTTATGGGGCTCGATACATGCATAAAGTGGGCTTGGTGGAGTTCATACATTTAGGACAATGTGTCCTTTTAAGCGAATCGGGTAGCTCGCTCAATACCTAAGTGGGCCTTAGGTATGGTCACTAAACTTGGGCAGAACATGTATCTAGGTGGGACACATTGCTATGAAAGGCCTGATACAAATCACAAGGAGGGCTCTTAAGCTTGGGGTAGTTCTACAAGGTATGGAGGAAAGCATCATTATCAATGGGGCCCAATGTTTTGGGGTAGCCCGACAATATATATGATGCGTAAGTATTTATGAAGTTATACTAGGCATATTCCACGGTGATCATGTACTCTCCTCATAAGGATGGGCCTAGATGTCCTACTTATATCAAGAATGGGCCTAAGAACAAGGAGTGGGCTTCCTCACCCTCTCCATCACGTAGTAAACTAGACTTCCTAAGGGGCCCAAATAGCACAAGATGGGCTTAATGACTTGGACAAATCTACAAGACACGATGTCAAGGTGGGTAGCCCAAAGCCTAGAAAATTGGCGAACAGTACACACAATATGGCGGGCCGCACAAGGCAGTCCCGCATCTCAGACATGGATGGACTGTATGCATATAACACATCCATCAAGGTGGTCTTCAAGGTTTAGACAATCTTACAAGGCATGGTGGGAGTACCTTCAATACTGGGGGCCCAACAATTTAGGTTAGCCCATTAAAGTGAGATGGGTCATACAAATAATAGTGGGGGCCCAACGATTTGGGTTAGCCCACTAAAGGAGATGAGAATGGACCTAACAACGGGCCCTAGGGAGGATTACAATGTGGACATTTAACCATCATTGCTCTTACAATGTGGGCATTTAACCACCATTGCTCCCAAAGTGTGGCCCATTTAAAACCTATCCTATAATGGGGTCCATGGTCTTTATACTAACTAGGAAAATGGATGGACATCGTAAACATATACATCATTGTGGAATCACACATCACAATTGGGCCTCATCACATAAGCCTCATATGTACCACAATGGGCCTCATCATGAGGGCCTCATACATATCATAATGGGCCTCACACAAGAGTCTCATGTACATCACCATGGGCCTCACACACGGGTCTTATATACATCACCATAGGCCTTATACAAGGGCCTCACATACATCACATTGGGCCTCATACAAGGGCCTCACATACATCACAGTGGACCTCATCACATGGGCCTCATATACACCATATTGGGCCTTATCACATGGGCTTCACCTACACCACATTGGGCTTCATCATATGGGCTTCACCTACACCACATTGGGCCTCATCATATAGGCCTCACATACATCACAATGGGCCTCAAAACAACCCATGATCTAGGCACAATGGGAGGATAGTGTGTGTAACACATACATCCTAATGGGCCTTATGGGGCAGCCCATATGGTCCAGAAATAAATGGGCAGCATGAATATAGAACACATACAACATGGTGGGCCTGTACAGTGCAGATGGACCCCACCAAATGGACCGTGTGGATTGAATACATGCAGCGAGGTGGGGACAGCAGGTGAACCCTTCACTTCTAAGCCTACCCGATTAAAGAAAAGGGGAGGAATTTATGTCATAAAAGAGGAAGACGATATGAGTGCAATTGTATCTAACCTCATAAGAAAAGTCGAGGCCATGGAACTTTATAAGGCAAAACCTATTAAATCTGAAAAGGCTATGGAAGTTGTTTGTGGTATTTGTGCTTGTAGCATACATACAACTGAGAATTGCCCAATAATTCCTACTTTTCAAGAGATATTGAATGAGCAATTGAATGCCGTGAACAACTACCAAAGACATTTCAGAGGACCCACCTCAAATACATACAATCCCAACTGGAGAAACCATCTAAGTTTCAATTGGAGGAATAGACAAACGGCTAACTCGCAAGAGGCCCTTACTCAATTTTTAAATCAAAAGAGACCTCAAGAGGATATGTAAGACCTGTAGCCTTAATAGTTGTTTTGTTTTGTTGGGCCCCACGGTCCTACCAGTCGAATTCCGGTGACCCGCGACCTACGGTTTTCATTTGCGATGATCCTTAAGTCCCATCATATAAACCCGACCCCAATCACCCGAGACTAGCACCATAGCGTTCACATTGATGCCATGGTTCCAACACCGTGTCTCATGCATAATTCTGACATGTACATCTTAAGTTATGGGCCGCGTATTATATGGGCCATTGATCATGCTTGTGGGACCCACCTAGACCCTTGTACGTTTCCCCATGTGGGCCCCACCCTAATGCACTATCTCCCATGCAAGCTACCATGATTGCCTAGCCTAGCCTGGCAATTATGAGTTTCTCTTTTCTAAAATAATCATGAGATTTCTTTTGTACTTCCTCATGTATTTCTCTTCCCTAAGTAAGTCATTTCCCCCAAAACCCATCATTTCCCTCCTAACTCATCATTGCTACTACTACTTCCCTCATCTCTCCTCTATTCTCTCTCATTTCTCTCTTTCTCCTTTCCTTGCTAGGTGGGATGTCCACCCCTCCCTCCAAAATCCAGCAATATCTCCCTCTTCTCTCTCCTAATCCACCCATTACAACCCCATCTCCACCATTGAAAACCTTTCCTTGGATCTAAAAGGTCATTATGTTGAAGAAAAGAAGAAGGATCTTGAGGTGGGTGCTCTTGTAATTAGGATTTTCTGATTTTCTTTGATTTCATAGATGCTCTTTCCCTCTTCTTCCATCTTAGAAGCATGTGGGGCCCATCAAATGATGGTGGAGGCCCCCATGTCTTTTTGGGTGTGGCCAATGACCCACCCCTTTGTGCATGCATGATCCATGCTTGGGGCCATCCTTCATGGACCCCATCATGGTTTTCTCTCTTATGTTTAAGGATCCTTGGGTCATTTAGACCCTTGATCCTTGGTGGAGATGGCATCTCCACCATAGATCTTGAGTAGGAAGAGTTATACTAATGTAGATCCATGTAAACCATGAAATAGTGAATGTGTATAGTTGTGTGATGAGGAGAAGGGCCTCAATGTGGCGGAGCCCCTTCCCTTGTGGCCGGATCCTTTTTATTCCTTTGTTTATCCCTTTATTTCTTATGTATGTGGCCCACCTTGTGACCCGGAAACATCCAGACCTTCCAAGGAGAGTGGACGCCCATAGCAATCCACTCTATGGATGCTAGTGCCAAAATTGCCCCAAAATGGGCACATGCAAAAAGTTTTTAATGGTGGGAAGGGTCTGGATATTTGTGGGGCCCACAGAGGTGGTCGATATCACAATTTTTACGGGGTAATTTCCCCTTTTAATAGTGGTCGATATCAGCTATATGTTGTTGTCCAAAATTTCTGGACAGATTTTTGGGCTGTCTTGAGCTTAGATTTTAGAATGTTTTGAGGGGTGTTTAATCCCCATTAATAGGATATTCTTGGAGGTGTGGACCCCACCTAGATCCATGCCAAGTTTCACCTCCATCTGACCTCATTTGGGCATCCAAAAGAGTGGGCTAATAGGGTTGGATAGTCTAGATTTTTCTAGACTGTCCAACAATACTGTCTGATAAAAACTTAAATTCATAATTTTTTCTGGAAGGGTTGGGCCACTTTTCTGGACCCCACTTGATGTACACATGTTAGGGGATCTTGGCCCCCTATTTTCTAAATTTTTGTAGGTCTAAGACCCACTCTAATGGAGTGCACAAGATGAGGACAGCAATATGTATTAGCAGAATTTTTAGAAAACTTTGTTGTCCATTATGTCATTGTAGAAGTTTTTGGGCCCCAACCCATTGTTCATTATGGCCATCTTATTGGGGGCCACCTCTGATGTTTTAGGGCCCACCGGGCCATGATTTTTGGGGTCCACCAAGCTGGGCTAGCAGCCCTGCTGGACGTCCTAGCTGGGTTGATGTCCAGCATGGGCTGGCCGTCCCCAGCTCTTAGGCCCACCATGATGATGTGTTTCATCCAGTCATTCCCCCCATTTGGTGTGGCCCACGTGGGAGTGTCCACCCCTGGTGGATGTCCACTATGGAACCCACCTTAATGTACGTGGAGCCCACCTTAATGTATGTATGGTCCAAGCTGTCCAGGCCTTAGACCGCCCAACCATGGGGATGCCCACTGTCTTGGGCAAGTCCAGTAGCAGGCCCACTTGATTTTTTTTATGTTGTATACACACTCTCCATCTGGTGGGGCCCCCTATGAGTATTGTTGGCCTTCATGAGATTATTTTCCACATAGTTTGACCAATTTCTAGACTTTAGCAGGTCCAGGAAGTTGGGTGGGCTGAAAGTCCAGTAAGGGGCCTTAAATGTATATTATTGTGGCTGAAATTTTATTGGATGTGGGGCCCACCATATTGAGAAACTTGTGTATATGTTGAATGCTTATGTTTTTAGAATTTTTGGGCTTAATTAGTACATTTTTGGGTCACCTTTAGTGATTATATGAGGACCCCAACTTAGATCATATTTTTGGGACATCCAGCGGGCCCAGATTGGGCTGGGACGTCCCAGCTTGGCCCAGCCATGTGTATGGACTGTTTTCCACCATTTTACTAGACTCGTGAGCTGAAATAAGGATAAGATTGGGTCCTTGATTGCCCACTTATATTACCAATTCTTGGGCTGATGTTATGAAGCCCGTTTTACCCAACTTAGACTTGACTTTGGGCCATGTACTTGTGTTCATGGGCTACCCACCAAGTCCAACTTAATGCATGGATTCAGTGGCCATTGAAACTTGGGCCTTGATTCCCTTCTTTTGGCCCATATTGTTGTATGTAGATTGGACCATTTTTCTTATGGCCCATTATGTGGGATATATGTATGTGGCCACCTATTTTTATTTTGAATGTGGGCCTTGGGCCTTGTATCTATATAGTTTATTGTAAGAATGGTTTTTGAGAAATGGTGGTTCAATGTCCCCATTATGGACCCCTCTAGGCCCATTTCCATCTAAGACTAGTTGAATGCCACCTTAGACTCTTGTTAGACCCATCTATATCATTTAGGCCCATAGCTTTGTCTACTTAGTGTTGTGGGCTACCCCAAACCATTAGGCCCACACTAGTAGTACATATCTTTCACATTTTGAGGAATTATCTAAGTATCTAACTTATTCTTGATAGAAGGAGAGTACAACATTGTCACATATCATACCTAGTTACCTTCATGATTCATTCATATGCATCATATGTATGCTTGAAGCATGGTATGACCGATCATGACTTATGCCGTTGGGAAGATTATTTTATGGGACTCCATGGGTAATGGAGTTGTCCCTCTTGAGTGTGCTAGATGCGCAGGGTCAATGCATGTTTGACTGGTGTGGTTCATGCATCTAACATTATCATAGCACGTTGTTATCCGCCCTAGCTTCATCAGGGTCGTAACCTCTACAGACATATTGTGGATGGCCGAGTTTTGGACACTGAAAATGTTGGTTGAGCACTTAGGGCACGTAGGATGTCCTTGGATGAAAGTCCCAGAACCTTCATGGTATTAGGAAATGCTCCAACGCCGAGATCGAGTGGAAAACATGAGCGTCGATGCCTACTACCATGAGGCTGCATCTCTCACTGTGTCGTAGTCGTTTGGAAAGGGGTGTGGCCTTATCTGCCTGAGTGAGGGGAGCAATAGCTAGGCTGAGTCTGACCAGCTCGTAAATGGGTCCGCTACTGTCGAGCCTTGTTGGTGACTGCTTGTCCACAGGCGGGTAGTGAGGTCTCTTACGCTCGTTGGGTTGTGCGGCTAAGAGAGCGGCAGTCCATCTGTAGTGCATTTGACCCCGGTGGATTCCCTAGAGTAAAACTCTACTGACAGGGTGGATTGATACGAGGATGAGTTCGATCATATTGCATATTACACGTGGCATTGGCTCCATAAGCCCTGCATTGCATTGTTAGCCTTGGGAAGGCTATCAGTATCCCTGTATTACATTTCATAACCTTATTGTTAGCCTTGGCTGCGGTGTTTATGGTTCTTATTGCATATCCTTCACACTTTGTCATTGCATTCACAGCATTTGTCCTACACACACTTACACTGCCCTCTAAGCTTTCTATAAGCTTATGCATGATTGATGCGTGCAGGTGATCCCAGGCCAGCGAGTGGAGTAAGAGCAGGGGCCAGTCGTTGATCTTCTTGGAGCTTTCTTCTTGTTACCATTGTATTTTCCCTTTTAGAACTCTATATTGTAAAAGTTTAAATTCTCAGTGGATCTTGTAATGTGTTCCTGTAGTTATATCCTGTGGTTACTATGTTATGATCTTGGGTATATTCTTATGGATTGGACTTATGTTATAGAAAACCTCCTTGTAGGATCCCAGGATCGGAACCTGGTGAATGTTCACACCCCAAGTATAGGGTTCTGATGTAGTAATAATCTCGGTAAGACCGAGGTTGAATCCACAGGGACTGAACCTTGTACGCAATATGAAAGCAACTAGAACTAGAACTAGAATAAGATAAAATCTAAATCAAGTGAATATGAGGGAATAATGGTGAAATATTACTCTAAAACTTGTAAAATTTAAAAGTGGAAAACTAGGGATTCAGAGGATCCACTTGTAGAAATCAGGGAGATCTATGCTTGATTCATGAACTCAACTGGACTTCGAGTCCCATCTACATCCAGTTGGAAGATACATTACTAAAGCTCAATCTGAACCTCCTTTGATCTAGTTTTTAAAGAGATTAAAGGTATAAGAATTAAAGATGATTTCATCACAAAACCATACCCATGAGACAAAGTAAACAATAGAATTAAACTAATCCTCGACCGATCATGAAGATGAATGTAAGGAGGGATTCCATCATCCAACCATGTCCAAGGGGCAATGGTGAACAACAGGGCTTCCTAACTTCACAATCAAAATATGGAATAGGAATACATAAAGCCATCACAGATATATTGTAATTTCAGTCACAACTAGGGGTGCACACGGGTCGGTTTGGTCCGGTTCTGGGGTGAAACCGGAACTGAACTGTTCCCAACGGTTCTAGGATATTTGGAACTAGAACCAGACCATTGGCACCCTAGAACCAAACCAGAACTGAACCATTAAAACCGGTTCGGTTCCGGATCGGTTCCACGGTTCTGGGCTTTTATAATCTAGCCCAATTATAAGCCCATGTCCATCCATGTTGTGGCTATTTGATGAATGGTTTAGATATTGTATAAGGTGTACAAAAATATATTTATGAAAATAATTAAATTATGCATTATAAACCATAAATCATGAGTCAAATATGAAAACAACAAAGGGTTCTTGATTCGGTTCTAAGTTCGGTTCCAGGTTCGGTTCCACGGTTCGGTTCTACGGATCGGATCCATAGTTTTGTTCTACAGATCGGTTCACGGTTCGATTCGGTTCTACATACCCCCAAACTGAGAACCAAACCGATGTAATCGGTTCTTTGATTTATGGAACCGAAACTGGAACCGGTGCACTCTAGAACCGAACCAAACTGGACCGTTTGGTCGGTTCCACGGTTCTACTAGTTAAATGTGCACCCCTAGTCACAACAAACCATTAAAAACTGAAAATATCCCTATTAATCAAAACTAGAATCAACATAGTTCATAGCATGAATTAAAGTCATAGAATCAGTCCCATCATGCCACAAGCTTTACCTCTTAGCCCTAGCTAAGAGGTTTAACCCAACATAATAGGACTAGATCATAGTAAAAAAAATAGTAAACAAAACAAATAAAAAGAACTCTAAACTACTCTCTCTTTCTCACTGACGTTCCAGGGCTGGATTCTTGAATGCTTCTCCTTCTCTTCTCCTCTCCTTTTATAGCTGATGGAGGTGGTGGAGAGGTCGGTCTGCAGCTGGGTCGGTTCACGCAGGCAAGAGGCGGTGGAGAATGCCCTTTATGCAACAGAGAACTCCCCTGCGTAAGTTCTGTTACGCAATCAAGAAGACGGTCCAAAAAACACCCATTTTCCTTTCTTTCTTCTCAAAGAAATAATGTCCCCTAGGACGTTTTAGGATGGCCTACATGATGAACGGATCAGATCTGTCATCCAATCATGGCCATGATCATGCAATAACCCCAAAACTGGTCGATTTCAGACGCTGAAACAGGGGCTGCGTAACAGGACTTATGTTGTGACGTTGGTTGGGCCCATGATCAGTGTCGGTTAAGAAATCCACACCGTCCATTGTATTCTCCTCGAAAAACCAATTGCAAATGGCTAGTTTTGGATTAGATTCGGTGTGGACCACTGGATTTCTCTTTGCACTGTTCGTCCTGCATTTGATCAGTTAAGATTCGATCTCTGCTGTCTCTTAAAATTTTGTCACCTAGGCGATGGTCACGCTCACCCTCTGGAGTGAATGAACGGATCGGATTATCAACTCAAGCGATAAGTGGGGCCCACTAGTGATCACATCATATGCACCTTGCGGACGCTATGTAAAAATGGAAGGTGGTCGGGTCAGCACTCGTGTTAACCGGGCGGTCAGCCTGGTGCTTGCAAGAGTGCACCGCCTGTGCACTCCCACATGTACATGTGGGGTCCACTATGATGCGTATAAGAAATCCGCTTCTCATATCATTTTAACGATTGGGACCAAAATTGAGGCATATCCAAACATCGAGTGGGCCCCAAATCAGAGATCCATGGGCTGATCTGTCCATTGGCCCACTTCCACAAGGATCCAATGGCTGAAATTTGGCATGTATGATTAATTTATGGTCCTCAGGCCAGATATCAAGTTTTAAACTGAACGGATAGTGGGAACCTTGTGATCTTACATTTTGGACAAATTTCAGGCCTTTTTATCGTGAAATACTGAATTTTCTCGAATCCCAGGCATATAAATTCTTCGATCTCGGTCCCCTAGAGTCTATCCCTTGCCTTGGTGATTTATGAGCGTTAAATCCATGCTTTTAGTACTCTTTTTCAGTCCAGGCTCCTAAGTACATCTTACATCACAAACACGACTAAAATAGGCTGTTAAACAGTATCATGCTTATAAAATCTGGTAATAACTGGGGTCTAATATGTAATATTTGACTCTTAATAGTGAATGGGTGCTAGGAGCCGAGAATGGAGTACTACAGAGGCTGTCGGCACCGGAATCGACTATTGGGATCCTTATGAGTTTCGATCATCGAATCTAGAGCATGACAGGATACAGTTCAAGAATTCATACAAAACCAAAAGTTATTCAACCAGAATATGGTATAAGAATTCCAGGATATGAAAATAATAATGAGAATGTTTGCATTGTCCATTCAAAGGATTGAGTCACACTTAGTGAGTGGAAAAACAATTGATAAATCTACTCTGGTGAGGGCTGAAAAACCTAAGGACCCAAAAATAGATGAGAATGATAGACCTAGTAATGCTCCACATGGGTTAAAATCGAAACCTCAAAGTAAGCCAATTGCGTCATTCCCTCAAAGGTTGATTACACCAAAACCTCTCTCTAACTCTCAAGATATTCTAGAGGTGCTTAAGCAAGTGAAGGTCAACATCTGTAACACCCCATACTTTTCAGTACTCGGGTATTACCAGGAGGACCTAGATTAGTGTAAATACAAATCTAACTTCATTCAACGTTCACCTACATTATAGTCTAAATCGGACCAATATTAGTAATCTCATCCATAAATAGGGCCATCCAACTGTTCATCAATGCTTAGATGGTCAGCGAGCCTTGTTAAAGATAAATCTAGCCATTCAGCATCAACATATGACCCAACAACGTCCCTTCGATCGATCTAGTGATTGAATTTCCTTGTTTGACCATCAAACTTTTGAATTAACCATAAACCTCGCGAGCAATATATGTGCCTGAGATGTCGGCACATGGCTCAATATGACATTATCATTTAGGACTCTTATCAAAGACATGTCCTACAAATAAATAAGTAAATAAGCGAATATCTATGTATGCACATATAGTAATAAGGTGAGATGAAATAAGTAATGCAAATAACATTATCGTAGACTTTAATGACACTGAGAAGGGTGGACCACTTACACAAATCATAGAGAAGTAGAAGAAATGGCAAAAAATAATAACAATAATAATAACGATAATAATGATAAATAATAATAAGGTTATTAATGCCTACTAGGACATCTAATCCCTGATCCAATTATCTGATTAGGATAATAACTATTAATTTCTCCTATGATCAACTAAGGACCACTAGAAACTATTAGATTTACAAGGATCCACAAATAGGACTCAAAATTCAATCGTATGGCCCATTTGAGCGTTGGATCCGCCCCACCTTTGGTTGGATCTGTTACTTGAAAGTATAGAACTTCCTAGGTGGCATGGATCTCAAAAGAACATTATGTGAAGGGCCCGAATCACCAAATTTGTTGTCCATTAATTCCAAAACCAAGCTATGAGTGACACGCAAGCTAAAAATTATAATACCTTACTGCATGGGCTTTGAATCCCACAAATCATCACTACGTGGACAACACTTGGACCCTAGAACCTTTTGGATAGGAACGAATTAAGTTCAGAGGACATCCAACAATTAGATTGCTAAAAAGTGTTATATTATCACATAATCAAGTCGTGGGGCCCACCTAAGTCTTGGATATGCCTGATCTTTAGTCAGGGGACCCATTTAGACCCCTAGAACCTAATGGACGGTGTGGATTTTGTCAAATCTACTTGTGGATCCCACATTCAGTTGCATGTGTACACAGTGTAGGAGCACTCACTGTACACCCAACCAAAGGGGTGGTCAGATCAGGTTTGACCCGATTGTTCCCAAAAAAAAAAGGGAGGATCTCCTCCGCTTTGTCGCCAGTGTTCATTTCAAATGAATGGATGTCGTGCATTGAGCTGTGGCCCACCTCCGTGATTGGCTCGACCAATCCAAACCGTACATCTTGTTGGGAAGCTCCGCCTGACCAAAACCCAATTGTTACAGCAGATTTTCATGCACATGTAAACGCACGATCCTTGCTGCAAAGAGATCCTATAAACACACTGTTTCAAAAAATGGAAACTATTGCCAACAGGGTGATCTGCGTGAGTCTCTCTCCCTTGATCCTAGTCGTCCATCCTAAGCACTCTCAGTTATCCATTCTAGCTGAGCGGTTTAGGGTTCCTTTGAAAAATAAAAATGAGCGGCTGGTTTCAATTTTGACTATTGTACTTAGTAGTTTCAAACGGATTGAATCCTGGCTGTTTGATTCTAATCCTACAGCTTAAGAGAGCTAGGGTTCTCTATAAGGAGAGGCGAATCGAGCAGCAGCTCTCTTTCCATCTCTCAAAGCCACACATTATCCAAAACCCTCTACCTCGAAACCCACCAAAGAAACCCCTTTAGAGCTTCAATTTCAGGCATCCGCAAGCTCCATTGCACCCCTAAAAACTCTCTCATGCTGTCAGAATGGAGGGAGAGGCAATGGGAAGAAATCCACCATTGTTGCCCAACCTCCTTCCTTGTTGAAGCCGCACCAAACTTAGTCGGTGCGTTGATTTGGGTCGAACCCGGTTGTCCAGCAATTTCGCTGGACCTGTAGTGGATGGAAGAAAAGAAGAAAACAAAGGAAGAAAATAGAAAGAAACTGAGAGAAAGAAGAAGGCTGAGATGAGCAGTTGTTGCACCGTGGCTCAGCTCGACTGAGCTCGAGTGTGAGACCCGTATCCTAGACCGTACCGTTCCGGAGGCTTTCGCAGTCCTCCCGGTCGAATTCTAGCAACCATCGACCTGTATCCGATGTTTGCGCATGATCCTAAGCCGAGTCCTACATACCGAAGTCAGCTCAAACTTGCACCTTAGCGAGCACATTGTCGCCACGGTTCCAACACCGCGACTCGCGCACAGATCCGATACCCAGGCCAGGAGATGTGGGCACGCGTTCATCTCGAGAAAAATGCCACGCGTTGCCAATTTTGAGAGAATCTCTATGACCAGTCACATCAAATCAAGTCAGGTACACCACCATACCTCAATGCCAACTCACCCTACAATAAGTACAATGCCCATTCCCACTTTTCCACAAGTCAACTCTCTCTCTCTCCTTACCCATCCCTCTTTTACACAATTTTTAATTAAACCCATACCTTCCCATCCCCATTCCTTACAACACCCATCCCACCATTCCTTATCAATCCATCACCTCCCTCTCTCTCTCATTCTCTAAGAAATTCTCCAAACACCCAAGAGCAAATTCCAACGTCCAAGCATTTCCAAGAGCAACATGTGTGGCCCACTTTCCCACTCACTCATCTCCCATCTCAACCGTTCATCCTCTATCAACCTCCATCAAAAGGCAAGCCAAGGAGCATAGGAGTTCAATGAGCTAAGGAGAAGGCCGATAGGTGGGTGATCCACAGTTGATTTCAGATTTTAGGGCCCACTTGTTGTGGGACTCACATTGATGTATGCAATGTAGAGAGGGGCCCATAGTGGCGAGGTCCCTCTATCTCATCGTTTCTCTCTCTTTCTCTCTCTCTCTCTCTCTCTCTCTCTCTCTCTCTCTCTCTCTCTCTCTCTCTTTCTCTCTCTCTTGTATGGATGGTGTGTGTGTGTGGCCCACCATGAAGTATGTATTTTATCCATGCCATCCACCGAGTGGCCCACATGGCAGTCCGTTTGGACGGGCCCAAACGAAGGAAAAACACAAATATCAGCTTAATCTAAGAGTGTGGCCCACCTGATGTGGGGCCGCCATATTTCGTAGGGCCATCCAAAACTGTCCATGTGGGGCCTACAGCTGGGCTATACCCCTTTTATCCAGGCCGTCCAACGTCCCTCGACCTAGACGCTACCACCCACATAGTTACACACACCCACACATACATATATACGTATATGTATTATATATATAATATTATACATTATAATATATTATATAATATGTGTTGTGGTAGGCCACTACTACGTGTGGACCCACCATGGTTTCATCCATTAGATCAGCACTATCCAGAGCACCCTGGGGTCTGGACGGTGGCTCTTTTGTAATCCATATACATTATGTATATTATAATATAATATAATATATTATATTATATTATATTATATTATATTATATTATATTATATTATATTATATGAATTATATTATATTATATTATATATGTTATAGTGGGCAGCCTCTGCCACGTGTAGATACATGTAGTATATAATAGTATATTATATTATATATAATATATTTAAAAAAATTTACATAGGTGGGCCACTACGTGGACCACACCATGAGTATGTTACATCTGCACCATCCAGTTGTTGGACGGTGCAGTAGGAATGACATCCAAGCTGTCCATCCATCTTACGGGTGGAGCCCACCGTGATGTGAACCATGTCGTCCATCCATTTGAGGTGCATGCGGCCCCACCATGATGCGTGTGTTGTATCCTTACTATCCATCTGATTTTGAGGGGCCACACGTGATGTATGGGTCTTAACCACATCGTCCATATGGTGGGATAGTGGGCCCCCTTTTGATGCATGTATTCTATATTCAGCCATCCATCAGATTAGATGTGGGCCCACCATGCCGCATGTGTTTTAGCCAAACCGTCTATACATTCGGTGAGCTCGTCCTTGGGCTTAAGACTAAAAATAAGACAGATCTAATATCAAGTGGACCACCCATAGAAAACAATGGTGTTGAACGCCCACCCTTGAAACCCCTTTGGGTTACAGAAGTTTTGATTCAATATAATATATGTTTTTCCTTCCCAGTTTAGGTCCTTGTGACCTTATGAACAGTATGGATGGAAAATAAATACTATGGTGGGCCCACTAGAAATTTAACAGTGAAAATCATTATCACCATTGTCATTTGTGGTATGGTCCATGTGATCCTTTAGATGTGATTCATTTTTTTTATGCACCATAATCATCCCTTGCAATGAATGCATGATGCATTGGACTCGGCCTATTCGACTCGGCCCATTCGACCGGCCCATCTAATTCAACCTATTTGATCGATGGCCCATTTGATCAGCCCAATCAATTCGACCCATTTGATCCGCCCAATCGATTCAGCCCATTTGTACCGGCCCATTTGATTGGCCCAATCGATTAGGCCCATTTGTATCAACCCATTTGATTCGGCCTATTTGATTGGGCCATTTGTATCAACCCATCTGTTTCGGCCCAATTGATTCGGCCAATTTATACCAACCCAATTGATTCGTCCCATTCAATCGGCCCATTTGATTCATTTGAAGTAATTGAGGCCCATGATGATGTATATTAGGCCTTTGTGCTAGGACGTGGGTCCCTATCTGATTGGCCTTATGAGTGTCAGTCATTGGGAGCAATGTTGCTTAAAGGTCCCCATTGATGGGCAATGATGGTTTAATGTCCACGTTGTGACCTTCCCTTATGCCTTTTTCAGCCCATTCTCATCGAGGTCGATTATCATTCCGATTCCGATTATGGTGGCCGATTGTCGATTGATGTGGCTGATTGCCGATTCTGATTATTATGGCCGATTGACCGATTATCGATCAAGGCCGATATCGTAACCGATTGCGATTCCGATTGTTGAGGCTGATTATCGTGGCCAATTGTCGATTGATGTGGCCGATAGCTGATTCTGATTGTCATGGCCGATTGAACGATTATCTATCGAGGACGATTATCATGACTGATTGCCAATTCTGATTACGAGGCCGATTATCATGGCCAATTGTCGATTGATGTGGCCGATTACCGATTCTGATTGTCGTGGCCGATTGCCGATTCTAATTGTCGTGGCTGATTGACCGATTATTGATCGAGGCCGATTATCGTGACCGATTGTCGATTCTGAATGTCGAGGCCGATTACCATGGCCGATTGTTGATTGACGTGGCCGATTGCCGATTCTGATTATTGTGGCCGATTGACCGATTATCGATCAAGGCCAATTATCGTGGTCGATTGTCGATTCCGATTATAGAGGTCGATTATCGATCGAGGCTAATTATCGTGACCGATTGCCGATTCTGATTGTCGAGGCCCAATGTGATGTATTTGCGACTTATATTTGAGGCCCGTTGTGATGTGTATTCAGCCCGTGTTTAAGGCCCTATGTAATGTATGTGAGGCCTATATGATGAGGCCCATTGTGTTGTATTTAAGGGCCAGGCTATGAAGCCCATTGTGTTGTATATTAGGCCCATGTGAGAGGCCCATCGTGATGTATATTAAACTCTTGAGTGAGGCCCATGGTGTTGTATATTAGGCTCTTGTGTGAGGTCATGGGTCCACTATATGTTAGGCTATATGCAGACCATTCCTTGGAGGCAATGTTAGTTAAATGTCTACATTATCAAGGCCAATTGTTGATGCTGGTTATTGATACCGATTATGAGTATGTGACAACATAGCATCATGATACATGCCCATACGCATCATCTACATGTTTGTTATGAGATATGATTGACCATTGCATATGTCATAGTGCCAGTTGTTATGAGACTCCCTGATAGGCAGAGATTGTCTCACATGAGCGCACGGTATGCGCAGGATTGATGCATGACTGGATTGTATGACTCATACATCTTGCATTGTGTATTGTGATTACTGTACGTCCTAGCGACACCAGGGACGTAGCCTCCACAGGCATATCGTGGATGGCCAGATGGGACACCGAAAATCTGTTACTAGCATCGAGCTGCCATAGATTGCCTTGGGTGAAAATCCCTAAACCCTCTTGGTACCAGAGGACGCCCTAACGTCGAGACCGATTGAATACATGAGCGCCCAAGTGCTGAATACCAGGAGGTCGTGTCTCCCACTATGTCATGGTCGGTTGGAAAGGGGTGTGGCCTTACTCACCAGAGGGAGTAGGCATAGCTAGGCTGAGTCTGACCAACTCCTAAATGGGTCCACTATTGACGAGCCGGGTAGGCATTGGTATACTGCTGGCAGGCGGGTAGTGAGGTCTTTTCCACTTGCTAGGCTACACGGCCTGCAGGAGCGGTAGACAGTTTGGAGTGTACTAGACCTCGGTGATGATCCCAGAGATATACAATACTAATTGGCAGAAGTTGCATACTCATTCATTCATTCACTATCCACTCGGGCTAGTGGTGCGCAACTATTTGTTACGTGTAACTTTGCAATGGCCAGGATTTCCATTGGGGCGCTCGAGTAACCTGAGATCAAGAGTTTACCACATTGAGTCTAACTTTTCAAATTTAGGTATGGGACTGGTTTAGATAGAAGTCCCTTGTGATGGACCTCATAGACTGTGATACTACGTATTATCATCCTGACTTCACACTCCAGCATAGTCATTCCATTCGCACCACATATCGCATTACATCCGCAACATATGGCATTTTGGGTTACTATGTTCTACATTTATACAGCCTAGAAACGACTGACGGTATTCGTGGACTCATCAGGATTTGTATATTGCATTACATCATTGGCATTTGATGTTTAGCTTACTGTCTCCACATTACACAGTTGGTCTGCATTGCTTCGTCAGTATATGATATTGTTTTTACTATATTTCTGTATCGCATAGCCTGGATAAGGCTGATGGTATTTATGGGCCTATCAATATGTTTTCGCATTACTCTGATATTGTATGAATTATGAGCTTGTCAGTATTTCCGCTTACTCTGTTATCGTATGATTCATGATCTTGTCAATATTTCTGACATTGTATGATTATGGCATTGCATTGAATACTTGGCACTTATCTTGTGCACACACTTATACTACCCTCTAAGCTTTCTATAAGCTTATACATGATAGATGCGTGCAGGTGACAATAGGACGCAGTCGAACTGGGGCGGGAGCGTATGGCAGATCTTCTTGAGATTTTATTATATGCATGTATTTCCTTTTTAGTATTGTACTCAAATGATTATATTAGTAGATATGTGGTGATGATGTTGTTCTTAGGATTTGGGTATACTTGTGGTTATGCTTCTTATGAAACAAATTCAGGTTGAAAATCCTCCTTATAGGATCCCAGGATCGGATTCTGGCGTATGAGCGCTGGAAGCCGAGAATAGGGTACTATGGAGGCTATCAGCGCCAGATTCGGTGATTAGGAATTTTATGAGCCCGGTTTCAGAGTTTGGGGTGTGACAGAAGTTGGTATCAGAGCATAACTTGGGAATACCTGAAGATAACATCCATATCTGTTGATAGCTACCATGTACTCTATGATTGTTGAGAACTTAGAATGATTAGATCCCTGAGTTCGAATAACTTAGAAACTTTCTGATATAGCTTCCCATCGAGTATGCATTCGAGAGTGCTCATGGGTAATAGGCCTTCGTTCCTTCGTGTGGGACCCAAGCAAGTAACCCGAGCGACTTCCGCTTCCCCGCTTGAGATTCCTATTCCCCCACCTGAGACTTTTGCACCCCCGTTCGAGCCTAACATAGCACCGACCGTGTCCGTGAGTTCAAACTAGCTACAGTTAATATTGTAAGCGATAACCGCCATTTTTCAAAGAGAAGGCCGGAAGGGGCTGGCTCCCTTCCGTAGCTCCTGACAGTGTCAACTGCAGCGGAGACGCATAGCCTACCAAGCCACCAGAGCACCAGCAGGACCTTCGGCACCACCTCTGAGGCAATTTTCCGGTGCCTGTTATGGATGCGGTGGGATAGGACACTGTCGATGGGAGTGCCCCCAACCATAGCAGCAGTAACCAAGGGCACAGGTAGTACCTCCAGCACCTCCTTTATGTCAGTTTACAGGTACTTGCTTTGGATGCAATGGGATAGGGCATCGTAGGAACGAGTGCCCCTGTCCTCAGCAGCAGCAGCGACAACAGTATCTGCCGTCAAAACCCCAGCAGCGGTAGCAAAAGCAACAAGATCCTCAGGCATCAGGAAGAGTCGTTGATGATTCATGCAACTTGGCCCCTGCATTGTCTTGCTAGACTGCTAATGGAAGAGACGTCCTTGAAGCAAGAGGCTGAGATTCGCAAGTGTTATCCCCGTCTCCTTATTATTTGACTGCACTCGTATGTTATGTTTCTGATTTTTTATAGTGAAATAATTTCCCCTCTTTTATGGGTTATGTCTATTTATGACATTAGTAAATTTCAAGGATGAAATTTTTATTAGGTGGGGAGAGCTGTGAAACCCATATCTTAGATCATACTGTTTCGGAGGCTTTTGCAGTCCTCCCGGTCGAATTTCGGCAACCCTCGACCTATATCTGACGTTTGTACGCGATCCTAAGCCGAGTCCTACACACCGAAGTCAGCTCGACCTGAAACTTGTACCTTAGCGACCGCGCTGTCACCGCGGTTCCAATGCTGTGACTCGCGCACCGATCCGATACCCAGGCCAGGAGATGTGGGCTCGCGTTCATCTCAAGGAAAATGCCGCGAGTTGCAAATTCTAAGAGAATCTCTACGACCTATCACATCAAATCAAGTCAAGTACACCACCATACCTAATGCCACCTCACCCTACAATAAGTACAATGCCCATTCCCTCTTTTCCACAAGTCAACTCTCTCTCTCTCTCTCCCTACCCATCCCTCTTTTACACAATTTTTAATTAAACCCATACCTTCCCATCCCCATTCCTTACAACACCCATCGCACCATTCCTTATCAATCTATCACCTCCCTCTCTCTCTCTCTCTCTCTCATTCTCTAAGAAATTATCCAAACACCCAAGAGCAAATTCCAACGTCCAAGCATTTCTAAGAACAACATGTGTGGCCCACTTTCCCACTCACTCATCTCCCATCTCAACCATTCATCCTCCATCAACCTCCATCAAAAGGCAAGCCAGGGATCATAGGAGTTCAAGGAGCTAAGGAGAAGGCCGATAGGTGGGTGATCCACCGTTGATTTTAGATTTTTGGGCCCAATTGTTGTGGGACTCACATTGATATATGTAATGTAGAGAGGGGCCCATAATGGCGGGGTCCCTTTATCTCATCATTTCTCTCTCTCTTTATCTCTCTCTCTCTCTCTCTCTCTCTCTCTCTTGTATGGATGGTGTGTGTGTGTGGCCCACCATGAAATATGTATTTTATCCATGCCATCCACTGAGTGGCCCACATGGTAGTCCGTTTGGATGGGCCCAAACGAAGGAAAAACACAAATATCATCTTAATCCAAGAGTGTGGCCCACCTGACGTGTGGCCGCCATATTTCGTAGGGCCATCCAAAACTGTCCATGTGGGGCCTACAGGTGGGCAATACCCCTTTTATCCAGGCCGTCCAGCGTCCCTCGACCTGGATGCTGCCACCCACATAATTACACACACCCACACATACATATATACGTATATGTATTATATATATAATATTATATATTATAATATATTATATAATATATGCTGTGGTGAGCCACTGCTACGTGTAGACCCACCATGGTTTCATGCATTAGATCAGCACTGTCTAGAGCACCCTGGGGTCTGGACGGTGGCTCTTTTGTAATCCATATACATTATGTATATTATAATATAATATAATATATTATATTATATTATATATGTTATAGTGGGCAACCTCTGCCACGTGCAGATACATGTAGTATATAATATTATGCTATATTATATTATATTATATATTTTTAAAAAATTACATAGGTGGGCCACTACGTGGACTGCACCATGAGTATGTTACATCTGCACCATCCAGTTGTTGGACGATGCAGCAGGCATGACATCCAAGCCGTCCATCCATCTTACGAGTGGAGCCCACCGTGATGTGAACCATGTCGTCCATCCATTTGACATGCATGCGGCCCCACCATGATGCGTGTGTTGTATCTTACCATCCATCCAATTCTGAGGGGTCACACGTGATGTATAGGTCTTAACCACACCGTCCATATGGTGGGACGGTGGGCCCCCTTTTGATGCATGTATTCTATATTCAGCCATCAATCAGATTGGATGTGGGCCCACCATGCCGCATGTGTTTTAGCCAAATTGTCTATACATTCAGTGAGCTTGTCTTTGGGCTTGAGGCTAGAAATAAGACAAATCTAATATCAAGTGGACCACCCTACAGAAAATAGTGGTGTTGAATGCCCACCCTTGAAACCCCTTTGGGTTACAGAAGTTTTGATTCAATATAATATTTATTTTTCCTTCCCTGTTCAGGTCCTTGTGACCTTATGAACAGTATGGATGGAAAATAAATACTATGGTGGGCCCACTAGAAATTTAACAGTGGAAATCATTGTCACCATTATCATTTGTGGTATGGTCCGTATGATCCTTTGGATATGATTCATTTTTTTATGCACCATAATCATCCCTTGCAATGAATGCATGATGCATTGGACTCGGCCTATTCAACTCGGCCTATTCGACTCTGCCCATTCGACCGGCCCATCTGATTCAACCTATTTGATCAGCCCAATCGATTCGGCCCATTTGTACTGGCCCATTTGATTGGGCCCATTTGATCGGCCCATTCAATTCGGCCCATTTGTATCGACCGATTTGATTCGACTTATTTGATGGGCCCATTTGTGTCGGTCCATCTGTTTCGACCCATTTAATCAGCCCATTTGTACCGGCCCAATTGATTCGGCCCATTCGATCAGCCCATTTGATTCATTTGAAGTAATTGAGGCCCATGATGATGTATGTTAGGCCCTTTTGTTAGGCCGTGGGTCCCTATCCAATTGGCCCTATGAGCGCCATTCATTAGGAGCATTGTTGCTTAAAGTCCACATTGATGGGCAATGATGGTTTAATGTCCACGTTGTGACCTTCCCTTAGGCCTTGATCGGCCCATTCTCATCAAGGCCGATTATCATTCCAATTCCGATTATCGTAGCCGATTGTCGATTGATGTGGCCGATTGCCAATTCTAATTGTCGTGGCCGATTGACCGATTATCGATCGAGGCTAATTATCATGACCGATTGTGATTCCGATTGTCGACGCTGATTATCGTGGCCGTTTGTCCGTTGATGTGGTCGATTGTTGATTCTGATTATCGTGGTCGATTGACCGATTATCGATTAAGGCAGATTATCGTGACCGATTGCTAATTCTGATTGTCGAGGCCGATTATCATGGCCGATTGTCAATTCTGATTGTCGTGGCCGATTGACTGATTATTGATCGAGGCCAATTATCGTGACCGATTGCCGATTCCGATTGTCGAGGCTGATTATCGTGACCGATTGTCGATTGACGTGGTCGATTGCTGATTCTGATTGTCGTGGTCGATTGACCGATTATCGATCGAGGCGAATTATCATGGCCGATTGTCAATTCCGATTGTCATGGCTTATTGCCAATTCTGATTATCGAGGTCGATTATCGATCGAGGCCGATTGTCGTGGCCGATTGTCGATTCAGATTATCGAGGCCCAATCTGATGTATATGCGGCCTGTATTTTAGGCCTATTGTGATGTGTATTCAGGCCGTGTTTAAGGCCGTATGTAATGTATGTGAGGCCTATATGATGAGGCCCATTATGTTGCATTTAAGGGCCAAGCGATGGAGCCCGTTGTGTTGTATATTAGGCCCATGTGAGAGGCCCATCGTAATGTATATTAAACTCTTGAGTGAGGCCCATGGTGTTGTATATTAGGCTCTTGTGTGAGGTCATAGGTCCATTATATGTTAGGCTATATACGGACCATTCCTTGGAGGCAATGTTGGTTAAATGTCTACATTGTCAAGGCTAGTTGTTGATGCTGATTATTGATACCGATTATGAGTATGTGACAGTATAGCATTATGATACATGCCCATACGCATCATTTGCATGATTGTTATGAGATATGATTGACCATTGCATATGCCATAGTGCCGGTTGTTATGAGACTCCCTAATAGGCGGAGATTATCTCACATGAGTGCACGGTATGCGCAGGATTAATGCATGACTGGATTGTATGACTCATACATCTTACATTGTGTGTTGTGATTACTGTACGCCCTAGTGACATCAGGGACGTAGCCTCCATAGGGATATCATGGATGGCCAGATGGAACACCGAAAATCTGTTACTACCATCGGGCTGCCATAGATGGCCCTGGGTGAAAATCCTTAAACCCTCTTAGTACCAGAGGACGCCCCAACGTCGAGACCGAGTGAATACATAAGCGCCTGAATGCCGAATACCAGAGGCCGCGTCTCCCATTGTGTCGTGGTCGGTTGGGAGGGGGTGTGGCCTTACCCACCTGAGGGAGTAGGCATAGCTAGGCTGAGTCTGACCAACTTCTAAATGGGTCCGCTATGGACGAACCGGGTAGGCATTGTCAAATTTGTGACAAAACAAAATACATAAAAATATGCATAATAAGCATAAGAAAGAATCATGCACCACCAGTTAAGAAACTAAATAGCAAATCAAATACTCCCCCTCAACAAATTACTCCATAGAATTTAAGAGGAGAAAATTTGCTATACTTCTCTTCTCTACTCCATATTTCCACATTTCATAAAATCCAATAGCATTATGAAATAGGCATGAATATAGTAGAGCATTATCAACACAAATCTCCCCCTTTTTGTCAAAATATGACAAAGGAAAAAACCTATAAATGATGATGGAAACAAAAGAGCAAGGAGTTATGATAGAGAGAAATAAGATCAAGATAACATAAATATTGCAAGATAATCAATCAAACAAGTCCACAATATGTCCAAGCATAGAAACCAATCTAAATATAAAAGTTATTACATATCGGAAAGTTAAAACTAATCCAAACCAGAAGGAGCAGGTATGGAAGGATCAATTTGATGAAGTCCCTTGTTAATGCGCCTAAGATATTTCATATAAAATGTCATCCATATTGATACCTTCAACCTTCTCCTCAAGAGAGTGCAACCGCGCATTAAAATCAAAAGGTTGATAATCAGGATCAGCCGCAGAGTCAGATTCAATTTCATCAAAAATGTCATCCATATTGATATCATCTGGAGGCAAATCATCCTCCTCTTCAGTTGCTTCTGCTACTCCACCAGCACCTACATTAACTTGGCCAGGAGCCAACCTCAAATTCATCTTGTTTATGTTTGAATTGTTGAATGGTAGATGGTTAATGGGAGCTTCTCCAACAAGTAAAGCCACTAGACTATGGGTGGCTAAAACAGTCATAAGATAAGCAAAGGGTATGTCACTGTGACCTGGATGGAGACGGAACTGAATCATGATATAACAGATAAGCGAAGGAAGACACACAGAGACTCCAGTAACAATAGAATGAAGAATACGAGCCATAAATGTAGTAAGCTCGATTTTGTTATTAGATCAAGGGTAGACATTTGAAATGAAAATCCGATGGAGCACCCTGTATCTGGGTAACATAAACTTGGAGGTGAGCGCATTCCCAGTACTCCATTCCACATCCATATTACATAAGACTCTAGTGAGCATTCTCTTCTCAGATTCAGACGGTTTTGCTACAAGTATATGAATCGGAATACCGTCCTCATTGACAGGTATATCCATTAACCCAGAAATCAGATGATGGTCCACTTCAATTTAACATTCTCTAGTCGTAATTGTAAACGTCAAATTCTCAGAAGAATAATCACTAATGCAAGCAAACATAGCCTACACAATGGAGCGGTATGCCGGTCCGCCCCAATGTAATATGTTATCCCATCCTACAGACTGAAGGAGAGGAACAATGCCAAATGGTGTCAAATGATCAAGATTAACAGTCCATTCAACTATCACATTGCACAAGCGAATATCCCACACATACTCAAGATCTTCCTCCGGTGACCGAAGATGGCGCACCATGATAGGAGCGAAATGAGAAGAAGAGGGACCATGAGATCCTTTCTTCTTGCTTCTACTCTCCATTACAATAAAGAAATTAATGAATACAAAGATTGCAAAAGAGGCAAGAAGGTTTTCTAGTAGATCAAATTTTTTTATAGAAAACCGACAAAACAATCATAAAGCTTAAAATAAACCACACACATGAAGAAAAGGAAGTGCAAAGGACTTAAATCTACAAGGATATTGAAAATAATGCACTAACCATGGAGGAATCGAATATGGGTTCGACCGGTCGGTTTAGGGCGTGTTAGACAAGAAGACCCAAATGAAGAATAAAATGTTTTTCCCTAAATAAATGGCCAAACTCGTGATTCACAACTGGTCGAGTATATACTCGATTGGTCGAGCCACGACTGGTTGAGTATGTACTCAATTGGTCGAGCCATGACTGGTTGAGTATGTACTCAACTGGTCGTGCACCACACAAAATATGCAATTTTATATAAAATTTGAATTTAAAAATTTTCAAACTACTACATATATACATTATGATACAAATAAACATAAATCATTAGTTCATATTGCACATACCAAGATCAAATTTCAATTTTGCAAACCTTTTTTTGTCGAGCGGTTTTGTAAATATGTCAGCAAGTTGATTCTCAGTCTGAATATATTCCAATGAAATTATCTTGTCTTCCACCAATTCACGAATATAGTGATATCTAATGTCAATATGCTTGGTTCGTGAATGTTGAATTAGATTTTTAGAAATATTAATTGCGCTTGAATTGTCACAATATAAGACCATATATTCTTGCACAAATCCATAATTATTTAGCATTCTCTTCATCTACACAAGCTGAGTACATGCATTACCCGCAGCAATATATTCAACATCAGCTGTGGAGAGCGATACGGAACTTTATTTCTTACTTAGCCAAGAAACCAAATAGTTCCGAACATAGAAACAACCACCGCTGGTTGATTTACGATCATCAATGTTATCAGCCTAATCAACATCTATGTAACCAGCTAATTGCACACTAGTATCACGTGAATTCCAGAGACTACGATTAGCTGAACTAGTGACATATCGCAAAATGCGCTTGACAGCAATCAGATGTGACTCTTTAGGGTCCGACTGATATCTAGCACAAATTTCTGCACTAAAAGCAATATCAGGTCGGCTTACAGTTAAATAAAGTAAACTGCCTATTAGACTACGATACAACTTAGGATCCACACTCTTACCTATTAAATCCTTAGAGAGTTTTAGACTAGTACTCATTGGAGTATTAAAAGTTTTCCCACTCTCAAATCCGAACTTTTTAACTAAGTTCAGAGCATATTTGGTTTGAGAGATAAAGAAACCATCCGGGAGCTGTTTGACTTGCAACCCTAGGAAATAGTTTAATTATCCAACCATGCTCATTTCAAATTTAAATTTCATAAGATCTGCAAATTTAACAGTCATGTTAGTACAAGTAGATCTTTAGATTCTGTCATCAACATAGATTTGAACTATTAGTATGTGATCATTATGTTTCTTTACAAACAGTGTTTTATCAACACTTCCCATTACAAAGTTATAACTTAGTAGAAACTTAGTCAACTTTTCGTACCATGCCGTGGGAGCTTGTTTCAAACCATAGACTACCGTTTTCAAGCGATAGACATGATTAGCATGCTTAGGGTCTTCAAAACATGTTGGTTTTTCAACATACACTTCTTCATGCAAATCGTCATTTCAGAACGCACTCTTTACATCCATTTGGTATATTTTAAATTTTTTAAAGCATGTAATGGATATAAATAGTCTAATTGATTCAAGATGAGCTACTGGGGCAAAGGTCTCATCATAATCAATACCTTCAATTTGAGTGTACCCTTATATAACCAACCTAGCCTTGTTTCTAATAATATTACCAAGTTCATCAAACTTATTTTTAAAAATCCATTTTGTTCTAATAATGTGTTTATCTTTTGGTCTTAGAACTAAGTACCAAACATCATTTCTAACCAACTAATTGAGCTCTTCTTGCATTGCTACAATCCAGTTTTCGTCAGTAAGGGATTCTTTTATGTTAGCTGGTTCTATCTGGGATGTAAAACCACATAATTGCACATATCTTCTAATTGTTTACGAGTGCGAACACCATTGAGAGGGTTTCCAAGGATTTGATTAGAAGGATGGTCTTTAACTGTCCGCAGTTCAGTGTTATTTTGACTAGATGAAGAGTCTGGTTTATCAAATAAAAGAACTTCATCATTTTCTGAACTTGAGACAGGTGTATTCAAGTGATCATCTGTAACCACATTAATGGACTCTTGAATTACACCAGTCCTCTTGTTAAGAACCCGATATGCTCAACTATTTAGAACATACCCTAAAAATATTCCTTCATCACTCTTGGTGTCAAATTTACCCAGATTTTCTCGGTCACGCAAGATGTAGCACTTGCTGCCAAAAAATTGAAAGTATTTGATAGTGGGCTTCTTATCAAACCATATTTCATAAGCAGTTTTACTGTTTGATCTTCTAGTGTAAACGCGATTAATTATATAACAAGCAGTATTTACCGCTTCAGCCCAAATATTTTTAGTAAGCTTCATACTATTTAGCATTACATTTGCCATTTCTTGAAACACTCTATTTTTTCTTTCAACTACACCATTTTTTTATAGAGTTTTGGGCGTAAAATATTCATGTGATATTCCCTGATCATTGCAAAATTTCTCAAAACTAATATTTTCAAACTCAGAACCATGATCATTACAGATTTTAGTGACTTGTGATTCTTTTTCAGTTTGGATACATTTAAGTACCCTTTTTACTTCATCGAGAGTTTCTGATTTCTCTCTTAAGAAGACTACCTAAGTATACCTGGTAAAGTCATTTATAATCACCAGCATATACTTTTTGCCACCTCGACTCTCTGTTCTAGTTGGTCTAATGAGATCCATGTAGAGAAGTTCAAGTGGTTTAGATGTAGCATTGGAGTTCACCTTTTTGTGAGTACTCCTGGTTTGTTTACCAATCTGGCATTCGCCACATATTTTATCTACTTTCTTTACTTTGGGTAGACCTCTTACCAATTCTCTTTTGCTCAATCTATACAAGTTGTGGTAGTGTACATGTCTGAGGCGCTTATGCCATAATACAGTTTCATCAGTTTGGACCATGTAACACGATAGCTTAGATGAGCTTGAATCACTAACAATGTAGCAGTTCTCAGAAGTTCTACAACCAGTTAATATTAAAGAACCATTATAATTTAAAATTTCACACCCATGGTTGGTAAATTTTACACTATGATTATTATCACATATTTGAGAGATGCTTAATAGATTATGTTTTAAACCTTCTACATATAAAACATTCTCAATTAGAGGGAGGTTAAAGAGTTGAACCGTACCTTGGCCAACAATTTTGCAGTTGCTACCATCACCAAATGTGACTGAACCATTAGTCATATCCTTAAGACTGGTGAACAGACCTTTGTCACATGTCATATGTCTGAGCAACCACTATCTAGGTACCACTTTGAATAGCTCAAAGCTTTGAAAACGGTGTGGGCAACCAAACAAGTAACCTTAAGGACCCATTTTATTACTGTTTTGGGTTTAGGAGTATAGTTTGTCTTCTTATGTTTGTAGTTGTTATAAGACCTACCCACTAAGTTAGATTTTAAGATCTCCTTAAGAAAGTCAACAATTTTTTCAGCCAAAAGGTTACGATTTTGATTTCTATAGTTGATATGATTGCTTTTAGGATTAAAAGTCTAAAAAGTTTTAGAATTTTTAGAATTTTGATTTAGACTTTTTCCTTTTGAGTTAGAAGACTCCCCTTTAACAAACTTGGGTGGAGTATTCTTATACTTGGGAGGAATACTTTTATCATATCCCAACCCAGATTGATCACCACATTTTCTAGATCTGGATAAAAGTTTTTCTAATTTAGGATTACCTTCAGCATACCTCCATGTGTCCTTCAAACTTAAAAGCGAAGAGACTTCTAGTTTTAGCTTTTCATTTTCAGATTTTAATTTTTCAACTTGGGACGTTTTGAAATCTAAGTCGCACTTTGTTTTTCCAAAGAAAACTGAAAAGTGTGATTTTTCTAAGACTAGATTATCAAAATTCTCTTTTAGTTTTAAAAACTTTTCTTTCTGAAGTTTTAACTTTACAGCAATTTTGCAACTTTCCCTGTATAGGGCATTATAAGCATCTTGAAGGTCTTCTTCATTTTTATTGTCACTATTCAGATTTTCTTCACTGGTTGAATCATCATGATTTGAAAAAGTGAACTTGGCCAGAGTCATTAGGGCATTAACATCATTAGCCGACTCGGTTTCAGAATCTTCTGACTCAGAAGAGACTTCAGAGCAAGAAGAATCATCCCATGTAGCCAACATACCTTTCTTTTTAGACTTATCCTTCTTAGGACATTTGTTTGCTAGACGCCCATATTCATGGCAGTTGTAGCTTTGGCTGTCTTTTAAAGATTTCCAATTTTTAGATCTAGGTTTTTCCTTTTCAATAGGTTTTTGGAAATCAACCCTCTTTTTAATTTTAAAAATCTTTTAAAACTTTTTAGCTAAAAGAGTCATATCATCTTCAGAAGTTTCTAAATCAGAATCATTATAATTTTTATGAGAAATACTTTTAGAAGACTTGAGGGCAATTGACTTACCTTTGGGTGCCTTAAAATTTAACTAATAGGTTTAAAGACACCCAACTAACTCTTCTACCCTCATATTATCCGTATCACGAAGTTTATGGATCGCGGTCACTTTTGAATTGAACTGTTCAGGTAATAAGCATAGTATCTTTACACAGACTTTACTTTCTGGAATCCTATCACCAAGACCCCACATAGAGTTGACAATGTCATTCAATCTTGTATAGAAGTCCATGAAAGTTTTGAAAGGGCCTAGCTATATGCCCTAGAGGGGGGGTGAATAGGGCAATGCCAAATAAAACTTAAAACAGCGGAATAATAAAATATATAAATAACAATGCTGAAATAATAACAATCTCAAAGCACATGAAATATGAGAATGATACTAAATCAGTTCTAAGGACAACCTTACACCAAAAACCAATGGCTTATGGTAGGACAACCTTATTTCTAGAAAATCTAGCAATCACAAATGATATGGAAAATAAATCAAGAATAACTTACAGAAATAAATCCTAAGTTATTACACCATTCAACCACACTTGCTTGAAATGAAAATTACAACATTCATCCACAAAAACAATCCACAATAATGAAGGAAGAAATCAAGCACATCCACAACACAATGATATATAGTGGTTCGCCTGTGTGTTCACCAACTGTTAGCCAACAGCCACACAGAATGCTACTCCACTCCTAATATCCTCACACAGGGGATATTAGCATGCACTCTCAAAAATAGGTTTTCACAGGTTCACCCAAAACCTTCACAATTGTGTCTTTTATCTCGGGCTTACACAATCCAAAAAAACCCACAATCTGAGTTTTCTGGCTCTCCTCAGATAACCAATACACTGAGATTTCTCTGGCAAATCTCAAACAAAACCAGAGAAAGTAAATTACAAAGTAAAATACCTGGATCTCCTTTTGAAGTAGCCCAGTAGAACCAATCGGAGTAGATGTATGATACATCGTTCAATGTCCAATACTCATTTAAAGAATGGTTCTATGTCTAATTGATTTTAGATTAAATCAAGAAGAGCAAGGTCTATTTGATTTTGATCCCAGAAGAAGGAATATCACAAATTCCTCTTTTCTAAATGAGATTGGAATGTGGATCAAAATCACAATAGAATAATGTTATCAAAAGGAATATTAAATATGCACAATAGCTTAAAAATAATAATCACAACTTATCTCAAAGTATAGCCTTAAATTGCTTGAATTGAATGGAATGGAATGAATAAACTCTGAAATTCGTGCATTATTTATAGCCTGAAAAATTCCATCTTCGACTGGTCTTAGGATCCCTAGGACCGGTCGTAGCATCAAAGATTTCAAAAGATTTTTACGGGACAAGATTAGTTGTACTCACAACTGGTCTTAGGTAACCTATGACCGGTCGTGGGCCACCTACGACTGGTCGTGAGTCACCTACGACTGGCCGTGGGACTCGAGATAGGTCGCTGGAGTTCGAGTCATAGGACTACGACCGATCGAAGGATGAGTCGTAGAACTTCCCAGGACTAGTCGAAGCAAGTCCAGGACTGGTCGAAGGACAACCAGAAAAATCCAAAAATCTGTAACAACCTAGGACTGGTCCTGAGAAACCTAAGACTGGTCGAAGCAGACCTAGGACTGGTCTTAAGATTTCTAGGACTGGTCTTAGAACAGTCACACCAAGTATATTAAAATATTCGGATTATGTATCCAAAATGACCTATCATACAGACCAACCTAAGGTCAATCTAAGGTCAAACAAACCTTGAAGTGAGATGGACATTGAAGTCTTGAAGGTCTATATTCTCAGATGATCTTGAAGTAGAAGCTTGAATCGAGTTGACGGCTTTCTAGAGCTTGGTACTTTCTTGACTTGTCTTGATGAAGTCTTCTAATCTTGAACTTGTTAGAAGCAAACTTGAAGTCTTCTATTCTTGTAGACTTCATCCATGACATGTCTTGTAAACATTCTTGATTTATGATCTTGTCTTAAAAACATTCTTCATTGATGATCTTGTCTTGAAGCAGTGTATAGTCACAAACAAGAAACACGAGAAGTACAAGACATATAGGTTTTGGCACTACAAAATTTGACAATCAAAGAGATATGAAATCATAGCACTAACAGTTTCACTTTCTTCCATACGTATTTCCTCAAAATTGGTTGTGAGGATTTGGACTTTAGATTTCTTGACAATTATTGTACCCTCATGTGTCATTTCCAAAATATCACAGGCTTGTTTTGCAGTATCACAGGATATAATTCTCTTGAATTCATCCGGTTATAGTGCGCAAGTAATTGCATTTAAGGCCTTTGCATTAGCACTACTCTCACTTTTCTGAAGGTTGGTCCAAGTAAAATAAGGTGAAACTTTTACAGTTACAGATCCATCAGTACAAGTTACTTCAGTGGTAGGGGGTCCAATTGGTCATTGTGGATTGCCACACGTTCTCATCCATGGATTTTAATAAAATACTCATTCTAGCTTTCCAATAGATATAATTGGAGCCATCAAATGGTGGAGGCCTAGTGATTGAGAGGCTATCAAAATATGACATCTTAAAAAGCTCAGATCGATTAGCTCAGAAATTTAATCCAAATAATAAAGATAAAAATGAGCTATTAGGCTCTGATACCACTTGAAAAGGTCGAACTAAGAGTCCTAGAGGGGGGGTGAATAGGGCTATGCCAAATTAAAAATCTAAATGTGGAATTAGAAAGAAACAAATAAAGATAACACTTAACAATCCCACAAAGCATAAATGAATAGCAACCTCAAATGCACAAGTATTTAGAGGTTGATATAGATGTTGTTCTAAGGACAACCTTATACCAAAAACTAATGGCTTATGGTAGGACAACCTGATTCCTAGAATGGTCTATGTATCAAAATCCCAAACCAATACAAAGGAGAATAAAAATAGCAAAGAAAGTAAACTAAGCTATTACAGCATTCCCACCCTTGCATAAAAGAGATTACAACATTCTCTACAAAGGCTTAAAAAGAATTTACAACATTCACACAAAGCCACATTCAACCAACCACCACAACACCAGAAATTATAGTGGTTCGCTTGTGTGTACACCAGCTATTTAGAAAAAAAACCACACAACTACTCCACTCCCAATATCCTCTCCCTCGAGATATTGGCATTCACTATGAAATAGGTTTTTCAATGTTCACCTAAAACCTTCACAATTGTGTCTTTCAAGTGGGCTTACATAATTCAAAAACTCCAAACTCTGAGATTTTCTGGATCACCTCAGACAAACCAAACAAAGATTTTCTAGCACAACCTCAAAAACCAAAAAGGGATTTATAAAAAAATGTAAATATACTTATTTAGATATTCTCCTTTGATGAAGCCTGGTAGAACTAATTTGAAGTAGATGTTTCAACGTAGATGTTCAATGTCCACACTCACTTATGAAAGGGATCTAAATGATTTTTAGATTAAATCCTTTTAGGCTAGCTTGATTTGATTTTGATCTCAAGAAAGGGGAAAACTTAAATCCCATCTTCAAATAAGATTGGAATAGAGAACTCAAAATCAAATACAAAAAGCTTATTAAAATAGAATATTAAATAAGCACTAAATAGCTTAAGAATATCACAAACTTATCTCTCAGAGTGGTGTCTTGATTTTGCTTGAATGACTTACCATAGTCTAAAATTCGTGCTCTATTTATAAATGAAAAAATTGTTCACTCGACGGGCCCAGAGGACAGCTCGACTGGTCGAAGGACCAACAAGAATTCAAAATTTCGGGCGTGATAAAATAAGATAGAACCACGACTGGTCAAGTGGCCTGCTCGACTAGTCGATCCATGCACTTGACTGGTCGAGTGGGACCCAGAAAGGTTGTTGGACTTTGAGTCGAGCCTGCTCGACTGGTCGTGCACTGTATACTAGACTGGTCATGCACTGTATACTCAACTGGTCGAGGGTCCAACAGAAAATCCCAAAAATTAGTAACAAACTTTAGACTGGTCGAGAAAATTCTTAGACTGGTCGAGCCAGTACTTAGACTAGTCAAACATCAGCTAGGACTAGTCGAGAAAAAGTTTATAAAATTATATCATTACCCAAAATAAGAATGTAATCAATATGACATAACCTATGGTCAATCAGGGTCATTCATACCTTAAAAGTGAAATTAGAACATTGAACCATCGTTCGCATCGGTAGATAGCTTATCATGAAGTACTTGAAGCTTGTCATCTTGAAGTACTTTGAAGCTTCTTGAACTTGAACTTCTAGATCTTATACTTGAGCTGCTTGAGCTTGAATTTGAACTTCTTGAACTTGTACTTGAGTGTAGGCATGGATGATATAAAGTTGAGCTACACAAGATACAGATTCCAAGAGGTTTTGGCACTACAAAATTTGACAAATCTAGGAGCTAGATAAGATAGCATTCTCATATATCCATTCCAATACGAGCATACCCAAGATCACAGCAAGTATATCTGAGAAATAACAAAAGCATACATCACAAAATCCACTATAAATTTGAGCTGTAATACAATACTAAAAAGAAATACATCTAATGAAAAAGAAGAAGGAAAAAGATCTACAACACTGGGGTCCACGGCTCAACTCCTATCTAAGCTCCGCTGCTAAGACACCGACCCAGGATCTCCTACACGCATCAATCATGCATAAGCTTATAGGAAGCTTAGAGGGTGGTGAAAGTGTGTGCCAATGGTGCACAGAAGAATGATAGGAGATACAGAAGGGGAATATGATCAATGCCAATAGTACTAGCCTTACCAAGGCTGCCATGAATGCAAGAGGTCATACTAAGGCTATGCAATGCGATGAATACTGGGCGTCATCCCAAGGTGATACTATATAAAGCTTATACAACCGATGCAAATGTAATGCAAAGTGATGCTAGACCTCATATCTAGCTATAAATCAAGTACGGTTCCATCATAAGGAATCTACCGGGGTCAAGTATACTATAGGATGACTGCCTCTTTACAGACCCGCATAATTAAATGAGCGTAAGAGACCACACTACCTATCTGTGGACAGCCAATCACCAGCAAAGCTCGACGGTAGCGGACCCATTCACAAGTTGGTCAGACTCAGCCTAGCCATGCCCTCTCACTCAGGCGGATAAGGCCACATCCCATCTTAACCAAGTACAAGACAGTAGGAGACATGGCCTAATGGTGTAAGGCACTCGGGCGCTCATGATTTCCACTCAGTCACGGCGTTGAGGCGTCTTCTAGGTACCTTAAAGGTTTAGGGGCTTTTACCTAGGGATATCCTATGCACCCCAATGCTCAAATAATATATTTTCGGTGTCCACATACGGCTATCCACGAATACCCCTGTGGAGGCAAGGCCCTGATGAAGCAAGAGTAATAATATCCATGAGATGTGATGCCAAATGCATGAATTATGTATACCAATCATGCACTAGCTCCAAGCACTCAATGTGCACAAGAGGGAAAACTTCATCCCTCCATCATATCAACCCAATGACCACACACACAATGTAATCCATTCACACCATGATGTATACGGGTCATGAGGGTGCGCCATACGGCGATGAAAACTTAGAACATACTCCTCTTTCCCAAAGGGGGAGAACAAGTCTAGGTATTTAGACAAGATTACTAAGGGGTCATCTTTTAGTGGGGGCCCATACTTTAGGGTAGCCCACAAACTAAGAAGGGCCATATAAGCCTAACGGAATAAGCGGTCCTATCAAGAGTCCAAGGTAGGCCTTCAACCACCTATAATAACCCCATGCGGCCTACCTTAGGGCCACCAAAGAGGACATCTAACCTCAACTAGGTCCCAAAAGGCAGCCCGCTACTACTCGAATATGAGGTAAGGCCTAGGGCCTAAGGCAATCTATGGCCTAGTGGGCTATACTCAAAGCCCAACTCATAGGCAATATGGTGGGCCCTCAAGCAAGGTTTGGGCCCAACCATAAAGGTCACAAATCCATATATTGTGGTGGGCCTAGTGGGCAATCTGTTAATCCAACCATGTGGGCAATTTCTATGCTTTATCCAAGTGAGCTAGGCCTCACAACTTGTCCCAAGTACAAGGTTATTTTGGTGGGCAACCAAGGGCCCAACTACTTGCATATATGGCCCATAAACCCATCACAATAAGTAGTGAGATACAGGCCGAAAGGTCAAGGGACCTAACTAAAAGATTTCAAGATAAATGGGCTTACAAAGTCCAACTAAAACTATGAACATAGATCCAAAATAAAAATCCAATTGAGGTGGGCCTCCTAGTGTGCACAAATGAAGCCCAAATGCACCTCAGAAAATGGTAAGCTTATGTGTGTAATTCATCCTTAAATCTAGCGGGCCATGCTACCCCAAATCATACCATTAGGGGCAGCCAATATGGGCCTATTGCTGGAATTTCCAGCCCACCCATTTCTGGGCTTGCTGGAGTCCAACAATAATAAATATACATTAAGTTTATGTTCATTGGTGGCCCACATATGTCCCTGTGGGTCCCACCATATGAGCATAATGGATCACACACATAAATCAGGTGGACCATTCTGCTGGACTGGAAGTCCAGTAACAGTCCAATGGGCCTGGGCATCCCAAGGTGGAAAGTCCTATGGGCCTGGGCAATTAGCCCAAGGACACAACCAAATGGGTCCCAAAAATGGATACTACTGAGGGAGATGGTCATGTCCCACATGGACCACAAATGTATGGATGGTGGGGATAACAAATACATCAAGGTGGGCCCGCAAATCGGGTGGACGACCCAGCCATGGCTGGACGCCCCAGCCTGGGCGTCCCAGTCTAGTGGACTGGTCCAGCCCATGTCACGGTTAGCATAGGGGTCTGTTGACCCCGACACTTGGCAAGTGGGTCCTACCATAGGTGGGCCACCTCTCTATGAAATTTCATAATTTTTGGATTAGTAAAAGTATTTTAATTAATTTAAAGAAAACAGACTATCCAGAAAATCTGTTTAGTACAGATTTTTTATAGGCCCTGATCTGAGCTTCCAATGGTGTGGATTAATGGCCTCTAAAAATTGGAGAAAAATAGTTTTTGTGTCCCCTTATATGTGTACTACAAAGTGGGGTCCACAGATGTGGCCCACCAGTGGAAAGATTATTTTATATTTAAGGAATTCCACACCGATATGTTGTTAGAATAGTGCAGAAATTACAGACTAACCACCTCGCTTGGGCCACACCTTTGGGACCTCAATCAGGGTCAGATGGGGCTGAAATTTGGGGGACATCAAGGTGAGATCCCCACCTTTCAAAAAAGTATATTTGATGGTATGAAAAGGCCCCCAATCAGTCCCAATTTCAAGCCCAAAACCAATAAAAATCTATCCCAAAAATCTGGACAGCAATACATTCTTGAATTAAAATAAATGTAGAAGTCATTTAAGGAAAGGATTAACCCATAAGTTTGGTGTCATGGCCCACCCTAGTGGGCCCCACAATTGTCTAGATCGAATCCAAAATTTGCCACTCTTGCATGCAACATTTAAGGTGGCAAATGGGACACCCTAACCATAGTGTAGGTTGGGTATGGGCGTCCCACCCTTGCTGGGCTTTCCTGGACAATCTAGGCCCACTAAGTGGACCACACATTCATCATCAAAAATACAAGAGAAGGGGAGAGGAAAGGAAGGATATCCGGCCATCGGGGGAAGGCTCCGTGTAACATCCCAGATTTTTGCCAACCTGGGATTAGACGTCCTTAGGCAATGGGTCGATCCTAACACCTTATCAACTTATCAAAACTCAATCCCAAAGTCTAAAACCACTTTTGAACCCATTTCCTTCACAAATCCCACCCTTCACCACCTTGTTCTTTCAATTTTTTTAAGTACTTTCACCCTAGACACTATCTTAAACTAGCTAAGTAGTATAACTTGGATCACTTTATATACAAACTACAAAGGACTAAGTACCACCTCAGACAGAAATCTTATAGGACTAAATCCTTTAGAAATGAGACAAAGTAACTAAGTGTTAAACTAGATTAGCTACGAAATCTGCTTGATCCACTTTAAATACGATCTGCAAGATCCAAAACTTGTAGAATCATTGACGCTAGGTTATCCTAAAATCTAGGATCAATCTCATTACCCGGCTGCTCTCGGGAGCATCCCGAAACTCCGTATCAGATCTGGACCGCACGTCGAAAGTCTGAATAACACGAAGTTAAGGAATTAGGATTGCCTCGCTGGGCTTGAAAACTATCTCAGAAATTAAATCCAGACAGTGTCCCATGGCTGTTCGCTTGAGTCCGGAGCGAGGAGTGTGAAAATACTTAATTTTCTTTAAAAATAAATATCTCAAATAGTAATCTGAGACTTGTCTCTTACAGGTCAGTATTAAGCAACCTGACCGTCAGAATCTCGAATCAGGAAAATTTTCATAAACATATCCATGTACTCGAAATTTCTAATTGAGATCCGCTGACCGTTGAACTGAAACTGGTCCGCCACGTGCGATCTGGGAATCCAACTAAAATGAAAACTTAACTCCACGTAGATCCAATGTCTGTGAGCTTAAGTCCGACTTTTAGCTCAAGGGGGGCCGCTAGAAGTCCTCCATTGAGCTGAAACTGGCTCACTTTGGTTATAACCTAAGTAAACCTTGACCTGGAGTCTATTTTGGAATGTTTGTAGGCTATATAAGGACCTTAGAACCCTCTCTCTCACAGCCATACAAATTTGAGAGAAACCCTGGAGAGAGAAGAGAGAGAAGAGAGAAAAGAGAGAGAATGTGTGGGAGCAGTGGGGGAATCTCCCTGCCACTCTTCCCTGTTGTTATACGTGTTCAACCACTCCGATCTAATCACTTTCCCGGCGATTTCGACTTTGTTTCTAGGTAAGAAACCCTAACCCTAATCTGTTTTGGGGTTTTGATAGTTGTAGGTTATGAAATAGCTAACCTTTTTCATTCTATAGGTTGTCAAACTGCCGTAAATGAAAGCTTAGCAAAACTATCAGATTCGTTACGATTCTACGACAAAAGGTGAGAACTTTAGGTGTATAGGTTATGCTTTTCAACACTTTCAATGTCAGATAATGATAGATTCATGATCTGCATGCAATTGCACATGTACAAAGTACTTTCTGTTCTCTGTTTCGATTAAAGACGTAGAATATAGAATTTTACATATTCTAGGTATTCGTAGAAAATACCGTATATGTATATATTTTGGAAATGTGTTTGACATGATTATTTATTGTATGAATATATGATATATGGATAAAATACTTGTTTGGCGAAAGGATTCGCCCTAATACATGTTTTGCTAATATACACTATGTATGTAGAAATAGTGTATTGTAGAAAATACCGTATACGTATATATTTTGGAAATGTGTTTGCCATGATTATTTGCTGTATGAATATATCATATGTGCGTAAAATACTTGCTTGGCGAAAGGACTCGCCCTAATACATGTTTTGCTAACATACACTATGTATGTTGAAATAGTGTATGCTAAGTGTTTGTGAAAATGCTTGTGAGAGTAAGTGTTTGGATGATGATGCCTTAGGTAGGTGTTGAGATGGGATTCTCCACTACCTTAGAGACATGTATGATTTTCCTCCCTGAGGTTGCTTACTTTAACCACTTATGCAAAATATGTGTTTGTAATCCTGTTATATAGTGCTTTATAACATACTTTATAACATGTTTGTTAACTTGCTTGAATTACTTTGTTTAATATGCTTTACTCCATATGCTATGAATAAGGATTGATTGAGTTTGGGACTATGTTTATAGTCTAGACAATCGGTACCAGACTTAAGATCTTGGTTGAGATTCATTTCACCACGTAAGATGTGTTTAACAAACCCGAGTCTTGCGTTGCTTGTCGGCAGTGGTTAGGCCACACGAAGTGCTTATGCACTTCATGTAGTACAACTCAACGGGCGCTCGAGCTATTCTGGCTCATCAAGTAACCCGATTTATCTAATGTATGTTCACCATGTTTGGTCGCTACTGCTTGAACCTAGGGTACCAAACTTACCAGTGGAATCCCGTTAACCATGGTACCTCGATCCGCTAAGCCTCATGATCCAGGCATGGTGGTATGGGACACCGTGGTCGAGCTGTCGGCTTATGCTGGGGCCACGTGCCTCCCCGTAGTGACCAGTGAGCAACCAGACTCATGAGCCGATTATGGTGGTATGGGATACTATATTCGTGCTGTCGGCCTACATTGATAAGGTGATAGGGGAGCGGTATAACCTTTGTGCGTAACGGCCCTGGCAGCCCTTTGTAGTAACCTCAAGCATACTCTGAATTTGCGGTGAGGCGACGAGTTTTGCCGCAGTGTATAGAATATGAACTAGGCCTGTATCTGTATAGTGATGAATAGTTAAAAAGGTGATGGGGGAGTGGTGTAACCTTTGTGCATAACAACCCTGGCAGCCTTTGCAGCGACCTAGAAACACACCATCGTATGAGATTAACTAGGATTAATGACCCTAGAATGGATCATGTTTGGGAATGATACAAGGGAGGTACCTTAGTTTCCCAATACTGCTGTTTGAAATGGACTAATAACTACTCGGTAATCATGCTCATCATCGCACTGCATGTGCCCGGTAGATGTGGAGCACTGAGGAATGAACGCATTCGCGAACGTAAGATGGTGTCGCATGAGGGTGGTTTGGCAAGGGCATACATCATGTCATTTCATACTTGCATTAAATAAGAGTAGTTAGAATTATTTGATTGTACTGCTTTATCATTACTGCTTGACTGAATTGATAACATGTTAACCTATGCTTTATTATTCCACTGAGTTGGCCACTCATTCCCACGTTACGGGATGGTGTTTTAAAACACCCAACAGACCCTGTATCAGATGCAGGTATCACTGGAGCACAGGAGACTGAGCCTGACTTCTATGACGATTAGGAGGAGTTCTCCTACATGCAGTTCACTGGAGGCTTCGCATAAGTTGTCCAGTGCTACGGGCTACAGGGTTGATAATTTTAGTTGTACTATTTTGACATTTTGATTCAGAACCAACATGTATATATTCGGTGACTCAGTTAGTGTTCATGCTCTGGAGATCGAGAATGTTTTATTTTATATATATCTATATACACCTTTCAGTCTTCCGCTTACGTTTTATACATGGATCTAGAGTATGAATTACTGTTTTGGTAGAATCTCACTCATGTTTAATGTACTAACACAGACAACATTTAATCATCATTATCTATATTGCATAAGTGATGTTCTGGAACTCAAGAGTTGAGTTACTACTCGACCCTCGATTTTTTAGGACGTTACACTCCGCCACTATTGACCCTTCCCCAACACAATCACAACCACGTATACTATACATATACAATGTATAACATGGATTTCATCATACATGGCCTAGATCTAATATGAATGGTTAGGATGCCATCTCAACCATGATGCAAGGGTCTAAATGACCCATCATGCCTAAGAAATGAGAAGAAATCACCATGAAAGGAATCCTTCAAGGGAATCCCCATGCATGGACATGCATGCACAAGATGGGCCCAATGGCCACATCTAAAAGGTTGTATAGGATCTCCACCATTAATTGGTGGGTCCTACACATCCCAAATGAGAAAGAGGGAAGGATCTGCATTAAGAAGAAGGGATCTACATGATATGGAGAGCACACACCTTCATCCTTATAAAAATCTAGGTCTTCTTGCTCCTAGCACTCCAAGGGAGATGGATAGATGGGTGAGATGAACTTGTGATGGATGGATTTAGAGAGATTAGGGAGAGAAGAGGCTGGAAAATGGAGAGGGAAAGGTCAGGACATCCCACCTTGTTCTAGCAAGAAAGAAGAAAAAGAAAAGAGGGAAAATGAGATGTGTTTGTAGGAAGGAAATGATTGTAGCTTGTTTAGGGAAGAGAAATTTCAGTCTTTTCTCTTGAGAAATCGGGCTTTGGTTAGAGAGATAATGATAGGCTAGCAAAAGAGGACCTAAGGGAGGCTATAGGTTACGGTTGTGGGTAGTGTATGAGTGATGGGTAGTGTAGAACATGGGATTTGGGTAGTGTGTGAGTTGTAACTTGTACCAAAAAGTGAGACCACTTAAAAATTCGTGCACACCACCCTTAGGTGGGCCACATGATCATGATCAAGGGCTAGAAAATGAAATGCACACAACTTATGATCTACACGTCGGATGGATGCACAAGATGCATCATCGGAACAGCAACGACGATGCGAACAAGCTGGCATAGGTTTCGACTCGATCTGAGTCGGTTCTACATGACCGGACTTAAGGTGACTGCAAATACTATCCGAGGGTCGCGAGTCACCAGGTTCGACCGGTAGGACCGCGGGACCAAGTGAAACGAAATGCATACCTACACACACATGCACACACATGAACTCAAGTCGGGTCTTACAACTAGATTCATGTTTTATAGTTAGGATTAGTATCATTAAGAAAGATTATCATCTTCTTTATGGGATTAGTGTAATTCTTGTAATATGGTGTAACACCCTAAAAATCGGGGGTCGAGCATAAACTCAACTCCCGAGTTCCAACGCATCACTTATGCAACAAAATGAATGATGATTGAATGATATCTATATTAGTGTAGTGAACATGAGTGAGATTAAGCTGAAACAGCATATCATACTCCAGAGATAAGTGAGATAGCAGGCAGAAGACTGTGAAAGATAAATAAAATATATAAACTGTGGTGAGTCTCCAGAGTGTGATAAGGTTACCAGGTTAATGAATTACAAGTATAATTTCAAATTATACCAAGTTGTGGAGGTGTAATGTCTTCTATTCCAAATACCATAGTCCCGTCAATACAATACCAGTCTTCATAGACCTGTCAGAGAGTTACATGTAGGAGAACTCCTCCTCAACATCATGGTAGTAGTCCGGCTCTGCTTCATAAGCATCGCCATCACCTGAAACTCAAACAAATCTGGTTGGTGTGACAACACCGTCCCGTAATGTGGGAATGAGTGATCAACTCAGTGGAACAATAAAGCATAGGTTAACATATTATCAATTCAGTCAAGCAATAATGATAAAGCAGTACAATCAAACAATCCTAACTACTCTTATTTAATGCAAGTATGAAATGACATGATGAATGTCCTTGCCAAACCACCCTTATGTGACACCATCTTATGTTCGCGATATGCGTTCATCCCTCAGTGTTCCACATCTACCAGGCACATGCAGTGCAATGATGAGCATGATTACCGAGTAGTTATTAGTCCATTTCAAATAGCAAGATTAGGAAACTAAGGTACCTCCCTTATATCATTCCCAAACATGATCCATTCTAGGGTCGTCAGTCCTAGTTAATCTCATACGATGGTGTGTTTCTAGGTCGCTGCAAAGGCTGCCAAGGCTGTTACGCACAATGGTTACACCACTCCCCCATCACCTCTTTAACGATTCATCACTAAATTGAAACAGGCCTAGTTCATACTCTATACACTGTGGCAAAACTCGTCGCCTCACCGTAAATTCAGAGTATGCTCGAGGTCACTACAAAGGGCTGTCAGGGATGTTACACGCATTCGTTGCACCACTCCCCCATCACCTTATCAATGTAGGCCGACAGCACGAATATAGTGTCCCATAGCACCATAATCGACTCACGAGTCTGGTTGCTCACTGGTCACTACCAGGAGGCACATGGCCCCAGCGTAGGCCAACAGCTCGACCACGATGTCCCATACCACCATGCCCAGCTCATGAGTCTTAGCAGATCGAGGTACCATGGTTAATAGGATTTCACTGGTAAGTTTGGTACCCTAGGTTCAAGCAGTAGTGTCCAAACATGGTGAACATACATTAGACAGGTTGGGTTACTTGACGAGCCAGACTAGCACGAGCGCCCGTTGAGTTGTACGACATGAAGTGCATAAGCACTTCGTGTGGCCTAACCACTGCCGACAAGCAACACACGACTCGGGTCCGTCAAACACGTCCTACGTGGCGAATGAATCTCAGCCACGAATTCGATCCCATTACCAACTGCCTGAACTATACAATAGCCCCAATCACATTCAATTGCAGATAGGTAAAGCAGTAATGGATCAAGATTCAAATCATACAATCAAAGTCTGATAACATCCGCTTAGGGCTGACAGGGCTGTTGCACACACTCGTTACACCACTCCCCCATCACCCTTCACGGCACTTATGGAATACAACATAAACATGAATTTAAACATATGCATTACACAGATAAAATCATACAATCAGTTGAGCATGTTATGAAGTACAACATAAGCATGAGTTTGTACATATTCAATTCCTAATCACACAGATATCTAAAGAAATCATACACATAGTTAAAGAAGTTGAGAATCATATCTCAACACCCTTATACATTACAATTTACTAACTACTACTCATTCAGACATTTCAACAAACACTTTAAACTACATACATCAACATACATGACATATGTTGATCACATAGGCATTAGGCCAAATCCTTTCACTAGGGAGTTGCCCCAATTATAACACACGTGCACCCACAACGGATAATCATGGCAAGCAGGAATCCAAGTTCAGTCATTTCCACAAATACTTGGGCCACACATTGTAACATATATAGTATATATTGGCCGTGGCGTGATTTAGGGCAAATCCTTTCGTCAAAGAGGTATCGCCAATACAACAATCATATATCCATGATAATTAGTCATGGCGAGCACGAATGAGAATTCTATACTCATTTAGTCATTTTCACAAACACTTAGAATACACTATTTTCACATACATAGTGTATATTAGCAAAACATATATTAGAGCGAGTCCTTTCACCAAACAAGTATTTTATCCATATATAATATATTCATACAACAAATAATCATGGCAAACACATTTCCAAAATTTATACGTATACGGTACTTTCTACAAATACCTAGAGTATGTAAAATTATATATTCTTAATCTTTAATCGAAACGGAAAATAAACAGCACTTCGTACATGTGCAATTGCATGCAGATCATGAATCTATCATTATCTGACATTGAAAACATTGAAAACCATAACCTATACATCTAAAGTCCGCACCTTTTGTCGTAGAATCGTAACGGAGTCGATGGACTTACTAAGCTTTCATATATGGTAGTTTGGCAACCTATAGAACGAAATAGGTTAGTTATTTCATAACCTACAACCTACACAACCCCAAAACAGATTAGGATTAGGGTTTCTTACCTAGAAATGACGCCGGAATTGCCAGGAAAGCGATTAGAACAGAGTGGTGGAGCTTGTAGAGTGCAGGGTAAAGCATCAGGGAGATCCTCCCACATCTCCCACACTTTCTCTCTCTTTTCTCTCTTCTCTCTCTAGGGTTTCTCTCAAATTTGTATGGCTATGAGAGAGAGTTCTAAGGTCCTTATATAGCCTAAAAAGTCACAGAAATAAACTTCAAATCAAGGTATACTTAGGTTATAACCAAAGTGACCTAGTTTCAGCTCAACGGAGGACTTCTGGCGGCCCCCCTTGAGCCAAAAGTCAGACTTAAGCTCACAGACACTGGATCCAGGTGGAGTTAAGTTTTCGTTTCTGTCGAATTCCCAGATCATGCGTGGCGGACCAGTTTCAGTTCAACGGTCAATGGATCTCAATTGGAGATTCCGAGTACATGGATATGTTTATGAAATTTTTTCTGATCCGAAGGTGTATTTGGGTCAGATTCTGACAGTCAGGTTGCTTAATACTGACCCGCAAGCGACAAGTCTCAGATTACTATTTGAGATATTTATTTTTAAAGAAAAACAAGTGTTCTCACTCTCTCCGCTCCGAGCTCAAGCGAATAGCGCTGGAACACTATCTGGATTTGATTTCCGAGATGGTTGTCAAGCCCAGCAAGGCGGTCCTAATTCCTTAACTTGGTATTATTCGGACTTCCAATGTGCGGTCCAGATCTGATACTGAGTTTCGAGATGCTCCCAAGAGCAGTCGGGTAATGAGATTGATCCATCCTAGATTTTAGGGTAACCTAGCGTCAATGATTCTACAAGTTTTGGGTCTTGTAGATCGTATTTAAAGTGGATCAAACGGATTTTGTAGCTAATCTAGTTTAGCACTTAGTTACTTTGTCTCATTTCTAAAGGATTTAGTCCTATAAGATTTCTGTCTGAGGTGGTACTTGGGCCTTTGTAGTTGGTACATACAGTGATTCAAGTTATACTACTTAGCTAGTTTAAGATAGTGTCTAGGGTGAAAGTACTTAGAAAAATTGAAAGATCAAGGTGGTGAAGGGTGGGATTTGTGAAGGAAATGGGTTCAAAAGCGGTTTTAGACTTTGGGATTTAGTTCTAACAAGTGAATAAGGTGTTAGGATCGACCCATTGCCTAAGGACGTCTAATTCCAAGTTGGTAAAAATCTGGGATGTTACATATGGTTATTACCATTAGTCATTATCGGTTTACTGTTAGTAAATATTCTATTTCTATTACCTCTATTATTTAATAGATTATTGGTCATTATAAGAACATTAGATAGTACATATATATTTAAATGTAAAACTTATGAATTATCATTTGACGGATTAATACCCCTATTGCAAGTATTATTTGATCCATTGGAATATAATAATATTAATCATAACTTAGGATTCAAATCCTAGAACCTAAGCATCAAACTAAACTTTGAGATAAAACCCTAACTCTACATCAGAACCCTAAAGATAAATAACTAAAACCCTAGGTTATGATCTTAAACCCTAGGTAGTATGTAGAACTTGGATCTAATTGTATAAGTTCCTGATTTATGGTAGGATTCAATTTTAAGGGAACGCGTATTCCCTATCAATGCTGGTAGGCGATGCGAACTATGAGGTGATGATTCTTCCCCTTAAGCTTTCCATTTTCCTATTAGCTTAAGTATAGTTTTATTTTAATTTAAATTGATAATTGATATCTCCATCTTATAATCACATGTGTAGTTGTTGGAATTAAATTAATAGGTTTCATGCTTAATATTTATTCTGCATATTATCTCATTCTTGTGGATTATTTGTGGATCGCTTATGAAACTTAAACTGGTACATCAATGGGAAACCCCCACTTATAAATGTACACCCATACGTGGGATGTAACTCGATTGAATGTGATTGAAATAGACCTACGACTTAGTGGTTATTGAATGGTGTCTTGAATTGAATATTGATGTGGACCTACCACCTAGGGGTTCCTATGTCTAAGTGATTTTCAAGGATGGTCTTTTATCGCATGGTTTTGATACTTGCCGTATGTGGCTTATTTTGATATTTGCCTACGTGGCTTGTTTTGATATCACCCTATATGGCTTTATTTTGTTATTTGCCCTTTGTGGGTTAGATGTTTTACATCATGCAACCATGTGATGGTAAGCCCCATATACTATAATATAATTGGCCACTAGTTGACGGGTTTCTATTAAACATCCTAATATGGTAGTCTCATGAGTCGGGGATGGTGATATGGGACCTATGCCCGAGTTTTCGGCCTACGCTGGTGACAAGCCCCCATAGTGACCTTTGAGCTTATTTAAATTGGCTAGTTGTAATTGGACTAATAATGGATTGGCTAATCATGCATACATGGCACAAACTAGTATCTATTGTTATCGTACATAATGTACGTATTTGTCTGACTGGATGTTGTTCCCGGGACACAGACCAACATATATTGCTATCGTACGTGATGTACGTATTTGTGCGATTGGATTTTTTCCCAGGGGCACAAACCATCTAGATATTTTTCCCGAGTCGATGATTGCATGGGTGACAAGCCCACTGTCCGCACAGATGAGCATTCCCAGGGTGATGACTACATTCACGCATTCGTGCATCTAATAAGACCTGCATCATGTATTGTTTTGTATACTTTGTTTTATAACTATGCTTACCTAATACGGCGGTGTGTAATCTTAAGGGGAATTCACAATGAGTTAGCCACTCATCTATCAAATATATAATCGTACAGGTAACACAGATGGCTTAATTGAGTTTCAGGTTCAGACTGATGAGGAGCAGAGCACCACTACTAAAGATGCATGATTGTATTATCAAGAGTTGCTACATGGCTTTACAGTTTCAGATTTGTTATATTTTGCTTTGGTTACATGTAACATCATTTCACTTGTAATTATGAGTTTGGGACATTTGTTTGTATAAGTCATTATGGGCAACCTCTTGTACATTCTAAATAAAATACAAATTTTTCTTTATGTTGACTTGTCTATTCTACGCTTATCAGTTAACTCTGATGAAGAAAAAAAGATTATACATGGGATTTGACTCTTCATAAGTTAACACTCGGGTTTTTGGAAAACGAGTCGCATACTCGAATCCTTAAAAGTCGGGACATTACAGCATCCCTCTACTGGATGCCGTTAAACAAATCCCTTCATATGCCAAATTTCTGAAAGATTTATGTACGACCAAAAGATGGCAAAACATACAAAAGAAAATCTTTTTAACAGAAAAAGTGAGTGTCATCCTCAAACAAGATGTGCTACAAAAATACAAAGATCCTAGTAGCCCAACCATCACTTGTGTAATTGGGAACCATCGGATTGAGCACACACTTCTTGACTTGTGGGTGAGCATAAATTTGATCCCTTACTCGGTTTACGAACAATTGGATCTAGGTGAATTAAAACCCACCTGGACCATATTATAACTTGTCGATCGCTCAGTTCGTGTACCGAGAGGCATGATTGAGGATGTGTTGGTCTAAGTTGATAAATTTTAATATTCAATAGATTTTATTATCCTAGATACTCAACCCATCATGCATGTGAGCACTCAAATATCTGTAATTCTTAGTCACACATTCCTTGCTACATCAAATGCTATCATTAATTATAGGAATGGAATTATGAATTTATCTTTCAAAAATATGATATTGGAACTCAACATCTTTTTCAACATGAAACAACAGCCAAAGGATAATGACAATACCCACGACATTAACATGATCGATTCTTTCGTGGAAAATAGAGCACTCCTGACTCTATACTCTGACACTCTAGAGATGTGCTTGGCCTACTCCCTGATTTAAATTATGACATGATTAGAGAGATAGATGCCTTGCTTGATTCTACACCAGTACTTAAATTTAACCGGTAGAGGCCACAATTTGAAAAATTGCCCTAAACCGATGTAGTGTCTCTACTGTCTAACCTTAAAGCACCGAAGCTTGACCTAAAACCTTTGCCCGTTAATCTTAAATATGTCTATTTAGGTCAAGATGAGACATACCCGATGGTGATCTCTTTCCACCTTGAGAAAGAAAAAGAGAGTGTGCTCATTTTCACTCTCATCAAACACAAAGGAGCTCTAGGATGGTCGATTACGGACCTCAAGGGAATTGACCCTTTGATTTGTACTCACCGCATCCATCTCGATGATAATGCAAAAACCTCCCAACAACCACAACGCTGACTCAATCCAAATATGAAAGAAGTGGTTAAGGCTAAGGTAATTAAGTTGTTGGATGTGGGTATCATAAACCCTATATCTGATAGTCAATGGGTGAGTCCAACTCAAGTAGTTCCTAAGAAGTCCAGAATCATCATCATAGCCAATGCCGACAATGAACTCATGCCAACTAGAGTTACTACTGGTTGGAGAATGTGCATTGACTACAGGAGTTGAATACTGTCACAAGGAAGGACCACTTTCCTTTGCCCTTCATTGATCGAATTTTGGAAAGGCTAACCAATCACTCTTACTATTGCCTCCTTGATGGATATTCGAGATACAATCAGATAAAGATATCCTTTGAAAATCAAGAGAAGACAGCATTCACATGTCCCTTTGGCACATTTGTTTATCGAAGGATGTCATTCGGACTATGTAATGCCCCTGCTACTTTTCATCGATGCATGTTGAGTATTTTTTCTAATATAGTGGGGTAATATTTAGAGGTCTTCATGGATGACTTCTCTATCTTTGGTCCATCCTTCAGCGAGTATTTAAAAAAGCTTAAATGTGTGTTAAAGCGATGCGAGGAAAAAGAATTTGGTTCTGAATTGGGAGAAATGTCATTTCATGGTTCCCAAGAGAATTGTGCTAGGACACAATTTTGTCTAAGGGAATTGAGGTAGACAAGGCAAAAATTGATCTTATCTCTAACCTACCTCCACCCAAGAGCGTACGTGACATGTGATCCTTCGTAGGACACACTGGATTCTATACACAATTCATAAAGGACTTTAGTCATTTCTCTCATCCTTTATGCAATCTACTTTAAAAGGATGTATCATATGAGTGGACTGAACAATGCCAAGAAGCTTTCACTAAGCTCAATGGCATGTTAACTACCACACTTGATCATAAAACGGTCATTCGATTCTTAAAAGAAAATATCCTTTCTCGGTTTGAAACGCCTTGGGCCATCATTAATGATGGAGGTTCACACTTTTGTAATAGGTCATTTGAGAACTTAATGGAGAAATATGGCATCTCTCATAAAGTGAGCACTCTATACCACCCGCAAACAAGAAGGTAAGCCGAGATTTCCAACAGGAAAATTAAACAAATTATGGAAGAAACAGTCAATCCTGACCATAAGGATTGGTTAATTCGTTTAACCGGTGCTTTATGGGCTTACCGTATAACTTTTAAGACCCTCATTGGAATGTCTCCCTTTAGATTAGTCTATGAGAAAACCTACCATTTGCCTGTGGAGCTGAAGCATAGAGCCTACTGGGCTATTAAAAATCTAAATTTTAACTTGGACAACACTGGCTCGCTGCACAAGCTCCAACTAAATCAACTTAAGGAAATCCGAAACGATGATTATGAGAACTCGACAATTTACAAGGACAGGATGAAGGTGTTACATGATAGGAACATCCTTCGAAAATCATTCACAACCAGTCAAAAAGTCCATCTGTACAATTCTCGGTTACATCTTTTTCCAGGAAAACTTCGATCTCATTGGATCGGCCCTTTCACTGTTACTAATGTATATCCTCATGGGGCCATTGAGATAAAGAATCTGATAAATGATAATGTTTTCAAAGTGAATGGACATCGTCTTAAGCCATTTGTTAAGAAGTTTAATTCAAAGGACATGTTCATGCCTCTAATTGATCCTGTGTACCAGGATTGACCTCCTAGTCTGATGAAGGTGTAGTTAGGTTTATTGCTTTCATAGAATTTAGGATTAGGATAGTTTGATTTCTGTTTGTTTAGTCTTCATGCTAACCCATTTACATGTAACGAACTTTGGAAAAGCTCCAATTCTCCTTCTTCAGGTATTATCTTCCCATCACTTCCCATTTCTTTTCGTTGTCTTATGTGCATTGCATGCTCATATCTTTTTATTGAGGACAATGTAGGTTTTAGGTTGGGGGTGTATATTAGGTAAACTAATTAGTATTTTCTTAGTTTTGAGCAGAAACTGTAAAAAATTTCAAATTTTCAAGTTAAAAACATGTTTGGGAAATGATAATTTGTGGAATTAAGAATGCTTTGAGTATGATGATAAGATGGAGATTGAACTTGGAATTGTTGGAGTTTGATCGACCGAGTAGACTATCGTCTAAATTCTTGCATTTAATTGATTAAGAGGAAGTTTGAATATCATGTTAATCTAAGTCACATGCCACATTCAAATTGCTTTCTGTGAATTGTACTAGAATTTCCCATTGTTAGTATGTGTATCATTGATAGATATTGAGAATTAAATCTGGATCCACCTTAAAAAGATGAAAAGAACCAGTTAAAAAATAAAGAGATTGACAAAAAGGTCATGTATGATGAAAAGACTGGAAAGGAATGAAAAGTCTGAAAAGAATGAATAAATAAAAGGGACCATTGATATAAAATTAAAAACTGAAAAAAGAAGGAAAATGTAATAAGTTCGGAATCAGTACTTGATTATTCAATAAAACTTGAGGGGATGAGCATGGCTAACATTATGAAATAGTAGTATGTTATGGAAAGTAAATAGAATTCACTAAGCACATTAGAGAATTTTGATATATGAACTTATGTTCTTAAATGATTTATAAAGAAACTTTTTGATTGATTGCTCTTGTGATTTAGTTGTAGGTTTTTAAAATTGCACTCTCTCTTCTTTAGATTGTACTCATTCATCCTTTAGATTGTACTCATTCATACTTAATTGCATAAAAGATTATTTTCTAAAAGTGATTTGAATATTAAAGATTGAAGATCACTTCACGCATGTTTTGCTCGAGATTAGCAAAATACTGGTTAAGAGTGTGTTGAGTGAGAATTATTGCATTTTTTGTCTATTTATACCTTGGTTTTATAAACATGATAGCGCTTATTTTTATCTATTTATACCTTGGTTTTAATTACGCATGTTTTCATGTGCGAGGTGATTTCAAGAACTTAAGGTGAAATTAATGCCAAAAGGAAGATTTATGCTCAAAAGATTATTAAATGAAGATTTGCAAATTTGGAAGTCATTAATGAAGAATTCACATGTTAGAGATCTAAGAAAACCAAGTGAGGAATGAAGAGAATCAAATATTTGAAGTGAAGAAAAGGAATCCTGAAATTGTCCTAAAAACTAACATATTCATGAAATTATCCTAAAAAAACATATTCTGAAACTCTAAGTATATTTTGGAAAACTGCATAGAGCGCGTAAATTTGAGGCAGTTTAAACTCCAAGTTTATTTTGAGAAAATGCACAGAGTCCGTAAATTTGAGGTGATTTCTAGATTTTTCCATATTGATGCGAAATTTAGAGTTCCACAACTATAAATAAGACTCCGTAGGATGTCCAAATCATCTTCTAGGGTTTGAAAAGGTCTCAAGGAGCATACACAAGGGTGGAGTAACCACCAAAGAGTTTTTCTTGTTCTTTAATTTATTTTTCATGTTGTGTTTAAGAGATTTTGTTTTAATCGTGTCTATGGTTAGATAAACCTCTTAGCAAGGGATAAGAGGTGAAACTTGTAGCGTGTTTGGATGTTTATTTAAATTTGATTCTTGTTCTTATTGAACTTTATTGATTTCTAGTTTGATATTAAGTGAATATTTTCAGTTTTCTATGATTTATTGTGACTCAAATTACAATAGATGTTGTGATAGCTTTGGATATCTTCTTTTTCTATTTTGAGATAATGAGATTGTTAAATCCCATTATTCACCATCGTCTCCTGGGCATGGTAGGGTGATGGAATCCCTTCCAATCATCACAATTCTCCTCCATTGAGAATTAGGTCAATGAAAAGTTCATATTTGATTTAAATTGCTTTATCTTCCAATTGGATATAATATAACTCAAATTCTAATTGTGTTCCTTGAATCAAATAAAGTAGCATCTTGATACCTACAGGTTGATCCTTGGCACCCTAGTTCCTACCTTTAAATTCACAAATTTTAATCAATATTATTCACACTCACTTTCAATTATTCCAGAATTCAAATTTAGATCTTCATCTAGTTCTGATTCTTTTCAGAATACATATAAGTTTAGTCCATGTGGATTCGACCTTAGTCTTACTGAGATTATTACTACAACCCTACACTTGGCGTTATGAACACTTTCATATAGTATTGTAATTAAATAATATGACTTGGTCATCTTATTTTGTGTTAATTTTAGACATTGATAGTTTGCCTGATACTTTTTTTATATGCTTCAACGCTAGTAGATACTAATGCAGTTAGTATGGGGTTATCTTCTGTTAAGTAATTTGTATTTCCTCAATAGTTGTTCGGTGCATCCTTTCATTTAAAATGTGTGTATATGCAGGCTATGTCAAAAATTGGTCTCAAGTTCATAGCTCAAGTGAACAAATCCACAATATCCATCTGGTATAACTACATATGCCCAGTTGGATTAGATGGTGTAAGACTCACTAGATAATAAATCTCCACAGTGACTTCATCTTAATTTCACATAATATATGATCCACCTAATAAAAAATATTAATTGAGAAGGGTTGAGCCCATTAATGTGGGGCACAAAGATTTATTATGTGCCTCTTGTTAGAAATGTATGAGTATAGTGACAGCTCATTTTATGTGTAAGGTGCATCACATATTGGATGGACAACTCGAATAGTATATGTTGGGGGAAAAATATGACAAGTCGATAAGTCGGCTTATGGAATGGACCAACTCTACTGACATGGCCTGGACTCACAAGGCGACGAGCCTGACCAAGGCCCTCATGTCCCGAGCCAAGAGGTGAGGTCTCCAAGGAGACCGAAACATCCTCAAGGATACTCAAAAAGCCCCTCAGTGGCCATACGAGGCTGACCTAATCATGGGTCGGCCATAACTCGGATATGACCTTAGCATATTATGACCCAGCCCCAATCCGGCCTATACTCTAGGTCAGCCACAGGGCCATTACTAGTCAACTAATAGGTCAATTACGGATTGACACAAAGCCGATTAAAGATCAGCCATCATCAGTCGGCCATGATGGAGTTGACGCATGAACAGGCCAGTACAAGCCGTCCGGACAAGAGGATACTAATAGATTGGTCGATGATTCATGACCAAACATTGCATCCAATCCAGGACCGAACCAAAGAGATGCTCGAGATGAAAGATTGCCTTCCCAAGATCCTCGGAATATAACATCCGATCTGAAAAATCTATGAGATAGAAGATCTCGGGATCGGCTTGGATAAGGAAACCAAATCTCCTGTAAATCAGAGAAATCTTTCTGAATATCGGTGAAGACCGCTTTAGTTGAAGTAGGAATATGCCGATATATCCTAGAGGGGGGTGAATAGGACTTTTAAAGTTTTTATGGTTTATTTAAAATCCTATTATACTAATCCCAACAATAAGCTTATATTAGGATTACTCAAAAATAACTCTACTGGCTTCTAAGCCTGGTAAAGGATCCAATCACAAACTATTTAAAAAGTGAACAGTGTGCGAACTAGTTTATGATGGATAAGACTGTGTTTGTGTGTGAGTTATGATCTCAGATATTCAGATATGAAAATATTAAAGTAAATCACACAATCAAAAAGATAGCAATCTCAAACACAGTCATTTTTATAGTGGTTCAACGATCAGTTTACTCCACTCCCGGCAGACGCACTCAACCCTTGAGTGTGCCGGATTTCACTAAAGAGGTTTCACAGTGGTTCACCTCAAACCTAAGGTTTTAAATCAGGTTTACCTTCAACCTTTACAACCTACACTGAGGCTGACTGTTTATGCTCTCACGAGCAAGGGTCAACACAACGCACCCACTTTTAGGTACACTGGCCAAGGATCTTCCATAAGACCCTACCTAAGGTTTTATGTGGTTTACCTCAAACCCGAGGTTTCACACGGTTCACCTCAAACCTAAGGTTTTGACTAGTTCGCCTTCAACCAGATGTTTATGCTCTCTACAGGGCAAGGGTCCACATGACGCACCCAACACGTACACTCCCGGCGGAGGCCTCCTACGAGGGCTTGAAGGGGTGAGAAACACCTAAGACCTAATCCTACAAAGGAATGAAATAAGTGTCCTCTAGACTCTAGATACTTACAGATAAGTGGATGAGTCTCATTAAGCACGTTGACGAAGATCTCCTCCTTTGTTGAAGACAAATCTTCGGTCTCCTTGATCCGCAACTCAAAAGATGTACCAATACATGGCGACGGGTTGGGTCAAGGTTATGATAAAATCCTACTCTCAAAAGATTTTCCTATAAGGAAGATAGAGCAATTTTAATTATCTATGCATTCAAGGCATCCCAGCTTAATGATTTGCCATTAAGGTAGTAGTTGGAGGATCCTTGAATGCGGAAGTTCATTCCCCAATCCACTCTATCGAATATTAATTATGAGGGTGGATTGGAGGATGAACTCCCTTGAGAGAAAGGGCTTTAGGTATAAGATTTAAGGTTAAACACTCAAACGCTCTCTCTTCTTTCTATCACTGTAACAATAGACGAGTCTTATATATATATATATAGGCAAAAGGTTTCAACGGATATAAAATGGTCACATTTATGATAGAGTTCGATATCATCGAGCAGGTTCAATATCATCGAGCGTATACTCTTAATAGCATCGATGGTCCACTCGATGACTCAAACTCAATGTCATACGCCTTTGAAACCTTTTGCCAACTGGTCGATGAATCGAAATGATTGTCGATGTCATCGAATTTCGAACTCTGATTCCATCGATGAGAGATTCGATCCATCGACACTTGAAAAACGAGAGACTTACCTTGAAATATTTCAGGTTTTCATGAGTGATCGAGGGACCTTCGAGATCATCGTAATTTGGATATCGATAGCTGTGTCGATACATCGATAAAATAAAAGGATTTTTCATAAAGCTTGTTGGACAGTTTATGTCCATGTTTGATGCAATCGATACGGCATTGATATCATCGATATTTGAATATCGATTCGATCGAGTGACCCCCGATCATAGATAAAACACCCTGAAATATGTTGCTGGAGAACTTGGCGCCCAAGACCGATATCATTGAGGGCCTACCAATATCATCGAGGTTTGAACTTCAATGGTATCGAGGAGACTTCGATATATCGAAGCATATATGATATTCTTTAAGAAAAATAGGGGCACTGGAATTCTGCCTGTCGATACTATCGAGTCACTTCCAATAGACTCGAAATTTGAATATTGATGATATTGATAGGTGTATCGATACATCGATAATTCCGTCTAGATATGTAAAAGGTTGCTGGACATATTTGTTCCTCTTTTCGATGGTATCGATAAAGCATCGAGGACTTGACAGTGCAGGTTGATCATATCGAGATGTGTATCAATAAAATCAACAGGGCAAGAAAAATTAGAGAATTTTTCTATTTTGAAAACATTTTCTTACCCTAAAAACCCTATAATATTCTAACATTTTTAAGGGTTTTAGAATACCTGGTGATTTAGGACGAGGGATGTGAGGCTTAAATTTACCTGTGGCGAGATTGCACACATCCGGTTGAGGCAGACGCTTTGAAATGATTTTCTTATCAAGCTCTGTAGTCTAACTGACTCAACACTCACGTTAATTGACAAACCAGGGCACTTTCAATCTCCCCCTTTGTCAATTACGTTACAAAATCCCAAAAAACCCTAGAGTACTGGACAAACACATCCTAAATTGTGTGTACATGCATTTTACACAATTTTACAAGTTCTATTTAACCCATGTACACAGCCCAGTATCTGCTCCCCCTAATTGCAAACTCCCCCTCGCTTGATGCAGCTGCTCCCCTGCAACATCATCCAAGCAGATATACAATTTTCCGTACGGGGTGTTTGGACTGTTCTCCCCCTTGTTGTCAGTCATTGACAAAGATATAGCAGTTGATATTGACCGAAGAGATAAGTATTTGGGAGAACCATCATTGAGAGAGATGCATATAACGGATAGATGTATAATGGTCAAATAGTTGCTAAATCAGACATCATTTTCAGTGAATATATATGCATAGCAAATAGATATATGCAGTGATATAGCAGTTAGAATATTCAGTAAAAACATCACATGTATCTCATATCAGAAACTAGAGGATCAGATTGACAGTAGATTAGAAATATAGCCAGCCACTTCCAACACAACAAAAAAAAATGTATACTACCCAGCCCTGGCAGTAGAAAATAGTTACCAACAAAAACTATCAAGCCCATCTGAGGGCACCCAAAAAAAATCCACCAGTATTTGGCCCAACCGTGGGCATATACAACAAAAAAAAAAAAAAAAAAAACAACCTATGCAAGTTAGAGAGTTGTCACATACACCTAAGGAAGCATAGAACATCTAAAAAGATACTGATGTTCATACGCTGAGTTAAGAATGAAGTGTGTGTGACAGCATTTCAAGAATTAACACTCTGGAGTAGAGTGGGATGGCATCGTGTCGTCCCATGGCAGGTCATTAAATTGACCAAATGTTGCACAATCTGTTGTACACCATGGACTAGCCACTCAAGGACTGTAAGCCGCTCATGTACTGAGTGGACCTCCCTCTGAAGTGCCCCAATTCTATCCAACTTAAACCGTTTGGCGTATCCGGGCGTTAATGTGGCTGGATCGGGTCCAGAGGGTTCATCTCCGGACATCTCTATTTCTTCTGTGTGAGGGTCATCGACACCTTCTGCTCCTCCTTCTTGAATCCCCTTTGCTTCATCCTCTAGATACTTGTGAAACTTTAGGTCCATTTTGCGAATGTTCTTTATATTGAAGACTTGAAGTGGAAGTACAGGATTAGTGGTAGATGGGAACCCAATGGCATTGCATACCCTACTTATGATCCAGGTATATGGGAGATGAAGGTCCCTGGAGGTATGAATAGTATTTACCAACTGATTGACAAGCAGAGTAGGGAGGCAAATTTTTGTCCCTCTGGCGATTGAGTAAACTATTATGGCCATAAACCCTGTGAGATCGGATTGATTGGTACTTCTAGGATATATATTTGTGGTGAAGATACCATGCAAAACCCGAAATCGGGGTTCCATGTATCTGGCCTTCAATGCATTCCCTTAATGTCAGGGGATGTCTCTATTATGGCATAGGTACTTGGTTACCATGGATCAAACTTTAGGATGGTCGAGATCCATTTCAGGAAGGCCTTCTGGTGCCATCTGTAGATCGAGGATGTTAGCCACTATGGTAGGGGTGATCAGCGCATCATCACCGTCCAGAGAGACCATGATTGAGGGAGGATCAGATACAGGAGAGTGACATGCTGCAAGGAAGTTGCGTGTTTGTTCAAGTTAACATGGCCCTCAAAAATCCAGGACGGGCAACCAACCGATTGCAGCAAACAGGGGTTCCAGATTATATGGTGTTAAACAATCCTGTCTATTTTTCTCTCATGAATGAGCTTCCTACCCGCGTATTTCGGTGGACATGATGTTGATCTAACCGGAGGCGGTACGTGTACCTCATATTGGGACTCACCACGCCTCGAGCGTTGTCTTGTGGGGGTCCCACATTCCGAGCCCCTTGCCCTTTTCTCTTAAGGCGAGTACTTTTTTCAGGTGGTTCTTGAAAACTCCCCTGGACCGGACGCTACTCCTTTGTCTATTCCCATGTGGACAAGTAGAATTTTGAAAGATTTGGGAAAGACAAAAAGACTGACAAACCCGAAAGTACCCAAAAGAGGAATGGACACTTGATGTGTTAGAAGGGTATTACCGGATTTGTGAAATGATTTAAGTAGTCCGACGTGGCTCCTAGTGATTTGGTTGAGAGGATTGAGTAGAGAAAATGACCGAAACCTTTGAGAAAACAAACCCCTTTTTGCTCTCCACTGTTTTTATCAGGCGACATCTGTTGATATCATCGTTCTTTGTATCGATGATATCAAGATACTCTTGATCGATTTTGTCGAGCCTATCCCCCATACCATTCTTAATCATACAGCTGTTCATATTCTAACAAGTCGTCAATTATATCGACCCTTGATCGATCAATCGAGAATGTCATATCGATAGTCGTATGTTTTTACCTTTTCAGTATTCAATCGACCCTTCAAGTATACTTTTAGAATTTCTATGAATCACTAGTATACTCAGCAAAACTATGTACAATTTCTGTACACATCAAAATTATAAACATTTGAATGTTTATATACAAAAGATGGAGGTGAAGAACCTCAGATATATCATTTGAAGCTCAGCAAAATTGCATCATTTCACCAAACATCCAAATCTAGATGCATGATCTGGACTTGTCCGTTTATGCTTGATATTTTAGGGTATATGTAAATTAGTCATTAGACAATTCAGTTTTTCTTTTACTACCCATTTAGAGACAGATTTCTTTACTGTGGTAGATCTAGTATCCATGTCTATCTTACCCTCTTGATCTAATGATTCCCTTTTCCTGTCTTTCATTTTAGGTGGTGATAGATGTGTATCCATATTTCTAAGTGGACTCTTAAAATTCTGCATTTCTCTAGTTGGTTTCTGACTAGAGTTATATTGAGTCCTCTTAAGTGTCATGCATTCGAACTTATAATGACCAGAATCACCACGCAAATGACAGACGGGAGGAGTTCTTATGTTACTTCCTGAAGCAGTAGATCTTCCAGTTATTGGTGCTGCATTACCAAATTTATATTTAAATTTTTCATATCCTAGACCGCTCTTGTCCTTTCCAGGTCTTCCGATCCCTAAGAGTTTTTCTAATTTTTCACCACTCTGGGAACAGTTGTAATTTATCTTGGCGATCTTTCAAGATTCTTCTAAGTCAAACAGGATTGTATGATTTTCATTTTGAAGGAGCACCATTTTGTCTTTTAAGATCTTGACCTATTTGTTCAATTTCTCAGACTCATTTTCAAGAAAGGTATTAGTTCGTTCAAGTCTATCATTATCCATATGATATTGTTGCAGATCATTTATTAATTATGTGTTGATTTCCAATGCTTTATCTAAATCTTTTTGCAGCAACTTACTTTTGTTCTCCGCTATTCAGAGTCTTTTGAGGATATTTATGCTATGGATGTAGAGTTGATTATAAGCATCTTGCAGTTTATCCTTTTCTTCTTCTTCTTCTTCTCCAGTTTCCTCATTGTCAGATAGAAATGATTCAATGGCTTGCTGTTCTTTTTCGTTCTCAGATTCTGTGGGAATGATTGAAGCAGTGGAGACCATGAGGATTTTCAATGATTTCTTATCTCCATCGCTTTCTGAGTCACTAGATTCTGAATTTGACTCTTCAGTATCATCCCACGTGGTAGCCATTGCCTTGCCTTATTTTTTCTGTTTAGGCATTCGGTTGATAGGTGTTCATACTCCTGACAGGCATAGCATTGTGGTTCCTTGGTCCTTTTACCAAATTTGCCTGTGGAAGTTTTGTTGTTCACCTTTCCTCCTCTGGAAGGCCGGCCACGATTTTTCTGAAAGAACTTCCTGAATCGTTGTGCCAGCAAAGCCACTTCCTCATCATCATCTTCCTTTTTACTCTCACTGTCCTGATGTAATGTTTTCTTAGAAGTTTTTAGGGCAATTGTTTTGGATTTTTGGGTTTGTTTGAAGTGTAGTTCAAAAGTTTGTAGGGAACCTACCAGTTCTTCTACTTTCATTTCATCAATATTCCTACACTCTTCAATAGTTGTAACCTTGGGATTAAACCGTTCCGGCAATGATCTAAGTATTTTCCTATAGATTTTAGGAACCGGAACTTTTTCTCCCAATCGACCTATGGAGTTGCAAATGATATTTAATTTTGTGAAAAACTTCATAAAGGTCTCATGCTCTTCCATTCTGAGACTTTTGAACTGTGAAGTCATAAGTTGTAGTTTGGACCTCTTCACAGTGCTTGTGCCTTCATGGGTTGTTTTCAATAGATCCCATGCTTCCTTGGGTGTTCCACACATACTTATTTGATTGAAGATGTCTTGGGACATGGCACAGTAGATAGCGTTCATAGCTTTTGCTTCAGTAGTCTGTTTTTCTTTATCGAACGCTGTCCACTTTTCTTTGGATTTGGGTTTTGTGATGGTTGTGCCACTGTCAAGTACGATTTGTTCAGTTGGTGGCACGTATCCGCTTTCAACTATATCCCAAACATCATGATCCAAAGATCTCAGAAAGTAACGCATTCTAGCCTTCCAGTATACATAATTTGAGCCATCAAATCATGGAGGCCTAATGACCGATGAGCCCTCTCCTTTGGCCATATCCCCAACTTCAGTTAAGATCACTCTCTAGGCAGTGAAGCCCTTAAAGAGAGACCCGCTTTGATACCAATTGAAATAGCGGTGAAGACTGCTTTAGTTGAAGTAGGAATATGTCGAAATGTCCTAGAGGGGGGTGAATAGGACTTTTAAAGTTTTTATGGTTTATTTAAAATCCTATTACACTAATCCTAACAACAAGCTCATATTAGGATTACTCAAAAATAACTCTACTGGCTTCCAAGCCTGGTAGAGGATCCAATCACAAACTATTTAAAAAGTGAATAGTATGCAAACTAGTTTATGATGGATATGACTGTGTTTGTGTGTGAGGTGTGATCTCAGATATTTAGATATGAAAATATTAAAGTAAATCACACAATCAGAAAGATAACAATCTCAAACACAATCATTTTTATAGTGGTTCGACGATCAGTCTACTCCACTCCCGACAGACGCACTCAACCCTTGAGTGTGTAGGATTTCATTAAGAAGGTTTCACAGCGGTTCAACTCAAACATAAGGTTTTAAATAAGGTTCACCTTCAACCTTTACAACCTACACTGAGGTTGATTGTTTATGCTCTCACAAGCAAGGGTCAACACAACGCATCCACTTTTAGGCACGCTGGCCAAGGATATGCCATAAGACCCTACCGGAGGTTTTACGCGATTTACCTCAAACCCGAGGTTTCACATGGTTCACCTCAGACCTAACATTTTGACTGGTTCACCTTCAACCAAATGTTTATGCTCTCCACAGAGCAAGGGTCCACACGATGCACCCACCATGTACACTCCTGCCAGAGAGGCCTCCTGAGAGGGCTTGAAGGGGTGAGAAATACCTAAGACCCAATCCTACAAAGGACTTATCACAAGTGTCATCTGGACTGTAGATACTTATAGATAAGTGGATGAGTCCCATTAAGCACGTTGATGAAGATCTCCTCCTTTGTTGATGAAAAATCTTCAGTCTCCTTGATCCGCAACTCAAAAGATGTACCAATGCATGGCGACGGGTTGGATCAAGGTTATGATGAAATCCTACTCTCAAAAGATTTTCCTATAAGAAAGATAGAGCGATTTCAATCATCTATGCATTCAAGGCATCCCAACTTAATGATTTTCCATTAAGGTAGTAGATGGAGGATCCTTGAATGCGGAAGTTCATTCCCCAATCCACTCTATTGAATATCAATGGTGAGGGTGGATTGGAGGATGAACTCCCTTGAGAGAAAGGGCTTTGGGTATAAGATATAAGGTTAAACACTCAAAAGCTCTCTCTTCTTTCTCTCACCGCAACAATTGACAAGTCCTATATATATATAGGCAAAAGGTTTCAATGGATATAAAACGGTCACATTTATGACAGAGTTCGATATCATCAAGCAGGTTCGATATCATCGAGCGTATACTCTCGTTAGCATCGATGGTCCACTCGATGACTCAAACTCAATATCATACGCTTTTGAAACCTTTTGCCAGCTGGTCGATGAATCAAAACGATTGTCGATGTCATCGGATTTCGAACTCTAATTCCATCAATGAGAGATTCAATCCATCGACACTTGAAAAACTAGAGAGACTTGCCTTGAAATATTTCAGGTTTTCATGAGTGATCTAGGGACCTTCGAGATCATCAAAATTTGGATATCGATGATATCGATAGCTGTGTCGATGTAGCGATAAATCAAAAGGATTTTCCATAAAGCTTGTTGGACAGTTTATGTCCATGTTCGATGCAATCGATACGGCATCAATATCATCGATATTTGAATATCGATTCGATCGAGTGACCCCCGATCATAAATAAAACACCCTGAAATATGTTGTTGGAGAACTTGGCGCCCGAGACCGATATCAACGAGGGCCTACCGATATCATCGAGGTTTGAACTTCAATGGTATCGAGGAGACTTCGATATATCGAAGCATATATGATATTCTTTAAGAAAAACAGGGGTGCCGAAATTCTACCTGTCGATACTATCGAGTCACTTCCGATAGACTCGAAATTTCAATATCGATGATATCGATAGGTATATCGATACATCGATAATTTCGTCTAGATATGTAAAAGGTTGCTGAACATATTTGGTCCTCTTTTCGATGGTATCGATGGAGCATCGAGGACTCGATAGTATAAGTCGATCATATCGAGATGTGTATCGATAAAATCGACAGGGCAAGAAAACTTAGAGAATTTTTCTATTTTGAAAACGTTTTCTTACCCTAAAAACCCTATGATATTTAACATTTTTAATTTGGGACTAGGGATGTGAGGCTCAGATTTACCTGTGGTGAGCTTGCACACATCCGGTTGAGACAAACGCTTTGCAATGATCTTCCTATCAGGCTCTGTAGTCTAATTGACACAACACTCACGTTAATTGACAAACCAGGGCACTTTCAATTTCAAATCCATGGGATTACGCCTCCTCTATAAATAGAGACATCAAAAGGTGAAAGGTACATACACATTCTCACCCCAAAATCCCTATTAAGTCATTAGGCCAAGAATCCAAGTCTGACTTAGGCATCGGAGGGTCCCCTGTACAAGTCAGCGTGTCCTTTGTCCTCTTCCTATGCAGGTGTCCGAGTAGCGGAAAGGGGGTGAGCAGAGAACAACATTAACAGTTCGGCGCTGTCTATAGGAATGACATTATAAGTCATTTTCACTATACCAAAACACTATATAACCTGCCATGACGAAACGGAAAAAAAAAGTTCCAACCCCTTCTGAAGTAACTCCGATTGTAATCCACCCAGCGGCCGGTCAAGCCCCACAACCTGTGGACCAGCCAGCGTAACCGGAGACTTGCTAGGGCTCTCCAGCCCACCATGCAACTTCCGGTTCGACTAAGCATACTCAATGAAACTGGGGAAATAGCTGGCGTGATGCTTAGAAAAAATACATCAGATCCGACCTGGATTACATGAGGCAGATGTTGGAACAGATGCAATCTCGGCAAGCGCAGGAACCTGATCGGAGAGAAGGGCAGTCGATTGGCATCCACCAATCCAACCAACAACCTTCTACCCCACGAACATTTCCTCAGTCGAGCCAATGTCAGGACCCGGCTGAGCCGACCCCGACTCATGTTTCAGGGACTATCCCATTGCCCGCTTCCGACCTTCGCCATGAGATAGATCGGAGGAGGCACAACCGACCTCCGGCTAAGGGAACTGCTAAGAGCAAGGAACCTTGGAAGATTAAGATCCAAAACCTGTAGAAACATATTGCGGATATGAAGCAAAACCAGTCGGTCAACCCTTCAGGAAAGGAGGAGGCAAAATCTCCATTCATAACTGACGTACTACGAGCTCGATTACCAAAAAGGTTCCGCCTGCCGCAGATCGCATTCTACACCGGAAAAGCCAACCCAACTTAGCATGTAGAATACTTTCGGACCTACATGGAGTTGCGCGATGACTCGGACGTAGTCATGTGTAGATCTTTTTCACTTACTCTATCCGACGCTGCTAGGCTCTAGTTCAAACAATTAAAACCGAAGTCCATCAGTTCATTTGTCGAACTCAGCGATGCGTTCGTCACAAACTTTATCGGGGGAAAGAAGAAACTTAAAGCATCGGCACATCTGAACAACATAGTTCAGAAAGAAGGGGAACTCCTCAAAGACTACATCAGATACTTCAATCTTGAAGCCCTACAGGTCCGAAAGCACTTGGATGGAACAGCCCTGAACGTCATCATGCAAGGGCTAAGAGATAAGCCCTTTCTCTTCTCCTTGGACAAGAACCCCCCGTCTACATTGGTCGAGTTCATGAACCAATAGCAGAAATACGCCGACACAGAGGAATCAAGGATCCTACGAGAGGTGGGCCATAACAGAAATGTCACAGTAAAAGAATCAACAAAAATGGAGACTGGCTCGACCAACAAGAAACGGAAAGACGATCGGCTTCGGGATGAACGCAGGTCAGGTAAGTGACCCAACAACAAGTTCATGATGTACACCCCGCTCAATAAACCTCAGGAGCAAGTCCTGATGGAGATAAAGAGCGAGAACTTCGTCAACTGGCCAAACAAACTGCGAGGTAATCCCGATTAGCGAAACAGGAACAAGTATTGTCATTTCCATCGTGATGATGGACACAATACGAGTGACTACTACAACCTGAAGCGGGAAATTAAAAGTCTCATCTGAGAAGGTCATCTCGATGAGCACGTGCATCAAGGGGCTAATAGAACCGTGACTACGAAAGAACGCCCAAATGATAACTGACCAACGGAGGAAATCTGAACCATCGTTGGTGGTCACAAAGGCAGAGGAGACTCGAACAATGGTCGAAAAACCCAAGCGAGGAGCATTAGTCGGCCTGAGTTCGAGGTCATGATTCTGGCTTGGCCCTCGAAGGAGAAGAAGCTGGAAAAATATAATGTGACATTCACCAAAGAGGACGCTCGAGACATCCACCACCCGCACAACAATGCTTTAGTCATTACCGTCACTATAGCAAACTAAAGGGTCTTCAGGGTCCTCATCAACACAGGCTCATCTGCAGATGTGTTGTTCACCCAAGCTTTTAACAAGATGGGCATCAAACGGTCGTCACTGTGGCCTGTGAGAACTCCTTTGATCAGCTTCTTGGGTGGATAAGTCCTCCCTGAGGGAACCATTCAGTTCCACTTCATTGTCGAGGACATGCGACATCAAGCGACGATCATGATCAACTTCCTCATAGTCAACCAATCTTTAGTCTACAATGCAATTCTCGGCCAACCCTCGTTGTGCCTTCTCCGAGCCATAGTCTCCACATACTACCTCTCTATGAAATTCCCAACCGAATCAAGAGTCGGGAATGTCAAAGGGGATCAGCACGATGCTCGACGATGTTATGGCACAGCCCTGAAAGCTCCATCTGAAGTGACGACGATCATGTCCCTAGACCCTCGTGACGAATCTCCCAAGCGTGGTTAGCCAATCGAAGAGCTCATCCAAGTCCCGCTTGATGAATCTAACCCATCCAAGACAGTACAAATAGGGTCGTCTTTGACATCTCCACTAAAGTACAAACTCGTCGCTCTGCTGCGACGATATTCTGATGTTTTTGCATGGTCTCACGAAGACATGCTCGGCATCGTCTCTTCGGTAATCACTCATCGCCTCAATATCGATCCGACCTACAAGCCGGTCTGACAGAAGAGGCGTGCTCTCGGCCCTGAGAAATATGCTATAATAGGGGAAGAAGTGAGCAAACTTCTAAAGGCCAAGTTTATCGAGGAGGTGTAATATCCCGATTGGATAGCCAACATCGTCCTAGTCAAAAAAGCCAATCAGAAGTAGCGGGTCTACGTAGACTACACTGACGTTAACAAAGCCTGCCCAAAAGATAGTTTCCCTCTTCCTAGGATTGACCAGTTGGTTGACAGCACCGCAGGGCACAAGTTACTTAGTTTTATGGATGCCTATTCAGGCTATAACCAAAATCTAATGCGTTCGAGTGATAAATAAAAAACCACCTTTGTCACCAACAAATGCCTTTATTGTTACCGAGTGATGTTGTTTGGGTTGAAGAATGCAGCAATGACCTACCAAAGGTTAGTCAACAAGATGTTCGCCCGCCAAATAGGGCGGACAATGGAAGTTTATATCGATGATATACTCGTCAAGAGTATCCGAGCGACAAATCACGTAGTCGATCTCGAGGAAGTGTTTCTCGTCCTTCGGCAATACCAGATGAAACTGAATCCGAGCAAATGCGCCTTTAGTGTAAGCTCGGGCAAGTTCCTCAATTTCCTGGTCAGCCAGAGAGGGATCAAAGCAAATCCTGAGAAGATTAAATCCTTGCTTGACATGAAATTGCCTAAGACTATCAAAGTCATCTAGAGGCTGACTGGAAGGGTTGCAACACTTAACCGCTTCGTGTCCCGAGCGACGGACAGATGCCTTCCTTCTTTAAACAGTTGAAGGGTCGGCAGATAGTCAATTGGATAGAGGAATGCGAAATAGCCTTCTAGCAGCTTAAAGAATACTTGGGGTCGCCGCCCTTACTCTCCAAGCCCAAGCCAGGCGAAATAGTGCTGATATACTTAGCGATTTTCTATACTACTGTAAGCTCGGCCTTGATCCATGAGCATGAGGGGAAGTAGTTCGGTTTATTACATCAGCAAAGCTCTCGTCCTGGCAAAGACGAGGTATTCAACCTTGGAAAAAGTGGCCCTAACATTGGTTGTCTCATCCCGATGCCTGCGGCCCTACTTTCAGGCCCATTCAATTATCATTCTAACTGACCAACCACTACATCAGATACTCTACAAACCGGAAGCTTTAGGACGACTCATAAAATGGGCAATCGAGCTGAGTGAGTTTGACATCCATTATAAGCCTAGAGTTGTGATCAAGGGTCAGGCAGTGGCCGACTTCATCATTGAAGTAGTGCGGCAATCTGAGTCAACTTCAATCGAGTTAGAGAGGCTGACTGACCAGCCAGATCAAGAACAGACTGCTCCCGCCCCTACCCTTTGGAAACTCTACGTTGATGGCTCTTCCAACTCTAAGGCAAGCGGGGCAGGGGTTGTCCTGGAAACTCCTAATCACAAGCACATACAGTATGCCTTAAGACTTAGATTTCAAACCTCCAACAACATAGCAGAATACGAAGCTTTGCTCCTAGGACTTCATTTGGCAGCTAGTTTGGGAGTCACTCATCTCGATGTATACAGCGATTCTCAACTAGTTGTCAACCAGATAGTTGATATCTATCAAACTAGAAAAGAGAGACTAAAAGCATACCTACAAAAGGTGAGAGAGTTGATCGACGGGTTTCAACACTATACCATCGTCCAGATCCTGCGGGCCGAGAATGCCAAAGCTGACCTTTTAGCAAAGCTCGCCTCTACAGATGAAGATCAAATCCCTAGGTCCGTCTCGATTGAGTATGTTGCCGAGAAGAGCGTCGATGAGACAGACTCTAGAGTCATGCTCCCCATTGACTCGAGATCTACTTGGGTCAATCCTATCATTCGGTATCGTGAGACCAGTAAGCTGCCTGAGAATCGAGCCGAGGCCCGACAACTGAAGATCTGAGCTGCCCGCTAAACTATGCTCAACGGGATCTTATACAAGAAAGGATTTTTCACACCGCTCCTACGATGTTTACGACCTAGCGAGGCCGACTACGTCATGCGAGAAATTCATGAAGGTATCTATGGCAATCACTCTAGAGGACGATCCTTGGCTCACAAAGTTGTTCGATAAGGCTACTACTGGCCGACCATCCCGCAAGATGCCCGGAAGCTCGTCCAAAGCTGTGATAAATGCCAAAGATTCACAACAGTTCCTCGACGACCACCGGAGGAGCTCACCCCAATGGTCGGCCCTTGGCCCTTTGCTCAATGGGGGATCGACATCATCGGACCTTTCCCCATAGGGAAGGGTCAGACAAATTTTGTTGTTGTCGCTGTAGACAAGTTCACCAAGTGGGCAGAGGCTGAATCCTTGGTCAAGATAACCAAGCAGAAAATTACAAATTTTATTTAGAAAAACATCATCTGCCAATTTAGGATTCCTCGGACTATCATTTCTGATAATGGAAAGCAGATCGCCAATAGGCAATATCAAGAGATGTGTCCAAACCTCGAAATCAGGAATGTTTACACATCTCCACGTCATCCCTAGGCAAATGCGCAAGTTGAAGTTGTCAACAAGATAATCAAGAAACATCTCTGAACCAAGCTCGACCGGGCTAAAGGAGCGTGGGCTGAGGAACTTCCTAAAATTTTGTGGGCCTATCGAACCACGGCTCAGACTGCGACAGGTGAGTTCTCCCTAGCATATGGGTCGAAGGCAATTACCCACATGAAAATCGGACTACCAACTGCCCGAGTCAACAAACAGGACAACGAGGAACTACTGGCGCTCAACGTTGACCTTTTGAAAGAACGAAGAGAACAAGCTCGGCTTCGGATGATCGTCTATCAGCAGCAAGTATCTCGATTCTACAACGCACGAGTCAAGATTAACGATTCTGAGTGGGAGACTTAGTCCTTCGGAAGACATTCCAAAATACCAAGGAGGTCGGTACAGGTACGTTGGGGCCCAATTGGAAAGGACCCTACGTGATTGTAAGTACTGTCCAACCTAGTACATATCGATTGGAAGATTTGACCAACTAGCTAGTGCCTCATCCTTGAAATGTCGAGCATCTCAAGATCTACTATCCCTAAGTCAGCCAAAGGACAATCATTGCTCAACCTTCATCGACAAACATGCAAGAATCCATGACGTGACAAACAGTGTAAATTAAACCATGGATTACAAGGAAAAATATATTCATTAATCAGATCAGAAATGTCACATTGATATTGATTCAGTATCTACACCAGTATTACATTGGCAAAAAAAAATAACAAAAGTACATAATGTCGAGGATGGACGATGCTCACTTCTACAGATGCTCTCGAGCTCGGTGATCGGCGTGCTTAAAGTGACTCAAGCATATGTGGGGAGCAGAAATAAATTTTGCTCCACAAAGTTAACTTTTAGGCTCTGCCGCCTCATCAGGACCTAACTTAAGGGCCGCCCAAAGACCTGCCTCAAGAGCAGCATCGGGAGTCGCCTCAGTGTATGCCTCGGGGTCAACCACGACTCCCTCGCCCGGACCGTCGGATCCTGACTCGCTCTCGTCGAAGCCAGAGAGGTCGAGCTCAAGAAAGCTCTCCTTTATCCCCCTCACGCACTCGACATAGCCCTGACGGAAGAGTGTTCCTCTCATCCTCAAAGGCTTGGGACAATAGATACTCCTCCATGGCCTCTCTCCGAGCAATGGCGAGAGTGGCCTTGATCTACGCCCTAATTCGATTGGCTGCAACGCAAGCCTCAATGCACTCCTTGCAGCTCTTATCATAGGCCTTCCTAGCCTCTTCCAATCGCGAGGCCAGATGAGACCTTTCTGCCGAAGACTCCCCGAGAGCGACCCTCATCGCCTCGAGTTGGCCCTGTGCAGAGACGGCCCAAGCCTCAGTGGACGATAGCCGAGCCTCCGCCTCTTTAGCCCACCTATTGGCCTTGGATAACTCAGCTCGAGCCTTCAGCGTGTATGGCGTGAATTTCATAAAGAAAAGAAAGAAGCTCAGTATTGAGGAAACTGAACAGGCAAGCAACAATAGTTACGCCCTTACATCTAGGAGCACCCTTGTCATCTTGGCGAGCGTCGGTTCCATAGAAGGCGACTCGAACAGGCCAACGAACTCCTCCTTGGTCCCCTACTTACTCACCCAGGGGAGTATACTTTCGACGTGTCGAAGGAAGCCCCTCCTCTCTTCCTCAGCAGCCTCCTCTCTTGGAGGATCTTCCTCCTCCCTCCTTGGGGGGACTTGTTTTGTAACAGGTCCTGGCTTGGGAGGAATCGCCTCCGCCAGCTCTATGCCCTCATCCAGGACCCCTATAACGGTCGAGCGAGGAGGGGCGACCTTCCCCTGACCCTTAGAGGATGTCTTCTGTTTCTTCGACACTGGAGGATCTCCCCGAGGTAAGGCCCTGACCTTGGAAGGAGGACGAAGAGTAGGTCGAATTTCAAACATCTCTGCATCAGAGGCAAGAACTGTCATCAGAATCGTCATCACTAAAAAAGAAACTATTAGAGATAAATCTTACCAGTCAAAGTTACGTCCAGACCCAGCTGAAGAAGACGCTCCGGTTAGAGAAGCCTTTTCCAAGATCTCCTCTCCGGACTTAAGGCTCGCAAGTCCTAAATCCGAGCTAGGGAACCGGGATTAAGCCTCGACGGTTGCTTGGGGATGACTGACAAAGCATGAATAAATAGTCAGAAGGCATAATAAGAAGACTCAATTGACCAAAACGATAAAGGCAAGTGACTGTTCAAGTACCTGCTCGAAGAAGGCTCAGGAAACAAAGGGCCAAAAGGGCCCTGGCTCGACTGTCTCCCAACAACCAAAGGCCCAGAACCATCGATCCCTCCAATTTTTGTTGGAGGAAGGAGGATCGGTTATCAGAGTCCCGCCAATATTCCACCAGGAGCAGAAATAATACCAGTCGGGCTGCTGGGAGTTTGGCCGTACTTGGTACAAGTGAAGGAATTCATCCAAGCTTAGCTCGGGCTGCTTCATCTCGGCCCAGAGAACTGCGTACCAAATAGGTCCCTCCACCAGTTTGGGGTAACTTGCCCCAGAGCCATGCTGAGGCAGCCCAGAAGACGCCGACCGACTTCCTGAAGTGGCAGATGGAGGTCGCACTGCAGAGAGACCTAGAAGATTGTGACCGCCCCAGGGGGGTCGGTCGGGCAGCTCATTAGGCCGAGGAAGACCCAGGATGACCAATTTAGGAATATAATACCTAATATGAATCCAACCCAAGTCATCCTTGGTCAGAACTGAGGGCACCGGCCCCTTGGATCCCTCCTCTACCTCGACTTCCTCAGCCTCATCCTCGGCCGGAGGGTCAGACCGACCAGTGAAACCTCCTCTTATGGTCTCCTGCCTAGGAGACAGATTTGACGCACTAATAGATGCCACCGGCCTTTGCGCTGGAGAATCTAGTACCCTCTGTGAATGACAGAATAAAGCATCTGCCTCCACTACTACCTCCGCCAACAATGAAGGCCATTCCAAAGTAGCCCATAAGCCACTCGCTTCACCTTCGTCACCGTAAACTCCCTCTCGAAAGCTTACGGAGCATGACATTTTTTGAATTAAAAGAAGAGGAGGGAGAAGGAGCTCACCAGAGAATTGAAGAGATGTCGAAAAGTGCAGAGAAGAGAAGAGAATGGAGTACATAGGGGGAAAAGAGAGAACAGAGAAAGCAAAGGGGGAGCTGGGAGCAAAAATGAAAGAGGAAGGACGCTAGGGCACTCCTTTTATAGCCATGCCACGCGGCTCTGACATTAAATGGGGAGCCGAATCGGTGCCTCCTCGAACACCCCAGCCAGACATGTGGCATCATACCACTCATCGTTAGGGTCCACCACTAAGCACCCTGCCACGCGTCTCCCTTTTATTCATTCTGCTACTGAAACGACGGCCTCCCGGCTCGTGCGATATCAGGAAACGAGCCGACGCATATTAAAATGAGGTGATGTGCCCCGATATTCGTACCAGCCACCATACTGACAATAAATGCTCCATCACGAGCTCGATCCAAACACAATCCGAGCTAATTCCAATCTACTCCTCGACCGCCATAGGTCGATACAAGGAGTAGGGGGCTTACTGTTGGGGGAAAAAATATGATAAGTTGATAAGTCGGCTTATAAAATGGACCAACTCTACTGACATGGCCTAGACTCATGTAACGTCTCGAAAAAATCCGTACAAAGACCCAAGTACCACCTCAAGCAGAAATCACTAAGGACCGAATCCTTTAGAAATTAGACAAAAATTAATTAAGTACTAAACTGAATTAATCGGTGAATTAGCTTGAACTACTTTCTATACAAACTGCAAGACCCAAAACCATTAGGATCGCCGACTTAACATTACCTTAAGACTTAGGAGCAATCTCAAAACCCAGTTATTCCCGAGAACACATTAAAACTTTGTATCGGACCTGGACCACGTGTCGAAGGTCCGATTACTACGAAACTATACGGTTATGACCACCTTACTGGGCTTGGCAACCATCGCGGGAATCGATCCTGAATAGCATCTAGAAACGCACAACTAGAGCCCTAAGTGTGTGAGAAACGCGAATATCTTTAGAAAATGAACTCAGATTTAAGTGAATTGGGCCTATTCGCTTGCAAGCCAAATTTAAGGTTTCGGACCGTCAGATTCTGACCCAACTACACCCTTGGATCAGGGAAATTTTTCTACACATGTCAGTGCACTTGTAGCCCTGATCGAGTGACAATAGCCGTTGAACTGAAACTGGTCCTCCATGGTCAATCCACAAATCCAATCGGACCGAAATCTTAACCTGACATAGATCCATTATAAGGAAACTTTCTCCGGACCGTATGCAGGTAATGGACCTCTAGATGAGCTTTGCTAGTCCAAAACAGCCACCTCTTGGCTATAACCTAAGTATACCATGGCCCTGGGGCCATCGACATCACTTTTGGGTCTATTTAAAGCCCTAAACCCACCCCTCTTATTCCATACGAATTTTTTAAAATCCTATGATAGAGAAGAGAGGAAAGAGGAGGAAAGAGTGAGGAGAAGAGAGAGAGAGAGAGAGATAGTTGTTGGGATTCATTCCCACCACTCCACGTGCCGAATCATCTCTCCCGTGTCGCTACACCGTTGAATCCGAATCCGATTTGGGTAAGAGAACCATAATCTGTTTTAGGAATCCGAATAGAGGAAACGGTGAAATAGCTAACTTATTTCATGATTTAGGTATCTATTGTGTTGTAGACAAAGGCGTAGTGAACGAACCGAGTTCGTAACGAGCAAACTGACAAAAGGTGCAGACTATAAACGTTTAAGTTATAGTTTTTAAGGCTTTCAATTTCAGTTAATGATTTATGACTGACTTGATTGCTGTCACATGTACTTAGACGCGATGTTTTTCGTGTATTACACATATACATGAACTATGTTGAATATAATGCATTCCATGTGTTTGTTGAAATGTTTGAATGAATATGGAATTATGATTTGTTCTCGTCATGATCATTGATTGAGAATACATGATTGTTGTATTGTGACAACTCCTTTGTGAAAGGATTTACTATACTATATGTTATAACAAATTTATTACACGTATGTTGATATGTGTAGTTTAAGTGTTTGATAAAATGTCTGAATGAGAAGTTGTTTGTTGAAATGTATTTAATAAGGGCGTTGAGATAGGATTCTCAATTACCGTATCTATAGTTACAGTTTCCTTCATGTAACCTATCTCGCTACTACGTGATTTATGGATGAAATGCCTATGTATGATAATATGTGCACTATGTGTTTGTTAAAATGCTCAAATGATATTTATATTTGAATTGGTTGTCACATACTGTTTTGACTATCACATATGAATGTCTATTGTATTTAAGTATGATTGGGACTAATACGTAGTCCAAGCAATCGGTAACGGTTTACGATCAGTGGCCGAACTAGTTTCGTCACAACCAATACGTTCGATGAATCTGAGTCGTACGGTGATTATCGACAGTGGTTAGGCCACGAGGAGTGTGTATGCGCTCCATGTCGATTAATTTAACGTGTGCTCGTATCAGTTGAGCTTGTCAAGTAACCTGATTGGCCTAATGTATGTTCATCATGTATGAACGTTACTGCTTAAATCTAAGGTACCACTTGCCAGTGAAAAGCCCGTTTAACCTTGGTACCACGATCCGCTAAGACTCATGAGCCAGGCATGATGGTATGGGACACCGTGGTCGACCTGTCGGCCTACGTTGGGGTGACGAGCCTCCCCGTAGTATCCATTGAGCAACCCAAACTCGTGAGCTGAATATAGTGGTATGGGACACTGTATTCGAGTTGTCGGCCTACGTTGGGGTGACGAGCCTCCCCGTAGTGTCCATTGAGCAACCCAAACTTGTGAGCCGAATATAGTGGTATGGGATACTGTATTCGGGTGACGAGCCTCCCTGTAGGTGATGAGCCTTTCCATAGTGACCTGGAGTATAAACTAGGCATACGCTGAGGTGACGAGCCTCTCCGTAGCGACCTGAACTTGCCCATCCACTGCTTTTCAATCAAGGGTGATGTTGCCTTATAACTTGCATATCGTATGTGACAAGCTAGGATTAACGACCCTAGATGGATCATTGTTTGGGCAAATGATATAAAGAGAGGTACCTTAGCTTCCTAAATCTACTGTATGAATAAACCTAATTAAATATTAGCTAACACAACCATGTACTGCATCGCATGTGCTTTGGCGAGGAAGCGCACGTATCTGGAGTGGTGCATGCGCGATCGTGAGATGATGTCGCTAAGGGAGTGCAAGCGAGGGCATGCATCATTATCGTATACCATTCTTGTATTAACAAGAGTACTTAGGATATGATTGTTGTATTGCCTTATCATTACTGCTTGACTAAATTGATAACATGTTAACCTTTGCTTTATAACTCTACTAAGTTGATCACTCACTACCACTCTGGGACGGTGTTTTAAAACACCAACCAGACTCTGATGTAGCTGCAAGTGATGGTGAGGCTTACGAGATGGAGCTTGACTTTTATGACGACGAGAAGGAGTTCTCCTACATGCAACTCTCTGGCGAGTCTACGTAGACCTGGAGTTGCGTTGTCGGGATTACAGGGATACGGATTAGACAATCATTACATTTTATCATTTTGCAAATTTTGAAACTATACATGTATTTAGCCCGGTGACATGTTCATACTCTGGGGACTTACAACCATTTATGTGCTTTATATATTTATCACAGTCTTCCGCTTGTGTAATCTAATTGTATCTAGAATATGATATTGTGATTTAGTATAATCTCATTCATGTTTAATGCACTAATACGGATAACATTTAATCATCATTATCTATATTACATAAGTGATGCAACGGATCTCGGGAATCGAGCCTTTGCTCGACCCTCGAAATTCGGGGCGTTATAACTCACTAGGCAATGAGCCTGACCGAGGCTCACATGTCCCGAGCCAAGAGGTGAGGTCTCCGAGTAGATTGAAACATCCTCAAGGATACTCAAAAAGCTCCTCAGTGGCCATACGATGCCGACCTAATCATGAGTCAGCCATAACTCGGATATGACCCGAGCATATTATGACCCAGCCCCAATCTGGCCTATACTCTGGGTCAGCCACAGGGCCATTGTTGGTCAGCCAATAGGTCTATTACGGATCGACACATAGCCGATTAAGGATTGGACATCATCGGTCGGCTATGATGGAGTCGACACATGAACCAACCAGTACAAGCCGTCCGGACAAGAGGATACCAATAGATTGGTTGATGATTCATGACCAAGCATTGCATCCGATCCAAGGCCGAATCAAGGAGATGCCTCGAGATGAAAGATTGCCTTCCCGAGATCTTCGGAAGATAACATTCGATCCTAAAAATCTAGGAGATTGAAGATCTCAGGATCGGCTTGGGTAAGAAATCTAAATCTCCTGCAAATCAAAGAAATATTTCAAATCCACGAGATTACACCTCTATAAATAGAGACGCCGAAAGGTGAATGGTACATACACATTCTCACCCCTAAATCCCTATCAAGTCATTATGCCCAGAATCCAAGTCTGATTTAGGCATCGGATGGTCTCCTGTACAAGTCAGGGTCTCCCTTATCCTCTTCCTGTACCGGTATCCGAGTAGTGGAAAGGGGGTGAGCAAAGAACAAAATCAACAATATACACTCGTCGTTGAAACCCCGTGGAGAGTTCGTGAATATAGAACTGATTTCTACCACTGGTTCAGGTAAGAAAATGAGTTTCCAGTACGGGTGGATGGATTGGACCTACGATCATACCTCAAAGTAGGCCCCATAGTTAGGGGTCCCGCCCATATCAATGGTGTTTCTTCATTTAATCAAGTTTACCATTTCATAAATGGGTGCTTGAGGACCAAATGTCCTAAAATTCACTTCAAATGCATCTAGCTTATCATGGCAAATGATGGTTCAGGCACATGCCTGGTTTTCGACGGCTTAAACAACGTCTGATCCAAACACGTCATTGCAGCAGCCGGTTCTAGCAAAACACCCGAAACACTTGATTTGATGGGGTCTTCCATGTACTACAGTTCAGTAAAAGCCAAACCATTGACCCAAACACACCCTTACCACATTCGGCGTTAGGTATTAACCTAGATGATGAAAGCTTTTTAAAAAATCCGAATATTTTGGTGAAAATCATGATTAAGCACTTTAAAAGTATTTATCAAATAATTTGAATAACGAAAGATCATTGAAATTAGGCTACTTTAGTGATAAGAGCTTAAATAAAGTTTTACCAAATAGGCCCTTAAACTGACTCAGCAAAATAGATGGATTAAGTACTTAAACATGGCCTTTCCCCTTCGAGTTAACCGCCTGATCAGGTTTTCCACCCTTCCAAATAAATAACTGTTAAAACTAATTATTATGCTTTTACAAAAATTTAGAAAAAAAAAAAAAAGACTAATTGTTATTGAAGTGTGACTTGAAAATCACTCATTGTATGCATATGTCCTCCTCTACCCACGGGCAAACTAGTAGGTCTAAGCCCGGTCAAGAGTAATTCAAGGCATGGGTAAACTAGTGGGTCCGACAGGCTACCCGGCTCATTGCCATCCTTAATCGTCCGTAAGATCTAGAGTTGGGACACCGCCTCGACTGTTGGGATTGAACCATGTTGCAACACGCTCTACCGGGCAATAACTATTTTTTCTCTATTCTCAAGATGGGCCTTCGCAACCAAATCAGGTATGAATGCGGAGTCTCTCAAATGGCACGTGTAAGATTTCCGTTGGCTCCCTTTATCATTGGTTGGTTCAAAGGGGCAAGACTGCCCGGGAGGACTTTCGGTTTCAAAATTTCGTGGGAATAGGGAAAAGAGGGACCCTTCCTTTTGCTCTTCCCTCGCAATGCCTCGTGCCGTACATCTTGAATTTACCAAAAAATTCCCTAAAAACGGCTGTAATACCCTCTATATCCTTCCCATTGGAGAAGGAAACTCGCGTTAAGTATGGACTGGCGTGAACGCACATGTCGTCCAGCTAATGGACGCGAATATCCTGCGCCCACTCGCATGGAAGTGGCCCCTTAGGCGGAAGCTATTTGGGACTCACCAGGATCTCTCCGAGAAATCCACTACGTCCATCAAATTATATCCGAAACTCTTAAGTAGGCCACACGACCGGATCCAACGGGGCTGTAAATGCCCACCGTTGAAACCTACCTGGGGCCCACCGTGATGTTTATATGCCATCAAAACCGTTCATAAGTTTATACCCACCGGGATGAATTGCGAACAAAAATCTTAGGCCGATTCAAGGCTTCTGTGGCCCAATGAAGTTTTCAATGGCGGGTGTTCAATCCCTGCGTTTCCTGTGGCGTATATCATAACATGGAAACGAACTGGCTACTCCCCTGCCACCAGCCTAGTGGTCGGTGCTCTGGGGGCCACCATAATGTATATGTTTATCCTTGCTGTGATGGGAATTTTTTCGAACCAGTTTTGATATCGTCAATAATTGTCAGATTTTTTACCGCTGGTCGCTGGACAGTTTTGTCCTGTTCCGATATCATCGACGGACTTTAGATGATATCGAAGGCTGTCAGCGAGAGACCTTTGATGACATTGATAATTGTCAGAATTTTCACCCCCGCTCGCTGGACAGTTTTGGTCCTGTTTCGATATCATCGAAGGACCGTCAATGATATCGACATCGTCATCGAGAGACCTTCGATATCATCGAAGAGTTACACAAATGCAATTGCGGAAAAGTAGATTCTGCAGATTTTGTTTCATGTTTGGATTCTACCTCTTTCTATTCTTATATAAAGGGGTGTATTTCAGGGTTTTCTAAGGTTTCCTAAAGGTTTTCTAGGATGGCTTAGGGCTATCAAAGGTGTGTGTGTGTGTGTGTGTGTGTGTGTGTGTGTGTGTGTGTGTGTGTGTGTGAGAGAGAGAGGAAGCTTGTAGAAGGGAGATTCTGCTCGTAGAGGTGATCTACTTCGCAGTCCACGTCTCAGCGCTTTTATGTCCTCGTGATCAGTGACATCTCTCCATTTTTTTTATTCTCTTATTGTTTATCCACTCCTGCGTGAGTGAAGAAGGTTTGATCCAAGTGGTGTGTGCTTTTGATCAGTTGTAACGTTCTACTTTATAGTGGATTGTTGATCTGGACAAGGTCCCGTGGTTTTTACCTCTTTGAGGGTTTTCCACGTAAAATTCCCTGGTGTCATGTAGTTTATGCTTTGATTTATTTCATTACTTTATTATTCCATAATTCTGGTTTGTTTTAGGAGGCTAGATCCTAAGGTTTTGTGCAAGGCCCCCAACATGCTGTCCATTTATTTTTTTTAAGACCATTTTACCATATGAGACCAAAAATAAGGTTTTTCCAAATCTCAAGTGTACCACATTACAGGAAACAGTGTTCATGAACGAGACTGTTAAAAAAAATTTTGGCATAAAAGTTTTGGATCAAGTTGATCTTTGATCTTTCCCTTCATCTAGGTTTGCTCGACATAATCAACTGATTGTATGTCAAATAAATAGTACACATCATGGTGGGGGTGCACAGAGCACCAACCAACAGCCACAGGATAAGACAATCCGTTTCATCAGTTTCTCACCACAAGAAAACGATAGTGATTCGATATCCATCATTAAAAACCTCCTGAGGCCTTTATTGATATCCAATCTATTGATTAGGTCATGCAAACCCAAATGAAGCAAAGAAACAAAGATCAGCATGATCTAAAATTTTTATGGCCTCTAAAAAGTTTTACTAGTCGACATTCATTCAACAGCGTTTCTTGTAAAGTGGTCCACTTCAGATTGGGAAATACCTCATTTTTTATATCACACCATAAAATGATCTATAAAAAATAGATGGACGGCATAAATGAAACACATACATTATGGTGGGGCCCACAAAGCATCGACCCCCAGCCATTGGCTGGTCGCAGGTGAGTAGCCAATTCGTTCCCGCATAACATGAGTCGACGAAACCAATGACAGACGCGGATTTCTAAATTTCCTCCCATGAAGTTCCTCCGCAAGTATGTTGCGTGAGCTAACCAAAATGTTTTTGAGAAATCTGTTGGGGAAAAATACGACAAGTTCGGAGACCCGGTTATGGAATGGACCAATTCTACTGATATGGGTCAGGAGTCCGAGGCACTAAGCCCGACCGAGACAAAGAAGCTAAATGCCTCAAGGAGAGATTGAACTCGGATTGCAAGGAATTAACCCCGACCGAGGCTTGTAAAGTCATGAGCTGTAGGTAAAATATATAAGATACATGAAAGTTGACTCGGCAAAAGAGGCAGCAACATCTAAAAGGCTGATTAAAGGCCTGAAGCTTAAAAGCCATTCGACCAACCATAAAACCGACTCAATTAGGTCGGCTATCAGAGTAAGAGAGGAAAACAACTGTGGATCGATTCCGTTTCATCCGACAGAAGGCAAATAGCTTTATCCTTAAAGCTGGCCGAGACTACCTCATCAACAGAGTCGGTCAAGACGGGGTCGAACAAGGAAAAGAAGGTGTGAATAAAAATGTTGTTCCGAAATCTCTTAAAATGATCCCTGATCCCGAGGATTTCGGGATTGTATGGAGACCAAAAACGGATTGAAATCAAATCTCCTATATATCAGGAAGAGAATCCCTGCATGACGAGACCCTCCCATTCCTATAAATACAGAGAACACCAAGTGAAAGGTAAGCAGAAAAACCCTTCCTACATGGTCACATCACTGACTTTAGCATCAGAGGGTTCACGGCTCTAGCCAGGGTCTCCTTTGTTTCATCCTTGTGCAGGTGAAATATATTGGAGGAAGGTTTACCAGTTTTTTGCATCAACAGATTGGCACCGTCTGTGGGAAACGATACGAAAAGTCACTTTCCAGGCTCTATCTAGTGGCTTCAAACAAGTTCCAATGGCGAGAACTAGAAGAACTGTTCAAAACGACCCTGCTGAGGTCGTTACTGGACCACAGGCACTTGAAGGTCCGTCGGGTGCGAACTGGACCCAAGGGGCTTAGAACCAACCCGACAACCGACAAGGCCCTGCCCCCCGACCAGCATCCTCCATTTCAACTAGGCAAAACCCACGGAACCGAGGAAACGGTCGGCTAGATAAGGAAGTTCAAGAGCTCAGGACCAACCTAAACTATATGAAGTAGATACTGGAGCAAATCCATCGCCAGCAAGTTCCGCCCAAATGTGATAGCGGTCAGGTGAATGTTCCACAACAATATGTCGACCCTCAACCTACCACTCCGCGATCTGTCCCTCAGCCGAGTCAGCACTAGGGTCCGGCCGAGCCTACACCCACTCATTCCATGACTGCCCCGCTGCCAGCCTCCGATCTACAACATGAAATATACTGGAGGAGGTGCAGCAGGCCTCCCGTTGAGGGCATGACTGATAGTGACAAACCCTGGAAAGCCGACCTTCAGGACTTCAGAAAAGAAGTGCGAGAAGAGATTGCAATATGAAGCAGGGTCGTGATACACGTCAGACGAGGCCTGAGGTAAAAGCTTCTCCATTCATAGAGGAGATAATGCAAGCTCGGTTAGCAGAACGGTTCCGTCTTCCGCAGATTACTCCCTTCAATGGTAAGACCGACCCTACCGAGCACATCGAATCATTTCGGACGTATATGGAGTTGCACGATGCCTCGGACGCTGTGATGTGCCGAGCTTTCTCCCTCACGTTGGCCGACGTAGCTCGACTTTGGTTCAAGCAATTGAAACCCAAGTCTATTAGCTCGTTTACAGAACTCAGTGATGCATTCCTCACCAATTTCATTGGTGGGAAGAAAAAGCTAAAGCCACCTGCGCACTTAAACAATATAGTGCAAAAAGAGGGAGAGATGCTAAAAGACTATATCAGACGCTTCAATTTCGAATCTCTCCAAGTTCAGAAACATTCAGACAAAACAACACTTAACTCGATCATGCAGGGTGTCAGAGATAAATTGTTTCTGACATCCTTGGACAAGAACCCGCCAATGACTCTAGCCGAGTTTATGACTCGGTCAGATAAGTACGCGAATGCCGAGGAAACCCGGACCATGCGCGAAGCCGCCCAAAAAGCAAAAGTCCCAGCCAAAGAGTCAGCGAAGAAAGAAGTCGACTTGGCCAGTGGAAAAAAGTATAAAGATGATCAAACGCATGATGAGTGTAAGTCAGGTAAACTGCCAGACCGCAAGTTTTCAACGTACACCCCACTCAACAAGCCAAAAGAATAGGTGTTGATGGAAATTAAGGGTGAAGGATTTGTCAACTGGCCAGATAGGCTCCGAAGCAACCCGAACCGGCGGAGCAAAAACAAGTACTGCCATTACCATCACGATCATGGGCATAATACGAGTGATTGTTATCACTTGAAGGAAGAAATTGAACGACTCATCCGAGAAGGCCGTCTCAGAGAGCACGTCGAGAGAACAGGGACGACGGAAGAACGCTCGGGCGACAACCGACCCACGAAGGAAATCCGAACCATCGTCGATGATCCCCGAGGCGGAGGCGACTCAAACAATATTCTGAAAAATCATACCAGGAGCATCAATCGGCCCGAGTCCGAAATCCTGATACTAGCTCGACCCTCGAAAGAAAAGAAAAGGGAAAAATATTACATTTCGTTCATTGATGACGACGCTCGAGGCATCTATCATCCACATGATGACGTGTTGGTCATCACCCTCACGATAGCAAACCGCAAAGTATTCCGCATTCTTGTGGATATAGGGTTATCCGCAGACGTTCTGTTCACTCAAGCATGAGAAAAAATAGGTGTCGAACAGTCAGCTTTACGGCCAGTTCACACCCCATTAATCGGATTCTCTGGTGGTCGAACACTCCCCGAGGGAGTCATCTCACTACCGCTCACTGTGGGTAACTCTCTACACCAGGTAACAGTAATGGTCGACTTTCTGATATTTGACCAACCATCGGTCTACAATTCTATACTCGGCCGACCCTCTCTAAGCCTTCTCCGAGCTGTGGTATCAACATACCATCTCTCCATGAAATTTTCGACCGAGTCGGGAGTGAGAGTTGGAAAGGGAGATCAACAGGATTCACGGCGTTGCTACGCAACAGCTATGAAAACTCCAGCCGAGGTAACCACGATTGAGTCGTTGGACCCTCAAGCCGAGACATATGAACGAGGTCGGCCAGTAGAAGATCATATTCTAGTGCCCCTGTTCGAGACAGACGAGTCTAAAATAATACAAATTGGCTCGTCTCTGCAGACGCCTCTGATAAACAAGCTGATATCACTACTCCGACGATACGCAGATGTATTCGCATGGAGCCATGAAGACATGTTAGGGATCGATCCCTCGGTGATGACTCACCGATTCAACATCAATCTGAACTACCGACCGATCCGACAGAAACGACGTCCACTCGGCCCTGAAAGGTACGCCATCATTGAAGAAGAGGTCAGCAAGCTCCTCAAGGCTAAATTCATCGAGGAGATTTACTATCCAGAATGGATAGCCAACGTCGTCCTCGTGAAAAAAGCCAATGGGAAGTGGCGAGTCTGTATCGACTATACCGACTTAAATAAAGCCTACCCAAAGGATAGCTTCCCTCTCCCGAGGATCGATCAATTGGTGGATAGCACGGCAGGGCATGAGTTTCTTAGTTTTATGGATACTTATTTTAGGTACAATCAAATTGTAATGCATTAATCAGATAAATCTAAGACTACCTTTGTCACCGACAAAGGACTTTATTGTTATCATGTGATGTCATTTGGTCTAAAGAATGCAAGAGCGACGTACCAATGATTGGTAAACAAAATGTTCGCTCGAAAAATCGGCCGAACCATGGAAGTATACATTAATGACATGCTCGTCAAAAGCATACATGCAGCCGATCATATTGTTGACCTAGAGGAGATGTTCCTCATTTTCGCAAATACCAGATGAAATTAAATCCGAGCAAGTGTACCTTTGGGGTCGGCTCGGGTAAATTTCTCAGATTTCAGGTCAGCCAGCGAGGAATCAAGGTAAACCCATAGAAAATTAAAGCATCACTCAACATGAAATCCCCAAAAACGATCAAGTATATATAAAGACTGACTGGATGAGTAGTTGCACTCAACCGCTTCTTCTCCCAAGCTACTGATAAGTGTCTCCAGTTCTTCAAACAACTAAAGGGTCGGCAAATGGTAGAGTGGACGAAAGAGTTTGAAGCAGCGTTCCAACAGTTAAAGTCATACCTCGGATCTCCACTTGTCTTATTGAAACCTGAGTCTAGGGAAGCTTTGCTATTGTACCTGGCAGTTTCTAACGCAACCGTAAGCTTGGCTTTGGTACGCGAGCATGAAGGAAAACAATTGTCAGTGTATTACATCAAAAAAGCATTATTGCCTGCAGAAACAAGATAGCCGCCCCCGGAGAAGATGAACCTAGTCCTAGTCGTCTCCTCGCGACGAATTCGGCCATACTTTCAAGCTCACACTATCGTCGTCATGACCGACCTCCGACTGCGTCAAATCCTTCAGAAGCCAGAAGCTTCCGTCCGACTAACGAAGTGGGCGATCGAGCTCAGTGAATTCGACATTTAGTACAAGCCGAGAGTAGCGATAAAAGGACAAGTTGTGGCCGACTTCATCGCTGAAGTTACACCACAAGCCGATTGAGTGAACATGATTGAGAGTCTAGTGCATGACTCTTTCCTTAAATCTTCCGAAGACACTCTTGAGACTTATTCTATCCAAGAAGTCAATGCATTGCTTGACTCTAATCCTATCATGGATACTACAAAATGGAAAGCTAAAGTGGAACTTCTTCCACCATCTGAGTCTAAACTGGTCTTGTCTATTGAGAAACCACCCGAACTTGACTATGGTTGACTTAGATTAATCGATTCATGATCCGTGATTGCATGTATTACTTGTCTGGCTGAAGACGTGAAACTTAACGCTCCTGGGAGGCAACCCAACCTTTCATTTCATTTCTTTTTCCTAGTTAGTTAGTTCAATGTTTATGGGTAACATTGTTGCAAACCCTCACGAGACTACAACTCGTCCACTAGGGGCAACCTAGGGGTTTAAAGGCTTGTTGCATACACTAAATGCAATCGAGAGTACCTGCGAAAGTGATATAGGTAGGATTTTATTTTTTTACTTTTTGTTTTGCTTGAGGACTAGCAAACCTAACCCTATATTAGGTTAGTTTATTTTTGTTGGTTTCTCTCTTGTGTTGACCCGCTCTCACGCTGATATATTTGGAAACGCCTCTTGATTTTTTCGTCCAGGTACTATCTTTCCATCATTTCTCTTTTACTTTCATTGTCTCATGCGCATTGTATGATTATTTCTTTTACATTGAGGATAATGTAGATTTTAGTTTGGGGGTGGGGGATTAGGTTACCTAATCAGTATTTTCTTGGTCTTGAGCAAAGACTGTGAAAATTTTTAAATTTTTCTGGAATTTTTTCTGAATTTGAAGTGATTTTGACGGTCATCTTGAATTTAAAATTACAAGATACGTGATGTTGGTAATTTATGACTCTAGGATTCAGTTGTTTGTTAGATTTCACAATTAAGTTCAAGTTATTAATCCATGATTAGAAGTTGTAAATATTGATTGAGTCATGATTTCACATATCACATATCGCTTACACATTAAGGTTCCGGTTCGATATTGAATTGTAACTTGGTGATCAATAAGCATGAAAGGAACCAACTTGGGGAATTTGTCCATCATGTTTAATAAGAAGAATGAAAGAAAAAGAAACCACCCAATTACAAGATAGCTGCCTGCATAAAGGATTGGGTGAACGAACTTCACCATAGGTTTGCTCCCTATAGGTGTAGATTCGACTCCCCATGGTTGACATTTGGAAAGAGTTAGGCGACTAGTTTTCACCATAAGTTTGCTCCCTATAGGTGAGGATTTGATTCCCCTTCTTGGCATATTTTTAATGAAAAAATCAAAGGTTGGTAGAATGAAAGGATGATCTGTGAGTTAGGTTTTGGTTTAGGCTGGTTGTCGTGAATTCCTTTGTTGGTTACCAATGATATCATGAAATTGACGATTGGACCTGTTAATAGTGATAAGCCGAGATTATACTATACACTCACGGAACTCAATGTTTAGAATTGTTCTAATTAATGGATTAATACTTTGAACGTGATTATGAAGTTTACCGTGTGCTTGAGTCTAGGAGAGAATAATGTCCAACATTCATGAATCTTAGATTTCTCGTATCTGAACTATTTTTCAAAATATCACTCAGTTTCATAGCAATTGCCCTGTAATTCTCAACTTATTTTTTGCATACTTTGCTCGGGACTAGTAAAATGTTGGCTGGGGGTTGTGATGAGGGTCGAATATTGCATATTAGACCCCAGTTATTGCCGGGATTTACGAACATGGTACTGTTTAACGGCCTGATTTAATCGTGTTTGTGATGTAGAGTGTAATTACAAGCTTGGATTGAAATATGATGCTAAAAGCACAAATTTAATACTCAGAATTCACCAAGGTAAGGGACGGACTCTGGGGGACAAAGATCGACAAATTTACATGCCAGAGATTCGAGAAAATCAAGAAACTGAAGCTCAAGTGGCCTAAAAATCGTCCAGAATGTGAGATCGCAAGGTTCTCACCACCCGTTCAGCTCGAAACTTCTTATATGGTCTGAGGACCATATATTAACCGTACACGTTGAATTTCAACTCCCGGATCCCTGTGAAAGTGGTCCAAAGAATAGATCAGCCCATAAACCATTGATTTTGGGCTCACTTGTTATCTGGATATGCTTCAAAATTGGTCTTGACGGTTTAAATGATATGATAGAATTAATGGACGGAGAGGATTTCAGGAAAACATGAAAGTGTACCGTATGTTGCAGTGCGTGTACAACATGTACATGAGGACTCGCCGTGCACCGAATACACTAAGTCGGTCAGCATGCGCTGACCCGACTCATCTTCAAAAACCACCGTCCGCCTGCGAACGACCGTGTACACAGACTTGCGGTCCTCCCTTATGGGCCACAATCATGATTCGACGGTCCGATCCGGACCGTCCATTGGAATCCCTCAGGTCCACTAATCAAGGCCTAGGTGGAAAATTTTCAAGAGCATCGAAAATAGGTTCTCAAACACTATAAACGCAGGTTAGACGATCGAAAGATCCATTGAGTGAGCCACCACAATATTGATCCAAAAACGATCAGGACTAACCGATTTTTCATGAGGAGTGTCATGCCCCAAACTCAGAAAACGGGCTCACAAAATTCCCGATCGCCGAATTCGGTGCCGACAGCCTCCGTAATACCCCATTCTCAGCTTGCAATGCTCATACGCCAAATTCCGATCCTGGGATCCTACAAGGGGGATTTTCAGTATGAATTTTTTTTTTATAATGGAGCATAACCACAAACATAACCAAGTCACAAAACAACAACACCACATATCCACTATATCAAAAACTTTAAGTACAATGCGTATGAAAGGGAAATATAATATAATGAAAGTAACAGAATCTCTAAAGGCTCGGCTGCATGCTCCAAGCTCAACGCTGTTGCAACCTAACGCCACCTGCACGCATCTATCGTGCATAAGCTTACAAAAGCTTAGAGGGTGGTGAAAGTGTGTGTAAGGTAAGTGTCAAGTATATAATATCAGAGTAATACGGAAGTATATGGGTAAGTCCATGAATAATATCAGCTATACCAAAACTATGTAATGCAAGGCATGAATGCTATCGGTCATACCAAGGCCATGCGATGCGAGGCCTATGTAGCCAAATGTCATATGTGAGATGCAAAGCAAACGTGCCAATACTCATCAAGTACACATATCAGTACAGTTCCTCTCTGGATATCACCAGGGTCTAATACACCTCACAATGACTGCCTCCTCCCTAGCTGCACAGTCAAGTAAGTGGAAGAGACCTCACTATCCACCTGACCAGTAGTCTGCCAATATCTACCTGGCTCATCGATAGCGGACTCATTTGCTAGCTGGTCAAACTCAACCTAGCTTATAGCCCCCTCACTCAGGCGGATAAGGCCACACCCCCTTCCAACCGACCACGACACAGTGGGAGACGCGGCCTACTGGTATTCGGCACTCAGGCGCTCGTGTATCCACTCTATCTAGATGTTGGAGCATCCCCTACTACCAAAAAGGTTCTGCGATTTTCACCCAAGGATATCCTAAGTGCCCACAATGCTAGAGCCAATATTTCCGATATCCGATACGACCATCCACGATGTGCCTGTGGAGGCTACGGCCCTGATGTCGCTATGGCGTGCAATGAATCACGACACACAATGCAAAATGCATGAGTCACACCGTCAGTCATGTAGTAATCTCGAGCGTACCATGCCCTCATGTGGGAGCACTCTGTCTCATAAGGAGTCCTGTAAATGTCTCAGCCCAACGGCTTATGTTATGATCAAACATTCATCATATCAAGCATACATATGATGCGTATGGGCATGAATCATGGAGCTATACTAAGCATGTTATAAAGTGATGAATTATCAACAAGTATGAGCATATTGATGGGCCCTAAGGGGAGTTACAATGCGGACATTTAACGAACATTGTACTTACAATGTGGACGTCAAACCAACATCGTTCCCAAGGCATGACCCGCCATAAAATATCATTACATAAACCATGAGGAATCACACATTGCAATGGACCTATATACATCTCTTTGGGCCTCAACCCATAGTCCTTAGATATATCAAATCGGTCGCCTCATATGGGCCTTATATACATCAAGTGGGCTGCATCAATGGGCCTTATGTACATTGCAATGGGCCATATCCCATGGGCCTTTGAAAATATCACAATGGGCCTTGTAACATGGGTCTCATATATATCGTAGTGGGCCTCGACAACGGGCCACGAATACATCGAATGGGCCTAATCACATGGGCCTTACGTACATCAAGGTGGGCCTCAACAATGGGCCACAAAGACATAAGATGGGCCCACATTACATGGGCCTTATGTATGTCAAATGGGCCACAAGAATGGGCCACACCCGAATACAAGTGGTGATAATGATTTCCACCATTAAAATTCCTAAGGCCCACCATAACATGTATTTCCCATCCAACCTGTTCCTAAGTTAATATAGGGATAGATGAAGTGGAACGAATATCAACTTAATAGGAAACTACTATGGCTTCTTAGAAATTTGAACGGTGGACTTCATTGTCCACTACTTAAAATGGTGGGTTCCACTTGAATCTTAGATCTAACTTATTTTTAGTCTCAAGCCTTAAAACGAGCTCTCAAATGGTTGAACGGCTTGGATGCAACACATGCATCATGGTGGGTCCCACGTGAAGGCCCACCATAACATATATTATATATAGTATAATACATAATTTATAATATATATATATATACATCCACACAAGCACACACAGCATGCACACACGCACGCACATACACGCACACCCACCGTCCCCTGGACGGTGGGGATAGAACAAATACATCATTGTGGGCTCCACCGTCCAGGCGGACAATGGAAATAAAACACATATATTATTGTGGGTCCCACGTGGGGCCCACCATAATGTTTATATGCAATCCAGACCGTCCATAAGGTCACGCAAACCTAGATGAAGGGTAAAAACAATTTTCATCTTGATCCAAAACTTTTGTGGACCCAAAAGGGGTTTCAATGGTAGAGGGTCAACCCCACTGTTTCCTGTGATGTGGGCCACCTGAGCTTTGGATGGGCCTAATTTTTGGAGGGGGCCCACCTCATGAACGGCATGGATGACCTACATACATCATGATGGGGCCCACGGCTGGAGCCGTGGGTCTCTGGTTATCCGCCTAACGCAGGACGCCCGCGCGTCCTCTCTCTCTAACAGCAGCAGTAGCAATGTTGTTGTTGTTGTTAGTTTATTGTTTTTTTTAAAAAAAAACCTGTTTTCTTAAGGTTTTTCATGTGTGGGGTCTGCATCAACAAAATCCACCCCACCCATTGGTCTCCATAGTTCAGGACAAGCCAAACAGGCCCAATATTGAATATATTTTAGCGTATCGAAACATCAGAGTGGATTTAAACGGTAGACACATTGTTTTCGAAGGTATGGCCCGCTAGAAAATTGGATTGGCCCTATTTTTTGGCTCAATGCCTAAAATGAGTCATGGAATGGAATGGACGGCGTGGATTAAATTTATACATCCATGTGGGGCCTATACAAGTGACCCACCCCAAAATTTTAAATCCATGCTAATACTCGTGTTTTCAGGATCACGTCCAGAGACGCTAGACTCTTTTTTTTTTCTTTTGTCTGGGCATACAAATAACGTTAAGGTGGGCCACCACATGGCTGGATGGTGTGGGACATACACACATATAAAGTGGGCCCCACCTACAAATGGACTGGATCCAATACATGTTTCATGGTGGGGTCCATCCAGGTGGGCCACATGGCCATTTCATCACACAAAAAGAAAAAAAGAGGGAGAGAGAGAAAGACACGTGTGATGGAGGGCTTCGCCACTATGAGCCCTCCCTTGCATTCAATCATACATCAAGTGGGTCCCAATGCATGTGGGCCCACCAAATCAAAGATCAACGGTGGAGATCCCTTCTCCACCCAAAATGGACAGTCTAGATGACCTTTTTTCAAGCTAGAAAATAAACATCATGAGGGGTCCAGGGAGAATGGCCCCATCATGGAATGATCATGAAGATCAAGGTGGGCCATCGGCCACATCTTAGGGTCCCAAGTGAGATTCGTACCATTGATCGGTAGGCCTCACTTGGTCCATCATAAAAATATGAAAAACTAGCCTATAGGAGCACCCACCATTCGATCTTCTCGGTCCGTTGGAACGTCGGTCTCCTTGTGCTTCACTTTGATGGTGGAAGATGAGGTTTGAAGGGCTAGGATAAAGGTTTTTGGGAGAGGAAGTGGGCCACACACATGCACTCTTTCTCACATGGGAGAGCTTGGACGTCCCATTTTTTTCCTCTTCTTTGTTGCTTGGAAGAAGAGAAAGAGAAAGAGAGAGAGAGAGAGAGAGAGAGAGAGAGAGAGAGGGTTATAAGGGAGAGAGTGATGGATGTGAGGTGAGTGATGGGTAAGGTGAGTGATGGGTTGACTTTGGTAGTTGCTTAACTTGTGGAGAAAGAAAGCATGGGTGTGTGTACTTGATATGAGGTGATTGATTGATGGATTGATTGATTGATTAATGGGACATGTTGTAGAGATTCTCTTGGGATTGCAAACGCGCGGTGTTTTCTTCGAAATAAACGTCGGCCCGCATATTATGGTCAGGGTATGGGATCGGTGCGTGAGTGGTAATGATGGTGCGGTCGCAATGGTACAAGTCTCAGATTAAGCCAACTCAATTCTATAAGATATAACTTAGGGTCAATCGCAAACGTTGATTATATGTCGCAGGTTGCCGGAATTAGACAGGAAGGATCACGGAAGTCAACGAAACAGTACGGACTAGGATACGGGTCTTACAAGGAGACTAATGGACGAAGCTGATTGTCTAAAAGATTCCCATAGTGGCCCCACTGATCATCGCACTTTCATGGAATCCGAAATAGAGACGGAAATCATTAACGGGGGGCTTGCATTGGATTCTTGTGGCCCACAAACATCATCTAGATGGATGATCCAATCCGACCAGTGGTTCCAGGGAATGTTTTCAACAAGAACCATGGTGTTCTTGTGCAACCATACATAAGAACAAGATCGAAAGATGGGAGGAAAAGACGCCATGTTGATTGATATTGCGGTCCACCTAAGATTTGGAGTCATTCCAGATATTGGCTCATGGCCTAAATCGGTCCTACAAATACATTAAACGGCTCTGATCTTCGAAATAACTACTATAAATGGGGCCCATCAATACCAGCGCCGAACGCGGAACCGGCCCTGCCTCACAGCCGACGCATGTTGCGTCGTTCTGGCCAATCATCATTGATCGGATGGGCAATCCGAACCATCTAGATGGAGCCCAGGTGGATTCTAACCGTTCCCAAGAAGTTAGATGGTTAAAATCGTCGGCCGTTTCGCACCAAATGTGGGTCGAGCGCAAGCTGTTTTACGTACATAAACATATCTAACTGCGAAACAGAGTCAGTTTTGGAAACCGACGTGCTTGTTACACACTTCACCGACTTATACAGCCAGCCGACTCCACCTAGCCTCTTGCTGCTTATAAGAAAGAGAGAAGAAATAAGAGAGAGGGGATTCAATCTGGAGCTGGAACGTGGAGAAGTTTTCTTAATAGAGTTTTTTTATTCCTTTTGTTTTATGTTTTTTTTTAGCTTAATCATGTTTAGGTCAGGTTAAACTTCTTAGCTAAGACTGAGATGAAGCCCCTAATTTGAATAATTCTTATTATTTGTTGATTTCATCTGGAATTAATTAATTTATTTCTTTCTCTATTGTGATTAAATGAAAACTCCATACTTCTCCAATCTATGAGCTTACCCAAAGTCTAGATGTGGATGTTGTTTGGAATCTTATTCTAGGTGTGCTTGTGTTTAACCATGAACAGGTTTTTGTACAGAGAAAGAAATAGGAATTTACATCTATTCATGCCTAACCATGGATGGAAAGATGTAATCCTTGAGATTTTTCCCAATTTCGTCTTCTGTGATTCATAATTAAGATATTATATGGTGGATGTGGATTTAAGTGGTTTGGTTGATTCTTAATGTCTATATATACATGACAATTGATGTCCATACATTAGGGACAATTGATATTAAGGGAAAAATCATTTGTGCTTGAAGGGAATTATATATCCTGTGTGCCTGACCAAGGACACAGATTGTACTTTATTTATTGAATTTACGTCATTCTGAATTAGGGTGAATAAACTAGTAAAACAAGAGTTAGGATAATTAGGGGTGGATTCAAAAGTCCTAGTATTCTCCTTGAGTGAATTTTTCTTCTCGTTCTCAGTTATTTTCCATTGATTTTTTTTAGTTTACTTAATCACTAGCTAAAATATTTATTGGATTAGTTAAGAAGAATCTGAAAATTCGAATTGTAACAACCAATCCTCGTGGGAACGATCTCGTAATATGTATCGTGTCTACACCTGATTCGTATGCTTGTGAGTTTAAAATTATTTAAATCAGGTTGGTTTAAATGAAACATCAATCCCCCAAACAGAAAATGCTAAGGCCGATCTACTAGCAAAACTTGCCTCTGCCGACGAAGACGACATACCCAGGTCTGTTCCAATTGAGTACGTTGCTAAGCCGAGCATCGATGACCCGGTTAGCTTGACCGTACATTCCATCGATTCGAAATCCACTTGGCTCGACCCGATCGTCCAATATCATGGTAGTGGAAAGTTGCCAGAGGATCGTACTGAGGCCCGACGGCTGAAAATCCGAGTCTCTCGTTACACCATACTTAACAAGATGTTGTACAAAAAAGGATTCTTCGCTCCTTTACTACGATGCCTAAATCCCGATGAAGCCAATTACGTGCTACGAGATATCCATGAAGGGATTTACGAAAATTACTCAGGAGGACGATCTCTTGCACATAAGGTGTTGTGTCAAGGGTACTACTGGCTGACTATCCAGCACGACGCCCGTAAGCTTGTCAAAAGATGTGATAAATGCAGCTATTCGCAGCTGTTCCGAAGCAACCTCCTAAAGAGCTGACCCCCATGACCAGTCCTTGGCCCTTCACACAATGGGGAATTAACATCATCAGACCATTCCCCTTGGGAAAGGGACAAACCAAGTTCGCCATCATTGTAGCAGACTATTTCACAAAATGGGCCGAGGCCAAGCCATTGGCTAGGATAACCGAGCAGAAGATCATGGACTTTGTATGGAAAAACATCATTTGTCATTTCAGGATACCTCGGACCATTGTTACCGATAATGGGAAGCAGTTCAACAACAGGCATTACCGAGAGATGTGTAGTAATCTCGGGATTGGAAATGTTTATGCGTCCCCACATCATCCTCAGACGAACGGACAGGTCGAGGAAGTCAACAAAATCATTAAACAGCATCTCCGAACCAAACTCGACCTAGTTAAAGGTGCATGGGCTGAAGAGCTTCCTAAAATACTATGGGCATACCGAACTACCGCTCGAACAGCCACATGAGAAACTCCTTTCTCTCTTGCATATGGCTCAGAAGTCATTACCTTGGTCGAGATCGGGTTGCCTTCAACACGAGTCAGCTCATTTAATGAAGAAGACAACGAAGAACTTTTGGCTCTCAGACTTGATCTCCTGGAAGAACAGAGTGAAAAAGCTCGGCTACGAATGGTCACTCGGCAACAAGTGGCTCGGTTCTATGATGCCCGAGTCAAGGTTAGACGCTTTCGAGTGGGAGATATAGTCCTCCAAAAATGTTCCTAAACATTAAGGAAGTTGGTGCGGGCACACTGGGACCCAATTAGGAAGGACCCTATGCCATCTCGAGCACCATCCGACCTGGAACATATCGGTTGGAAGACCTAATTGGACAGTTATTACCCCATCCATAGAATGACAAGCATCTAAAGTTTTATTATCCATAGATCAGCCGTTGAGCATTCATGAAGACTCGGTGAAGCAGAAAATGAAAAACTTGTAAGATGAGTCAAATGAGTAAAAAGACTAAATATATTCATTCATTAAATGACTTTTACATCGGATTACATGAGTGTCCACTATGGAATTACATTGATAAAACCATAAAGATAAAAGCAGAAAGAGTCGGCCCCAATACATTTAGTCCCCACTCGGTTGCAGATGCTCTCGAGCTTGCCTGGTGTGCTTGAAGTGCCTGAAGCTTGGTGTGCTTAAAGTGCTTGACATCTCCAAACTAGCTCCAAGGTTCATCAAGAGCTAACTCAGGAGTCGGCACTGGCTCAGTTGCTGCCACCACTCGGAGTGACCTTTGAAGCCGCCTCAGCCTCGACCTCGATACCAGCCGCAGCATCAGCATAATCAGCTACCTCAGCCTCTGGCTCCTCAGACCCAGAGGCAACTTCATCAAATCCAGAGAGATCAAGGTCGGGGAAGGCTTCCTTTATCAGTCCGACACACTTGGTGTAGCCATCTTGAAACAAGCGATCCCATTCATCCAAGTACTCCGGGGATTCAAGAAATGCCTTTACGGCCTGCTCATCGGCCTGTTCCGTGGTCGTTTCAAGGACAGTTTTCGTCTCGGCCTTAAGCCAAGCTAATTTCTCCTCGGAAGAGACATGGGCCAGACGATCCTGCCAACTCTCTTCCTGGGTCACTTTCAATAGCGAGGCCACGTGAGCACACTCGGCCTTGGCATCCTCAGTGGCCTTCCAGGCAAGCCCTAATTCACTAGACAGTAGGCCAACACGAACCATGGCAGCTTCAAGTTGTGCCTCCACCTCCACTGCCCGTTTCTGAGCAATTTCAGCATCCGCCACTCGACTCTGAGCCTCGGCCAGATCTATGATAGCCTTGAGCAAGCAAGGGGTGAACTGCAAAAGGAAAATGCAAAGTCAGATTCAAACTGTAACGTCCCGAAAAAATCTATACAGAGACCCAAGTACCACCTCAGGTAGAAATCACTAAGGACCAAATCCTTTAGAAATTAGACGAAGATTAATTAAGTGCTTAACTAAATCACCTGTCGAATTAGCTAGGACAGCTTTCAATACGAATTGCAAGACCCAAAATTAGTAGGATCGTTAACGTTACGTTACCCCGAAACCTAGGATCAATCTCTAGACCCAGTTGCGCTCGAGAGCGAATTGAAACTCCGTATCGGACCTGGACCGCACGTCGAAAATCTGATAACTACGAAACTATACCATTATGACTACCTCACTGGACTTAACAACCACCTCAAAAATTAAGTCCAAATAATATCTCAAAATGCACAACTTAAGCCCGGAGCGAAGTGTGTGAGAAACGCAAATATCTTTAGAAAATAAACTCAGACTTAAGTGAATCGAGTCGTTCACTTGCATGCCAAATCTAAGGATTCAGACCGTCAGAATCTGACCCAACTACACCCTCGGATCAGGGAAATTTCCCTACACATGTCAAGGTACTTGTGGCCCTGATCGAGTGACAACGATGGTTGAACTGAAACTGGTCCCCTGCGGTCGATCTGTAAATTCGATCAGACCGAAAACCTAGCTTGACCTAGATCCAATGTCAGGGGACTTACTCCCGACTATATGCAGAAAAGGGGCCCCCATATGCGCTCCGTTGGGCCGAAACAGATAAGTTTTGGCTATAACCTAAGTATACCATGGCCTTAGGGCCATTCCCATCAATTTTGGGCCGATATAAGGACCTAAAACCCTCTCTCTCCCATTCCATACGAATTTCAAACCCTAGGAGAGAAAAGAGAGGAAAAATAGAAGAAGAAAGGTGAGGAGAAGTCAGGGAGAGTGAGAGGTAGTTGCTGGGATTCGACCCCGCCGCTCCATGTGTTTAACCGCCGTCTTCATATCGTTATATCGGTGATTCCGATTCCATTTTCAGATAAGAAACCCTAACCCTAATCTGTTTTAGGGATTCAGATAGAGCAGATGGTGGAATAGCTAACCTATTTCATGCTATAGGTTGTCGTTGTGCCGTAGACAAAGGCTTAGTGTTTAAACTGAGTTTGTTACGAGTCCACCGGCGAAAGGTGAGGACTATAAATGTTTAGGTTATGATTTTCAAGGCTTTCAATGTCAGTTAATGATTTATGACTGACTTGATCGCTATCACATGCTTAGATACGATGTTTTTCGCGCTTTACACATATATATGAACTATGTTGAATATAGTGTATTCCATGTGTTTGTTGATATGATTGAATGAGTATGGAATTTGGATTCGTGCTTACCATGATTATTCGTCATGAATATATGGTTGTCATACATGTGACAACTCCTCAGTGAAAGGATTTGCTCTAACACCTGTTATAACCAACATACGTCACGTATGTTGAAGTGTGTAGTCTAAGTGCTTGTAAAAATGTCTGAATGAATATGGAATTTGGATCTGTGCTTGCTATGATTATTAACTATGAATATATGCTTGTTGTGTATATGGCAACTCCTTTGTAAAAGGGCTTGCCAAGATATATGTTATAACTAGTTTAATACATGTATGTTGAAATGTGTAGTCTAAGTGTTTGATAAAATGTCTGAATGAGGAAATACTTGTTGAGATGTATTTAATGAGGGTGTTGAGATAGGATTCTCAATTGCCTTATCTATAGTTACAATTTCCCTCATATAACTTATCTCATTATTTCGTGATTTATGGATGAAATGCCTTTCTATGTTAACATATGCCCTATGTGTTTGATAAAATGCTCAAATGAGTGTGGTACTTGGATTGTTTGTTAAATGCCTATATGATTATCACATGTCTCCATATGCTGCATTTGAGTATGAATGGGACTACTACGTAGTCCAAACAATCGATAACAATTCCTGGTTAAGTGGTCGAACTAGTCTCGCCACATTAGATAAGTTCGGTGAATCCGAGTCGTACGATAATTGTCGACAGTGGTACCATGTCGACTAATTTAGTGTACGCTTGTACCAATCAAACTTGTCAAGTAACCCGATTGGCCTATTGTGTGTTTACCATGTATGGACACTACTGCTTAAACCTAAGGTACTAACTTACCAATGTAAAGACCTGTTTAACCTTGGTACCACGATCCGCTAAGACTCATGAGCTGGGCATGGTGGTATGGGATACCGTGGTCGAGCTGTCGGCCTACGCTGGGGCAACGAGTCTCCCCGTAGTGACCAATGAGCAACCCAAACTTGTGAGCCAAATACGGTGGTATGGGACACTGTATTCGAGCTGTCAGCCTACACTGGCGCAGCCTAGCTGTGGTCCCCAGTCAGGTCAGTGATGAGCCTTTGAAAATAAACTGTCAGTTGGTAGGGCATTGGTGGAGTGACCTCGAGTATGAAATAGGCCTACCCTGGCGCAGCCTGGCTATAGTCCCCAGTCGGGTTGGTGACGAGCCTTCGAAAATAGACTGTCAGTTGGTAGGGCGTTGGTGAGGTGACTTCGAGTGTGAATTAAGCCTATGCTAATGGTGACGAGCCTCTCGTAGTGACCTATGGTGTAAACTCGCGAACTCGCCTATCGTATGTGATTAACTGAGATTGACGACCCTAAATGGATCATTGTTTGGGTTAATGATATAAAGGGAAGTACCTTATCTTCCCAATTCTGCTATATGAAAAGGTCTAATAAGAACTCAGTAATCACGCTCATGCACCGCATTGCATGTGCCTATGGCGTTGGTGTTGAGCAGAGAGGAATGGGTGCATACCGCGACCGTAAGAGGAAGATCGCAAAGGGAGTGCAAGCGAGGGCATGCATTATTAATACATATCATGTTTGAATTAACCAGAGTACTTAGAGATGTTTAATTGTATTGCTTTATCATTACTGCTTGATTGAATTGATAACATGTTAACCTTTGCCTTATAGCTCAACTGAGTTGATCACTCACTCCCACGTTCTAGGACGGTGTTTTAAAACACCAACCAGACTCTGTTGTAGTTTCAGGTGATGACGAGGCTTACGAGATGGAGCATGTCTTCTACGATGACGAGGAGGAGTTCTCCTACATGCAACTCTCTGGCGGGTCTATGTAGACCTGGAGTTACTATCAGGGCTACAGGATAGGGATAGGGATAGATGACATTTCACTTCATTATGTTCTGGTGTTTAAAGGCTTTTTAGAGTACTTTACATGCATTCTCAGTCATGATTCATGTAAGATTGTATCTCTCATGTCTTGTGACAATTTTGCTTAGATGAATGCATAGAAATTCCCTGTTGCTATGAGATGTACGTGTATCATTTGAAATGTGAGTGATGTGTGGATGTGCATCGGTACTTATGTTAACTCGGACATGGGTTGCACCCTATGTTGTATATAGGGAATGCCTCCGATAACCCCTCGGAGTGCGACTCGTCTTGCACTTGACGGATTGATCGACAGGGCATCTTCCCTGAACGGTAGCCATACGAACCCTAGCTTGGGCTCGGACTTTGAGACGATGGCGGATTCACAACCGGCCACTAGCCCTACCAATGGGCCAACACCCTATGCACCATCGGTTCTCGAACAGAATCATGCATCCACATCGACGCTACACATACCTCAGTTGGCTCCTTCTCCTGATAGGTTGGAGAAGATGATGCTCTTAATGTAGTAGCAACAACAATAACAGCAATAGTTTTTGCCACCATAGCAGGGGCCCTTGCCCAGAATATGAGTGTGGTTCCGCCTACATCACCTACGCACCCTGCTGAGAACATGAATACCAGTGGACTTTTTTAGGGCTTTCAGCGTTTCTGTCCTCCCACTTTGCGGGTACTCATAGACCCAAGGAAGCTGAGTACTAGATAAATCGCATCTCTAAAGTGTTGAAGCCGTTGCACTGCACTGAGGCAGAGCAGGTCGAGCTAGTCACCCATATGTTCGGGAAGGAAGCTAGTTTATAGTGGGACAGCATCCTACAAACAGTTCCCACAAGGCATGTGTGGACTTGGGGTGCATTTGAGACGCACTTCTAAGGGAAGTACTTCCCCCTCACTTACCGTGATGAAAAGGAGGGTGAGTTCCTTCGCCTTCGACAGGGAGGGATAACCGTGTCAGAATACGAGAACAGATTTACAGAGCTATCCAGATACGCTCCTTTGACCCTAGTAGATGAGCTGACAAAAATGCAGTATTTTTCAGATGGGCTGCGACCCGATATCCGCACTAAAATGTGTTGCGCTAGCATTGCCAATTACGTCGAGCTAGTCAACATGTCTCTACGAGTCGAACAAGATGGAGATAGAGTTTCTCAGACACATATACCAATAGACCCGACGCCTCAGCCTGAATTACGGTACCAGCCAATCCTAGGTAAGAGGCCACATGTAGACTCGCCTCCCATGCTCGTGGCTCAGCCGACCCAGTAGAGACGAACGTGGCATTGGTGTACAATTGCAACAAAGGGGGACACACCGACCCATTCTGTTTTACTAAGATGAAAGACAACGGTATCACGCCACCTCAGAAGATTGACCGTCAGCCGCCACGTGTTATAGCGACTTCACCTCAACGACCTATGGCAGTGCAACCAAATCATCCTCAACCAGCCTGTGTGCATGCACTTGCAGCTGAAACACCTAAGTCAGCAACTGCAGCGCCTTTGGCCTTTGAGGTCGCTGCCCACATTCAAGGTACACCAATTCATATGAAAGAATAGGCCTAACAATGGATTACTATAAAAGCTATAAAAAATAATATGATAACTAGAGGTGATAGATATGTTATGAATAATAGGAGGGTTGGAACGAATATATATATATATATATATATATTAAAGTTTAGTATTTGGTGTATGTTTAAGAACTATTTATAAGCATACTCTTCTCTCCTTTCCCGCGGCCTTACATTGCTAACATTCCAAACCTTTGAAATATTTTGGAACTCTCGACTCTTCCTTCCCTCCCAAAGTTAATGAAACTGAAGTGTGATCTGTTCATAACCCCCTAGCCTTATGATCGAACTGGTGACATACAAATATAATTTTGGAGATTGAAAACCCTTTTAGTATAGTCTTTTGACTACGAGCACCATGGAAGAACTTATTATCCATCAAATTAAACATAAGTTAAACAAGAACTCTCGTTGAACAAGACCCAAAGGACAACCTTATAAACATGAGGCTTGAACCTCCTAATGAATAATAATACTCCTTAAATATTTGGGATGATCAGATTTCAGAATTTCAGAACCATATCCCTACGAGGCATTCGCGACTTAACTCAATTCTCAATTATGGGTGATTACCAAAGGACTCACTACTTTGACTGAGCAGAAGACCAGGATCCATCAGGATTAGGAAGGGATACAACGAGTTGTCTACCCTGGTCAGGCGGGCAATTGACGAATCAGATTTGAGCCCACCACAACTGTCTTTCCGTATTAGCCCAATCATAAAGAGTAGATTATATCACCCTTAGGTAAAGTTTAACATCCAACACTTATCACAATAATAATGATTTGGACATTTATCTTCAAACCTCAAAGGTAGAAACTTTTAAGGGGGGTAGACCAATATGAGCTAGGCTGATGTAGTTATTATATACCTTAACACGTATGTAAACCTTTACGTATTACCCTTAGGCAATTTCGGGGATGAAATTGTTCTTTAAGGGGGGTAAATTGTAACGTCCTGGAAAAATACGTATAGAGACCCGAGTACCACCTCAGGTAGAAATCACTAAGGACCAAATCCTTTAGAAATTACATGAAGATTAATTAAGCGCTTAACTAAATCACTTGTCGAATTAGCTTGGAGAACTTTCAATACGAACAGCAATACCCAAAATCAGTAGGATCGCTAACGCTACGTTACCCTGAAACCTATGATCAATCTCTAAACCCAGTTACTCTCGGGAGGGCATTGAAACTCCGTATCAGACCTGGACCACGTGTCGAAAATCCGATAACTACGAAACTATACCGTTATGACTACCTCACTGGACTTGACAACCACCTCGAAAATCAAGTCCAGATAATATCCTGAAATGCACAACTTGAGCCCAAAGCGAAGTGTGTGAGAAACGTGAATATCTTTAAAAAATGAACTCAGACTGAGTCGTTCGCTTGCAGGTCAAATTTAAGGATTTAGACTGTCAAAATCTAACCCAACTACACCCTCGAATCAGGAAAATTTCCCTACACATGTCAGGGTACTTGTGGCCCTGATCGAGTGACGACGATCGTTGAACTGAAACTGGTCCCCCGCGGTCGATCTGTAAATTCGATCGGACCGAAAACTTAGCTTGACCTAGATCCAATGTCAGGAGACTTACTTCCAACCGTATGCAGAAAAGGGGCCCCCAGATGCACTCTGTTGGGCCGAAACAGATGAGTTTTAGCTATAACCTAAGTATACCATGGCCCTGGGGACATTCCCATCAATTCTGGGCCTATATAAGGACCTAAAACCCTCTCTCTCCCATTCCATACGAATTTCAAACCCTAGGAGAGAGAAGAGAGGGAAAAGAGAAGAAGAAAGGTGAGGATAAGTGAGGGAGAGTGAGAGGTAGTTGCTGGAATTCAACCCCGCCACTCCACATGTTTAGCCGCCGCCTCTGTGTCGCTATACCGGCGATTCCGATTCCGTTTTTGGGTAAGAAACCCTAACCTTAATCTGTTTTAGGGATTCAGATAGAGCAGATGGTGGAATAACTAACCTATTTCATGCTATAGGTTGTCGTTGTGCCGCAGACAAAGATTTTGTGTTTAAACTGAGTTCATTACGAGTCCACCGGCCAAAGGTGAGGACTATAAATGTTTAGGTTATGATTTTCAAGGCTTTCAATATCAGTTAATGATTTATGACTGACTTGATCGCTATCACATGCTTAGATACGATGTTTTCCGCCCTTTACACATATATATGAACTATGTTGAATATAGTGTATTCCATGTGTTTGTTGATATGATTGAATGAGTATGGAATTTGGATTCGTGCTTACCATGATTATTCGTCGTGAATATATGGTTGTCATACATGTGATAACTCCTTGGTGAAAGGATTTACCCTAACACCTGTTATAACCAACATACGTCACGTATGTTAAAGTGTGTAGTCTAAGTGCTTGTAAAAATGTCTGAATGAATATGGAATTTGGATCTGTGCTTGCTATGATTATTAACTATAAATATATGCTTGTTGTGTATGTGACAACTCTTTTGTAAAAGGGCTTGCTAGGATATATGTTATAACTAGCTTAATACATGTATGCTGAAATGTGTAGTCTAAGTGTTTGATAAAATGCTTGAATGAGGAAATGTTTGTTGAGATGTATTTAATGAGGGTGTTGAGATAGGATTCTCAATTGCCTTATCTATAATTACAATTTTCCTCATGTAACCTATCTCGCTATTTCGTGATTTATGGATGAAATGCCTTTGTATGTTAAGATGTGCCCTATGTATTTGATAAAATGCTCAAATGAGTGTTGTACTTAGATTGTTTGTTAAATGCCTATATGATTATCACATGTCTCCATATGCTGCATTTGAGTATGAATGGGACTACTACGTAGTCCAAACAATCGATAACAATTCTTGGTTAAGTGGTCGAACTAGTCTCGCCACATTGGATGAGTTCGGTGAATCCGAGTCGTAAGATGATTATCGACAATGGTACCATGTCGACTAATTCAGCGTACGCTCGTACTAATCAAATTTGTCAAGTAACCCGATTGGCCTATTGTGTGTTTACCATGTATGGACACTACTGCTTGAACCTAAGGTACCAACTTACCAATGTAAAGACCTGTTTAACATTGGTACCACGATCCGCTAAGACTCATGAGCTGGGCATGGTGCTACAGGACACCGTAATCGAGCTGTCGGCCTATGCTGGGGCAACGAGTCTCCCCGTAGTGACCAATGAGTAACCCAAACTCGTGAACCAAATACGGTGGTATGGGACACTGTATTCAAGTTGTCGGCCTACACTGGCGCAACCTAGCTGTGGTCCCCAGTCAGGTCAGTGATGAGCCTTTGAAAATAGACTGTCAGTTGTAGGGCATTGGTGAATTGACCTTGAGTATGAAATAGGCCTACCCCGGCGCAGCCTGGCTATGGTCCCCAGTTGGGTTGGTGACGAGCCTTTGAAAATAGACTGCCAGTTGGTAGGGCATTGGTGAGGTGACTTCGAGTGTGAATTAAGCCTACGCTGACGGTGACGAGCCTCTCGTAACGACTTATGGTGTAAACTCTCGAACTTGCCTATCGTATGTGATTAACTTAGATTGACGACCCTAGATGGATCATTGTTTGGGTTAATGATATAAATGGAGGTACCTTAGCTTCCCAATTCTGCTATATGAAAAGGTCTAATAAGAACACGGTAATCACGCTCATGCACCACATTGCATGTGCCTTTGGCGTTGGTGTTGAGCAGAGAGGAAGGGGTGCATACTGCGACCGTAAGAAGAAGATCGCAGAGGGAGTGCAGGAGAGGGCATGCATCATTAATACATATCATGTTTGAATTAACCAGAGTACTTAGGGATGTTTGATTGTATTGCTTTATCATTACTGCTTGATTGAATTGATAACATGTTAACCTTTGCCTTATAGCTCCACTGAGTTGATCACTCACTCCCACGTTCTGGGACGGTGTTTTAAAACACCAACCAGACTCTATTGTAGTTTTAGGTGATGATGAGGCTTACGAGATGGAGCCTGTCTTCTATGATGACGAGGAAGAGTTCTCCTACATACAACTCTCTAGCTGGTCTATGTAGACTTGGAGTTGCGTATCGGGGTTACAGGGATAGGGATAGGGATAGATGACATTTCACTTCATTATTTTGTATCTTTTAGAATTATATCTGTAATTACTTTACCTGGTGACGTTCATGCTCTGGGGACTTACAATCACTTATATGTTTTATATATCTATCACAGTCTTCCGCTTGCGTAATCTAATTGTCTCTGGAGTATGATATGCTGATTTGGTATAATCCCACTCATGTTTAATGCATTAATATGGACAATATTTAATCATCATTATTTATGTTGTATAAGTGATGCGTTGGAACTCGGGAGTTGAGCTTCTGCTAAACCCCAAACTTTCAGGGCGTTACAAAAACCGAAGAGGTTAGCAAGACAAGTGAAAAGCCCGAGTCCTACCTCGAGTAGGATCTTTGCAGCGTGAGAGAGAGTCCAACTCCCAGGGGCTTCGAAGAGGGCAGCGAATTCTTTCTCACTCCCATGAGAAATGGCCCAAGGGACCATGTCAGATCAGCCGAAGGCCGATATCTCCCGTTGAGTCATCTCCCCTCCCGAGGTCTCCCCTCTTTGCTCCTCCCTCTATTCCGGGACTTGCTCGGCAATAGGTCTTGGCTCAGGAGTCCCCTGAGCCTGTGAGTTGAAAGCTGCCACTTCCGCCACCGCGTCCGCTACTTCTGCCCTTTCTCCAAGTCTTTGGTCGGGATCTCGGTCGGGACAGCCGGTGTGGCTTGCCCCTTAGCCTTCGAGACCGTCTTCGGTCTTTTTGGAGGACGAGCCTAGGAACGGGTCTCCGACCGTGGATAAGCTCTCATCTTAGAAGGCGGACGAAGAATGGGCCTTGCCTCAGCCATCTCTGCATCATAGTAAGACGAGTTAAGTAAAGTTCGAGGAATATACAAACAAACATCCAGGAGTTACCTGTTACAGCCGAGTCTAAGCCCGAGAGAAGAAGACGCTCCAACTAGAGAAACACCTTCCAAGACTGATCCTCTGGATTTAACGCCTTTAGGTCCTTGATCCGTGCTAAGGCGCCGGCCCCGAGTTTCGGCCTACGCATAGGGATATCTGTAAAACACATTCAGTCAGACTCAGAGACACAAGTGTTGAGGAGATAAAGGAAAAAGTGCATGCCGAGTCACTTGCTTGGGAGAACGCCTGAGGAACACGAGGTTCGATAAGTCTTGGCTAGGCAGTTTCCCAGCGACCGCATGCCCAGAACCATCTGTCTCTCCAGTGCTTGTTGGAGGTAGGAGGGTCAGTTATCAAAGGCTCGCCCTTGTTCCGCCAAGCATGCAAACAGTACCAGCCGGGTTGCTGTGGATTTGGTCGTACTTGATATAGATAGAGAAACTCATCGATAGTCACTGGGGGCTGCTCTGTATCAGCCCACAACACCGAGCATCCGAACAAGCTCCTCCATCCATTCGGAACGATCTGCCCCAGTGCAATCTGGAGTCGAGAAAGTAAATCTCGAGCAATGCCCTAGAGGGGCAGACACAGGCCGCATTGTAAAGCAACTTAAAAGATTGTGACCATCCTAGCCGGAGGATGGTCAGGTAGCTCACTCGGCAGGGGCAGACGAAGGATGACCGAGTTTGGGACATGATACCTAGCCCTGATCCTATCCAGGTCTGCCTTGGTCAATACCAAGGGAACCGGACCTTTCTGCTCATCTCCTGCCTCTCCTCCCTCAGCCGTCGATTCAACAGTTCGTGTTGATCTCCGTGTGGGGACCAACTCACTTGTCCCCTCTATCTCATCATCCTCTTCCTCCATTTCCTCCTCGGGAGGATTGGGTCTACCAGGGGCAGTCTGCAGTGACACTCCACTGCGAGAGGGTCCCGCAGAAGCAGGGCGTTCCATTGAAGCCCCGACTGCCCTCTCCGAATATTGAAAGGCCGCATTAGCACTGATGGCCATCTCCGCCAACAGCGAGGGCGATTTCGAGACATTCCAGAAATGTCTCGCTTCGCCCTCGTCGCCAGAAGCTCCCTCCCGGGGACTCTGGGAACCTTGCATTGTTACGAGAATTAAAGCAAAAGGGAGGGAGAGAGCTAGAACTCACCTGAGATGGAGGCAAGGATGCGAACGTGGGTGAAAATCAGTAAGGAAAAACACAAAAATGGCAGAAAGCATGGAGAAAACGAAAATGAGAAGAGGAGGGCGCGCGAAAATGAGTAATGGGCATCCCGCTTCTCCTTATATAGTCCGGCCACGTAGCAAGGGCATTTAAGGAGGAGTCGTATCGATAGTCGTTTTGACTCCCCCGCCCGACACGTGGCGCATTACGACTGACGAAGACGCCATCTCCGCTACGCGTCTAAAGCTCATTAGCCGAAGAACCGCTCTGACAGCTTCCCGCGTGTGTTACCTCAATCAACGAATCGACGTAAGTTCAAGCCGACACACGAACATTAAATGCTCCATCATAATATCGGTCTCTGGTCCCACCCGACCCAAAAACTCTACTCCTTGACATCAACACGGTTGACACAATGAGTAAGGGGACTTACTGTTGGGAAAAAATGTAAGACCCGTATCCTATACTGTATCGTTCCGTAGGCTCCGCGGTCCTCCCGGTCAAAATTCGGTAACCCATAATCTGTTATCGGCAATTGCACGCGATCTTGAGTCGCGTCCAGTATATCTGAGTTGGCTCGACTCGAAACTTATACCGTCATGACCGCATTGTCACTGCGGTTCCAACGTCGCGTCTTATGCGCTTATATTAGAAGTTGTGGACTGTGCATGATAATGGTCGTGGACCGCGCGTTGCGGGACCCACCTATCCAGATTGCATATTTCCCTAGTAACCATCATCATGAGGATGATGTCACCCTAGGCGTGACATCACCCTAGCTATAACCCCTAGCCCATAGCCCTAAGCACGCTCTTACAACTCATAATGACCTTAGCCCATGCCTCCCTTACAAGTCATGATTGCCTAGCTAGAAAAGCAATTATTTATCCTTTCTCTCTCTCTCTCTCTTATCTCTCTCCCTCCCTCTTTCTTTCTTATTTTCTAGCAAGAGAGAGCTCCCAACGTCCATGAGAGCTCTCCATTTTCAACCCCTTTTGCAAGCTCTCCACCCCAAATCCAACCCTCCAAAACTAATCCCAACCATTGAATCTTGTTCCCTTGGAGCTCTAGATCACATTGGTGGAAGGAGTCCAAGATCTAAGGTGGGTGCCTCTCTCTCTCTCTCTCTCTCTCTCTCTCTCTCTCTCTTTCTCTTTTTCATTTTTGTGTGATGTGTGGCCCACTTGGATGGACCCCACCTTGATGTATGTCTTATCTAAACCGTCTAAGTCATATGGACCCTACCTTATGGATGATGAGAAAACACAAATATTAGACCCATTAGGTGGGCCACGTTCACGTGGAACCCACCTTGATAAAGCGTGGGCCACGTACATGTGGGACCCACCGTGATGCTGTGTTTATCCATGCCGTCCAGCGTCCCTGGATGCTGGACGTGGAGCTGGCTAACATGGAGTGCGTGTACTGACACGGGTGTGTACTAACAAGCTAACCATATATATATATACATATATATATATACATATATATATACATATATATATATATATATAGAGTCATGCTCCCCTACACACCTACGCACGTGCACACCTTTGCACACGTGACATGGGTGTCTAATCTGAACGGTCCTTGTGATGTGGAATCCCATGAAACCCTATGTAAGAAATTTTCACCTCGATCTAAAATTCTGGTGGGCCATAGCAAAGAGAAATGCAAATCAAGGGAGGAAACAGTTTTCATTTTTCATGGCCCATCAAAGTTTTAGATCAAAGTAAAACTTGGGCCCCGGGGGTTTCACGAGGTGCTGCTTCACATGAACGGTTCAGATTTTGGATCCAAATCACATATGATGGGTTCTCAAAAAAGTTCGTACGTAGTACGTACGAACTAGTTCGCAGGTGAGCGTTTCCGATATATATATATATATATATATATATATATATATATATATATATAACGTCAGTGGATTTTTTAGATTTTTGGGTGGGCTATTCATACAGGCCCCACCTTGATGCATTAATTTAACCCAAGCCGTCCATTCCATTCTCCAGATTATTTTAGGCGTTGAGCTGAAAAATGAAGTGAATCCGATTTTTCTAGCGGGCCATACCATAGAAAATAATCTTTTTTACCATTGAAATCCACCATGATGTTTCTATACACCCAAAATACCCCCAAATATTGGGCTCGTTCGGACTGTCTCGAGCTATGGAATGTAATGGATGGAGTGGATTCACCTGATGCGAGCCCACATGCGAAAAACCCCAAAATACATTTTTTTCAAAAATAAATAAATAAATAGCAGCCGCAGGTGCTACTGCAGCGACCAGAGATGCCGCGCAGTGTCCTGCTACGCTCCTGCGCTACTGTGGACGGATGGGCAGGGACCCACGGTCCCAGCCGTGGGCCCCACCATGATGTATATTGCACATCAACACCGTGCATTTGATAGGTCCCCTTTGGGAACTAGGATCCCCCAAAAATCAGCCATTTACGGGACTTAGGTGGTCCACACTTCAAAGCAACAGGGGCTGAACATCTACCATTGAAACTCTTTTTGGGTCCTAGGAGTTTTGGATCATTATGAAATTTGTTTTCCTCTTCATCCAGGGTCATGTGACCTTATCAACGGTTTGATGGTAGGTAAATGTTGTGGTGGGCCCCACATGGGACCCACTAATGTAAATGTTTTTTTTTTCCACACTGTCCAACTATGTGGAACCTACCATGATGTATGTGTGTATATCAGCGCCGTCCATCCAACATCCAACGTCTGGACGCTGGACTGGATGTAGTATTATAATAATAATAATAATAATAATAATATATTATAATAATATTATATATTATATATAAGGTGGTGCCTACGTGGGACCCCACCCTGTTTAGAAACGGGTTGGTTGGTGTGCGCAGCAGCAATATAACTGTTGTCATGACGTCAGCAAATTATGTGGGTCCCACCTGTATTGAAATTAACAGGGTCTGTGGGACCCACATGTGGTATGCGTGATATCCAACCGTTCATCCATTTGCATACACACCGTCCATGTGGGATCCACTGCTGCCACTGACGTCAGCAAGTTCTGTGGGCATCAGCATGAGGCATGTGTATATATCCCAACTGTTCATCCAATGGTGGGACGCACTTGATGTATGAGACTGATCCAAACCGTCCAACATTTTGAACGGGTGGGATCCACCCTAATGAATGTGTTTTATAGCCACCCTGTACACCTATTATGGACATGGGACCTGCCCCACACGTATGACACGTGTGGGCAGGTGGGACCCACCTTGATGCATTTATTTTATATCCACAACGTCCATATAACATTATGTGGACTCCACTACAGTGTATGTGTCTTATACACACCGTCCATGTGGGACCCCCCTCTAATGTATGTGTCTTATATCCATGCTGTCCATCTGCATAGGGCGCGTGAAGCCAACCTGGATGTAGTGTTGTATACACTCAGTGCATCTATGGTGCTATGTGGGGCCCACCATAATATATGTGTTTTATTCCAAGCCATACATCCGTGCAGTGGACCCCACCCTGGTATGAGTATTTTACCAGTGCCATCTATCAGGTGGACCACACTACATATCAGTGAAGGATTGAACGTCCACCATCAAAACCCATTTGGGTCACAGGAGTTCTGGATCATTATGAAATTTGTTTTCCTCTTAATCCAGGTCCTTGTGACCTTATGAAATAGGTTGGGTGGAAAATAAACGTTATGGTGGGCCCTGAAAATTTTAAACGGTGCCAATCATTATCTCCACTGTTATCTGTAGTATGGTTCAGATGATCTTTGGATATGATTCATTTTTGGTTAATACTCTATAATGATCTCAAAAGAATAGACGAACAGTGTAGATGGGGCAGCTCAAGTAGTGCGGCCCATTGGTGTAGCCCACTTGATGTGTATATGGCCCACTTGTGCGGCCCATTGGTATAACCCGCTTGATGTGTATATGGCCCACTTGTGCAGCCCATTGGTATAACTCACTTGATGTGTATATGGCCCACTTGTGCGGCCCAATGGTGTAGCCCACTTGATGTGTATATGGCCCACTTGCGCAGCCCATTGATGTAGCCCACTTGATGCATATTGGCCCATTGGTGCGGCCCATATGATGGGGTCCACCTGCTTGAATCTGACGCCTATGTGCAAGGTCCATTGTGATATGTATTAGGCTCATGACGTGTGGCCCTTCTGATTTATTTTTCGGCCCATGGGTTATGGACCGTATGATGTATTTGAGGCCCATGTGTGGGGCCTACATGTTATGTATTTGAGGCCCATGAGCAGGGCCCACCTGAGGTGTATAAGGCTCATTGATGCGGCGAACTTGTTGTATTTGAGGTCCATGGGTTACGGCTCATTATGATGTACTGGGGCCCATAGGTCGTGGCCCATTAAGATGTATACTTGGCCCATACGTCGTGGCCCATTGTGATGTATTTCTGACCCATTTAGTGAGGCCCATTGTGATATATTCCTGCTCATATGATGAGGCCTATTGAGATGTATTTTCAGCCCATATGATGTGGCCCATAGCAATGTGCATTAGGCCCATGTGATGTGACCCACTTGATTTATGAAACCATTATGTGAGGCCATGAGCCCACTATATGTTTGGCCCTATGTGGGCTACTTGTTGGGAGTAATGTTGGTTAGATGTCCACATTGATGGGCAATGACGGTTAGATGTCCTCATTGTGACCTTCCCTTAGGCCTTGTTAGGTCATTCTCATCGATGTAGATTGCTGATTCCGATTATTGAGGCCGATTATTAATCGATTCTAATTGTTGTGGCCGATTGCCGATTCTGATTATCGAGGCCGATTATCGATCAATTTCGCTTGTCGTGGCCGATCGCTGATTAGCGATCGAGGTTGATTATCGTGACTGATCGATTCCGATTGTCGAGGTCAGATATCGAGGCCAATTGTCGAGGCCCAATATGATGTATATGCGGCCCATGTTTGAGGCCCATCGTGATGTACATTCAGCCCGTATTTAAGGCCCAATGTGATGTATATGAGGCTTATATGATGAGGTCCATTGTGATGCATTGAGGGTCAGGTGATGGAGTCCATTGTAATACATGTTAGGCCCATGTGAGAGGCCCATCGTGACGTATATTAAACTCTTGAGTGAGGCCCATTGTGTTGTATATTAGGCCCTTATGTGAGGCCATGGGCCCATTATATGTTTGATTTTATGTGGGCCATTCCTTGGAGGCAATGTTGGTTAAATGTCCACATTGTCGAGGCAGATCGTTGATACCGATTATGAGTATGTGACAGCATAGCATCATGATACATTCTCATACGGATCATGTGCATGTTTGTTATGAGATGTGATTGACCATTACATATGTCATTGGGTAGGATGATATGAGACTCCCTGATAGGCGGAGGTTATCTCACATGAGTGCATGACATGCGTAGGATTGATGCATGCCTGAATTGTATGACTTATACATCTTGCATTGTGTTGTGATTACTGTACGCCCTAGCGACATCAGGGTCGTAGCCTTTACAGGCATGTCGTGGATGGCCAGATGGGACACCGAAAATTTGTTCTAACATTGGGCTCCCATAGACGGCCCTGGGTGAAAATTTCTAAACCCTCTTGGTACCAGAGAATGCCCCAACGTCGAGACCGAGTGGATACATGAGCGCCTGAGTGCCGAATACCAGGAGGCCGCGTCTTCTACTGTGTCGTGGTTGGTTGGGAGGGGGTGTGGCCTTACCCGCCCGAGGATAGAGGGCATTACTAGGCTGAGTTTGACTAGCTCGTGAATGAATCTGCTATCGACGTGTCAGATAGATATTGGTAGACTATTGACTAGGCGGATAGTGAGGTTTCTTACGCTCACTTGGACTATGCTATTGGGAGAGGGGCAGTGTCATTTGGAGTGTACTAGATCCCGGTGATGATCCCAGAGAGGAACCGTACTAATATATGGATTTATTAAGCAGGAATTGCATACCCATTCATTCATTCATTCACTATCCACTCGGGCTGGCGGTGCGCAACTGTTTGTTACGTGTACATTCGCATGGCCAGAATTTTGGTTGGGCGCACGACTAACCTGAGATCAAGAGTTTACCATATTGAGTCTGACTATCCAAATTTAGGTATGAGAATGGTTTGGATAGAAGTCCCTTGTGATGGACCCCACAGTCTGCGATACTACGTACTATCATCCCGACCTCATACTTCTGCTTGGTCATTTCATTCGCATCGCATATTGCATCCGCAGGCATATGTCATTTTGGGTTGTTATGTTTTCTATACTTATATGACCTAGACGGACCTAACAGGATTTATATATTGCATTATACTCTCGACATCTGATATTTGGCTCTTTATGACTTATTTGCATAACTGATCTATGTTGCGTATTTTGATATTGTATGACTCATGGACTTCTCAGTATTTCCGCTTACTCGGTTATCGTATGATTTATGATCTTGTCAGTATTCTTGCTTACACTGATAATTCATGGTCCTGTCATTATTTCTGCTTACTCCGATATTGTATGATTTATGGATCACCAGTATTTCCAGTATTGTATGATTATGGCATTGTATTAAATACTTGACACATACCTTGTGTACACACTTACACCACCCTCTAAGCTTTCTATAAGCTCATGCATGATAGATGCATGCAGGTGATGTTAGGTTATAGCAACGTGGAGCTTGGAGCATGTAGCTGACTTCTGGAGTTTTGATTTTGACATACATATTTCCCTTTAAGCATTGTATTCAAACGTTTATATTAGTGGATATGTGATGATGATGTTGCTTTTGTGATTTGGGTAAACTTGTGGTTATGCTTCTTACGAGATAAATGTAAGTTGGAAAATCCTCCTTGTGGGATCCCAAGATCGGAACCTGGCATATGGGCGCTGGGAGCCGAGAATGGGATACTACGGAGGCTGTCGGCACCGGATTCAGCGAACAGGATTCTTGTGAATCTGATTTCCGGGCTTGGGGCGTGACAAAAAATATGACAAGTCCGGAGACCCGGTTATGGAATATACCAATTCTACTGATATGGCTCAGGAGTTCGAGGCAATAAGCCCGACCGAGACAGAGAAGCTAAATGCCTCAAGGAGAGATTTAACTCAGATTGCAGGGAATTAACCCCGACCAAGGCTTGTAAAGTCATGAGCCATAGGTAAAATATATAAGATACATGAAAGTTGACTCGGCAAAAGAGGCAGCAACATTTAAAAGGCCGATTAAAGGCTTGAAGCTTAGAAGCCATTCGACCGACCATAAAACCAACTCAATTAGGTTGGTTATAAGGTCGACTATCGGAGTAAGAGAGGAAAACGACTGCGGATCGATTCCATTTCATCCGATAGAAGGCAAATAGCTTTATCCTTAAAGCTGGCCAAGACTAACTCATCAACAGAGTTGGTCAAGACGGAGCCGAGCAAGGAAAAGATGGTGTGAATAAAAATGCTATCCCGGAAATCTCGTAAAAGGATCCTCGATCCCGAGTATCTCAGGATCGGATGAAGACAAAAAAACGGATTGAAATCAAATATCCTAGATATCAGGAAGAGAATCTCTGCACGACGGGACCTTCCCATTCCTATAAATACAGAGAACTCCAAGTGAAAGGTACGTAGAAAACTCTTCTCAAAAACCCTTCCTACATGGTCACATCACTGACTTTAGCATCGGAGGGTCCCTGGCTCTAGCCAAGGTCTCTTTTGTTTCATCCTTGTGCAAGTGAAATAGATCGGAGGAAGGTTTACCAGTTTTTTGCATCAACAAAATCCACCTCATATATTGGAGAAAAAATTCACTAATTTTGAAATTTTCTTAGGCTCCACCTTGTGTTTATATGTTATCTAAATTATTTATAATGTCGTTCTCATGGGGATGAAGTGAAAACACTGAAAAGATAACTTGATACAAAACTTTCGTGATCATGAGAATGTTTCAATGACGCTTATTGAATGCCCACGGTTTCCTCTCGTGCGGCCCACTTGAGTGTTGGGTACACCTAATTTTTAGTATAACATCATAAAATGATATCAAAAAATGAGCGAAAAGGGTGGATTTTTATAAAACATATCCACGGGCCACCCAGCGCACTTGCACATGAACATTATGCAAAAGGCTTTAGCAGGAAATCCGCGTCCCGGTGGATGGTGTGGAAGTGGGACAGACACGGATTGGCTACTACCCTGCAAGCAGCCCAATGGCTGATGGTCAGTACTCCGTGGGCCCTACCATGATGTATGTGTTTCATATATTCAGTTAATTCATCTTTACGTATTATTTTAGGGCTTGGTCGCAAAATTGAGAGGGATATAAATCTAAGGTGGATCACACCACAGGAAAACAATAGTGATGGGATATCCACCATTAAATTCTCCTAAGGCCCATTGTTTTGTTTATTTGACATCCAATCTGTTGATTAGATCATACATACCCATATGAAGGGAAAAAACAAAGATCAACTTGATCCAAAACTTTTATGGCCTCCAAAAAATTTTTAATGGTCTACATTCATTTAACACTGTTTTTTATAATGTGGTCCACTTGAGATTGTGATATATCTCATTTTTTGTCTCATACCATAAAATGATCTAGAATAATAGATGGACGGAATGGATGAAACACATACATCATGGTGGGCCCAAAGAGCACCGAGCATCAGCCATTGGCTGGCCAGTCCGTTTCCAGTGACGCGGATTGCGTACTACCCCCCTCGTCTCTACCTTCGAACAGCAGGTCTGTGGGCGGGCCACTGTGACGTATCTGTACATCCAAGCCGTCAGTATCTTTTCTCATATTATTTTAAGGCATCAAAACAAAAATGAGACAGATCCAACGATAAAGAGGACCACACCAAATAATAAGCTTGGTTGTATTAAAATGCATAAAGCATTAAATGCTAGAGTCATCTAGGTGTGGTCCATCTGATAGTTGGATCTGCGTCATTTTTGTTTCAATATATTAAAATAATCTGAGAAAAGGGATAGACTGCTTGGATGTACAGATACATCACAGTGGCCCGCCCACAGACCTAGCCGTTCGGAGCTCGGGACGGGCGGGGGTAGTACGCAATCCGCGTCCGTTTCCCAGACGGACAACTTGGTGGCCCCAGACGGACAACTTGGTGGCCCACCTAGCTTCCGCTGGAGGAACTTGTAGCCGGTAACAGGGGTATTTTAGTCAATAAAAGAATTGGGGGAGCTTTAGGTAATTCTGCAATTTGGTGTTTGGGTCACTCTACCCTTGTTTTTATCTCTTTTCGACTCTCTTTGCTCCGAGAAAACGGAAGACCTTTCGCTTCCGTCTCTCCTCCTTCCAGACTCTTCTAATCTTCCAATCTAACGCCTGCAAAAACCAGATCCCCTCTCAGGCCTTCACCTTTTATTCCCTTTCTTTCCCCCCAACGAAACTTGGGTTTCCTCCTCTTTCTCTTCTTCCCGCTGCCATTTTCTACAATCTCATCTCGCCGTCCGTTTAATTCCGGATGGCGATCGGCAAATCATCGGAGGGCACGGACGATGAGTTCGTGCTGCGATCAGGAGCGCGGTCCCGCCTCAAGCGCGAGTTTGCCTTCGCGGTGCGGGCCCAAGCCGAATTCGCGGACCTGACCGGTCGGACTCGATCGATGAAGGTCTACAGCAACCTTTCCCGCGATAGAGTTTCTACGGTTTCGGGCAATAAGAAACTCAAGACCTCTGATGCTGCCGAGGCATCGAAGATTGATTCTGGGGAAAATCAGGCCAGGAATGGTTCTGGATTAGATAATGCCATCGTTGTTGAAGATATTGGTGGAATTGGATTGAATGGCGAGAATGGAGTTTCAACGGATTTGGGCAGTAAGAAACTCAGGACGTCCAATGCTGCTGAGGATCGGAATATTGATTTGAACGAAATTCAGGTTGATGATGGTTCCGGTGTTGAGGACACTGACGGATTTGGATCAAATTGTGAGGAACAAAATGGTTCAATGGAGGAGAATACTACTGCTCCAACGTCTCCTCCTCCAACAAAGAGGTTTACTCGTTCAGCATTGAAAGGTAATCCAGATCTAATGGAAATTTCGACGGAGGTGGCTGCAGCAAGTGGAAGGCCTGTGAAGTCAAGTGATGCAATGCTTCTTGATCTTAATACTTGCAAGAATGAGGCGAGTGAAACGGATGGTAAGAAAGTGGCCAATGCAGTTCAGCGGTCAAAATCAAATGACGGGAGTGAAATGGATGATAAGAAAGTGGTCAATGTAGTTCAGCGGTCAAAATCGGCTCCAAAGAAGATGGAATTGAAGATGTCTAAGAAGATTGCATCGACCAAGTCCCCATCAAATGTTTCAGAGCTGCTTGGAACTGGGTTGCTTGAAGGACTACCTGTCAAGTACAGTCTTGGCGGCAATAAGGTACTTTCCAAAGAGAGAAATGCTGAGGGAATTCAGATGAGGAGAGATTGAAGAGGTTAATTGTGGTGCGAGTGCCTTTATCCAGCACACATATTGAGATCTGGGCCACTCATTGGGTTGGTCCAAGCCTGAGCATGCCCAGGCTAAAAGATCAATCCAGCCTACACATCAGGTGGGCTGCATGTGGATCATGAATGCAGAATTTTGGTCATCCCTTTTCTAACCATCCTCTTACTTTATCATACATGTTTGGCCCATTTGAAGAATATGCACCTGGATGATTTTTTTGGCCAGTGAATGGTCGTGGTGGAACCCAACTGATGAGCAGCAGGGATCTTGCAGACTGTGTCACATTGGCACATGTGCCATGAATTGCCTCTCCATCCCCATGGGAATTGCAGTAGCAATTCTCTTTGGAAGTTGCCATTTTCATTTTTTTAAAATCCAAGAAATCTTTTTTTTTTTTTTGCTGACTTGTGTTCTTGTATCATAGGAAGGACTTCAAGGAATGATAAAAGATGGCATGATCTTGTGTTTTTGTGCTTCTTGCAAGGGGTCCAAAGTGAGTGGTGTTTCTTTGATGTGGGTAAATATTTTGTACTGTTTCATGTTAAGAAAATGAGAATGAGTTCTTGACTTCTTCATGAGTCTAGGTTGTTCCGGCCAATCAATTTGAGCAGCATGCTGGTAGCCTAAGGAAACATCCATCACCACATATTTACTTCGAAAATGGTAAAACCATTCGTGATGTGTTGAATGCATGCAAAACTGTGCCTTTGGACATGTTGGAGGCAACAATCCAAAGCACCGCTCGTACACCACCTGTGGCTGTCAAAGAGGCTACCACTTGCCAGAAGTGCGAAGGTGAGCAGGATATTAGTAAGTTGGTATTGGTGAGGATTTGCAATGTTGTTTGGTGTTTACTCTGCCATTGAAGTCGAAGCATGTTGGAACATATAGTTCTGCATAATCTAATCATTTGATTTTTCAATCTCCAGAGCCATTTCATCCATCACGGGATGGGCCGTCGTTGTTAGTGTGCAATAAATGCCTGGAATTAGAACAACCAGAAGCAAGTCCAGCTGATGAGATGGATGATAGTGCCGGGTATGCCTTGTCTTTGATTTATCTCTCATAGTTTTTACATCTCTTTCATCCATGTATGCTGTTGGGGGATTTGGGCTCTGTTTGGATTGGTACGAGCTTCATATCTTCTTTTGGTTCTCACACACAAGCGTGCGTACATAGACACACATATTGAATGATGACTAATTTTGTTAGAAAGGAAAAATGAGGGGATTCAATATTTAGGGAGCAAGGAAGACTGATCATAATTGGCTCTCTTTCACTCCCTCTTTTGCAAGGGAATCATTAATCTTGTTCACATTCTTCGATGCATTTGAGAATACAACTCCCAATTGAGAGAAAACACTCCAATATTGGAGATAATAAAGTTAATCTTCAAGGAGCTGAATCCCTAGACTAGGTCCACTTAATGACACTGAAGTTAATCACTTTCAATTTCACATCTCCCAAAAAGGGTTTCGGGAAGATATTGAACCCTTGGTAGAGTGCAAGGGCCTTGCTTTGTTGGATCGTACCTTAGCATAAGGCATTGCTAGTGCCAACAAAATCTAGATGAAAGACGAGAAAGATGTTGTGATGGATGAGTATCTAGATGAGGAAGGATAGACTTAAAATGAATTTGTTCAAGGGAATTTAGTAGCACCAATAGGTAATAAGATGTACCGGAAAGTGGGCTTCGATGGTTTGGCCATGTGCAATGGAGACCTAGAACTGCACCTATTAGAAGTGAGTTTGTTTAGGTTGAAGGCTCTAAAAGGTCAAGGGGAAGGCCCAAAATGATGTGGGCAATTTGGTTTTAAGAAAAGATTTGATGACCTGTGGTTTAATTGAGAACATGGTCCTTGATAAAGTGAATGGTGGAATAGGTTTCTTGTGGCCGACCCTAATTTGTTGGGACAAGGCTTAGATGACGACGACAATGTCAACGACGTGAAAGATAATAATAATTCCTTTGTTTCATTTACAATGAATTGCCCCTTTTGAGGAGTGCTTGACCATGAAACCCAAGCATTAACACTCTAGAGTCTTCTTCAAGGATGACTTGACCAAGAACTATAACTAACACTAACCATAATCATAACTCAATCTTATCTCTTCCAATTCCCCTGGAATAGAATCCCCAATCTCAACATCCCAAAAGAATGAGCTTAATCAAGCCTCGGAGATGAGCTGATTGGATCAAGCAAATTAGTGAGTTGTGTGGCGGCCATTTAGTTTTCTTCTCTCATCTAGGCTAGGAAGGGAACTCAGTTGACTCTCTAGCTCAAGAGGGTGTGTGGCCCCTCTCCCATCTTTGGGGATTCTTAACCTCTTATGTATTTTCACCTTGATGTCATTCTTAATAGAACTTGATGGAAAGAAGCTTGACATGCATTTTCTTGTCCAAATTGCTAATGTTTCATTGAAGATGAACAATCCTAAATTTGTGATAGATTCTATGTGGGATAAGGCTTAGGTGATAATGAGCTTCTAAACGTGGTGTATCCTATAATAATAACGTACTGTATGCAATAATTATAATGTGGTGAATACCAAAATTATAGCACACAGTAGTTGATTTTCTTAACATGCAATTTTTTTTTTTTCTTTCTGCATCTTTATTTTCTATTAGTAAGTTGGGATTTACAAAGAGGAAGATGCTTGCAACATCGAATATATCTCTAAGCTCCTAACACTGAACACTTTAATGGTGAAACATTTCATGCCAAACCTATTGGAATTTGTATTTGTAGAAGCTAGCCATTACGAAGCAAACAAAAGAAAAAGAAAAAGAAACTAATGGTTTCTTGGGCTTCAAACTGTTACCAATGGGAATTTCTTTTCAAGTGCTTCCTTGCACCTAATAACAGGAAACAGGTTGTACTTGTGGAATCCATTTCCTCTAGAGACTCTTTCCAAGGTATTAAAAAATGGTTACATAATGAGCATTACACAATGGTAATGGTTCGGGCCATTACATGTTATGGGAACATAATAGTTGGTTTGTAAGGATATAGGAAAAGTGAAGAAGAAAAGGAGAAGATCAAGAGAGAGAAAGAGAGAGTTTTGAGAGAAGCTTTTGGTGTGTTAAGGCAACAACCCCCCCACACCTTTTATTATAAGGCTGAGAATACAGAACCATACTCAGCAGGAGCATACAACACTATATATAGACACCCCCCCTAAAAAAAGACACAAACACGCTACCAAAAACAATGCCTGAAACACGTAATGAGAGGGAAAGAAGGTTATTGAACAATTCTAGGTTTTGGTAATAGAACTGACAGATAATAGACTGAGGGGAAAACGAGGAACATGTAAAACAGATGGCAAATGCATAGAAGAAGAAAGCTTGATGGAACCAGTTCTAGATACAAGAGTTTGATTTTCATCAGTAATAGTAACAAAATGTGACTGATTGGAGGGAAGATAAGAGCTAAACTGATGAGATTTACCAGTCATATGGGAAGTGGCTCTAGTGTCAATGATCCAAGGAGAGAGGAAGACGACGCAGTACCTGACTGGGCCATTGGGCTATAATGGCTCTGGAAGTGTCAGGAACCTCTCAAACATGAAGTCGCACCAATGGATCATAGGCCTCATGAGACAAAAGAACAGATTCACCCATGAAAGACTTCTCTACTGCAGTTGGTTGTGGAGTCTTCTTGGAGCTGGTGAGGTATTGCTAATGACAGACACGCCAGCCCAAGATGGACGACTAATAAGATCCCAACATCTCTCAATGGAGTGATTTATGCCTTCACAATGTGTATAGGTACGAGGTCCGATACATCTGCGTTCGCATCCACTGCGGCCACGACTACCATGGCTGTTACGATTAGTGTTATGGCCCTTGCTTTGGCTAATCGATCCCCTCTCACGTCCACGCCCTTGCGCACTCCATGTTGGAGCTCTAGAACTATAGGTAAAGAAAGGCTAGTCCCTAGTAGCATATGTAGACTGATAAGGCGGAACGGATGTAGAGGTGGATGAGGTATCGACCCCCTGACACATAATATAGATAGCTGTTAGAGGAGGAAGATGGTCCATAACTATAATTTGCTTTTGAATACTATAATAATCAGAGCTGAGACTAGAGAGAGAAACTGCATTATTCGAGTTTCTTCACGTTGCTTCCATGCATGTTCATAATCCATGTTACAATGGGAAGGGAGAGGATGATAAAGATCCAACTCATCCCACATACCATGAAGAGCTGAAAATTACTCTTTTTAGGGATTTTGAATCCTGTTGAAATTTTCTGATGTTTGAGGTCAACTGAAAGATTTTGGATACATTATGTGCTTTTAAATACATATCATGAAGGGTGTCCCATATCCCTTTTGCTGAGTTAAGGAACATGACAAAATTGTGTACAGTAGGTTCCATACTGGTAATTAGGCAAGCCACGACTTGGTAGTTTTTCTTGGTCCAAGTCTTGAAGTTTTCATCTGTAGAATTTGGTGCTTTATCCGAGAGATAAGAGTGTCTATCTCTTCCTCAAAACAACTTCACAGATTGAGCCCACTACAAGTAGTTATTACCATTTAACTTTACTATTGTGATTGACAAGGGATGGGATTTTGAAGATCCCAAACCAGAGCTCGAACTAATCTTGTTCTCCACGCGGGCCCACAAAGACAAACTCAAAGGGTAGATCACTCAAAGAGAGGCATAAGGGATAGAAACAACAACCATTTCACAGAAAATTGAGATCTATATGGTGGCCTAGAGGTCCAGAAGCAGCAAGGACCAAGAGATGACTGAAACGAACATCACCAACACTTCACAAGAGAACACCGTGAGCTCTGGTGTATGTTTAAACCCACCAAGGCCCAAAACCGGCACTACCAATCCACATTTTGGCATCACAATCCCACCAAATCCATTCCTTAGTCTAAAATAGCACATCAAGTAGATAAAGACAATGGATTTGTCTCACCATGTGAAAAAAAGCACAAAAAATAGCTACCAATTTGAGTATATTGACAAAAGTCAGAAATTCGGGGGTTTTCTGCCAAATGTGAAAACTAGCTCAAACATCGTTACATACCTTAAATGATCTCAAAAAATCTTGTAAAAATCACCATAAACTTTTAGAATTGACATGTGTTAAATCATATCCTTCTTGATAAAAACAAGCAATATAAACCGTACATATGCTAATGCTAGCCGTACGGTTGCTGACGTTAGCAGATTTCTTAGGAACTAATCAACTAAAAGATTCATGCTCTGATACTAAGTTGGTTTGTCAGGATTTAAGAAGAGAAATGACGAAGAAAAGGAGAAGATCAAGAGAAACGTGCGAGAGACGATAGAGTTTTGAGAGAAAAACTTTTTGTGTTAGGGCAGGAACCCCCCCACACCTTTTATTATAAGGCTAAGAATAGAGAACCATACTTCGTAGGAGCATACAACACCTACATATATGCACACACACCCCAAAAGACACAAATATACACAACTATTTTTATAATAATAGCCCATTCTAAAAAAATTGGACCGTAACAATCCATTATGGTTGTATGGAGTCATAAGGGTTAGTACTGATCATGTGATGGCTGTTATGGGGTTATAACAGTCTATTACGGCCTAGCATAATGACCCAGGGCCGTTATGCACAATGTTTACATTTATCGGCCCAAAAAAATTTGAGAAAGAAACAATTCTATTTTTCAGAGGAAAAAAAGCGTATCTGTGATGGAAACTCTTCTTCTTCTTCGTATTCTTTCTTCTTAATCTTATTTACAATCTCTCTCTCTCTCTCTCTCTCTCTCTCTCTCTCTCTCTTTCGTCTTTTAAAAAAAGCATAATAGGTAATGTGTCTTCATTTTAGCGAAGCTTTAAAAAAGGGACTTATATGATACTTTGGGGGCATATGACACTTGTTGCACTTGCACTCATAAATTGTACATGCGGCATAAATTAAATCAAAGTAAATCAATTAAAATGTGGGACCCATTATTGCTAAGTCATAGTCCCAAAGTTAGATTGTTTGAATGATCCTCCAAATCAGCGGAATGAGTCAAATGCATAGGGATTTAAATTGGCGGAATGAGTGCCATAGATTGCATGAATTTGGGTTCGATTTGGGGCATTCGAGTGGTCCTCCAAATCAGCAACACTATTCATCGGAATTCGTTTTTATTTTTTCTCGTAATTACTTAGGGGGTTTGATGTCAAATGATTAAGGATATGGATTAATGGATAAGTGCTATATATTGCATGAATTTGGGGCCAATTTGGGGGCTTTGAGGGGTCCCCCATATCAGCGACATTATTCATCTAAATTTAATTTCATTTTTTAAAAAATTACTTGGGGGAAAATGTCAAATGCTTAGCGATATGCATTAAGGGTCTGTTTGGATCGCCCGGATCCGACGTACTGTATTGTTTTAAGTTAAATAAATATGATATACCGCGTTTGAATTGGATTTGAAATCTGATTCAGTACGTGGCATGCGAATACTTCGCCGAACCAGGTAAGAGTGGACACGCGGTTTGGTAGTACATCAGCTAAACATCAGGCAGTGCAGCTATGTAATTGCACTGCACCGCCTCTCACAACAAAGAAGTCTCTCAAATCTCACCGTGCTTCGTGCGTCCATCTCATCTTCCTGCGCCATCCTTCTCCCTCTTCGTTGTTTTCAACCCATTCGCCAAAGGAATGGATGGGTTTACGGCCACATCTTAGACGTAGACGCTGATTCTTGCTTCGTCTTCTTCGCGTACGTGGAAGGTGGGGTGTCCTCATCTTATGGCCATCATTCCATAAACATGGCTTCTGTTACAGACGAGAATTTCATATCGTGAAGGGCAGAAGTTAAAGAAGGTAATTTTTTGTTTTCCCAACATAGATTCTGGGACAAGAGCTGATCCTTCTTCTAAATGGATCGTATCCCTCCATTCATGGATACCGTTTCTCTCATGTACCCTCTTTTACAGGAGGAGATAAGTACTTCCGTATACACCTCTCTCCTATACCCTACGCAGAGGGTCTAACCGGCGAAAGATGTCAATCCCATTGTCTGCCATGTCTAGATGTACATGAGGAGAAATCTTATATGAATAGAATCCTGTTGATGGATTCACCTTATGACTGCTGGGACATGATCACTGCATGTCATACATTAGTCGAATATTCATGATATCCATCTGCCGATGCTTATTCTTTTTCAAGTTCCTGCCTATAACAGATGCATCCATCGCTCAATTCCTTCTACCCAAAAAACCACTGCTCTGTAAACCCATCTATCGGTTTCTTTCCTGTAGTGCTGCGTTGAATGTAGAAGGTAATCCTCCAACCTCAATATGTTACAATGTTTCAATATAGCAAATCGAAACCTGCTGTTTGTATTTATCGTATTTATCGTGCTGCGTTACCTATATAAATACGTAATCTGTATTTATCGTATTGTATGTGCTGCGTTACTTGTATAACTGTGAATTCTTTGCTTCATTTGGTAATCGGATTTGTTTATTTTGCTATCGTGACCAATCGACCATGGATGCGTACGAAGCTACTGTCCACTTTGTAGCTTTTGATTTCTGATTTGTTTTAATGGCATTTGAGGCGTTGAAAACGTTGGTCCTATTTTGGAGATGATGTTGTGACGAAATCTGGACTGTGGATTGACTCATACTGTATGTTAATCTATATACGTTGATTGACGGTTTGGATGAAATCCATATACCGTGATGGGGCCCACACAGACATGACCTGGTGCTGAATGGTGTAATGAATGTATGTGGTGAAGACAAGGTCCACATATGTAATTTCCTATCCAAACATTGACCATGCATACATCCCCTGAATACATATGCAAAGCCAGTCCTTCCCAAACAATCGGATCGAACTTGGAAAGGGCACTCGATACAATGTACATCCTCCATTGTACATCTGCCGTATTGTATTTATAATGCAATACAATCCTATACGCGAATCCAAACATACCCTAATGGGATTAGTGCTATAGATTGCATAAATTTCGGGACGATGTCACTGACTGGTGCCTGCCCCTTTATTTGCAGTACAAGGCTTTCTTAGCCATAAGATTCATTGAAGGTGGAGATAAAAATATTTGTTTTAACTTTTAGTGCATCTTGTGACTAGAAAAGCCCTGTACCACAAATAGCAGTGCAGTTGCCTTTAGGTGATCAGTTCCCTATCAGCCAAATAGAGAATGTGAAATTGAAATTTAAGTTAGCTATATTTTATGCATATGCCAATTAGTTCATCCTTGCACGAATTTGCAAATTCTGTTACCTATGCCAGTTAGTTTGTTGTTACAGACTATTTGCAAATTTGAAGAGCATATATATTTTTGCATATGGGTTACCTCAGGTTATCAGAGCTGCCACTGATGCCGAAGTCCTCTAAGAGTATCTCAAAACATATCTCATCAGAAAAGAAGCCTGGCCAGGGGAAGTTAACTAGAAAGTACAAATTTTGTCCTTTGTTGATTCACTTATTTTCTGATGTTGTTCATTTATCATTTTGTTAGCTAGTTATTAAAGCTTGTTACTTTTAAATCTGCTTTCTTAAGGGATCTCCGACTCCATAAGCTGGTCTTTATGGAAGATGTGCTACCTGATGGAACTGAAGTGGCTTATTATGTGCGTGGACAGGTGCATGATGACAATGACTCATCCAGTTATTCTCGTTTCCATTGGAGTTCTATAATAGTGCCTTTTGACTAATTAAGAAATTAACCATTGTTGTGCAGAGATTGCTTGAGGGTTACAAAATGGGGAATGGAATATTCTGTAGTTGTTGCAACAGTGAGGTACATCTGATTGCTTTATACATTTGAGTTCTTGAAATGTTCTACTACAGACCTTAAACTTTAAAGATTTAATGGGCAGGTCAGTCCCTCACAGTTTGAAGCTCATGCTGGTTGTGCTTCTAGGCGGAAACCGTGAGTTACTGCTTCAATTTTTGGTTCCTTAGTCCTGTACTCTCGAATATTTGGGTGACCTTTCCTTTTGTGTTTTGCCAGTTACCTACACATCTACACCTCCAATGGGGTGTCTCTTCATGAATTGTCGGTGTCCCTGTCTAAAGTTCAGAAGCTTTCTGCCAGTGACAATGATGACCTTTGCACAATATGTGCAGATTTTGGAGATCTTCTGCTTTGTGATGGATGCCCCAGGGCCTTTCACCAGGGTAAATGCTTTTCCCTCATGTTAATGATTGCTTACCTTTCTATCTTGAATGCTATTCATCAACTTCTTTCTCATTTGTTTTTGGTTTTATAAACTGGTAAGAGCTTATTTGTTAAATGAGCGATGATGTAGAGCTGTTGCTATTTATAGATTGGTGAACCTAGAAGTTCAAGAATTGGATATGTTTATGCCATGTTGATGATACAAAAATCCTATCAGCTGTAATCCATCCAAGACCAATACATGTTTTATTTCCCTGCTCCAGAGTTAGAAAGTGAAAAATAAAATAACAGACGAAACACTGTTAAACTGTAATTGATATTTGAGTTTCATAGAATTTGAATTGATAGCCATGATTTAAAATTTAAAATGCTTTACCATATTATTTAGTTGCATCGGTCAGGATTAACTTTCTTCCAAGTTAGAATTTGAATTGACACATTTTTTTTTTTTTTGGAAATCATTCCTGTTAGTTTTCCTAGGATGCTTGGTGTCCAGAAATAGTAGATGATTTAGTTTGATACAATATCAGAAATCTTGATACTTGCCCTCGATTTGGCTACTGCAAAATTTGACTCCGCTGAGTTTACTTTATGACCTCTGTATGTGTGTGTGTGGAAGGAAAATCTGAAATAAAAACACAAGGAATCATTTGGGTTCCTTTTCAGTGCTTAAGTGTTCTGATCATTATTAGAATTTTCAATAAAGCCTTAGAACCTTCATCAGTAAAAGAGACTTAAAGTGTGGATCATCACTAGAAATTTCAGTGCCTAAGTTTTTTGTTTTTTTAATATCATCAGCAGAATTGGCAGTGCTCAAGTGTTCTGATTATAAATTGTTAATCGTCACTAGAATTGTTTTGACCTTAGACCCTTATTCAATAAATCCTAACATTTGAATCTAGACTCGAAACCTGAAAAATAATCTCGTACTAGACTGATTTCGAACATCCAAAATTACTGAAGATTTTAAATGAAAAGTGTAAAACAGATTAATATTAGCTGACTCTTGAGAATTATTGAATTGGTGAATTGTTTGAGTCATGATTGAGTAATTTTGACTGAATTGCATCAGGTTTTTGTGATAGGATGTGGTAAGAGAGAGTTTCTTTCGACTTAAGATGGTCACTGAATCACAAAAAAGCTTGGCAAAACTTAGCTAGGTCATGTTCTTTCTTTGTACAGAACAAATCTTCCATCTTTTTAACTCAGTTTTTCTCAAGAGCAATGTCTTATGCATACGTATTGCACATGTATCACCATCACACCCTTGCGGATGCAGAAATATTGTGGGAAACATTGGGAAATATCGGGTGTTGCAATATGAGGGAAACATTAGGGAAACTTTTGGAAAATGGTGGATTTTTAAGCGAAACTTCAGGAGATTTTAAAGACAAATGATTACATAATTCAAACCCAAAACATTACATACCCCCCCCCCCCCCAAAAAAAAAAAAAAAAAAGGGCATAATAGTTTCCCATTGTTTATGGGGTTAAAAGTTAAAAACTATGTGCCATTGTACAAAGCTAACTATGCTCCAAAATTCCTCGTGGTTGTGCTTTTTCACCAAATTTGTGTTCTGATGTGAAACAACTCAAGTTGTTAAAACATAATAGAGAACCCCAAAAAAATCGTGCTTTAATTTTTTTTGTACTTTCACTGATTTATGCTGGTTTCAGTCTAAATATCACAATTATCACCCAAATATCAACGAAATATTGGCAACATATCGCAAACATAAGCATGATATTTGTGAAATATTGAAATATTGCAATGTAACAACATACAAGGTATTTTTTGTGATACCCCTTGCTTTCTATCAGTGATGTGTTATGCAGACCATATTGGCCAATACCGTTGATAGATCAAGCACTGCTCAAAAGTAGGTCGACTAGGGTTAGTAATGAGTCCATTTGGGGAGTTTTCTGATCTTTAATCTGCTATCTACAATGTGGGTATTTTATTTTTTATTTTTTTGGCAATTTGGTGAAATATTTTGTAGTAGATAGCAGCTATGATGATTGAGTGCCCAATAGAGGCTATTTTAAATGGCTTTGGAATAATGTTTTATCCTCGGAACGAAGGGGGCAACATACACATCATAAGCGTCTGCAAACAATCATTGCATTTGTAATTTAAGCAATCGGATGGCAATTCCAATGTAACCAATGTTTTAAATATCGTTATCGTGTAATGTATTGCACCCTTGGGATACGGATACATATTGGTTATTGCATGGGATATATCGGTTGTGTCACGTAATGTATCGTTGTTGTTGGAAAACATGGGAGCATTGGGAAATTGGTTGAGTTTTTCAATGAAACTTCAGTGATTGTTGAAAAAGACATCAATATACGCTTAAAAATTAAAACATTACAAACAAAAGTGCACATAATAGGGGTTTCCTTTGTATCGGGGTCCTAATATATGTGCTTTTCAACTGAACTGATGTAAGTATATTCAAAGTCTATTCATATAATTTATAAACGTTGGAAGACAATCCGTAAGAGAATGTGTGGGCTTTTGAATCTCTATTGGCTCTAAGAGAATGCTTTGGGACGATGTTGGAAATGGATGGTTAGTTAACTTTGCTGGAAGTTGTTGAATACGCTAGGATTCAAGTAGAACTGACAAGATGTGGGAAGGTAGGAAAAGTATCAAAGTACCCTACGTAAAGTTGAACGGGGCTGCATCATTGTGAAGTATGAGGAAGAACAACTCATTGACTACCCAATCATTGGGGCCAAGTTCACCTTTAATCACTTTGGGCATTGATTAATGCTTAAATTGAAGCTGGTTAAAGGCAAGATCGATTGGGCAAAGTCTAAAGTGATGTTTGATGCTATCCAATGCTTAGATAAGAAGGAAGAGGAACATTGGCTTTCTGAAGATGAAGACATGGAGAGACGCTGAAAATTGAGCTAGGGAGGCACCTTCTCTTGTAAGAGATCAATGGACAGAGATCACAAGTAGTGTGGTTGAAAGAAGGTGACAGAAATACCCAGTACTTCCATGCCATAGCTAGTGCAAGGAGTACTAACATAATCAACAACCTCATGGTTAAGCTTTGTTAGAGTTTAAGGGAAATAAGGAATCAATGAAGCAATTGTTAATTTCTACTCTCTCTGCTGTCCGACAAGTGCTGGCCTAGGCCTAGATTGGACAATTTACCATTTGACCACATTGATAATTAAGAAGCAGCTTGGTTAGGAAGAGCATTTGCAGAGGTGTGTCCAAGCCATTAAAAGTGGGATAAAGCTCTGGGATCAGATGGATACCCTATTGTGTTCTTCCAGGTGTTCTAGGAGTAGGTAAGCAGGGACATTCTTGCTCTCATAGAGGAATTCTTTGATGGAGGAAGATTATTAAAGAACATAGGAGCATCATTCATTGCCTTCATACTCAAATGTGAGGGTGTGCCAAATGCTTGACTGACTTTCGGCCCATCGGTCTAATAGGAGGTCCATACAAATCCTTGTGAAATTCTTACTTCTAGACCAAGAAAGGTTATTGGAGGAATTATTTCGAAGAATCAAGAGGCGTTCATCTTCGGAAGGCAAATCCTCGATGGGGATCTAATAATAAAAGGCTAGGGAAGTGAATATCATGTGCAAACTAGACGTGGAAAAGGCATACGACTTTGTTTTGAATTTCCTTTAATACTTAATTAGTCGCATGGGCTATGGAGTTAATGAAGGGAATGGGCTTGGCGATGTAAAAGTTTTGCTCAGTTTTTCATTTCTCGTCAATGGATCCCCAAGGAACTTCTTCAAGAGCGGTAGGGTATCTCCATTTCTTTTTATCATCTTGGTATAAAGCCTTAAGCAAACAATTGGCTAGGAGTGATGAGGGCCTTATCAAGTGGTGCATGATTGTGCCGACTAATCTCAAAATCATGGAGTTACAGTTCATTGACGATACCTTTCTGTTCTATGATGGAATTTGCCCATTCAGCAAAAATTGCGGGGGATATTCAGGAGACGTGTTAAGGTCGGGGGGTCTTGTCATGTTTTGCTTCTAGCTTTTGGATGACTTTCAGTGAGTTTTTATTATAGTTTTGATGGCTGTGATCAAGATTAATAAGTAATAGTGCTGGATTGCATGTTACTTGAGGGGTTTGTTAGTGGATATAGTAGGGCTGTTTACAGCAAAAAGGAAAGATATTTTATTTTTTCATTTGGATAACTGCCCTATGGGATTTTTGGCTTACATTAACCCTTGTAAGTTGTAACTTCTGTCCTCATCCCATGTTAGTGTGGATCTAGTGGATTTTTAAGATATTTGGATCCCTGAAATTTCACTTATAGCTGCCGGTGTTGTTCTCTCATAATGTCAGTAATTGCTTCAACAATAGCAAAATTAATGTTGTTTTCATGTTGGTTTAAGTTATATAAAAGGATTCTTTACTGCCTGAAGAAATCAGAGGGCTTTCTTTTATTAGTTGGACAATTGTCTTGTGGGATTTTGGGTTACAAATTTACAATAAACCTTTGACTTCCTTTTCTCCTTGATCTATTGGATTTTATAAGGTATTTTGATTGCTAAAATTTCAGTTGTGGCTTGTAGTTTGCACTTATGCTACATTCATAGTATAATGAGTGCTTGAAGGGCAGCACAATTAAGTTGGTTCACCTGAAGGAATGGGCAAGATTGATCTGCACCTTCAATTTGCAGTTTATCTTGTCATATTTTCTGGTGCAAATGAAGATCTGATGAGAATCTGTGATGTTTTTTGAGATGTTTAAACCAGCATCCTGGGTTGAGAACAACCTCGGGAAAGATTTTCGTGTCTGAGTGGAGGAAAGAACTTTATGTTTAACCCTTGTGAAAGTCGATAACATGGAAATTACATGGGGGGATCCGTCTCATGGAGGTTGGGTTTCACTATTTATGAAATCAGGAATTTTATGTGATGTTTGAGGTAGATTGCAATCTTATTCTCCACAATTCAAATTTCATTGTCAATGTAGCTAGGGAAAAGTGAGTAGATTGTTTTCATGTGTTTTCCAATCTCTGCGTCGATGTATGGTTACATTTTCTCCATTGATAGTTTCTGTTATTTACCAATGAAAGATCCTAGTAACGCAATTATTTAATTTATTATTATTTTTTATAATTTAAGTTATAGTTAGTTCTCTAAACCCAACTGTTAGTTAATAGAGAACATTTTATGCAAACATTAAATTGTTTGGTTTGAGAAGGTTTTCGTTAAATTGGTAACCTAACCAATTATTTAGAATGCTAACTTCTACAAGAGAAATTATAAGGTACTTCCATCAGTAACATCAGCTTACTGTACTGCAAAATTTTCCCGTTGTGTCATATGTGTAGGATATCCAAGATGTGTAAATGACTGGTCTCACCATGAAGATCACCCCTCATGAAAATTAGGCTGATCGCTCATCAGGCAGGCCAAAACATTGACATCAATGAATGGTGGACCACCTGACTCAACATCCAGGTATCACCTACCTGATGGCTGGATCTACCTGATTTTCATGGCAGATGATCTTCTTGATGGGTTGATGATGTAGGACAATTAACAACTTGCTCTAAAAGCTCGAATTGATAGAGTAAGGAGAATTAATCCCTTTATCTCATAGCCTAGGCCCCACATCGCATGGGTTAGGACCTCGGCTACCCCACTCGAGCCCGGTGTGAAAATGCCCCTGCATTAATCACCCCCGGTGAGGAGTCTCGAACACGAGACCTTCCGCTCTGATACCACTTTGATGCAGGATAATTTATCACTTACTCTAAAAGCTTGAACTGATAGAGCATGACAAATTAATCCTTCATCACATAGCCCAGGCCCCACATTGTATGGGTTAGGACCTCAGCTGAACCCCCCTCGTGGGCCCCACACCACATGGGTACCACCTCACACGAGCCACCCACCTCACATAGGCCGCCCACCCCAAGTGTCCCGGCATCCCACAGGCTACCCCATTTGAGCCTGGTGTGAAAATGCCCTTGTATTAGTTGACCTTCTTCATGGCCATACGTCCTACTCAAGTCCCTTGAGGGGAAAAAATGTGCTGTTAAGTAAGCTTACGGTGCTGAGGGCACTTCATGATTATTTTTCTCATTGTGGTTGTATCCAATGTAACAGTTGTAACTTCTGCTCCCCTGTTACTTTTCAGATGTGTGTTAACTTTTATGCCTTGCGTGTTTTACATCAGTACTTGAAATGTAGATGACTGAATGGGGTATGGTAACCTAAAATTTGTCTATGGGAGGGTTGTTTCTTTAACTCTCTTATGCGCACACCTAAACTACTAGTCATATATATAGATAAGTTCTAGTTCAGTGTCTTCTCAATCATTCTGATTCCTCATCTTTTTGACCTTTCTGGGCAATTATTATTTTTTCCTTCTAGCGCTATACATTGGTCATTGTTTATTTTCTGCTTTTGGTTTTTTCCTTGTTTTTCATTTTGTATTTCCATATTTTGTAGTTCAGTGAGCCCCTAATGTAATATAGCTAGCTGTCCTTTCAGTTTATACTGTTTGTTGTATACTCTTGAACTTTGATCCCCAAAAGCATCCTTAAATGATTATGTTTGTTTATTATTTGCATTTGCTGGCAACTGTTACTCTGATGCTGCTTTTTTATTTTGCATTTAAATTTTCCTGCTGCAGATTGTGTGGGACTGTCAACCATTCCTCATGGTGATTGGTACTGTTCATATTGCAAAACTATGTTTGAAAGAGAAAAATTTGCAGAACGTAATGCTAATGCCTTGGCAGCTGGGAGGGTTTTAGGAGTGGATCCTATAGAACAGATATCTAAGCGATGCATTCGGATTGTCAAAACATCACAAGCTGATGTTACTGTCTGTGTTTTATGCAGGTGGGCTACTGTCTGGTTGCTAACTACGATAAATTTGGTAGTCCTATGAATTGGGATTTTAGTTTTTCTGATGTCCTTTACTATATTTCTGATATTGATCCTTTGTATCTATGTGCTATTTTTACCCGGGCACAGCATTAGGTACTGCTCAGGTATAACCATTGTTCGGAGTATCCCTGATATATTGATAATATCCCCAATATTATCGTTATTTCCTGCTGGCCATACAGATAACACTGGTAGTGATACTGATAACACTGGTCATATAAAAATTCTATGCATCGGCGATATATTGCTACGTATTGCTGGTGTATCGATATCGCCAATGTATTGCTAATATTTTCGACCGTGTAGATTCCAAGTGTCGCTTGTATCACCAGTTATCGGTGAATATTTTGATAATATCGCTAAAAAAAACTGTTTATTAAAAAAATTCCATTTTTTTTTTTTAATTTAAAAATTTGGGCGCATGGTTTTATGATGAAATGCATGTTCGTATGTGTGCATTTGCATGCATGGATGGATAGCTGGATGTGTGCGCGTGCATGTGTGTGCGTGTGTGCATGCATGGGTGGATGGATGGATGGATGGATCATGCATTTGTGTTTCTATGTATGCATGCATGTGCATGCATGGATGGATGGTTGGATGAATCCACCATTTATCCCATGTTTCCCCAATGTTTCCCCGAGTCAACAATACATGCTTTTAGGCCCCATTAAAGGGATACTTTAAAAAAAAAATAAAAAAATAAAATTTAATTCCTAAATATTCATGTAGACACCTTTTTCGCTATTATTTGATTATTAAGTATGCAAATATGTGTATCTTAGCATCTCCTAGATTATCATTGAAAATGTCCACCATATTCCCCGTGTTTCTCGAATGTTTCTTGAGTCAGCGTTATATGCTTTTAGACCCCTGTTAAAGAGAAAACTATTATGCTTGCATATTTTTTTGCAATTATTTGATTCATAAATATGCAAATGTGGATTTTAGCTTCTTTTGAAGTTTTATTGAGAAATTCCACAATTTCCTTGTGTTTTCCCAATGTTTCCCTCATTCAGTGATACATTTCTGGGTATCAGCATTAATATCAGCGGTTATTCGGCAGATATTGATGTCTTTCTGTATCCCCAGCCATTGATACATGTAATGATACTGATACTACGAACATTGTATATTATATACTTCAAAATGAAGCACTGGAAATGGGCATGTCCTCCATTTCATAGTGTTTGGGTAACATAGGCTGTGGCAATTCATGTTCGGTTTTTGTATTCTTCGCTTACCATTTTCGGTTTCGATCCTAAATTCAGCAATGATCTGCTTCTTAGTTACTCTTTCCTTTTGATTTTAGTATATGTTTACATTTGTCCAATGTTTTGCATTCAGATGCCATGATTTTAGCAAAGCAAAATTTGGTCCACGCACAGTTCTTCTCTGTGATCAAGTATTCTTTCTGTTCACTCTATGCTCAACTTTTGTTTACTTTTCCTGAGTTACTTATTTGCCTGTTTTCATCTCACTCATGCATAGATTCTGGAATAATTTCTTTTAACAGTGTGAGAAGGAATATCATGTTGGCTGTTTGAAGGAGCATAAAATGGCAGATCTAAAGGTGAAGACTTTGCATAATCTTTTACCTTGTTTTCCATTTCAGTTGCATGTGTTATTCTCACATTTGCTTAAGCTGTTCAATGTGACCCAACACTTTTTTTTTTTCTTTCTGGTTTCAACACAACAGGATTTGCCAAAAGGAAAGTGGTTCTGTTGTGAGGATTGTAGTAGGATTCATGCTGCTTTGGAGAAGTTGGTTCGTCGTGGATCAGAGAAGCTTCCAGATTCACTCTTGGATGTTATAAAGAGGAAGCATGAGGAAAAAGATTTGAATAGTGCTGATCTTGATGTACAATGGAGGGTTCTTAGTGGAAAAATTACTTCACCAGACAGCAGATTGCTGCTTTCGAAAGCTGTAGCTATCTTTCATGTAAGTTTCCATCCATAGCGGATCAATTAAGTATTTGTGCTTCCGAAAGACGCAATATTTTCTATATCTGTTGCTCTGACATGTGAATATTTGACTGTGCTGAATTAAGTACTTAATATTTTCTCACCTGTTTCTCTTATACGTGAGTATTTGGCAGTTTGAATCATGATATTTTGGAACGTCCATTGTAAGTTGTTGCGAAATTCAACCATTAGAAATATCTCTCATACTGCATCATGTGTGAGAATGAGGATTGCTTTTGCAATTTTCTGAAATGGTTACTTACAGACAGACACAACACCAATTTCTGCATTGTTCTACTCTCTTGTTAAACCATATGAGTTTAAGTTTCTATGTATCATTGGGATGTGTAGAACGAGTTGTTAAGTTTGCCTTTCGTTTTTTACAGTAACAGAAAATGCTTGATTCTTACATCTAAGTTACCTTTGATGCCATACATGTGGACAGAATCAGAATATTGTCTGCCCTAATATTCTTGAACAAATAGATCTGGGGATCAGATTGTTGTAATGTGTCCTCAGATAAATGGACGTGGTGGCTTGGAGAGGAGCAAAAGGCTTTCTGTAGGAAAGTAATATCGGCAAATATGGATGTGGGGATAGGGTTTAAGATGGTGTTAGGCTTTTTAGGTGTTTCGTCATCGGCCCATGATGTTCCCTTTTTATTTTGACATTAAACAAAATGAAAACAAAACCATTCTTTTCATATGCCTGTTAAAGGCTTCGGTAACATATTATCTTTGTGGTGGGAGTTGGAGTCCTAGATGATAGGCTTTGGCTTAAGAAAAGAAAAAAGAACTTTGGTGTGCGTTTGAATTTACAGGGAATCTTATGAAACGAGAAATTGGTCATTTAGTTGATGTTTTTTGGGTAAGTCAGCTGTGTTAGAGATATATTTCATGTTATTTCATTTTATTCATTTGTTCTTTTTAGCTGAATGAAGGATTCTTTTGACATTTGATATTTGTAACATATGGAGGGTGGTTATATTGTCTTTTCATCAATGTTTTCTACTTTTTCAATTGGTTTTCTAGTTGTGTAGGTACAATCAGTGATCATTTTCATCATCGCAGCCTTGTCCCAACCATTTGGGGTTAGCTTCATGAGTCCTATTTCACCAATCATTTGAAAAGGAATTCTCATGATTGCTTGTTAAAAGTTCAATGACTGGATGCTTGCATGGCATCTAACCTCATCTATTGGCCAATTGGCACATAGCACCATGTGGAGTTTTGTGCAATGAGAACAATCAATCTTAGTTGCTTGACCCCTGGTTGCTGCTCCCGCTTCGAATCGTGCCTTAGCTCATGCATCCTAGCTTGTTTATACTGAAAACATTTTGAAACAATCACTTGCCTGCTCTCGCACGCGAATTTGTTGCCTCTTCGCTTCACACTTCGTACAACTATATAATCAATGAGGACAAATTCTTTCAAGCTCTTGCGGTATCAGGCCTAGCATGACAAAATGCCAAGTCTTCTCAATCTACCTTGCGTAGAATGGTGCAATCTAGTAGTCGAGTCAACGAGATCTCGACACCCGAATTGCAAAGAAATGAACATGTATACACTAGCGAGAAATATTTGATTGGAGAGGGAGAAATAACTCTAGCATCATCTTCTGAAACTTTTGAAGGTTACTAATCATCCTCTTTTTGCAGATGTTTGTGTTCCCCTTGGGATCCTTATCTTCTGTTTTTTTTAAGGGTTAGAATGGTCTAAATTTACATCCCCAAACGAGTTCTTGTTCTAACACTTTTAGGACATTTTCGAGCCGCTTCAGCTTGGAAAAGAATCTAAATATGGGGCCTGCGCTATACCAGCCGGAACATGTTGTATTTCAGCCACTGCCCATTCACCTTCCCTTACCCTTTCCCCTGCATGTGTATATGTTCATTGCTAAGTGGCCAAAACCCATAACAAGAGTTTCATTCGAGCTTCGGGATGGATTGTGCAAGGAATAACAATGAGCTATTCAGGAAGGTATGGGAGGCAATGATTGGGAACCACCGGGAAGTCGGATGATAAGCTGGAAGCTGACCTGTCTTCTCAACCCCAAACGAATTCTTGTTCCGACGCTTTTTGGACATTTTTGAGCCGCTTCAGCTTGGAAAGGAATCTAAATATGGGGCCTGTACTGTTAGCTGGACTATGTTGTATTTCAGTGACTACCCGTTCGTTTTGAACACCTTCAGTGCCGATAACAGTCCAATGGATAACCAATGTCTTTTGGTTTCATATGGTCAGAAGTGTTTTCAACATTTTCTTCTTACCAAATTCACTAACTGTGGATTGATGTTCAGGGCATCAAAAAGAGCGATGTCCCAACTGTCCACAGTTAAAGCATGCAAAAAGAGTGCTATTTTGTCCCGTCTTGGGTTCTCTAGCCCCTTGTCATAACTATATGCCCCTGGATTAGGATTTGACTTTGTTGTTGAATATTGGCTCAATGTCCTTCGACCTATGGGAGGTCTTGTGATCACCTTATGTTGGAAATTAGATGATGCCCCATTACAGATTGACTATTCTTGTGGGGCACCAAATCATCTCCCAAGTCCCTTCTTAATTATCGGATTAGCTTTTATGCAAATGTGTATGCATCTAACATCTTAAATACGTTTTTGAAAGCCGATTCATTTCTTATATCCAGGTTAAGACCATTAAGATATCTTAAATATTTTTGGTTTTCATACTCATGAAACCTTGCTCGTGATGTCAAGTTATGGAATTCCTCGGTATATTCATTCACCGATTTATTCTCTTGACGTGATTGTGACATTTCAATAGAGGTCATGGGTAGAAACCTTCGTTTTAATTTCCTTTCCTTCTTTTTTAAAGAATTTACTTTTTTCACACTTAATGGATTTGTTCAGCTTGGAGATTGTCTCACCATGCTAACGCATGATTGGGAAACTTCATTGCTGCTAATTTAACTCTCTGATTGTCTGCAATTTTTTTCTTGTACTCGAACACTCTTTCCACTTTGCTTAGCCAATTGATAAACTCATCAACACACAAATAACCATGGAATTTTAGAATTTCTATCTTAATTCTGAGCTCTTGGTCACAACACAACAATCAAAGGATTCAATCATTACTGGCCTCACAAGTCGAGATCGCCTGTTGTTTTATAGAACCTAGGTAGGGACCAATGTTGTCAAAAGCGATCACATAATTGGATAATTCCATCAATATGGCATATGCGATGGGCACATATGCTATATGGACGGCATTATACGATCGCATGTCGCATGTGTGATTATGCGATTGCTTAATGGCATATGTGATTGCATACTTACCATTTTTCTGATAATTTTCAAAAAAAAAAAAAAGAAGGTTGTGCGATCGCATAGGATTGGTTATGCCATTTGACAACATTGTTAGGGACCTTCCACTTTGTGTGCATGTGCTTTAAGTTCAGTCTTTGGATTTCCTCCATGTTGGAGCTCCCTAACTAGATTAGCAAGATTTCCTATCATATGTGTGAGTTGATCTACTTGCTCTGTAAGTGCCTGGATCAATTGAGTTACTTGTGCAAACTATTCTTGTGTTACCCTCTCCGAAGCTGTTTGGAGATGATGTAGAATCGAAAATCCTCATTAATGACCTGCTTGGATGCCAAAATGGTGCATCCCGGTTATTGAGTCAATGAGATCTCGACACTTAAATTGCACATAAATGAATATGTATATACTCACAAGAAACATTTGTATAGAGGGATAAATAAATGATGCAGGACAATTAACCACTTGCTCTAAAGGCTCGAATTGATAGAGTATGGAGAATTAATCCCTTTATCTTATAGCCCAGGCCTCACATCACATGGGTTAGGACCTCGGCCGAACCCCCTTTGTGAGCCCCACATCACATGGGTACCACTTTACATGAGCCATCCGTCTCACATGGGTGGGGCCCGCCTCACACGGGCCGCCCACCTCGAGTGTGTCCCCACATCCCACAGGCTACCCCACTCAAGCGCAGTGTGAAAATGCCCCTACATTACTAAATTTATTAATATCCATACTTCTTCTCTTTCAATATTGAAGAACTCTCACAACTCAGAAAATGTGGATTCCTACCTCTTACACCACCCCCTCTTTTATAGACTCTAATCCGTATGTATCTTTTATGAAAATCCTCCTTTAATGGCAAAATGTGATTTTTGACATTTAGGCCCTAAATCTTGCCTCAAACAACTCTCAATTAGGACATGCTAGCCCCAATGGTGGGCCATTGGTCGGCATCGTTGAAGCAAAGAACACAATTCTTAGGTTCTTTTACCCATCTCGTTTTTTCTTCCTAACATTTCTCCTCATATTCATCATGTATTGTCCTAATCATTTTATATTTCGAAAAAACAACTCCCAATCTTTTTCTTCCTATACAAAACTCTTATGACCCGAAAGATCTCTTGATGCTGCTATGATTGTATTTCTATATGACAGTCCTCAAAAGATCCCTATGTTGTAGTTTTTGGGTTTTTCCAATGACATCATCATGATTTTATGTTGACAATTGACATTGTCATAGGTTTGAAAAAATAGGGTCTAGGTTTGTGCAATAAACACATTAAGTGCGTCACATTTTTATTGGCAAGTTTTTAGAGGTATTAATTGAATTTTTAGGGTGCTTGAATTGGTTTTGCAAACCCATTTTAAGGGGGAAAACATGTGGCCTCTGGGACTTTTACTGTCTAATTTGATATTAGATAATATTCATTAGATAGGATTTTAAGTAGGACTTCAATTTTTTGGGGATCTGCAAATACTTCATATTATAATTTTTTTTGGAATTTTATGTGTGCTGCTACTTTAAATCTCTCTTCAGATTTTCTTTGAGGCATGGGGTACTTTACTTTTTGTTTGTTTGATTTTCCTTTTCCTTTTCCATTTCCATTCATTTTCATGTTTATCTAGTCCTAATTGCAGGAAGCTTTGGCCTAGATGCTAGCCTTGCTTCTTAGTTGGCTGGATTTTGTACTGGTAAAGTTTTACAATAGACATTCCTTAATCCAGCACCTGGATCTGTTGCCGATTCCTCTCAAACTTTGTGTAACGAAGGGGAATTTGTTGCATGCATCATCTGGGCCACGCCAATATTCACAATATTCACCTTTTATCTTAGCGTGAATCTGATTCGAACTGTCCAGGGGCCAAGATTTTTACTGGTTTGCTCAAGGTTGTCATCCTTGACCCTTGAGGATCGTGCTTATCGCTGAATGATTGGCCAATGGACCCCATTTTGAGCAAGAAACATCTAAGGTGGATTCAACGATCTGCAATTTTTGCCGTTTTTGGGTTTCTTGAACCTGTTAAATGCAACAACGGAGGTTACCATAAGCACCCTAGGATCAAATTTCAAGCCCAATGGACTCCATGTGTAACACCCTGAAAATTGGGGGTTAAGCAAAGCTTAACTCTCGAGTTCCAACGCATCTCTTATGCAACATAGATTACGATGATTATTATGAGTGCATTCAAACATGAGTGGGATTTTACTAAAACAGCATATCATACTCCAGAGTTAATGTAATTAGGCAAACGAAAGACTTTGATAGATATATAGAGTATATAAGTGTTTCATAATCTCCAGAGTATGAGTATGTTACCAGGTTGAATATATACATGTATTAGATCAAAATTTACAAAATATCAATTGTAAATGTCCAACTAATTCAAGTAACCATATAATCCCGTCAAATCAGCACGGGGTCTACATAGACCCGCCTGCGAGCTGAATGTAGGAGGATTCTTCCTCCTACCACGAAGTCCACTTCAGCTGCATAGATTCCGTCATTACCTGCATCTACAACAGAATCTGGGTGGTTTTTTAAATCACCGTCCCAGGTTAGAATGAGTAGCTAATTCAGTGGAACTATAACGCAAAGGTTAACATGTTATCAATTCAGTCAAGCAGTAATGATAAAGCAGTACAACAATCAGGTCCTAATTACTCTTGTTAATGCAATAATGATATGCGATAATGATGCATGCCCTCGCTTACACTCTCTCAGCGACTTCATCTCACGTTCGCGCATGACATCCTCCTGAAACGTGCGCTTCTTCGCCAAAGCACATGTAGTGCGGTGCATGATCGTGATTAGTTAAGTTCTTAATTAGGCATATTCATACAGCAGGATTGGGAAGCTAAGGTACCTCCATTCATATCATTTACCTAAACATTGATCCATCTAGAGTTGTCAATCCTAGTTAATCACATACGAAGAACAGTTCCAGGTAGCTACGGAGCGACTCGTCACCTCAGCGCAGGCCTGGTTTATACTCGAGGTCACTACGGAAAAGCTCGTCACCTTAACGTAGTCTTGGAATATACTCGAGGTCACTACCGGCTCGTCACCTGATCGTAGGCTGACAACTCGAATACAGTGTCCCATATCACCATATTCGGCTCACGAGTTTGGGTTGCTCATGGGACACTACGGGGAGGCTTGTTGCCCAAGCGTAGGCCGACAGCTCGACCACGGTGTCCCATACCATCATGCCCGGCTCATGAGTCTTAGTGGATCGAGGTACCAAGGTAAACGGGCCTTTCGCTGGTAAGTTTGGTACCTTATATTCAAGTAGTAGCGTCCATGCATGGTGAACATATATTGGGCCAATCGGGTTACTTGATAAGCTCGACTGGTACGAGCGTACGTTGACTTGATCGACATGGAATGCGTTAAGCATTTTGCGTGGCCTAACCACTGTCGACAAACAACGTACGATTCGGATTCATCAGGCGTATCCGTTGTGGCTAAGTAGTACGGCCACCGATCGTAAACCATTACCGATTGCCTGGACTACATCGTAGCCCCAATCACACTCCAACCAATAGCATCCACATATGATATTCCAAGACAACATGTGACAACCAAATCTAAGCATAAATCCCATTTGAGCATTTCAACAAACATATACCACACATGTCATCATACATAGGCATTCATCTGTAAATCACATAGTAGTAAGATAGGTTGCATAAAGGAAACTGTAACTATATATAAGGGAATTGAGAATCCTATCTCAACACCCTCAGTAAGTACATTACATCAAATGTTTTCTCATTCAAGCATTTTATCAAACACTTAGACCACACATATTGCATACAGGTAATAAATTCGTTAAAAACACATACTATAACTAGTCCTTTCACAAGGAGTAGCCACGTATACAAAGATCATGTATTAACGATCAATAATCATAGCAAGCACAAATCATAATTCCATACTCATTCAAACATTTTTACAAACACTTAAGACTACACACTTCAACATACGTGGCGTATGTTGGTCATAACATGTATTAGGGCAAATCCTTTCACCAAGGAGTTGTCACATATACAACGATCATATATCCATGACGGATAATCATGGCAAGTACGAATTCAAATTCCATACCCATTCAAACTTTTTTTACAAACACTTAGACTACACACTTCAACATACATGGCGTATGTTGGTCATAACGTATATTAGGGCAAATCCTTTCACCAAGGAGTTGTCACATATACAACAATCATATATCCACGACGAATAATCATGGCAAGCACGAATACAAATTTCATACTCATTCAAACATTTTAACAAACACATGAATTACACTATATTCAACATAGTTCATATATATCTGTTAAGCGAGGGAAACATCATATCTAGCATGAGAAATGGCAACCAAGTCAGTTATAAATCATTAACTGACATTGACAGCCTTGAAAACCATAACCTAAACGTTTATAGTCCACACCTTTCGTCGGTAGACTTGTATCGAACTCAGTTTGTACACTGAGTCTTCGTCTACGGCACAACTGCCTATTGCATGAAATAGGTTAGCTATTTCATCACATACTCTATTTGGATCTTTAAAACAAATTAGGGTTAGGATTTCTTACCCAAGTACGGAGTCAGAATCACCGGTATAGCGACACGGATGAGGTAATTCAACACGTAGAGTGGCAGGGATGGATCCCTGCAACAATCTCCCACTTTCTCTCTCATCTCCTCTCTCCTCTCTTCTCTTTCTTCTCTCTTCTCTCCTAGGGTTGTAATTCGTATGGAATGAGAGGGGTGGGTTTAGGTCTTTATATAGGCCCAAAATTGACCTCAATGGCCCTAGGGCCATGGTATACTTAGGTTATAGCCAAAAGTTGGCTGTTCCGGTTCAACGGGGCACATCTGGAGGCCCCTTTTCTGCGTACGGTCCGGCGTTAGTCCCCTGACATTGGATCTAGGTCAAGTTAAGTTTTCGATCCGATTGGATTTACAGATCGACCGTGGAGGACCAGTTTCAGTTCAACGGTTACCTGTACTCGATCAGGGCCACAAGTACACTGACATGTGTTGGAAATTTTTCCTGATCCGAGGGTATAGTTGGGTCAGAATCTGACGGTCTGAAACCTTAGATTTAACTTTTAAGCGAATGACTCAATTCACTTAAGTTTCAGTTTGTTTTCTAAAGATATTCGCGTTTCTCACACACTTCGCTCCGGGTTCAAGTTGTGCATTTCTGGATACTATTAGGACTTGATTTCTGAGGTGGTTGTCAAGCCTAGCAAAGCGGTCATAGTTGTATAGTTTCACGGAAATCGAACTTTCGACGCGCGGTCCAGGTCCGATACGAAGTTTCAATGCGCTCTCGAGAGCAACCGGGTTTAGAGATTGATCCTATGTTTTCAGACAATATAGCGCTAGCGATTCTGCTAGTTTTGGGTCTTGCAGTTCATATTTAAAGTGGTTCAAACAAATTTCACAGCTAATCTAGTTTAACACTTAGTAAGTTTTTGTCTAATTTTTTAAAGGATTTGGTCCTCAGTGATTTCTGCCTGAGGTGGTACTCGTGTCTTTGTACGGATTTTTCCGAAACGTTACATTTATCCAAATCACCTACTTATTTCTTGAGATTCCAAAAGGTTAATGGTCAAAAACCCAATTTATTTATATATTCACTATTTATAGGAAATTTTTATTTCATTATTGTTCTTCATCATTTAAACTTTAGGATTAGTGTCTAATATGAAAGTACTTGGAAAATTTTGAAGAATAAGGTGGTGAAAGGTGAGATTTTGAAGGAAATGGGTTGAAAGGGGATTTGAGGCTTTATGATTGAGTTCTGAGAAGTCAATTAAGGTGTTATGATCGACTCATTACCCAAGGACGTCTAACCCCAGGTTAGCAAAAATCCGGGGCGTTACACCATGACACAACAAATTGTCCAAATCGTATTGAGAAACTTCTGACCCACTTTTGGGGGGATCAAATGGTGTCAAAACAATGTGAAATTAGTCTTGTTTGAAAGCTTATCAAGTTGACTTTCCAGCAAGCTAAAAAATGCGTAAATCTAACACTGTATGAGCTAAATAGGTCTTTTTTAGTGGACGATTGTAAGAAGGTAGTAGTTATTGAAAATAGCGATGTCTGTAAGCGTCTCCCATCAAAATTTCTGATGTTCCCTTGTTTCATTCAAATTCATGCAATGCCCATAGGACATGTCACAACATGGATAGCCGAAGAATGCTTTTGGACCACACATGAAGACTCCACATACCCAAAATAGGAGCTAGCTTGCGTTTTCTTTTCCTCTTCACTTAACTGCTTGCTTGATTGTGGTGATTTTTTTTTATTTTTTTATTTTTTATTTTTTTCTTTCTATTTTTTGGTTGAGAATTTTGCAGCATGGTGTTCATTAATTATTGGGTTTTAAAAATATTTTATGATTGGATTTTTTTATTATTTTTTTCCGGGTTAGCTTGTTAGTACACACCCATGTCAGTACACACTCCGTGTTAGCCACCCCCGCTAGCGATTGATACCAAGACCTCAAGTGTTGAAACGAGTATCTCCACTCAGTCTGCCATTTGAGCTATGGATCTGGGTGTGGATTTCTTTGATATTTTGTTTATAAACAAAGGCTCCTCATGCTGGAGGATGGTTGGTTGATTTTGACAAAATTGTTTTTTTCCCCCCTTTGTGAAAGATTGAGAGTGCTCTTCAATCCATTGATAGAGGGAGGGATGTTTTAGTTCCTTGATTATCCAAGTGATGCTCTCATTTATGGCTGTATCTGTGAGAATATTATTGAATCTGATTTACGGTTATACTTATGAAAATATCAACATCCCTCGTTGGCGGTTATATTTCGAGAATATCAATGTTGGTGTGTAAGCTCTTGTTCTTTTGGTTTTTTGTTCTCCCTTCATTGATTTGCTCTCATAGTGCCGAAATCTGGTCCAATCCCTTGTTGATTTGTCGTGTAGTTGCAGCATTCCTTTATCCATCGGCGACCTCTATCATTGATTCTTCAACATCATCACAGACGCCCATGCATGTCGCCTGAACGATATTAGAATTGATCCAACCATAAGAGCTGTAAGGAAGCACTTGAGAGACCCTAAAAAAAAGTTAACTAAGGGCCTCAAGTAAGTAAAATTAATGCTGCTTTTTTTGGGATCTACTAGTGATGTTGCATGATATGTGCAGATGTCCACACAGGATCCATATGTATTTGTTGCGCATTGTCACAAGATACATTGCTGTTTATTTTTTTAAGGGGGTTCTAGGCATTAATAGAATTTTTAGAAGTGTTTCAATTGGTTTGGGACAGTCCACTTTATTGAAAAACACTTGGAACTGTTGGGACTGTCTACTTTCTAAATGGAATAGGTATAGTAGTTGGGTTGTACGGGAATTGCTTTGACTGGTCAGGGCTGAGATTAAATATTATTCAATGGCTGGGATTTAAGATCTCATTTCTCTTGTTTTGTATATGTTCAATCTATCTTATATAGTATCAGTCTTCAATTTAATGGTTACTCAATCTCCTGTTTGGTTTGCTTTCCTTCTCTATTCATTTTCTTTGCACAATTGTGATTTGGCTTGAGAAGTTTTGCTAACGGGACGCTTTGTTTATGCAAATCAGCCACTGCCTACTAGGTTGCTGGATCATCCTCTCTCTTTTCCTTTCTTTTCAAAATGGAACTAGTAAACTCTAATTGTTGCTCCTTAACCCTAACTGTAGTTCATTTTCTTTTCTATTCCTATTCTTTCAATCCTGTTAGCCTTCTCTCTCTCTCTCTCTCTCTCTCTCTCTCTCTATATATATATATATATATATATATATATATATATCTATCTATCTATCTATCCATACATCCAGCTATCTATCTCACATGCCCTTGTAAAATACAAACATCTGGTAAGGCTCCCTTGTAACTCAATTAAAAATTTCATGAATGCATATTCTGACCAACTTCTTAGTTGGCTCTATTCCATCCTAAAACGAAGTTATGGCTCCAGATCCTTGAACTATGTACTATCATAGTTGTTCAGGATTCGTTATAGAAGACACTTTCAAATCTTTGAAGAAAACATTATGCTGCTTCTTTTGAAAGTTTAATATTTTTCTGTTTATGAAAGTTGACATTTTTAAGAACAAAAGAGAAACCTGCATGAAGGGGAAAAAGAATTCCCAACATAAATGGACTTTAGTCTTGATGTGATGTTGCAGATTTCATCCAAGTCAAAGGCAACTTCCACAAATTGAAATGTTTTGTGGTTAAGATCATTCCATGGGATCCATTGGGTTAGACTCTATGTTATTTATTGAGAGATAATTCCCATTGCATATTATCCTAGTACTGCGTATGGTCCTCACATTGTATTTGTTGTGGCTGTAGCTTGGGTTCTTTAATAAAATTGCTTCACCTTTTAAAGTTAAAAAGTAACAATAAAATTATTGATAGGTTTTACAACAGCAACTGAACATTTGGATAATTTTAAAGGACTAATCAATTTGCTGCTATTCAACTTTCCCTATTAGACTTAGACAAGGTTGTCTTCTCACTGGTGTCTATGACATGCTCATTGTTGTCATTTTCTGTTCTATCCTTTTCACCCCTGCATGAAGCCATATTTGGGATTTTGTCAGACTCACTGTTCATGTCACCTGTTGATCTTATGTCTTCTTTTTGTTACTCTGGTAGTACTTCATGGCCACGAGCATGGCGGTGGACTAGGTGCTTTTCAGAATCAACATTGTGCTCTTCAGACATAAAAGACTAGCACTACCAATAAGGTTGTTTAATCTCTTATGTTACTTGGGGAGATAGTACTCAGGCCGTTGGATACTATCTGCTTGGTAGTGCTTGTTTTCTATGTGATCTCGCCGCCTTCTCATGTTATATGTTGGATTTAGTTCTTCAGCTATGAGAACTACTGTAGTGGGAAGTCTTTCTATGACTTATTGTTCTTCCTTTTATTTTATGCTCTTTTTTTTTTTTTTTTAAAATTTTTTTATGAGGACATCACGCGCACACGCACGCCTCTCCTACGCACGTACGCAAGGAGGAAGAGGGCCCCACCATCGATCTAGATTGATGACGACGTCCAGGGAGGGTCTACTAGTTAGAGGACTATTTGTTGGAGTGGACCCGATAGTCATGTGAATCCCACCATGAGTTCTCATAATCGTGACCCAATATTCTAATTAATCTAGTACTTTGGGTTTTGCTTATTATTGTTATTTGGAATATCATGGACAGTTTAGATTACTTTGATTAGTTGTTATTTTTTATTATTTTGTCTCCAAGTAATAGGTTGCGCACATGGTGCTAGTTTTGGGGTATAGGGTTTTATTATAAATAGGCACCCCTTGTAGTCTTTTTTTCTCATTGAAGATGAATAAAATTTCTGCATCTTTTTTTCTGCTCCTCTGAGTTTCTGAGTTGTAGAAATCCAATTGGGTGTGAAATCCTCTCTTCTTTCAAGGGCTGACTACCGTGGTGCGAAACCACACTCATCCCGATTCGCCCTCACATTCTATCATCCATATTTCTCCTCCTACAACCATCCCACCTGCAAATCCATCTGTATTTTGCAGACGTTTCTCTTGTACAGCAGATTTCTGGAATCTGGCCCTGCAGGAGGGCTGAAACTTCGGCGGAGCTCTATGCACAGACCGTATATCGGATTGACCCAAAATTCGGGGGTTTTGGAGTCCTCCCCTGGCTGACCAGACTCAAGGAGTCGCTTTCCGGGTTCGTGGACCCCACGCACGAGCGAATTGGCTCCCGCGCACGTGCATCAGGTCTGGCCTGCTGTCCACACACGTGGACTGTCGTCAGGTCCCATCTTTCCCCTCTTTCATTCCTCTCTTAATTTCCCTAACCCTAACCCTAGATTGTATTAAATTCCAATTTATTTGCCTTTTTTTTTTCTTAATCTTAGGGTTCTCCGAATTGACACCTGTGTATCCCTTGGATTGGGGAAATATTTCTGTGCACGTGTGGATGAATTTACTTTCCTTTGAGTACTGTTTGGTCTATAACTTTGATTGATCCAGCCCTAACATGTGTAGGCCTGAGCCTGCATAGATTTCTCTTGATTGAGTACTTGAACTTTTGTGTGGGATGTGGAATTTTGTGTAACTGTTTCTGAACTAGTGTGATCTAAAGCTTGAAAATCTTGCACATCGTACTTAATTTCATGTCCTGCATCATTTTTGCTGACAATGCCCTTTGGAAAACAAAGGATTTGCTCTCTGCTATTTAATGATGTTTTTGTGTAGGGTTTGTTATACTTTGTTTCTTGAAAGGAATTTGATGCTTGTGCGAAATCAAGAAGAACATCAGTGGATGTGATTAATTATTCTTGTTTTGCATCATTTTGTTAGGACTGCTTTGATCCAATAGTTGATTCAGCATTAGGCCGAGACCGAGACCTAATTCCTGCCATGGTTTATGGGTGAGGAAAAATCTCTTTCTACTCATGTCATGTATAAGGGCCACTTGTTTCATTTACATTACAACCAAGTTTGTTAAATCAACTTAACTTTTCTATGGTTAATGTTTTACAGAAGGAACGTGCGAGACCAAGAATTTGGAGGGATCTATTGTGCAATATTGACTGTGAAGTAAGAATTATTTGCTAAAGTGTCCAATCTGTTAGTTTCTGTAGTTAGGTTATATAATCACGAGCTTTATTCTGGATTTGGAATTGCCTATGCAGCTCATCTATCGTATCAGCTGGAATTTTGCGAATTTTTGGAAAGGAAGTTGCAGAACTACCGTTAGTTGCCACAAGTAAAGAAAACCAAGGGCAGGTGAGGCTATTTAAACTGCTTTTGATAACATTAGGGTGGCCTAGGTTGCTCAGGGCATGGATTTTGAATCAAGCAGGTTGCACATATTCATAATTCTGAATATGCTCCCCCAGGCCCATACGTTTCCCATCCTAAACACCATGTTGTTCCTGTATCATTCTTTTCCCAAATCTAATGACCTATTCCAAAGCCAACCATTCAACTCGTATAGATACTTCTAGAAAGATCATTGTTGCTTTGCGTTTGAAGTCTACAGCTGTGGTGAACTTCATAAATACAGTATTTTATGGAATAATTTTGTGATTCGTGTTTTGAAGATAGACTGGCCATGTGTTTTTCTTAGTGGTCCATTGACCCAAATGCTATAGCTTGTGACTAAACAGACTTTTGAGATTTGTTTCCTTTTGAATAATATATGCATTTCCTCGTGTAGTTTTCGGAGGTCCTTTTTCTTTTTATTGTCTTTTGGCTGCGATGTGTTTCTGATGTAGCCAACAGGGTCCATCTCTTATATTCGAAGCCTAAAACCTTGTAGGGGTAGAAAGAATGAATTCTAAACACTTGGGTGATTTGGTAGTCATATCAATATACTAGTGTGCATTGAGCCTTCTAGGCTAAACAACCCAAGTGATTAACAAAACTAATTGTTTTGTCCTTAATGCATGAAATAGAGGGTGGTCTTTTAGCTAAATAGACTTTTTGATAGTCTCGATATGTTCTTGAATAACTGTACACAAAAAAGCAAAGGTAAGTCACCATCATCAACTTGTTTGAATTTGCACAATATATCGAGGGGTAGGCCATAGCCCGACTATCACAAGATTTTGGGTTATAACATTGCATTCCACAATTCTCATCAAGCCCTTTTTTTTTTTTGACCTGGTTCCTTACTCTTGCTCCGGTGGTAGACTCTCAGGAGTTTGAACACCTGGTCAAGGGTTCGAGTACCCATAGATGGTGAAATTCTACTATGGCGTGGGTGTGTAGGGGGGTATGTGTGCGTGTGTAAAAAAAAAAAAGGCCCTTTTTTTTACCCCACATGGGGATTTAATATCTTTGTTTGGGTTTCTCTATAACCTTAATGGACCTGAAGAAGATAACCCATCTCCAATTGCTTCGAACATGGAATGGTCCCCTTCATTGCTAGAGGATGGATGTTTGATTGAGGAGCTAGAGGACACTGATGTTTGCTTGCATTATCTACTTAATTTGGGGCTCATGACGAGATAAAATATCGCGTCAAGTATTCAGGAGGAAGGGCGGGAAGAAGGAAATTATGTGATATGAAGTCTTATGTTGTTGTAATGTGAGGGGAATGAACATGCCGTTGCTTGAGGAGAGTGAAACAACTTGGACATTTGCCCTACTATTCCTGATTAGGCCATTGCTCGCGGGGTCTTTAATTCCTAGTGTGGTCAATCAACTACAAGAAATCTGTTGCTGCTCCCCAAAATCGTGTCAAGTTATCATTCCCTTTTGGTTGACTCTCTAGAAGTTACCAGGAGCTAAGAGAGTTGTCCGAATCTCCCAAATTCTTGGGATAGTGTTCTGCCTAATGCTAGGACAATTGCAATGTTGGACAAACAATAAAGAAAACTGGTCGGTTAGGAGATAAACTTGGGTATGTTACTAGAAGTTGAAGTCCTTGTTGTTTGTGGAGGATCTAGATGGTAAACTAGTTTTTATGAGAATGCGAAGGGACATAGATAAAGTCAAAATATCTCATGTTCAATTGACAAAAGGAAGAGCACGAAAGAGGAATTTTGTACTAAAATTGGGAGAGTTGGAAAAAAACCCACCTTGTGTTCTTAATAAAGATGCTTTCATGGAATACAAGTGGTGTGGGGGTCTAAATATGAAAAGTCCATTAAGGAGTTAGTAAAAAAAAATATTAAGTCTATCAGAGAGAGAGAGAGAGAGCACAAAGCTAGAGATCGATGGCTAGTGATTGAAGGAGAAATCAGAGATGATAACAAAATCCTTTTGGTAGGACCACATGGTGAAGGCATTGTTCTTGCAGCTTGAAGGAGAGATGATTGGGGGGTTAGTGGAGCATGGCATATGTTTTCGATAGCGATAATATTCTCAGAGGAAGGCCCTCATCCAAATACAATGTGAGACATCTTGCAGATTGATCTGAATCAACTCATAAATCCAGAGAAGGTTGGGACAATCCTGTTTCAAAAAACCTATGGGAGGTGCTTCATACTATCCTATAGAGCTACCTAGAGACGAAAGGAGAGGACTCAATATCCATTTTGATGGTGGTCATTGTGGAATTTTGAGAAAAAGCTCGGTCTCTTTCAGCTTCCTAGCCATCTCCGCAGAACGATGGTTGGACCTTGATGGCCAAAAAGAAATCTGCGAAATCCAGGAAGCTAGTTCCAACTTCCAGGTTTCCTAACTTTCAATCCTTGTTCGTGTCTAATATTTCACTAGACTGAGATGAATACATGATTTCTAGAGTCTTCCTTAAGATGGGTGAGATTAAGGAAATAGTCATCCCTTGGAAGCATGGCTCCTCTGATCCTAGAGATTTTGCATTTGTTTACTTGTGTTCCCTTGAAGTTTCATTGAAAGCCATCTCTTGCCTTCATCTAATGGAAGGCGAATCTCTGTTCAGATGTCCTGCTTTAGCCCCTTTCTAGAGCATCAATAGACTTTCCCAGGTAAAAGGCTTCTGGAATTCCTTTGAGACACGTAAGATGGACAGCCATACCTTCAATGAGGTGTTGGAGGGACGACAATCTAGACCCTCCTCGTCTGGTGGCTCCACTTGGTCGGCCTCAAAAGATTAACTCCTCGGTAGGGTTGAAAATCTTGATGGATGAATCTCTCATTGTCCAAGCTTCGGCCTCCTATGTCTGGTCAAATGCCGACAAGTAGCTTCGCTAATCGACGCCAAGAGATGGTTAGAAATGTCCTTCCAACTCGACGAGGGGAACTTCAGTCTAAAGCCTTTGGGAGATTTTAAGGTACTCCACAATCACGGACCTAAGGTAAGTTCAGAACCCTTTCTCAGTATGAAAGCTATGAAACAAAATGGCCCAGTGACCTTCATATGTAAATGGGAGAACTTTTCTTTTTTGGGTAGCATTGTTAATTGGTATCACTTCAAAGGCGTTTTGTTGGAGCTATGACATCTTGAATTCCTCTTGGCTTTGGGGTCTTACATACGTGAAGTCTTCCAATTTGACCCAGTAGCAGAGTCTGGTTGGGAGTTGCATTCAACCATATTTACATATTCGAAAGAGGAGTTTAAATCCTATAGTTTCAGAGATTCTAATAGTAATCTCTATTTGGTTGGAAATCTCATCCTCTTTGGCGACTGATTTCCAAGGAGATGGTTAACCAGGGAGCTCTATCAAAGAAGGCACGCGGTTTGTTGGTTACTCCTGCAGAGCACTGCAATCCAGCCATCCAGTTGGGGAAGAGAGAGAGAGAGAGAGAGAGAGAGAGAGAGAGAGAGAGAGAGAGAGACTCTCGAGTCTTGTTTCTTTAAGTTGAATCTTGAATGTTGTAGTTATAGCTTAGCTTATAGCCTATACCTGTACACTTATAGTTGTAGATGTTTGGTTTGACATTTGAGTTAACAAAAAATAAAACATACTTGAAACTTGAAAAGAGAACATAAATAATAGATAATGTAGAGATTGGAGAATGAAATAGAATGAGAGAGTTGTATGATTATCTTCTTGAGGGCTTCAATTTTGATTCTTGAATGATCTTTGCAAACTTCTCTTCTTAGGAGCTTGTAGAGATGAGATATTAGGCTTTGAATGCAGGGAGAGAGAGAGAGAGAGAGAGAGAGAGAGAGAGAGAGAGAGAGAGAGAGAGAGAGAGAGAGAGAGAGAGAGAGTTTGGAATGAATAATGTTGCAAATGGGGGAATTAAGTGCCTCTTTATAGGCAAAAATAAAGAATTAGCATAAATAAATAAATAATTTGCCAATAGTTAGATTATTGACTGTTGGCCAATATGCAATCGCATATTTTTGCATATGTGGCATATGCGTTCTCATATGTTATCTCTATAGCTTAAGGAGCTTTCTTAGCTAACATGCATATCTTAGATTGTGCATTGTTAACTCATGAATGTATAATTGATTTCTACAACAGAGAAGGTCTAGGGGATTTGGTTTCTTAGATTATATGTTGGCTAGATTTGGCTTTGGCCAGAAATGGAGGAGTTGGATTAGTGGTTGTCTATCCTCGTCTTCTTTTTCAGTTCTAGTTAATGGATCCCCCAATGGATTTTTATTTTTAAAAAATCTTCTAGGGTACTAAGGCAAGGTGATCCCCTTTTGCTCCTTCCTTTTTGTGATTGCTTCCAACGGCTTGTGTAGGATGCTGCGGAGAGGGGAATCAATTGGGTTGTTCAACAAAAGTAGTGTGTTCTTAATGTAGATTATCTTTAAGCAACGAAGGACCATAAAGGATTTTAAAAAAGATCTAATTGAAAAAGGATGAGATAGATTCAAAGGTTGGAATTTTTTTTTTAAAAAAAAATAAAAAAATATCTATATTTGGTTAAAGCCATTAATCATCCCCTCCTTGAGTGTATTTCCTTCCACTTTTCTTTGTTGTGAGTTTGGTTCTAATGATAATTGAAAATGAACTCAAAGTGGTGGTCATGGATGGGAGGTTGCGCTCTTGGTTCCATCAGGTTCACTTTGGCCTTCCATTATAAGTGTTGGAGGTTGCCCTCCCACATCTTTTCAATCAAATGTTGCAGGACAATTAACCACTTGCTCTAAAAGCTCGAATTGTTAGAGCATGGCAAATTAATCCCTCTATCTCATAGCCCAGGCCCCACATCTCATGGGTTAGGACCTCGGTTGAACCCCCATCGTGGGCACCAAATCACATATGGGTACCGCCTCACATGAGCCACCCGCCTCACACGGGTGGGGCCCGCTTCACACAAGCTACCTACCTCACACGCGCCGCCCACCCCGTGTGTGCCCCTGCATCCCACAGGCAACCTCACTCGAGCCCGGTGTGAACATGCCCCTGTATTAATCACTCCCGGTGAGGAGTCTCGAACACGAGACCTCCCGCTCTAATACCAATTTGATGCAGTACAATTAACCGCTTGCTCTAAAAGCTCAAACTGTTAGAGCATGGCGAATCAATCCCTTTATCTCATAGCCCAAGCCCCACATCTCATGGGTTAGGACCTCGATCGAGCCCCCTTGGTCGGCCCCAAATCACATAGGTACTACCTCACACGAGCCACCCGCCTCACACGGGCTACCCACCCCGAGTGTGCTTTTGATTCCCATAGGCAACCCCACTCGAGCCTGGTGTGAAAATGCCCTTGCATTATCAAAACTACGCCACATGCAAACTCCATACACCATGGGATCTCTTCTTGCAAATGCTGTTAATACATCCTTGGTTCAAGCCTACAATAATTGGGAACTCACTTCTCTCCACTAATGGTCTTTATGTTTGTTAACACTCCCTCGTACATATCCTTAATCTTGTTAATACATCCTCTTGAAACCCCTTTATTTCCCAACACCTACATATTAGCTCTCTCGTTACCCTAGCATATGCTTTTTCTGAGTCAATAAAGAGCATATGGAGATCCTTCTTCTCCCTACATTTCTCCATCTATTGTCTAAGTAGGAAAATAACTCAATAAAGAGCATATGGAGATCCTTCTTCTCCCTACATTTCTCCATCTATTGTCTAAGTAGGAAAATAACTTTAGTAATAAACCTCCTTGTCATGAAACCAAATTGATTTTCTGATACATTCGTCTCATACCTTTGTCTGCTTGATCACTCTATCCCAAAGTTTGTGCTTTTGTCTTTCTTAAAGCTTCATTTACTTTAGAGATCCCTAATCCTACAAAAATATTTATGGATTGCGACACCATTTGAGTTTATGGTTCGTTTAATCCCTATGCCTTCAGAGTGATTGTCATTTAACAAGTTATCCTATGGGGAAAATTTTTTACTAGGAAAGATATTGCCAAGAAATTGTTAAATTTTTGCTCAATTAACTTTGTGGAAAGTTTCTATAAAGTCCATGTAGAAAGGCTAAAATGGTAAGACGAATATTATTTTCCCCTATGGAGGTTCTTTTGTAAGAGACAAATTTCGGTTAGCATTCTTGTAGTGAATGAGTTTATTGATTTAATTTAAGAAGGTCCTAAGTATCATGTGCAAAGTGGATATTAAAGAACTTACGACAGGGTTGAATGAGCTTTGGCGCTAACTGGATAAATTGCATTGAGTGTTGCATTTCATTGGCCTACTTCTAAATCCTTATTAATGGTACCCCAAAAGGGTTCAAGCAAATCCTCTATCCCCCTTCCTCTTCTCTATCATTGTTGAAGAGTCCTCTTCGAGCTAATTAGTGCGGCCACAAGCACGGATGTCTACTCCAATTTCATTGTGTGCAACTTAGGGATTCCTATTTTGTTTTTTGCAGTTTGCCGGCCATCATGTTTCGTGAAGCCTCTTGCTTCCAATTGTGCCAATCAAGTTTGTCTTGAATTGCTTGGAGGTGACTTTTGTTTTTTGTGTTAATTTTGGTAAAGTACCATTGTGGGTGAATCTCATGAATCACATGTATAATGATGAGTTACAATTATTATGATTAATCTCAACCTTCCCTTTGGTAGTTCCTCAGTTGTAATGTGTGGGATCTAATAATTGAGCATTTCGAGAGTAAGGTGGCATGATGGAAGAGATCCTACCTCTCATTTCATCACCATCATTATCTAAGCCTTATCCCAAGTAATTAGGGTTAGCTACATGAGTCCTTTTCTACCATTCCTCTCTGTCAAGGGCCATGACTTCAGTTAAACCATAGGTCATCAAGTCTTTTCTTACCACCTCTGCTCGCATCCTTTTGGGGCTTCCCCTTGCCCTTTTAGAGCGTTGAACTTGTACCAACTCACATCTTCTAACTAACTCAATTCTTGTTCTACATTGAATTATAGCTCTCCTTTGGAGGTCATATTAGTCAAACTAAGTTGACTCTATCCTTTTGGGCCTTCCCCTTGCCCCTTTAGAGCGTTGAACTTGTACCAACTCACATCTTCTAACTGACTCAATTCTTGTCCTACATTGAATTATAGCTCTCATTTGGAGGTCATATTAGTCAAACTAAGTTGACTCTATCCAACCCTCTCAATGTACTATTGATGCCTCTTCAATCGGCAATTGCCATAAATTCCACTGCAATTGGCATGGGGTCCCAAAGTGTTACAAAAGTGTTATAGGGAGATTTTTGGAAAAGAACAAGGCATTGCTCGACAAATGGTGGTAGAGTTTTGGAGAAAACTCGAAGGAGTTGTGGCACATATTAACTACAGATTGAGTGATGAGAGGGTCACTCGTTATCAACACTTCCTTGGTTTCTTTGTCATTTTCTCCTGTTTTAATCATGTTAGTCATCTTCTCAAAAAGAGACCATAAAAGAAAAGGAAAAAGAAATAGAAAAAAGAAAGAAAAGAAAGAAATCCCCTTCAAAATATCAATGAAAATGGCGAAGAAACTTGATGAATTCTGATATTTCTTGTGGCAAAGTTGTATAGAAACACACAAGTATCATCTTGTGAGATGAGAAGAGGTCCAAAAATCGACATAAGAAGGTGGTCCTAGCACCGGTTAAGTAGTTCAAAAGAATTAGTTGTTGATGGCTAGATGGGGGTGGAGGATTCAGAAAGAGCGAGAGGCTTTATGGTGACAAGTGATCGCATCAAAGTAAGATCAATTAGAAAGAAGTAGTGTTTAAAATGGCAAATAGTGTTGCGTTAACCCCTCTAAAGTGTGAGGCATAAGCTACATAGCATGTAGGGTAAGCTACATGTTACTTTTAGATTTGTAGTCAAGGTTGCACTTGGTTCCTCCAATTCCATTATCTTGCACCAAATTAGACTAATTAATAATGAATTTAACAGAATTTCATGATATTTGCTACAACCAAACACAACCTGAAGTAATAGGAAAGGGCAATGTTAGTTGCATTATTTTACTAAAAACATTGAAAGGATTAATTAATTTTAATTGAAAATAGAAAAAATGTAACAAATCATTGAAAACATTAATTGATTTTAATGTGGTAGTGAAAAATAACTTGTAATGTGAGCTACACAGGTCGTAGTGTGTAGCATAGTCAATGTAGCGTGTATTGTATGCAAATTATCATGTAGTGTTGGCTACATGCGACTTATGCTATTTTTATGAGCCATGTAGCGTTAAGGCTAAGCTACGCTACATAGCGCAAGCTACACACTACATATAGCATAGCTATTAAAAACATTTGAAAGAGGTTGGATCTGGGTATGGTCAATCAGGGAGGCAATTCCTTCAGAAAGTTATTTCAAGATTTTGAAGTTATTTTAGAGGCTCGGTCCAAAAAGTAAATTATATTTAAATTTGGTTTTGCGGTTAGAGGATTCTTAATTTTTAGCTAGATCTTTGGTTTGATAGGATTCCCCTTGTGTGTAGATACCCATGACTTAAATTCCATGGTGATTTGGACACCATTATTAAAGATTTCTATGAGATAGGGAAGGGAAAGACCATGCGGGTGGATTGTTTCTGTTGAAATTTGCAGGGCCATGAAATGCATATTGTGGCTGAGCTCCTTTACCTTCATAATGGGGCAAATATATTCCCTTTTAAGGAAGATGAGTGGGGGCACTATGTGCTAAAGTTGCTAAAGTTCTCCTTTCGTCCAAGAATTTCCTCAAGAAGTAATGTTTGACGTCTTCCTAGAAACTCCTTATGGTGTGGGGATCTTGTGCACTACACTGGGTGAGGTGTTTTGTTGGGTGATGACAACAAAAAAGATTCTTACGACGGATACCTCCAAGAAGAAATTAGTCCCTTCGCAACACACGCTTCATGTGATGGATAGATGCAAAACTGAGCAATCATTTACATTTTCAGTCTGAATTTGCATATGCCATCTGGACTTCTTTGGGCTCTTGGGGATCTAGTGGGTTCTCATCTTTGCTTGAGATCCTAATCGATGGGCAGTTTAAAATGCCTTTAATGCCTAGAGGAAAGGTGTTATGCAGAACTGTCCTACTTGCAATGTTGTGGGGTCATTGGAAAGAGAGGAAGATCGTTGAAGCGACCATTTCAACCTTCAAGCAAGTTATAGTGAAAGTGAGAGTCTATTTGATTAATTAGGTCTTCAATTTCGAAGAATACGAAGGAGTTTCTAAATCAGAGATCATTAAAAATTGGTGGTTGGTCCTTGTCATGGCTTGGGTGCCTCTTCCCAAGGTCAATGCTTCGATGAGATTCTTGTGTTTAGATTCTTGTTGACTTATTTTCCATGGCAATTCAAAACACTCTTACCAAAGGTTTCTACGAGATTGTGGAATGTGGAGGGAAAGATCATTTACATCGAAATATTTTGGACCACGAAATACATTTGGTAGTTGAGCTTCTTAACCTTCTCGGGGCTTGTTTGGAACGTGGGATTAAATGGTATTGATTTGCATTAGGTGGAATTGACACCATTATTATGATTATATGTCTGGAAATGCCATGGTATTTTAAATACAATCCCATGTTTGGGATCAAAGTCTTCCTTTGGTAAAAACATTGTATTAAACCTACGTATAGGGCACCACAGAATTGTAATCAATGGACCATTTTTCACAACTGATGCCGGTCACCTGTGTGCATATGTAACTCGATTGTCACGTCTAAAGGGACATATGGATGGACGGTGTGGATAAAACACATGCATCAACGTGGGGCCTATAGATGTAGTGGATTTCGAAATTCACTAGAAATCCCATTGTCTCCTACTGGGACTAAATGATATGATACATGGATTAATCCTATCCTTCCTGTCCTTTCCAAATGCATCATGGAGTTTACATTGGACCAAATGTAATTCCAATATTCCATACCACCTAATCCCATATTCCAAATAGGCCCTTAATGTGCAAATTATCTTCCCTTTTGAGGATGGTGAGCATGTGCACTCTATACTAAAGGTCTCTTTTCATTTAAGAATTTCCTAAAATGCCTTGGTTTAAGTTGTTGGGATCTAGTGTGGGTAGAGCCGGGCATCGAGTTGAGTCGGATCGTGTTAGGGTTGACCCGACTCGATCTAGTTTTGAAAAAGTCCTGACTCGAACTTGATCCGACTCAGTACCGAGTCTAGCATCCCTGACTCGATTCGATTTCGGGTTTAGGCTGGACTGATCCGAATCGAGTCCGACCCGGTTAGAAATATCGAGTCGGATCGAGTTGGCAACAAGTCGGATCGGGTCACTGGGCTAGGTTACTAACTTACTATGGCAAGGCTGTAATGGGGTCTTCTTTACATTGCAAGTGGCAACATGCAAAAAATGCAACTAATCTCATAACACTAAATGGGTGAGAAAAGGTGAAGTGGTTGAAAAATGTAGGTTTATTTCATATACATGATTTTGAATATTTGATCATTGAAACATAACAGATCCACTAGAGCTAAGCATTGAGTCGAGTGGGATTGAGTTAGGGTTGATCCTACCCAATCCTGTTTTGAAATCGAAAGTAAATAAACCATGTCCATAAAATGAACAAAGTAAATAAACACTGTAAAAAATCAAAAGTAAATAAACCATGTCCACATACAGACAAATAAAATTTTCATTAATTCAATATCCTTTGTATGATGAATGCCTTTGTGGCGTGTAACCTGCGTAACCTTGTTCATAATAGTAACCCCCTCCTTCGTCGCCCGAATCATCCTTTGGTTCTTTTTTTACGGCTTCAATTGTTGGAGAACTCTGGGCTGACTCTGAGCTGGAGGTGTCCAAAAGATGGTTGTTTACCTTTGCTGAATTGAATGGTGGAAATGCTTCGATACTTGTTCACGACCCTACTCCCTGTACTAAAAGCAGATTCTGACGCCATGGTTGAAATTGGAATTGATAATATGTCTCATGCCATTAACGAGAACACAAGATATCGTGATTCACGAGCTTTCGACTTCCACCAGTCTAAAACATCAAATTCTTCGCCTTTGTACTTTACAAATGGCTCCTTGAGATAGTGGTCAAGTTCTGTTTGGGTTGTATGCGCTTGAGTCTCAACCTGTGCTATGAAAGACATGAAATCATGGATCATGTTACGTTGTTCCTCAACAGTAGAACTAGAACCCACTTCAGGAGTACTCGGGCCAGCGGCTGCAATATTGTCTTTTGCGTATCACGAATCTTATCGACCTCAGTGACACTCTTCTCACCATACAACTTATTAAAGATAAATATAACCATGAACATTTTGTATCGAGGATCAAGAACGACTGCAACAACCATTACCAGACTGCACTATAACCAATATTTATCAAACTATAACTGCATACCCATGGTCATTAATTGTAAAAAGTCCGGTCCACTACAACTTCTGTGCAGAACATCTTTTACCCTCCAAGGTTCTGGCAGAAAATGTATTTGTTGTTGAAAATTTCTTCGTTGTGTCGTAAATAACTGAAAGGAACTTGCGAACTAATTCAGCTCTTGACCAATCATCATTAGAAGGCAACCAGAGACACGCACTATCACGCTCCGCACAGTGAGAGAATGCATTTCTAAAAGCTATCGTTGAATCCAACATTTCAAAAGTTGAATTCTAACGTGTTATGACATCCAGCTTCAGCATTCTTTGAGATGACAAATTTAACTGTTTCACGATTTCATTCCATGTATATAATTGTGAAGGTAACTCCTATATGTATTTAACACTCTCTCTTATGTTCTCGATCGTTGGCTCAATTGTTTTAAGGGCACCTTGTACAATCAAGTTTAGGATGTGGGCACAACACCTAACATGAAATATCTTTCCACTAAAATACAAGTCACCAGTGGTCATAAAATGGTTCTGCAAATTCGTTATCACGCTATCATTTGCAAAGGCATTGTCTAAAGTTATTGAAGAGATTTTCTTCTCAATGCCCCACTCCACAAGATATCCGTAGATGCAATCTGAAATCATCAATCCAGTGTGACGAGGTGCAAGATAACGAAAGTCTATAATTCTTTTGCAAAGCCTCTATTCGACATCAACGTAGTGGACAGTTAGTGACATATATCCTTTTCGTTGATTGGATGTCGTCCACAAATCTGATGTTAGACTGATTCGGGAAATCAATTCTAACTGTCCTTTCAGCTTGAGCTTCTCGCTTGCATGCATTTTCATGTACACTTTCTTTATTGTTGTATGGGAGACCTCATATCTGGGGTTAAGGCCTCTGGCTAATTCGACAAAAGGACTCTTTACCTTATGAAATGGTCTTTCATTGGCAATAATAAACCTGGACATCAACTCATTCACATGGTTTCTGTTATACTTATAGATGGACAATGTACCTTAACGACGGACCCACTAAAGATTGGGTAAATGAAAATGTCTGTTGCCCTGATGTCTGACTTTTCACCTTTTTATGACATTTCAAAATGTGTTTTTTCAGAATTGTGGTCGGCCCATCAACTTGTTTAGCATATTGAGCCTTGCAATACTTGAATTGTATCTTTATCGTCCCATTTTTCAAGTTTACTTCTTCAAAATCTTCCCATACTACCGATCTTTGTTTTTGCTTTTCCTGTAATATGTGATTGTAAGGTACTAATATCAATGGACACCTTTTCATCTTTTAGACCTAATCCTTCATCTTCTAAGATCATCGGCGATGTAACTGAAAAACCGCTGGGGGTATTGAAAATTTCCTTACTAGCCATCTAATAGTTGAAAGATACTAAATTATATTAGCATTAGCACTCTAATGCCTTAAAGATTTATACTAAACCCTAAATTAGTCACCCATCCAAGGTTGGATAGATTGTAATATTTTCATATTCCCATTTAAACGCACACGCTGAAAAACCGACAACATCTCCCCATGTCTCTCCAGATAAGTTGATCTTCCATTACATTCCGATGCCAAATATCTAAGCAATGTGAAGATACTTGACATGAGAAATGAAAAGAAAGAAACATATCCAGAGAGAAATGGGGAGATGGAGTGCAGATTAGGGATGAACATTTAAATACGTTATATGAAAGCATTCTATCTATCTAACCTTGAACTGTCCAAAATGAGACAATTTGAGTGATTTCTATGCCACAAAAAACACACTATATCTATGTTCGGCCACATAAAAATCCTTAAATGGGCAACTAATTATCTAACTCACAATAATAAGCTGAGAAAAATAATAATATAATCCATACATATTAAGTTAACTATTTATTGCACAATAATAAGCTAAGCAAAAAAGTAATGTAATCCATACATATTAAGCTATCTATTGCACAATAATAAGCTAAGAAAAAAAGCAATGTAATCCATACATATTAAGCTAATTATCTATTGCACAATAATAAGCTAAGCAAAAAATCACAATGTAATCCATAATTCACACTAATAAACCACTAATTGTTAAATTCAAATAAATAAAATACATTACCATTTTAGGATTTAGGGTTTGAATTTAGGGTTTATGGTTTAGGTTTTAGGCATTTAGGATTTTAGGGATTAGAACTATTGAATTGGGTAGCTGGACTGTTGAATTGAGCAGGTGGCCGAACTTTTAAATCGAGTGGCCGGATGCACTCGAGCTATCCTCCAACTTAACATTGAATAAGTTAAAAAAAAAACCCTTAAAAATTACCTCTCAATCGGGTGGTCGGACTGTTGAATCATTGATCAAGTGGTTGCCGTTGGTGTGGTCGGACTGTTGAATCATTGATCAAGTGGTTGTCGTTGGTTTGGGCTCGAAATATGAGAGAGAGAGAGAGAGAGAGAGAGAGAGAGAGAGAGAGAGAGAGAGAGAGAGAGAGAGAGAGAGAGAGAGAGAGGAGGAGGAGGAGGAGGAGGAGGAGGAGGGGATGGATTTTTTCGGATCGGGGTTTTCGGTCGGGTGCGGGCGTGCGGCGGGTAGGGTAAAGTAAGAGGAAAGGTATTAGGTTTTTTTTTTTTTTTTTTTTTTTTTTTTTAAATTTTATTTTAATACCCTATTCGATTCGGGTTTCGGATCGGGTCGAGTATGACCGGATTGAGTTTCGGGTTCGAGTTACTGTGTAACTCGAACTTGACTCGGTATGCTTTCAGATCGGGCTACGGCTACTCGATCTGAACCGACTCAGCCGGTTCAGTTTTGACCGAGTTAGATGAGTCGAGTCGTCCCTTGCCTAGCTCTAGGTGTGGGTGGCAACAACAAATGAGATTCTCATGATGGATAATCTCCAAAGTTGTTCTCTTCCCAACACATGCATATATGTGGGAAAGATGTGGAATCAGTCAATCATTTATTATTTTTATTTTTTTATTGTGAGTTCACATATATGCATTTGGACTTCCATATTTAGCTTTGCGAGATCATGTATGCTCTCTTGTCTTTGCTTGAGATCTTAATTGATGGGTAGTGGATGGAGTTTCTAAATCCAAGATCATTAAAAATTGGTGGCTGGTCTTTAATTTGGAAGAATTCAAAGGAGTTTCTAAATCCAAGTAAATTAAAAATTGGTGGTTGGTCCTTGCCAGGTGCCACTTCCCAAGATCAATGCTTCGATGAGATTCCCCTTGCGTTTAGATTTCGATGGAGGAAAAGACTGTTTCCATCGGTAGGACCTTGAAATTCTTTTGGTAGTTGAGCTGCTCGACCTTTTAATGTGGCAATTATCTTCCCTTCTAAGGAAGATGAGTATGTGCGCTCTGTGCTAAAGATCTCTTTTCATCTAATAATTTCCTCGAGGAGCTATGTCTATCCTCTTCCCAAGATGCCTTTGGCTAAGGTATAGGCAGTGACAACAAACAAGAATTGCACGATGCATAGTCTCCAAAGAAGAAATTGCTCTTCCCAACATGTGCTTATGTGCAGGAAAGATGCGGAATCCATCAATCACTTATTATTGTTTTTTTTTTTTTTTTTCATTGTGAGTTTGCATATGCCCACCTTCATCTGTCTTGGGAGGGATCAAATAGGTTCTCGTCTCTGATTGCAATCCTAATGGATGGGTGGTGGAAGAAACCTTTAAGCTAGAGGAAAGGTTTTTAAGGAGAATCCTTTTCTCATTATAATGTGAGTTTGTTCGAAATAGAGCTATAATAGTATCTTTGAAGAGGCCACTTCGACTTTCATGCAAGTTAATGGTGAAAGTGAAATGCATTTGATTAATTGGCAACTCAGTTCATAAGAATTCTCGGTTGAAGAGGCCACCTCGACATGCATGCAGATTTCTATATAAAAATAATTAGACACTTTTCATTATAATGTGAGTTTGTTGGAAATAGAGCTATAATAGGATCTTTGAAGAGGCCACTTCGACATTCATTCAAGTTAAAAGTGAAAGTGAAATGTGTTTGATTAATTGGCAACTCAGCTGAAGAGGCCACCTCGACATGCATGCAGATTTCTATATAAAAATAATTAGACACTTCACCAAACTATAGAATGCTTTGTCTTCCTCTTCTTCTTTTTTTCCTCAATAGCATGAATACTTGATGCTCACTCTATGGATGCTAGTTTTCATCTAATCCTTAGGCCAATTGTGTCATAGATTCCCTTGCAAATGAAGGGATCATAGATCGACCTTATGTACATGGGGCTCTTATTCATTACCTTGATGGATCTTTCATTTATTTTCCCCATCAGGCCTTTCTAATAAAGATTTTCCTTATTTATAAAAAAAAAGAAAGAAAGAAAGAAAGAAATGTACGCCAAAATAACCTTAATGCACAGCTTTGGTCGTGTAGTTATTGAGAACCCCACTAGTGTCATTGCCTCATTGGATGAGAACAAAGCCCATAAAAGGCTAGTCAAATGGGCTGTTTGGATTTTTTTTATATATATATTGATATTAGGAGTCATTGGGGAGTTTCTTATGGCGTTTTAGGCAACTCATAGGCATTTTTAAAGCCCTTTTAAGATAAAGGGAGAATTTTAGGGAAGTACTATTTCTTTCAATAGGCACATGCCCTGATGATATTGCAAGGTTTTAGGAAGTTGGTATGTAAATTGGCTTAGATGCCTATTTTCTATGAACTTTTACGCACATTTTTAATTGGTTGGAGGGTTTAGTAGCCACAGTGGGGAAGGAGAATGAATGGGCATGGACCTAGTAATAAATTTACTGATTGGAAAATAGGGCATGACCGTTTTCCCCAAACTTTAAGTGGAGAAAGATTGCAGGAGGGTACGAGATCTTTAGCCTATATTTAGGATGAGATTTTAATGAAACTCGAGAAGTCAGGAAAAGGTGTCTTGGTTGAATATTAATTTTTAGGTGTGAAAACCACTTTATGTGGTAAAGTAATGCACTGTTTTGTTTTTCTGTCTGAGCAAGCAGTAGAAAACCACACACATTTGGTCAGAAACACGCAGGGTTTTCTTGTTGATAACCAATTTGTGCTATAAACAGGTGTATTATGTCTACAAGCACTGTGTCACCGTCTAAAATCACTGGGATTGTTTATTTCCTTGTTAAAATTTGTTAATGACAATACAACATGTGATGGATGATTTATGCCTCAAAAATTGTATGCTGGGTGTGGCATTGATTGATGACATGCTGTAAGCACATTGACATAATGGACAGAGGGGACCATTGAAACTATAATGTAGTTGCAATGGGACAATTGTCTTATACTGAACTTGCGCACCACTCAAGGCTTAAGCTTCACCAAGCGTTACCTTGACTTTCAAGGTGGCTTACCTTTGGGTATTCCCATACAAGGTTTGCTCAAGACTAGTGGCTTGCCTTGAGACAAGCTCTGCTAAAGTACAACACGTATGGTGGATGGTTTGGAATGTGTTCTTCAACACAAGCTATGGTACAGGAATGAAAGTGTACTACATTTCTACATATATTGAACAAAGTAAATGCAATATACTTTGAGGGGAGGATTTGCCACAAACTTCGGATGCAGTGTTCTTCATCTCCATTTGTAAGAGAAGCTTATGTGGGCAATGGCACCATCAAGCATTTTGTAATTCTCATCTTTTCCAAAAAAGGAATGGTCTCATCATGATCCGGATCATATTTCTGCTGTAACCTTATCAGATTCATGTAACCAGCCTTATATTTCTTTTACTTTGCTACCTATAGTTTCCTCCTGACCATGAAATGTGACAAAGAGGCTTTTCTTTAATTTCAACTAAGTAAAAAAGCGTGCACAATGGACATGAGAAAAGAAGCGTCTAATTTTTGATACCATGTTCAATGATGGGTTGAGTTGAGGATGTTCCTATAATTTTGGCAGTGTTTGAGTTGAAGCTCTTATGGAATTTTGAGCTTCATCATTTGCTCAACGCATTTGAGATTGATCAATTGGTGTGACTTTTGGCATGTGTTTTGCCTATTTAGTGGTTCTGATCATCCTAAATGTACTGCTTTTGTTCTAGAAACCATCCACAGTGCGTGTTGTACTTGTATGGAACCCACCACCTATTGAGCGATCCATACTGTTCAATCACCGTACCAAATGACTTTCGAGTAAAAAATGGATCTATGTTCAGCTGCTTTAGAACCTTCAACACTTGCATGAACTTTCTTGATTAAAGGTGGGGAACCTTATTTCTAACAGTTATTGACTTGGGCTATGATCCTTCCAGATAGCATAATAGGTTATGATGCTGAAGTATATGATGTTCCCTATCTTAATCCAAAATATGTGCATGTGCTCATTGATCCAGACCGAAAAATGACACAACATGATAATCTCAATGGACGATTCCACACAGAACTTTCATGGATTGCTGATACTGATGAAGAAGTATGCAATTTAATATTGAAGTGAGGATCATTTGTTCATTCAGTTTTTTGGGCTATATCCACTCCTATATGTCTCATCTCTGTTCAACGTGCCAGATGGGCAAACATGGCACATCTATTGCCCTGTGACCTGCATTGTTTTCACTACATTGTGGACATTGGAAAGACCCTATATATGATCTAATACTTGATTATGTTTGTTTCATAATCAAGTACTGTTCCCTACTACAACATCTAGGTCCTACGTTATCTTCACACTAATAATCACAATGTTTTGCCACTTGCCAATACTGATGACGTTGCTCCTTTTACAGGGCTACTTTCAATCATTGTTCTCTTGCATTGAGAGGCTGTTGGGATTCCTGGAAGTGAAAAACCTTTTGCTCCCAGCTGCTGATGAGGCTGGTACTATCTGGACAAAGCGATTTGGATTTGAGAAAATAAGTCCAGATGAGGTTGGTACTATGCAAATGTGCTTGTTTTTTTTTATGTTCTATGGGTTCTTCTAGTTACTGGAACCTTTTCCCCTTGCAGCTGTCCCAGTACACCAAGGACTCACGTATGATGATATTTGAAGGGACATCTATGTTGCACAAGCAAGTTCCCAAGTGTCGGATTGTTGGTAAACCAACTGTGAGCAGCTGATAACAGTCTTCATCGATGCAACGGATGAGCATTTTTTATTATTAAAATTTTGCAGCGCCCTTACTTGAAATGTACAGAGAAGGATCTTTTGTTTCGGTGATGTACAGGAAAGAGACTTCACATACTATCCCTACAGATGTTCGCTGAAGCAGTAATGCATCTATAGCAAGAGAAGAAAAGAAAAGGAAAAGAAAGATGGATTTGGGAATATGAAATTTTGAGTAAGATTTTGTCAAAATGAAATATATATTTAAGCAATCCATTGTATCTCTATCAAATTGTGCTACTCACAATGATTCTGCATTTTTATTTTTTTATTTTTTGGGTTCTCCTGTGGCATAGGGTATTCCGTCACTTTTTGCTGAATAGGGGATTTATCTTGTGAACAATTTTGGTGTGGTGTTCATTCATTTGTCATCTTATCTTTTTTTCCCCCCACTTGAGAATGAGGCAACTGGTGGCACATGTGCCAACTGGCAAGCATGGAGGAGATCCAGGACATTGATCAGGTTGGGCCCCCCATAAAATCAGGCTCACTCACTCATTGGTGGGCTGCGTCTGTTGTCTATTAGACAGTTCTGCCTTTGTTCTACTCAACCAATTTTCTCATACACTTGTGGGTCACTTGATGAGTGGACTGGCCTTAATTTTGAGTTAGGTGGTATTCACTTGATATTGGACATGTGTGCCACTTGGGAATGTTGGTTGCACATGCTAAATCTGCCACATGTGCTACTGTCTATGTTCAAGCAACTTAGGTGCCACTATTAGTCTTTAAAGTGCCTTAAATGTGTCAAATGTGTATATTCACTACAAGTGGTACATGAACATTCATGCATTTTTAAGCTCTTGGTTCACATCAACTTCTGATTTTGTGGGGGTTTGATAATCTCCTATCTGTTTAAAATCCAGATTTGTCCAGATGGTCAGACTGTCTGCCTGGGTCTCCTTGATTAGAAAGCCGACCTGTGCCCCCCAGACGGTTTTGGAGTGGCCTGCCAGGTTCATCTCTACGTTCTCAATTAGCCCAAAAAGAGAGTTATGGCCAAAAGGTCTAAACGCTTTGGCCCATAAGATCATGTCATCCGCGTGCTTCTAGTCTAGATGGGTGGATTCCACACTCGTGGCTTAGAAAATAAAACGACATGCCTTGGACCTTTTCTTTCTATTTTCTTCTCTTCCTTCTATGATTCCATTCTGTCTCTGCTGTGATAGCCATCTACCCAGGACCGGAATCTTATACGAAAGTTGTAAACGCGTGCAACACCTGAGATCATGTTTTAGTAACATCCCTTAAATCCATCAGTGCACCACCTCACTGTTACCTTACGTAACAAAAATAATATTGTATGCAAAGTTCAGATGGGCTACACAAGTACAATAGAAATTACTTAAAAACTCCTAAATTTAATGCCCCACCTGAGTTTTAGATCAGACATTTATTGGATTAAATTCATCCTGATGGATTCATTCGATTATCATGTTCAGGTTGGACGGCCCATAAAAAACACGTGGCCCCAGGAAGGTTTCTACAGTGGACGTTTACTTCCCTATTGTGTGGCCCACATGAGTTTTGTATCTACATCCACTGTTCTATGTGGAATGGCCCACATAAGTTTTGTGTCAACTTCTAGTGGGTCTCTTTTTACAAAAATGAGGTGACAAAACTGATGGACGGAGGGAATTTCATACACATCACTGTAGGCTCGCATAGTTCGGTGGAAGCACGCTCTTTCTTCCAACGGGAGGATGCCTGCCTATCCATCCACCCTACTCCCATATATCTTGCTAAACAAGAGTAAAAACAGTATCTTTTATATCCTTAGCTGAACATGATAGTTGATAGGCATGCCATACATAAACTCAAACCGGACCATCCATATTGTGGGACTAAATGTAGATAGCTAGCCAGAAAATCATTCAAATGAATTTGGACTTTGATTAAAGGATCCTTGTTTACTGTATTAGGACCATTGACCAATTTTTGTTCAAGAATCCATTAAATTTCTACGGATCAAACAGTCTCAACGGGTTAGTCTAATTATTTATTTAAAATCTATCATAGCATCACGATTTTGGACTGTCACTTTAAGTTGCATTCCACGTTAACAAATTTTTAGTGCTCCTCCTTTCTCCCTTCTTCTTCCATTTATCCTCCACTTGAAAACTGAGAATTCCTAAGAATTTCTAGGTCATGATCATTGGCTCATTAATGTTCTTGCTATGCTCGTCTGCAATTATCCCTCCAATTGGGCCCATTTGACTTGAAGTGATTGTTGATAAAATACAAATTAAAAAGTGAACTAGCATTGGAGACATTTCTTTTTTAAAAAATTGCTTGGACTGTAAGTTACCGGCTACCTAGTGAATTACTTCGAACCCATGCAGCACGTTGGCCTCACCTTGAGGATCACCAGTGCAAAAGTGGGTCCTTTCCGCTCATTTGGTGAGCCACTTCATAGAAAACAATTTACAAACTCTCATAAAAACACAAGTTTGGTTCTAATGAGTGGGTAGGGTTAATTTTTAGGATCCTCATGGTGAAAGTATATGACAAATTGTAAGTTATCTAGTAGGTGAACGGTTACTTACAATCCAACCAATTGCACCATGACCTTGTGTGTGTGTTTGTGAATATACAATAGATAGATATGGGGTTCTCCATGTCACTGCTAAAGTTACTGTCCAATGTAGTGGTAAATGTCAACATGTTGAGTTACACATAACAGCCACCATACTAAAAGGTTTGCCTTGTTAACTTTTCATGAATCAAATCAACGGTTATAATTTCACAACTAGGATCACGAAATGCATATATACGTAGTGATATCAATTATAAAAACATGAACTAAAAAGGAGATTTGCACATACCTTGAACTATATTGGTGATATACGAAAACTTTCTCCTTGCTTGACCTTGAAGAAGAATGACTCTAATGTTGATCCCTCGTCCTTACATGCGCCGACGTCCTTGGCTCACCTTCTCCTCAATTCTCTCTCTTAGTAGTGTCACATGTTTTGAGCTTGGTTGGAGAATGTCAAAAGTTTCTCTTATTTATAGGCTTGGTTCCACTTTTTTTATCATAGAAGCTAAATCTTGTATGGCCTCTCCTTTCTTATACGTGTTAACTTGCCGTAATGTGAAGTTTCATTTTCTTGTTAGTTCTTGAAACCTAGAGCCAAAGTTTTTCAAAAACCTAAGGACAAAGTGGTTGTTCGCACATGTGTGCTCACGTGCGTGCATACGTGCAGACCACTGGAGACACTACTATTCTCACACTTGGTCCATATGCTACACACCTTTTAAGAAAAACTAATTTTTTATTCGAAAATCTTTTAATTTTTTAAGCCACTCTCATATGCTTAATACTCAAAGAAACCTTTATATGTAGACAATTTGAAAAATATTTCAATCACAACTTTATTTTACTAATAGTTCTTAATTCTCTATCAAATGAAATGAGTAATGTGAATATCAACATTGACATACTTCCATATATTATGACAATAGTAGCCTCATTTGACACAATAGGAAAAATAATGGTTAATCATGACTAATTACCTATAATACCCACTATAATACTTCTGTGAGAGCCTATTTATGCTATTCATTTAAATCAATGTGCATACATATGAAAAATATGCATGAGAATAGAATCATCTATTAATGATATAATATATTGTCTATAATATAATTAGAAGCATCTAATAAGGCTCATTTTCTCTACATGCTCCATACAAGACTTTGTCCCTCTGTCAATGAATCTGTAATTATGGGATTTGTGTTTATTGTTCAATAAACACTTAGCAATTCTTAACATTCTCTTTGATAACACTACTTGGTCATAATGTGCTTTGCACCACTTGAGTACTTGTCATTCTTAAAAAAGATTGTTGCAATGTTATGCCGACAATTTGTCAATAGTGTTAACGACTACAAGTTCTGAGATAAAATTTCGTAGCCACAACTTATGACCTCAAAGAATACTAGGAATTCAACCTCTTTGATGGAAGCAACAATAATTAATTGCTTTGCGCTCTTCTATGAAATCATTCCATCAACTTGTAAGAATACATAGATAGACGTCAACTTCATGCTATCTTGACATCCGAGAAAATTTGAATTAGAGTAATCCATTATCTTTAATTAATTGGTCTTTTTATATGTGAATTTGTAATGTTTTATTCCTTGTATGTATTGCATCACTTTCTTTGTAACTTTCTAATAATCCAAGTTGGGATCTGTAGACACCCCACCCAGGCTAATATCTTGAGAAGGCTAAGACAGTCTGAGAACCATCACCTTAATCCACACCTGAAACCCTAATTCATACCCATAACCCTAATCCGCACCCCGAAACCCTAATCCGAACCGTTAAATCTCACCTCAACCTTAGCCTAGACCCTGAACCTAGCCAAACCCGAATTCTAGTCCGAAACTAAAACCCGTCAGAATCAGAATCAGCATGAAATACACCCAGTTGAGCCAAAAACCCAAAAAGAAGACTATCTGACGAACTAGTGCACCAAACGAGGCCCATACGCTTGAGCCCGGCCCAGGCGGTAATCCGACTACCGCCGACGGTACTCCGACTACCACCGCTCGCGGGACACGTGTATCCTTCGAGCAACAACTGTCATAACATCTGAAAGTCAACTTTTTTTCAGAATTACCCTTCCAGCAGATCCCATTTACCCTTTTACCAACCCCAAGAGTTAATGGGAGTGTGCCACGTGACATTTCTCTCTCCTCAACCATTCACAAGCTGCCACATAAGCTTTTACCCCTCATAAACCCTATAATTACCATAAAACCATTGGGGAAGGCTGTAAATAGCCCTCTCCTCTTCTCATTTCAACAACAACACCTTCACTTTCCAAGTGAGAGAGAGAGAGAGAGAGAGAGAGAGAGCTCCCGACCCTCCAAGATCAGGTTTTTCTAGCAATCTCTTAGCCTCCTCCTAAACTTCTCAATCCTAAGTCTAGTTCGGATTGATCATGGTGCAATCTATGTCATAGCCCACTTAAGTTCAAGCCAAAGATCTTTTCATTTTAAGAGTGAGGGTGAGGGAGAGCTCCCAAGCCTCTAAGATCAGATTTTTCTAGCAATCTCTTAGCCTCCTCCTAACTTTCTCAATCCCAAGTCTAGCCCAAATTAATCATGGTGAAATCCATATCTTAGCCCACTCATGTTCAAGCCAAAGATCTTTTCATTTTATATACAAGCATTCATCATGACATCTATTACCTTCTTAACCCCCTTGCTTCTCTAGATCTCTAGTGAACGTATGATCTGTGACTTGCTACATATCGGATCCTGTCACATTAGAAATTCCTAGTGATCCAGTCCTCTTTCTCTATCTTTTGCATAAGCATCATTACATTTGCCTTCTAGACACATTGTTGGACGTATGCTCTGTGGCTTGCCGAAATCTCGGATCTTGCGCATTAGAAATCCGCATGCGCCTAGTCCTACTTTGATTACACCATTCATCCCTTGAGATTTCCTTACCACATCGAGTAGAGACCGTACATTCGTACGGGCAGAGAGATTGCTTAACACTTTTCCTCTTTATAACCGAGGCCCCTTACTTAGAATTTTTAAAATTGCATATCCGGAGTCAATTTAAAGTCAGAGGGTCTTCGGATTCTCTAACTTTACATATTCTGTAGGTTCTAGCTGACTATGGGATTTTGAGTTAAGTGGCTAGTGGCGACTCCAAGTCTACATTGCACCACCAATTCACGTCAGTCAAAACACCCCCTCGAAAATCATAAAATTACGTGGGCACCGATTTTTAGTGTTCATAGAATGGTAACTCCACTAGGGATATGCTAGAGTTCATTAGTTGAGACCCGACTCGAAAGTGTGTGATACTTTAATCTTAAGGGACATCATCACTGTACTCTTACAAAAAAAAAATCAGTCTTTAGCTTACACTTGTTTTGAGCATCAATCCGAGCTATGACTACTCGATCCTGAGCAGCCTTGGTCACCCATGAAGAAGAGCCGGCAGCTCCGTCATCTCCTGGAACATCAGCATCAGAACCAACACCTGTACCAGCATCGACACCGGCACCGACAACTCCAACAGATTTTCCAATCACAACAACCTTAAATGAGATGTCTCAGAACTTGAAGGCATTACAGGAGTTACTACTTCGCTTGGTACCAAGCGCCATATTAAACACACAGGCAACCCAGCCTAGTATGCAAAAAAGTTCAATCCCTCAAATTTCTTTCGCCTTCTCTCTCATTCCTCCAGCAAATCCTGCCCTCACTCTCCTAGAAGAGTTAACATAGGATTAACAATACCAACAAATGGGAACAACCCTCCCACACATCATTACTCAGCACATCACAACAATCAACTCACAACACAGGTTCCCCCTAATGGGAATCACAGACAAGAACTGGCAGATGCCCATGAAGGGGGTCAGTTTCGAGTCCAACTCACACTCCCTAACGGGAGCAACATTCTGAAATTGGTAGATACCCTAAGCGGGAGCCATTTCTAAACATCACACCCTCCTCCGAAAGGGATCGACGTTCAATTCCAGCTACCTCCCGTCATCGGGAGTCCATCTTCTTTCCAATAACCCTACATTCCCAGAAATCAAAGGGTCGAAGAGGTTAACCCTTATAAGGAAGAAGCAGTGTTAGCCCTGCAACAAGGGGCAAGATATCCACAACACAACAAGTCAGAGATCGAGGAGCTGTGGGAACAGCTGCAAATGGTGCAAAATCAGTTGCAAAGGCAGCAAGGAGTGGATCATCCATCCACTAAATTCAGGGATCTATGTCCCTTTCCAGATGCTCAGGTGCCTCCAAACTTTGAGGTACCCAAATTCAAAAGATATGACTATAGTGGGTGTTCCACAATACATCTAAAAGCATTTTGTGGGGAACTCAATGTGATAATAGGGAATGATGGAGATTTGATATAGCTCTTTCAGAAATCTCTTAAGGGTGATGTTTTGGATTGGTACACATCGCTGGATAGCCATCAGATTAAGACCTGGGAGAGACTCTCCCAGGCATTCATTGACAGATTTTCATACAATCTGAACATGGCTTTGAGGAGGGCAGATCTACCTGCCTTGAGACAAAAGAGCGACGAATCATTGTCAGCATACATAGGACGATGGCGGGCCATGACAGCACGAATCAATGACGAAGAATAGATATCCATGATTGTTCATTCAGCAAACCCAAGCATTTTAGGATATCTAATCTCGTACCCATATGTGAATTTCTCCCAGCTCATTCGAACTGGAGAACAGGTGAAAGCTAGGATCAGAGCTGAAACTATTTCCCCATGGCCACATCAGGCCCCCTCAATCAAAAGAAACAAAGTCGAGGAGAAACCTCTTGAATACGGAATGGAAACAGCACTGTTCCCACGCAATGCACTATAGAGGTTAACATTATCATCGCCAACACCCAAGGCAACTAGTATGTTCCACAATCAGAGCCATAACAAGACTGGCAATACCAGCCACAACAAGACAGGCAGTACTAGCCACAACCAAATAGGCAGTACCAACCACAGCAAGCCCAACAAGGATATCAGGCACAACCGCCTTAACAACAAAGACAACAACCTAAGGGCAATGCACAAAACCCATACAAACAGGCAATGCTAGGCAGGAAGTTCACCTCTTTAGCACAAACATACAGTCAGGTCTTGACAATGTTGATGTAAAAGTAACTCCTGACATCACTCCAATCTCAACTTCCGCTAAATCACCTGCCAGCAGGTTACAATGAAAACCAATATTACGCGTATCACCAGGCTCCTGGTTATCTAATAGACCGCTGTTTCGCCTTAAACATGCGGTCCAAGATTTGATCGAGAGCTAAAAGATTGCAATCACCCCGCAGGCTGGTAGTACCACTCAAGCTAGCATTCTCCAGAATCTCCTGCCATCGCATCCATCAGGACCCAACATATCAGACACCTCTACCGTTAGCAACATTGAGAAGGAGTATCCCACTGTAACACCCCGAATTTTTGCCAACCTGAGATTAGACGTCCTTAGGCAATGGGTCGATCCTAACACCTCATTAACTTGTCAGAACTGAATCCCATAGTCTAAAATCACTTCTGAACCCATTTCTTTCACAAATCCAACCCTTCACCACCTTGTTCTTCCAATTTTTCTAAGAACTTTCACCCTAGACACTATCTTAAACTAGCTAAGTAGTATAACTTGGATCACTTTATATACAAACTACAATGGACTAAGTTCCACCTCAGACAAAAATCACTTACGACTAAATCCTTTAGAAATGAGACAAAGTAACTAAGTGCTAAACTAGATTAGTTACGAAATTCGTTCGAATCGCTTTAAATACGATCTGCAAGACCCAAAACTTGCAGAATCATTGACGCTAGGTTACCCTAAAATCTAGGATCAATCTCATTACCCGGCTGCTCTCGGGAGCATCTCAAAACTCTATATCTGATCTGGACCACACATCAGGAGTCCGAACAATACGAGGTTAAGGACTTAGGACCGCCTCATTGGGCTTGAGAACCATCTCGGAAATCAAATCCAGCCGATGTCCCACGGCTATTCGCTTGAGTCCGGAGCGTGAGAGTGTGAAAACACATGTTTCTTTACAAAATAAATATCTTGAATAGTAATCTGAGACTCGTCGGTTGCAGATCAGTTTTAAGCAACCAGACCGTCAGAATCAGACCAAATTACACCCTCGGATCAGGAGAAATTTCATACACATTTACATGTACTCGGCATCTCTGATCGAGATCCGCTGACCGTTGAACTGAAACTGGTCCGCCACGCGTGATCTGGAATCCTGACCGAAACGAAAACTTAATAGAACATAGATCCAACGTTAGTGAGCTTAAGTCCTACCTTTGGCTCAAGGAGGCCCGCCAGAAGTCCTCCGTTGAGCTGAAAAAGTCCCGCTTTGGTTATAACCTAAGTATACTTTGTTCCTGAGTCTATTTCGGTGAGTTTTGAGACTATATAAGGACCTTAAACCCTCTCTTATGGCAGCCATACGAATTTGAGATTTGAGAGAGGGAAAAGAAAGAGAAAGTGTGGGAGTTGTGGGAAGATCTCCTCGCCGCTCTACCCTGCTGCTATCGGTGCTTAACCACCTCATTCTTGCCGCTTTCCCGGCGATTCCGGCGTCATTTCTAGGTAATAAACCCTAACCCTAACCTGTGTGGAGGATTTGATTGTTGTAGGTTATGAAATAGCTAACCTATTTCCTTCTCTAGGTTGCCTAGTTGCCGTATACGGAAGCTAGACAAACCTATCGATTCCGTTGCAATTCTACGACAAAAGGTGAGGACTTTAGGTGTATAGGTTATGGTTTTCAACGCTTTCAATGTCAGATAATGATAGATTCATGATCTGCATGCAATTGCACATGTACAAAGTGCTTTCCGTTTTCTGTTTCGATTAGAATTGTAGAATTCGAATTTCACATACTCTAGGTATTCGTATAAAATACCGTATACGTATTTTTTATGGAAATGTATTTGACATGTTTATTTGTCGTATGGATATATGATGTATGGATAAAATACTCATTTGGCGAAAGGGTTCGCCTAAATACATGTTTACTAATATACACCATGTATGTAGAAATACGGTATTGTAAGAAGTACCGTATACGTGTATATTTTAGCGATGTGTTTGCCATGATTATTTGTCGTATGATTATATAATATATGGATAAATTAGTTAATTGGCGAAAGGAATCGCCGTAATACATGTTTGCTTATATACACTATGTATGTTGAAAATGCGTATTCTAGAAAATACTGTATACGTATAAATATTGGGAGATATATTTATCATGATTATTTGCTGTAGTAATATAATATACATGGATAAAATACTCACTTGGTTAAAGGATAGCCCTAATACATGTTTTGCTAACTTACACCATGTATGTTGTAATAGTGTATTCTAAGTGTTTGTGAAAATGATTGAATGAGTATAAAATTCTCATTCGTGCTCGCCATGACTAATTGTCTTGGATTCATGATTGTTGTATTGGCGATACCCCTTTGACGAAAGGATTTGCCCTAAATCACGCCACGGCCAATATACACCATATATGCTAAAATGTGTGGCCCAAGTGTTTATGGAAATGACTGAATGAATATGGAACTTGGATTCCTGCTTGCCATGACTATCCGTTGTGGGTGTACGCGTGTTATGATTGGGGCAACTCCCCAGTGAAAGGATTTGGCCTAATGCCTATGTGATTGACATATGTCATGTATGTTGATGTATGTTTGATTAAGTGTTTCTTGAAATGTCTGAATGAGTAGTAGTTAGCAAATTGTAATGTATAAGGGTGTTGAGATATGATTCTCAACCTCTTTTAACTATGTGTATGATCTCCTTGGATAGTTGTGTGATTAGGAATTGAACATGTACAAATTCATGCTCGTGTTGTGCTTCATAACATGCTCAAATGCTTTATGATTTTAACCATGTAATGCATATATTTAAATTTATATTTACATTGTATGATCCGTCATGGGTGATGGGGGAGTGGAGCAACGAATGCGTGCAACAGCCCTGGCAGCCCTAAACGGATACTACCAGACCTTGATTGTATGAGTTGAATCTTAATTCACTACTGCTTTATCTATCTGCACTTGATTGTGCTTGGGGCTATATTATAGTCCAGACAATCGGTACTAGATTGGAGATCGTGGTTGAGTTTCATGTCGCCACGTGAGATGTGTTCGACGAACTCGAGTCGTACTTCGGTTGGCGATAGTGGTTGGCCACGCGAAGTGCATATGCACTTCATGTCGTTCAACTTGTTGTGCGCTCGAGCTAGCCGAGCTCGTCATGTAACCCGATTTGTTTAATGTATGTTCACCATGTTTGGTCTCTACTGCTTGAACCTAGGGTACCAAACTTACCAGTGAAAACCCTTTTAACCATGGTACCTCGATCCGCTAAGACTCATGAGCCGGGCATGGTGGTATGGAACACCGTGGTCGAGCCGTCGCCTCACGCCCGGGGCTACGTGCCTCCCGTAGTGACCAGTGAGCAACTTAACTCGTGAGCCGATTATGGTGGTATGGGACACTATATTCGCGCTGTCGGCCTACATTGATAAGGTGATGGGGGAGTGGTGCAACCTTTGTGCGTAACAGCCTTTTGTAGTGACCGCGAGCATATTCTGAAGTCGTAGTGGGCCTTAGGGTTCGCCGCGATATATAGAGTATGAACTAGGCCTGTTTCTATATAGTGATGAATCGTTTAAGGGGTGATGGGGGAGTGGTGCAACCTTTGTGCGTAACAGCCCTGGCAGCCTCTGCAGTGACCTAGAAAACACACCATCGTCTGATATTAACTAGGACTGATGACCCTAGAATGGATCATGTTTGGGAATGATACAAGGGAGGTACCTTAGTTTCCCAATCCGTACGTTTGAAATGGATTAATTAAAAACTCGGTAATCATGCTCATCATGCATCGCATGTGCTTGGAAGATGTGGAGCACCTTGTGGATGTAAGCATGCCGCGAACATGAGATGGTGTCGCATGAGGGAGTATGTCGGTGAGGGCATCCATCATACCTGCATTCATACTTGCATTAATCAGAGTAACTAGGAGTGTTTGATTTACTGTTTTATCATTACTGCTTGACTGTATTGATAACATGTTAACCTATGCTTTATTGTTCCACTGAGTTGATCACTCACTCCCACGATACGGGACGATGTTTCGAACACCCACCAGACTTTGTCTGATTGCAGATGGCGACGCTACTTCTGAGGCGGAGCCGAACTTCTATGACGACGAGAATGCTTCCTCGTATATGCTATTTTCTGGCAGCTTCATCAGAGCCGTGCCTTGATTGTCGGGGCTACAGGGATGTTGACTAGATCATGCTACACAACTTGGTATAATTTAAAATCATACTTGTAATTATTTAACCTGGTAACTTTATCACACTCACGGAGACCCACCACGTTTATATATTTTATCTATCTATCACAGTCTTCCGCTTGCAAATTTAACTGTCTCTGGAGTATGATATGCTGTTTTGGCTTAATCTCACTCATGTTCATTGCACTAATACCGATCACATTCAATCATCATTCATTTTGTTGCATAAGTGATGCGTTGGAACTCGGGAGTTGAGTTTATGCTCGACCCCCGATTTTCAGGGCGTTACACCCACATACTTCCCTCCATATCATTCAATATAAGCAATCATGCCCAATACAGTAAATCAGACATGGGGATACAACAGGCGCCTCTGCCTGAGCCACAAGTATTCCTTGAAGTAGCACCAACAGTACAACATCCCCTCCTCCAAAGGGCATCAATAACACCCACTAGGTCACATTCTCTATCACGCCCTAAACTTGGAAACCGGGCTCACAAAATTCTCGATCACCGAATCCGGCGCCGACAGCTTCCATAGAACCCCATTCTCAGCCACCGGCGCTCATTCGCCAGGTTCCGATCCTAGGATGTTACGAGGAGGATTCCCAATATCGGTTTGATTCGTAATAAGCAAAACCAAAGGCATAACCCATAAACAACAACCAAAAACCCTATCACATTTTCACTATGATAAAAAACTTTATAAATACAATGAGCATAAAGGAAAATACAATGATGATAGACAAAGAGCTCCAAGATAATCTGCTCTGCGCTCCTGCCTCTGCGCTGCTGCGTCCCAAAGTCACCTGCACGCAACGGTCGTGCATAAGCTTATAGAAAGCTTAGAGGGTGGTGAAAGTGTGTGCACAAGGTAGTAATGCAGATATGCAGTATCAGAGTAATGTGGAACATGCTGATGAATCCATGAATACCACTAGCCATACCAAGGCTATGCGATACAAGGCATGAATGATGTCGGCCATATAAGGCCATACGATGCGAGATGCAAATCAAGCATACAAATCCTTATCTATATCTACATATCAATACAGCTCAAATCTGAAATATCATTGGGGTCTAGTACACTCTAAACCAGATTTCTGCCCTATCGCATGCAATAAGGTAAGTGGAAGAGACCTCACTACCCGCCTACCAATATCGGGCTCGGCTCGTCAATAGCGGACCCATTCCTTGAGCTGGTCAAAATCAGCCTAGCTTTGCCCCCTCCTCTAGGGTGGGTAAGGTCACACCCCCTTCTAACCGATCACGACACAATGGAAAGCGTGGCCTTCTAGTAATCGGCACCGGCGCTCATGCACCCACTCGGTTTAGACGTTGGAGCAACCTCTTGGTACCATAAGGGTTTAGGGACTTTCACCCAGGGATATCTATAGCACCTCATGTAGAACAAGATTTTCGGTATCCAATCCTGCCAAACACGATATGCCTATGGCGGCTATGGCCCTGATGTCGCTAAGGCTTACAGTACACATGTCACACGATGCAAGATGTATGAATCACGCAATCCAGTCATGCAGCATTCTTGTGCGTATCGCGTGCTCATGTAGGACAACTCTGCCTATCAGGGAGCCTATAAACAATTTGCTCCAAGGCAAGTGTTATGATTAATCACTCATCTCATCACAAGCATGCAGATGATGCATATGGACAAGTATTATGATATTATGTTGTCATACACTCGTAATCGGTATCAATAATTGGCGTCGGCCTCGAAAATCGGCACCGATTATCAACACCGGTAATCGGCACCGCTCATCAGGGTCGATAATCGACGTCAGCCCCAAAAATCGGCACCAATGATTGGAATCAGAAAGCAAAATTGGTAATGGGAAGTGAAAGCCGGAATCGATCAATCACATACGGTGAATGGGGCCCACTTATTTGGGTTAACCCACGAAGAGAATGGGCCTAACAAGGCCTAAGGGAAGGTCAAAATGAGGACGTCTAACCATCATTGCCCATCAATGTGGACGTCAAATCAACTTTGCTCCCAAGGATGGCCTACGTATGGCTAAACATATAGTGGGTCCATGGCCTCACGTATAATCATGATGGGCCTTGTTTCCGTCACATAAGCCTCGTCATATGGGCCAACATACATCATATCTGGCCTCGAATACACATAACATGTGGGCCTCACACCAGGGCCTCGAATACATCTTAATGGGCCTCTTATGTCAAGCGGGCCACATCACATGGGTCGCATTAAGTGGGCCGCACCAACGGGCTTCATGTACATCAAATAGGCCGCACAGATGGGCCTCATGTGCATCCAATCGGGCCCACCCTTATGTATATTTGAGATCCGACCTATTCATAAGTTAACATAGAGATGAATGAGGTGAAAACAATATCAGCTTAAATGAGAACTACCATGGCCCTTAGAAGTTCGAACGGTGGATGCCACGATCCACTATGTAAATGGTGGGGGCCCACTTGGACTTTAGATTTGATCCTCTCCTTGGCTCACGCCATAAAATGATATCTCAATATGGTTTGGACACAACATATGCATCATGGTTGGCCCCATCGTTCAAATAGTGAACAGTGTAGAAAAAGCGCATACATCGTTGGGCCCATGCCAGGGGGATGAAACACATACATTTAGGGTGGGTCCCACCGTCAGAACACACGTGCGTCATGGTGGGACCCACAGGGCTCTAGACATTTTAGAGAGAGAGAGGTAGAGAAAGAGATAGAGTAGCCACGTGCTACTTTTACTTTTACTTTTTACCTTTTTTTCTTCTTTTTTTTCTTTCTCTGTAACAAACAGAGGTGGGTCCCACGTAGGGCCCACCCTCATGTATTATATAAATTATATAATATATATAAAATATATATGATATAATATATAATATATATATATATATGTAATATAAAATATATATATATATATATATATACACACTATATACCATATATAGTATATTATATAAAAAAAACCAGCAACGTCCAGGCCATCCACGGCTTGGACGGTCATGTGAATCAAGGGGAGGCCCCACACATGGGGTGTGTTCCACCGTCAGATGGACGATGGACATAATACATGCATCCTAGGGGGCCATCTTATATGGATGGACAGCGTGGATGGGTCCCACGGACCCCACAATCATTCACACTCCCATGCCAGTACACACACTCCACGTTAGCCACCGCCACAGGGATTGATACCAAGACCTCACGTGTTGAAACGAGGCATCTTTCACTCCGTCTACCAGTTGAGCTATGGATCGGGGCATGTAAGGGAGGGCCCCACATGGACGGAAGGCCCCACATGGCATGGTTCCACCATCCAGAGATGGTGGACAGTTTGGATGAAACCCATACATTGGTGTGGCCCATCGAAATGGATGGGCAACATGGGTGGGTCCCATGGGCCCCACCGTCAGTCCACACCCATGTTAGTACACCCATGTTAGTACATGCTCCATGTTAGCCACTTCCACAGGGAGCGTTACCAAGACCTCCAGTGTTTGAAACGAGGCATCTTTCGCTCGTTCTGCGGCCTGAGCTATGGGGCTGGGTGGGCCCACGTCAGATCACACTTCACCGGCAACCATCTCCATTGTCAGCCACCTCAAGGTGGGCCCTCTATGAATGGTTGGGATGGCATGCAAACATCATGGTGTGTCCCACATAGATGGGGTCCACTGGTAGACAGCTTGGATGAAATACACACATCATAAGTGGCCAAGATCATAGAAAGAGAGAGAGAGAGAGAGAGAGAGAGAGACATCAGCAATATCAGAGGGGCCTCGCCACTATGGGCCCCTCTTGAATATAAACATACATCAAGGTGGGTCCCACTACATGTGGCCCTTTAATCACAAAAAATGCAAATGTGGGATCAAGATCACCCACCGTCCACTCCTTGGTCCGATGGGAAGGTAGTCGCCTAGGCTTCAACTTCAACGGAAGAGATGAGGTTTGGATGGTTGAGATGGAAGATGAGAGGGTAGGGAGTGAGCCATACACAGTTTTTCTCATGGAGGTTTTTGGGAAAGTGCTTGGACGTGTGAGGCTTTCTCTTGCTTGGGAAGGTAGTTTGAAAATGAGAGAGAGAGGGTTGTAAAGAGAGAGAGTTAGATGGGTGATGAATGTGTTGATGTGTTGAGTGATGGGTGTAAGAGCCCTTTTTGACTTTTGTGGTAGATTGTGTAAGAAAGGGTATGGGCTTGTAAGAAACTTTTGACTTTAGGGGTTGCTTAGGGAAGGGTGAGAGGTGATGTGTACTTGACATATACTTGACATGATGGGATTGATTGATTGATTGATTGAGGTGACATATTATAGAGATTCTCTCGAAATTCGCATGCACGGCATTTTCCTTGCACCGAACGCTGGCCCACATCTCCTGGCCAAAGTATCGGATCAGCGCGCAAGACGCGACATCAGAACTGAGGTGACGGTGCGGTCGCAAGGGTACAAGACTCGGGTTGAGTTGACTCACGTTGACGGTGTATGAATCAGGGTCACATGCAAATACCAGTTAAGGGTTTAAGTTTGCCGAAATTCTACCGGGAAGATCGCGGAAGCCTACAGAATGGTACAGTCTAGGATATGGGGCTTACAGCTCTCCCCTCCTAATAAAAATTTTTTCTCAAAATTTACACAATCATTGCAACTAGTCATTACTAATGAGGGAGAAGAAACGTAACATCATCATATAAAATCAGAGATAATATACAAAGTACAACACATAATCAGTCATCAAAAAGATGGAGATAATGCTCTTGAATCTCAGCCTCGCGCTCACAAGAAGCCTCCTCAACAGAGTGGTAACCCATCTGAACTTTCACTAATAGGATGACCTTGGTCCGGAGGACCTGCTTCTTCCGATCAAGGATACGGACCGACTGATCAATGTAGGAAGTGTCCTCCCGAACCTCTAACGACTGCCAATCAATAACTGAAATGATGTCTGACCCACACTTCCTCAACATGGAGACATGAAAAACATTGTGAATGCTAGACAACTGAGATGGCAAGGTAAGTCGATAGGCCACGGTGCCAACGCACCCAGTGATGTCAAAAGGTCCTATGAATCTTGGGGCAAGCTTGCCCTTCGCTCCAAATCGAACTACGCCCTTCATGGGCGAGACCTTGAGATACACATGGTTCCCTACATCAAACTCTAAGGGACGACGCCGACGATCAGGAAAACTCTTCTGCCGGCTCTGAGCTGTGCACATCTTCTGCCTAATGATATCGATAGCCTCTGATGTCTCCTGCATAAGCTTGGGACCTAGGAGACGACGCTCTCCAACAACTCGGTGACTTGCATGGTCTGCCATATAGTGCCTCAAAAGGAGCCATGCCGATGGTCGCCTGATGCTTATCTCAAAAGGAGCCATGCCGGTGACTTGATAGTCGTTGTTGTACGTGAACTCAACCAATCGCAGATGCTTATCTCAGCTACCCCCGAAATTAATCGCGCAGGCCCGAAGCATATCCTCAAGGATCTGGTTGACCCTCTCGGTCTGGCCATTAGTTTGCCGATGGTACGCTGTGCTAAGCTGCAAATCAGTCCCCATCGCTCTTTGGAAGTTCCCCCAAAACTGAGACGTGAACCTCGGGTCTTGGTTAGAAATGATCGAGACTGGAATGTTATGCAGTCTCACAATCTCCTCGACGAATAACCTCGCAAGCCGGTCTAAAGGTCAAGTCGCACGAATCACAAGAAAATGTGCCGGCTTCGTCAGATGATCCACAATAACCCAGATGATGTCATGACCGCGCTGAGTACTCGGTAAACCCATAATGAAATCGGTCGACACGTGCTCCCACTTCTCCATTGGGACGTTCAACGGATGCAATAGACTAGGGGGTCTCTGATGATCGGCCTTGATATGCTGGCACGTGTCACACTCAGCCATAAAATTGGTGATCTGGCGCTTCATCCCTGCCCAAAAATACTGTCGCCTCATATCACGGTACATCTTCGTCGAGCCAAGGTGGATAGAAAATCGTTATCGATACGCCTTGGTTATAAGATCTTTGCATAACTCAGGAATATCCGGGACACATAATCGACCTCTGAAGCGAAGTCCACCGTCTATACCAATCTGCTAATCTACCTGACTCTTGGTTGCCGCCTCAGCTATATAACTCTGCAACAACTCATCAGCTTGTTGAGCCTTGATCGCCCTTACGACAAGAGAGGGTTGAATTGACAGGCTCGATAACTGTATGATAGAAGACTGCAGGCCGAACTCAAAATCATACTCTGCTACATCCTCAAGCATCCGCCACTCCTGAATCATTATATGCGCCACCAGGCCTCATGGCTGACGGCTGAGGGCATTCGCCACCACGGTCGCTTTGCCCGGGTGGTACTGAAGATCAAAGTTATAGTCCTTTAAGAGCTCCATCCAGTGCCACTGCCTCATGTTTAACTCAGACTGCGAGAAGAGGTACTTCAAGCTCTTGTGGTCAGAGAAGAGCTCGAACCTAACCCCATAGAATAGTGCCTCCACACATTTAGTGTGAAGACAACTGCAGCCAGCTCTAAATCATGCGTGGGGTAGTTCAGCTCATGGATCTTGAGCTGGCGAGATGCGAAGGCGACTGGCCTCCCGTGCTGCATCAGGACAACACCTAAACTAATATGTGAGACATCGATGAATACAATAAATGCATCACTCCCAGAGGGAAGAGTGAGGACAGGAGCGGACGTGAGACGGTCCTTCAACTCGATAAATGCTCTCTCACAGGCGTCGCTCTAAATAAACTCCGCGCCCTTCCGAGTCAACCTGGTCAGCGGGGCTATAATACGGGAGAAGCCCTCAATGAAACGTCGGTAATATCCCAGTAAACCAAGGAAACTGTGGATCTCGAACGCGTTCGTGGGCTGACCCCACTGACATACTGCCTCAACCTTCGAGGGGTCCACTGCGACGCCCTCCCTTGTCACCACGTAACCGAGGAACTTCACCTCCTCCTACCAGAACTCGCACTTCTTCAGCTTCGCATACAGCTGGTGTGCGCAGAGGGTCTGTAACGTAACCTCCAGATGCTGCTCGTGCTCCTTACGGGTCCTCGAATAGATCAGAATGTCATCGATGAAGACTACAACAAACTGATCGAGATAAGGGCGGAAGACCTAGTTCATCAACTGCATGAAGACCGCGGGTGCATTAGTCAGTTCGAAGGACATGACCTGGAATTTAAAATGACTGCAGCGCATCCTGAAAGCTGTCTTCGAAATGTCCTCCTTTTGGACCAAAATCTGATGATAACCGGAACGCAAGTCAATCTTCGAAAAGAACTGTGCACCCTTTAGCTGATCAAACAAATCATCGATCTTCGGGAATAGGTACTTATTTTTTATCCTGACCTTGTTGAGCTCACAGTAATTTATGCAGAGCCTCAACGAGCTATCCTTCTTCTTCTCGAAGAGTACCGACGCTCCCCACGGTGAACTGCTCGGACGAATAAAGCTCAACTCGTGCAACTCATCCAACTGCTTTTGCAGTTCCCGCAACTCCAATGGTGCCATACGGTATGGGGCCTTCGAAATAGGCGCAGTACCGGGCACGAGATCAATTTGAAACTTGGTGAGTCGGCAAGGAGGTAATCCCGGAATCTCCTAGAACACATCGAAAAAATCGTAGACAATCGGCAACTGATCAATACAAGTGGCAACAGGCTCCTCAACGGCGCAGGACATCAAACAGGACAATGGCTCTCCCTGGGGCTTTGCAACGAACTGAAACTGAGGCAAGCCTGGTATACAGAACTTGACTGTCCTCGCAGAGCAGTCCAATATGCCGTGGTACTCGGCAAGCCAATGCATGCCCAAGATAACATCGAAGTCTGACATCGGCAGTACGTACAAGTTGGCAGGCAAGAAAATCTCTCCCACTAGCACGGGGTAAGACGAACAGGAATACTGTAGTCTTTCCCAAGGGCATCGATACGGTCAACCCCTCTCGAGCAGACTTTGTCGGTAATCCAGTCGAACGGCAGAATCCCTTAGACATAAATGAGTGTGAAGCACCGGAATCAAACAAAACTCGAGCAATGCATGTAGAGACTGGAAGTATACCTTCAACGTCTCCTCTAGACGACTGAGGATCCTTCTGGGCCGCATAAAATCTAGCCTTAGCCAGCTGGGGATGTGCTTGTCCCCTCTGAGCGTGCTGGTTCTGCTGCGGTCGCTGAGGTGGTCAAAACTGCTCTCTGCTGTGGCGGTCTCGGAGGCTAGTGCTGATGTTGATGCTACTGCTGAGGTGCTCTCAGTGGTGGGGGCTGCTGTCGCTGCCGTTGTGGGGGTCTCTGCTACTGCTGCAGTGGAGGCTGCTATCGCTGCTGCTGCGGGGGTCTCTACTGCTGCTGCGGGCGGGGACACTCCCACATACGGTGCCCCATCGCACCGCACCCAAAACACCTGTCGGTGAACTGCCTCGTAGGTGGTGCTGGAGGTGCTGCTGTCTCTCGGAAGGCTGGGTGACCTGTGCACCTCTGCTGCTGCGAGTCACCGAAAGGAGCATGCCTCTTCTGGTCTCTCCTCTGACCACGATCAGATTGAGAACTGGCCCACTCAGCCTAAAAAATCTGAGCCTTCCTACCACCCCCTCAAAAGTCGGGAGCTCATGCCCAATGACACGGCCTCGAAGACCATAACGCAAGCCGTCCTCAAATCGGCGGGCTCTCTGCTCCTCATTATCTACCAAGCACGGTGTAAATCTGGACAGTGCTAGAAAATGAGCCGCGTACTGAGCCACTGTCATATCACCCTGCACTAAGGCCTCGAACTCTAATGCTCGCTGTCGTCTGATGTGATTAGGAAAATACTGTTGGTCGAACCGATCCACAAAATACTCCTAGGTCCATACAAAATCGACTCCCTCTGCTCGGGAGATTGACGTCCACCAGTGCTCAGCCTCACCATGGAGAAGAAATACGGCTAATCGAACCCGCCGCTCGGTCGTGCATCTCATCGTATCAAATATCTTCTCTACATCGGAGCGCCATCTCTCAGCTGCCGTTGGGTCTGGCTCACCCTCGAAATGCGGGTGATCGAGTTGTCGGAACTCCTGAAGAAGGGCACTCGTGCGATCCTGCTTAGCCTGATGCGGTGAAACAACGGGGTGTCTGCCCTGCCTCTGAAGTGCAATTGTCACAGCCTGCAACATCTGCTATAACTGGGAGACACTCACGGATACAGTCGGATCCGCACTGGTCTCTGGTAGAGGAGTTGTATCCATAGGCTAAGCAGTAAGAATCTCTGGTGGTGGAGCGGGAATCGTAGGTGATAGTGCGAGAGTCTCAGGTGGTGGAGTAGGAGTATCATGTGGTAGTGTGGGAGTCTCAGGTGGTGGTGCGGGAGTCGATCGTGTCACTCTCCTGGGCATCTTGTCCTAAGGCAAGAGCAAAGGCGCCTATCAACTTGAAAGCTCTCGAATGCACGCACGTTAAGGGTCTGTAACAGTAGATCACTAAGCTATCCGGAGTTGGGACTCAATCATCTTGAACTCATAATAGACATGTAATGTTGTTCTTAGTTATTCCCGAGTTATGCTCTGATACCAACTTCTGTCACGCCCCAAACTTGGAAACCTGGCTCACAAAATTCTCGATCGCTGAATCCGGTGCCGACAGCCTCTGTAGAACCCCATTCTCAGCTCTTGGTGCCCATTCGCCAGGTTCTGATCCTTGAATGTTACGAGGAGAATTCCCAATATCAGTTTGATTCGTAATAAGCATAACTAAAGGCATAACCCACAAACAACAATAAAAAACCCCATCACATTTCCACTATGATAAAAACTTTATAAGAACAATGAGTAGAAAGGGAAATACAATGATGATAGACAAAAAGCTCCAAGATGATTTGCTCCGCGCTCTCGCCTCAGCGTCGCTGCGTCCCAATGTCACCTGCACCCAACGATCGTACATAAGCTTATAAAAAGCTTAGAAGGTGGTGAAAGTATGTGCTGTAACGCCCCGGATTTTTGCTAACCTGGGATTAGATGTCCTTAGGCAATGGGTCGATTCTAATACCTCATTAACTTGTCAGAACTGAATCCCAAAGTCTAAAGCCGCCTTTGAACTCATTTCCTTCACAAATCTCACCCTTCATCACCTTGATCTTCCAATTTTTCTAAGAACTTTCATCCTAGACACTATCTTAAACTAGCTAAGTAACATAACTTGGATCACTTTATATACAAACTCCAAAGGCCTGAGTACCACCTCGACCAGAAATCACGTAGGATTAAATCCTTTAGAAATTTGACAAAGTGAACTAGGTGCTAAACTCGATTAGTCATGAAATCCGTTAGGATCGCTTTAAATACGATCTGCAAGACCCAAAAGTTGCAGAATCATTGACGCTAGGTTATCCTAAAGTTTAGAACCAAACTCATTTCTCGCCTGCTCTCAGGAATGAAACGAAACTTCGTATTAGGTCTAGATCGCACATCGGGAGTCCGATTAACCCAAAGCTAAGGAACTAGGGCCGCCCCACTGGGCTTAACAATCATCTCAAAAATCAGCTTTATCCAATGTTCCACGGCCATTCGTTTCGAATCGGAGCGAGGGAGTGTGAAAAACACTATTCCCATCCAAAAATAAATATCTGGAATAGTGATCTGGCATAATTCGTTGACGCGTCAGTATTAAGCAACCTGACCGTCAGAATCAGACCAAATTACACCCTCGGATTAAGAAAAATTTCAGGAACATTTACATGTACTTGGAATTTCTGATCGTGGCCCACTGACCGTCGAACTGAAAGTGGTCCGCCACGTGCGATCTGGGAATCCGATCAAGTCAAAAACGTAATCCCACGTAGATCCATCGATGGTGAGCTTAAGTCTGACGTTTGGTTCAAGGAGGGCCACCAGAACCTCCCTTTTGAGCTGGAAAAGTGACGAAAATCCTATATTAGCAGTACCCCTTGAACCTGAGTCTAATTTCGGAATGTTTTAGGCTATATAAGGGCCTTAGAGCACCCTCTCTCACAGCCATACGAATTTGAGTTTTGGGAGAGAGAAAAGAGAGAGAAAGTGAGGGAGAAGTGGGAGGATCTTGCTCCTACTGTTGTAAATCACCCCACGGGCTGCACCGCCTCTTTCCAGGCGCTTTCCCGCCGATATCAACTCCGTTTTAAGGTAGGAAACCCTAACCCTAATCTGATTTGGGGCTTGGGTGGTTGTAGGTTATGAAATAGCTAACCTATTTCGTTCTATAGGTTGTCAAACTGCCGAATACGGAAGAGTAGCAAACCTATCAACTCTATTTACGATTCTACGACTAAAGGTGAGGACTTTAAGTGTATAAGTTACGGTTTTCAACGCTTTCAATGTCGATAATGGTAGATTCATGATCTGCGCATGCAATTGCACATGTACAAAGTGCTTTCCGTTTCTGTTTGATTAACGTTGTGAAATATGGAATTTCACATATTCTAGGTATACGTAGAAATACCGTATACATATTTTTTTGGATAAATGTTTGACATGTTTATTTAATGTATGATTATATAATATATGAATAAAATACTAGTTTGGCGAAAGGAATCGCCAAAATACATGTTCACTTGTAAATGCGACGTATGTTGAAATTGTGTATGTTAGAAATACCGTATACGTATTTCTTTTGGAATAATGTTTGACATACTTATTTAATATATGATTATACAATATATGAATAAAATACTAGTTTGGCGAAAGGAATCGCCAAAATACATGTTCACTTGTAAATGCGACGTATGTTGAAATTGTGTATGTTAGAAATACCGTATACGTATTTCTTTCGGAATAATGTTTGACATACTTATTTAATATATGATTATACAATATATGAATAAAATACTAGCTTGGCGAAAGGAATCGCCGTATTACAAGCTCCCTTGTAAACACCATGTATGTCGTAATAGTGTATTCTAAGTGTTGTGAAAATGACTGAATGAGTATAGAATTCTCATTCGTGCTCGCCATGACTAATTGTCATGGATAATTGATTGTTGTATTGGCAATACCCCCTTTAACGAAAGGATTTGCCCTAAATCACGCCACGGCCAATACACACTATATATGCTAAAATGTGTGGCCCAAGTGTTTGTGGAAATGACTGAATGAATATGGAACTTGGTTTCCTGCTTGCCATGACTATCCGTCATGGGTGTATGCGTGTTAAGATTGGGGTAACTCCCTAGTGAAAGGATTTGGCCTTATACCTCTCTGATCAACATATGTCATGTATGTTGATTCCTGTATTTTTAAAGTGTTTGTTGAAATGTCTGAATAAGTAGTAGTTAGTAAATTGTAATGTTTAAGGGTGTTGAGATATGATTCTCAACTCCTTTAACTATGTGTATGATTTTCTTGAATAGCTATGTGATTAGAAACTGAATATATACAAACTCATGCTTGTGTTGTGCTTTACAACATGCTCTATATCATGCTTTATAATATGCTTATAACATGCCTACTAGCATGTTTGAATTACTTTATTTATCATGCTTGAGTTACTTTGTTTATCATGCTTTACTCCACATGCTATGGATGACAATTGATTGTGCTTGGGGCTATGATCACAGTCCAGACAATCGGTACTAGATTGGAGATCGTGGTTGAGTTTCATGTCGCCACGTGAGATGTGTTCGACGAACTCGAGTCGTACTTCGGTTGGCGATAGTGGTTGGCCACGCGAAGTGCTTATGCACTTCATGTCGTTCAACTTGTTGTGCGCTCGAGCTAGCCGAGCTCATCATGTAACCCGATTTGTCTAATGTATGTTCACCATGTTTGGACATGCTTGAACCTAGGGTACCAAACTTACCAGTGAAAACCCTTTTAACCATGGTACTCGATCCGCTAAGACTCATGAGCGGGCATGGTGGTATGGGACACCGTGGTCGAGTCGGTTGTCGGCCTACGTTGGGGCTACGTGCCTCCCGTAGTGACCAATGAGCAACTTAACTCGTGAGCCGATTATGGTGGTATGGGACACTATATTCGCGCCTGTCGGCCTACATTGATAAGGTGATGGGGAGTGGTGCAACCTTTGTGCGTAATGCCCCGACAAATTAGTGACCGCGAGCATATTCTAAAATTGCAGCGTGCCTTAGGGTTCGCCGCGATATATAGAGTATGAACTAGGCCTGTTTCTGTATAGTTGTATAGTGATGAATCGTTTAAGGGGTGATGGGGGAGTGGTGCAACCTTTTGTGCGTAATACCGATGACCGGCGGCCTCTGCAAAGTGACCTAGAAAATACACCATCGTCTGATATTAACTAGGACTGACGACCCTAGATTAGATCATGTTTGGGAATGATACAAGGGAGGTACCTTAGTTTCCCAATCCTGCTGTTTGAAATAGACTAATTAAAAACTCGGTAATCATGCTCATCATGCATCGCATGTGCCTGGAAGATGTGGAGCACTGTGGGATGTAAGCATCCGCGAACGTGAGATGGTGTCGCATGAGGGAGTATGTCGGAGAGGGCATCCATCATACCGCATTCATACTTGCATTAATCAGAGTAACTAGGAGTGTTTGATTTACTGCATTATCATTACTGCTTGACTGCATTGATAACATGTTAACTTATGCCTTATTGTTCCACTGAGTTAGCTACTCACTCCCACGTTACGGGATGGTGTTGTACACACCAAACAGATTTGTTGAATTTCAGATGATGGCGATCTTATGAAGCAGAGCCGGACTACTTCTATGGTGATGAGGAGAAGTTCTCCTATCATGTAATCTCTCGACGGGTCTCTCAAGACTCGACATCTTGTATTGACGGGGTTATGGTGCTTGGGATAGAAGACAAGAACTTACACATTTGGTATATTTTGAACTGTACTTGTATTTATTTAACCCGGTAATGTTATCACACTCTGGAGACTCATCATAGTTTATATATTTTATCTATCTATCATAGTCTTCCGCTTGCAAAAATTAAATGTCTCTGGAGTATGATATGCTGTTTTGGCTTAATCTCACTCATGTTCAATGCACGAATACAGTCAACATTCAATTATCATTCATTTTGTTGCATAAGTGATGTTCTGGAACTCGGGAGTTGAGTTTATGCTCGACCCCCAATTTTCAGGGCGTTACATGTGCGTAAGGTAGTAATGTAGATATGCAGTATCAGAGTAATGCGGAACATGCTGATCAATCCATGAATACCACTAGCCGTACCAAGGCTATGCGATACAAGGCATGAATGATGTTAGCCATACCAAGGCCATACGATGTGACATGTAACTCAAGCATACAAATCCTCATCTATATCCACATATCAATACAGCTCAAATCTGGAATATCATCGGGGTCTAGTACACTCTAAACTAGATTTCCTCCCTGTCGCGCATAATAAGGTAAATGGAAGAGACCTCACTACCCACCTGCCAATATTGGGCTCGGCTTGTCGATAGTGGACCTATTCCTCGAGCTGGTCAAACTCAGCCTAGCTTTGCCCCCTCTTCTCGGGTGGGTAAGGCCGCACCCCCTTCCAACTGACCATGACACAGTAGAAAGCGCGACCTTCTGGTAATTGGCACTCGGCGCTCATGCACCCACTCGGTCTAGACGTTGGAGCAACCTCTTGGTACCATAAGGGTTTAGGGACTTTCACCCAGGGATATCTATAGCACCCCATATAGAACCAGATTTTTGGTATCCAATCCTGCCAACCATGATATGCCTGTGGTGGTTATAGCCCTTATGTCGCTAGGGCGTACAGTACACATGTCACACGATGCAAGATGCATGAATCACGCAATCCAGTCATGAAGCATTCTTGCGAGTATCACGCGCTCATGTAGGGCAACTCTACCTATCAAGGAGCCCATAAACAATCTGCTCCAAGGCAGTGCTATGATCAATCACTCATCTCATTACAAGTATGCAGATGACGTGTATGGACATATATTATGATATTATGTTATCACACACTCGTAATTGGTATCGATAATCGTTGTCGGCCTAAAAAATTAGCACCGATTATCAACATCGGTAATCGACACCGCTCATCAGGGTCGATAATCGACATCGGCCTTAAAAATCGGCACCAACGATCGGAATCAGAAAGCAGAATTGGTAATCGGAAGTGAAAGTTGGAATCGATCAATCACATACGGTGAATGGGGCCCACTTATTTGGGTTAACTCATGAAGAGAATGGGCCTAACATGGCCTAAGGGAAGGTCACAATGAGGATGTCTAACCATCATTGCCCATCAATATGGACATCAAACCAACATTGCTCCCAAGGATGGCCTACGTACGACAAAACATATAGTGGGCCGATGGCCTTACGTACAATCATGATGGGCCTCATTTACGTCACATAGGCCTCGTCATATGGGCCAACATACATCACATCGGGCCTCGAATACACACAACAGGTGGGCCTCGCACCATGACCTCGAATACATCTTAATGGGCTTCTTATGTCAAGCAGGCCACATCACATGGGTCGTATTAAGTGGGCCGCACCAACGGGCTTCATGTATATCAAATAGGCCGCACAGATGGGCCCCATGTGTATCCAATCAGGCCCACCCTTAGTATATTTGAGATCCGACCTATTTATAAGTTAACATAGAAATGAATGAGGTGAAAACAATATCAGCTTAAATGAGAACTACCATGGCCCTTAGAAGTTCGAATGGTGGATGCCATGGTCCACTATTTAAATGGTGGGGGCCCACTTGGACTTTAGATTTGACCCTCTCCTTGGCTCACCCCATAAAATGATATCTCAATATGGTTGGATGGTTTGGACACAACATATGCATCATGGTGGGCCCCACCGTTCAAACAGTGAACGGTGTAGATAAAGCACATACATTGTTGGGCCCATGCCAGGGGGATGAAACACATACATCTAGGGTGGGTCCCACCGTCAGAACACACGTGTGTCATGGTGGGACCCACAGGGCTCTGGACGTTTAAGAGAGAGAGAGGTAGAGAGAGAGATATAAAGAGAGGTAGAGAGAGATATAGAGAGAGAGCAGCCACATGCTGCTTTTACTTTTACTTTTTACCTTTTTTTCTTTCTCTGTAACAAATAGAGGTGGGTCCCACGTAGGGCCCACCCTCATGTATTATATAAATTATATAATATATATATATATATGATATAATATATAATATATATATGTAATATAAAATATATAAAATATATATACTATATACTATATATATATATTATATTATATAAAAAAACCAACAACGTCCAGGCCATCCACGGCCTGGACTGTCACGTGGATCAAGGGGAGGCCCCACACGTGGGGTGTGTCCCACCGTCAGATGGACGGTGGACATAATACATGCATCCTGGGGGGCCATCTTATACGGATGGACAGCGTGGATGGGTCCCACAGACCCCACAATCATTCACACTCCCATGCCAGTACACACACTCCACGTTAGCCACCGCCACAGGGATTGATACCAAGACCTCACGTGTTGAAACGAGGTATCTTTCACTCCGTCTACCAGTTGAGCTATGGATCGAGGCGTGTAAGGGAGGGCCCCACATGGACGGAAGGCCCACACAGCATGGTTCCACCGTCCAGTGACGGTGGACGGTTTGGATGAAGCCCATACATTGGTGTGGCCCACCGAAATGGATGGGCAACGTGGGTGGGTCCCATGGACCCCACCGTCAGTTCACACCCATGTTAGTACACCCATGTCAGTACACACTCCATGTTAGCCACCTCCACAGGGAGCGTTACCAAGACCTCCAGTGTTTGAAACGAGGCATCTTTCGCTCGGTCTGCCGCCTGAGCTATGGGGCTGGGTGGGCCCATGTCAGATCACACTTCACCGGCAACCATCTCCATTGTCAGCCACCTCAAGGTGGGCCCTCTATGAACGGTTGGGATGACATGTAAACATCATGGTGTGTCCCACATAGATGGGGTCCACCGGTAGACAGCTTGGATGAAATACACACATCATAAGTGGCCAAGATTATAGAAAGAGAGAGGGAGAGAGAGAGAGAGAGACATCGGCAATATCAGAGGGGCCTTGCCACTATGGGCCCCTCTTAAATATAAACATACATCAAGGTGGGTCCCACTACATGTGGCCCTTTAATCACAAAAAATGCAAATGTGGGATCAAGATCACCCACCGTCCACTCCTTCTTGGTCCGATGGGAAGATAGTTGCCTAGGCTTCAACTTCAACGAAAGAGATGAGGTTTGGATGGTTGAGATAGAAGATGAGAGGGTAGGGAGTGGGCCATACACAAAGTTTTTCTCATGGAGGCTTTTGGGAAAACGCTTGGACGTGTGAGGCTTTCTCTTGCTTGGGAAGGTAGTTTGAAAATGAGAGAGAGAGAGAGGATTGTAAAAAGAGAGATAGATGGGTGATGATGTGTTGATGTATTGAGTGATGGGTGTAAGAGCCCTTTTTGACTTTTGTGGTAGATTGTGTAAGAAAGGGTATGGGCTTGTAAGAAACTTTTAACTTTAGGGGTTGCTTAGGGAAGGGTGAGAGGTGATGTGTACTTGACATGATGGGATTGATTGATTGAGGTGACATATTGTAAAGATTCTCTCGGAATTCACACGTGCGACATTTTCCTCACACCGAACGCTTGCCTACATCTCCTGGCTAGAGTATTGGATTGGTGTGTAAGATGCGGCATCAGAACCGCGATGATAGCGTGGTTGCAAGGGTACAAGACTCGGGTTGAGTTAGCTTAGGTTGACGACGTATTAATCAGGGTCGCGTGCAAATACCGGTTAAGGGTCGAAGGTTGCCGAAATTAGACTGTGAAGACTGTGGAAGCCTACAGAACGGTACGGTCTAGGATACGGGGCTTACATTCTCAGCCTATCTCTCTCCAAGGGGCACATCTAGCTCAATCCCCCACATACCCAAGAAGGTCATATCCTGAACCCCTCATCCTTCCAATAGGCCTTCCCGATTTAGCTTAGCTAACCTTATAAGGGGCACCCCTGTCCAACCTCTAAGTTTCCTCTTACCTCACCAACTGGCACATGCCCAGAGGATCCCTCCTTCACAAAGTACACATCAAGAGGAGAAAAATCCCATTGTCAAACCCCGTCAGGATTCTCTCACACTCCAAGAGAAATCATCAAGTCTGCCACAAACAGTTCTGGTAAAGAATCCGCAGCCACGAGATCCGATGATATACCTGGAAGGGAGGACGATTCCCTCCTATAACATGAAGGCAGTCTCATGACTCTATCCAGAGTGCGCTGAAGTGGGCAATAATGGTATGTATTTCAGGAGAGATAATCAGAATTTGAAAGAAACTAGGGAAACTTTGTTGGGAACAACCCACAGAGCTGATGCTGCCTACGACATAACAGCTCAGCTTAAATACATTCCCGCACAAATCTCCATCTGGGAACTTTTGAGCACATTAAGATCGCATTGAGAAATCTTTATGAAAACCCTGAACGTTGCACACATCTTTCCTGACGTACTTCCTGAAATGGTGGCAAGCATGATCGGACAACTCCTCACACCATGAGCCATCACTTTCTCTGATGATGAGTTGCCACCTGAAGGTCGCAAACATGGGTGCTCACCAAAATATAGCTATCCATTACAAGAATTTCAAAGTCCTACTCGTACTTATAGACAATGGACTTAGCTTGAACATTTGCCCTTTAAGGACTGCCGAACGTTTGGGGATAGAACCATCTTCCTTCTGGCCCAGTACCATGCGCGTCAGAGCCTTCGATAACTCCCGAAGGTAGGTGGAGGCAGAAATAGATATTGAGTTATAAATTGAAACAAATATGACTCTTGTCACATTTTAGATCATTGACATTCCTGCCTCATTTAACCTTCTGTTGGGACGGCCATGGCTCCATGCTATTGGAGCCATCGCATCCACTCTCCATCAAAGGGTTAAATTTCCTTCAAAAAATTGGATCATCTCAGTGCTGGCCGAACTGAAAATCATTCTATCAATGACGGTCAATATCCAAGAAACTGACATTCCAGTGATTGACGTCCAGCACGCGGAGGGTGACATATCATATCATAGTTTTGAGTTCGAAATTGTGAACTCTATCGCCAACCCCTACCCACTCACAGTCGAATATGTCCTCCCTCCTGCCGAACGACTAATCCTAAACTATTGTACTGAGTTCCATGAGAAAGGTATGGTAGTAAAGTCAGCTCGTGCCAACGTGTAAAGACAAGGACTAAAGTATCGACCGACACCGAAAGATCAGGCCGTAAGGTCGAAAAAGAGGCAACCGTTCAAGTGCACACCCATTAAATTTGTTAAAGCTGGAACAGTCTGCAGTGACGCGATGATATCTCTCGAGGATCACCTCCAGCGACTCAAACTTATAGAACATTCCAGCTAAGAATCCATTTGGCTAGTAATACTGTGCGATAAGATCCTCAGGGCATCAAAAGCACACTTAATGCCAGGGGCAGAACCTCCGAACCTATCACATGAGGCTAGGGGCATGGAGGCAGGGCCACCCGTAGAGGACTCGGGACCAGGAGTACCCATTACAAGTCACACAGGCAAGAACGGGGAGGTACCCATCCCCATCAATAGCCAAGGGGAAACACCCCCACCAGCAACTCAGCAGCACGAGGGGTAGAAGTATCCCATCCATTGGATCAACAAGTGAAGTGGCCTTCCCTTGACTGGAGAGATGTTGGGATCCCACCATAATGTGGACCCGAGGAGCTCCAACTTCTGAGAGAAGAAACTGGATCAGACTCCGACTCTGAACCTGGTCCAGTAGACATTATGGTCATTGGGACAGATGGCCCATAGGTACAAACGGAACAAAGCAGCAGGATCGAAAGGGGGAAAGAACCAGGCTGGACAGCCACCCCCTTGACGATCGAATCGGCCGGTAAGCCACCCACGGATGCCGGCTTAAAAAAAGCACCAATGTAAATAACAGTTGGTACCCCGAATCAGGACAAGATCAATCATGGTTTGTAACACTGTCCTGTTCAGGATCCTTTGGCGATACAAAAAATCAGAAAACCTTCAAAATACAAAAACAACAGATATTTTTAAAAAACATAAAAACATCAAATATTTCTCAAAATCACAAAACATCAGAAAATCTTCAAAAATCCAAAACAAAAGAAAAGCTTGCAAAAATCACTATGCCAAACACTCCACTCACAGCTTCAGAGTTCGAAGTCGACTCATACGATTTCGAACTCAAGGATTCCCTCGAAAGGTTTGAAACAAAAGCCAACGTTGTGGCAGGCGACTTCGAAGTTGTGAACTTGGGATCACATGAACTTCCTAGAGAGGTACGCATCAGTAGATCATTGTCTCCAGAATACAAGCAGAGGATGGTGGAATTCTTGAGACCGAGGTTGTCCAACTTTTCCTTCTCTTACGAAGATATGCCAGGGCTCGATGAAGATTTGGTGGTGCACCACTTACCAACGAAACCAAACATGAAGCCTATCAAGTAGAAGTTACGAAGAATGAAGCCAAAATGGGCCCTGAAGGTCCATGACGAAGTCATTAAGCAATACAACGCGAAGTTCTTAGTAGTCTCCAACTACCAAGAATGGCTAGCAAACATCATACCGGTTCTGAAGAAGAACAACAAAGTTAGGGTGTGCATCGACTTTAGAGACCTCAACAAAGCAAGTCTTAAAGACGATTTTCCTCTGCCTCACATTGACACGTTGGTAGATAATACTGCTAGACAAAAGATCTTCTCCTTCATGGATGGCTTTTCTGGCTACAATCAGATCAAGATGGCCGTCGAAGATCATGAGAAGACTTCTTTCATCACGCCATGTGGAACCTTCTGCTATCAGGTTATGCCCTTCAGGCTGAAGAATTCAGGGGCTACATATCAGGCAGCCATGACTGCCTTGTTTCATGACATGATAAACAAAAAAATGGAAGTCTATGTGGACGACATGATCGTCAAATCTCGCACAATCAAAGGACATTTTGAAGACCTCAAGAAGCTCTTCGATAGGCTAGAAAAGTTTAAGCTCCGCCTCAACCCGCAAAAGTGTGTCTTTGGTGTAATTGGAGGCAAGTTGTTAGGCTTCATCGTCAGTGAAGATGACATCCGAGTGGACGAGACTAAGACCAAAGCAATCATCGAAATGCCGCCATCTAGTACCAAAAAAGAGATTCGGGGTTTCCTCCAAAGGATCCAGTACATCAGCCGATTCATTGCACAGCTCACGCCTATCTGTGAGCCCATATTCAAGCTCTTATGGAAGAACTTGCCAAAGGAATGGAATGATGACTATCAAGTGGCTTTCGACAAGATTAAGAAGTACCTACTAAATTCTCTAGTGCTCATGCCACCTACTCCAGGTAGGCCACTACTGCTGTACATCTCCGTCGTAACAGAAGTGATCGGATGTGTCCTCGGCCAACACGATGACACGGAAAAAAATGAGCAAGCGATCTACTATCTAAGCTGACGGTTCATAAGCTACGAAGCCAAATACTCCAGCTTAGAGAAAATGTGCCTCACCCTAGTCTAGGCAATGCAACGGTTATGATAATACATGATCGCTCACCCAATCCTTCTGCTTGCTTGCATGGACCCGTTAAAGTACTTGTTCGAGAAACCGGCACTAATGGGCAGGATTGCAAAATGGCAACTGCTGCTTTCTGAGTTCGACATCACCTATGTCACTCAGAAGGCAATTAAGGGGCAAGCATTGGCCGATCACCTAGCAGCATACTCTCTACCTAATTACAAACAATTGAAGACCTTCTTCCCTGACGAGGACATCCTCCTAATTGAGGAAGAAGAAGAAAGAAAGGCAGGAGGATGGACACTCTTCTTTGACAGAGCTGCAAATTCAATAGGGAGGGGTAGGAGCAATACTCTACTCTCCCGACAACGTCCCAATTCCCATCTCCAGGCGATTAGCATTTTAATGCACTAACAACGTGGCTGAGTATGAAGCATGTATCGCTGGTCTAAGAGAAGCCATAATCCTCAACATAAAGAAGTTACGAGTCTTCGTAGACTCACAACTCATCATCAATCAGATGAATGGCGACTGGAAGACCAATGATGAAAAGCTGATCCGGTATCACGTCTATTTAGAGAATCTAACCGAGGAATTTAAAGAGATCACGTTCTCTTATATGCCCCGAGCTAAGAACCAATTTGCGGATGCTCTAGCCACCCTCGCCTCAATGGTGAAAATCTCGAAGGGAGTTGCTGAATGAGAACTCATCGTCAAACTCTAGGAAGAACCTGTGTTCTGCCTATAGATCGACAAAGCCAAAACCTCTCCGAACGATCAGCCGTGGTATACAGATATCAGAGAATATCTCGAGCATCAGAAGTACCCGGAAGGAGCAATGTCAACCAATCGTTGCACCATCCAACGGCTAGCGGCCCAGTTCACAATCACCGAGGGCATCCTCTACAAGTGATCCTTCAATCAAGTCCTTTCGTTGCGTAGATGAAATAGAAGCAGCACAAATCATGTCAAAAATCCACGAAGGACTATGCGGCCCACACATGAACGGACACATAATGGCGAAGAAGATCCTACGACTTGGTTACTATTGGCTAACGATGGAGATAGATTACTGCAAACACATCATGAAGTGCTTCAAGTGCCAAGAGCATATGAACCAGATCCATGCACATGCTTTCCAACTTTACAACCTAATGACACTATGACCCTTCTTTATATGAGGACTTGACATCATCGGCAAAGTTAACCCCAAAGCTTCAAACGGGCTTGAGTACATCTTAGTGGCGGTAGATTACTTCACCAAATGGATAGAAACAACATCTTACACCACTATCGCAGCATCTCATGTGATCAAGTTCTTGAAGAGCAATATCATCAGCCGGTACGAGATTCCTCATGCCATTATTACAAACAATGGGACTCCGTTTGTTAATAAAAGGATGGACGATTTCCTTGATAAATTTAAAATCCAATGCCATCGGTCAAGCCCCTACCGTCCTCAAATGAATGGTGGGGTCGAAGCTGCAAATAAGAATATCATCCGTATACTGGAGAAAATGGTTAAGACGTATCGTGATTGGTCGGAAATGCTCCCATCCGTACTCTGGGCTTATCGGACATCTGTACGGTCTACTACAGGTGCAACGTCTTACGAACTCGCATACGGAATGGAAGAAGTACTACCGGCCAAAATCAAAATCCCATCACTTCGAATATTGCTGGAAAATGAAGTTGAAGAAAGAGAGTGGCAACAAGCAAGATACGATCAACTGCACTTGGTAGACGAAAAGCGCATGCGTGCGCTAAGCCACTCGCAATGTTACCAAATGAGGATCGCACGGGCCTAAAGCAAAAGGGTCCGAAAAAGAAGTTTCAAAGTCGGTGACATAATCATGAAGGGTATCTTACTGCTGCACTTGCTAGATCCTTGAGAAAAGTTCAAACCCTTGTGGGACGGACCGCTAATCATTCGGGAGGTACTTCTAAGAGGCACTCTTCGGTTTACCAGTCTGAGAGGAGAGGATCTTCCTGAGCCCATCAATGCCAACAACATAAAGATCTATCACGGGTAATCCTACCTAATCTTGTCAATGATTACAATCGCAAAGTTGTACCCATTACTTCCCTTAACCAAAACCACAAAAAAAGAGAAGAGAAAAACACCCTTCATTCGCCAAAAAACTTCTCCCACCAGAAAGTATCCATCCCCCCCCCCAAAAAAAAATAAAGAAGAAGAGTACCCATCATTTCTCCCACAAAAAGAAGAAGAAACGAAGAAAAAGAAGAAGAAAGAAGGAAAGGACAAAAAACCTAAAAAAGAAGACAAAAAGGGAGAAGAAAAAAAAAGAGATCATCCCATACCCCCAAATAATTCGGCTAACATAAAACGGCTTATGATTGTGATCAAAGACAAGGAAAGGAAGGTAACCAGTTAGTCGACTATGAAGGAAATCCCTCCGTCTCTTCGGCACTCTAAAAAAAAAGAGAGAGAAAACATACCTAAGCATAAAGGGCGAGTTGAAAGCCCGAAAGGACGGCTCGAGTACAAACAGCAGGCATATAGCGGACTTGGTGAAAACCTGAAAAGGCGCTTAGGGTAAAAACAACATAGCTGCTAAGGGACAAACAAGATAAAAAATTCGGGACGTAGTGAAAATTTGAAAGGACGCTACGGGCAAAAATGACGGGAAAGCTAGTCATATTGAAAACCCGAAAGGGCGCTATGGGTAAAAATGGTTGAACAAAAAAAAAGTGCAGAAGAAGCCGAGGCAATAAGCAAAACGAAGAGATACAAGGGAGGGACTAACTCTGGATCAATATTTTATTAGACTCTACTCAAATCTAAAGGATGCGATCCTTGACACACTCTCAGGGAACCAAGGTCTCTAGTACACAACTCAGATTAACACAACGTGGGCTAAGCCCAATATTCTGATCCCAATCATCCAAAGCACAAATCCAAACCTGAGCTAACATTTACAAGTTTTGGCATGCACAAAAATATTCTTGCTTGACAAAAGTCTTTTACATCACTTGCTCTTTTTTCACTTGCAAAAAAAAAAAAAACAAAAACAAGAAAATAATATATATATATATATATATCCATCTACAAAGGACAAGTAGCTAGTCAAAATCAGGGACCCCAAGTAAGCTCTTATCCCTCATACATCAACAATCTCTGCCTGAGTCGCTCTACCTCCATGCGCAGGTAGAAGACCTCGTCCCTCTCTAGGCGATGCGCTGCAAGCATGCTCTCATCATACCGCCTCCCCATTGCCAGCTGACGAGCCATATCCTCACAAGAATGACGAAGAACAACAATCTTAGATATGAGATGGCCATGCGTCGCAAGCAGAAACGATGGATCAATGAACCACTATTCCTCAAAAGCCTCCAACGAATCATCGACACATGAGGAGGACGATGCAGTATCACCAACCATGTCTCGATCATTTGCCTCATTTGCCAAGTGCTAACCAGGGGCCTGATGATAAAGTGACTGCTCTGTCACCCATCGTTAGTATGGTACTGTCGCCAAGGGTGGAGCCCAAGGCTCGAACTCCAGAGTCATCGAATCCAAGGAGCCTTGCCAGGATATTCAGACTCATCAGTATAGAGCGATCCAGCCAGAAGGAAGAGGAGCATGTCCACACCCCAAAAAGGCGAAGTCAGGAACATCCTGCCAGAAACCGAACTATCGGAGAAATTGTAAGGGATGATAAGAGCAGTATCCTCGGAGGCCCAGTAACAACAAAGGAGTACGAGCTGCGCTATGGATCAAGGGTATACGGCAGAGCCATGGAGCCTCCCAGCTAATCTCCCATCCTCGAAGCTGAGAGAGCATATGACGGTAAAGTGACTTAGTGGCCTCCGCACTAAGGGGAAGGCCATCAAGCAATAGAGACAACACATCGTCACAAAGGGGGTCAGGCCACAAAAGTAGAGGGGTCATATAAATGTGCTCCCACAACCATACCTAGAGAAAGGCATAAGTCGAGCTCATGTTGCAAGTAGATAACAAAGCATAGGAAAAGAAAGAGGACAAAAATAAAATACCTGAAGGAATGAGTAGCAGCCCCGGAGGATACGAGTATGATCGAGAGAGCACTCAGTTAGGCCCAAAAAGAGCTCCATCAATATAACAAAAACTATACTCCTATGGCCCAGAACGCAGCGGAACACATCCAGTAAAACTACCAGCGATGACTGCTGCCCGCTTGAGAAGAGCAGCTCAGCCAAGACATAGAATATCAGTGCGTTCAAGCACTGAAGCTGGCGACTAGATCCAAGGCCTTCTCGAGCAGTAGAACATTGATCATAGAGAAGCTCGAGCAAAGCTCCTTAGCTCTACCCTCTGCAGTGGGAAAAGCAGCTGAAAATCTAAATCAAGGGATCAGATCAGTTGGATGAATCTCCTTAGATGATGGGACATATGACTCCTAGGTAAGAGGAAGGCCCGATAAGCGTGCAAACTCCTCCAAAGATGGGCCCAGCTCCAAATCATTAAAGAAAAACAGGTTCAACACCGGAACCCAATCATACGAAGCCGCACTCAACAGTCGCCAATCTAGGTGAACTCAGTGGAAGTGAAGAACCTCTCAGAAGCCTAGGGAGCCCAGCTCAAAGATCTCGGATTTGGTCAAGTTCTCAATCCAGATATGTAACCACTCAGAACATGTGCCGCGTGGCTGTAACCGGCAAGTCCGAATAGGCATACCCTCTACAATCTGGAACCCCGAGTCAACAGGAAAATCATAAAAAATGGGCATCCCCTCATCCAGTAGATCTATCTTATGGTGCAAAAAGAAGCATGACCTACCCATCGCATCCCAGAGGGTATCCTGGAAAGCTACAATAGGTGGGCCCGAGCCTCCAACGACCGCCACATTAGGAGCAGTCTGAAAAGTATATGCCCCAGGAGCTGCAACACCTAAGGTACCACAGTAGCTGATTAGTCCAATACCCTGATCCTTGATAACAACAGCCTGTCCCATCACCACCTCGAAATCTGCCCCAAATATTTGACCTAAGCCAGCTGCAAGAAGTCCATCACCCGCCAAATCTAAACCGCTCAACCCATCAAAAGGAAGCCCACCACCCATCCAGAACCAATCCGTGTCATTTACACTGCTCGGGCCCATCAACATAGCATCCTCACCACCCAAGCATGGCGCACCAAAATCCAGACCATCCACCATCCCGCCAACACCATCCACCATTCCTCCAACACTATCCATACCATCCAATGATCCAACCATCCCAACATCCATAACATCCGATGGCCCACCAAGCATAGAACACCAAATCCATCTAATCCATCAAACCCATTAAATCCATCATACCCATTCAATCCATCCAATCCCACCTCATGACTACCATTAATGGAGGTAGGAGCCATGCTATAAGTGGCATTGACCTCTCCAAAAGAGCCCATCATACCACCACCAACCCCCATCAATCCACCCATAAATGAACTCTCACCACCATAAATAAAAGACCCACCACCCATCTCCCCATCATTCATGTTGGGCCCACCAAGATCTCCATCATGACCAGCCATAATAAAGAGAAGAGAAGAAGAAGACAAAGGAGAGAAAAGACAAAGGAAGGGGACAAAAAGGAAGAAAAAAAAGGACAAAGGGAATGATTAAAAGACCTGGGCGAGAAGAGAATAACCAGAAAAGGGCTGAGAAATGGATAGAGAAGAAGAGCGTTTGCTAGAAGAAAAGACGGATGTGGGCGGTAATCGGATTATCGCTAGCGGTAGTCCGAGTACTAATGCAAGTACTGACATCTCTGCATCGCTGCCGCGCTTGACAAGACAGAACGGGCAGAAAAAAGTCAGCGGGTGGTAGTCTAACTACCTCCAAGGCCCACAATCTCACGAGATTAAAGGTGAGACCCACATCAGGTACCCTAGAACATTTGCCACCCACAAAATGCTCAATTGGGATCACAAAAACGCTCAAAAGACAATTTAAAAAGTGACATCAGGCAACTAAAAGCTTAATATATATAGAAGATTATACAGCTGGTGATACATGGTCACATGATAGAGATAGAGCTAATCATCATCGGGTATATACTCGTTCGAATCCTTTCGATGAACATGCAGCCCTAGAAGTCCTCCGGCAAAACGAGCACTGCCACTCGGAGCATAAGCGGGTTGCAAGATAGGGCCGATACCGTACTAGTCACACCATGAGTTGTACTCCCTCACTGGATCGATGAAGGTGATGACATCAAAACCTTCCGGCACAGCAGTCAACTCTCGTTTGGCACCGATCTCCAATCAGATGGACCAGACAGTGGAGTAAGCGAAACTAGCAAACTGCCAGTCAACTTCCAGAAGAGCCTCTCTCCAAGATGTCACTTCGTTACCTAAAGATCTTCCAAGATGTGTCACCGTTGTGAAGCCTAAAAAGCCTCCTGAGCCGTAGGAGTAAGCGCCACATCTGAACGAAGGTATGACCTAGTATGGAACTGCATAAAACAAAGAAATCAAGGATAAATGATGAGCAAGAAGCAGACAACACAAGCCAACGCAGGGCAGTTACTCACATCATCAGGGATGAGGGCATCGACATTCGACCTCCATGCGAGATCAGAAAACATGCGCGTACGGTTATGGTTGTCCTTATACCACAACATCAAGCGCGAAAAAGGAGGGGAATGATTGATCAAAGTGGGTGCCAGGTGGGGAAAATGGTTAAAAAAGAAAACTTACACAAGGTCGCAGTCAGAAATTGTAGCCAGTCATCCCGAGGAGAAGAATGCAGAAGAGAGGATTTGAAGGGTACCTCAACGACGGGATAGAAACCAATCAAAGATCTCCTAATGCAGCAACTGGCTTTGTCCAGCCCTTCATACAAATGGGTGAGAAGAGCCACATTCCAATTATACGGTGTGGGAAAAGTGATATCGGTCACAAGCGATAACAGACGGGAACTCACCAACTCGTTCTCATGAAAGAAGATCATCGCCCCCATAGTGTACAATATTAAGGCCCGGGCCTTTACAATGGTCGCAGCCTCGATGTCACGCCCCAAACTCAAAAAACGGGCTCACAAAATTCCCGATCGCCGAATCCGGCACCGACAGCCTCCGTAGTGCCCCATTCTCGGATTTCGGCACTCACATGCCAGATTTCGATCCTGGGATCTTACAAGGAGGATTTTCAGTATGATTTTTTTTTTGTAATGGAGCATAACCAAGTCACAAAACAACATCACCACATATCCACTATATCAAAAACTTTAAGAACAATGCGAAAAGGGAAATATAAGGTAATCTGAAAGCACTAAAATGATCTGACACGCGCTCCTGCCTCAGCGCTGTTGTGATCCAACGACACTTACACCCAACGGTCGTGCATAAGCTTACAAAAGCTTAGAGGGTGGTGTAAGTGTGTGCGAAAGGTGAGCACCAAGTGTACAATATTAGAGTAATGCGAACATATGCAGTAAGTTTGTGAATGCTATCAGCTATACCAAAGCTATATGATGAAAGACATAAATGCTATCGGCCATACCAAGGCTATGCGATGCGAGGCCTATGTAGCCAAATGTCATATGCGAGATGCAAAACAAGCATGCCAGTCCTCATCAAGTACACATATTAGTACAGTTCCTCTCTGGATATCACTGGGGTCTAATACACCTCACACTGACTGCCTCCTCCCTAGCTGCATAGTCAAGCAAGTGGAATAGACTACACTATCCCCCTGACCAGTAGTCTGCCAATACCTACCTAGTTCGTCGATAACGGACTCATTTGCAAGCTGCTCAAACTCAGCCTAGCTTATAGCCCCCTCACTTGGGCGGATAAGGCCACACCCCCTTCCAACTGACCACGACACAGTGGGAGACGCGGCTTACTGTTATTCGGCACTCGGGTGCTAGTGTATCCACTCGGTCTAGACGTTGGAGCATCTCCTGGTACCAAAAAGGTTCTAGGATTTTTGCCCAAGGACATCCTAAGTGCCCACAATGCTAGAGCCAAAATTTTTAGTATCCGATACGACCATCCACGATGTGCCTATGGAGGCCACGACTCTAATGTCCCTAGGGCGTACAGTGATCATAACACACAAATGCCAGATGTATTAATCACACCGTTAAATCATGCAACAATCCAGCACGTACCGCGCGATCATGTGAGGCACTCCGTCTCAAAAGGAGTCCTATAAATGTCTCAACTTAACCGGCTTATGCTATGATCAAACATTCCTCATATTGAGCATACAAATGATGCGTAAGGGCATGAGTCATGGAGTTACACTAAGCATGTTATAAGGTGATGAACTATCCTCATGATGAAGATGGGCCTAGATGACCTATGCACAACAAGTATGGGCCTATCAATGGGCCCTAGGGAGATTTATAATGCAGACATTAAACCAACATTGTTCTTACAATGTGGATGTCAAACCAACATTGCTCCCAAGGCATGGCTCGCCATAAAACATCATTACACAAACCATGGAGGGATCACACATTGTAATGGACCCAAAGGACATCCCGTTGGGCCTCGACCCATGGCCTTAGATATGTCAAATGGGCCACATCATATAGGCCTTATTTTAATTAAGTGGGCCACATCAATGGGCCTTATGTACATTGCAATGGGCCATAATCTCTAGCCTTTGAATACATCACAATGGGCCTCGTAACATAGGCCTCATATATATCAAAGTGGGCCTCAACAATGGGCCATTAATACATTAAGATGGGCCTAATCACATGGGCCTTATGTATATCAGATGGGCCACACCAACGGGCCCTATATGTACATCAAATGGGCCACACCCAACTTAAGTGGTGATAATGATTTCCACCATTAAAATTCCCAAGGCCCACCATAACGTTTATTTTCTACCCAATCTGGTCATAAGGTTACATAGACCTGGATTAAGAGGCAAAACACATTTCCTAATGATCCAAACTTTTGTAACAACAAGGAATTTCAATGACAGGAACTCAATCCCTACTACTTTTGCTATGTGGACCACTTAGTCCTAGATCTGCCTCATTTTTTAGCTCAAGCCTTAAAATGAACTCTCAAATGGTTAGACAGTTTGGATGTAACACATGCATCATGGTGGTTCCCACTCTCATTGGGCAGTATGAATAAAACACATACATCATTAAGAGTGCCACTGTCCACCATTGGATGGTGGTGAGATCAGTGGGTTCCACCGTCCACTGTGGACGGTGTGAATGAACACATACATCCTTTGTGGGTCCCATGTGGGGCCCACATAACATTGTTTTCCATCCAACCTGTTGTTAGGGTCACGCAGACCTAGAGCCAAGAAACAAAAATCTCATAGGATCTAAAACTTCTGTAAAAAAAAAAAAACCCCAAATGGGTTTTAATGGCAGGCATTCAATCAACACTGTTTCCTATGATGTGGGCCACCTGAGTTCCCAGTGGAACTGATTCTTGGAGGGGGACCCACTTCTAGAAGTGGCCCACCCAATGAACGGTGTGGATACTAAACATACATCAAGGTGGGGCCCATGATTAGGACCGTGGGTCCCTGCCGTTCACCTACCCTATGTAGCAGCGTCCTGCTGTTGACGCTGCAGCAGGCGCTGCCTGCTTCTACTTTTTTTTTATAATGAATTTCTAAGGTTTTTCATGCGTGGGGCCTGCATCAGGCGAATACACCTTGCCCACTGGTTCCCATAGTTTACGACAAGCTAAACAAGCCCAATATCTGATATTTTTTAGTGTATAGAGACGGCAGGGTGGTTTACAATGGTAGAAACCACTGTTTTATATGCTATAGTCCGCCAGAAGATCGGATGGACTTCATTTTTCGGCTCAACGCCTAAAACGGACCGAAGAATGGAATGGTCGGCGTGGATTGAATACATACATCAAGGTGGGGCCTACACAAGTGGCCCACCCAATAAGCTTAAAATCAAGCTTATATTTGTTTTCACGTCCAGTGTCCAGGGGACACTGGACGTTCTGGCGCACAGGAACGTTTGAGGTGGGCCCTGCTTAGGTGGGCCACCACATGGCTAAGTGGTGTGGTACAACACATAAAGTGGGCCCCACCTACAAGTGGCTTGGATCAAATACATGCTTCATGGTGGGGTCCATCCAAGTGGGCCACACGGCCATATCATCACACATAAAAATAAATAAATAAAAAGAGAGGGAGAGAGAAAGAGAGAAAGAGGGACATGCATGATGGAGGGACCCCGGCATTATGGGTCCTCCGTTTCAAGCATTCAATCATACATCAAGTGGGTCCTATTGCATGTGGGCCCATCAAATCAAAGATCAATGGTAGAGAGCCCTTCTCCACCAAGCTGTAAGGTCTAGATGACCCCCTTTTTTTACTAGAAAGTAAACATCATGATGGGGTCCATGGAGAATGGCTCCATCATGGAATGATAATAAAATCAAGGTGGGCCATCGGCCACATCTAGGGTCCCAAGTGAGATCCATACCATCAATCGGTAGGCCTCACTTGGCCCATCATCAAAACATGGAAAGATCTAGCCTAATAAGCACCCACCTTCGATCTTCTTGGTCCGTTGGAAAGCCAATCTCCTTGTGTCTCACTTTGATGGTGGAAGATGAGGTTTGAATGGCTAGGATGATGGATTTGGGATGGGAAAGTGGGCCATACACAAACTCACTTTTCTCTCTCACATGAAATGCTTGGACGTGTGGTTTTTGGTTGCTTGGAATGGGTTGGAAAATGTGAAGAGAAAGAGAGAGAGAGAGAGAGAGAGAGAGAGAGAGAGAGAGAGGGTTGTAAGGAGAGAGAGTGAGAGATGGGTGATGGATGTGAGTGATGAGTGAGGTGATGGTGTACTTGACATGTATGGGTGTATAAGTGAGAGGGTGAGAAAGTGTTGACTTGGTGGTTGCTTGACTTGGGGAGAAAGAGAGCATTGATTGATTGATTAATTGATTGATGGGACATGTTGTAGAGATTCTCTTGGGATTGCAAATGCGCAGTGTTTTTCTTTGAACTGAACGCTGACCCACATCTCCCTGCTAGAGTATCGGATCGGTGCATGAGTCGCGGCATTGGAACCGCGACAATGGTGTGGTCGCTATAGTACAAGTCTTGGATTAAGCCAACTCAAATCTACAGGATACGATTTAGCATTGCACATAAACATCGATTATAGGTAACAGATTGCTGAACTTCGATGGGAAGGATAGCGGCAGTCGATGGAACAGTACGGACTAGGATACGGGTCTTACACCTCTCCCCACTTAATAAAAATTTTATCCTCAAAATTTATACTACCATCACAACTAACCATAGCTCATAAGAAAGTAGGAAGCATACCATTATATATAATCAAATATAATACAACATACAAACAAATATCGAAAAGATGGGGATAGTGCTCGCGAATCTCCGCCTTGCGCTCCCAAGACGCCTCATCCACACTATGATGGTCCCACTGCACCTTCACCATGGTAATGACCTTGGTCTGCAGAACTTGCTTCTTTCGATCAAGTATACGAACTGGCTGCTCAATGTATGAAGCATCCTCACGAACCTCCAATGGTTGCCGATCAATAACAGGAATGATGTCTAACCCACGCTTCCTCAACATAGAGACGTGAAAAGCGTTGTGGATGCTAGATAACTAGGATGGCAAGGCAAGTCGATAGGCCAAGATGCCAACACGCTTGGTAATCTCGAAAGGTCCTATAAATCTCAGGGCAAGCTTGCCCTTCACTCCAAAATGAACCACACCTTTCATGGGTAAGACCTTAAGATACACATGGTCCCTAATGGCAAACTCCAAGGGATGACGCGGACGATCAACAAAACTCTTCTGCCGACTCTGAGTTATGCGCATCCTCTGCCTGATGATGTTGATAGCCTCTGACGTTTGCTATACAAGCTCGAGACCTAAGAGATGCTGCTCTCTAACCTCAGTCCGACAACTCGGAGATCTGCACGATATAATGCCTCAAAAGGAGCCATGCCAATGGTCGCCTGATAGCTGTTGTTGTACACGATCTCAGCCAATCGCAGGTGCTCGTCCCAAATACCCGAAAATCAATCGCGCAGGCCCGAAGTATATCCTCAAGGATCTGGTTGACCCTCTCGGTCTGGCCATTGATCTGCGGATGGTAGCGGTGCTGAGCTGCAAATCAATCCTCATCGCTCTCTAGAAGCTCCTCCAAAACTGAGACGTGAACCTCGGGTCGCGGTCTGAAATGATCGAGACAGGAACACCATGCAGTCTCATGATCTCATCAACAAACATCTTGGCGAGCCAGTCCGTATGACAAGTCTCACGAATTGCAAGAAAATGTGTCGACCTCGTTAGATGGTCTATGACAACCCAGATGACATCATGACCCTGCTGTTTTCCCGCAAACCCATGACAAAATTGGTTGATATGTGCTCCCACTTCCACATCGGGACGCTCAACGGCTGTAATAGACCAGGGGGTTGATGATCGGCCTTAACATGCTGGCATGTGTCACACTCGGCCACAGAACTAGCTATTTGGCACTTCATCCCTGATAAAAAATACTGACGCCTCATATCGCGATATATCTTCGTCGAGCCAGGGTGGATAGAGAACCGCGATTGATGTGCCTCGGTCATAAGATCTCTATGCAACTCAGGAATATCCGGGACATATAATCAGCCTCTAAAACGAAGTCCACCATCAGAACCAACTGCCATCTGTCTGACTCTCAGATGCTGCCTCTGCTCGGTAATCCTGTCATGACTCGTTTATTTTCTGAGCCTCGATCACCCTTGTGACAAGAGAGGGTTGAATCGACAGGCTCGATAGCTGAACGATAGATGACTGCATACCAAACTCGAAGTCATACTCTACTATATCCTCGAGCATCCTCCACTCCTAAATCATCATGTGCACTACCAAGCCTAGTGGATGATGGCTGAGGGCATCCGCCACCATGTTCACCTTGCCCGGGTGGTACTGAAGATCAAAATCATAGTCCTTCAGGAGCTCCATCTAACCCCTCTGCCTCATGTTCAGCTCAGACTGAGAGAGTAGATACTTCAAGCTCTTGTGGTTGGAGAAGAGCTCGAACCTCACCCCATAAAGATAGTACCTCCACACCTTCAGTGCGAAGACCACTGCCGCCGCTCCAAATCATGCGTGGGGTAGTTTAGCTCATGGACCTTGAGCTGATGAGACGCATAAGCCACCGACTTCCCATGCTGCATCAAGACAACACCTAAACCAACTCGTGAGGCATCGGTGAATATAAAAAATCCATCACTCCCAAAGGGAAGTGTGAGGACAGGAGCAGACGTGAGGCAGTCCTTCAGCTCTATAAATGCCTACTCACAAGCGCTGCTCCACACGAACTCGGCACCCTTTCGAGTTAACCTGGTTAATGGGGCTGCGATATGAGAAAATTCCTCAATGAAACGTTGGTAGTAACCTGCCAAACTAAGAAAATTATGGATCTCAGATGTGTTCATGGGCTGGTCCCACTGACGCACGACATCAATCTTTGAGGGGTCTACTACGACACCCTGCCCTGTCACCACATGACTGAGGAACTTCACCTCTTCCTACCAAAACTAGCACTTCTCCAGATTCGTGTAAAGCTGGTGTGCACGGAAGGTCTGCAAAGTAATCTCCAGATGCCGCTCATGCTCCTCACGAGTCCTCAAATATATTAGAATGTCGTCGATAAACACCACAAAAAACTGGTCGAGATACAGACGAAAGACCTCATTCATCAACTGCATGAATATTATGGGCGCATTAGTCAATCCAAAGAACATGACTTGGAACTCAAAATGATCGTAGCGCATCCTGAAGGCTGTCTTCGGGATATCCTCATCTCAAACTCGAACCTGATGATAACAGGACTGCAAGTCCATCTTCGAAAAGAATTATGCCTCCTGTAGCTGATCAAACAAATCATCGATCCTTGGGAGTGGGTACTTGTTCTTGATCATGACCTTGTTGAGTTCGCGGTAATCTACGCAAAGCCTCAATGAGCTATCCTTCTTCTTCACGAAGAGTACCGGCGCTCCCCACGGTAAACTGCTTTGACGGATAAAGCTTAACTCGTGCTACTCGTCCAACTGCTTCTGCAGTTCCCGTAACTCCAATTATGCCATACGATATGGGGCCTTCGAAATAGGCACAGTACTAGGCACAAGATCAATCTGGAACTTGGTGTGCTGACGAGGTGGTAATTTCGGAATCTCCTAGAACACATCGGGAAAACCACAAACAACTGGTAGCTGGTCGATACTTAAAACAACCAACTCCTCAACAGCACACGATAATAGGTAGGATAGCTGCTCTCCACTGGGCTTGGCAACAAACTAGAACTCTGGCATGCTGGGTATATAGAACGTGACTATTCTTGTGGAGTAGTCCAATATAGCGTGGTACTCGACGAGCCAATCCATGCCCAGGATAACATCAAACTTAGACATCGGCAATACGAACAGATCAGCAAGCAAAAAGATATCCCTGATCAGAACGGGGCAAGATGAGCAAAATTGGGCCAACACTGCAGTCTTTCCTAAGGGCGTCGACACCCTTAAACCCTCACGTGCAGACTCCATCAGTAAATTGGTCGATTGACAGAAATCATCGAACACAAAGGAATGTGATACACCAGAGTCAAACAATATACGTGTAATGCATGCAGAAATAGGGAGATTACCCTCAACGACACCTCCTGATGACTGAGGGTCCTGTTGTGCGGCATAAAATCTGCCCTGGGCCTACTGGGGAGGTGCAGGTCCCCTCTGAGGTCTCTGCTGATGCTATTGCCACTGTGGCGATCTGATCTGCTGCCTCTGCGGCTGTGGGGGATGTCCTGGAGGCTGATACTGTGGTGGCTGTCGTGGAGGCTGATGCGGTGTCCTCAATTACCGCTGCCGCGGATGGGGACACTCGTGCACATGATGTCCTGTCTTACCTCATCCAAAGCAGGTGCCTGTGAACGGTCCTGAAGGTGGTGCTGGGGCTATTGCTGTTGCTTGGAATGCTGGGCGGGTCGTGCGTAGCTGCTGTGAACGATGCTGCTGGTGGGAACTACCAGAGGGCGCCTTCCTCTTCTGATCTCCCCTCTAGTAAAGGGCTCTCTGCAAACTGGCCCAATCTGACTCGTATATCTGGGCCCTCTCCACAATTTGCTCGAAAGTCCAAAGTATGTGTCTGATCACACGACTCCTGAGGGTAGGACGCAAGCCGTTCTCAAAACGGCGAGCCTTCCACCCCTCATCGTCAACAAGGTACGTCGTGAATCTTGATAGTGTGATAAAATGTGCTTCATACTGGGACAGTCATATCCCCTGGACTAGAGTCTCAAACTTTAGTGAGCGCTGTAGTCGCACATGCTCGGGAAAGAACTTCCGGTCAAACCGGTCTACAAAGTCCTCCTAGGTCCACTTGAAATTGGCCGCTACCGATTGGGCTACAGATGCTCACCAATGCTGAGCCTTACCATAGAGAAGGAATACAACTAATGGAACTCGTTGCCCAGTTGTACATCTCATGGTATCAAATATCTTCTCCACCTCAGAGCACCATATCTCTACTGTAGTAGAGTCTGGCTCGCCATGAAAACACGGAGGATCGTGCTATCGGAAGTCTTTGAGAAGGGCACTCGCATGCTCCTGCTCGGCCTCGGCTGGTGTAACAGTAGGACACTTGCTCTGCCCCTGAAGAATAACAGTCATCGCCTGTAGAATCTACTGTAGTTGAGTGACACTCATCGGTACGGTCGGATCTGCACCAGTCTTAGGTAAAGGAGTGGCATCCTCAGGTTGGAAAGTAGGAATATCCAGTGGTGGCAGGTGGTAGAGCCGGAGTTGCAGGTGGTGGAGCAAGAGTCACAAGTGGTGGAGCGGGAGTCACAGGTGGTTTAGAGGGATTCGCTCAGGTCGATCTTTTAGCCATTACATCCTATAGGAAGAAATAAAGGCCTATCAGCCTTGAGAATTCTCGAAGGCATAAACGTTAAGGGTCTATATTGAAAAATCTCTAAGTTATTTGGACCCGGAACCTATTCATTCTAATTTCATAGTAGATATATGATGTGATCTCAGGTATTCCCAAGTTATGCTCTGATACCAACTTCTGTCACACCCCAAACTCGAAAAATAGGCTCACAAAATTTTTGATCGCCAGACCGGGGCCGACAGCCTCCGTAGTGTCCCATTCTCGGATTCCGGCACTCACATAACAGATTTCGACCCTGGGATCCTACAAGGATGATTTTCAGTATGATTTTTTTTTTTGTAATGGAGCATAACCACAAGCATAACCAAGTCACAAAACAACATCACCATATATCAACTATATTAAAAACTTTAAGTACAATGCGGAAAGGGAAATACAAGGTAATCTGAAAGTTCCAAAATGACCTGACACGTGCTCCTGTCTAGGCGCTGTTGTGATCTAACGACACCTGCACGTAACGATCGTGTATAAGCTTACAAAAGCTTAGAGAGTGGTGTAAGTGTGTGTGCAAGGCGAGCGCCAAGTGTACAATATCAGAGTAATACAGAAATATGCAGTAAGTCTATGAATGCTATTAGCTGTACCAAAGCTATATGATGCAAGACATCAATGCTATCGGCCATACCAAGGCCATGCGATGTGAGGCCTATGTAGCCAAATGTCATATGCAAGATGTAAAGCAAGCATTCCAGTCCTCATTAAGTACACATATCAGTACAGTTTCTCTCTGGATATCACCGGGGTCTAATACACCTCACACTGACTGCCTCCTCCCTAGGTGTACAGTCAAGTAAGTGGAAGAGACCACATGATCCACTTAACCAATAGTCTACCAATACCTACCCGGCTTATCGATAGCGAACTCATTTGCGAGCTAATCAAACTCAGCCTAGCTTATTGCCCCCTCACTCGGGCGGATAAGGCCACACTCCCTTCCAACCGACCACGACACAGTGGGAGATGCGGCCTACTGGTATTCGGCATTTGGCACTCGTGTATCCACTCGGTCTAGGAGTTGGAGCATCTCCTGGTACTAAAAAAGTTTTGAGATTTTCATCCAAGGACATCCTAAGTGCCTACAATGCTAGAGCTAAAATTTTCAGTATCCAATATGACCATCCACGATGTGCCTGTGGAGGCCACGACCCTGATGTCGCTAAGGTGTGTAGTGATCATGACACACAAATGCGAGATGCATGAATCACACTGTCAAATCACGCAGCAATCCAGTGTGTACTGCGTGATCATGTGGGGGCACTCCATCTCATAAGGAGTCCCGTAAATGTCTTAGCCTAACTAGCTTATGCTATGATCAAACATTCCTCATTTCGAGCATACAAATGATGTGTATGGGCATGAGTCATGGAGTTACACTAAGCATGTTATAAGGTGATGAACTATCCTCACAATGAAGATGGGCCTAGATGGCCTATGTACAATAAGTATGGGCCTATCAATGGGCCCTAGGGAGATTTATAATGCGGACATTAAACTAACATTATTCTTACAATGTGGACGTTAAACCAACATTGCTCCCAAGGCATGGCCCACCATAAAACATCATTACACAAACCATGGAGGCATCACACATTACAATGGACCCTAAGGACATCCTGTTGGGCCTTGACCCATGGCCTTAGATACGTTAAATGGCTGCATCATATGGGCCTTATTTAAATCAAGTGGGCCACATCAATGGGCCTCATGTACATTGCAATGGTCCATAACCCCTAGCCTTTGAATACATCACAATGGGCCTCGTAACATGGGCATCAACAATGGGCCACAAATACATCAAGATGGGCCTAATCACATGGGCTTTATGTATATCAGATGGGTCACACCAACGGGCCCCATATGTACATCAAATGGGCCACACCCAAAATAAGTGGTGATAATGATTTCCACCATTAAAATTCCCAAGATCGACCATAACATTTATTTTCTACCCAATCTGGTCATAAGGTTCCACAGGGTTGGATTAAGAGGAAAAACACATTTCCTAATGATCTAAACTTCTGTGACAACAAGGAATTTCAATGGCAGGAACTCAATCCCCACTACTTTTGCTATGTGGACCACTTAGTCCTAGATCTGCCTCATTTTTGAGCTCAAGCCTTAAAATGAACTCTCAAATGGTTAGACGGTTTGGATGCAACACATGCATCATGGTGGGTCCCACTCTCATTGGGCAGTATGAATAAAACACATACATCATTAAGGGTGCCACCGTCCACCACTAGACGGTGGTGAGATCAGTGGGTTCCACCGTCCATTGTGGATGGTGTGAATGAACACATAAATCCTTTGTGGGTCCCATGTGGGGCCCACCATAACGTCTATTTTCCATCCAACCTGTTTCGAAGGTCACGCAGACCTAGAGACAGAAAAAATAAATTTCATAGGATCCAAAACTTTTGTAAAAAAAACCCAAATGGGTTTCAATGGCAGGCTTTAATCAACACTGTTTCCTATGATGTGGGCCTGAGTTCCCAATGGAACTGATTCTTGGAGGGTGTCCCACTTTAAGAAGTGGCCCACCTAATGAATGGTGTGGATACAAAACATACATCATGGTGGGGCCCCTGACTAGGACCGTGGGTCCCTGGCGTCCACCTACCCAATGCAACGATGATCTGGTTGACTTGACAAGAGTTGGCGCCGCTCGCTTATACTTTTTTTATATAATGAATTTCTGAGGTTTTTCAAGCGTGGGGCCTGCATCAGGCGAATTCACCCTACTTACTGGTTCCCATAATTCAAGACAAGCCAAACAAGCCCAATATCTGATATTTTTCGGTGTATAGAAATGGTAGGGTGGTTTTCAATAGTAGAAACGACTGTTTTATATGCTATGATCTGCCAGAAGATCGGATGGACTTCATTTTTTGGCTCAACGCCTAAAACGGACCAAAGAATGGAATGGACGGCCTGGATTGAATACATGCATTAAGGTAGGGCCTACACAAGTGACCCACCCAATAAGCTTGAAATCAAGATTATATTTATTTTCACGTCCAGCGTCCAGGGGACGCTAGACGTTCTGGCGCACATGAACGTTTAAGGTGGGCCTTGCTCAGGTGGGCCACCACATGGCTAGGTGGTGTGGAACAACACATATAAAGTGGGCCCCACCTACAAATGACTTGGATCAAATACATGCTTCATGGTGAGGTCCATCTAAGTGGGCCACACGGCCATATCATCACACATAAAAATAAATAAATAAAAAGAGAGGGAGAGAGAAAGAGAGAAAGAGGGACATGCGTGATGGAGGGACCCCGGCACTTTGGGCCCTCCATTTCAAGCATTCAATCATACATCAAGTGGGTCCCATTGCATGTGGGCCCACCAAATCAAAGATCAACGGTGGAGATCCCTTCTCCAGCAAGATGTAAGGTCTAGATGATCACCTTTTTTTACTAGAAAGTAAACATCATGATGGGGTCCATGGAGAATGGCCCCATCATGGAATGATAATAAAATTAAGGTAGGCCATCGACCACATCTAGGGTCCCAAGTGAGATCCATACCATCAATCGGTAGGCCTCACTTGGCCCATCATCAAAATATGGAAAGATCTAGCCTAACAAGCACTTACCTTCGATCTACTTGGTCCGTTGGAAAGCCAATCTCCTTGTGTCTCACTTTGATGGTGGAAGATGAGGTTTGAATGGCTAGGATGATGGATTTGGGATGGGAAAGTGGGCCATACACAAACTCACTTTTCTCTTTCACATGAAATGCTTGGACGTGTGATTTTTGGTTGCTTGGAATGGCTTGAAAAATGTGAAGAGAAAGAGAGAGAGAGAGAGAGAGAGAGAGAGAGGGTTGTAAGGAGAGAGAGTGAGAGATGGGTGATGGATGTGAGTGATGGGTGAGGTGATGGTGTACTTGACATGTATGGGTGTGTAAGAGAGAGGGTGAGAAAGAGTTGACTTGGTGGTTACTTGACTTGGGGAGAAAGAAAGCATTGATTGATTGATTGATGAGACATGTTGTAGAGATTCTCTTGGGATTGCAAATATGCGGTGTTTTTCTTTTAACTGAACACCGGCCCACATCTCCCTGCTAGGGTATCGGATCAGTGCCCGAGTTGCGGTGTTGGAACTGCGGCGACAGTGCGGTCGTAATGGTACAAGTCTCGGATTAAGCCAACTCAAATCTATAGGATATGACTTAGGGTCGCACGCAAACATCGATTATAGGTCGCGGATTGTCGGCCTTCGATGGGAAGGATCGCGATAGTCGATGGAATAGTACGGACTAGGATACGGGTCTTACACTCAGTGTCAAGAATACGTCGATCAAAGTTCTAGGATAGCCAAAGTAGCCTGAACCGATGGCCAGAGAAGTCCGAGGAGTCCGGCATCATCCCTAGCAGACTCATCCAATCGTCATTAGAAGACACAAGAAGATCCTCCTCAAAAGGAATAGATCCCCCGTCATACCTAAGACCCAACTGCATATAGATGTCATACGGAGTGATCCCCCACTCCTCAAAGGGTAAATGAAAAGTATGAGTCTTGGCGTGCCATCGCTCAGTCATGGCAGACAAAAGGGACATGTTCATTTTGCTCAGACGAACCTGAAACCGGCTGGCGAATGGGGTGTGTTCCAATAAATCAAAGAAAAGAGGTTGTGGGTCCTTAAATCAATCAAGCCAGTGGGTCTTGACTCCACGCCCCCTCAAGATTGCAGGAGTGACACCTTCTCGAGCCATGTCGGACAGATGTCGACCCTCTCGGGGGACGAAACATGGATCGGCTGACTGACTAGAAGGACCAGCCTCATTCCTACTGTGGCAAGGCATTCTACACAAACAAGATCCACAGGTAAGTATCCTTCTCACCATAAAGTCAAGGTCCAAGGACAAAATCAAAGGTCTAAGTCAAGGTTAAGGCCTCGAGTCAAAGTCACGGTCTAAGTCAAAGTCAAGGTTCCAAGTCAAAAGCCAAGGCCCAAATGTTTAAAGCCCATCAAGGCCCGAATGTCTAAAAGCCCAAAAGCCCAAGATCCAAATCTCAAAGCCCAATGGGCCTAAAAGTCTAATGAACTCAAAAGATCAAAGGGCCCAAAAATCTACCAGAGGTCCAAAAGCCCAAAACCATTGTCCAGGGCCAAGCCCATTTCATGGCCTATATGTCTAGATAAGGCCCATGTCCTCAATCCATGATCCAGGACCCACCAGTGAAACCAATTCCATACATGGCCAAAATTATGTAGAAAAATAAAATATGATCCACTCCACAAGTGATGGCCATCATCAAGATCCATACCATCAAAGTGCTCAAGTGGGTCCCGAATCACCCATCTTATGGTCCAGATCAACCCCAAAAAAAAAAGAAGAAAAAGAAAGACAAAAATCAAATAAAAGAGTGGGGCCCCCTTTTTTATCACACCCCGCTCTAACAAAATAACAAAGTTCCGATCATGGTTCTCATGGGCCCAAAAAGAAGATCTAAACCCATCAATGGTCCCTCCAAAAACCCCACAAAAATGGTCCAGCAAAAACCCATTGATCAAACCACCTGAAAAATGAAGAAGGAAGAAAGGCAATGAAGGGCCACAAAAGAAACAAAAATCCATAACCAAGATCTTCCCGAGAGCTACAATAGCTTCCCTGGATTGAATCAAGAAGAGATGATATAGAAAGAAGGGGTGCAACAACCGGACCAGCGCACACACCGGACTGTTAGGTAAAACGGCGACCGGCGGCAATAGTCAGATTGCCACCCCTATCCAGATTCCCATGGGACAGCGAGCCTATTTCCCTTGAGTTGATGGGATGACTGGACAATTTTTGTATCCATTGGGTACAGCCCCAAAAGTTTAGGAAAAGGTCCTCTCACGAGAAGCTCCTAAAATCTCATGAGAAATTCAAAATCTCGCAAGATAATGGAAATATTGATAATTTGGACGATAAATTGCTGAAAAAAATACAAGAAAAAAATCCTAAAAAAATACAATAAATCACAGTTAATGCCCCATTAATTTACTAGTGGAGGCCATCTAACCACTTAATTTGGACCATATCATCATTAAAGCCCCATTAATTTATTAGTGGAGGCCATCTGACTATTTGATCTGTATCATACAAATAAAAACCGAATGATCACACGCGAGATCAAATAGATCTTTAAAAAATTCAAAAAATATTTCAAACCATTAGCCCCATCAGCTTATCAATGGAGGCAATACAATTTTCACAAATAAAAACCAAACGACGATGCCCACCTGCGAGATCGAACGGATATTTTTCAAAAAAAAATATTTCAAATAAAATCTCTAAGGAGTCTAGTTCCAAAGAGATTTGTTTTCAAAAAGAAACTTTGAAAAAGAAACGCACACGGCACGCAATACACTAAGGAATCTTCTATATTCTCTAGTTGCGGTCAGTGCAAATAGCTAAAAAAGATTTAATCTCTTCCAGTTTCCCTAGAGGATGATCGAATCCGTACATGATACATGTATGATTGGCCCGATCTCTATATCTGGACAGTTGTACGAATGCTAGTAAAAATGAGTGGATCTATCTCTGGAGAGAATAATCAAACTTGAAGTGACAAGAATCCATTGTAACCATAGTATTAGAATCAGCAGACTGCATGATAAAAGATTACTTGCACATACCTAGTCTGGGATGGTCAAAAATTTTGATCGAGTCCAAGTTGGCGTAGTGAGTTCCCCATAAGGTAGCACGAATGCGCAGGGCAACTAACTACTTTGACGATCAAATAGAACGAATACTCCTAGGGTGATTATGTAGTAAAGGAAACGAAATATCAAAATAGTACGGGAATCCTCATAAAGCCACAACGAGTGCGTAGAGGCCCTACTTTCAGACTTACTCTCCAATGTTATTAACAATCTGACATAAAAGGATTGTGATTGGTGACCTCGTAATGCAGCACGAATGCATAGGGACATCACAATGTTTTCCTCAACCTTCATGATATGTGCAAGTCATCTCTTTTCCAAACAGTCAACTGACAATGATACAATGGCAGGCAACATATTCGAATCACTACCCTTTCTGACCAGAAGGGTGGGATGTCTACTTGCTTTGGCGCTCAGTTGCTCACAACCTCGGCCAAAGAGGGGCATCTGTAGACACCCCACCCAGGCTAATATCTTGAGAAGGCAAAGACAGTCTGAGAACCATGACCTTAATCTGCACCCGAAATCCTAATCTGTACCCAAAACCCTAACCCGCACCCCGAAACCCTAATTCACACCCTAAAACCCTAATATGAACCGTTAAACCCCACCTTAACCTCAGCTTAGACCCTGAACCCTGAAATTGTGGTAATGACCACTTTAGTTGAAGTGGGAATATGCCAAGATGTCCTAGAGGGGGGTAATAGGACTTTTTAATATTTTATGAACATTTTAAACCTATCAACCCTATCTTGAATAAATATGCAAGTACCATGATTTCTTCAAAATAACTCTAATGGCTTCCAAGCCAATTAGAGGATCCAATCACAAACCTATTTAAAAGATAAACAAGATGCACAATATAGTTTATGATGGATGTGACTGTGTGTGAGATGTGATTCTACTTAGTTCCAAATAATCATGTACGCATGGGATATGGAACATTTAGAGAAATCACACAAGCAGTAAAAGTAAATGGCAATCTCAAACATAGTTATTTTTATAGTGGTTCGACTACTTGTCTACTCCACTTCCGGCAGACGCACTTAACCCTTGAGTGTACTGGATCTCACTAATGGAGGTTTCAAATCAAGTTTACCTCAAACCAGTACAACCTACACTAGGCTGACTCTAACGTGTCTACACGACACAAGTTTATGCCCCACACAGGATCAAGGGTCAACATACAACACCAAACTTTTAGTCCACATAAGCCAAGGATTCACATAAGGAACGTACCAGTTTATGCTACCATGAGTAAGGGTTAACACACAATACCCAGGTTTTAGACCACACAGGTCAAGGGCCTACACAAGGACTTAATAGTTTATGCTTCCATAAGCAAGGGTCAACACACAACACTCAGGTTTTAGACCACACAAGTCAAGGACCTACACAAGGACCTAACGGTTTATGCTCTCCATAGATCAAGGGTCAACACAAAGCACCCACCACGTACACTCCAGTCGGAGGTCTCCTATGAGGACTTAAAAGGGGTGAGAAGCGCCTTTGACCCAATCCTATAAAAGGAATGATCACAAGGGTTCTCTGGACTCTAATGACTTATAGATAAGTAAATGAGCCCCATTAAGCACGTTGATGAAGATCTCCTCCTTTAATGACGAAGAATGTTCAGTTCCCTTGAATCGCAATACAGATGATACTCCAGTATAAGGCAACGGGTTAGGTTAAGGTTATGATGGAATCCTACTCTATTAAATATTTTCCTATAAAGGAGACAGAGTGATTCCAATCATCTATGCATTCAAGGTATCCCAGCTTAATGATTTACCATTAAGATGGTAGCCGTAGGATCCTTGAATGCGAAAGTTCATTCCCCAATCCACTCTATTGAATATCAATGATGAGGGTGGATTGGAGGATGAACTTCCATGAGAGAAAAGGCTTAGGGTATATGATCTAGGTTTAAACACTTAAAAGAACTCTCTATTTTCTCTAAAAAATAACCAAAAGCAAGCTCTCATTAAATAGGCAAAAAGTTCTAATGGATATAAAACAATCATATTTTTGACAGAGTTTGATATCATCGAGCCGAGTTCGATATCATCAAGCATATACTCTCGATAGCATTGATAGGCCGCTCGATGAAACGAACTCAAACTATCATGGATTTTGAACTCTGATTTTATCGAAACACAGCTCAATTCCTCGACATTTAAAAATGTAAGAGCACTTGCCTTTGAAACTTAACAGGTAATAGATATGATCAAGCAACACTCGATATCATAGGAATTTGAATATCGATGATATCGATGACAGTGTCGATTCATCGATAATTTCAAGGAGTTTTCCTATAAGCTTGCTGGACAGTTTATGTCCTATTTTGATGACATCGACCATGTCTCGATATGATCGATATTTAAATATCGATTGTATCGAGTGATCCTCGATATGAAAAGTATTTTACCTGAAAACTTACTGGGTAGTTTAGTGTCTCAATCCGATATCATCGAAGGTCTATCAATATCATCGAAATTTGAATTTCGAGGATATTGAGGCTTTCTTCGATCTATCGAGAATCACATGATTTGCCTTAGCAGCATATTGGACATAACTGACTAGATGTTGATTTTATCGAGACGTCTCGATGGACTCGAGATACAAAATTCGATGATATCGAATAGTTCATCGATTCATCGATAATTCAGGCCAAAGTTATTTGTGGTTGCTGGACATCTGAAGTCCTCATTTTGATAATATCGAGTGAGTTTCGAGGGCATTGATAACAGGGTTCGATTTCATCGAACCATGTGTCGATAAATCGACAAAGGCAGAAAACTTAGATATTTTCCTGATTTTCTAAAATAGTTTTCTTACCAAAAACTCTAAGATGTTCTATCCATTTTTAAGGGTTTTATATACCTGGTGTTTTGGGACATGAGATGTGAGGCTAAGGTTTACCTTTGGCGAGTTTAGGCACACATCCTGTTGAGGCAGATGCTTGAACAATCTTCCTATGGGGCCCCTTTGTCTTGCTGACTCAACACTCACGCTAATTGACAAACTAGGGTACTTTCAAACCCAACCAAACCCGAATTCTAGTCCGAACCTAAAACCCGTTAGAATCAGGATCAACATGAAATACACCCAGTTGAGCAAAAAACCCAAAAAGAAGACCATTAGACGAACCAGTGCACCAAACGAGGCCCACATGCTCTAGCTTGGCCCGGGCGGTAGTCCGAATACCGCCGGCGGTACTCCGACTACAGCCGCTCGCGGGACGCGTGTATCCTTCAAGCAACAGCTGCCATAACATTCGAAAGTCAACTTTCTTTCAGAATTACCCCTCTAGCCGATCCTATTTACCCTTTTCCAACCCCAAGATCTAATGGGAGCGCATCACGTGGCGTTTATCTCTCCTCCACCACTCACAAGCTGCCACATCAGCTTTTACCCCTTATAAACCTTATAATTAACATAAAACCATTCGAGAAGGCTATGAATAGCTCTCTCCTCTTCCCATTTCAACAACAACAACTTCACTTTCCAGTGTGTGTGTGTGTGTGTGTGTGAGAGAGAGAGAGAGAGAGAGAGAGAGAAGAAGAAGAAGAAGAAGAAGAAGAAGAAGAAGAAGAAGAAGAAGAGAGTGAGAGTGAGGGTGAGAGAGATCTCCCAAGCCTCAAAGATCAGATTTTTCAAGCAATCTCCTAGCCTCCTCCTAACCTTCTTAATCCCAAGTCTAGCCCGAATTGATCATGGTGCAATCCATGTCTTAGCCCACTCAAGTTCAATCTAAAGATTTTTCCATTTTATATACAAGCATTCATCATGACATCTATTCCCTTCTCAACTCCCTTGCTTCTCTAGATCTCTAGTGACTGTATACTCTGTGACTTGCCGTACATCGGATCCTGTCACATCAAAAATTCCTAGCGATCTAGTCCTATTTTCTCTACCTTTTGCATAAGCGTCATCATATCTGCCTTCTAGACACATCGTTGGACGTATGCTTTGTGGCTTGCCGAAATCTCGGATCTTACAGTATTAGAAACCCGTGTGCACCTAGTCCTACTTTGATTACACCATTCATCCCTTGAGATTTCCTTACCACATCGAGTAGAGACCATACATTCGTACGGGTAGAGAGGGTGCCTAATACCTTCCCTCTTTATAACTGAGGTCCCTTACTCAAATCTTTAAAATCACAGATCTGGAGTCAATTTAAACTGAGAGGGTCTTCAGATTCTCTAACTTTACATATTCTACAGGTTCTAGCCGACTGTAGGATTTTGAGTTAAGTGGCTAGTGGCGACTCTAAGTCTACATTGCACCACCAATTCACATCAGTCAAAACACCCCATCAAAAACCATAAATTTACATGGGCACTGATTTCCAGCGTTCACAGGTTCATTATGGCATCTTCATAACATTTTAACTATAAAAATAATATCAAGGCATGTACATGCCTGAATATTTCTCAAACCACATGCTGTAGAAGCATATGGAATCTTTTTCATTCCTTTATGTTTTAGGTCATTTCTTGGATATTAATATAGGCTAAACTTTTCACATTCTCACAAATGCTATAACAATAAATAACTAATTTTGCATCCCATATCTCTCTCTAAAATTGTTTTGATATATGTATTTTGAGATTGCCCAATTATACCTTGAGATCCATCATGTTATATCTCAATGCAAATACGAAATGTTACTTTACCCATATCTTTCATTTTAAAGTTCTTTATGAAAAACAACTTATTCTCATATAATAATGCCTAACTACTTACTAGTGGAATATCATCCCCATACAAAACCAAGAACATAAACTTATTTTAATATATTTTTAGCTTTATAAATCGATTAAGTCCATATATTGATTTCTAAGTATACACACTTAATGCTTTTAGTCATTTAATGAAAAAAATTGGTCATCCATATAGACTTCTTTTAGATTCTCATTAAAGAATGTCATTTTCATATTTATTTGATGTGGTTCAAGATTAAAATGAGCCACCAATGCCATGATTATTTTAAGTGATTTTTTTTTTTTTTTTAATAAACAGGAGCGAGTGCCTCTTTATAATTAATGCCTTGGCATTTGATGTATCATTTGGTCACTAATATAGCCTTAAATTATTCCATATTATCTTTTGGAATCACATTTGGTATAGACTCACTTACAATTAACATTCTCATGATCCTCGTGCAGTTTGATGAGATCATAGACTTCATTTTAACTCATTGATTTCATTCTAACTCATCTTTCATGGCATCAATGTACTTATAAAAATCTTAGCATTCGATATACTATGAAAATGTGGTCGGATTATTACTTGTAATGGTCATGTCATGTTCTAAAAATACACCACATAATCATCTGAAGTAGCAAGTCTCCTTACTCTTTGAGATATTTTGAAAATTTTAAGTTGTGATGCCTCGTCCTTGGGTATATCAATATTATTCAGTGTGTAAAAGTCGATTATTTTTGTTCCAATTGGTCTTTATGATTAACTGAATATACTATTTCTTATTGTCCATATTTACAAGAAGCATTATGCTCACATTCCTCAAATATTACTCACACTTATCTACTAATGTTCATGGAATCTAGCATTACTGATCTTCATTATTCTCATATTATGGCTAGGTCAATAAAACCTATACCATTTTCTCTGTAGATATATGATAAAACATTTACTAACAGTTCTAAAATTCAATTTCCTTTTATGTTACTCGTAAGCTCTCACTTCAACCAAGCATCCCAAACATGCAAATGCGTTATATTGGGTTTCTTACTTGTCTACAACTTAAAAGGACTTTTAGGTATGACTTTATTGGAAGATCGGTTTAGAATATATACAACTGTCAAGAATACTTCATCCTATATCGATTCAATTAAGGTAAAATTGTTAATCATGCTCCTAACTACATCCATTAATGTAGGATTATGAATTATTTGTTACACCATTTTTCTGTGGTGTTTCAGGCATTGTGTACTGACCAATAATTTTATGTTCCTGTAAGATTTTAGTGGGCAATTTTATATACTAGAGAACTCCCCACTTCTATCTAATCTTACAACTTTAATCCTTCGATCAATCTAATTTTCAACTTTAGCCTTGTACACTTTAAATGCTTCAAGTTAATCAGAATTTTCACAAAATAAATAAATGTACCAACAGCTAGATTTTTGTTTACACATGCACTCGCACCCCACACACACCCACGCACTCACACCATATTGGTTTTTCACCACAATGGGTACTTGAACCCATAACCTCATATTGAAACTCTTGTAAGTCTATCACTGAGGCATGAGTAAGGACCCTACCCATATCTAGAATGGTCATTTATACTTTAGCATAACATGTGGTAGGAAAAACACCACATATATTCGTGTGAATTATTTAAAGAATCCTAAACATATTGTGACACTTTTCTTTATGTGAATAGTTTCCTCTCTTTTAATATAATCCACACACACACACGCGTGCGCACACACACACACACACCATGAAGTCGATGAAGTCCAAAGATTCAAGGATTTTGTCCTTCACCAACCTCTCTATACTTTCATTGGAAATGTGTCCCAAGCATTAGTGTCACAATATAGAAGAATTCTCCTCTAACATGCCATGTTTCACTCCATAATTCAAATGTAAGGCAAGTAGAGTATGAGCAAATTGGGGATCCAAATTCAATTTATATAAACCATAACATACATCATCGAAAGAAATACATTTGTCATACTTTTAAAGATTAAATCTACTATTATCAAATCTAGTAGTATAATAATTTGTATCGAGTTTATGTATAGAAACTGTCACGCCCCAAACTCAGAAACCGGACTCACAGAATTCCCGATAGCCGAATCCGGTACCGACAACCTTCGTAGTACCCCGTTCTCAGCTCCCAGCGCCCATACGCTAGATTCTGATCCTGAGATCCTATAAGGAGGATTTTCCAACGTATATTTATCTCATGAGAAGTATAACCTCATGTTTACCCAAATCATAAAGGCAACATCATCATCACATATCCACTAATATAAACAGTTGAATACAATGCTGAAAGAGAAATACATATGTCGAAAGTCAAAGCTCTAGAAGACAGCTGCACGCTCCAAGCTCAACGCTACTGCGACCTAACGCCACCTACACACATCTATCATATATAAGCTTATAGAAAGCTTAGAGGGTGGTGTAAGTGTGTGCGCAAGGTAAGTGCCAAGCATGCAATATCAGAGCAATGCAGAAATATGCTGGTAAGTTCATAAATACCATCAGCCTTATCCAAGCCATGCGATGTAAAAACATAATAAGCCAATATCATATATTGAGGAAGTAATGTAGATCAGACATGCAATGCAGAGACATAGTAAGCCAAGTATTATGTGTTGAGGATGCAATGCAATATGTGGTGCAAATGAAATGACCAAGCTGGAGTGTGAAGTCAGGATGATAGTACGTAATATCGCAAGCAATGGGGTCCATCACAAGGGACTTCTATCTAAACTAATCCCATACCTAAATTTAGATAACCAGACTCAATGTGGTAAACTCCTGATCTCAGGTTGGTTGCACACCCTAATCGAAATCATGGCCATTGCGAAGATACATATAACAATTAGTTGCGCACCACCAGCCCGATTGGATAGTGAATGAATGAATGAGTATAGAACTCCTGCTCAATAAGTCCACATATCAGTACCGTACATCTCTGGGATCATCACCAGGGTCTAGTACACTCTACGCCACTTACCGCCCCATCAAGCACACAACTAGGTAAGTGGAAGAGACCTCACCATCTGCCTACCAATATCGGCCTGACTTGTCGATAGCGGACCTATTCCTCAAGTTGGTTGACTCAGCCTAACATTGCCTACTCTCTCATGTGGGTAAGGCCACACCCCTCCCAACTAACCATGACACAGTGGGAAGTGCGGCCTCCTGGTATTCGACACTCGGTGCACATGTCTTCCACTCATTCTAGATGTTGGATCATCCCCTGGCCATGGGAGTTTAAAGACTTTCACCCATGGACATTCAAAGTGCCCATATGTTAGAACTAAATATTTTCAGTATCCTATTTAGCCATCCATGACATGCCTGTGGAGGTCACGACCCTGATGTCGCTAGGGCGTATGGTGGTCATATCACAAAATGCGACATGCATGAGTCATACCATCTAATCATGCAGCAATCCTGCGTGTACCATGCTCTCATATGGACAACTCCTCCTATCAGGGAGTCCCATAATAATCCGCCCTATGACATATGCAATGGTTAACCACATCTCATAACAAACATGCAGATGATGCGTATGGTCATGTATCATGATGTTATGTTGTCACATACTCATAATCGGTATCGATAACCAGCATCGATAATCGGCCTCAATAATCGGCCTCGATAATCGGCCTATATGTAAGGCAGGATCCGTAGATGAACAACCGATCTAAACCATAATATAAGGATCGACCCTTGGCTGTGGATATGCTAAAATCCTGTAGCATGGAGCCATCTGTCTACGGCAATGATGGACCATGAAACATTAATGGGGCCCAAAGATTTGGGCTAACCTACTTAAAGAGTGATGAGAATGGCCTAACAAGGCCTTAATGAATGTCACAATGTGGACATTTAACCATCATTGCCCATCAATGTGGACATTTAACCAACATTGCTCCTAAGGAGTGGCCCACATAGAGCCTAACATATAGTGGGCCCATTGCCTCACATAAGGGCCCAATACACATCCCATTGGGCCGTATCACATGAGCTTAATACATATCACAATGGGCCTCATACAAGGACCTCATATACATCGCATTGGGCCACACTCATGGGCCTTATATACATCACAATGGGCCATGACAATGGGCCTCTCATACATCACATTGGGCCTCATCATATGGGCCAATATACATCACATTGGGCCTAATATCTGGGCCTCAAATACATCACAATGGGCCTCTCACCTGGGCCTCAAATACATCTTAATGGGCTTATTCCTGGGCCCCAATTACATCACATCGGGCCTCAAATACATCACAAGGGGCCTCTCACTTGGGCCTCAAATACATCTCAATGGGCCTCATGCCTAGGCCCCAATTACATCTCATCAGGCCTCATCAAATGTGCCTCACATATGGGCCACACAAACATCATATTGGGCTGCACTATGTAAGCCACACAAACATTATATTGGGCTGCACTATGTGGGCCACACAAACGTCATATTGGGCCACTCATATGGGCCACACAAACATCATATTAGGCCGCACTAGATGGACAGCTAGGATATACAATGCATATATCATTTAGGGGGGGGGGGGGTACATCATACATCACGGTGGGTCGCACAAGGGGATAATCATAGATATACAATATATACATCACGGTGTCTCACACAGGGATGAAACACATACATTCAAGGTGGGGGTCCCACCTGTCCAGTAAAACGGATAGCATGGATGTAAACCACATACATTAAAGGTGAGGTCCACAGGTCCAAATGGACAGCTGGGAGAAATAGAAACATCATGTGGCCCCCACGCCCCCCATCCAGATGGATGGTACTGATAAAATACATAAATCATGGTGGGTCCCACCTGCCCTGGACAGATAGACAAAGTGGATATAGAATAAATACATCAAGGTGGGCCCCACCTGCCCTGGATAAATGGACAGAGTGTATAAAACACATACATCATGCTGCCCCACAACACCGTCCCAATCCATGGACGGTGCATATGCAGACTATATACATCAAGGTGGGCCCCATCCCACATGTGCAACATGTTTGGGTGGGCCCCACGGTCTTCCCAATGGATAGACGGTAGGATATAATACATGCCTCGTGATGGGGCCACAAAACTTACTGACATCAACAACAGCTCAAGCTGCTGGGGCCCACCATCCCTTGGATGGTCTGGATACAACATTACATCATGGTGGGTCCCATAGAATTTGCTGACGTCAGTGGGCAGCAGCAGCTGCTGTGTAGGGCTCACAACAAATGAATGGTGTGGCTGTAGGCCACATGCAGAGAGGTGGGTTCCCATCGTCCAAGGTTTGGACGGTGTGGATGAAACCCATACGTCACGTGGGGTCCACGTGTGTGGGCCCACCAGCCACAGACCAGGTTAATGTCCATGTTTTACCTTCGTCCAGGTCTGTTCAAAACAAATAGTCCGGTGGGCCCTGACCACTGGATGGTGGGCCCAGCTAACCATTGGCCTCTGTTGGCTGGATGGTGTGAACACCGTACATACATCAAGGTGGGGATCATGCAGGTGGGCCACATAGCTCCATGATAGAGCTGTCAATAATGCTTTCCAGGCATCTAGGGTCCACTCAAGGATGGGTAGCAAGGTGCTACTGCTGGACGACCAGCAGGTTGGCCCTGCTTAGCGGACAATGTGGATGTGATACATATATTAAGGTGGGATCCAGCCGGGCCACACGGCCTCATCATCACCCCAAAAAAATATGAAAGAGAGGGAGAGAGAGAGAGATGACGTAGTGGAGGGACCCCACCACTATGGGCCCCTCTTTGTTACAACACATACATCAAATGGGTCCCATCACAAGCGGGCCTTACATCAAAATCAAGATCTAATGTTATGAACACCCATTGATTGTCTTGTTCTCAGCTCCTTGATCTCCCAAGCTCCTAAGCTCAACCTTTAATGGTGGAAGATGAGGATTGAAGGGTTAGATTGGGAGGTTTAGGGGTAGGAAGTGGGCCATAAACTTGGCTATCCTTGGAGCTCCATCTCCATGAATGGTCCTCTCTCTTGGTTGCTTGGGTAGAGAATGAGAAGGAGAGGATGGGTTGTAAGGGAGATGAGATGGAGGGTATGGGTTCTCTTGACTTTTTTGGTAAGAAGGGAAGGGAAGGGATAGGTATGGGTGTTGTTGACTTTTGGGTGAGAGAGGAATGGGTGTTGTACTTAATTGATTGATAGGATTGATTTAATAGATTGTAGAGATTCTCTTCTCGGGATTGCAATGCGTAGCTTTTTCTCGAAATAAACGTGAGCCCATAACTCTTGGCCTGGGTATCGCATAGGTGCGCAAGACGAGGCGTTGGAACGGTAGCGACGACGTAGTCGCAAGGGTACAAGTCTCATATCGAGCCGACTCAGATCGACAGGATGCTGCTCAGGTCATGCGCAAATGCTATCTACGTGTCGCGGGTCACCGAAATTCTACCAGGAAGACTGCGGGAGTCTAAGGAATGGTATGATTATTATACGGGCCTGACAGAAACTAAATTATATAAAATCATCGACGTATAAAGTGTATTTGCTAAATCTAATTATACCCAATGCTCAAAACTAATTTATAGATTTTTACTACTTTTACTTTCCTTTGATATAATTTTTATCTAAATAGTTTGCTCAGCTTTGTGTGGGTTTTAAACTGAAAGAAATCTCTATATAAATTTAAAAACATATACCATAACACCATAATCAATCTGCCAATTGTTAGAAGGCATAACAATAAAATTGGTTTTTAAACATTCTTATTTTTTTGAACTATTTCTTCCACTTTTCACGCTCTCTTTATGTGTCCATTCTTTTTATAGAAGTGACACTTTGGGTCTTATGCTTTTATATTTTTTTTAAAAACTATTTCTTACACTACTGGTGCTCTTTTATATATCCATTCTTTTATAGAAGTGATACATTAGGTCTTAAGCTTTTACACTTTTTAAAACTATTTCTTATGCTTTTGGCACTCTCTTTATGTGTCCATTCTTTTTATAAAAGTGACATCTTAGGCGCTTATGCCCCTTCTCTTCTTTAATTTTCTTCACTTGAAAATTGTTAGTAGACAAAGATGCGTTATATTGTGGTCGCTTTTTTCCTTTATTGTGCCTTATAGACTCTTTAAAAACACACACAAACACACACACACACACACATACGCGTGCACGCACACACACACACACATACAAACTACCCTTATTGCTTCCTTCTAGCCTCTTCTTGCATATAAGCTAGCTCATGAGAGGTCCATTTTTTAATGTATTTTGTAATATATTTTGAATTGACCAAATTATGAGGAAAAGAAGGTTAAAATGAATTAGACCATGAATTTTTCATCAAAAAAATGTGATTATGAACACTACGGATCTTATCATACTTCATGGTAGTAACTTGGTCAATTAAGGTGCTCGCTAATGATTTTATACTGGAGTAGAAGTATTCCTCAATATTTTTCAAGTTTATCTTTGCGTAAGAGGAATCGTCTAGTGAGTTGCTGATGTTCTTTGCTTTATCTTCCACTCATCATTTTAAAGAAAATTATACAATGTGTTATCTTCTACAGATTTGATGTTAGATGGTACAAGGGGAGGGTCAATTATGAGAGGAAGATTTACATTAAGAACTCTTAATACAAACTGAACTTACTCAAGCTAGTAAGACAACTTCAATTTATTGAGCTCAAATCATTCAATGCATATCCGATTAATGAAGCATGTATAGGTATTGGAAAAAAAAAAACTCATATAATTTAGTGGTTTGAGAATTAGAGTAATAAACTAGGGTACTTTCATTAATGCCTCTATAGAGGACACAATGTCTCATCATAACTCCTCATTCAGGTTGAAATTGCAACACACTAATTGTCCTCTTAATGGAAAACAATATCGCTCTACAAGGTTATCTTGAGAGTACACCTCTATAGTTAGTAGACTATGAAACTTTGACCCAATAAGCTAGTCTAGATTTAGTTGCATATGTACCTTGTGTCATTACCTTATCCAAAATGCAAGAATCATACCTTTGGGCTAATCCTTTCTTTTCAAGGTGTATAACAGGAAGTGTTTTGATAATGTAATTACCCAACACCAGATTATGGTCTTAAGGACCCATTTATATGATCTACAGAATCCTTAATTTTGCATTGATTGAGTCACTTCCATTATTACCATATTAATATTAAATATTAGATCTTGAATCATAATTGACACAATTTGTACTGATCACATCCTCACTTTTCAAAGTCTATAATCACATGCACTATGACTAGTAATAGGGTTTATAAGACCTCGTCCATTCCATGCCCTTTTCATGCATGATTACGTGATGTCTGATGCCCTTGGATGACCCTGGACTGCCTTTGCATAGTGTGCACACAAGTGACCAGAACTCCAAGACCCCTACCATATCAACTGCTCCATCACCTCGGTCGCGGAGGTACAACTCACACGTCCATGCGGTGCCCCATTGGCGAGATATACTATGAAGAATCTGTTGTATTTCATATGTACATGGAATTGTATATTCCATATCTACACTATGGGTCACACATGCCTCTTACATCCCACATGTGCGAGAGAGAATCACTACCATACTCTATGACATTACCCCACATACCTCCCTCTCCCATTACATCATCTCATGAGTAACAAAGTCAACTCTCTCCTCACCTATTCATATCACTCAATACCTATGACTTAAGTAACCCATACTCTTCAATGCTCATTTAATCTATCATTAGTCCTTAATCATGAATTACTTATATAATCTTAATCTAATCCTAACTATGGTTGAATTTTTAACTTAACCTCAAACTAACCCTCCTACCCTAGTTAACTCTCTATAAATCCCCCATCCTTAGCTATTTCTCACCCATTTTCCATTCTAAGTAAGAGAGAAAAGAAGGGAGGGAGAAAGAGAGAGTAGGAGTGGGTCATCCATTAAGAGATCCTAACCATTTATTTAGGGGACCAAGGTGAGTGCACTGTAACATCCCGGATTTTTGCCAACCTAGAATTAGACATCCTTAGGTAATGGGTCGATCCTAACATCTTATTGATTTCTCAAAACTCAATCCCAAAGTCTATAATCCATTTTTAACCCATTTCCTTCAAAATCTCACCTTTCACCACCTTGTTCTTTCAATTTTTCTAAGTACTTTCACCCTAGACACTATCTAAACTAGATAAGTATTATAACCTGGATCACTTTATATACAAACTACAAAGGCCCAGGTACTACCTCAGACAGAAATTACTCAGGACTAAATCCTTTAGAAAATAGACGAGAATTAGCTATTGTTAAACTAGAGTACCTGTGAAATTAGTACCAATCACTTTAAATACGATTTGCAAGACCCAAAACTTGTAGAATCATTGATGCTACATTACCTTAAAATCTAGGATCAATCTCATTACCCGGTTGCTCTCGGGGGCACATTGAAACTCCGTATCAGATCTGGACCGCACGTCGGAAGTCCGATTGACAGAAGTTAAGGAATTAGGACCGCCTTGCTGGGCTTGACAACCATCTCAGAAATCAAATCCAGATAGTGTCCCAACGCTATTCGCTTGAGCTCGGAGCGGGGAGTGTGAGAAATGTGAAAATAATTCTAAATTAAATTTAAAATAAATAAATCTGAGACTTGTCACTTGTGAGTTAGTATTAAGCAACCAGACCGTCAGAATTAGGCTAAATTACACCCTCGGATCAGGGATATTTCCCCAAACATATCTATGTACTCGAAATCTCCTATCGGGATCCACTGACCATTGAATTGAAACTGGTCCGCCATTTGCGATCTGGAATCCCGACTGAAATGAAAACTTAGCTATACCTAGATCCAAGGTTGGTGAGCTTAAGTCCAACCTTTGGCTCAAGGGGGGTCACCAGAAGTCCTCCATTTAGTTGGAACTGACCCACTTTGGTTATAACCTAAGTATACCTTGACCTTAGGTCTATTTCGATGTAGTTTTAGGCTATATAAGGACCTCAAAACCCTCTCTCATTCAGCCATACGAATTTGAGAAAAACCCTAGGAAAAGAGAGAGAAAGTGTGAGAGAAGTGGGAGCATCTCCCTGCCATGCTTCCCTGCTACTACACGAGCTTAGCCACTTCCTTCTAATCACTTTCCCGGCGATTCTGGCGTCATTCCTAGGTAAGAAACCTTAACCCTAAACTGATTTGGGGTTTTGATAGTTGTAGGTTATGAAATAGCTAACCTATTTCGTTCTATAGGTGACCAAACTGTTGTATACGAAGGTTTAACAAACCTATTGAATTCGTTACGGTTCTACGACAAAAGGTGCAAACTTTATGTGTATAGATTATGGTTTTCAACGCTTTCAATGTCAGATAATGATAGATTCATGATCTGCAAGCAATTGCACATGTACAAAGTGCTGTCTGTTTTCCGTTTCGATTAAATACGAAGAATATGAAATTTTATGTATTCTAGGTATTTGCAGAAAGTACCGTATATGTATAAATTTTAGAAATGTGTTTGCCATGATTATTTGTTGTATGAACATGTTATATATGTGTATAACACTTACTTGGCGAGAGGGTTCGCCCTAATGCATGTTTTTGCTAATATACACTATGTATGTAAAAAGGGTGTATTCTAAGTGTTTGTGAAAATGACCGAATGAATATAGAATTCGCATTCATGCTCGCCATGACTGATTGTCATGAATACATGATTGTTGTATAGGCGACACCCCTTTGATGAAAGGATTTGCCCTAAATCATGCCACAGCCAATATACACTATATATGCTAAAACGTGTAGCCCAAGTGTTTGTGGAAATGACTGAATGAACATGGAACTTGGTTTCCTGCTTGCCATGACTATCCGTCGTGGGTGCACGCGTGTTATAATTAGGGCAATCTCCCTAGTGAAAGGATTTGGCCTTATACCTATGTGATCAACATACGTCATGTATATTGATGTATGTAGTTTAAAGTGTTTGTTGAAATGTATGAATGAGTAGTAGTTAGTAAATTGTAATGTATAAGGGTGTTGAGATAGGATTCTCAGCTACCTTAGAGATGTATATGATTTCCTCCATGTTGCTTATTTAATTTAACCGCTTACTTATGAAATATAGGTGTTTGTATTTCCTGTTAATATTGTGCTTTATTACATGTTTTAAGACATGCTTGTCAACATGCTTGAATTACTTTGTTTATTCTGCTTTACTCTACATTCTTCTGGTCGTGGATTGATTGTGTTTGGGGCTATGAGTATAGTCCAGGCAATTGGTAATGGGATTAAATTCGTGGCTGAGATTCATTTGCCACATGGGATGTGTTCGACGAACCCGAGTCGTACTTCGGTTGGCGATAGTGGCTGGCCACACGAAGTGCTTATGCACTGCATATTGTTCAACTTGTTGTGCGCTCGAGCTAGCTGAGCTCATCAAGTAACCCGATCTGTCTTATGTATGTTCACCATGTTTGGACGCCTCTGCTTGAACCTAGGGTACCAAACTTACCAGTGAAATCCCGTTAACCATGGTACCTCGATCCGCTAAGACTCATGAGCTGGGCATAGTGGTATGGGATACCGTGGTCGAGATGTCGGCCTACGCTGGGGCCACGTGCCTCCCCGTAGTGTCCATTGAGCAACCAGACTCGTGAGCCGATTATAGCGATATGAGACACTATATTCGAGCTGTCGGCCTACACTGATTGGTGACGAGCCCTTTGTAGTGACCTCGAGCATACTCTGAATTTGCGGTGAGGCGACGAGTTTTACCGCGGTGAATAGAGTATGAACTAGGCCTATTTCAATTTAGTGATGAACCGTTAAAAGGGTGATAGGAGAGTGGTGTGACGGTTCCGTGTAACAGCCCTGGCAGCCCTTGCAGTGACCTAGAAACACACCATCGTATGAGATTAACTAGGACTGACGACCCTAGAATGGATCATGTTTGGGAATGATACAAGGGAGGTACCTTGGTTTCCCAATTTTGCTATTTGAAATGGACTAATAATAACTCAGTAATCATGCTCATCATTGCATTGCAAGTGCCTGGAAGATGTGGAGCACTGAGAAATGCAAGCATGCCGCGAACGTAAGATATGTGGTGAGGGCATGCATCATGACTGCATTCATACTTGCATTAATAAGAGTATTTAGAATTATTGATTGTACTGCTTTATCATTACTGCTTGACTGTTTTGATAACATGTTAACCTATGCTTTACTGTGCCACTGAGTTGATCACTCACTCCCACGTTATGGGACGATGTTGTACACACCAACCAGATTTGTTTGAGTTTCAGATGATGGCGATGCTGCGAAGCAGAGCCGGACTTTTATGAGGATGAGGAGGATTCCTCCTTTATGTAGTTTCAGGCAGGTTCCTGTGAGTCGTGTCCTGATCGACGGGGCTTTCTGGGATATTGAGTAGATGACCTTACACAACTTGGTATAAATTAAAATTGTACTTGTAATGAATTAACCTGATAACCTTATCACACTCTGGAGACTTACTATAGTTTATATATTTTATATATCTATCACAATCTTCCGCTTGCAATTTAACTGTCTCTGGAGTATGATATGCTGTTTTGGCTTAATCTCACTCATGTTCACTACTCTAATACAGACAACATTTAATCATCATTCAATTTGTTACATAAGTGATGCGTTGGAACTCGGGAGTTGAGTTTATGCTCGACCCCCAATTTTCAGGGTGTTACATGCACCCTCTCACTTTCATTATTTTTGTTTCTCTTATTTTCTTTCCTTATAATAGAGTTGTGGGACCCACTGATGTAGGCCCCACTTTGAGGATCATATGTTTGCCAGACCATTCACAACATCCAATGGTTTGGATGAAGGGAGAAGTACAAAGATCGACTTGATCCAGGCCTTTTGTGAGACCCATTGACTGTGGACCCCACTATGATATTTACGGCCATTTAACCTATTATTAAGCTCACAAAGACTTAGATGAAGGATATACATAAATCTCAGCTAGATCAGAGACTTATGGGCCCTTCTGATAAGCCCCTCACCCTCTTATGCGCGCACACACACACACACACACACACACACACACACACACACACACACACATATATATATATATATATATCAATCAGCTATGCACAAGTTCTTGGGAAGACTTTTTTAGAACTCATCATGTCATGCCCCAAACTTGGAAACTGGGTTTACAAAATTTTTGATTGCTGAATCCAGCGCCGACAGCCTTCGTAGTACCCCATTCTTGGCTCCCAACACCCATATATTGGATTCCGATCCTGGGGTCCTACAAGGAGGATTTTTAGAATAAAATTTCGTAAAGAGAAGCATAACCACAAGCATAACCCACAACAATAACAAGAAACATCACCACATATCCACTATAATAAAAAACTTTGAGTACAAGTTATGAAGGGAAATACAACATAAAGATATCAAAAACTCCAGAAGCTCAGCCACATGCACCTACCTTAACTCGATTGCGTCTTAGTGTCACCTGCACGTATCTATCATGCATAAGCTTATAGAAAACTTAGAGGGTGGTGTAAGTGTATGCGTAATATAAGCGTGCTCAGAATGCAATATCAGAGTAATATGGAAACATACTGGCAAGTCCATAAATACCATCAGCCTCATTTAGGCTATGCAATGCAAAAACATAATAGGCTAATGACATATCTAGGCCATGTAATACATAATCATAGTAACCTAAATGTCATATGCCGAGGGTGCAATGTAATATGTAATACAAAGGAATGACGAAGCTAGAGTGTCTAATCAGGATGATAGTACGTGGTATCGCAGGCTGTGGGGTTCATCACAAGGGACTTCTATCCAAACTAGTCCCATACCTAAATTTAGATAGCTAAACTCAATGTGGTAAACTCCTGATCTCAGGTTGGTCGTGCACCCCAACCGAAATCCTGGCCATTACGAAGGTACACATAATGATTTGGTTACGTACCACCAACCCGAGTGGATAGTGGATAAATGAATGAATGAGTCGAATGTTGAGTATGCAACCCTTGCACAATAGTCTATCAGCACAGTAGCCTACCAATCACTGGTAGCTCGCCCAGGCCCTTAGGCCCCACCCACATTAGCGTCCGCCCACGAGTGCCCGCCCACATGTGTAATAGTGATGAGTGTCATAATATCAGTACTATACATCTTTGGGATCATTACCGGAGTCTAATATAATGCTGTCAGCCATACCAAGGCTATGCGGTACAAGGCTTACGTGGCCAACTTCATATGCAAGATACAATCACAAGTCATGCCAGTCCTCATCTGAATCCACATATCAGTACAGTTCCTCTTTAGACAATCATCGAGGTCTAATACACTTAACACCAGATCGCAGCCCCAACTGGACGCGCAACCATGCAAGTGGAAGAGACATCACTACCCACCTGGTTAGTAGTCTGCCAATATCTACCCGGCATGTTGGTAGCGGACCCATTTACTAGCTGGTCAGACTTAGTCTAGCATTGCCCCCTACCTTCGGACGGGTAAGGCCACACTCCCTTCCAACTGACCACGACACAATAGGAGATGCGGCTAATGGTATTCGACACTCGTGCGCTCATACATCTACTCGGTCTTGACGTTGGAGCATCCTTCATTGTACCATAAGGGTTTGGGGAGTTTCACCCTGGGACATCTATGGCGCCCTCGGGCTAGAACCAATATTTTTGGTATCCAATCCTACCATCCACGATATGTCTGTGGATGCTATGTCCCTGATGTCTCTAGGGCATACAAAAATTATGTCACACAATATGAGATGCATGAGTCACACTATCCAGTCATGTAAAAATCCTATGCATACCGCGTGCTCATGTGGTGCAACTCTGTTTCTCAGGGAGTCCTAAAAACATCTAACCTAATGGCATATGTTATTATGGTCAATCACTTCTCATAACAAACATACAAATGATGCGTATGGGTATGAATCATGGTGTATGTCATGTATGATTATCAAACATAACAATGATCGGTCTCACACAATCACAATGGGCCTCACACATTATAATGGGCCTCATCCATTCACAACGGGCCTCATACCATCACAATGAGCCTCATACAATCACATTGAGCCTCATACAATCACAATGGGCCTCATACTATCATAACACAATGGTCCTCACACATCGCAATGAGCCTTATACAATCACAATAAGCCTCATACAATCACAATGGGCCTTACACAATCACGATGAGCCTCATACAATCACAATGGGCCTCACACAATCATGATGGGCCTCATACAATCACAATGGGCCTACTTATCACAATGGGCCTATATACCACAATGGGTCTCATCTCGGCCACAAGATGGGTTACAAGGTTTGAGTAATACTACTGGGTATGGTGGAAAGCATTATTCTCGATGAGGGCCTAATAAGGGGAAATGGAAATGGGCTTAACAGTGGGCTCTAAATAGTTTGCAACGTGGACATTTAACCATCATTGCTCCTAAAGTGCGGCCAGCCTTAAATTCTAACTTACAAGAATGGGCTAGCGATGGGCCCTAGGGAATTTACAACATAGACATTTAACCATTATTGTCTCCTAGAATGCAGCCCGCTATAGAGACTATCTCACAATGGGACCCATGACCCTTAAACTAGTTAAAAAAATGGATGGACATCATAAACATTAACATATACATCATGGTGGAATCAATGTCACAATTAGACCTCACACCAGGGTCTCATATATATATCATAGTGGGCCTCACAACATAGGCCTCAAATACATCACAATGGGCCTCACCACATAGGCCTTATATACATCACAATGAGCCTCATCACATAGGCCTTACATATATATTACAATGGCCTCATCATATGGGCCTCACATACATCAACTTGGGCTACATCCCATGGGCCTCACATACATCTCATTGTGCCACATCCCGTGAGCCTCACATACATCTCATTGGGCCACATCCCATGGGTCTCATATACATCACATTGGACCTCATACAAGGGTCTCGTGTACATCACCATGGGCCTCATACAAGGGCTCACATACATTACATTGGGCCTCATACAAGGGTCTCGTAAAATAGCCCATGGCCCACACAACAGCTAGAAAATAAGTGCGTAGCATTCACAATATTCCACACATCCTGTTGGGCCTCAAGTAACGGCCCAAGCCCTAAATACATTAAGGTGGGCTAGATGAGGGGCAGCCCATGGCCCAAAAATATCATGGCTAAAGAGAACATCCCGTTCATGCATTATGTTGGGCCTCATTAGCAACCCATATGCCCCAATTAAATAGCCAGGGTATAACTAACATCCACCAATGTGGGCTTTATAAATCAGCCTAAAACTAGGCAAGTTGGATGGGCAATAAAGATTCAATCACATACATCATATTGGGCTTACAAGCAGCCCACAAGGCCTAGCACAATGGATGGGCAGCACTAGCATGTGGAGGGACATTAAGGCTGGACGTCCACCCCATCTGGGCCTGCCTGGACGTCCAAAAATCTGGATAGCAAGGTCCTTATACAATCAGTTGGTTAGTGGACTGTGCAAGGCATAAACGGGACCCACAATCACACAAAAACACAGGCATAGAGAGTACTTAAAACACCTTCAATCTGGTGGGCCACACTACTTCAAAACAATCAACTAGATGCAGAATTTTCTGGGCCTTTGCTGGACATCCAGCCCACCCAACTTCCTGGGCCTACTGGGGTCGAGCAAATACATTATCTGGGCAAAACAATTAATTCATGGTTGCTCATAAATATCGTAGTGGGCCCCACTAGATGGAATCATGGATAGAACTCATAAAAAAATACAAGGTGGGCCTGCTGCTGGACTACAAGTCCAGCAACACCCCAATCAATTCGGGCATCCATAGGGCCTGGACGGCTAGCCCATATTAGCCACATAGTGGGCCCCAACACTAAACGTCCCACTAGGGGTGGGCCATGTCTAAGTGGGCCACACAAAATGGGGGAACGGCTAGGCACAACACATCATCAAAGTAGGTTATATGGGCCAGCCCTTAAACTAGGAAAATGGTGGGACAAGATTTTATATAGCACGTCCATCATGGTGGACCTCTTTGGGTAGCCCATAGGCTCTAAAAAATAGTTGGGCAAGGGAAACAACACATGCGTCATGGTGGCTCCCACACAATCCACCATAATGGATGGGCAGCACATACATTAGAGTGGACTCTAAGGCTGGTTATGTAGTCCATCTAAACTTGTTGGATGTCCAAATATTTGGACTGTCTAGTCCTTATTCAATCAGTTGAAAAGTGGGCTTTACATGGCACGAAAGGGGGCCACAATTTCAGAAAAATAGAGGAATGGTGTGTACGCATTATACTTCCAATATGGTGGGTCTCAATTTTTCCAAAGGGCATTAACATGCAACAAATTAGGCCCTTGCTTATCATCTAACCCTTCTGAGCCTGCTGGACGTCCAACAGATGGATAATCTGAATAAAATACATACATCTTGGTGGGTCTGCTGTTGCTAGACGGTCAGTCCAGCAGCATCCTGGGCCATCTAGGCGCTCATTGGATGGCTGGACGGTGTGGATATCACACATTTGGTGGGTCCCACACCTAGTAGGTGGGCCTTACATGCAATGGACATCGTGAGAATAGAATACAAACATCAGGTGGGTCACACGTCCCACAGACGGTGTGAATTCAGCACATAGATCATGGTGGGTTTCCACGTCCTGCCCATCTGGATGGATAACATGGAATAAAATAGATACATCATGGTTGGTCCCATGATCTTGATGGTCTGGATGACCACATACACATGGTGGGGCCCACGTCTAGCAATGGAAGGTGTGGATATACATCATATGGGCCCTACGTGTCCTAGCCCTGGACGGCGTGGGAAAACACATACATCATGGGTGCCTCACGTCCAGGCCCCTGGACGGATGGCCTGGATATAAAGCACATACCTCACATGGGTCCCACCGTCCACGTGTGGATGGTGGACTGCATGGATGAAATGCATACATCAAAGGTGGGTCCACACCTGTGGCTCACCTCAACTTTGAATAAAGCTGATGTTTGTGTCCTTCCACAGTCCAGACTTGCTGGTAGGCTAGACGGTGCTGATATAACACATCCCTCAGGTGAGTCCCACCGTCCAGATGGCTAGATGGTGAGGATAGAATACATAAATCAAGGTGGGCCCACGCAGGTGTGGCCTACGAGCTTGAATCACACTGATATCTATGTCTTCTCTTCTGTCCAGACAAGCTGGACGTTTTGCTGACTGACGATTTGGAGGATACATCATCAAGATGGCCCCACGTTCAGCATAATGGATGGACGTTTTAGATGGCACGGATACATGGTGGGGTCCATAGAAGGGTGGGCCACTCCACGGACCAAACTGGTATTTGTGTTTCCCTTGCAAAGCAGGCCTGCATGACCGACCAGTCATGCAAGCCTACACCGGGCAGCACAGCGGGCCCTATTACTGGACGCCATGGAAAAAATGCATACATACAAGTGGGATCCACGCATGTGGCCCATTAAGCTTGGGATCAAGCTAATATTTGTGTATTATTTCCCTCAACCAGGCCTGCATGGTCTGACCAGCCATGCAGGCCCAATCTGGGCAGCTAGATGGGCCTATTTGCTGGACTGTGGGTGTCCCACTGGATGGATGGTTTAGATGTCACATGCATTAGCAATGGTGGGCCATCAAACTAGGAAAAAAAGGAGAGAGAGAGAGAGAGAGAGAGAGAGAGAGAGAGAAAGGAAGAGAGAAAGAGAGAGAAAAGCAACCACCTATGATCTTCTCCTTCTTCTACCCTATGCTCTAATGCTCCTAGGAAGCTCTTTTAATGGTAGAGATGACCTCTAGATGGCTGGATTAATGGGAAAATTAGGTTGAAGATGGCTGGATTTTGGGGGTTTGCTTGGACGTCCCAAGCTCTCTCTAATAATGGAGAATGGGAGAAAGAGGGAGGGAGAGAGTGATAAGAGGGAGAGAGGTAATGATGATGGTTGGACAATCATAGCTTGTAAGAGCACGAGGAAGAGATTGCCATCATGACTTGTAAGAGATAAGCTAGCAATCATAACTTGCTATGTAAGGCCCGTATCCTAGACCGTACCATTACGTAGGCTTCCGCTGTCCTCTCGGTCGAATTACAGCGACTCGCGATCTGTAATCGGCGGTTGCGCGTGACCCTGTGTTATATTCCGTATTGCAGAGTCAGCTCGACCCAAAACTTATACCAATGTGACTGCATCGTCATCGCAGTTCCGACGCCGCGAATTATGCGCCGAGACGATACCCAAGCCAGGAGATGTGGGCCTGAGTTCAATTCAAGGAAAAAGCTACGCATTGCGAATTCTGAGAGAATTTCTACGACATGTCCTATCAATCACATCAACCAATCAAGTACCATATCACATCATGTCAAGTACCATCCCATCCTTAAGTACAAGCAACTCTTAACTCTTTTACAACTAAGTACCCTAAAGTCAACCCTCCCCATCACCCCATCACTCTCTGTCTTTCAATCCCTCTCTCTCATCTCTCTCTCTCTCTCTCTTTCATTCTCTCTCCCTCATTTTCCTCCCAGGCAACTCACGTCCAATGCTCCATGAGAGAGCTAGGTGTGGCCCACCTTCCTACTTACCATCTCTACCATCCAATTTCAATCTCAACCATTGAAGTCTATCCATTGGAGCTTTAGATCGCATCGGTGGAAGGAAGAGTTCAAGATCTTAAGATGGGTGCTTCTCTTTCTCTCTCTTTCTCATTTTTGTATGATGATGTGGCCGTGTGGCCCACCCGGATGGACCCCACCATGAGGCATATATTTTATCCTAGCCATCTATAGGTGGAGCCCACTTTATGTATATGTTGTATCCATACCATCCATGCATATGGTGGCCCACCTGGACAGTATGTCTGAAGGTGGAGCCCACCTTAACATGTGTTGTATCTAAAGCCATCCAGCGTCCCTGACGCTGGACGTCGTAGTGAAACGGGACTGACAGTCGATGTACTAGCAAGCTAACAAAAAATATAATAATAATATAATATATCTTTTAAGGTTTTTGGTGAACCGCTTATGTAGGCCCCACCTTGATGTATGTATTCAATCCACGCTGTCCATTCTGTTTCCCAACACATTTTAGGTGTTGAGCCGAAAAATGAAGCTGATCCGATGTTCTGGCGGCCCATAGCCTAGAAAACAATGTTTTAACCTTTGAAAATCCACCTTGATGGTCTTATACACCAAAATATATCCAATATTGGACTCTTTGGACCTGTCCCGAGCCCGAGAATCCAACCGACAGACTGGATTGTCCTAATGTGGGCTGTACCTATGAAAAACCTTGATAAAATAAAAAATAAAAAAAATAAAAAAAATATGTACTAACGTTGTTTCTGTCAACGTCCAGGTGACACTGCAGCAACCAGCGTCAGCTGCTGGACGCTGGAGGGACGGTGGGCCCCACCATAGGTCCCACCTTGATTTATTTCGAACATCTTCACTGTGCATTTGATGGGTCCCCTTTAAAGAATGGGTCGCCCCAAAAATCAGCCATCCGAGGGACTCAGGTGGTCCACGCTTCAAAGTAGCAGGGGATTGAACGTCTACCATTGAAACTCTTTTTGGTCCCAGAAGTTTTGGATACAAATGATATTTGTTTTTCATCTTTATTAAGATCTGTGTGACCCTATCAACAGATGGGATGGAAAATAAACGTTATGGTGGGCCCCACCTATATGGAAACGAACTGGCTAGCGTACCTCTCACAGCCATACATAGCTGCTGCATTAACGTCAGTGAGCTCAATGAGTCGATTATGAGGAGTGTGTAATATAGACCGTCCATCTGTGCGGGTCCCACCTTGATATACCTGTTGCACACGTGGACCCCCACATGATGTATATGTGTTATATCCACTATATGGACGGTGGAAATTCACCTTAATATATATCTTTCATCTGGACAGTCCAAAATGCAGATGGTGTTGTGGTAACTACATGATGTATCTGTGCCAACCACCATGTTGTATATGTTTCATCCACACCGTCCAAAATGCTTGAATGGTGCTGGACAGCGTTTGGGCGATGCCGTGGATCCCACCTCCATGTATGTTTCATATCCACACCATCCAAAGTGTTTGGACGATGCTGGACAACCACTGGAAAGTGCTGATTTACCTGGACAACGTCTGGATGGTGCTGATTTCCTTGGACAATATTTGGACGGTGATGATTATCATTAGTGAACCATGTGCCCCATAGAATAATAGTGCACAGTGATACACATACTGCACCTGCCATTATTGAAATGATTTTAGATGTAATCCAAGCCCTCACCCACATTATAATGGGACCCACCATGATGCATGTGCTGTATTTATAATCATACAACCATTTGAGAGATTGTTTTATGGCATGAGTAAAGGAATGAGTCAGATATGGAATTCTAGCGGACCCCACCATTTGAAATAGTGGGGACAGTGACACCCGCCATTCAAAAATTCTTAAGGGCCATGGCAGTTCCAAGCAAGTTGATATATATATATATATATATATATATATATATATATATATATATATATATATATATATATATATATATATATATATATATATATATATATATATATATTTTTCACTTCATCAATTTTAACTGATGAATAGGTTAGATCTCAAAATACATCACAGCGGGTCCTACAAATGTTTTAACGGTGGGTGTGGCTGCTCCCATGGTTATTCGTGGTGGGCCATTTGTATTTTAACGATGAAAATTATTATCTCCACCGTTATTTGTGGTAGGTCCAGATGGTCTTTTGATATGATTTGTCTAGATAATTTTCTAAAATGATCTCTCTAGATGGATGAATGGGGTAGCTGGAGTGGCCTATTTGATATGGCCTATTTGATGTATTTGGAGCCGATTTGGTGAGGCCTGATGTGATGTATATGGGCCCATGGGTTAAGGCCCATTGTGATGTATTTGGGCCCAGGGATTAAGGCCTATTGTGATGTACTTGGGCCCATGGGTTAAGGCCCATTGTGATGTATTTGGAGCCCATGGGTAGGGGCCCATTATGATATATTTGAGACCACAGGATGTGGCCCTTTGTGATGTATAGTAGGCCCGTGCCAGAGGCCCATTGTGATGTATATGTGGCCTGTATAATGTAGCCCACTGGATGTATGAAAGGCCCATGGATGTGACCCATCGCGATGTGTGTTAGGCTCTTGTGTGAGGCCATGGGGCCACGATACGTTTGGCTCTATATGGGCCACTCCTTAGGAGCAATGATGGTTAAATGGCCACATTGATGGGCAATGATGGTTTAATGTCCACATTGTGACTTTCCCTTAGGTCTTGTTAGGCCATTCTCATCATTCTCTTAGTGGGTTAACCCTAATTAGTGGGCCTCATTCACCATAGACGGATGGTTTTATACTATCGGATTTGATATAACCACGGTCGAGGCCGATTCCGATTGACGATTCTGACTCCAATTGTCATGACCGATTTGCCAACTTTGATTATCAATCGATTCTGCTTGTCGTGGCTAATTGACCGATTACCGATCGAGGCCGATTGTTGTGACTGATTACCGATCGTGGCCGAATGTCGATTCTGCTTGTCGTGGCCAATTGACCGATTACCGATCGAGGCCGATTATTGTGACTGATTACCGTTGTGGCCGAATGCCGATTCTGCTTGTCGTGGCCAATTGACCGATTACCAATTGAGGCTGATTACCGATCGTGGCCGATTGCCGATTCCGATTTGTCAAGGCTGATTTTCGAATTGTCAAGGTCGATTGTTAAGCCCTATATGATGTATATGCAACCCATAGTTGAGGCCCATTGTGGTGTGTATTCGGTCTATGTGATGTATATACAGCCCGTATTTGAGGCCCATTGCGATATGTATTCAGCTCGTGTGTAAGGTCCAACATGATGTATATTAGGCCCATGTGAGAGGCTTATTGTGATGTGTAGTAAGCTCTTGAGAGAGGCCCATGGTGTTGTATAATTGGCCCTTGTGTGAGGTCATGGGTTTACTATATGTTAAGATCCATGAGGGCCATCCCTTGGAGGTAATGTTGGTTAAATGTCCACATTATCGAGGTCGATTGTTGAGGCCGGTTATTAATATCGATTATGAGTATGTGACAGTATAACATCATGATACATGCCTATACGCATCATCTGCATATTTTTCATAAGACGTGGTTGATCATTGTATATGTCATTGAGCGTTTTGTTATAAGACTCCTTGATAGGCGGAGGTTATCTCACATGAGCGCACGGTATGAGTAGGATTAATGCATGACTGGATTGTATGACTCATGCATCTTGCATTGTGTGCTGTGATTACTATATGCCATAGCGACATCAGGGTCGTAGCCTCCACAGGCATATCGTGGATGGCCAGAGGGGACACCGAAAATGTTTGGTTTTAGCATACGGGCGCCATAGATGTCCCTGGGTGAAAATTCCTAAACCTCCATGGCCAAGAGACGCCCCAATATCGAGACCGAGTGGATATATATGAGTGCGTGAGGGCCATATACCAGTAGGCCGCATCTCCCACTGTGTCGTGGTCAGTTAGGAGGGGGTGTGAGCTTACCCACCTGAGTGAGGGGGCAATATCTAGGTTGAGTTTGACCAGCTTGAGGAATGGGTCCGCTATCAACGAGCCGGGCTCGATATTGGCAGGCAAATAGTGAGGTCTCTTCCACTTACCTAGTTGTGCGCTCGGATAGGGGAGGCAAGCTGGCGTAGAGTGTAATAGACCCCGGTGATGATCCCAGAGATGAACCGTACTGATATGTGGAGTTATTGAGCAGGAGTTGCATAGTCATTTATTCATTCATTTACTATCCACTCGGGCTGGTGGTGCGCAACTATTTGTTACATGTACCTTCGCATGACTAGGATTTCGGTTGGGCGCGCGACTAACCTGAGATCAGGAGTTTACCACATTGAGCTTGACTATCCAAATTTAGGTATGGGACTGGTTTGGATAGAAGTCCCTTGTGATGGACCCCATAGCCTACGATACTACGTACTATTATCCCAACTTCACACTCCAGCATGGTCATTCCATTCGCACCGCATATTGCATTACATCCATTGCATATGGTATTTTGGGTTACTGTGTTTCTGCATTTGTATGGTCTAGATACGATTGACGCTATTCGTGGACTCCTCAGGAATTACATACTGCATCGCATCCTCGGCATTTGATAATTGGCCCTTTATGACTCCTCATTTGCATAGTTGTTTTATATTGCGTATTCTGATATTGATTGACTCATGGACTTGTCCGTATTTCTGCTCACTCTGTTATCATATAATTTATGATCTTGCCAGTATTTCTGTTTACTCTGATAATTCCTGCTCTTGTCAGTATTTCTGCTTACTCTAGTAATTCATGATCTTGTTAGTAATTCTACTTATTCCGATATTGTACGATTTATGGATTATCAGTATTTTTGGTACTGTATGATGATAGTATTGTATTGAATACTTGACACTTACTTGTGCACACACACCACCCTCTAAGATTTCTATAAGCTTATGCATAATAGATGCGTGCAAGTGATGTTAGGTTACAGCAATGTTGAGCTTGGAGCTTGCAGCGGTCTACTGGAGCTTAATTTTCGATTTATGTATTTCCCTTCAGTATTGTAATAAAATGATTATATTAGTGGATATGTGATGATGATGTTGCCTTTGTAATTTGAGTATACATGCGGTTATGCTTATTACGAGTTAAATGTAAAAAAAAAATCCTCCTTGTAGGATCCCAGGATCGGAATCTGGAGTATGGACGTTAGGAGACGAGAATGGGATACTACGGAGGCGGTCGGCACTAGATTCGGCGATTGAGATTCCTGTGAATCCGATTTTCGGGTTTAGGGCGTGACATGCTAGGGTAGGGTGGTTATAGCTAGGGTGATGTCATCACCCTCATGATTACCTAGGGAATGATGTCATATGGAATAAGTGGGTCCCACAATGTGCAGTCCACGACCATTATAATGTGCGGTCCACATCTCACGATCTAAGCATCGGATTGGTGCACGAGACGTGACGTCGGAACCACGGTGACAGCGCGGTCGCAATGGCATAGATCTTAGGTTGAGCCAACTTGGGTTTACAGGATGTGACTTTGAGTCATGCGCAAACACTATCTACAGGTCGCGGGTCACCAGAATTCGACTGGGAGGACTGTGGGATCCTATGAAATGGAATGGTACTAGGACACGGGCCTGACACATCACACATAATGTGAGCCTAAAATCCAAATGGTCCATGTGATGTAGCATCCCATGAAATCCCCAAGGTCCAACTTTTACCCTGATCTAAAACTTTGGTGGGACATTACATAAAAAGTTTCTTCCCTTAATTTGCATCTCTCTTTACTATGGCCCATTAGAGTTTTGGATCAAGGCCGGGTGAAAATTGGTCCCTGGGAGTTTCATGGGTTGCCACATCACATGTACCGTTTAGATTTTCAACCCATGATGTGTGCAAAGGTGCACACGTGCGCAGGTAAGCATGCCTCTCTCTCTCTCTCTCTATATATATATATAATATTTAAAAAAAACAGCATCTCAGTAGATGAGGTTGTTGTTAGCAAGCAGTAATGCACGCTAACGCATGCAACATCCAACTGCGTTGTTTTTCTTGGGCCGAATGTTGTGGGGCCCACAGTAGGCATCACCATGATGTATACGTAGGATCTACACCATTCATCCATTTTATTAGCCCATTTTATGGCATGGTTTAAAAAATCATGCTGATCCAAAGCTCGAGTGGCTCGTTTCACTTGAACAATGGGGATTTAACTGCATCTGTTGAAATCTTCCTGGGGTCAACCTTGAGGACATACTTCATATTAGTGCCATCGATCCAGTCCTTCAGATAATTTTAGGGCCCAGATTAGAAGCATATCCAAAATTTCAGGTAGACCCCCACCAGAAGAAATAGTGGTTAAACATCCACCATACATTCATGTTGACCAAGCAGCGTGCTTTAGCACACTGCCTTGGAGCAACATGGTTCCCCACGCTGTTGGGGCCCACTGTAAATGTATGTACTTTATATCCACTATGGTCAACAAGTAGGGCCTTTTGCGGCCATTGTGCCATATGGTTTTGGCCACCCATCCATCAGGTAGGCCATCTCGAATGAAGCATATCTAAATCCCATGTGGACAACACCACAGAAAATAATGTTAATCTAACATCTATTAAAAAAGGGTTAATCTTTATTTGCCATCCAATCTGTGCAAAAGTAGGGCCCATTGTAGACCCTACTGAAGGAGAGTGCATCTGTTGGGAGTGAAGTAGGAAAACTGAACCACTATATATGCTTATATTTGTGATCGTCATTGGAGCATAATTCTATTTATTCTTTTATGTTTAATAAGTTAAACTATATGAATGCTTGGATTGGATTGTATGCTAGGTACTTAACTTGTAAGCACACACAAGCTCACTATCTTTACAAACAAGTTGCTTATTATGTTGAGACCTAAATATTGCACATTTATCCCTTAATTACATTAGCTTTCCTGACATTTAAGTGTTAATTTAATATAATTATATATGTTTTCATTATGCAAGGTGGTTTTGTACCTAAAGATGAATATGCGCTTAAAAGAATGAATTAGAGCTTAAAATAAGATAATGAAAAATTGGAGATTTGGAAGTCATTAATGAAGAATTCACATATCAAAGATCCAAGAAAACCAAATATAAAGGAGATCGAAAATGTCACGCCCCAAACTCGAAAACTGGGCTCACAAAATTCCCGATCGCTGAATCCGGTGCCGACAGCCTCCATAGTAACTCATTCTCGGCTCCCGACGCGCATACGCTAGATTCCGATCCTGGGATCCTACAAGGAGGATTTTCCACCGTATATTTGTCTCATAAGAAGCATAACCACAAGTTTACCCAAATTACAAAGGCAACATCATCATCACATATCCACTAATATAAACATTTGAATATAATGCTGAAAGGAAAATACATATATCGAAAATCAAAGCTCCAGAAGTCAGCTGCACGCTCCAAGCTCGAAGCTGCTGCAATCTAATGCCACCTGCATGCATCTATCGTACATAAGCTTATAGAAAGCTTAGAGGGTGGTGTAAGTGTGTACACAAGATAAGTGTTAAGTATTCAATACAATGCCTTAATCATACAATATCGAAATTACTGGCAAGATCATGAATCATACGATATTGGAGTAAGCGGAAATACTACAAGTTTATAAATCATACAATATCAGAGTACGCAATACAGATCAGCTATGCAAATGAGGAGTCATAGAGAGTCAAATATCAGATGCCAAGGATAGAATGCAATATGTAAATCATGCTAAGTCTGTTTAGGCCATATAAGTGTAGAAATATAGTAACTCAAAATGCCATATGCCGTCGATGTAATGCGATATGCAGTGTGAATGGAATGACCATGTTGGAGTGTGAAGTCGAGATGATAGTATGTAGTATCGCAGGCTATGGGGTCCATCACAAGGGACTTCTATCCAAACTAATCCCATACCTAATTTGGATAGTCAGACTCAATGTGATAAACTCCTGATCTCAGGTTAGTCACGCGTCCCAACCAAAATCCTGGCCATTGCGAAAGTACACGTAACAAATAGTTGCGCACCACCAGCTCAAGTGGATAGTGAATGAATGAATGAATGAGTATGCAACTCCCACTCAATAAGTCCACATAATAATACTGTACATCTCTGGGATCATCACCAGGGTCTAGTACACTCCAAACTGGCTACCGCTCCTGCAGGCCACGCAGCCCAATGAGTGGAAAAGACCTCACTACCTGCCTGCCAACAGTACACCAATGCCTACCCAGCTCGTTGATAGCGGACTCATTTAGGGGCTGGTTAGACTCAGCCTAGATATGCCTACTCCCTCAGGCAGGTAATGCCACACACCCTCCCAACCGACCACAACACAGTGGGAGACACGACCTCCTGGTATTTGGCACTTGGGCACTCATGTATCTACTCGGTCTCGACGTTGGGGTGCCTCCTAGCCTCAGAGGTTTGAGGATTTTCACCTAGGGCCATCTATGTCAGCCCGATGCTAGAACAGATTTTCGGTGTCCCATCTGGCCATCCACGATATGCCTGCGGAGGCTACGGCCCTGATGTCGCTAGGGCATACAATAATCACAACACACAATGTAAGATGCATGAGTCATACAATCGAGTCATGCATCAATCCTGCGCATACTGTGCGGTCATGTGAGACAATCTCCGCCTACCAAGGAGTCTCATAACAACCTGTCCAATGACATTTGTAATGGTCAACCACATCTCATAATAAACATGCGGATGATGCGTATGGGCATGTATCATGATGCTATGCTATCACATACTCATAACCGGTATCAATAACCGACATCGACAATCGACCTCGACAATGTGGACATTTAACCAACATTACCCCCAAGGAATGGCCCACATAGAGCCTCACATGTAGTGGGCCCATGGCCTCATACAAGGGCCAAATATATAACACCATGGGCCTCACTCAAGAGCTTAATATACATCACGATGGGCCTTTCACATGGGCCTAACATACATTACAATGGGCTCCATCGCTTGGCCCTCAATGCATCACAATGGGCCTCATCACATAGGCCTCATATACATCACATTGGGCCTTAAACACGGGCTGAAAATACATTACAATGGCCTCGATAATCGGAATCGGTAATCGGCCACAACAATCGGAATCGATTAATAATCGGCCTCGATGATCAGAATTGGCAATCGGCCACAACAATCGGAATCGATCGATAATCGGAATCGGTAATCTACAATCGGCCATGATAATCGGAATCAGCAATCGGTCATGATAATCAACCTCGATCGCTAATCGGCAATCGGCCACAACAATCGGAATAGATAGATAATCGGAATCGTCATCGACAATCGAAATCGGAATCAGCCTCAACAATCAAATACGACAATCGGCCTAAGGCAAGGTCACAATGTGGACATTTAACCATCATCGCCCATCAATGTGGACATTTAACCGACATTGCTCCCAAGGAGTGGTCCACATAAAACTAAACACATAGTGGGCCCACGGCCTCATCATGGGCCTCACTTATAGGGCATATACGCATCACATTGGGCCTCACTCAAATGGGTCGCAATATATCACGTTGGGCCTCCGCAAATCGACAAGTTAGGCAACTTATATATTACATTGGGCCTTATTAAATGAGCCTCGAGTACATCACATCGTCCGCACTAAATGGGCCCCAACATGTCAAATGGGCTGAAAATACATCACAATGGGCCGCAGGACATGGGCCTCGAATATATCACACTAGGCCACGACCATGGGCCTCTCATGTATCACATCGGGCCTTGCCATCTTGGCTGAAAATACATCACAATGGGTCACGACCCTCGGGCTTCAAATATGCAACAGGTGGGCCCTATCACATGGGTCATAAATACATTAAATTAGGCCTTGCCCATGGGCGTCGAATACATCAAATTGGGCCTCGCCCATGGGCCTCGAATACATCATAATGGGCCACAACCTATGGACTTCAAATATACAATCGGCGGGCCCTACACATGGGCCTCATTACATCACAGGTGGGCCCTACACATGGGCCTCAAATATACATCATGATGAGCCTCGTGTACATCAAGTTGGGCCTCATCATATGGGCCTGAAATACATCACAATGGACTACATCATATGGGCCGCATATACATCACAATGGGCCTCATTCATGGGCCACGCATACATGGATCTCATATATATCAAATGTGCCGCACTATATGGCTCTCATAAATCACTACGTGAAAAATGGAAAAAAAGGATGGATTTTGAGACGATCCTGGACCGTCTCTAAAATTGCTTGGTTTAAAGATGCTTTAGAGACGGCTATAAACCGTCTTTAACATTTTAGACGGTCCCTGGCCGTCCTTAATATTGTCTTAAAAATTTTAATGTCCACAAATCGTTTAGGACAGTCGGTGACCGTCTTATATGCGGCCATTTGAGACGGTCATTGGCCGTCTAACTTAGAGACGGTCATTGGCCGTCTTTTACTTCTAATTTGAGACTGTCAAAGACCGTCTCTATTAGAGACGGTCCATAGCCGTCTTATAGCCCTGCCAAAGACCGTCTCTAACCGAGACTGTCAATGACTGTCTATATTAGAGACGGTTTAGGACCGTCTCTAATAGAGATGGTCCTTGACCGTTTCTGTTAGAGACTGTCAAGGACTGTCTCTAATAGAGACGGTCCTAAACCGTCTTAGAACCCTGTTGAAGACCATCTCTATCCTAAGCTGCCAGTTGGAGAATTAAGGAGCTCAAAAAAATTATGAATTTTGGCAAAAAAAAAATAGTTAAGAAGCTTAGAAAAATAATTAATAATGTTTAAGAAAATTTTAAATTTTGAAAAAAAAAACCTGTAATTTTATAAAAATCTAGATTTTGAAAAAAATATTAAGAACTTTGAATAATGTTGATAATTTTGAAGAAAAAATTCGATAAAAAAATGATATTTTGAAAAGGAAAATTTTAAAAATTAAACAAAATTGTGAAAAAAATTGACAAATTGTAAAAAAATATATTTTTTGAAAAAGAAAACTAAATTTTGAAAAAAAAATGTTAAATTTATTTATAATAAAAATGATATTTAATTAAAAGAGTAAAAAAAAATATACATTTTGAAAAAAAATGTTAAATTTATTTGTGAAAAATAAAATTACTAAATTATTAGGCACATCTACTAATTGAACCTTTAATTGTTTTAGGACGATCTAATCAGTTCAAATTGAAGAGTAAATAACTTCAGATGTTTAAATCAAATTTCACTGAAATTGTTGATCAATTGTATGCCCAATATATATCTTTCTCATATGTAGCATGATTGAGGCGAATAACTAGTCAAATTGAGAGTATTGATAGTAAAATAGAGTGAATGGACTAGACATGTAAAATGGGCCAAATATTTTCGTTAAAATTGTGACCCAACTAATTACTAGCCTCGTGAGAACCTAAGAATTGATGTTAGCCCCATCATGATGTGTGTCGAACATCAACACCGTGGATTTGATGTATCCCCTTTAGGTTATGAGATATCTCAAAAATCATTGGTAAACGAAACTCAAGTGGGCCATACCATTTAAAACTATGTGAAAACATCCTAAAAAATATAAAAGCACTTGGTGGAGCCCACATGAGTTTTGGATGCGGTTGAAACTTGGTCTGACCCCTCATCCAAGTGGGACACACATAATGAGTGGGTTAGATATGTGAATCACATTTAGGCACGCCCAATATATGATTATGAATGTTTTAAGAAAACATTTCTCCACTACATTTAAGTTACTCTCGTTACCTTTACCAGAGTAAACTCTATGCGGTTCACCGTTATTTATTTATTTATTTTATCCACTCCATTCATCCATGCATGTTAACAGATGATTTGAGGTCTAAATAACAAAAAGGAAGCATATCCAAAGCTCAAGTGGACCACACCACAGGAAATAGTGTGATTGAACCTCTACCATTTAAAATTTCTTGGAGGCCATAAAAGTTTTGGATCAAGCTGATGTTTGTGTTTTCTATTCATTTATATATTTTTGATATTATGAACAACCTTTAACTATTTTTGGACAATCTGATCAGTCCGAACATGAAGAGTAAATAACTTTACATGTTTAAATCAAAATTCACTCAAATTGTTGATCAATCTTGTTTGCCCAATATCTTTGTCATATGTAGTATGATCGAGGCTAGTATTTAGTCAAATTGAGGGTAATGATCAGTAAAATAGAGTGAATGGATGCCCATCATGATGTGTAGTACTCTGCAATAGGTGATCAGTTCCATTTGCATCCTGACACAAAGGAATCCTAGGGCTACAATTTTGAAGATAGTGAAAGTAACGTCTTACCTGTTGTAGTAATAAAAACACTATATATGTATTCTTTTCTTTGACTTTCTGTCCATCAACTTGCTATAAATGAATGAGGGGAAAATGACTTCTATGTTAGTTTTCCACCATTTGAAAAAATGATAGTCACTTATCCTTTTCATTGTGGCACTGATGTTCAGCTATCCAGATCATCCAAATTGTGAGTTCCATTGCAGATGGATTGTATCTCTAAAATAGCACTGATCAATCAATTGTAACCATTCAATTAATGGCTGACAAATGGGTGGTTGGGAGTAAAGTAGCACTATTGTTCTTATGTGGTGTGGACCACCTGAGATTTATATCCCTCTAATTTTTTGCAAAAAGCTCTAAAATGATCTTTAAAAATGGATGAACGGAATGGATGAAACACGTACATCATGGTAGGGCCCACAGAGCATCATCGACGGTTTCATCCATGCCATGTTTTTACATATCATTTTATGGCATAAGCCAAAGAATGAGGTGTATCCAAATCTCAAGTGGACCACATTACAGGAAACAGTGTTAAATGAGCGTCGACCATCAAAAACATTTTGGTAGCCTAAATCTATAATCAAACTGATTTTTGTTTTTTCCCTTCATTTGGTCTTGTATGACCAAATCAATAGATTTGATGTCAAATAAACAGTACAGTGGGCCTTAGGAAGATTTTAATAGTGGATATCCAATCACTATTGTTCTCCTGTGGTGTGGACCACCTGACATTTATATCCCTCTAATTTTTTGCAAAAAGCTCTAAAATGATCTTTAAAAATGGATGAACGGAATGGATGAAACACGTACACCATGGTAGGGCCCACAGAGCGTCGTCGACGGTTTCATCCATGCCATCCATCTGTTTTTATAGATCATTTTATGGTATAAGTCAAAGAATGAGGTATATCCAAATTTCAAGTGGACCACATTACAAGAAACAGTGTTGAATGAGCGTCGACCATTAAAAAAATTTTGGTAGCCTAAATCTATTGGATCAAGCTGATTTTTGTTTTTTTCCCTTCATCTGGTCTTATATGACCAAATCAACAGATTTGATATCAAATAAACAGTACAGTGGGCCTTAGGAGGATTTTAATAGTGGATATCCAATCATTATTGTTCTCATGTGGTGTGGACCACCTGAGATTTATATCCCTCTAATTTTTTCTAAAAAGCTCTAAAATGATCTTTAAAAATGGATGAACGGAATGGATGAAACACGTACATCATGGTAGGGCCCACAGAGCATCGTCGACGGTTTCATACATGCCATTCATATGTTTTTACAGATCATTTTACGGTATAAGTCCAAGAATGAGGTATATCCAAATCTCAAGTGGACCACATTACAGAAACAAGTGTTGAATGAGGGTCGACCATTAAAAACATTTTGGCGGCCATAAAAGTTTTAGATGAAGCTGATATTTGTTTTTTCTCTTCATCTAAGTTTGTATAACCTAATCAACAGATTGGATGTCAAATAAACAGTATAGTGGGCCATAGGAGGATTTTAATGATTGATATCCAATAACTATTGTTTTCATGTGGTGTGATCCACATGAGATTTGTATCCCTCTCACTTTTGGGATCAAGCAATAAAATGATCTGTAAAAATGGATGAACGGAATGGATGAAACACATACATTATGGTGGGGCCCACAGTGCTCTACAGTTCTCCTAGTTGTATTAGGAAATTTTAGAGTACAATCCATTGATCTAGACGGTTTACTAGGTCCAACTCATATTTCATAGGCTACCATGAATAAATCATATTGATCTAACTAAAAAAAAGAAAGAAAAGATTTGATCAATGGTCTGAAAATGGACAGTCAAGATCATTTATAAAAAAGTAGGTCCAATCAACAATTTGATTCATCAAATTTTTAGGACCATCATGGATTGCTTATGAGTCTAAAGAATCACTTTTGTTAGCCAATCGAAAGCATCCTATCCATGTCTTGGAAAAAAGATGGTCAAAGAAAAAGTCCAAATTAAGCATAGATTATATCACTTGTTCAGTTTAAATACTTTTCAAGGTAGCCCAGAAAATGTGTTCTGAACTTAATAGATGATTTGAGATCAACTGATTGGACCACATTATATAAAAGCAGATGGAAGGAATGAATAAATCATGGGAACGGATTGGCTACTCCCTTGACACGGTAGTTGGTTAGTGGTCGGTGCTCTGTGGGGCCCACCATGATGTATGTGTATCATCCATGCCGTCCATCTATTTTTATATATCATTTTATGATATGATAAAAAAAAATGAATTATATCTCAATCTCAAGTGGACCACATTATAGGAAATAATGTTGAATGAATTTTGACCATTAAAAACATTTTGGGGGTCATAAAAGTTTTGATGAAGCTGATATTTATTTTTTCCCTTCATCTGGGTCTTTATGACCAAATCAACAGATTGAATGTCAAATAAATAGTACAGTGGGCCTTAGGAGGATTTTAATTGTGAATATCCATTAATTATTTTTGTCCTGTGGTGTGGCCCACCTAGGATTTATATTGCTATCAATTTTTGGGTCAAGCACTAAAATGATCTTTAAAAATGTATGAACATAATGGATGAAACATGTACATCATGGTGGGACCCACGGAGCACCAACCCAAATGTGTCCCAAAATTGGGCCCGTGCTCAAAAGAAGCCGCGCCCATTCTCTCTCCCCAAATCGGCCCTCCCTCCCCAAATCCCCCAAATCGGCCCTCCCTCCCTCTGCCCTCTCTCTATCTCTTCCTCATCCCCTTGCCACGCGCCCTCCCTCTGCCCTCTCTCTATCTCTCCTCTCGCCCTCGCCGCCATCCCTCTCTCTCTCTCTCTCTCTCTCTCTCTCTCTCTCTCTCTCTCTCTCTCTCTCTCTCTCTCTCTCTCTCTCGTTGTCCCGGTCCCAGACACCCATGCGACTGAGCTTCTTCCCACCCCGACTCTCTCTCTCTCTCTCTCTCTCTCTCTCTCTCTCTCTTCCGACCGGTGCGCGCATGGCCCCCGCTTTCATCCGTGTACGGCCAGTGCCCCTGCCCTTCATCTGGTGCGGCCAACAGCCCCTACCCTTCATCTCTTCACCGGCCACATACTCATTTCCCTATTTACGTTTTTAATTGTTAGATCTGTAAATCCGCATACAATGGATGTATACCATGTATACAATGGATGCAGAGATAGACTAGTCTTACCATTCATCATTTGTTGTGCACGTTTAAGGTATGCACAACATGTGTTTGATGAAATCTATTAGGGGAATTGAATGCCTACTGCTGAAAATCTCTTAAGGGCCACAGAAGTTTTGGATCAAGATAATGTTTAAGGTTTCCCTTCATCTAGATCAGGGGCGGCTCTAAGGGGTAGGCAGGTGAGGCAATCGCCTAAGGCCCCCTAGTTATGAAGGCCCAGTATTATAGAACAGGCTTTTAATACTCGACAGCGTTTGATAATCTATACACATGCACTGAGAAATTGCAACCTTTGAATATTTTTAAATTAAATTAAACAGATATAAAAGTGGGTCCCAGTTTAGATGGTTCATGAAAAACAAAAACAAAAACACACAATAGCTGGATCTCCTAACTGGTTGATTCTTGTACACTAAACAAATTATTTGAATTCAACATACAAATTCCCACTAGCTGTTACTAGCATTTTTTTCCCCTGTTGAAAATGTGGACAGCAAGGTGCAGCCCTGACTATGGGGCCCACCTTGATGTATGTAGAATATATCCATGTGCCATCCACCTGTGTTTCAAGCTCATTTTAGGGTTTTAGGGCATAAGCCCAAAACTCAAGCAGATACAATCCCAAGTTGACCACATTACAGGAAAAAGTGGTGGTTGAACTCTCACCATTAAAAACTTCTTAGGTCGCAGGGTAATGTTTATTTGCCATCCAACCTGTTGATAAGGTCACAGAGACTGGGATGAAAGGACAAATATATATATATATATATATATATATATATATATATATATATATATATATTGCCCACCTGAGATTTGGATCCGCTTTATGTTTGGGGTCATGCTCTAGAACGAGCTGGAAAAATAGATGGACGTATACTACAAATACATCAAGGTGGGCCCCATGGCCACGGGGGCAACGTCTTAGGTAAGGCCTAGCCGCACCTAATCCACTCCCCACAGGAAGAATCCTAATGCCAGCCATATTGAAGTAAAGAAACATTACAAACATCAAGTATTAGTTGTAGACTCTAGCTACGCCCACATACACCTTACAAACAGCCACCTTGCACCTATAAGGGACATCAATCATTGGATCACATGGGCCCCACCATGAAGATAACCTAATCCAAAATCAATCAGATCCACTCATCATCCAGGCACATTGCTTATCGAAGATCAAGGGTCGAACAAGGCTTGATTGTCATTGGATGTTGGATTGCCAGTGCACACAGTTTTTACCTCAGGCCAATATTCTGTTGAGATTCATACCCATTGCCTACTAGAGAAGCTGGCCTCAATTCGATCATTCTCCCATTGCCTCGGGTGACTCGTTCAACTATCTTTTAGTGGATGAATAATAAGGCAATGTGACCATTCACAATTTTTTCTTAAATCTCCATTGTTTTCATACATGCAGCTGATAAGCTTCCTGACCTGATTGATTTCTGGGTCAATTCATCTTCGTCACTGCATGTACCGATGCATGAGGGCTTAGAGAAACAATTCTAGGAGTTGAGGATTCAGTTATCTTTGTAAAGGATATGCATTTATAATCAGAAAGGTAAATGAACCTGTGTTTCCTTCAGTGTATACCGATCCAACAAGGTCTTCTTTTCTTCGATTGTAAGCACCTGATGCTTTGGAACAAGATCATGGTCTTTAATGTTAACCAGCAGCTCTGCATCCTGATAATTCATTCAAAGGACATTTCATTAACTTCTTGTTTAGTGGAGAATAAAGAGCATCTTGCTCAACACAAGGTTTACTCATGAATATAGGATCCCTACGTCAGTTTGCACAAGTGGGGCCCATGGTTCATTGTGTTATAACTAGATTCCTAGATCCTTAGTCTTTTATCTTTATCTATTTTAAACTCTTTTTCCTAAATCACTAGATTAAAAACTCAGACAACCATTAGACTTGGATTAGTTCTTACTATGTTCTCCATTCCCTGTGGATTCGACCTCCATCTCATCGAGTTACTCCTACTTCGCAACCCTGCACTTGGGGTTCGTGAACAAGTTTTTGGCGTCGTTTCCAGGGAGTGGCGTTGAACATAATTAGGTTTAGGTTTTGTAGGTTTGATTTTTATTTTATGTTAGATTTTTTTAGTTTTCTGAATTTTTTAAACCTAGAGCTTTTAAAATTTTTTATTTTTTTTAGGGTTTATCCTATTTTTTCTAAGATTACTAACATTGTTTATTGTTTTTGTTTTATGGGATCTTCATTCTAGTTCCTCTCTTCTGGTAACATCCTCCCTTACCCCATCTACTTGCTTTCCTTATTGCTATAGGATTTTTCTGTATTTTTTTAGGGTTTCATCATGTTCATGTAAGAGTGGACACATGAATACTTTAATAAACTTCTAATAAAAGAGAGATTAGTTGAAGGCTTGTCTGACGATTATGTTAGGAAACGCCTTACATCTTGTAAATTAACTGAATCTATTATTGAGAATCGACCGGGATATGATGATCCACTGGTTCATAAATTACTATGTGAATATAGGAGGGAGAACAATTATCATTCATTGGTTAAGAAGACAATGCATGATCATTATATGGATGGTAACACTTACCAACAACCATCAAATACTCCCGCATATGACTCATATGACTTCCATTGGTGGAAACATTAAATATTAAATTGGAGAGGTGAACCAATCATGCATTCTAATGAATATCCCCTTGGATCCCATACTTATGAGATCGAACCAGAAACAATCCAAGATGATTCATTTCAGAAATTCATGGATGCTCAAGAACTAATTAACCAACATATCACACAATTATTTGTAAACATTAGAACATCATTAGAGTTTCTTAAATCCTCCATTCGAAGAATTCAGTCACAGGAAGAGGCTAGTTTAGCCCAACCTCAGCCCAATCTAGAAACACAAAGCGAGGATAGTGATCCGAAGAGTCGATCTTAATTATAGTCTAAGTTAATGATCAAGAAGCACAATTACTTTTCAAACATAGTGATGATGCTCTACTCCACCCACACGACACGCTTGACTTCAATGTGGAGAATGAGTCCCTTTCAATTGAATGTCTTGTCTCTTTAGAAGTTTACTTGGCATACTTTGAGGATTTTAATGATATTATGATTAAAGAAATAGTGGATACCTTGCAAGACAACACCTCGATAGTTGATACTAACCGATGTGATTATTATTTTAAAACACCTCTTTCCATATATTTAGAATGTTTACCATTAAAGGTGGAGGTGCTGGAATTTTGAACCGAAGTATAAAACTTCAAAATTTGTAGAGACTACATTACCTATTGAGAATTTTTCTGAATTTCACCTACTTGTAGTATCTGATTCACCATGGTGTACTAACATTGAAAATTTCTCTATCAAAGTCGAATCATACATTCTTTGGACGCCTCACGAAAATAAAAAAGAAATTTTTAATGAGGTGCGTAAATTTCTCTAGTCGATCATGGTACAGGACATCCAACTTACTTTAAAGTAGGTTTATGAATGATCTTGTTGAAAAGTTTACTGAGAAATTTGTTGAAATACTTGGCAGAGTAAGAACTGATACCTCTAGATGATTAATAGTTTAGGATTAGGATTTTATTGCTTTCTTAAGATTAGTTTGATTTATATTAGTTTAGTTTAGCTGTTAAACCATCTTTTAATAGGAAGTTTTCACTAGCTTATCTGTTATTGCCTTCTAGGTACTCTTCATCTACTCCCCTTTATGTTCATTGCTTTCAATTTTGCTCTTATTGCATATGCTTATACATCGAGGAAAATGTAGAATTTAAGTTTGGGGGTAGGGTTTCCTTTGGAAAATTCTTCAGATTCGTGATGAAATTTTTTGTTTTTGAGCTTAAAATTTTCAAAATTTTCGATGAAGTATTTTGAAATACTCCAGAGATTAGAATTATAAGATACTTAATGTTGAGAATTTTTTACTCTTAGATTCTACTTATTTAATAGATTTTGAAAAATAAGTTTGATGTTTTTACTCATTGAATTAACAGTTTTTAAACATTGATTGAGTCATGATTTCACATATCACATCTAGCTTACATATTAAAGTTTAAGTTTGATATTGAATTATTAACTTGATTATTAAAAATGATAGGAACCAAACCTGAGGAATTTGTCCATCATGTTCAATAAGAAGAATTAAAAAGGGAAAAAGAGAAAAAAAATACCCGGCTAAAAAAACAGTTATCATCGAAAAGGGCTACCTATCGAAGTTCCTTGAAAGGACTGTAAAGAAAAAAAGTGAAAATACCATGAAAGTTGTTGATGGAAAAATCAAAAGATGGATGAGTAGAATGTTGAACTGTAAGGTAAGTTTTGGTTTTGGTTTAGGTTATCGAGAATGTTCTTTGAATAATAAATGTTATCATGAAAGTAGAGAACTAAACATTTGGTTGTGTTATTTTTAGATTTCACTATGCACATGAAACTCAATATTTAGAAACTGTCTAATTATAGATTAATGCTAAGAATTTGATTATGATATTTACCAAGTGCTAAACTTTAGGTATAAATTATGCTTTACATTAATATACCTTCAATTTTTAAAATCTGAACTACTTTGACAATTGCTTGCATTTATGAAAATTTGTTCATTTAGTTTGGAAATATCTTTCACATGTTTTGCTCGGGACTAGCAAAATACTGGTTGAGGGGATGGGTTAAGACTTAAATATTATATATTTATCCCTTCAATTACATTATCTTTCCTATCATTTAAGTGTTAATCTTTCATGCCCCAAACTCGGAAATCGGACTCACAAGGAACCTGATAGCCGGTTCTAGTCACAATAGCCTCCATAGTACCTCATTCTCGGCTCCCGAAGCAGGTTCCAATCCTGGGATCCTACAAGGAGGATTTCCATAAATCATATATCCATTCCAATAAGAGCATACCCATGATCACAACAAGTACATCTCAGAAATAACAAAGCACACATTGTAAAATCCATTATGAATTTTGAACTTTTCAAGTACAAGGCTGAAAGGAAATATATAAGGTAATAGAAGAAAGAAGGAAAGATCTGCAACACTGGGTCCTCAGCTCAACTCCTATCCAAGCCCCATTGTTATGATGCCGACTTAGGATCTCCTACACGCATCAATCGTGCATAAGCTTATAGAAAGGTTAGAGGGTGGTGAAAGTGTGTGATAATAGTACGCAAAAGAATAATAGGGGATACATAAAGGAAACATAATTAAAGCCAACTCCACTAGCCTTACCAAGGCTGCCATGAATGGAAGAAGCTATACTATGGCAGTACAATAATGCAGGAAGCCATACCAAGGCTATATAATACAATGAGTACTGGGCGCCATGCTAAGGCGATGTAATATGAGGTTTATATAGCTGATGCAAATGCAATGCAAAGTAATGCCAGTGCTCATATCCAAACCACATATCAAGTACATTTACATCATAAGGAAATCACCAGAGTCAAGACACTGCAGGATGACTATCGCTCTCCAGATCCGTACAGTTAAACGAGCGTAAGAGACCTCACCACCAACCCATGGTCAACCAATCACCAGCAAGGCTCGACAGTAGCAGATCCATTCACGAGCTAGTCAAACTCAGCCTAACTATTGCCTTCTTTCTCTCAGGCGGGTAAGGCCACACCCTAACGCAACCGACTACACGATAGTGGGAGTCATGGCCTAATGGTGTAAGGTCCTCGTGGGCTCATGGTTCAACCCGTCATGGCGAAAAATCTCATTGTATTGGTTATCCGAGGAAAAGACCTTACACGAGAAAAAGAGCGGTTTTAATTGTGTAAGGTGAAAAAGACACAATTGTAAAGGGCATCCTTATACCATGGAAGTTTTGGAGTTTTCACCCAAGGGCATCCTATACACCCCATATGCTCAGGTAATATTTTTGGTGTCCAATCATGGCCATCCAGGATGAATCTGTGGAGGCTACAACTCTAATGAAGCAAGGGCAAATATACACATACTATGCAATGCCAGATGCATGAATCACACAATCAACCATGTATAAATTCCAAGTATCTAACGTGCTCAAGAGGGGATGCTACATCCCTCGGAGAAGGTACCATGCAATGCCCAATGGCACAACCATGACCACACGCACACAGTGTCAACCAAGCATGCAATGATGTACATGGGCCATGAGGATGAATTTAGACATGAGGATGAATGACCACACACATACGGTTCGGTAAACATGCAATGATGTCCAAGCATGGGGATGGACACTATGTGGCGATATATAATGTATTACACTCTTCCTATCAAGAAGGAACTAAGACTAGGTACTTAGACAGTATCCATAAAGAATCCCACCTCTAGTGGGGGCACATTTACCTAGGGTAGCCTACGAGACTAAGCATACAAGCTATGCGTCTAAGTAATATTGAAGGAGCCTAGTAAGAGTCTAAGATGAGCATTCAATCACACTTAGATACAACCGGGCCTAAAGGGGTCTATAATGGGGACATTTAACCATCATTTCCCAAAAGGTATAAGAACCATGAACTATATGGATAGAAGGCCTAAGGACCACAATCAAGATAAAAAATAGATGGCCACATACATATATCCCTTATAACGGGCCATAAGAAAGAGGGTTCTAATGCTACATTCAACAACATGGGCCCTAAGAGGGGAATTAAGGCCCAAGGCCCAATTCCCAATGGCCATAGAATTCCACACATTAAGTTAGACTTGGTGAGCAGCCTGCATACACAATGTATGGCCCAAAAATAAGTTTAAGTTTGGATGAAATGGGCCCCACTACATCAGCCCAATAACTAACAATTTAAGCGGGCAACTAAGGGCCCAATACCATCCTTATCTTAGCCCACAAGTCTATTAAAAGGGTGGGAGTTGGCCCAACATATGGCTAGGCCAAGCTAGGACATCCCTGCCCACTCTGGGCCCACTGGATGTCCCAAAAATCTGATCTAAGATGGGGTCCTCATATGATCACTAAAGGTGACTCAAAAGAATGCACTAATTAAGCCTGAAGATTATAAAAAATATAAGCATGCAACACGTACACAAGTTCTCAATATGGTAGGCCCCACATCTAATAGAGTTTCAGCCATAACAATGTACATTTAAAGCCCCTCAATAAACTTTCGGCCCACTCAACTTCTTGGGCCTGCTGAAGCCCAGAAATTGGTCAACTATGTGGGAATAATCTCATGAAGGCCAGCAATACTCACAGGGGGTCCCACCAGATGGAGGGTGTGTATACATCATAAAAAGATCAAGTGGGCCAGCTACTGGACTACGAGTCTAGCAACAGCCCAAGACAGAGAGTGTCCCCATAATCGGGGGATCCAAGGCTTGGACGACTTGGACCAAACATACATTAAGATAAGCTCTATATACATTCATATTGAACCTCAATAAATGGCCTAAGATCTATGGTGGGCCTTTAACCATCCATAGAGGAACCCATAGGCCTACCTTAGGGCCAGCAAGGAGGACATCCATCCTTAACTAGGTACGAAAAGGCAGCCCGTCACTACTCGAATATGAAACAAGGCCTAATGCCTAAACAACCCATGGCCCAGTGGGCTATATGCTAAGCCCAACACATAGGCAATATGGTGGGCCCTTAAGAAAGGTTTGGACCCAACCATAAGGTCATAAACCCACATATTGTGGTGGGCCTAATGGGCAGCCCGATAATCCAATCATGTGGGCAATTTCTATGCTTTATCCAAGTGAGTTGGGCCTCACAACTTGTCTCAAGTACAAGGTTATTTTGGTGAGAAACCAAGGTCCCAACTACTTGCACATTATGGCCCACAAACCCATCACAATAAGTAGTGAGATACAGGCTCAAAGGTCAAGGGACCTTACTAGAAGATTCCAAGATAAATGGGCCTACAAAGTCCAACCAAAACTATGAACATAGATCCAAAATAAAATCCAATTGAGGTAGGTCTCCTTGTGTGCACAAATGAAGCCCAAATGTACCTCAGGAAATGGTAAGCTTATGTGCATAATTCATCCTTAAATCTAGTGGGCCATGCTGCCCCAAATCATACTATTAGGGGTAGTCAATATGGGCCTATTACTGGAATTTTCAGCCCACCCATTTCTAGACTTGTTGGAGTTCAGCAATAATAAATATAAATTAAGTTTATGTTCATTAGTGGCCCACATATGTCCCTGTGGGTCCCACCAGATGAGCATAATGGATCACACACATAAATTAGGTAGACCATGCTGCTGGACTAGAAGTCCAACAACAGTCTAATGGGCTTAGGCAATTAGCCCAAAGACACACCCAAATGGGTCCCAAAAATGGATGTCGCTGGGGGATATGGTCATGTCCCACATGGACCACAAATGGATGGATGGTGAGGATAACAAATACATCAAGGTGGTCCCATAAAGAGGGTGGGCGGCCCGGTATGGTGCTTGACAACTGTAAGTTAGCACCACGAAGGGGCCTGAAAATTTACTGGGCAGATCCTACCATGGGTGGGCCACACCTCTGTAAAATCTCACAATTTTAGGATTCACAAAAATATTTTAATTAATTTAAGGAATTCAAACTGTTCAGAAAATCTGCTAAGTGCAGAACTTTGATAGACCTTAATTTGAGCCTCCAATAGGGTGGATTAATGGCCTTAAAAAATTTGGAAAAAATAGGTTTTAGGTCCCCTTATATATGTACTACAAGGTGGGGTCCACGGATGTGGCCCACCTGTGGAAAAATTATTTTATAATTAAGGATTTCCACTCTGATAAGTTGCCGAAAACAGTCCAGAAATTTCAGGCTAAACACCTCACTTGGGCCACACCTTTGGGGCCTCAATCGGGTTCAGATATGGTTGAAATTTGGGGGACATTAAGATGAGATCCCCACAATTCAAGAAAATATATTTGATGGGTACAAAAGGTCTCCCGATCAGTCCCAAATTCAAGCCCAAATTCAATAAAAATCTGCCCAAAATTTTTTGGATAGCAATACATACATGGAATAAAATAAATGTATGGGCCTATTAAGGAAGGGATTAGCCCATAAATTGGGTGTCATGGCCCGCCCTGGTGGGCCCCACAATTGTCTAGAACAAACTCCCAAATTTTCACCCTTAGATGAACATTTAAGGTGGCAAAAAGGGGCATCTAAACTATGGTGTAGGTTGAGTATAGATGTCCCTTCCTTACTGGGCTTTTCTGGACAATCTAGGTCCACTAAGTGGACCACACATAATGTCATCAGATTACAAGAGAAGGAAAGAGAAGGAAGAGCATCCGACCATCAGGGGAGGGTTCCGCCATTATTGAGCCATCCCCATACAATCACAACCACAAACAACAATATAAACACATTATACAACATAAATCTTGTGATGTATAGCCTAGATCTTTGAGATGAATGGTTGGGATGCCATCCCAGCGACATGCAAGGGTCTAGATGACCCATCATACCTAGAGAAATAGGGGAAATCCCCATGTAAGGGGTCTATTAAGGGAAGAATCCCATACATGGACATGCATGTACAATGTGGGCCTCATGGCCACATCTAGATGATTGTGTAGGATCTCCACCATTAATTGGTGAGTCCTATACATCCAAAGGAGAGAGATGAAAGAGACTACATGAGGAAGAAAAAGCTACATGAAGAAGAGGAAGGATCTACTTGATGAAGAAAGCACCCACCTAGATCAACCTTGAAACTTACATCACCATCATCTAGAGGCTCTAAGCAACATGGATCAAAGGCTAAGATCAAGTGAGAAGGGATAGATGAGGAGATATGTAAGGGAGAAGGGGCTGTAGAAAATGGGGGAGAGGGAACATTTGGGTGCTTGCTAGGGAGAGGAGAGATGAAGGTGTAGAGAGAGATGAGAGGGAAGGGGAGAGAGAGAGAGAGAGAGAGAGAAAGAGAGAGAGAGGCTTTTAAGCCTTGTCATGATGAGTTCTCTCTCCCCTAGGCAATGATGGTGGCCTATGGTGATATAAACAAGGCTTAGAGTAATAACCTTTCTAGAAATCTCAGCCTAGGGTGAAATGATGGGTATGAGAAAATGTATAAACTATGGTGGGGTCCACCAATCATGCAATCAATGGCCCATATCAATTGATGCTCATAACTTGAGATGTACATATCGGATTAACGCATGGGATGCAGCGTTGGAACCGTGGAGTCGATACAGACAAGATGGAATGGGTCTCAGGCTGATCCAAGTCGGGTCAACATGACTGTACTCAAGGAAGACCGCAAACGCTAACCGAATGTCACGGGTCGTCGGAATTCGACCGGTTGGACCGCGGGACCAAGATGAATGAAATGCATACTCACACGCACACATGCACACATATGAACTCGGGTCGGGTCTTACATAATTTGATATAATTATGTATCTTTTCATCATGCGAGGTGGTTTTGAATCTAAAGATGAATATGCACTTAAAAGAAAGAATTTAGAGCTCAAAGAAGATAATGAAGAATTGGAGATTTGAAAGTCATTAATGAAGAATTCACATGCCAAAGATCCAATAAAATCAACTGCAAATGAGGGAGAAAAGACTGGAAAATCACAAGTCCTGCAATAGAAACAATAGACTGTTCGGTCCAATTAAAAGTGCACAAAACAGTCCAATAAGAAATTGTGATTTTTATAATTAATTCGGCTCGACCTTCCGTCAGACTGAAGCGAACTAAGGTCTCACCTAAGACAACTTAGGTAGGATCTAAGATAGATAGATTCTACACAGATTTTTCAAATGCAATTTGGTGCGATCGAAGGCAACTTCGGTGCAACCGAAGTGTAACAAAATTGCGTAAATTCAAAGTTAGTACAAAGTCAGTGCAATCAAAGCCTATATAAATGGATGTTTTAGGACTTTCTAAGCACGAATTAGAGCTTAAGAAAGAGACCAAGGGGTGACGGAGTCTTACAAAGACATTCTTCTTCTTTGACTTCTCAATTCTACTTTGTCTTTCTAGTTTTTCTTTTATTTTTCTTCTAGGTTATTAGCCATGTTAAGCTAATATTTTAGCTAAGGCTAAAGGATGAAGCTTGTAGTTTTTTTAAACTTTATTTTACTTTTATTCAAGTTAACTGGTTTGCATGTTGAACAATTCATTGATTTTTGGTTTGAATGAAGAATTATTTTTAGTTTACTTTCATCTGAAATAGTGGTGGAGACCGCTTTAGTTGAAGTAGGAATATGCCACTATGTCCTAGAGGGGGTGAATAGGACTTTTAAAGTTTTTATGGTTTATTTAAAATCCTATTACACTAATCCTAACAATAAGCTCATATTAGGATTACTCAAAAATAACTCTATTGGCTTCCAAGCCTGGTAGAGGATCCAATCACAAACTATTTAATAAGTGAACAGTATGCGGACTAGTTTATGATGGATATGACTGTGTATGTGTGTGAGGTGTGATCTCAGATATTCAGATATGAAAATATTAAAGTAAATCACACAATCAGAAAAATAACAATCTCAAACACAATCATTTTTATAGTGATTCGACGATCAGTCTACTCCACTTTTGAATCCAGAGTAGGGAGCGATCTGGGGCATCTGGAACTTGGACAGGAACTGAGCACCCATGATGTCGTTGGTGAATAGTGGTTCGGCTTCCTCAAGCATGGCCTCCACAGATATCGGACCCCAAGCTCAACATGCCCGTTGAATGTCACCAATCCGGCCTCGTATCTCCCTATGCTAGGCCTCCCAAGGGACCTTGTTCTCGTCTATTGCCTCAGGAGCCTTCCCATGCCTTTTGTTCTCCAACGTGTGGCGTAGGTTGAAGTCGACAAGCACGATGGTTCCTGCGATGTGGCTGGGTGCTTGATTATGTTATCCAGGTTGCTGCCTAGCTCTGTATGGATTGTGAGGAATTTGTGGAGGTCGATATTGCTCGGTGGCTGCTGTTGCTTCTGCTTCGTGGTCGGTGGTGGGTTCTGCCTCTCCAGCATTTGCATAATGCAGTTGATATTGCTAGCTAGAACCCCGACTTGGTTTTTCAGGGAGACAAGTCATCCTCCCCAGTTACGGGATCTCTTTGCAGGTGTTGCTGGGGCAAAATCAGCATGGTGCTAGGAGGAGGGGCCACATTGGTCTGCTAATTGTTTAGCTGGTGCAGGGGCAGTTGCAGCAATGGCGGCCATAGCTTTTTTCATTCCTTTTGCCATTGTAGATCTTTGGTGAGATGGAAACAACTTTGATGTCGTTCACACAGATGGAGCCAAACTGTTGATGCAAAAATTTGGTTGATCATGCCTCACCTCCTACGAGTCGCTTAATACCTACAATTAATGGAGAATAAGAGAATACACTGGGCGCGTCGGTTAAAGCCGAGGATCCTCTGATGCCTAAGTCAGGCTTATTGACTCATAGTAAACGCAGTAGAATTGGAATATTTATTGTAGCTTGTTACATGGAGGGAGGGGGTGTATTTATAGGCTTTCTAGGCGGTATCATATCCGAGTTGATTTGCTGGATCTGCCGGAGGTGCTGTATTGGAGTCGGACTCTAACCCTAACAATATATCTGACTTTACCTCAATTGGTGTGATTTTCGGCGGAGGTCTCGAAGGGTAATCCTATCTTTATATATTGTGAGGATATTTCTTTCTCGAGGTCGGTAACTGAGGCTGAGGGCGGTATCCAAGGCCGAGCTTCGAGGTTGAGGTTGAGGTCTATGGTCGAGGCCGACCTCCGAGGTTGAGGTCATCCCTTGAGGCTGAAGTTAATACCTGAGGTCGGTACCTGAGGGTTGATGTAACGCCCTGAAAATCGGGGGTCGAGCATAAACTCAACTCCCGAGTTCCAGAACATCACTTATGCAACAAAATGAGTGAATGTTGACTGTAGTCGTGCATTGAACATGAGTGAGATTAAGCCAAAACAGCATATCATACTCCAGAGATAGTTAAATTGCAAGCAGAAGACGATGATAGATAGATAAAATATATAAACTGTGATGAGTCTCCAGAGTGTGATAACATTACTAGGTTAAATAAGTACAAGTACAGTTCTAAAATATACCAAATGTGTAAGTATAATAATCTTCTATCCCAAGTACCATAGCCCCGTCAATGCAGTACCAGGTCTTCAGAGATCCGTTAGAGAGTTACATGATAGGAGAACTCCTCCTCATCACCATAGAAGTAGTCCGGCTCTGCTTCATAAGCATCGCCATCATCTGAAATTCAACAAATCTGGTTGGTGTGTACAACACCGTCCCGTAACGTGGGAGTGAGTGATCAACTCAGTGGAACAGTAAAGCATAGGTTAACATGTTATCGACTCAGTCAAGCAGTAATGATAAAGCAGTACAAATCAAACAATTCTAACAACTCTTATTAAGTGCGAGAATGAAATGACATGATGTTATATGCCCTTGCCAAACCACCCTCATGCGACATCATCTTACGTTCGCGAATGCTTAACTCCCTCAGTGCGCCACATCTACTAAGCACATGCGGTGTGATGATGATCATGATTACCGAGTTATTATTAGTCCATTTCAAACAGCAGTATTGGGAAACTAAGGTACCTCCCTTGTATCATTCCCAAACATGATCCATTCTAGGGTCGTCAGTCCTAGTTAATCTCATACGATATTATGGTTCGAGAAGCATAGCAAACGCATCGCAAAGGGCTCGTCACCCGTCAGCGCGGATATAGATCTCACCGTATGCGGCTCAATTGCTGGCCGTCAGCTCGAGTACAGGTCTCACCGTACTCGGCTCAATCACTAGCCATCAGCTCGAGTACAGGTCTCACCGTACTCGACTCAACTCATACTCTAGTTCTTTGTGAAAGACTCGTCGCCAATCACGGCCTTGGAGTATACTCGAAGATACTACGGAGGACTCGTCGCCCGTCAGCACGAGCACGGGTCTCACCGTACTCGGCTCTCGCCGTAAGTATCGACAGCTCGAATATAGTGTCCCATACCACCATCATCGGCTCACGAGTCTGGTTGCTCAATGGTCACTACAGGGAGGTACATGGCCCCAGCATAGGCCGACAGCTCGACCACGGTGTCCCATACCACCATGCCCGGCTCATGAGTCTTAGCGGATCGAGGTACCATGGTTAAAAGGGATTTCACTGGTAAGTTTGGTACCCTAGGTTCAAGTAGTAGCGACCAAACATGGTGAACATACATTAGACAGATCGGGTTACTTGACGAGCTCGGCTAGCTCGAGCGTACAACAAGTTGAACGACATGAAGTGCATAAGCACTTCGCGTAGCCAACCACTATCGCCAACCGAAGTACGACTCGAGTTCGTCAAACAATCTCACGTGGCAAATGAATCGCAGCCACGAATTCAATTATGGTACCGATGGTCTGGACTATAATCATAGCCCCAAACACAATCAAGTGCAGATAGATAAAGTAGTAGTGAATCAAGATTCAACTCATACAATCAAGGTCTGGTAGTATCCGTTTAGGGCTATCAGGACTGTTGAACACACTCGTTGCTCCGCTCCCCCATCACCCATGACGGATCATACAACGTAAATATAAATTTAAACATATGCATTACATAGTTATAATCATAAAGCAATTGAGCATGTTATGAAGCACAACACAAGCATGAATTTGTACATGTTCAATTCCTAATCACACAACTATCCAAGGAGATCATACACATAGTTAAAAGAGGTTGAGAATCATATCTCAACACCCTTATACATTACAATTTGCTAACTACTACTCATTCAGACATTTCAAGAAACACTTAAACAAACATACATCAACATACATGACATATGTCGATCACATAGGCACTAGGCCAAATCCTTTCACTAGAGAGTTGCCCCAATCATAACACGCGTATACCCACGACGGATAGTCATGGCAAGCAGGAATCCAAGTTCCATATTCATTCAGTCATTTCCGCAAACACTTGGGCCACACATTTTAACATATATGGTGTCTATTGGCCGTGGCATGATCTAGGGCAAATCCTTTCGTCAAAAGGGTATCGCCAATACAACAATCATGAATCCATGACAATTAGTCTTGGCGAGCACGAATGAGGATTCTATACTCATTCAGTCATTTTCACAAACACTTAGAATACACTAATACAACATACATGGTGTATGTTAGCAAAACATGTATTAGGGCTATCCTTTAGCCAAGTGAGTATTTTGCCCATGTATAATATATTAATACAGCAAATAATCATGATAAATGCATCTCCAAAATTTATATGTATACAGTATTTTCTAGAATACGCATTTTCAACATACATACTGTATACAAGCAAACATGTATTACGGCGATTCCCTTCGCCAAGCAATTATTTTATACGCACATAATATATTTATACAACGATTAATCATGACAAACACATCGCTAAAATATATATGTATACGGTACTTCTTACAATACCGTATTTCTACATACATAGTGTTTATTAGTAAACATGTATTTAGGCGAATCCTTTCGCCAAATAAGTATTTTATCCATACGTCATATATTCAAACGTCAAATAAACATGTCAAACACATTTTCATAAAAAATACGTATACGGTATTTTATACGAATACCTAGAGTATGTGAATTTCCAAATTCTACAATTTTAATCGAAACAGAAAACGGAAAGCATTTTATACATGTGCAATTGCATGCAGATCATGAATCTATCATTATCTGACATTGAAAGCGTTGAAAACCATAACCTATACACCTAAAGTCCGCACCTTGTGTCGTAGAATCGTAACGGAGTCGATAGGTTCGTTAAGGTTTCGTATACGGGAGTTTGGCAGCCTAAAGAACGAAACAGGTTAGCTATTTCATAACCTACAACCTATACAACCCTAAAACAGATTAGGGTTAGGGTTTCTTACCTAGAAACGACGCCGGAATCGCCGGAAAGCGATGAGAATCAGGCGGTGGAGCCCGAATAGCGGCAGGGAACAGCAGCAGGGAGTTCCTCCCACATCTCCCTCACTTTCTCTCTCTTTTCTCTCTCTCAAATCCAAATTCGTATGGCTAGAATGGGAGAGGGTTTAAGGTCCTTCTATAGTCTCAGAATTCCCCAAAACAGAATCCAGGTCAAAGTATACTTATGTTATAACCAAAGCGGACCTGTTTCAACTCAACGGAGGACTTCTGACGGGCCTCCTTGAGCCAAAGGTTGGACTTAAGCTCACTAACACTGGATCTACGTTCTATTAAGTTTTCATTTCGGTCGGGATTCCAGATCACGCGTGGCGGACTAGTTTCAGTTCAACGGTCAGCGGATCTCGATCGGAGATTCCGAGTACATGTAAATGTGTATGAAATTTTTCCTGATCCGAGGGTGTAATTTGGTCAGATTCTGACGGTCTGGTTGCTTAATACTGATCCGCAAACAAATGATGCCAGATCACTATTCCAGATATTTATTTTGTAAAGGGAATAGTGTTTTTCACACTCTCTCGCTCCGGACGTGATCGAATGGCCGTGGGACATTGTCTGGACTTGATTTCTGAGATGGTTGTCGAGCCCAGTGAGGCGGTCTTAATTCCTTAACTTCGAGTTATTCGGACTTCGACGTGCGGTCCAGATCTGATACGGAGTTTCGATGTGCTCCCGAGAGCAGCCGGGTAATGAGATTGATCCTAGATTTTAGGGTAACCTAGCGTCAATGATTCTACAAGTTTTGGGTCTTGCAGATCGTATTTAAAGCGATTCAAACGGATTTCGTAGCTAATCTGGTTTCACACCTAGTTACTTTGTCTTATTTCTAAAGGATTTAGTCCTAAGTGATTTAAGTCGAGGTGGTACTGTGCCTTTGTAGTTTGTATATAAAGTGATCCAAGTTATACTACTTACTTAGTTTAAGATAGTGTCTAGGGTGAAAGTTCTTAGAAAAATTGGAAGATCAAGGTGGTGAAGGGTGAGATTTGTGAAGCAAATGAGTTCAAAGGCGGCTTTAGACTTTGGAATTCAGTTCTGACAAGTTAATGAGGTATTAAGATCGACCCATTGCCTAAGGACGTCTAATCCCAGGTTGGCAAAAATCTGGGGCGTTACAGTTGAAGTGACAACTGAGGCCGAGGTTGGTACCCGAGGCCAAGGTCGGTATCTAAGGCCGACCTCTAGGTCAAGGTTATCTCTTGAGGTCAGCGAACAAGGCCAACCTCCAAAGTCATTAGTCAGCACCAAAGGTCAGGGTGATTTTCTAGCACTTAAGTAATCCATAGTCATCGAGTCTGGCTACTCAGGTCATCTGTCTCATAGATTTATTTATCTCTGTTTTACCCATAACAATATTCAAGAAAAATAACACTTTATTCTAAAGAAAAATTCTAACGAGTTACACACACACACACATATAATGAGTACATACAAGAGATGTAAATGATGCATGCTATTTTAAGCATTACTTCTTGAATTCAACATTCAGAGCATAACTCGGATGGTCTACAGGGTACTTGTTGTCAAGTGATTTTGGGCTCTCTACCCCTCACATAATAAGATGACAGGTCCAGGCACACCATCTCAATAATTATCTTTCTAGTATAAAGTCCAATTTCTTCACTAGGAGATGAATATATAAGGATATATGGTCAACAAATGTATCTTTAAGACGGAACATTGAGTTGCGGCTAGAAAGGAAAACACGTAATTGCATAATTAAAGGAAAACAACCTGTATAATGAGATAAGATGAACAATGCCTGGCACTGGTAATATGTGTTTGAGAATCATGGATGTTATAATGAAGAGAGAGTGCAATGATGTAGTACATATATAAGCTCGTCCGACTGTTATTGAATTCATATCATTAAGAACTATTGATATTTTGATTAAGTTATGATTAAAGCCATGTATAACTAAAAGAATATGCTTTGTAAGAATTCTAATGTCATCGAATAAAAGAATAAATCATTCAAAATTACAATTAGTTACCAATACATCCATGAGCTCTTTTTTTTATTTTTTTATTTTTTTATTTTATTTATAAGAATAAAGAAATAAATTGATGTTGTAATTTCCTAGTTTGGTATACACAAGTCTATACATTGTAATTGTAGTTATAGTAAGCATCGTATATCTCTGTGTTATACGCAGTAATGCACATGATGATACATGTTCATTATTGGGCACCTTTAAATCAGATTAGAACCATTGATCCAACTAGATGATTGATGACCAAAATAAGATGATGGCCAAAAGTTGTTATGTGGTTAGATTTGTATTGCCTATCCTTGGATATTTAAAGATAGTGATCTAATACTTTCATTGTATCACCATGCATGAACGCGTAGATAAATCCTGTATGCTCGTTCGTTTGTGTTGATGGTTACATCTTACTGATCTTAGGGACTAATAAAGTGCAGTAGTGTGAAAAGAGAATGAGAAAAAGAGAGACACCCTCTCTCTTAATACACACACAATGATTATTCAACTGTCATTCAAGGTGATGATTTACAAGCCCCTAACACATGATTAAATATCCATCTATTGACAAGCATTATGGTACGTATATATATATATATATGTATGTATGTATGTATTTTTATATATATATATATATATATATATATATAGTATGACACGACCTTACCATGGATAAGCCATATGCATATAAACAAGTATTGTGGTGCACAGTACGCCCTGCCACAGGTAATCCCTTTTCATCATAATAGGTATTGTGGTGTATTGTCTGCCTTACTGTAGGTAACCCTGATTTATTAATCATTATTAGGCACTATGTCATGGCATGACCTTATCACAACTAAGTCCAATAAATATTGGTACACTCCCTAGCATGGCATAACCCCACCATGGATGATTCCCCCTAATGGGCCTTGTAGTGTATGACATTGCCTGCCATAGAGAAAAATCTATATTCTTCCTACCACAGAGAAAAATCTACATTCCTTACTTATATTTCAACTACTTACGAGCATAAACTGTGTTTATTTCAATGACACTGCAAGTAATCCTTAATATATTTATCATTATTAGACATTTTATCATGACACAATCATATTACAACTAAATCTCACAAATATTGGTAGGCTTCCTAACATGACATGACCCTATCATGAAAGATTCTCCCTGATGGGCACTGTGGTGTACTGCATTACTTTCCATAAAGAAACAATCACATTCCTTATGCTTCAATTACTTATGAACCTAAACTATATTTGCTCCAATGATTTGCAAACTTAAAAGCTTGTTAATGCTCCAACTACTTGTGAGCCTAAATTGTGTTCTCTTCACTTACTTACGAGCTTACAAAGTCATCCATGCTCCAATCACTTACAAGTCTAAACAATGTTTACTCTAATGAATTATGAGCCTAAAAGTTCTTTGCTCTAAAGCCCTATATAAACTTAAACTACTACAACAAGCCCACTCTTGTGAATGCCCATTCATATGGATGCCTGCTCTTGCGAAGGCCCACGATAACTTTAAAATCACCTACTCTATGTGGGTGCTCACTCTGTGTGAATTTTCATCTTCTTTTGAGTCGCGGTCATGAGCACGATTCCATCTTTTTTGAAATCATGACCAACAACACAATTCCAACTTCCTTTGGATAGTAGCCATGAGATCAATTTAATCGTCTTTTGGATTGTGGCCATGAGCTTGATTCCATCCCCCTTTAAGTTGTGGCCATATGAATATTCCATCCCCATTTGGGTCGCAACCATGAGCCTTACTCTATCATTTCTTGGGTTGTGGTCAAGAGCTTGACACCATTAATTTGTAAATACCATGGTCATATGCCGAATGTTCAATTTATAAAGCCTAGTCCTATCATCATTCATGAATAAACCCCTCGTTTCTTGGGTTGTGATTAAGAGCTTGACACCATTAATTTGTAAACACCATGGTCATATGCCGAATGTTGAATTTATAAAGCCTAGTTCTATCATCATTCATGAATAAACCCATCTTATAACTCCATAGCATCCAACTTCACGTACTTTTAATTAAGTTCCATTTACAGGTACTATAGTGAGTGGCCAAGTCCTCATGACTAAGTCCTATTTTTTTGCATCTTTATATTTGGTTACATGCCACACCTTCAGATTAGACCAGACTTTATCCGTCAAAGTTTACTATGGTGCTCTAAAACCTTGCATGATCAAAAACTGTTCTAGCACTAATTGATTACGATTTATCTTACTTTCTATTAGATATTGTGTAGACATCATATGCATTATGTACACTATATGTACAATTTATGTTGGATTACATGTTATGTGCCATTTATATCCTATTTTATTGTTGACAAATAAGTTGAGTGTAGATGCAATGTATGTATTAGTATATTTCAACGATTGGAGTAATTCTTTTAAATCTTATATCTTATATCAGTAATGGACTATTACGTCTCCTTCAAACTTCAGATAATATTAGGAGGGGGAGCAAGTGTGTTAGCTCCATTTGCTCCCTATGTCACCCATGTTTGGGTACCTCGACGATTATGCTAAGTTGCACCTTCCATGACAATGCTTCAACAACTTGTGATTTCAGACAGGGGATGCCCCATATATATTTCACAAATTCTAGTTATGGATCTTCAAATTCTTCATGCCATATATTCTGTAAGTCCCAATACTTTACGATTTTAACATCGAGATTCTCATTCCTCCAAATAATATGGATATTTACTTTGAGGCATGCTTGCTTTAGTCCTAACATGGCATGCCAGAAAGTTAATGTGGCCTCTCACTTAAGAAAAAAGATAAAGTAATAAGATTATATGTAGTATGTATATATTCCTCAAGTAACTCAATACACCTATATTAACCATTGCGAATTGGGTGATTTTAGAATGCTTAACTCACCACAATTTTCTCAAGCTATAATCACATGTGGAGGGCTGTACTTAACACAAGTGAGGAGAATATGTTAAAAAAAAAAACCCACCTCTCACTTAGTGTGCCCAGTGTCATTGTGCCACCAACGCGACCTCAACCTGCTGTGCCACAGGGCCATGATGGCCCGATGTGGCACCATGGGGCCCTAGTGGACTGAGGACCTGAAGCTACAATGCCATAACAGTTTGGCGAACTGGTGATGTAAGACCTCATCCATTCCGTACCATTTTCTATACCTATGTGCACAATGTCTCGGTGAGACTTGAACTAGCCGTGCATAGTGCACACCTGACTGACCAGAACCCCAAGGCCTTGAAACTTATTTCATATCAACCGCCCCATCGCCACGATCATGAAGGTACCACCCATGTATCTGTACGACGCTTCGTTAGTGAGATACACCGCTAAGAATCATTGGTGTATCATGTGTGCATGGCACCATATATTCCATTCCACACATGTACACAATACATGCAATGCACACATGCACCATGCCACACATGGGTGAGAGAATCTCTACCCATGTGTGTGATGTCACACACCCATACCCCCCCTCTCTCATGTGTGTCCAAAGTTAACTCTTCTCCATACCATATCCTATACATGACCTCATCACACCATAACACCCCATGTCTCCTTAATACACCATTAAGTCCTAATTATGCATAAATTTCCATAATCCTAGCCTAAGCTAAACATAATCACATTAAGCTAACCTAACCACATTATCCATTTCTCTATAAATACTCCTCCACCCTTTAACATTTTCACCATTTTCCTACAATAAGAGAGAGAGAGAGAGGAGTGATCTTGGTGGGCCATCAATCCCATCCCTTCCATCCATCTCAACCATCCATGTAGTCCATCATGGTGAGTACACCCTCCCCACTCATTCTTATTTTGTTTTCATTATGTTTTTTAATGGTAAAGATGATGCTCTAATGTTAGAGGTAGTGTAGATGATGAAGATAATATGATTGATGGTGAAGATAATTATAATGATGATAATGATATGATTAATGATGTGGATGCATAGGAGAAAACATACAAAAACTGAATTGTTATAGACTTCATGTGGGACCCATTGATAGTGGGCCCCACCAAAATATTTGTATGCCATCCAAACAGTCCAAGTGTGGCCCATTGGGCTGTCCACACACACACACACACACACCCATGCACACACATGCACACAACACCACAAACAATAAAAAAAATTAAAAATAATTGCAAAGGGGGTGGACACTGCTGATGGCGTCCAGAGGACGTTGCAGTAAGCAACGTACCTGTTGCTTGACAATAGGGAGGGGCTGTGGGACCCCCTCCATGACGTATATATTTGATCCACACCGTCCAGCCAATTTTTTAGATAATTTTAAGCCTTGAGCCGAAAAATGAAGCCAATCCGAATCTCTAACGGGGCACATTATGGAAAACAGTGGAAGCAAATGGTATTTACTATTAAAACCTATTAGGGCCTGCTGTAATGTTTTTGTACGCCTAAACATACTAAATATTAGGCTCATTGGACCTGTCATGAGCCAGGGAACCCAGCAAATGGAGTGGATCATCCTGATGTGGGCCCCACCTATGAAAATCCATCAAAAAAAAGAAGAAGAAGCAAGGGCTGGATGCCACTTACTATCAGCGTCTAGAGGAAGCTACAACAAGCAGCGTCCAGCTGCTTGGTTGAACGCAGAGATGGTGGGTCTCACCATAGGTCCCACCGTGATGTATGTCGAACATCTACACCGTGCATTTGATGGGTCCCCTCTAGATAATGGGTTATCCCAAAAATCAGCCGTACACGGACTCAGGTGGCCCACACCATCTAAAATCATATGGGGATATGGTTAACACATATAAAAGCACTTGCTAGGGTCCACCTAAAATTTGGATGCATCTGAAACTTGGTTTGATCCCTTAACCAAGTGGCATAGACATAATGGATGGGTTGAATTTATGAACCACGTCTTGGTGGGCCCAACAAATAATTATGAATATTTTAATGGAGGGTAAGCCTCTCAACTTTTGTGTGTGGTGTGGCCCACATGTGCCACAGATTGACTTGATTTTTAAGCCCCAGGCCCACCATAGATTGGTGCATCTGATTGATGGTGTTGAGTGTTGACACGCATCATGGCGGGCCCCACATAACTCAACCTCATGGGAGGTCCCCATGGGCTCCACCATAATATATATGTTCTATCCTAACCATGCATTCATTTCTCCATACCAATTTAGCATGGATCCCAAGATTTGGAGACCCACTGTTATATATTTTACCACCTAAACTCTTGGGCCACCTTGCCATGAGAATGTACCATTCTAGTGCATGGCGAGATCCATCTTGGTGTATACATCTTATCCATGCTACTCATTGGCATAGAATCCACCCTACATGTATGTGTCCATGTGTAGGTACGATGGATTAGTGGCCCATTAATTATGCAAATTGGATTGTTTGTAAATGTGATTTGTGAATGGTCTGAATCTTTGTTAAAATTACTATATATTGATGGTGTATAATCATGTGACTGTGGTGTGTGGACAACCTGAAATTGACACAACTATAATGAATGCATAGCCCAAACCTATAATTATGTGGTGCTTAGGTGATCACTAACATGTGAACTTACGGTCCCTAACCATGAAATTTAGTGATGCCTAAGCCATATAATTTTGTAATGTATATGTTGTCTTAAACCATGTGAAATTATGCAGCATGAGTGGTCTACCACCACATGATCATGTGATGTGCTATCTACCCTAAATCATGTGAGATTGGGTTACTGCCCTAGATTAGATAATTATGTAATGAGTGGACAGCCCCTGACCACTTGGCACTTTGGTTGGAGTGCGGCCCCAAGTAATAGGATCATATGACGTGTTTAAAACCTTAAACATGTTCAATTATGACAATGCGTGGACTCTAATGTTGTGAGGGTGCCATATACGTGTTTGACCCCTTAATCATGTTGGCATGTGACGTATGTATGGCCACCTAATCATATGCAATTGTGGAGTATATGTAGTCGTCTAACCATATGATTGTGAAATGCACACAAGGCCAACCAACTACATGAAATCAGGTGGCATTGGTGGCCACCCAATGATATGACCACATGCTTATAAGCATAGGCATGGCCACTCGAATCATGTACAATCAAATTGTACATGTGGGTTTTCTAAGTCATGTGAATTATGACATACGACTTGATGATAAAGTGGACCTCAATTTGGTATAGTGTGACATAATTATTGACCTTATATTATGCTCATTAATAAGGTGGAAGTAAGGACTGCTAAACTATATGGTCCGTTCACCATGTGACGCTAAACTCGGATTATTAGCCGTGTGAAGTGTGAGGCGGTTATTGCCTAAGAATTAGCATAATTAGTGTAGCCTTGTATTCGTGTGTAGGATTATGATTGTTCAATTATGTTTGGATATTTTGAAATATGGACAGTAGACCATGACAGTAATTATATATACACTAAACCATATAAATTTGTGGTACTGGTCACCTGACCATGTGAAAGTTTAATAAAGCAGTTGCCCCATTATGTGAGCTATGATGTAATGAAAGTATGAAACCATCTAACCTTAAGTCCTTTATTATGACAAGTAGAGTGATATTTGTGTGGCCTCTTAACTATATGGACTTCCGATAATGGAGTGGCCATAAGACCATGTGGACATATGAGAATTGTGTGGTTACTTAGCCTTATGGACTATGCCGATGGTGTAATCTCTTGGGTATGTGAACTTAGGACGTGTGTTAGATTGATTGTTGGACCTATCTTATTAATAATATTGGGCTTGATTCATGGACTCCACTAATATGTTCACAATGACATTAGAGTGGTGGGCATATTAGCCTTAAAGCCTACCTTGAGTGGACGCCTTGTGGGCCCATTAGCGGTAAACCTATCGGGCCCATAGGTTACTTCCTCTTACTGAGAACGTAAGACTCCATGAGAAGTGCATATTGGGCTTATGTTTGGGCTTCTTAGTAAGTGCATGAGACTCCTTGTGATGTATGTATGCCAAGTCCCATTTGGGCCTTGCGAATGAGTTATGGTTGAGTCCTCGAATGAACTGTTCGTGGTAATCAAATGGACCACCCAATAAGCCAGAAGGTTAAGATGTAGCGACCCACTAACTAGCCCATTCAAGTGTGGTAGTGAACTGGGCCTTAGTCCACTTGAAATGATAGCTAGACATATTGAGGCGTTGGATTGAAATCTAATTATGCATGTGGTGATGGCACATGTGCAGTGATTGTGTAATGTGATACTTGTGGTGATGATGATGCGTGCGATGATTGTATTATATGGTAATGCTAAATTATGTTCTTGGATGGTGTTCAATTAGACTAAGGACTAAGTGGACCACCGTATGTATTACCTTAAGTCGTAGATAGTGCACCTAGCACCGTATAATTACGTGGCACTTATGCACCCACTTTCTACAAAACTGATGAGGTGAACCACTTAACTCTTAGCCGTGAATAAGTATGTTGGTGATACGAACTAGCTTTCGAATAGCTATGGATCTTTATATGTGGATTTGATACATGTTATGGTATGTGCCCATTCCTTATACATGTTTGATATACAGTCTATTGTGGTGACACTATATGAGGTTTTGGCCATGTGATTGGTGTTGAGTGATGGATTGATCCTAGTTGTGCTATTGTCTGGTTGGTGTACACTTGTGACGTGGAAGTGTGGACACTCGCATAGCCCCATGATCATAAGGGAGATTGCATATTATACCACTATTTTTTCATGTTGGTACCGTGATCATTTTGATTGGTTTGATGATATTTATGCATATTGTATCTACACGCATACATACATGTACATGCATCATGGATGAGGAGTGCATGGTGTGCATAGTTTGATCATGCGGAGATCATATGCATGTGGTAGAGGATGTTGGTACGGGATGCACATGATGGAGTATGTGATAGAGGATGTTGGTGCAGGGTGCACATGATGGAGTATGTGCGGATATTATTTGGTCTGACAGACCGTGGGCTTGGTCCCTAGGTTGAAGTCCCTAAACGAATATATCGGGCATGGTCCCTGGGTTGATGTCCCTAAAGCTTACTTGATGCTACATTATAATTTATGTTTATGCCGATGCTGATATTACATGCATATCCTTTCCATGATGAACGTGTTGCAGATCAGATGTGGTTGGCAAAGGAGCCCGATTGGTGTTAGGGTTGCCTCGTATGCATATGTGGCTTACATCCATAGCATTGCTTGAGTGTAATTATACTGCATAGTGTGCTTGTGGATTATCATTGCATTTTGCATAGCATCCTCATGAGATGGATTGAACACCATAACAACATCATGGTTATATTGATGAGACCACTACAACAACATCGTGGTTGGTATTTGTGGACACAAAAAATTTAGGTTTCTTATACTAGGTCCCAAACCCCTAGGTGAAATTTCTTAAACCTCAAGTGGTACCCTTAAGCCTTATCATCAAGACTGGGTGGATGCCATGGGTTACCTGGTGCCGAAGACCATAGTAGGCCTGACTCCTGTCGACGTGGTTGGGTGAGAAGAGATTCGAACACACCGAGGTGAAGAGTTAAAGCGAATGTGGTTAGGTTTGACCAGCCCCCAAAATAGGTCCACTACTAGCATGCCGGGTGGGTATTGACATGGCTATAAGTCCCCCAATGACAAGGCAGGTATGCAAGGACTCTATTCAATAAGTTTCGGACTTGTTCTGGATACTAGGCCCCGGTGATTCCTAATGATGATAACTGTATTGTGTTGTGGACTTTTAGAGGAGGATTTGCATGCCTGCATATACCCGGCATGCTTTTGCATATCATCTCTTGCATTGCATCATGCCCTCATGGCTTTATGTAGCATTACTTGGTCACTATGCTTTAGCTTGTCTACTCTGATATTTGATTATTACTGTATGCTTGTACACTACACACACACGAGTGTACTCACTAGGCTTTTCGCCTAAGCTTCCTATTTCCCATTTTTTTCAGGGCAGGACAAACTTGGAGGACATAACTTTCTATTTTGTGATTTGGCAATATTGACGTTGTGTACCTTTTGGGAAAGTATGTTACTTGTAACCATCAGGATTTATAATGGAAATTATTACTTAGTATTGTGATTACAGATCATCATGCTCAGGTATTATTATAAAAAAAATTAGTAAAAAATCTTCCTTATGGTGTGCCAAACTTGGGACTTAGTGTATGGAAATCGAGTGCCGGATTCGGGGCATTACAGAAGCTGTCCGTCCCTGGATTTGGGGTGTGACAGGTGACATGCTGGCCTAATGATGACCCTTCTTCGTCACTAGGCCACCGTGGTGGCAGCTCAACGATGACCCAACATAGCATCATCGCAGCTTAGTGGTAATGCAACACCAAGGTGGTGACCAAGCAGGGGCATAATAGTGGCTCATCGACGATGCCTCGATGTTGCGCTATCATGGCCCTAAGTGTGTGACACTAGGGTAACATCTTTGTCGTGGCCTATTAGCGTCTTAACAATGAAGCCTCGATGTAGCACCACTACGACCATGCGATAACACAACATTGGGGCGATGACTCAGTCGTGACCCAACGGTGGGTTAGCAGCGACTTAGTGGTGGAGCCTTGACATAGTGCCACCATAGCTTTGTGGTAGCTTCACGCCTGGACATTAGCCTGACGATTGCCTAGCAACATCCTAACGTCCATTCGATGGTGGCTTAGGGATAGGCTAGATGCAAATCGATGGCGACTTGACGGCGAAGCCCCATCATAGTGCCACTACAACCTCATGGTAGCACATCGCCATCAGTCTTACACAAGGTTAATTGCTTCAATGTTTATAAATATCAGTTAAAGGTCTTTATTTCATTCATTCAGAAGATACTCCTTTGAGTTCTTCAACTGTAACTTTTTCTCCTTTTATGCCTGCTCATGAACAGGTGAAGAGAGATTCCTGTTCATGCATATGGGTTAGTGAGTCGGCATAACGGCCCCAACGGAGCTGTGGGGATAACCTGTCATCGGTCTCCCAGTGAAGCACAAATTTGAGTTTTCTTATCCTAAAGAGCATTGCCAATGTTGTTCTCACCTCCACTCACTCTGTTGTTACCCAATACATGATCAAATGTTGGCTAGACTAAATAAATATGCAATATTGTGTATTGACCTCATTATAATATTGCATAAACATAGCCTTGCACTACCACACGGACACGACTAGGAGCTCATTGCCTTTACCAACATAGTTTTATGATTCGTGCCTGCCCATACATAGGTTTGAGTTGTTTGTCTCGTGTATGACACACCATTACGCAACCTAACTCATACCTAAGATAACTCTATGTTGCTTGTCTCATACATGAATAGTGTCACACACCGATCCTTTTTACTCTCATCTCATATGGCCTTGTGCTAATACGAGATCAGTCATGCATTCAATACCTAACATTGGCTAGTCATAAGGAGAAGTCATACATTGCGCACCCTACTACTTAATCGAGGGACCGTTCGGTTCTCATATGCTCTCAAGAGACTCTACGCTTGCCATCAAGGTAGCATATGCATCCTTTATATATCTACATGAGGTAGACATTGTTAAGGAATATACATCACATGCATTACCCTGCTTTATTTTATGCTTTAATACTTGTACTTCTAATTTTTCTCATTTTAACAAAAGCTTCATACTATTACCCTGTGGAGTAGGCAAATAATCGAACAACATAAACATCTATGCCTTTTGTCTTTTGGTGGGTTGATTAGAATGACAGAGAACTAAATGCCACTATCATAAATTTTTCACAGCCTACATTAAGTGGGCCCAAGGCTTACCCCATGAGGGCATGTGTCCCTCTATTGGTTGGTCATTCTTAAAGCCTAAGCTCCTAAGGTTCCATGGCCTCTTAACTACACCTTACATCTCCTCAAAGGCTTCACCATATACAAGCTCGTACATCCTTTATGTAATGGGACCATCAATTCTCCTCAAATAATGAGAGCATTTTATTTATTTCATTAATATGATGCATGCTTTTATCATTATTTATGCCTTGCTTTAGAATCAATGGTATTTTAAAGCATCAATGGTATTTTTGTATAAAATGTAATTAAGGGTCTGTGCTAGACAACTTGGAATGCATATTTAAAGTCATATCAATAAAAAGCCTATTCAAATGGGTGTACTTTATTTCTTTATGTGTATTTTAGCTATGCTTTACGAATTCTTATGGAAATCATCCTCCAATCTTTAAAAAAAAAATTGTAATGAAGAGTTAGGCTTAAAAATCATCCTTATATATATATATATATATATATATATATATATATATATATATATATATATATATATAGTAATTCTCACACTGGTGTTTGTTGACAAGTGAAGAATTCCTATATTTTTTATTAAAATAGGAAAAGTTATCAATATATATAAAAATACTTGTTGAAAATGAAAATAACCTAAATTAATTATAAATCATATAATCTAATTAATAATAATTTATAGATGTATAATGAATTTTAAGATCTAATTAATCTAATTTATAAAAATATATAATCTAATACTCTCCCTCAAGTTGAAGAGTGAGTATTAAAGACCCCCAACTTCTTATTTAATCGTAAAAAAGATTCCTTGCCCCAAAGGTTTGGTAAAGAAGTCCACAAGTTAAAGATGAGAAGGAACATAAGAAGACTGAATTAAACCACATTGGATCTTTTCACGAACGAGATAACAATCAATTTCAATATGCTTGGTATGCTCGTGAAAGACTGAATTTACATCAATGTGAAGGATCACTTGATTGTCACAAAATAGCAAGGTTGGCTTAAGGTTGTGGACATTAAGATAATGAAGAAGATAAAGAAGCTAAGTGAGTTCACAACTGGTAATAGCCATGGAGATATTAAGCTTTGGTGGACAAATGAGAAACAATGAATTGTTTCTTTAATTTTCATGACAAAGGAGAGTCACCGAGTAAGGTACAATAACCTATAAGAGAACGACATTTCATAGGATAACTCGCCCAATCAGAATCACAATTACCTTTAAGGATTAAAGGATCGAAAGAGAATATTAGTAATCCTTGGCTTGGAGATCCTTTCAAAAAATGAAGAACACAAAGAGCGGCATCCTAATGCGACCGTCGTTGTTGACTCATAAATTGGTTGAGGATATGAATGGAGTAGACAATATTTGGCCTAGTGATAGTAAGATAAATAAAATGGCCATCCAATCAACGATATGATGTAGGATGAGAGAGAAAGGTCACTATCGACATTGGTTAATTTGAAAATTTGATCCCTGGGTAATTTGTAGTATGGGCCCTAAGTAAATAAAAATCAAATAAGACGTCGAGGCTATATTTTCATTGAATGAAGTAGAAAACTTAACGTCAGCAACTTCAATTTTCAAAAATTATTTGAGGGATCTAAGGTCTTTAATATGAAATTATTTACGTAAGAAAGCTTTCAAAGTAGAGATTGCAAAGTAGTTTTTTCCAGTAACAACAATATCATCAACATAGACCAATATTGCAGTAAAGTCGAAACCATAATGCCGAGTAAAAAAAGAATACTCAAGTTTTAATTAAGTGGTAGCTTGTACAAATTAGGGCCATAGAAAAACTTTCAAACCGTTAGCGAGAGGTTTGTTTAAGCCCATAAAGTGACTTGTAGAGACGACAAACATAAGAATTCCCCTGTCAAGGAAAACCTAAATGTAGAGACATATACTTCTTCATCCAAGTCACTATGTAAGAATGCATTGTGGATATTTAATTGGTAAAGAGGCCATTGCTTAATAGTTGTAACAATGATGAGGCAATGAATAGTAGCCACCTTTGCAACTGGAGCAAAGGTTTTATTATAATCAAGGCCTTCCTACTGAGTACAACATTTTTGCAATGAGACGAGCATTATATTGTTCAACAGTATCATTAGAATGGTACTTGAGTTTGTAGACCCATTTATAGTTAATGAGGTGTTTCCCTAGTAGCAACGAAGTGAGAGTCCAAGTATTGTTCTTTTTACGGGCCTTGATCTTGACATCCATAACGTCACACCAATGAGGATCTTTCACAGCCTCTGAAAAACTTATAGGTTCAATAAGAGAAGAAATGCTAGCAAGAAAGATTTTATGGGAAGAAGAAACTTTATCATAAGATTTAAAAAAATAGATAAAGGAAAAGGAATTGTTTGCTGGGGTGGAGGTGACAAACATGATGCGTTTTGGGCAATAGGCATTACAAAATTAGAGCAGTGAAAACACGAAACCAAATGGGAAGGCATTTATGGTAGTTGAAATGGCGTAAGTCAGAAGAAGAGGTAGTGATGGGTTCCATCTTAGGAGAGGTGCTAGTGAGATATGATGCTGTCACAAGAAGGGAAGGAGGGGAGGAAAGATAGATAGACGGTGTATCAGCATTGGCTAATGATACTGGGAGGACATGACTAGTTGGGGGTTGTAGCTCGGCATAAGGAAAGATGTCTTCATGAAAAAACAACATCACAGGAAGTGAAGATTTAATAGTATAAAAGATTAAAAACTTGATAGTTTTTTTTGGCATAAGGATAACTAATGAAGATGCACCTATAAGTGCTTGTCTAAAATTTATCTCGATGATTAGATAAGGTGGATGCAAAGTATAAACATCCAAAAACTCAAAGATGATTATAAGTAGGAGATTTATTAGTGATGACTTGAAATGGTGTGACACCAGAGAGGAGTGTGGTGAGAATTTGGTTGATGAGATATGTAGCATTAAGAATGCATTCACTCCAAAATTCAAAAGGAAAATGGGCATGGAAACGAAGAGCGCGAGCAACTTTGAGGATGCACCAATGTTTTCATTTAACAACACCATTTTATTGTGAAGTGGCAATGCATGAGTGTTGGTGAATAATCCCATTTGCTTAGAAAAAATATGTAACTCATTAGAAAAAAATACATTTCATTATCATTGCATATTATTTAACCTGTTTATTATATTGTATTTTAACCATTGCAAGAAATTATTTTAAGAAAAAACCAGTGTCGAATTTGGTCTGCATGAGATAAGTCCAAGTAGCATGAGAAAAATCATCCATAATAAAAAATAAATAATGAGCTCTAGAGTAGGAGGTGATAGAATAAAGTCCCTAAACTTCACGATGAATCAACTTAAAAGTCTCAATTATAGTAATAGAACTAGAAGAAAAAGAAAGTCGAATTTGTTTGGCTAAAGGACAAATATTACAATAAAAAGTACTAGAAAATGAAATAGATAAAATATCCATATAAAACTTTTTTAGATGAGCAAGAAAGAGATGTCCCAACCGTTTATGCCATAATGCTAGAGATGATGTGGTGGTGGATAAAGCAATGGAAGGAGAGTGCAGGATGAAGTAGCAAAGGCCGTCATTCTCCTTACCTAATCTAATTGTCATCTTCAAAACCAAGTCCCGAAAGATGCAAAAGTCAGGATAAAAGGTAACCGAACAATTTAAAGAATGAGTAAGTTGGCTGAAGAAAAGAAGATTAGAACAAAAAAATGGGACACATAATACATTAGTAAGACAAATAATAAGTGAGAGGTGAGCGAAACCCATGTGAGTAATGTTAGAAAATTTTTCATTTAGTAAGGTAATCGAAGAGAGGATAATTGGTGTGGTGGATGAATGAAGTAGAGAGAAAAAAAGAGTCATATAATTAGTTGTGCCGGTGTCAATGACCCAAGAAGAAGGAAGAGAAGATATAAAAATGCATACAAATTTACTTATAAGATTGGCCTCAAGCTGTAAAGTAGCTTTATTGATTAATAAAAGAATTTGGTGATACTGATTAGAAGTGAATGTAGGTGCAAGGGAAGAGTGATGCTTGGGTCCTGAATTAGGACGAGGCAATGGGGTAGATGATTTGAGAGAGGCTACATTGTGAAGGCAATGGCTAGGTGTATACCCATGGAGAGCGTAGTATTTTTCTTTCATGTGGCCGACCCATCCATAATGATCACAGTTGGGTGAAGACAACGCCGACTCAATTGTCCTTGGAAGGGGCTAGCCAGGAATAATGGGGAGGACTAGAAGTGCGGCTATTGTTGATAATCAAAGCATCGCCATCGGTGGAAGACAATTGAGTAATGGACACCTCTCATTAATTTTCTTCTTGGAGAAGTAAGAAATATGTTTTATTGACTGTAGGGAGAAGCATCATGAAGAGTTGTCCACAAATGGTAGAGTATCTCTCATTAAGGCCCATAAGAAATTTAAAAGGTTGCTCCTTTTGATGATGAGCCATAAGGTCTATTGAAGCGCCACAAGTACATACAAGAAGAGATGAATAGAAAGAGATTTCATCTCAATAAGATTTCAACTGAGAAAAATATGTAGCAATGGTGGCTTGTCTTTGCATATGAGAAGATATAGATTGCTTGTGTTGAAATTTATGTCGATCGTTGCTTTAAGAAAAATAATCTCGTAATCAGTCTAAACATCATGTACATTACCTATGTAAATAACACCATTAGACAATTCCTTAATAAGTTCATTGAAAATCCAAGAGAGCACCATATGGGTCCATAAAGCAAAGTTGGATGAATTCCAGGTGGTGGAGGATAGGAACCATTAAAAAAAAAAAGCGTAATTTATTTTTAAGACTAAGAGTGATGATCACGGCATGACTCCAAGTGGCATAATTTTCGCTCGTGAGTAGTTAAGAAACAAGCATGATTCCTGGTTGATGGGAATAATGAAGATACAATGTGTTTAAGGAATTAAGATTTGAGGAATTAATGGTTGATGTATTGATGCCTAAATTAGACATACGTGATACTCTAAACGGAACCATAATAGCAAGTATGCATGGGATGCTAATGTTGGAATGAAATCATTAGGAAGGGTTAGGAAATCTGTTGATGCTACAGGAGGTTGACATATTTGGCTGGAAAATTAATCAAAATCACTAGGAAGGGTTGGAAAATTTGTAGTGAGTATGCAAGGAATTCGTTAATGGCTGGCAATGTGTGTCATGGTAGTAACATTGATTAGTTTATGGTTTTGCACGAGGAGAAAGGGTTGGATCTTATTGGAGTATTAAATCGGGTTGAGTGGGTTAAATAATATGAATTTTTAGCCTTAAAAATTGAGGTTAAAAATCCTCGAATATTCCAATTAAGCACAAGATGAAGCTAAATTATCTTATTAAACTATTGAGCCTAAAAGGATCTTTTAAGGTCACCTATTTATGGTGTTATGGTGTGTCAAGTATCTAGGGAGGGACATCGTGATGTAACCCAATAAAATACGTAAGTGTCCAAGGTTTCATCACTAGAGGAGTCACTTGAATCGGATTTGAACTCCTCTGTATCATCATATATTGTCGTCATAACCTTGCCTTTAGATCTTACTTTGCTAGAGCAATCGGTGGCAATATCTTCATAGCCCTTACGGTTGTTATATTGAATTAAATTAAGTTGTTTAACACATTTACCTTTACGATTTGCAACCATCTTGTTTCTCTTATCACAACTCTTCCCTTCATTCAATTTGAGAAAATTCTTAAATTTTCTTTCAAATTCATCATCTGCATCCTTATAATCACTATCACATTCAGATTCAATAATCTTAAGCTTATGAGATGTGTTAAGGATGACTAGTTTTTTCAAGCTATAGGGGGTTTTAAAGTGTAGTTCATAAGTTTGTAGGGAATATAAGAGTTTTATATTCATCTCGTTTATTCCTACACTCTTCTATTGAGGTTATATTGGGAGTAAACCTATTCGGGAGGGATCTAAGTATTTTCCTACATATACAACCATCAAGTATCCTTTATACTAAACCCCACTTGAAGTTGTTGTTAGTGCAACCATTTTTTGCACCTGGTTTGTCAATTAGGTGAGTCATTGTGTCGCGTAGTCGGTTGAGTCCTTCAAATGTGAAGACCGAAGACACAAGTGAAATCAAAGAATCAAGGAAGCAGAACAGGTAAATCAAGGTGCCTTGGTAAACCTAATCTTTGTCCCAAAACAACCCATAAACTTCTAAATGATTTAGACTTAATAGGAAAACCCTTTTTAATCATCCCTTAAACCATAAGAGTGTATACCCTAACATATTTAGATTGGCTTTAAAGGCTTTTGTTGCTGAAATAAATCATCTGAATTTAGCATCATTCGGTTTGCCTGAAGTCAGTTTTGGTCCAACCAAAATTGACTATTGCAGGAAAAAATCTAAACAGGAAAATCTGGTTTTAGTTCTGTTGGACTCGATCTAACCAAATGACAAGTTCGGTCCGACCGAAGTCACATTCGATCCAACCAAAAATGGCCAAAATAGTCCAGCAAGGTTTAGCCCCAATTCAGTCTGACCGAACCTAAATTTGGTCTGACTGAATGTAGCCAAAACTATCATCAGCTCTTCGTCTTTATTTGGTCTAACTAAAGACCCTCTCAGTGCAACTGAAATGTAGCCGTTAAAGATCTGTTGGAGTACTTTTTTTATATATATATTTAGCTTTCGAATCTTTGCAAAGATGATGGATTTAGGCACATTAGAGACTTTAGTATATCCCAAGCATAAATAAACATCTTCGACTCTATCCTAAAGAGATTCTGCACTCTTCTTTGTGATTTTTCACTCAAACAAGCATTTCATGCTTCTATTCAAGAAGAACATGATCTCATGCCTTCTCTAGAGTATTGAGACTAAGCTCATAGGTAAATTTATAGTCTCTACCATACTCTAAAGTATCCATTGGTTGAATCCACTAGGAAAAACAACCTTCCATTAGTTGTAGAAGATTCAACCCACTCCCATCACCTTAGTCATCTTGAAGAAGAATCAAATGCGAGGAGATTGATTATGAAGCTGAAGCCTTAGCGAAGCAGCAACAACATGATCGAGGGAGCTGATCGAAGCACAGGAAAGTGGAGAGCAAGCAACCATTGAGGCATAATAAAAGGGGCTCAATTCGACAAGTACGTTGTAAGTGCTATTATTTTTAAAGAACATGTTACACTTGGTTTGTGAAATTTCGTCTTGCCAAAACAACTTAGCATAGTGTTCTTCAAGTTAAAGATGAGCTAATGTTCAAGCTGAAGTCTAGCTTATGTTCAAGTTGAAGTCAAGCTAAAGTTCAAGTCACGTGGATCAAGATGAAAAGTTCACCTTCAAGTGTAAGTTCAAGTTTTACTAAAAATGCTGTAGAAGATCAAGCTTCATCGACAAGTTCAACTGTTACTAATGAATCAACTAATAGAAGGTCAAGCTCTTTTGAAAACTTCAAGTTTCTAATCCTATGAAGTTCATTCCATACATGTATTTTAAACCCTAGAAGGACCTTAGGTTTAGGGGCTTTCAAAACATATTTAAATTGGGTTTTTATACTTATAATTGACTGAGTTTTGACTTGTATAAGTTTTTCTTCGACCAGTCTAAGAAATTCCTTGACTAGTCCAAGAAACAACTGAAGTATAATAGAAATTTTGTTGCGTCTTCGACCAGTCGAGTGGAGTCCTCGGCTAGTCGAAGGACCCCCTTCGACTAGTCGAAGGTTCCTCGACTCGAAGTTCAGCAACAAAATTCAAGTCGGATTCTGCTTGTTCGACCAGTCGAAGGTTACCCTTGACTAGTCAAACAGGCTCTTCGACTAGTCGAAGATCTGTTAAATCTTATCTCACTCGAATTTGAAAATTTGTTGGAATTGAATCCAGTGCTTCGATCAATCGAAGACTGCCTTAGACCAGTCAAAGGAACAAATTTTCTGACTATATATAGAGATTCTTTCTCAATCCGAAAATATAATTTAAGCCTATCAAAGCCCTTATTCAAGAAAGAGAGAAGCCTCATTTACTATCAAGCTATCAAACAATATTTATAAATTTATTTTATAGCTTTTTCATTAATTCCTTTATCTCAAAACTCTGTCATTTTGATTTCAAAAAGAGTGTTTACACTTATTGAGATTTGAGGGAATTAATGCAAGTAGCCTTTGGGTTTAAATTTAATTAAAATCAACTAGAACCCTGAACCTTTTCTATTAGACTGAACATCGAACATTTGTCATTCAAGAAAAGCAATCTACGACAACGACATCTTCTTTGGTGAAAATAAGTATCATTTTACTTTCTGTATTTAGTTTTTTATGAGATAGGCAGAAAATCTCATTAGAGGTTTTGTCTGAGATAGCCTGAAAATCTCAGAGAGGGGTTTCTTTGTTTGTGATAGCCCTTTAAAATCACAACTATATCAGGTTTTAAGGTGATCCTATGAAAACCTTGTTCATAGTGAAAGCCGAGATTACGAGGTTAGTAATCTTGGGAGTGGAGTAGGTGTGGCTGTTTGGGAACAGTTGTTGTACACACCGAACCACTATAATTCTTGGTGTTTGTGGTAAATGTTTTCTTTTTTGCATTTGTGGAGAATGATTGTAATTTTTTTTATTCAAAAGTGGTGAATGTTTGTAATAGATAGGTTTATTTTCTCTTCCTTGGTTTTGAGATCTTGATTCTTACAAACGTTTGTGAAATAAATTTGTCCTACCTAAACTTTGTTTTAGGTGTAGGTTGTCCTATGAACTAGTTTGAATCAATTTTTCAATACTAGCACGATTGAGATTTCAGATTTGTTTATTATTTCTGCACTTTAATTTTTTATTTGGCATAGTCCTATTCACTCTCCCTCTAGGACTGTTAAGCTCGCATTTTCATACATTGTCATTGTAAGAGTCCAAGTTTACTCTCCTTCCTTGTGTATGATTGTGGGTAAGAGTTTGAGTTGTCTAGGTTCTTGTGTAGGACATTGGCTCTTACGTAGTGCCTATAACCTTAGGTTCTTGTGTAGGACCTTGACTCTAGTGTGGAGTCTAAATTTCAGGTTCTTGTGTAGGACCTTGGCTCTTGCTTATGGCCTAAAACCCCGAGTTCTTGTCTAAGACCTTGGGTCTTATGTATGGCTTAAAGCCTTGGGTTCTTAGGTAAGACCCTTGCTCTTGTGTAGGGTATAAATTTAGAGTCCTTGTATAGGGCTATAAAGATTAGAGGTGAACCTGATTTAAAACCTTTGGTAGTAAAATCCGGTACACCCATGGGTGAAGTACGTCCACCGAGAGTGGAGTAAGCAAGCAGTCGAACCACTATACATGCTTGTGTTTGGGAGTGTCATTTGTGCAATTGTTTAGTTATGCGTGTGAGTTTGAATGTTTGCATTTTACATGCATGATTAGATCAATGCTTAGTGTTGATAGGTAGTACACCCTACACACACATGTTCACTATCTTGTTATAAACTAATTGCTTATTTTCATATCTTTATAGTCTATATGATTGGAACCTCTATTGGCTTGGAAGACTTAGAATTAAATTGCATTGCTTAGTTTAATTGTTAATTAGTTTAATTTAGGAAATTAAGGTTTTAAATATGCATATTTTTAATAGGTTCTAATAAACCCCCTAGGACATAGCCTTCATTCTCTAGCTCTGCCATACTTCCGCACTTAAACGCATAAGCAGTTTATCCATAGTTTCAATTGGTATCAGAGCGGGTAGCTCTTGAAAGGCTTAACCGCCTGGAGTTGATCCTATAAGCTTAAGAATGATGTCTAACCAAGAGGGTAATGTCATCACACGACCACCGTACTTTGATGGGTCTAATTGCACCTATCGGAAGGCTAGGATAATGATATTTCTAATGTCCTTAGACCATTCAGTTTGGGATATTATCAAAGAATGATGGATAATTCCCATGGAGAAAGTCATGATTGATGGTGGTACAGTTAGTGCTCCCAAAGGAAAAAACCAAATAGCATGTCGTTGAGAGAGTTAGGTATTCCTATAATGCCAAATCTCTTAATGTTATTTTCTGTGCGGTTTCCCCTGATGAATTTAGATGTATATGTATTTATACATCAGGGAAGGAAGTATGGGACATCCTAGAAATCACCCACAAAGGAACTAGCACATTAAAAAGATCGAAGCTTTAGCTCTTAACAACCCAATTTAAAAACATTAGGATGTTAGAAACTGAAACTTTCATGGAATTTTACTCTAAATTGAATGACATTTGCAATTCCATGTGGGGTTTAGGAGAGAGGATTCTGGAAGGACGCATTTGTAGAAAAATTCTTAGATCATTGCCAGATAGGTTCACTCCCAATATAACCTCAATAAAAGATAGTAGTAATATAGCTTAAATGAAAGTAGAAGAACTTATCGGTTCCCTACAAACATTTGAAATATACTTTAAAACTCCTCTATAGATAAGAAATTAGCCATCCTCAAAACATCATACAAGCATTCACATAAACATAAAGAAATTAAATCTGAAAGTGATAATGATGAAGAGGATGAAGAGGAATTAGCTAAAGCACTTAAGAAATTCCTCAAATTTATTAGAAGGAAGAGTTGTGACAAGAAAGATAAGAAGGTGGGCAAGCATAAAGGTAAATCCACCAAACCATCTAAACTAGTCTAATGTTACAATTGTGGAGATTAGGAACATTTGAAACCCTAGAAGAAAAGCTTCGAGGGAGTGACGTCTACACGATCCATGGACCATACACGAGCTATGGATGAAAGGGTCAACATGTTGGACAACTAGGACATGGGTGGGTGTCCCTTGATGTGAACGTCATCCACTCTCTCTCTAGGCGTGTGAGAGTGGGCACGCTTGGGTTATGGGGTAGATGTTCACAATCCCAAGTGTAGGGTCGCGATGCAGTAATAATCTCAATGAGACCGAGGTTGAATCCATAGGGACTAATCTTGTGAGTAATTCTAAAAGCAACTAGAAGTATAACTAGAAAAAGATGTGAATCTAAACCAAAAATTAAAGAGAGTAATTGTGAGAGATTTAATGAAAAACTTAAGAAATTAAAGGTGGGAACTAAGGTTTTTTAGGATCCACTTATAACAATCAGGGAGATCTATGCTTGATTCAAGGACACAACTGGAATCAGAGTCCCATCTTATACAGTTGGAAGATATCTCAGTAAAACCAAATCTAAACTTCCTTTGACCTAATTCTCAATGGATGAGAGTTGTGACAACTGGAAGTGATTCCATCACAAAACCATGCCCAAGAGACAATGGCTCACAATAGGATATACTAATCTCATAACCAAACATAAGAGAATCATGAAGATTAGAAGGGATTCCATCATCCAACCATGCTCATGAGACGATGGTGAACAACAAGATTTACTAACTTCATAATCTCAATACATGAAAAGAGATACTCAAAGCTATCGCAGATCTACTGTAATTTGAGTCATAATAAACCATTAAAAACTGAAAGTATTTCTTAAATATCAAACTAGAATCAAAGCGAGTTCAATATAAACATGAATCAAAGTAATAGAAAACATCCCATCATGCTACAAGCTTCACCTCTTATCCCTAGGTAAGAGGTTTAGCCAACTATAGTCATAATTGGAATTAAAACCTTAGAAGAAAGTATGAAAAACTAAGAAAGAAGAAAATTGCTTGGCGACGGCTATCTACCCTTGTGCTTTACTCCTCTAAACCCTATATTGATTAGATAAATCCACATGGATGCCCTGGGGACTCCTATTTATAGTTGTGCAACACCTACTTTCGCACTTCTTTAGAAAAATTTAGAAACTGCCTCAAATTTACGCACTTTGTGTAACTCTGCATAACTTCACGCGATTCGTTTGATAACATCGAACAGGCTTCGATGTCATCGAGGGTGTCTTTTATACGTGCTTTTTCCACACTTTTTTAGCTTCATCCAGACTTTGTGACCTGCTATGTCATCAAACCTACCTTCATTGTCATCGAAGAGGCCTTTGATGTCATCGAGCATTGTTCGAGGAATCGATGATGTCTCTAAAACAGTCCAGAGAATTAATATAATTTCTTCAATAAATTCGATATCATCGAAGAGACCTTCGATGTCATCGAGCAGATCTTCGATGTCATTGAGGAGTGCTTCGAGTAATCGAAAATGGTGCCCAATATGTCCAACGAGTTTTGTCAAAATTTTACAGAAAATTTGATGTCATCGAGCAAAGCTTCGAGTCATCGAATAAGTTCTCGAGTCATCGAAAAACGTCTTCAATTTGTCTAGTAACCAGCTCGATTTTCCTTCATAAATTTAATGTCATCGACCTGTGTTCGATGTCATCAAATGTGTCCTCGATATCATTGAAAGGTGCTCAATGACATAGTCAATGTGTATTCCGCACTTGTTCTTTCGGCTTCGTTCCTTCTCTACTTAGTTTTCTTGAATCTTAGGACCTTGAAATTTTCAATCTTTGTCTCCTAAGATCAATTCTTTTCCTTGGTGATCTTTAAGCGTCAAATCCATGCTTTTAGCACCTTTTCCAATATAAGCTCTCAAATTCACCTTGCAACACAAACATGAGTAAAATATGACATTAAGCAGTATCATGTTTGCAAAACCAAGATATAAATGGGGTCCAATATGCAATATTTGACCCTTAACATAATTCCCAACCAATATTTTGCTAGTCTCGAGCAAAGTATGTGTAAAATAAATCTCAATGGTTAATGTTAGAAATCTTCTTCAGAAAATAATCTTTTGTGCACTCGAGTATGAATGGGTAGAATTAAGATATGAAAGTGAGATTTTGAAAACCTAGAACTTGATCACATAAACAACCAATCAAATAAGTTCTTTGTCCATTAAATGGAAGCATAATTTGTATATCAAGTTTTTCAATATACTCAGTGAAAGTCAATTTATTTCCCATACAAATACTATTAATTCATCATGTTAGCTATGCTCATTACTTCAAGATCAATTTGAAACTCAAGTACTAATTCTGAACTTATCCCCTTTTCCTTCTTTTTCTAGTTTTTTATTTTATATCTACGGTCAATTTTTATTCATTCTTTTTATTTTGCATTCTTTTCCAAAATTTTCATTCTTTTCATTCTTAATCATGACCTCTTTGTTGATCTCCTATTTTTTTAACTAGTTCTTTTCTTCTTTTAAGGTGGATAAAATTATCCAGACTTGATTCTCACCATCCATCAATGATTCACATATTAACAATCAGAACTTCTACCATGTCTTACAGAAAATAAATTGAATGTGTTTTGTGATTTAGATTAACATGATATTCAAACTACCTCTTAATCAATTGAGCGCAAGCACTTAGGAGATAAGTTATTTAGATGATTAAACTCCAAAAATTCAAGATTCAATCTCTATCTTATCATACTTAAAGCATTCTTAAGTATACAATTCATCGCTTCCCAAACAGATTTCAACTTGAAACATTGAAATTTTTGAAAATTTTTGTTCAAAACTAAGAAAACACTTTAGTTTTGAATATTATCCTCAACCAAAAAATCTATATTATCCTCAATGTAGAAGAATAAGCATGCAATGCAAAAGAGGTAATGAAAAGAAGTGATGGAAAGGTAATACCTAAAGAAGGAATTCTGAGGCTTTTCCAATAATCTTAGTGTGAAGATAGGTTAGCACAAAACAAAACTCAACGAAGTATAAATGAACTATCCTAAACAGCGGAAGCAAACTACCTTAGTCCTATGAAAGCAATAAACCTACCTATACTTCCATCAGACTAGTAGATCAATTCTGGTGCATAGGATCAGTCAGAGGTATGGACATGTCCTCTAAATCAAATTTCTCAACAAATGGCTTTAATCGATGTTCATTTACTTTGAATTCATTACCATTGTTTGAATTCTTTATCTTGACAGCCCCATGAGGATAAACATTAGTAATAGTGAAGGGGCCGGTCTAATGAGATCGGAGCTTACTCGGAAAGAGATGTAACCGAGAATTGTACAAGAGGACCTTCTGACCTGTTTTGAATGATTTCTGAAGAATGTGTTAGTCATGAAACACCTTCATCTTATCCATGTAAATTCTCGAGTTCTCGTACGCGTCATTCAGGATTTTTTCAAGTTCATTCAACTGAAGTTTATGTAGTGAGCCAACGTTGTCCAAGTTAAAGTTCAAATTTTCAATAACCCAGTAGGCTCTATGTTCCAACTCCATAGGCAAGTGGCAAGCCTTCCTATAGACGAGTCTAAAAGGTGACATTCCAATAGGGGTTTTGAATGTAGTACGGTAAGCCCATAAGGCATCGGTAAATCAGATTGACCAATCTTTACGGTCAGGGTTAACCGTCTTTTCCAAGATGTGTTTAATTTTCCTATTAGAAATCTCAGCTTGCTTACTTGTTTGTGCGTGGTATGGAGTGCTCACTTTATGGGAGATGCCATATTTCTTCATTAAGTTCGCAAATGACCTATTACAAAAAATGTGAACCTCCATCACTAATGATGGCTTGAGGCATTCTGAACTGGTAAATGATGTTCTCTTTTAAGAAGTTAATGACCATTTGATGATCATTGTTCTAGCATGGAATCACTTCAACCCATTTAGTGACATAGTCTACAACGAGTAAAATTATAAAATTTTGAAAGATTGGGGGAATGGTCCCATAAAATCGATGCCCCAACAATCAAATGCTTCAATGATTAGAATGAGATTCATGAACATCATATTTCAACAGAACAATGCACCTAATTTCTGACAACGCTCACATGCTTTACAAAACTCATGAGTGTCCTTAAACATAGTGGGCTAGCAAAATCTGCATTGCAGAATTTTGGCCGTGGTCTTTTTAGCAGAAAAGTGACCACCACAGGCTTGAAAATGATAGAAGGAGATGACACTTTGTTATTCATTGTCTGGCACATATCTCCTTAAGATATGGTCTGGGCAATATTTAAACAGATATAGATCATCTCAGAAAAATTTGTGTACCTCGGTAAAGAATTTTTTCTTATCTTGCACAGTCTAATGTGTTGGTGTGAAACCTATAGCAAGATAATTAGCAATATCCGCAAACCAAGGTGAATGGGAGAGTTTGAACAATTGTTCATCAGGGAACATGTCATTTATATGTGTCATCTTAAGGGAATCATAGATCTCAAGGTAGGAAAGATGGTCAGCCACTACGTTCTCTACTCCCTTTTTATTTTTTATTTTCAAATCAAATTCTTGGAGTATCAGGCGGGGCTTAACATCATTCTTAGAAAGAAGATACTTGAGTGTTGTATGATCTGTGTAAATGACGATCTTAGATCTGATCAAGTAGGACCTAAATTTGTCCAAAGTGAACACCACGACTAAGAGTTCCTTTTCCATAGTAGAGTAGTTCACTTGGGCGGGATTTAGAGTTCCACTTACATAATGAATAACATTGGGCTTCTTCTCTTTTCTTTGGCCTAAAACCGCCCCAAGAGCATAATCAGACGCGTCACACATAAGTTCAAAAGGAAGGCTCCAGCCGGGTGGCAGCATGATAGGTGCAGTGATTAAAATGCCTTTGAGCTTAGTAAAAAGCTTCTTGGCATTATTCAGTCCATTCGTATGGTGCATCCTTTTGAAATACATTACATAGAGGATGAGAGAGGTGACTAAAGTCCTTTATGAATCTCCTATAAAAACTGGCATGTCCTAGAAGGATCGCATGTCTCGTATGTTCTTGGGTGGAGTTAAGTTAGAGATAAGATTAATCTTAGTCTTATCCACCTCAATTCTCTTAAACGAGATGATATGTCCAAGGACAATTCCCTTACGAACTATGAAGTGACACTTCTCTCAATTCAGTACCAAATTCTTTTCCTCACATCGCTTCAGCACACATTTAAGATTCTCCAAACAATCGCTGAACCAAAGATAAAGAAGTCATCCACGAAGACCTCTAAATATTGCCCTACCATGTCAGGAAAAAATACTCATCATACATCGCTGAAAAGTGGCAGGGGCATTACACAGTCCGAATGGCATCCTTCGGTAAGCAAAGGTGCTAAATGAACATGTGAATGTGGTCTTTTCCTAATCTTTAAGGGCTATCTCTATCTGGTTGTAGCCTGAATACCCATCAAGGAAGCAATAATATGAGTGACCAACTAGCCTTTCCAAAATTTGATCAATGAAGGGCAAAGGGAAGTTGTCCTTCCTCGTGACGGTATTCAACTTCCTATAGTCAATGCACATTCTCCAACCAGTAGTAACTCTAGTTGGCACGAGTTCATTGTTGGCATTGGCTACGATGGTAATTCCAGACTTCTTAAGAACCACCTGAGTTGGACTCAATGAGAGTAGAAATGAGCATACCCTCTTGTTCTTGCTCAAAGTGGAAAGAAATCACCACCGGGTATGTCTCATCTTAACCTAAATAAACATATTTCAAATTAGAGGGCAAAGGTTTTAGGTCAAGCTTTGGTGCCTTGAGGTTAGATGATAGAGGCACTATATTAGTTTGGGGCAATTCTTCAAATTGTGGCCTCCACCGGTTAACTTTAAGTATCGGCATGGTATCCAGCATGGTCCCCATCTCCCTAATCATATCATCATCAAAATCATAAGAGTGGGCTAGACACGTCTCTAGAGGGTCAGATGATAAGGTCAAAATTGTTCTATCTTCCACGAAAGAGTTAATTATGTTAATGTCGTGGGAATTATCATCATCTTCTAACTGTTTACTTGCATTGAAAAAGATATTCAACTCCTTTTCAAAAGACAAACTCATGACTCTATTCCTACAATTAATGATTGTATTTGATGTAATAAGGAATGGACGACTTAGAATGACAGGAATTTGAGTGCACATGTCCACGATGGGTTGAGTATCCAAGATGATAAATCTACCGGGTAGTAGAATTTGTCAACCTGGACCAACACATACTCAATTATTCCCCTTGGTACATGAATTGAGCGATCAGCAAGTTGTAATGTGGTTCGAGTGGGTTACAATTCACCCAAACCTAGCTGTTCGTAAACCGAGTAAGGAATAAGATTTACGCTTGCTCCTAAGTCAAGAAGTGCGTGCTCAATACGGTAATTTCCAATTACACAAGCAATGGTTGGGCTACCGAGATCTTTGTATTTGTGTGGAACATCTTACTTTAGGATGACATTCACTTTTTCAGTTACAAATATTTTCTTTTAAATATTTTGCCGTCTTTTGGTCGTACATAAGTCTTTTATAAATTTAGCATATGAAGGTATTTGTTTAACCGCATCCAGTAAAAGAATATTGACCTTGACTTATTTCAACACCTCTAGAATGTCCTGAGAGTTAGAGAGATTTTGGTACAATCAATCGTTAGGGGAATGGAGCAATCGGCTTGCTTTAGAGTTCTGATTCTAACTCTTATGGAGTGTGGCTAGGTCTATCAGTTTCATCTACTTCTGGGTCCTTCGACTTTTCAGCCCTTACTGTAATAGATTTGTCAATTATCTTCCCACTCTTAAGGGTGGTGATAGACTTAGCTTGCTCTATTTGATTTGAAGAGCTTGGATCACTTATTTCATATTGCGGTTTAGGATTGTGGAAAGGTTGGGTTGGAAGAATCCCTTTTTCCCTAATTGAATTTCTTGTCTCACGCCCATGTACGGCCTTTGAAAGGTCTTGAAGGGTTTGCAATATACTCTAATTGATAAGCTCTTGGTTTTGAATATGTTTCCAGACCGGATCCTCTTAAGGTTTCCCATGATTCAAGAATTGGTTAGGGATTCCTTAAGGAGTAGCAGTTTGTCCATTCCTCCAACTAAAGTTCGGATGATTTCTCTAACTAGGATTGTATATGTTAGAGATGGGTGCACTGAAAACTCTTTGGTAGTTGTTCATGGCATTCGATTGCTCATTCACTGCCTCTTAAAAAACAGGTATCGTTGGGCAATTTTTAGTTGTATGTATGTTGCAAGCATAGATACCGCAAACAAGTTCCTTAACCTTATCCTTTTTAAGTTTTATGGCCTCAACATTCCTTACGAGACTGACCACTGTAGCATTTATATCATCATCCTCTTTCAGCAAGTATATCCCACCCCTCTCCTTTGCTTGAGTAAGCTTAGATGTGGTGCTAGATTTTGGAGAGATATCCCATGATTGTGCAGTTTCAGCGAGTTTGTCAAAGTAATCCCACACCTCATCGACATTTTTTTTCATGAACTCCCTATTGCACATTATCTCGATGAATTGGCGCATGGAATATGTTAGTCCATCATGGAAGAAAGTTGTTATGTGCCACGTTTCAAACACCGTGTTGTAAGCATGAACTAATGAGATCCTTGAACCGCTCCCAACATTGGAAGAATGTTTCATCTTCCTTTTAGGAGAAATTCATGATCGACTTCTATAACGTCCTAGATTTTCCCTATTTTGGATTTCCAAAAACCCTTAAAAATTTTCATTAGGATTAACTTATGTTGTCACTTACTGATTAATAACACTCGATGTTAGCTTATATGCAGGTGGTACTGTAAGTCCTATGTTTTCTAGCTCCTATGATTGTCAAATTTTGTAGTGCCAAAACCTTTTGAAATCTGTGTCTTGTGTAGCTCATTTACATATTCAAGATCATGCATCTCGTGTACAAGTACAAAGGTCTTTACCTCAAGATCTTCAAGTGCAAGATCAAGAGATATACAAGTTCAAGTTCAAGTACAACACCAAGTGTTAGTTCAATCTTTCAAGCTTCAACATACTTCAAGATGTTAAGCTTCATGTGCGTCAAGATCTGTAACATCCCGGATTTTTGCCAACCTGGAATTAGACGTCCTTAGGCAATGGGTCTATCCTAACGCCTTATTAACTTGTCAGAACTGAATCCCACAGTCTAAAATCGCTTCTTAACCCATTTCCTTCAAAATCTCACCTCTCACTACCTTGTTCTTTAAATGTCTCTAAGTACTTTCACATTAGACACTATCTTAAAGTTTAGCTGATGAAGAACAATACTTAAACTAAACATTACTGAAAATAGTAAATACATAAATAAAATAGGCTTTTAACCATTAACCTTATGAAATCATCGACGAATAGGTTATTTAGAAACATTAGCCTCTCCTGCCCTAGGATCTTCTTCTGTTGACAAAGGCCCAAGTACCACCTCAGATAGAAATCTTATAGGACTAAATCCTTTAGAAATTAGGCCAGAATTAGCTAGTGTTAAACTAGAGTACCTGTGAAATTAGCACCAATCGCTTTAAATATGATCTGCAAGACCCAAAACTTGTAGAATCATTGACGCTAAGTTACCCTAAAATCTAGGATTAATCTCATTACCAGTTGCTCTCAGGAGCATCATGAAACTCCGTATCAAATTTGGACCACACGTCGAAAGTCCGATTAACGCGAAGTTAAACGGTTAGGACCGCCTTGCTGGGCTTGACAACCATCTCAGAAATCAAATCCAGATTGTGTCCCAGTGCTATTCACTTGAGCATGGAGTGAAGAGTGTGAGAAATGTGAAACTAATTAGAAATAAAGTTCAATTTTAAGTAATATGAGACTTGTCGCTTGCGGGATAAATATAAGCAATCAGACCGTCAGAATCTGACCCAAATACACCCTTAAATTAGGGGAAATTTAATACACATGTCCAGGTACTTGTAACCCTGATCGAGTTCACGTGACCATTGAACTAAAACTGGTCCACCACGCGTGATCTGAGAATCCGACTGGAACGAAAACTTAACTCCACCTAGATCCAAGGTTGGTGAGCTTAAGTCCGACCGCACACAGAAAAGGGGCCGCCAAAAGTGCTCCGTTAGATCGAAACGGACCCGCTTTGGACATAACCGAAGTATACCTTGTTCCTGAGTCTATTTTGGAGAGTTTCTAGCTATATAAGGACCTTAAACCCTCTCTCATTCAGCCCATACGAATTTGAGAGAAACCCTAGGAGAGAGAAGAGAGAAAAGAGAGAGAAAGTGTGAGAGTTGTGGGAGCATCTCCCTGCCACTCTACCCTGCTGCTATCCGTGCCTAACCACATCGTTCTTATCGCTTTCCCGGCGTTTTCAACTTCGTTTCTAGGTAAGAAACCCTAACCCTAATCTGATCTAGGGTGATGAACATTACAAATGATGAAATTGCTAATCTATTTCATTCTATAGGTTGCCAAACTGCCGTATACTAAAGCTTAACGAATCTATCGAGTCCGTTACGATTCTATGGCATAAGGTGCGGACTTTAGACATATAGGTTATGGTTTTCAATGCTTTCAATGTCAGATAATGATAGATTCATGATCTGTTTGCAATTGCACATGTACAAAGTGCTGTCCGTTTCATTTTTCAGTTACACGTTAACTATGTTGAATATACTGTATTCCTCGTATTTGTAGAAAATATCGTATACGTATAAATTTTGAAAGTATGTCAGCCATGATTAATTACTGTATGAACATGTTATATATATTAATACTCACTCGGCGAAAGGATTCATCCTAATACATGTTTTTGCTAGTATACGCTATGTATGTTAAAAGAGTGTATTCTAAGTGTTTGTGAAAATGACAGAATGAGTATAGAATTCGCATTCGTGCTCGCCATGACTAATTTTCATGGATATATGATTGTTGTATTGGCGATACCCCTTTGAAGAAATGATTTGCCCTAAATCACGCCACGGCCAATATACACTATATATGTTAAAATGTGTAGCCCAAGTGTTTGTGAAAATGACTGAATGAATATGGAACTTGGATTCCTGCTTGCCATAACTATCCATCGTGGGTGCATGCGTGTTATAAATGGGACAGCTCCCTAGTGAAAGGATTTAGCCTATTACTTATGTGATCAACATACGTCATGTATGTTGATGTATGTAGTCTAAAGTGTTTGTTGAAATGTCTGAATGAGTAGTAGTTAGTAAATTGTAATGTATAAGGGTGTTGAGATAGGATTCTCAACTACCTTAGTGATGTGTATGATTTCCTTCATGTAAGTGTTTAGTTTAATCACTTACTGGTTTATGAAACGTATGTGTTTGGATTTCCTGTTTGCATTGTGTTTTATAACATGCTTGTTAATATGCTTGAATTACTTGTTTATTTAATTTTGCTCTGACTACTTCACATGTTTAAGTTGTATTCCATAAAATCCATGAAGGGTGATGGGGGAGTGATGTAACGATTCCGTGCAACAGCCCTGGTAGACCTAAGCGGACAATATTGGATATTTGATTATATGATTTGAAATCTTTATCCATTACTGTTTTAACTGTTTCATAATTGAATGTGATTGGGGCTATTGTATAGTCTAGGCAATCGGTAACGGAATTGAATTCGTGGCTGAGATTCATTCGCCACATGAGATGTGTTCGACGAACCTAAGTCGTACTTCAGTTGGTGATAGTGGTTGGCCATGCGAAGTGATTATGCACTTTATAACGTTCAACTTGTCGTGCGCTCGAGCTAGCCGAGCTCGTCAAGTAACCCGATCTGTCTAATGTATGTTCACCACGTTTGGACGCCATTGCTTGAACCTAAGGTACCAAACTTACCAGTGGAATCCTGTTAACCTTGGTACCTCTATCCGCTAAGACTCATGAGCCAGGCATGGTGGTATGGGACACCGTGGTCGAGCTGTCGGCCTACGATGGGGCCATGTGCCTCCCCGACCAGTGAGCAACCAGACTCGTGAGCCGAATACGGCGGTATGGGACGCTGTATTCGAGCTGTCGGCCTACACTGTTTTGATGGGTGATGGGGGAGTGGTGTAACGAATCCATGTAATAGCCCTGGCAGCCCTGACCGTACCCGGTGTAGTGACCTTGAGCATACTCTAAATCTGCGGTGAGACGACGAGCCTTCCCATAGTAAACAGAGTATCACTAGGCCTGTATTGATAAGGTGATGGGGGAGTGGTGTAACGATTCCGTGTAACAGCCCTGGTAGCCCTTGCAGTGACCTAGAAATACACCATCGTATGAGATTGTCTAGGACTAACGACCCTAGAATGGATCATTATTTGGGAATGATATAAGGAAGGTACCTTAGTTTCCTAATACTACTATTTGAAATGGACTAATAACAACTCAGTAATCATGCTCATCATCGCATTGCATGTGCCGGAAGATGTGGAGCATTGAGGGTGACAGTATGCCGCGGACGTAAGATGGTGCCACACGAGGGAGTATGTTGACAAGGGCATGCATCATAATTGCATCTCATCCTTGCATTAATTACAGTACTTAGGAATGTTGATTTTACTGCTTTATCATTACTGCTTGACTGAGTTGATAACATGTTAACCTATGCTTTTTTGTTCCACTAAGTTGATCACTCACTCCCACGTTACGGGACGGTGTTGTACACACCAACCAGACCCTGTTGTAGCCGCAAGTGATGGCGATGCTTATGAGGTAGAGCCAGACTTTTGCGACGATGAGGATGCCTTCTTGTATGTACAGTATTCTGGCAGCTTCATGGGAGTCGTGTCTTGATCGACGGGGTTACAGAGATGTTCACTAGAGGACCTTACGCATTTTGTATATTTTGGAATTGTACTTGTAATTCATTAACCTGGTAACATTATCACACTCTGGAGACTTACCACAATTTATCTATTTTATATATCTATCATAGTCTTTCGCTTGTAATTTCACTTGTCTCTGGAGTATGATATGTTGTTTTGACTTAATCTTACTCATGTTTAATACACTATTACAGACAACATTCAAACATCATTCATTATGTTGCATAAGTGATGCGTTGGAACTCGGGAGTTGAGCTTTTGCTCAACCCCCAATTTTCAGGGCGTTACAAGATCAACTATCAACCGAAGTGAAAGATGACTCAATGTTCAAACATCGCTTATAAGGTATGAATGACCTTAGATTGACCATAGGTTAGGTCATATTGATTGCATACTTTAATTGGCTCACTTTATTAATGTACAAGCTGTTTCTCAACTAGTCTTAGCCTATGTTTGACTAGTCCTAGTACTGGCTCGACCAGTCCAAGAAATTCCTTGACCAATCCAAGGTTTGTTACTAATTTGTGGGATTTTTTGTTATAGCCTCGACCAGTCCTGGAGACTTCTTGACCAGTTGAGTGAATAGTGCTCTACCAGTCGACCAGGCTTGACTCAAAGTCCAACAACTAAAATGGGTCCCACATGACCAGTCGAGTGTAGGGCTCGACCGGTCATGAAGGCCACTCGATGGGTTGAACCTCCCACTCGGCCAGTCACGGAACGACTTTATCTTATCGCACCAGAAATTTTAAAAGTTTGTTGGTCCTTCGACCAGTCGAGCTGTCCTCTGGGCCAGTCGAGTGAACAGTTTCTTCACTTATAAATAGAGCATGATTTTTAAAGTTTTTGATCGAATTCAAGCAAAATCAAGACACCACTCTGAGAGATAAGTTTGTGATATTCTTAAGCTATTTAGTGCTCATTTAATCTTCTCTTTAATTAGCTTTTTGCATTTAATTTTGTATTCTACATTCTAATCTTATTTGAAGAAGGGATTGAAAATTTTTCATTTCTTGGAATCGAAATCAAATCAAGCTAGCCCAAAGTGATTTAATCTAAAAATCATTTAGAACTTAAAACCTTTTCATAAGAGAGTGTGGACATTAAACATCTACGTTGAACTTCTACTCTGAATTGGTTCTTTATTTATATTTGTTTAATTTTGTATTTAATTTTTTAATTTAGCATAATTCTATTCACCCCCCCCCCTTTAGTACTCTGAGCTCGGCCTTTATAGGTACCAATAAAGAACTACACAAATCTGATCAATCAATCGTAGGAAGCCAACGAATCCTGCCGATCACTTAAACACCGAGTTTAGCCATATGATTTGTTCACGTAGGGTCCAAATCTAGTCGACTTATCACTAACTAACTAAAACAAATGTAACTACATAAAGATCTACCCAAAGTCGAGACAAGTAGGGGTCGAATCTTAATTAACAAACCAAATCAATCCAGTTAGTCCTTTAGCCTAAAAACCAACGGTTTAGAGTTATTAAGACTGAATAACTATTTTTGCTAATTATAAATAGGCTACATTATGAACTTAACTAATCCAAACCCTTATGATTGTGCACAAGAAATCTCGATACCCAATTCATTATAGAAATGTCTTGATTATCCAAACAAGCTCTAGACTTCTCATTAGTGACCCACTAGAGCTTGTCGCCCATCGCAGGTGGTAAACTAAGATAGTGCCCAGAATTACTCAACTTAAGCCGAAATTTAAGTGCATCAAATGCGTGAATCACCTAAGTTGAAATGTGTAACTTAAGTGAAACTAGTCACTTTGTTCTTTCATAAAGTTGTGACTCTCAGACCGTCAATTCATGGCCAAAGTCGGGGTACCAACTAAAGATATTTCTCTAAACATATCCGTATAGCCGTGACCCCGATAGACCATCGGTAATCATTGAACAGACTTCTAATCATATCCATCGATCGATGCATCTAAATGGTGGGCCGATCATATCCATACGTAGATCATTATTAGAGCTAACTATCCTATGGTGTATATCAATATGTACACCCCATAATGGGCCTCAAAGGTTAGAAAAACTCTCTCATAGGATTAGTATAGTAAAAACTCAGCCCTTAGGGGCATTTACACCAAATCTGGCACTATATAAGGGCTTCATTTAGGCACCCCATCTCTCCATATGAATTTGCATTTTGTAAAGGAGAGAAAGAGAGAAAGAGAAAGAGAAAGAGAAAGAAGAAGAAGAAGAAGAAGAGTGAGAGTATGAGTTGGAGGTTTTGATGCTTCCTTTCATCGGTCTCCTCCAACTAAAGCCATGGCCTCGATCATTTTCCTCCATCGAATCTGTAAGGCCCGTATCTTAGTCTGTACCATTCCGTAGACTTTCGTGATCATCCCTATCGAATTTCGGTGACCCGCGACGTGTAGATAACATTTGCGCACGGCCCTGAGTTGCACCCTGTTAACCTGAGTCGACTCGATCCTAAACTTGTACCCTTGTGACATCGCCGTCTCCGTGGTTCCAACGCCGTGACTTGCGAACTGATGCGATACCCAGGCCAGAAGTCGTGGGCCCGCGTTTATTTTAAAGAAATGTTACGCATTTGTAATCTTGAGAGAATCTCTACAACCCATCACATCAATCAATCAATCATATGTCAAGTACACATTCCATCTCAACCCATCACTCTATCCCATCCCCAAGTACACAACCCATCCCCAAAGTCAACTCTCTCTCTCTCTCTCTCCACCCATCCCTTCCTTACACCCATCACCAATCACCCATCACTCCTCTCTCTTATTTCTCACTCTTTCCAAGCAACCCAAAGGAGGGAAACGTCCAAGCTTCCTAAGGAGAGAAGAGCTTTGTGTGTGGCCCACTTCCTGCCCAAAATCCCACATCCTAGCCCTTCAATCCTCATAATCTTCCATCAAAGAGAGAGCCAAGGAGTTTGGCATTCCATCAGACCAAGAAGATCCAACGGTGGGTGTTCTTATAGGTTTAGGTTTTTATTTTTGATGATGGGCCAAGTGGGGCCTACCGATTGATGGTATGGATCTCACTTTGGACCCTAAGTGTGGCCGATGGCCCACTATGATTCATATATCCATCCCATACGGGGCCATTCTCCACGGACCCCATCATGATCTTTAATTTCTTTGTATGAAAAGGGTCATCTAAACCTTACATTTCGATGGAGAAGGGATCTCTACCGTTGATTTTGATTGGTGGGCCCACATGTAATGGGACCCACTTGATGTATGTTGTAATGCATGGAAGGGAGGACCTATAGTATCGGGGTCCCTCCATCCCACGCATCTCTCTCTCTCTATAAGACCCGTGTCCTATTTCATATTATTCTGTCAACTCCCGTGATCATTTCCAACGAATTCCGATAACCTGTGACCTATAATCGACATTTACACACGATCCTAAGTCATATCCTGTAGATCTGAGTTGGCTTAATCCAAGACTTGTACCATTACGACCGCGTCGTCACCGCGATTCCAACGCCGCGTCTCATGCGCCAATCCGACGCTTAGATCATAAGATGTGGACCGTGCATTATAATGACCATGGACCGCATATTGTGGGACCCACCCATCCCATGTGGCACCAATCCCTAGGAAATCATGAGAGTGATCTATAGCCACCTTACCCTAGCTATAGCCACCCTACCTACTCCTAACCCTTCTTACAAGCACTTATGGTTAGCCACCCTACCCCTAGCCCTTCTTACAAGCATTTATTGCTAGCCACCCTCTCTTACAAGTAATCATGGCCTACCTAAGCTACTCTCTCTCTCTTTACAACTTTCTCTCTCTCATTTCTCAAACCCACAATCCCAAGCAAGAGAGGTGCACACGTCCAAGCTCTTCCATGTGAGAGAAAAGTGATTTTTGGTGGCTCACTTTTCCATCCCTTTAACCTTCATCCTAGCCATTCAAACCTCATCTCCCTCCATCAAAGTGAAGCACCAGAAGATCAGCATTCCAACGGACCGAGAAGATCGAACGGTGGGTGCTCATTAGGTTAGATTTTTTATATTTTGATGATGTGCCAAGTGAGGCCTACCAATTGATAGTATGGATCTCACTTTGGACCCTAAGAGTGGCTGATAGCCCACCTTGATGCTCATGATCATTCCATGATGGGGCCATTATCCATAGACACCATCATGATGTTTATTTTCCTTGTATGAAAAGAGGTCATCTATACCGTCCAATTTGGGTGGAGAAGGGATCTCCACCGTTGATCTTTAATTTGGTGGGCCCACATGCATTGGGACCCACTTGATGTATATTTTAAATCATGTAAGGAAGGGTCCATAATTTCGGGGTCCCTCCATCACACGTGTGTGTGTCTCTCTCTCTCTCCCTCTCTTTTTCATTTGTTTTGTGTCTGAAGATGTGATTGTGTGGCCCACCTAATGAGTGTATGTGATGTCCCAAAAACTGTCCATTAAATGGACCCCACGGCCATCCAAGCTATGTGCGCCCTACCCTATGGCAATGGGAAGACACAAATATCATATTAGTTAAGTGGGCCACGCCCATGTGGGACCCACCTTGATTAACAACAGTAGCCAGTCCGTTCAGCGTCCCTGGATGCTGGACGTCTTCACGGAAGTGTGGACAGACAATGGGTGTACTGGCAACAACAAAAAAGGGATTTCATATATATACTTTAGCTTAGTTTTGGATGGGCCACTTATACAGGCCCCACCTTGATGTCTGTTTTTAATCCACACCGTCCATTCCATTCTCCATATCAGTTTAGGCGTTGAGCCGAAAAATGCTGCCAATTCGACTTTCTGGCAGGCCATAGCATAGAAAACAGTGGCTGCCACCGTTAAAATTCATATGATGTTTCCACACCCTAAAATATATTGAATATTGGGCTTGTTTGGCTTGTCTTGAGCCATAGAGACCAATGGCGGGGTCGGATTCCCCGGATGCGGGCCCTACCTATGAAAAACCTTAGAAAAACCCCAAAACAAAATTTAAAAAATGAAATAAGGCAGCAACTGTTGCTGCCGCTGCTGACCCGTCAGAGGACACCAGTGGCGTCTTGTGAGTTTGACGCTGGAAGGGATCTTAGCCGTGGGCCCCACCGTGATGTTGTTCGTCATCCAACCCGTTCATTACATGGCCCCTCCCTGAACTGGACCCCCTCCAAATATCAGGCAGATCTGACGCTCAGGTGGCCCACATCATAGGAAATAGTGGTAATTGTACGGCTGCCATTGGAACCCTTTTCTGGGCCACAGAAGTTTTAGATCAAGATGAAATTTGTTTTTCCTATTCAGCCAGGTCTATGCGACCTTATCAACTGGTTGGATTGCGAAGAGACATTATGGTGGGCCCCACGTGGGACCCACAGTGATGTATGTGTTTCATTCACACCGTCCACTAACGGTGGACGGTGGAACCCACCTTGATTTTTGTGTTCTATCTGCACCGTCCATTGCACTGGACGGTGGGACCCACCCCCATGTGTGGGATGGTGTGTGTGTGTGTATATATATATATGTATATATATAATATTATATTATATATAATATTGTATATATACACTATATATAGATTATATATTAATTATATATAATATACATGATGGTGGGCCTTGATGTGGACCCCCACCATGATGCATGTGTTACATCCAATCTGTCTAACCACTTTGAAAGCTCATTTTATAGCATGGGCTAAAGAAGGAGTCAGATCCATAGTTCAGTGGACCCCACCCTTGATGAATGTGTTGCATCCAAACCGTCCAACCATTTGGTCAGCTTATCTTACCGGCTTGAGACTAAAAATAAGGCAGATCCAGTATCAAGTGGATCACATTATGATCAGATTTGGATAGAAAATAAATGTTATCGTGAGCCTTGAGAATTTTAATGGTGGAAATCATTATCAACACTTATCTTGGGCATGGCCCATTTCATATGCATGGTGCCCAATTGGTGTGGCCCATTTGATGTACATATAGCCCATGTGATGTGGCCATTTGCCGTATGAGGAGGCCCATCTTGATATAGTTGTGGCCCATCCATTGAGGCTCACCTTGGTATATATATAAGGCCCAAGTGATTAGGCCCATCTTGTCATATTTATGGCCCGTTGTTGAGGCCCACCTTGATATGAATGTAAGGCCCATGTTACGAGGCCCATTGTGATGTATTTGGAGCCCATGGGTTAAGGCCCATTGTGATGTATTAGGACCCATGGGTTGAGGCCCATTGTGATGTATTAGGGCCTATGGGTTGAGGCCCATTGTGATGTATTAGGGCCCATGGGTTGAGGCCCATTATGATATATTTAAGGCCCATGGGTTGAGGCCCATTATGATGTATTAGGGCCTGTGAGTTGAGGCCCATTTAATGTATTTGAGGCCCATGGGTCGAGGCCCAATGGGATGTATACAAGGTCTATTGCACTGTGTGATTCCACCATGGGTTATGCAATGACAGTTATGGCAGGCCATGCCTTAGGAGCAATTTTGGTTTGATGTCCACATTGTAAGTATAATGTTGGTTAAATGTCCACATTGTAACTCTCCTTAGGGCCCATTGATAGTCCCATACTTGTTGATAACTCATCGTTTTATAACATGCTTAGTATAATTCCATTATTCAGCCCATACGCATCATATGTATGCTTGATATGAGGAATGTTTGATCATATCATACGCTATTGGGCAGACTATTTGCGGGACTTCTTATGAGACGGAGTGCCCCATATTATCGCGCAGTATGCGCAGGATTGCTACATGATTGGATAGTGTGACTCATGCATCTCGCATATGTGTGACTTGATCATTGTACGCCCTAGCGACATCAGGGCCGTGGCCTCCACAGGCACATCGTGGATGGTTAGATGGGACACCGAAAATATTTGGTTCTAGCACTATGAGCACTTAAGATGTCCTTGGGTGAAAATCCCAGAACCTCCGAGGCCAAGAGGAGCCCCAACGTCTAGACCGAGTGAAACATGAGCACTCGAGTGTCGAATACCAGTAGGCTACCTCTCTCACTGTGTCGTGGTCGGTTAGGAGGGGGTGTGGCCTTATCCGCCTGAGTGAGGGAGCTATAAGCTAGGCTGAGTATGACCAGCTCGTAAATGGGTCCGCTATCGACGAACCGGGTAGGTATTGGCAGACTACTAGTCAGGCGGATAGTGAGGTCTATTTCACTCACTGGGTTGTGCAGCTAGGGAGGAGGCAGTCGGTGTCGAGTGTAATAGACCCCGGTGATTTCCTCATAGAGCAACCGTACTGAGATATGGACTTACTGAGCTAGAACTGCATATCCATTCATTCATTCTTTCACTATCTACTCAGGCTGGTGGTGCGTAACTATTTGTTACGTGTACCTTCGCATGGCCAGGATTTCGGTTCAGCGCGCGACTAACCTGAGATCAGGAGTTTGCCACATTGTGTCTGACTATCCAAATTTAGGTATGGGACTGGTTTAGATAAAAGTCCCTTGTGATGGACCCCATAGCCTGTGATACTTCGTACTATCATCCTGACTTCACATTCCAGCATGGTCATTTTATTCGCACTACATATCACATTGCATCCACAGTACTTAGTGTAACATCCCAAATTTTTTCTAACCTAGAATTAGACGTCCTTAGGTAATGGGTCGATCCTAATACCTTAATAACTTGTCAGAACTCAATCCCAAGGTGTAAAACCGCTTTTGAACCCATTTCCTTCACAAATCCCACCCTTCACCACCTTGTTCTTTCAATTTTTCTAAGTACTTTCCCCCTAAACACTATCTTAAACTAGCTAAGTAGTATAACTTAAATCACTGTATGTACCAACTACAAAGGCCCAAGTACCACCTCAGACAGAAATCTTACAAGACTAAATCCTTTAGAAATTTGACAAAAGTTAACTAAGTGTTAAACTAGATTAGCTACGAAATCCACTTGATCCACTTTAAATACGATCTGTAAGACCCAAAACTTGTAGAATCATTGACGCTAGGTTACCCTAAAATCTAGGATCAATCTCATTACCCGGCTGCTCTTGGGAGCATCCCGAAACTCCGTATCAGATCTGGACTACACGTCGGAAGTTCGAATAACATGAAGTTAAGGAATGAGGACCGTCTTGCTGGGCTTGACAACCATCTCAGAAATCAAATCCAAACAGTGTCCCAGCGCTATTCGCTTGAGCTCGGAGCGGGGAGTGTGAGAAATGTGAAATTTATTCAAAATAAAATAGAAATTTATGAAATCTGGCACCTCTCGCTTGCGGATCAGTATTAAGCAACCAAATTGTCAGAATCAGGCCAAATTACACCCTCGAATCAGGGATATTTTCCCAAACATATGCATGTACTCGAAATCTCCGATCGAGATCCACTGACCGTTGAACTGAAACTGGTCCGTCACATGTGATTTGGGAATCCGATTGAAACGAAAACTTAGTTATACCTAGATCCATAGTCTGTGAGCTTAAGTCCGACCTTTGGCTCAAGGGGGGTCGTCAGAAGTGCTCCGTTGAGACAGAACAGGGCCACTTTGGCTATAACCTAAGTATACCTTGAACTTAAGTCTATTTTAGTGAGTTTTTAGGCTATATAAGGACCTTAGAACCCTCTCTCTTGCAGCCATACGAATTTGAGAGAAACCCTAGAAAGAGAAGAGAGAAAAGAGAGAGAATGTGTGGGAGCAGTGGGAGAATCACACTGCCACTCTTCCCTGCTGCTATACGCGTTCAACCACTCCGATCTAATCGCTTTCCCGGCGATTCCGGCATCATTTCTAGGTAAGAAACCCTAACCCTAATCTGTTTTGGGGTTTTGATAGTTGTAGGTTATGAAATAGCTAACCTATTTCATTCTATAGGCTACCAAACTGCCGAATACGGAAGCTTAGCAAACCTATCATATTCGTTACGATTCTACGACAAAAGGTGAGGACTTTAGGTGTATAGGTTATGGTTTTCAATGCTTTCAATGTCAGATAATGATAGATTCATGATCTGCATGCAATTGCACATGTACAAAGTGCTTTCTGTTTTCTGTTTCGATTAAAGACGTAGAATATGGAATTTTACATATTCTAGGTATTCGTAGAAAATACCGTATACGTATAAATTTTGGAAATGTGTTTGTCATGATTATTTGTTGTATGAATATAATATATATGGATAAAATACTTAGTTGGCGAAAGGACACGCCATAGTACATTATTTCCTGAATACACTATGTATGTAGAAATAGTGTATTTTAGAAAGTACCGTATACGTATAAATTTTAGAGATGTGTTTGCCATGATTAGTTGTTGTATGAATATATTATATATGCATAAAATACTTGCTTGGCGAAAGGACTTGCCCTAATATATGTTTTGCTAACCTACACTAAGTATGTTGAAATAGTGTATGCTAAGTGTTTGTGAAAATGCTTGTGAGAGTAAGTGTTTGGATGACGATGCCTTAGGTAGGTGTTAAGATGGGATTCTCAACTACCTTAGAGACATGTATGATTTCCACCATGAGGTTATTTACTTAAACCGCTTACTTGTGAAATATATGTGTTTGTATTCTTGTTTATATGGTGCTTTATGACATGGTTTATAACATGCTTTATACATGCTTATGACATGTTTTTTAGCATGCATGAATTACTTTGTTTATTATGCTTTACTCTACATGCTTTGAATATAGAATAATTGCGATTGGGACTATGTTTATAGTCCAGACAATCGGTACCAGACTAGAGTTCGAGGTTGAGATTCTTTTTGCCACGTAAGATGTGTTTGACAAACCCGAGTCGTACTTCAGTTGGCGACAGTGGTTAGGCCATGCGAAGTACTTATGTACTTCATGTCATTCAGTTGATTGTGCGCTCGAGCTAGTCAGGCTCGTCAAGTAACCCGATATGTCTAATGTATGTTCACCATGTTTGGTCGCTACTGCTTGAACCTAGGGTACCAAACTTACCAGTGGAATCCCGTTAACCATGGTACCTCGATCCGCTAAGACTCATGAGCCGGGCATGGTGGTATGGGACACCATGGTCGAGCTGTCGGCCTATGCTGGGGCTACGTGCCTCCCCGTAGTGACCAGTGAGCAACTAGACTCGTGAGCTGATTATGGTGGTATGGGACACTATATTCAAGCTGTTGGCCTACAGGCTTTGATGGGTGATGGGGGAGTGGTGCAACGATTCCATGTAACAGCCCTGGTAGCCCTGACCATACCCAATATAGTGACCTCGAGCATACTTTAAATCTGCGGTGAGGCGACGAGCCTTCTCGTAGTAACAGAGTATAAACTAGGCCTGTATTGATAAGGTGATGGGGGAGTGGTATAACGATTCCGTGTAACAGCCTTGGCAGCCCTTACAGCGACTTAGAAACACAGCATCGTATGAGATTGTCTAGGACTGACGACCCTAGAATGGATCATTGTTTGGGAATAATACAAGGGAGGTACCTTAGTTTCCCAATTCTGTTGTTTGAAATGGACTAATAATAACTCGGTAATCATGCTCATCATGCATTGCATGTGCTTAGAAGATGTGGAGCACTGAGGAATGCATGCATGCCATGAATGTAAGATGGTGTCGCATGAGGGAGTATGTCGGTGAGTGCATACATCATGACTGCATTCAAACTTGCATTAATAAGAGTAATTAGGAGTGTTTGATTATACTGCTTTATCGTTACTGCGTAACTGAGTTGATAACATGTTAACCTATGTTTTAATGTTCCACTGAGTTGATCACTCACTTCCACATTACGGGACGGTGTTCCGAACACCCACCAGACTTTGTCTGATTGCAGATGGCGAAGCTACTCCTGAGGCGGAGCCGTACCTTTACGATGACAATGCTGCGTATTCGTGTATGGTGTATGCTGATGACTTTAAGTGAGCCGTGTCTTGATCGACGGGATTATAGGGATGTTGACTAGATAACACTACACCTTTGGTATAATTTAAAACTGTACTTGTAACTCTTTAACCTGGTAACATTATCACACTCTGGAGACTCACCACAGTTTATATATTTTATATATCTATCGCAGTCTTCCACTTGCAATTTAACTGTCTCTGGAGTATGCTATGCTGTTTTGGCTTAATCTCACTCATGTTCAATGCACTAATATAGACAACATTCAATCATCATTCATTTTGTTGCATAAGTGATGTGTTGGAACTGGAGTTGAGTTTATGCTCGACCCCCAATTTTCAGGGCGTTACAAGATGGTATCGGAGCATGATTTAGATTAAACCGGACCTGGGTTATGGTCACACGATGCACACTGACGCACTCTGACTTCGGAGGGAGCGACGGGATGTAGAAACAAATTTAGGTTCTCCAATTTTTCCAAATAGTACATTTAGATGAGATTAATTGTAGAGATTGGACCCGTAGGCCTCGAGATTGCATGAAATGATCCCAGAACACTTTTAACCGTCAAACAACGGGTTTAGATCACAATCCACCTCATCCCAACCATTGAAAATCGGTAGAATACGGGATAAACGTGATAAGGATAACTACTCTAAATCCTCAGAGCTTCTCTGGACTCCTCACAGAGACTTCTCGAATCTATGAGAAAAGAAAGTAGAAAATAGAAATAAATTCAAAATTGATTAATGAATGACAACAAAAAAAACTAGTTCACAACCCTTTAAATAGGGATACCAAGTAATGGGAAAGAAATCAGAAACAAACTACAACTAAAACTCCTAGAATTCGCGACTTACTATAAGGTCGTGATGTCTACTAGTGCGCAAGGTTTTTGGCCAAAAATAGTAAGTGTCCTATTTGGCTTCACCAAACCGTTCTCCTAATTATTCTAAGCTCTTTTCGCGTTGGGAGCAACTCTAAAAGCCCAACGAATGAAGAGTAATCAAACTAAAACTACTATTTATAGTAAAAATGAAATTAAAACAGGGAAATGACCATCGATACAGGTTTTTTTTCACAATTCCGGGCTGCGCAACCCAGCAAAGCTGGGTTGGTTGACTTCGTTAGCTCGTTCTACCCCCAAAATCATATATTTTACGTCAGATAACTCATTCCAGATTGCAAGATACGTCCGATTTGACACGAAACGACTCGAAACGGAGTCGGGGGCCACACGCGTCAATCCAAGGGCGAACCAAGTGGACCCAGGGTGCATTTAGCACCTTGGGAGGGTGGTGAACACTGCCTTATCGAAGAGGGATCGCGGCTGGTCCAGTGGACCACGGCGGAACTGCGGTCACCGCGGTTAGGTTGGGCCAGTGCTGGTCATGGTCGGCCTGACCCCTGGGCTCGTGTGGTGCATGCGAAATTACGGAGGGACCCCTATTTCACGTCGTTTTGCCCCCCTTTCTCTCAAACGCCCCTCCAAACCCCCTTTTCTCTTTATGGTTGTTGTTTTCTCTCTCAAACCTCTCTCCCAATCATCCAATCCCTCATTTCGGGCACAACCCACCCATATCCATCGTTCACAGCAACACCTACCCTCTACCCTTTCTGGTTTCTCTCATTTGAGCTCCTCCACCCCCATTTGAAGCTCAAAATCGTGCAAGCTCCCTAACCCATCCATTTTCTTCTCTTTCCTTCTCCAAACCCTGCCTTTTGGGCCTTTATAATCCCTGTTGAGGCTCAAGTCCGTGGAGAACCAAACCTCCAGCCCTTTCCCTCTCTCTCCATCACTTTTCATTCACTTTTCCATGGCTCTATCCGAGCTTGGTACGGTCGTCTTCTCAAATGTCTAGCTATCCATATGTTATCTTATAGTCTGCATGGGCTATTGTCTTAAGGTAGTTATGTTTTCATGTTGATAGATGTAGTAGTTAGTAGAATGTTTTAGATGTTTGAGAACGTTTAGGGCCTGTTCGGCCAAATTGCATTAGGTGAGTTAGGTGGATAGAATTGTATAAGTAACAATAAATGTATGTGTAAGGTATATCCCATAAATTGGGTGTATCCTATGTTTTTAAATGTCATGTTCGAAATGTATGCAATTAAAAGTAAATCCAGGAATTTTCTTTCAAATTACACTTAAAAATTCATCATCATGGGATTGGGAAATCCCATCTCACACTTTCCAACACCAGGCTCTTTTTCCAAAGCCTATACCATTAATTTTAATCCCCTCTCACCCTCCTACCAAACATATCATTTCCAATCCCGAGTGGGATTAGCAATACAGTCCCATTTAATACAACTTAAGACCACTAGCCAAATAGTGTTGAAGTGATAAAGTCCCTTGATATACATTAACCCACCACACTCTGACAGCTTAAGCTTTTAGAGTAAATGGTGGTTTGACAAATGGGCCCTTAGAGTTTTAGACCTAGAGCGGTGCTCCTAGATTTCGACAGGCCTGACTGTGTAGGAAATTCAACAAATTAATAATGTGAACCTTAGGACCCTCTTAGCTAGTATGAGCATGTGTGAAGTGCTCAAGCTAGTTCGGTCAATTCAATCCTAATCAGACCACTTTTGACCCTAAGCGATAAAACAACTTCTTGTATTAGAAATGATGTGAAATCATCTAGCGTATGAGCGTAGACTTTGGACTACACCTATGGATTTCCACTACCCCTAAATTAAGACTAAACCACCAGTTACATTAGAGAATGCCAGAGACCGATAGATGTAGCTAAGTCAAATCAATACACCTCTTTGATCTGGGTGGCGCAATGAAAGCATGGTGGACCCTACCCCACTGGCCCAGGATCGAAACTGTGCTCGTTGAATACGAACATTATAGAAGCCCTAACAAGTTCTACTATGAGAAACCATTTTAGGATGATCTAGTAAGATTTGATTCACCTTTCCTTGGACAAAGATAATAACAAGGACTCTCTTAGACCAATGGGCAACCTAAGAAATAGGACATTTGAACCTTTCAATGATGGACACTCCCTACGTTTTTAGAGTGATTAGACTACAGAGTTACTAAAATATACAACTGCGAAACATTCACGGCTTGACCCAATTCTCAATCCTGGGCGACTACCAACGGACTCACTGCTTGACCGAGCAGAAGACCAGGAGCCACCAGGACTAGGAAGGGATACGATGAGCCTTCTACCCTGGTCAGGTAGATGATCTATGTATCGGGATCAAGCCCACTATAACCGTCTCTCCGTGTTGGTCAAACATTGAAAACAGCTATCTTACTCTAAATTGTTGGGAATCGTCGTCAAGACTCCAAATAGGTAAAGAAATAAATTGTAGAAAACCATCAAGATAAGAGAAATGGATAAAGAAATTAGTTTTAAGGGGGTAGACTAAAATGAACTAGGCTAGTATATGCCCTACCATGCGTAGAAACTTGAAATCAATAAGTCTTAGGCAAATGAAATAATATAATTCTTACTTATTACCCTTAGGCAATTTCGGGGACGAAATTTTGTTTTAAGAGGGGTAGATTGCAACATCCTGAATTTTTGCCAACCTAGAATTAGACGTCCTTAGGCAATGGGTCGATCCTAGTACCTTAATAACTTGTTAGAACTCAATCCCAAGGTGTAAAACTGCTTTTGAACCCATTTCCTTCACAAATCCCACCCTTCACCACCTTGTTCTTTCAATTTTTCTAAGTACTTTCACCCTACACACTATCTTAAACTAGCTAAGTAGTATAACTTGAGTCACTGTATGTACCAACTACAAAGGCCCAAGTACCACCTCAGACAGAAATCTTACAGGACTAAATCCTTTAGGAATTTGACAAAGTTAACTAAGTGTTAAACTAGATTAGCTACGAAATCCACTTGATCCACTTTAAATACAATCTGTAAGACCCAAAACTTGTAGAATCATTGACGCTAGGTTATCCTACAATCTAGGATCAATCTCATTACCCGGCTGCTCTCGGGAGCATCCAGAAACTCCGTATCAGATCTGGACCGCACATCGAAGTCCGAATAACATGAAGTTAAGGAATTAGGACCGCCTTGCTGGGCTTGACAACCATCTCGAAAATCAAATTCAGACAGTATCCCAGCACTATTCGCTTGAGCTCGGAGCGGGGAGTGTGAGAAATGTGAAATTTATTCAAAATAAAATAGAAATTTATGAAATCTGGCACCTCTCGCTTGCGGATCAGTATTAAGCAACCAGACCGTCAGAATCAGACCAAATTACACCCTCGGATCAGGGATATTTCCCCAAACATATCCATGTACTCGGAATCTCCGATCGAGATCCACTGACCGTTGAACTGAAACTGGTCCGCCACGCGTGATCTGGGAATCTGGCTAAAACAAAAACTTAGTTATACCTAGATCCATAGTCTGTGAGCTTAAGGCCGACCTTTGGCTCAAGGGGGGCCGCCAGAAGTGCTCCGTTGAGACAGAACAGGGCCACTTTAGCTATAACCCAAGTATACCTTGAACTTAAGTCTATTTTAATGAGTTTTTAGGCTATATAAGGACCTTAGAACCTCTCTCACAGCACCATACGAATTTGAGAGAAACCTCAAGAGAGAGAAGAGAGAAAAGAGAGAGAATGTGTGGGAGCAGTGGGAGAATCTCCCTGCCACTCTTCCCTGCTGCTATACGTGTTCAACCACTCCGATCTAATCACTTTCCCGGCGATTCCGGCATCATTTCTAGGTAAGAAACCCTAACCCTAATCTGTTTTGGGGTTTTGATAGTTGTAGGTTATGAAATAGCTAACCTATTTCATTCTATAGGCTACCAAACTGCCGAATACGGAAGCTTAGCAAACCTATCATATTCGTTACGATTCTACGACAAAAGGTGAGGACTTTAGGTGTATAGGTTATGGTTTTCAATGCTTTCAATGTCAGATAATGATAGATTCATGATCTGCATGTAATTGTACATGTATAAAATGCTTTCTGTTTTCTGTTTCGATTAAAGACGTAAAATATGGAATTTTACATATTCTAGGTATTCGTAGAAAATACCGTATACGTATAAATTTTGAAATTGTGTTTGTCATGATTATTTGTTGTATGAATATAATATATATGGATAAAATACTTAGTTAGCGAAAGGACACGCCATAATACATGATTTACTAATATACACTATGTATGTAGAAATAGTGTATTTTAGAAAGTACCGTATACGTATAAATTTTGGAGGTGTGTTTGCCATGATTAGTTGTTGTATGAATATATTATATATGCATAAAATACTTGCTTGGCGAAAGGACTCGCCCTAATACATGTTTTGCTAACATACACTAAGTATGTTGAAATAGTGTATGCTAAGTGTTTGTGAAAATGCTTGTGAGAGTAAGTGTTTGGATGACGTTGCCTTAGGTAGGTGTTGAGATGGGATTCTCAACTACCTTAAAGACATGTATGTTTTCCTCCATGAGGTTGTTTACTTAAACCGCTTACTTGTGAATTATATGTGTTTGTATTCTTGTTTATATGGTGCTTTATGACATATTTTATAACATGCTTTATACATGCTTATGACATATTTGTTAGCATGCTTGAATTACTTTGTTTATTATGCTTTACTCCACATGCTTTGAATATGGAATAATTGTGATTGGGACTATGTTTATAGTCCAGACAATCGGTACCAGACTTGAGTTCGTGGTTGAGATTCTTTCGCCACGTAAGATGTGTTTGACGAACACGAGTCGTACTTCAGTTGGCGACAGTGGTTAGGCCACGCGAAGGCTTATGCACTTCATGTCGTTCAGTTGATTGTGCGCTTGAGCTAGTCAGGATCGTCAAGTAACCCGATATGTCTAATGTATGTTCACCATGTTTGGTCGCTACTGCTTGAACCTAGGGTACCAAACTTACCAGTGGAATCCCGTTAACCATGGTACCTCGATCCGCTAAGACTCATGAGCCGGGCATGGTGGTATGGGACACCGTGGTCGAGCTGTCGGCCTACGATGGGGCCACATGCCTCCCCATAGCGACCAGTGAACAACTAGACTCGTGAGCCAATTATGGTGGTATAGGACACTATATTTGAGCTGTCAGCCTACACTGCTTTGATGGGTGATGGGGGAGTGGTGCAACGATTCTGTGTAACAACCCTGGTAGCCCTAACCGTACCCGGTGTTATGACCTCGAACATACTCTAAATCTGCGGTGAGGCGACGAGCCTTCCCGTAGTAACAGAGCATAAACTAGGCCTGTATTGATAAGGTGATGGGGGAGTGGTGTAACGATTCCGTGTAATAGCCCTGACAGCCCTTGCAGCGACCTAGAAACACAACATCGTATGAGATTGTCTAGGACTGACGACCCTAGAATGGATCATTGTTTGGGAATGATACAAGGGAGGTACCTTAGTTTCCCAATTCTGCTGTTTGAAATGGACTAATAATAACTCGGTAATCATGCTCATCATGCATTGCATGTGCCTGAAAGATGTGGAGCACTGAAGAATGCAAGCATGCCGCGAACGTAAGATGGTGTCGCTCGAGGGAATAAGTCGGTGAGGGCATACATCATGACTGCATTCATACTTGCATTAATAAGAGTAGTTAGGAGTGTTTGATTATACTGCTTTATCATTACTGCTTGACTGAGTTGATGACATGTTAACCTATGCTTTATTGTTCCACTGAGTTGATCACTCACTCCCACGTTACGGGACGGTGTTTCGAACACCCACCAGTCTTTGTCTGATTGCAGATGGCGACGCTACTCCTGAGGTGGAGCCGGACCTTTTTGACGATGACAATCTTTGCTTGTTCGTGTATGTCGTTTGTATCCGACGGCTTCAAGTGAGTCGTGTCTTGATTGATGGGATTACAGGGATGTTGACTAGATAACACTACACCTTCGGTATATTTTGAAATTGTACTTGTAATTCTTTAACCTGGTAACATTATCACACTCTGGAGACTCACCACAGTTTATATATTTTATATATCTATCACAGTCTTCCGCTTGCAATTTAACTGTCTCTGGAGTATGATATGCTGTTTTGGCTTAATCTCACTCATGTTCAATGCACTAATACAAACAACATTCAATCATCATTCATTTTGCTGCATAAGTGATGCGTTGGAACTCGGGAGTTGAGTTTATGCTCGACCCCCGATTTTCAGGGCATTACAAGATGGTATCAGAGCATGATTTAGATTAAACCGGACCTGGGTTATGGTCACACGACGCACACTGACGCAATCTGACTTAGGAGGGAGTGACAGAATGTAGAAACAGACTTAGGTTCTCCAATTTTGCCAAATAGCACATTTGGATGAGATCAACTGTAGAGATTGGACCCGTAGGCCTCGATGATTGCATGAAATGATCCCAGAACACTTCTAGACCATCAAAAGACGGGTTTAGATCATGATCCACCTCATCTCAACCGTTGAAAATCAGTAGAATACGGGATAAACGTGATAAGGATAACTACTCCAAATCCTCGGAGCTTCTCTGGACTCCTCACAGAGACTTCTCAAATCTACGAGAAAAGAAAGCAGAAAATAGAAATAAATTCTAATAAATTTGAAATTGATTAATGAATGACAAAAAAAAATGAGTTCACAACCCTTTAAATAGGGATACCAAGTAATGGGAAAGAAATCAGAAACAAACTACAACTAAAACTCCTAGAATTCGCGACTTACTATGAGGTCGTGATGTCTACTAGTGCGCAAGGTTTTCGGCCAAAAATAGTAAGTGTCCTATTTGGCTTCACCAAACCGTTCTCCTAATTATTCTAAGTTCTTTTCGCGTTGGGCGCAACTCCTAAAGCCCAACGGATGAAGAGTAATCAAACTAAAACTACTATTTATAGTAAAAATGAAATTGAAACAGGGAAACGACCATCGATACAGGGTTTTTTTGCAATTCCAGGCTGTGCAACCCAGCATAGCAGGGTTGGTTGACTTCGTTAGCTCGTTCTACCCCAAAATCATATATTTTACGTCAGATAACTCATTCCAGATTGCAAGATACGTCCAATTTGACCCGAAACGACTCGAAATGGAGTCGGGGGCCACACGCGTCAATCCGGGGGGGAACCAAGTAGACCCAGGGTGCATTTGGCACCTTAAAAGGGTGGTGAATACCGCCCTACCAAAGAGGGACCGCGGCTGGTCCGGTGGACCATGGCGGAACTGCGGTCACCGCGGTCAGGTTGGGCCGGGGCTGGTCATGGTCGGCCCGACCCCTGGGCTCGTGTGGTGCGTGCGAAATTGATGGGGGACCCCTATTTCACGTCGTTTTTCCCCCCTCTCTCTCAAACGCCCCTCTAAGCCCCCTTTTCTCTTTACGGTTGCTATTTTCTCTCTCAAACCTCTCTCCCAATCGCCCAATCCCTCATTTCGGGCACAACCCACCCATATCCATCGTTCACAGCAACACCTACCTTCTACCCTTTTCATTTTCTCTCATTTGAGCTCCTCCACCCCCATTTGAAGCTCAAAATCGTGCAAGCTCTCTAACCCATCCATTTTCTTCCCTTTCCTTCTCCAAACCCTGCCTTTTAGGCCTTTACAATCCCTGTTGAGGCTCAAGTCTGTGGAGAACCAAACCTCCAGTCCTTTCCCTCTCTCTCCATCACTTTTCATTCACTTTTCCATGGCTCTATCCAAGCTTGGTACGGTCGTCTTCTTAGATGTCTAGCAATCCATATGTTGTCTTGTAGTCTGCATGGGCTATTGTCTTAGGGTGGTTATGTTTTCATGTTGATAGGTGTTATAGTTAGTAGAATGTTTTAGATGTTTGAGAACGTTTAGGGCCCGTTCATCCAAATTGCATTAGGTGAGTTAGGTAGATAGAATTGTATAAGTAAAAATAAATGTATGTGTAAGGTATGCCCCTAGATTGGGTGTATCCTATGTTTTCAAATGTCATGTTCGGAATGTATGCAATTAAAAGTAAATCCAGGGATTTTCTTTCAAATTACACTTAGAAATTCATCATCATGGGATTGGGAAATCCCATCTCACACTTTCCAACACCAGGCTCTTTTTCCAAAGCCTATACCATTAATTTTAATCCCCTCCCACCCTCCTACCAAACATGTCATTCCCAATCCCGAGTGAGATTAGCAATACAGTCCCATTTAATACAGCTTAAGACCACTGGCTAAATAATGTTGAAGTGATAAAGTCCCTTGATATACATTAACCCACCACACTCTGACAGCTTAAGCTTTTAGAGTAAATGGTGGTTTGACAAATGGGCCCTTAGAGTTTTGGACCTAGAGCGGTGCTCCTAGATTTCGACAGGCCTGACTGTGTAGGAAATTCAACAAATTAATAATGTGAACCTTAGGACCCTCTTACCTGGTATGAGCATGTGTGAAGTGCTCGAGCATAGTTCGGTGAATTCAATCTTAATCAGACCACTTTTGACCCTAAGAGATAAAACAACTTGTTATATTAGAAATGATGTGAAATCATCTAGCGTATGAGCATAGACTTTGGACTACACCTATAGATTTCCACTACCCCTAAATTAAGACTAAACCACTGGTTATATTAAAGAATGCCAGAGACTGATAGATGTAGCTAGGTCAAATCAATACACCTCTTTGATCTGGGTGGCGCAACGAAAGCGTGGTGGACCCTACCCCACTGGCCCAGGATCGAAACTGTGCTCGTTGAATACGAACATTATAGAAGCCCTAACAAGTTCTACTATGAGAAACCATTTTAGGATGATCTAGTAAGATTTGATTCACCTTTCCTTGGACATAGATAATAACAAGGACTCTCTTAGACCATTGGGCAACACAAGAAATAGGACATTTGAACCTTTCAATGATGGACACTCCCTACGTTTTTAGAGTGATCGGACTACGGAGTTACTGAAATATACAACTGCGAAACATTCGCGGCTTGACCCAATTCTCAATCCTGGGCGACTACCAACGGACTCACTGCTTGACCAAGCAGAAGACCAGGACCCACCAGGACAAGGAAGGGATACGATGAGCCTTCTACCCTGGTCAGGTAGATGATCTATGTATCAGGATCAAGCCCACTATAACCGTCTCTCCGTGTTGGTCAAACATTGAAAACAGCTATCTTACTCTAAATTATTGGGAATCGTCGTCAAGACTCCAAATAGGTAACAAAATAAATTGTAGAAAACCATCAGGATAAGAGAAATGGATAAAGAAATTAGTTTTAAGGTGGGTAGACTAAAATGAACCAGGATAGTATATGCCCTACCATGCGTAAAAACTTGAAATCAATAAGTCTTAGGCAAATGAAATAATAGAATTCTTACTTATTACCCTTAGGCAATTTCGGGGACGAAATTTTGTTTTAAGGGGGTTAAATTGTAACATCCTGAATTTTTGCCAACCTGGAATTAGACGTCCTTAGGCAATGGGTCCATCCTAGTACCTTAATAACTTGTTAGAACTCAATCCCAAGGTGTAAAACTGCTTTTGAACTCATTTTCTTCACAAATCCCACCCTTCACCACCTTATTCTTTCAATTTTTCTAAGTACTTTCACCCTAGACACTATCTTAAACTAGCTAAGTAGTATAACTTGAATCACTGTATGTACTAACTACAAAGGTCCAAGTACCACCTCAGACAGAAATCTTACAGGACTAAATCCTTTAGAAATTTGACAAAGTTAACTAAGTGCTAAACTAGATTAGCTACAAAATTCACTTGATCCACTTTAAATACGATCTACAAGACCCAAAACTTGTAGAATCATTGACACTAGGTTACCCTAAAATCTAGGATCAATCTCATTACCCGGCTGCTCTCAGGAGCATCCTGAAACTACGTATTAGATCTGGACCGCACATCGGAAGTCCGAATAACACGAAGTTAAGGACCGCCTTGCTAGGCTTGACAACCACCTTGGAAATCAAATCCAGACAATGTTCCAGCGCAATTCACTTGAGCTCGGAGCGGAGAGTGTGAGAAATGTGAAATTAGTTCAAAATAAAATAGAAATTTATGAAATCTGGCACCTCTCGCTTGCGAATCAATATTAAGCAACCAGATCGTCAGAATCAAACCAAATTACACCCTCGGATCAGGGATATTTTCCCAAACATATCCATGTGCTCCGAATCTCCGATCGAGATCCACTAACCGTTGAACTGAAACTGGTCCGTCACGCGTGATTTGGAAATCCGACTGAAATGAAAACTCAGTTATACCTAGATTCATAGTCTGTAGGCTTAAGTACGACCTTTGGCTCAAGGGGGGCCGCCAGAAGTGCTCCGTTGAGACAAAACAGGGCCACTTTGGCTATAACCCAAGTATACCTTGAACTTAAGTCTATTTTAGTGAGTTTTTAGGCTATATAAGGACCTTAGAACCCTCTCTCTTGCAGCCATACGAATTTGAGAGAAACCCTAGAGAGAGAAGAGAGAAAAGAGAGAGAATGTGTGGGAGTAGTGGGAGAATCTCCTGCCACTCTTCCCTGCGGCTATACGTGTTCAACCACTCCGATCTAATCACTTTCCCGGCAATTCCGGCATCATTTCTAGGTAAGAAACCCTAACCGTAATCTGTTTTAGGGTTTTGATAGTTGTAGGTTATGAAATAGCTTACCTATTTCATTCTATAGGCTACCAAACTGCCGAATACGGAAGCTTAGCAAACCTATCATATTTGTTACGATTCTACAACAAAAGGTGAGGACTTTAGGTATATAGGTTATGGTTTTCAATGCTTTCAATGTCAGATAATGATAGATTCATGATCTGCATGCAATTGTACATGTACAAAGTGCTTTCTATTTTCTGTTTCGATTAAAGACGTAGAATATGAAATTTTACATATTCTAGGTATTCGTAGAAAATTCCGTATACGTATAAATTTTAGAAATGTGTTTGTCATGATTATTTGTTGTATGAATATAATATATATGGATAAAACACTTAGTTGGCGAAAGGACATACCATAATACATGATTTGCTAATATACACTATGTATGTAGAAATAGTGTATTTTAGAAAGTACCGTATACGTATAAATTTTGGAGATGTGTTTGCCATGATTAGTTGTTGTATGAATATATTATATATGCGTAAAATACTTGCTTGGCGAAAGGACTCGCCCTAATACATGTTTTGCTAACATACACTAAGTATGTTGAAATAGTGTATGCTAAGTGTTTGTGAAAATGCTTGTGAGAGTAAGTGTTTGGATGACGATGCCTTAGGTAGGTGTTGAGTTGGGATTCTCAACTACCTTAGAGACATGTATGATTTCCTCCATGAGGTTGTTTACTTAAACCGCTTACTTGTGAAATATATGTGTTTGTATTCTTGTTTATATGGTGCTTTATAACATGTTTTATAACATGCTTTATACATGCTTATGACATGCTTGTTAGCATGCTTGAATTACTTTGTTTATTATGTTTTACTCCACATGCTTTGAATATGGAATAATTGTGATTGGGACTATGTTTATAGTCCAGACAATCGGTACCAGACTTGAGTTCGTGGTTGAGATTCTTTCGCCACGTAAGATGTGTTTGACGAACCCGAGTCGTACTTCAGTTGGCGACAGTGGTTAGGCCACGCGAAGGCTTATGCACTTCATGTCGTTCAGTTGATTGTGCGCTTGAGCTAGTCAGGCTCGTCAAGTAACCCGATATATCTAATGTATGTTCACCATGTTTGGTCGCTACTGCTTGAACCTAGGGTACCAAACTTACCAGTGGAATCCCGTTAACCATGGTACCTCGATCCACTAAGACTCATGAGCCGGGCATGGTGGTATGGGACACCGTGGTCAAGTTGTCGGCCTACGCTGGGGCCACGTGCCTCCCCGTAGTGACCAGTGAGCAACCAGACTCGTGAGCCGATTATGGTGGTATGGGACACTATATTTGAGCTGTCGGCCTACATTGCTTTGATGGGTGATGGGGGAGTGGTGTAACGATTCCGTGTAATAACCCTGGCAGCCCTGATCGTACCCGGTGTAGTGACCTTGAGCATACTCTAAATCTGCTGTGAGGCGACGAGCCTTCCTGTAGTAACAGAATATAAACTAGGCCTATATTGATAAGGTGATGGGGGAGTGGTGTAACGGTTCTATGTTACAGCCCTGACAGCCCTTGCAGTAACCTAGAAACACAACATCGTATGAGATTTTCTAGGACTGACGACCCTAGAATGGATCATTGTTTGGGAATAATACAAGGGAGGTACCTTAGTTTCCCAATTCTGCTATTTGAAATGGACTAATAATAACTCGGTAATCTTGCTCATCATGCATTGCATGTGCCTGAAAGATGTGGAGCACTGAGGAATGCAAGCATGCCGCGAACGTAAGATGGTGTCTCACGAGGGAGTATGTCGGTAAGGGCATACATCATGACTGCATTCATACTTGCATTAATAAGAGTAGTTAGGAGTGTTTGATTATACTGCTTTATCATTACTGCTTGACTGAGTTGATGACATGTTAACCTATGCTTTATTGTTTCACTGAGTTGATCACTCACTCCCACATTACGGGACGGTGTTTCGAACACCCACCAGTCTTTGTCTGATTGCAGATGGCAACGCTACTCCTGAGGCGGAGCCGGACCTTTACGATGACAATGCTGCTTGTTCGTGTATGTTGTATGTTGACGGCTTCAAGTGAGTCATGTCTTGATTGATGGGATTACAGGGATGTTGACTAGATAACACTACACCTTTGATATATTTTGAAATTGTACTTGTAATTCTTTAACCTAGTAACATTATCACACTCTGGAGACTCACCATAGTTTATATATTTTATATATCTATCACAGTCTTCCGCTTGCAATTTAACTGTCTCTAGAGTATGATATGCTGTTTTGGCTTAATCTCACTCATGTTCAATGCACTAATATAGACAACATTCAATCATCATTCATTTTGTTGCATAAGTGATGCGTTGGAACTCGTGAGTTGAGTTTATGCTCGACCCCCGATTTTCAGGGCGTTACACTTAGCATATTGGGTTACTATGTTTTTGCACTAATATGGCCTAGATGAGGTTGATGGTATTTGTGACTCGTCGGGATTTGCATATTTCATTGCATCATCAGCATCTATTATTGTCTTATTATGTTTTGCATCACATAGCCTTGATACAGCTGATAGCACTCATAGACTTACCAGTATATTTCCGCTCACTCTGATATCGTATGATTCATGATCTTGTTAGTATTTCCGCTTATTCCGATGATGTATGATTTATGGGCTTTATGGTATACTTGACACTTACCTTACACACATTTTCACCACCCTCTAAGCTTTCTATAAGCTTATGCACAATAGATGCGTGTAGGTGGCGTTAGGTTGCAGCAGCGTTGAGCTCGGAGCGTGCAGTGGTTTCCTGGAGTTTTGATTTTCGACATATGTATTTCCCTTTCAGCATTGTACTTAAAGTTTTTGATATAGTGGATATGTGGTGATGTTATTTTGTGACTTGGTTATGCTTGTGGTTATGCTCCATTACACACAAAAAAAATCATACTGAAAATCCTCCTTGTAGGATCCCAGGATTGGAATCTGGCGTATGGGCGCTAGGAACCAAGAATGGGGCACTACGAAGGCTGTCGATGCCGGATTCGGTGATTAGAAATTTTGTGAGCCTGGTTTCCGAGTTTGGGGCGTGACTCTCTCTCTCTCTCTCTCTCTCTCTCTCTCTCTCTCTCTCTCTCTCTCTCTCCCCCCCCTTTTCCCTGATTTAATGGCCCACTTATGATGTATGTATTTTATGGCCACGCCATCCATCTTCCGGCCCACCATGATAGGCATGTTTCATCCTGACCATCCAGACATGGGCCTGGATGAAGGAGAACATAAATATCAATTTGGTTCAACAGGGGGCCACGTGTGCATGGACCCCACTTGATGCAGGCGACCACCCGAGCCGTCCATCTGCAGCATGCTACTGGACGACGCTGAGCCTGTTGTTAAAAAAAAATAATAATAATAAATAAATACAATATGTATAATAATATACTATAATTATATATATATATATACATATATATATTGAAGAATGGAGGGTGGCCCATCCACGTGGGACCCACCACCATATACACGTTGTGGATCCTGGCCGTCCCTCCTGGACGGCCTAGACGTGGGAAAACACAAACCTCAGCTTGATCTAATGTTGTGGGCCACGCTGACGAGGACCCACCTTAGTATGTGTTGTATCCACACCGTTCAATCCATGGACGGTGGGAACTGATTGGCTGGGATACCTCACACCCAGCTATACAACTACTGTACATGCAACAACAGAACCATGGGCCACACAGCAATGTATGAGTCTTATTCACACTGTCCAGATGGCTGGACTGTGGGACCTAGGCCATGATGTATTTGTTATATCCACGCCGTCCACGAGAAGGTGAGACCCATGCTGTGATGTATCTGTATTTCCACTCTGTTCGTCCGTTTTAGGACGGTGGACCCCACTAGTAATGTATGTGTTTCATCCCTGCCACGTGAGGCCTACCTGGATGGAAACAGATTGGCTGGAGTACCACACACCAGCTCTATAGCTACTGTTCGACGCAGCAAGTTCTGTGGGCCCCGCTGATGTATGTGTTACATGCAAACCGTCCATCCAATTGGCAAGCTCATCTCAAGGCCTGAGACTAAAAATGAGGCAGATTTATTAGGTTGTCACGCCCCAAATTTGAAAACCAGGCTCACAAAATTCCCGATTGCCAAATCCAGTGCCGACAGCCTTCGTAGTACCCCATTCTCGGCTCCCAGCGCTCATACGCAAGCTGCCGATCCTGGGATCTTATAAGGAGGATTTTCAACACGAATTTATCTCATAAGAAGTATAACCATAAGTATACCTAAATCACAAAGGCAACATTATCATCACATATCCACTAATATAAACATTTGATGGGATTGATTTGAAAGATTCTCTTGGGTTTTGTAAAGTGCGGTGTTTTCCTTGAATTGAACGCGGGCCCACATCTCCTGGCCCGGGTATCACCTCAGCGCATAATATGTGGTGTCGGAACAATGGCGACGGCGCTGTCACAAAGGTACAAGTCTCAGGTCGAGCCGACTTTTATATACGCGATACGACTCAGGATCGCACGTAAACGCTGATAACAAATCGCGGGTCACCGAAATTTGACCGGAAGGACCACAAAAACTTATGGAACAGTACAGGCTAGGACACAGGCCTCACAGCTCTCCCCTCCTAATAAAAAATTCATCCTTGAAATTTACTATCACACAGGACAAAGCAAGGGAAGAGGAAGCATCGACTTATACATATACCAATCAATACCATACAAGGCATAATCAATCTATAACAAATAGCGCTCTATAATTTGAACCTCGCTCCCTCATGATGCGTCATCAACGTTATGATGACCCCATTGATCCTTGGATCTTGGTTAGAAACAATCGAAACTAGAATACTATGCAGCCTCACAATTCAATGGTAGGGAGTTATGTTAAAAATCTCTAAGTTACTCGAACTCGAGGACCTAATCATTTTAAGTTCTCAACAATCATATGGTGCAGGATAGCTATCAGCAGATATGTGATGTTATCTCCAGGAATTCCTAAGTTATGCTCTGATACCATCTTCTGTCACGCCCTAAATTCGAAAATCGGGCTCACAAAATTTCAGATGGCCGAATCCGGTGTGACAGCCTCCGTAGTACCCCATTCTCGGCTCCCAGCGATCATATGCTAGCTGCCGATCCTGGGATCCTACAAGGAGGATTTTCAACACAAATTTATCTCATAAGAAGCATAACCCCAAGTATACCCAAATCACAACAACATCATCATTACATATCCACTAATATAAACATTTGATGAGATTGATTTGAAAGATTCTCTTGGGTTTTGCAAAGCACGGCATTTTCCTCGAACTAAAAGCGGGCCCACATCTCTTGGATTTTCGTTATTTTGGATTTCCAAAAACCCTTAAAAAATTTTATTAGGATTAACTTATGTTGTCACTTACTGACCGATAACACTCGATGTTAGCTTATACGCCATTGGTAACAATAAAGAACTGCACAAATCTGATCGATCAACCGTAGGAAGCCAACGAATCTTGCCAATCACTTAAACACCGAGTTTAACAATATGATTTGTTCACGTAGGGTCCAAATCTAGACGACTTATCACTAACTAACCAAGATAAATGTAACTAAATAAAAATCTACCCAAAGTTGAGACAAGTAGGAGACAGATCTTAATTAACAAACCAAATCAATCCAGTTACTCCTTTAGCTTAAAAACCAACGATTTAGGGTTATTAAGACCGAATCGCTATTTTAGCTAATTATAAATATGCTACATTATGAACTTAGCTAATCCAAACCCTTATGATTGTGCATGAGAAATCTCGATACCCAATTCATTCCAAAAATGCCTTGATTATCCAAATAAGTTCCAGATCGCTCGTTAGTGGCCCACTAAAACTGGACTTGAAATTGTAGTGAAGACCGTTTTAGTTGAAGTCGGGATATGCCAATATGTCCTAGAGGGGGGTGAATAGGACTTTTAAAAGTTTTTATAATTTATTTAAAATCCTATTACACTAATCCTAACAATAGGCACATATTAGGATTACTCAAAAATAACTCTACTGGCTTCCAAGCCCGATAGAGGATCTAATCACAAACTGTTTAAGAGGTAAACAATATGCAAACTAGTTTACGATGGATATGACTATGTAAGTATGTGAGGTGTGATCTCAGATACTCAGATATGCAAATATTAAAGTAAATCACACAATCAGAAGAATAGTAATCTCAAACACAGTCATCTTTATAGTGGTTCGACGACTTGTCTACTCCACTCTCGGTAACCGCACTCAACCTTGAGTGTACCGGATTTCACTAAGGAGGTTTCATAGTGGTTCACCTCAAACCTAAGGTTTTAAATCAGGTTCACCTTCAACCTTTACAACCTACACTGAGGCTGACTGTTTATGCTCTCACAAGCAAGGGTCAACACAACGCACCCACTTTTAGGCACACTGGCCAAGGATCTTCCATAAGACCCTGCCGGAGGTTTCTACACAGTTCACCTCAAACCTGAGGTTTCACATGGTTCACCTCAAACCTGAGGTTTTGCTAGTTCACCTTCAACTAGATGTTTATGCTCTCCACAGAGCAAGGGTCCACAAAATGCACCCACCACGTACACTCCTGCCGGAGGCCTCCTTGAGGACTTCAAAGGGTGAGAACCACTTAAGACCCAATCCTACAAAGGAATGATCACAAGTGTCCTCTTAAACTCTAGATACTTACAAATAAGTTGATGAGTCCCAATTAGCATAATGCCGAAGATCTCCTCCTCCTTGTTGACGAAGAGTCTTCTGCTCCTTTGATCCGTAATACAAAAGATGTACCGATCTATAGTGACGGGTTGGGTCAAGGTTATGATGGAATCCAACTCTCTAAAGGTTTTCCTATAAGGAAGATAGAGTGGTTCCAATCATCTAAGCATTCAAGGCATCCCAGCTTAATGATTTGCCATTAGGTAGTAGTTGGAGGATCCTTAAATGCAAAAGTTGTAATGCCCTGAAAATCGTGGGTCGAGCATAAACTCAACTCTCGAGTTCCAACGCATCACTTATGCAACATAAATAATGATGATTGAATGTTGTCCGTGTTAGTGCATTAAAGATGAATGGGATTAAGCCAAAATAGCATATCATACTCTAGAGACAGTTAAATTACACAAGTGAAAGACTGTGATAGATATATAAAATATATAAACTTGTAAGTCTCCAGAGTGTGAACATGTTACCAGGTTAAATATATCAATGTATACTCCAAAAATGGACAAAATGAATATACAAGTGTGTTCCAAAAGAGCAAACTAAAGTGTAATGACATCTAATCAGCAACCCTGTAACCCCGTCGATCAGAAGATGGTCTACATAGACCCGCCTGATAGCTGTATAAAGGAGAAACCCTCCTCATCATCATAAAAGTCCAGCTCCACTTCGTAAGCATTGCCATCATCTAAAACTCAAATAAGGTCTGGTTGGTGTGTACAACATCGTCCCGTAACGTGAGAGTGAGTGATCAACTCAGTAGAACAATAAAGTAAAGGTTAACATGTTATCAATTCAGTCAAGCAGTAATGATAAAGCAGTAAATCACACATCCCTAAGTACTCTTGTTAATGCAAGAATAGTATGAATGTATAATGCATGCCCTCGCCTACGCTCCCTCAACGACTTCAACTCATGTTCACGCATGAACAACACTACCTCAGTGCTTAACCTGCTACACCTGAACACACGCGTAATGCGGTGCATGCATATGATTACCAAGTTCTTATTAGTCCTTTTCATACAGCAGGGTTGGGAAACTAAGGTACCTCCCTTATATCATTTCCCAACTGATGATCCATTCTAGGGTCGTCAATCCTAGTAATATCATATGATGTTGTGGTTCTAGGTCCCTGTAAAGGGCTCGTCACCAAATCAATACAGGCCTAATGTATACTCTGATTACTATGAAAAGGCTCATCGCCTCCACGCAGGTTCAGAGTATGCTCGAGGTCACTACAAAGGGCTTATCACCAAATCAATATAGGTCGACAGCTCGAATATAGTGTCACATACCACCGTATTCGACTCACGAGTCTGGGTTGCTCACTAATCACTACGGTGAGGGTCGTCGCCTCAGCGTAGGCCGACAGCTCGACCACAGTGTCCCATACCACCATGTCTGACTCATGAGTCTTAGCAGATTGAGGTACCAAGGTTAACAGGATTTCACTAGTAAGTTTGGTACTTTAGGTTCAAGCAGTAGTGTCCAAACATGGTAAACAAATATTGGCTAATTGGGTTACTTGACGAGCTCAACTAGCACGAGCGCACATCAAGTGGATCGACATGAAGTGCGTAAGCACTCCGTGTGGCCTAACCACTATTGATAACCGAAGTACGGCTCGGATTCGTCGAACACATCCTGTCTGGCGAAATAACATCATTCACCAATCTAAGATCGGTTACCGATTGCCTGGACTATACAATAGCCCCAATCACATTTAATTACAACAAAATATCCTAGAAGATAGTTAAAGCAGTTATGAATCAACACTTCAAATCATATAATCAAAGGTCCGATAATGTCCGCTTTAGGGCTGCTAAGGCTGTTGCACGGAATTGTTACACCACTCCCCCATCACCCTTCACGGCTTTGTTTTTATATGTTATGGAATACAACTTAAACATGAATTTATACATATGCATTACATAGATAAACAGACACCATAATATACGGTACATGGAGGAAATCATACATAGCATTAGGGTAGTTGAGAATCCTATCTCAACACCCAATTAGAGAAGAATTTATAAGCACATTACATCATACAGACATTTTTACATACACTTAGTCTACACATTACATCATACATGGTATGTAGTAGTTAGAATACGTATTTGGACAAGTCCTTTCGTCAAAGGATTGATGCCTATACAACAATCACATATCCATGATGGTTAGTCATGGCATACACTAATGCATAGTTTATACTCACTTGGACAATTTCATAAACACTTAGGCCACAACTTGTACATACACGACGTATGTTAATATACTAGGTATTAGGCTAATCCGTTCACTAAAAAGTTGATACATATGCATCTAACATACATAAACAGCAATTAATCATGGCAAGCACAAATCTGTATTTCATACGTATACGGTATTTTCTACAAATACGAGGAATACAGTATATTCAACATAGTTAACGTATATCTGAAAAATGAAACGAACAGCAATTTGTACATTTACAATAGCATCCACATCAGTAATATATCATTAAGTAACATTGAAAGCCTTGAAAACCATAACCTATACGTTTAAAGTCCGCACCTTACACCGATAAAGCGTAACGGAGTCGTTTTAGATGTTAGGTCTTTGTCAACGGTGGATTTCATCATTTCAACTATAACATGAACTAGGTTAGCTATTTCATCATTTCAACTATTTGAAACCATAGAACAGGTTAGGGGTTGAATTTCTTACCTAAGAACGGGATCGGTATCGTCGGTAGAGCGGTACGGAAGAGCTGATTCAGCCCGTGGAATGATGGGATTGAATCCCAAGGATGAACTCCAACTCTCTCTCTCTCTCTCTTTCTTTTTCTCTCTTTCCTCTCTTCTCTCTCCTAGGGTTTCCCAAATTTGTATGGGATGAGAGAGTGAGGGCTTAAGGCCCTTATATAGGCCTAAAACTAATGGGAATGGCCCCAGGGCTAAGGTATACTTAGGTTATAGCCAAAACCCATCTGTCTCTACTCAACGGAGCATTTTCGGAGCCCCCCTTGAGCCAAAGGTCGGACTTAAGCTCCCTGACCATGGATCTAGGACAAGTTAAGTTTTCAGTCCGATCGGATTTACAGATCGCCCGTGGCAGACCAGTTTCAGTTCAACGGTCCACGATCACCGATCAGGGCCACAAGTACACTGGCTTGTGTAAGAAATTTCTCCTGATCTGAGAGTATATTTGGGTCAAATTCTGGCGGTCTAAATCCTTATATTCAGCCCGCAAGTGACAAGTCTCAAATTACTTAAATTTAGATTTTTATTTCTAAAATATCCACGTTTCTCACACACTTCACTCCAGGCTCAAGCGAATAGCCCCAAGACACTATCTGGATTTGATTTTTGAAATGGTTGTCAAGCCCAGCAAGGCAATCCTAAGAGCTTAGTCTCCTAGTCATCAAACTTTCGACCTGTGGTCCAGATCTGATACGGAGTTTCAATATGCTCCCGAGAGCAACCGGGAATAGAGTTTGATCCTAGATTTTAGGGTAACCTAGCGTCAATGATTCTACAAGTTTTGGGTCTTGCAGATCGTATTTAAAGTGATTAGTGCCAATTTCACAAGTACTATAGTTTAGCACTTAGGTAATTCTCATTTAATTTATAAAGGATTTGAGGTTTGAAAGTTAATAAGGGGTTAGGATCAACCCCTTGCCTAAGGACATCTAACTCCAGGTTGGCAAAAATCTGGGGTGTTACAGAAGTTCATTCCCCAATCCACTCTATTGAATATCAATGGTGAGGGTGGATTGGAGGATGAACTCACCTGAGAGAAAAGGCTTTGGGTATATGATCTAAGGTTAAACACTCAAAAGCTCTCTTTACTTTCTCTCCCAGCTATAAAGACAAGTCTCTCTTTAAATAGGCAAAAGGTTCCAATGGATATAAAACGGTCACATTTATGACAGAGTTCGATATCATCAAGTGGTGTCGATATCATCGATCATATACTCTTGATAGCATCGACGGTCTGCTCGATGATGCAAACTCAAATGTCATACACTTTTGAAACCTTTTGCCAGCTAGTCGAGGGCATCGATACTTGTGTCGATGTCATTGGATTTCGAACTCCGATTTTATCGATATAAGGATCGATTCCTCGACATTTAAAAAATGAGAGAGACTGGACTTGGAATATTCCAGGCTTTTAAGAAATGATCGAGGGTCAGCCGATGTTATCAGAATTTGTATATCGATGATATCGAAGGCAGTGTAGATGAGATCGATAAATCCTATAGATTTACCAATAAGTTCGTTGGACAGATTGTGTCTAGACTCGATCCAATTGACTCGGCCTCGATATCATCGACATATGAATATCAATTTTCTCGAATGGCCTCTGATCAAAGTTAAAACCAACCTGAAATATTTACTGAAAGAAATGTGCGCCCTCGATCGATATCATCGATGGACTTCCAATCTTATCGATATTTAATTTTAGATCCTATCAGAAGAAGCATCGATATATCGAAGGAATTTGAAATTTTCTTTAAAAAAACAGGGGTATCGAAAATCTGTCTGTCGATGATATCGAGTCGACTTCGATAGACTCGAGATTTTGAATATTGATAGGTGTATCAATACATCGATAATTCGTCCAGATATGTTATGAGGTTGCTGGACATATTTAGTCATCTTTTCGATGGTACCGATGGAGAATCGAGGACTCGACAGAGCAGGTCGATCATATCAAGATGTGTATCGATACAATCGATAGGGCAAGAAAACTTAGAGAATTTTCCTATTTTGAAAAACGTTTTCTTACCCAAAAATCCTATGTTGTTCTAGTTTGTTTTTAAGGGTTTTAATATACCTGGTGATTTGGGATAAGGGATGTGAGGCACAGATTTACCTGTGGTGAGCTTGCACATATCCGGTTGAGGCAGACGCTTGAATTGATCTTCCTATCAGGCTCTGTAGATGAACTAACTCAACACTCACGCTAATTGACAAACCATGGCACTTTCAATCTCCCCCTTTGTCAATTACATGAAAAAATTCCAAAACATCGTAGAACACTCTGGACAAACACATCCTAAATTGTGTGTACATGCTTTTTACAAAATTTTACAATTTCTAGCCCATATACACCACCAGTAACTGTTCTCTACAAACTCCCCCTTACTTGATGCAGCTGCTCCCCCTAACACCTGCAATAATATCCAAGCAAATATACAATTTCCATTCGAGTGTTTGAAGTGTTCTCCCCCTTTTTGTCAGTCATTGACAAAGATATATCAGGTGATATTAACTGAAGCTTGAAGTATTTGGGAGAACCATCCAGTCAGAAGCACATAGTTTTAACGCATTGATGTATAATAAGTAAGTCAGTTTAAGCAGACATCAATTTCAAAACTTATGGATGCATTTTAGACAAAATGGAGCAGTGATATAGCAGTTACAATATTCGTTAAAGACATCACATGCATTCCGAGATAAGCCAGGGGATTGTACATCATAATCATGGTAGCAAAAATCTGAATTATACTCAGTCATATATGAAAATATCCAAATATTCATCATCCAAACGCAGACCGCTACGCATGTAGATTAACAGTATATCCTTATCAAAGAAAGTATTTTTTAGCCCAACCATTGGAAAGAACCACCAGTTATCTGTAAGCTTTGACGTTATTGACACTATTTTGATATCATTAAAAATGTCATGACCTGTGTGGCTCATGTCTACTGAGAGTTAATGAGTACAGACCCCAATTAATTTTTGAAGATCACTGAACCTATTTGTATCAAGGGATTTGGTTAGGATATCTGTGAGTTGCTTTTCTGTGGAAACATACTCTAATGTAATAATCTTGACTTTAACAAGTTCTCGGATAAAATGATGATGGATGTCAATGTGCTTAGTTCGAGAATGTTGAACAGGATTCTTTGAGATGTTGATTGCGATTGTGTTATCACAGAAAAGACTCATCATGGGTTGTTCAATCCAATAGTCCAACAACATTTGTTTCATCCAAAGGAGTTGTGCACAGCAGCTTCAAGTGGCAATGTATTCAGCCTCGACAGTAGATAATGATATTGAATTTTGCTTCTTGCTCTACCAAGAGAATAGATAGTTTTCAACATAGAAACATCCTCCGCTTGTTGATTTTTGATCATCCAAATTTCCTGCCTAGTTGGCATCAGAATATCCAGCAATGATGGTGGATGTTTCAAATGGATACCATAGTCCGAAGGCGGCAGTTCCTGCGATGTATTTAATGATCCTTTTAATAGCAGTTAGGTGAGATTCCTTAGGATCTGCCTGATAATGAGCACATACCCCCACACTAAAAGATATGTCAGGGCGACTAGCTGTGAGATATAGTAGACTACCTACCATACTTCAGTAGAGATGTTGGTCCACACTCTTACCATTTGTATCCTTGGAAAGTTTGAGTGTGGTGCTCATGAGAGTGTGATAAGAGCGACCAAATTCAAGACCAAACCTTCTTACCAAATTGTTCGCATACTTGGTCTGACAGATGAAGATTCCATCATGTAGCTGCTTAACTTGCAATTCTAGGAAGAAGTTTAGTTCACCGACCATACTCATTTCAAATTCTGATTTCATGAGGTTAGCAAACTTGTATACGATATCTTCATATGTTGAACCAAAGACAATATCATCCACATAAATTTATGCAATAAGCAGTGAGTCTTTTGTTCTTTAGGTAAACAGAGTCTTATCCACACTCCCTCTGCAGAATTTATGGTCCAAAAGAAATTTTGTCAACCGTTCATACCAAGCACGTGGTGCTTGTTTGAGACCATAGAGGGATTTGTTCAGACGATATACGTAATGAGGACACTTAGGATCTGAAAATCTCTTTGGTTGTTCAACATAGACTTCTTCAATGAGATCTCCATTAAGAAAAGCACTCTTAACATCCATTTGAAATAGTTTAAATTTTAATGCACATGTAATAGACAGAAGAATTCTGATAGACTCAAGGCGAGCTACAAGAGCGAATGTTTCATCAAAATCAATGCCTTCTATCTGTGAGTACCCTTGAGCTACAAGCCTTGCTTTGTTCCGGATCACATTTCCTGATTCATCGGATTTATTCTTGAAGACCCATTTGGTTCCAATGACATTTGTATCGAGTGGTCTAGGAACCAATTGTCATACCTCATTTCTTTGAAATTGTTGAAGTTCTTCTTCCATAACATTTATCCAATGTTCATCTTGAAGAGCTTCCACAATATTCTTAGGTTCAATTTTTAAGGTAAAATAGAAATGGCTATAAATATTTTCTATATGTCATCGAGTTCTTACACCATCATTTGGATCTCCAATAATTTGTTCTCAAGGGTGATCTTTTATGATGGGAGTGTCAGATGATGGTTGAGGTTCACAGGGTGATGTAGTATTGTTATCAGATTTTTCTATTATGCATAAATCTACATCATCTTCTAATTCATTCTTAGGGGTATCTTCTTCATGAGGTTGATCATTGATTACCACATTGACGGACTCTTGAATAGTGAGGGTTCTTAGATTGTATACTCTATACACATGACTATTCATTGCATACCCCAGAAAGATACCATCATCACTTTTAGACTCAAATTTCCCTAGGTGATCTCTGTCTCTCAGGATGTAACATTTGCTACCAAAGACTCAAAAATATTTCACACTAGGCAGTTTCCCAAACCATAGTTCGTATGGAGTTTTATTCAGACCTGCTCTAAGATATACTTTATTTATGATGTAGCAGGTAGTATTGACAGCTTCTGTCCAAAAGCTTTTTGCCATATCTTTCCCATTTAGCATAACTGACCCCATTTCCTGCAATACTCGATTTTTTCTTTCAACGACTCCATTTTATTGTGGGGTTTTTGGAGCTGAGAATTCATGATGAATCCCTTTCTTATTGCAGTATTTTTCGAATCTTTCCTTTTCAAATTCTCCACCATAATCACTTCTGATGCGATTGATTTCATATCCCTTTTCATTTTGGAGTCGCTTTGCCAGGATCACAAATTTCTTAAAAGCGCCCGATTTTTCTCGAAGAAATTCGACCCAAGTAAATCTGGTGTAGTCGTCTACTACCACCAGGAAGTATCTTTTCTTACCATGGCTTTCCACTTTAGTTGGCCTGACTAGATCTATATGTAGTAGATCCAAAGGTTTTGTTGTTGCTATGGAGGTTGTCTTTTTATGTCCAACTTTTATCTATTTTTCTTTTAGATATTCTTCACAGACAACTTTTTCTTCTTTTCTAATCTTGGGGAGTCCTCTAACCAAATTTTTTGAATTGAGCTTTGCTAAATTTCGGTGGTGAACATGACCCAACCTTTGGTGCCATAGTCTGGATTCATTCTTTACAGCCATATTACACTTTGTGAATGACACACTCTGACTTGTACTTTCAATGACATAATAGTTATCATTAGTATGTAAGCTTTTTATGAGAGATTTTCCTGTATGATCTAAGATTCTACACACATCCTTTGAGAAAGTAACAAGATGTTCTTAGTCACATGTTTGGGAGATACTCAGGAGATTATGTTTCAGACCTTCTACACAGAGGACATGTTTGATTTTTGGAAGGCCTGGTACAGCTATTGTTCCTTGTCCAACGATTTTGGCTGAGCTACCATCACCGAATGTGATTGATCCTCCATCGAAGTTTGAGTACTCATAAAAGTGAGTTTGATCACCAGTCATGTGTCTGGAGCATCCACTATTAAGATACCACTTTAAACTATTATTAACTTTCAGAGCGGTATGAATTACAAGGCAATTATTCTGGTTTGTCACACCCTCTTGAACACTTTTTAACATGATTCCAACTTCAATCAAGATCACTCTCTAGGCAGTGAAGCCCTTAAAGAGAGACCTGCTCTGATACCAATTGAAATTGCGGTGAAGACCGCTTTAGTTGAAATCGGGATATGCTTATATGTCCAAGAGGGGGGTGAATAGGACTTTTAAAAGTTTTTATGATTTATTTAAAATTCTATTACACTAATCCTAACAATAGGCACATATTAGGATTACTAAAAGATAACTCTATTGGCTTCCAAGCCCGGTAGAGGATCTAATCACAAACTGTTTAAGAGGTAAACAATATGCAAACTAGTTTACGATGGATATAACTGTGTAAGTGAGTGAGGTGTGATCTCAGATATTTAGATATGCAAATATTAAAGTAAACCACACAATCAAAAGAATAGCAACCTCAAACATAGTCATTTTTATAGTGGTTCGACGACTTGTCTACTCCACTCCCGGTAACCGCACTCAACCCTTGAGTGTACCGGATTTCACTAAGGAGGTTTCACAGCGGTTCACCTCAAACCTAAGATTTTAAATCAGGTTCACCTTCAATCTTTACAACCTACACTGAGGCTGACTGTTTATGCTCTCACGAGCAAGGGTCAACACAATGTACCCACTTTTAGGCACACTGGCCAAGGATCTTCCATAAGACCCTACCGGAAGTTTCTACACGGTTCACCTCAAACTCAAGGTTTCACTTGGTTCACCTCAAACCTAAAGTTTTGCTGGTTCACCTTCAACTAGATGTTTATGCTCTCCACAGAGTAAGGGTCCAAACAACGCACCCACCACGTACACTCCCGCTGGAGGCCTCCTTAAGGACTTCAAAGGGTGAGAACCACTTAAGACCCAATCCTACAAAGGAATGATCACAAGTGTCCTCTTGGACTATAGATACTTACAAAGAAGTTGATGAGTCCCAATTAGCATAATGCCGAAGATCTCTTCCTCCTTGTTGACGAAGAGTCTTCTGTTCCCTTGATCCGCAACACAAAAGATGTACCGATATATAGTGACAGGTTAGGTCAAGGTTATGATGGAATCCAACTCTCTAAAGGTTTTCCTATAAGGAAGATAGAGTGGTTCTAATCATCTAAGCATTTAAGGCATCCCAGCTTAATGATTTGCCATTAAGGTAGTAGATGAAGGATCCTTAAATGCGGAAGTTCATTCCCCAATCCACTCTATTGAATATCAATGGTGAGGGTGGATTGGAGGATGAACTCCCCTGAGAGATAGGGCTTTGGGTATATGATCTAAGGTTAAACACTCAAAAGCTCTCTCTACTTTCTCTCCCAGCTATAAAGACAAGTCTTTGTTTAAATAGGCAAAAGGTTCCAACGGATATAAAACGGTCACATTTATGGTAGAGTTCGATGTCATCAAGCGGTGTCGATATCATCGAGCGTATACTCTTGATAGCATCGACGGTCCGCTCGATGACGCAAACTCAAATGTCATATGCTTTTGAAACCTTTTGCCGGCTGGTCGAGGGCATCGATACTTGTGTTGATGTCATCGGATTTCGAACTATGATTTCATCGATATGAGGATCGATTCCTCGACATTTAAAAAATGAGAGAGACTGGACTTGGAATATTCCAGGGTTTTAAGAAATGATCGAGGGTCAGCCAATGTCATCAGAATTTGCATATTGATGATATCGAAGTCAGTGTTGATGGGATTGATAAATCCTATAGATTTACCAATAAGCTCGCTGGACAGATTGTGTCCAGACTCGATCCAATAGACTCAGCCTTAATATCATCGACATATGAATATCGATTTCCTCGAATGGCCCCCGATCAAAGTTAAAATCAACCTGAAATATTTGCTAGAAGAAATGTGCTCCCTTGATCGATATCATCGATGGACTTTCGATCTTATCGATATTTGATTTCAGATCATATCGGAAGAAGCATTGTTATATTAAAGGAATTTAAATTTTTCTTTAAAAAAATAGGGGCACCGAAAATCTGTCTGTTGATTATATTGAGTCGACTTCGATAGACTCAAGATTTTAAATATCGATAGGTGTATCGATACATCGATAATTCATCCAAATATGTTATAAGGTTGTTGGACATATTTGGTCTTCTTTTTTATGGTATCGATGGAGAATCGAGGACTCAACAGAGCGGGTCAATCATATCGAGATGTGTATCGATACAATCGACAGGGCAAGAAAACTTAGAGAATTTTTCTATTTTGAAAAACGTTTTCTTACCCAAAAATCCTATGTTGTTCTAGTTTATTTTTAAGGGTTTTAATATAACTGATGATTTCGGACAAGGGATGTGAGTCTCAGATTTACCTGTGCTGAGCTTGCACACATCCGGTTGAGGCAGATGCTTGAATTGATCTTCCTATCAGGCTCTGTAGACGAACTAACTCAACACTCACGCTAATTGACAAACCAGGGCACTTTCAGGTACCAATAAAGAACTGCACAAATTTGATCAATCAACCGTAGGAAGCCAATGAATCCTGCCGATCACTTAAACACCGAGTTTAGCCATATGATTTATTCACGTAGGGCCCAAATTTAGCCGACTTATCACTAACTAACTAAGATAAATGTAACTAAATAAAAATCTACCCAAAGCCGAGACAAGTAGGGGACAGATCTTAATTAATAAACCAAATCAATCCAGTTACTCCTTTAGCCTAAAAACTAACTTTAGAGTTATTAAGACCGAATCGCCATTTTAGCTAATTATAAATAGGCTACATTATGAACTTAGCTAATCCAAACCCTTATGATTGTGCATAAGAAATCTCGATACCCAATTCATTCCAGAAATGCCTTGATTATCCAAACAAGCTCTAGATCACTCGTTAGTGGCCCATTAAACCTGAAACTATAGAATAATATCTGTTTTACTGGACTTGACGCCCATCACGAGTGGTAAACAAAGATAGTGCCCAAAATTACTCAACTTAGGCTGGAATTTAAGTACTTCAAACGCATGAATCCCCTAAGTTGAAATGTGTAACTTAAGTGAAACTAGTCACTTTGTTCCTTCATAAAGTTGTGACTTTCAGACCGTCAATTCATGGCCGAAGTTGGGATACCGACTAAAAATATTTCTCCAAATATATCCATATAACTGAGGCCCCGATCGACCATCGGTGACCATTGAACAGACTTCTAATCATATCTGTCGATCGACACATCCAAATGGTTGGCTGATCATATCCATACGTAGATCATCATTAGGGCTAACTATCCTATGGTGTATATTAATATGTACACCCCATAGTGGGCCCTAGAGGTTAGAAAAACCCTCCCATAGGGCTAGTATAGTAAAACCCAGCCCTTGGGGCCATTTATACCAAATCTGTCATTATATAAGGGCTTCATTTAGGCACCCTATCTCTCCATACGAATTTGTATTTTCTAAAGGAGAAAAAGAGAGAAAGAGAAAGAGAAAGAGAAAGAGAAAGAAGAAAAAGAAAAAGAATGAGATAGGAGTTGGAGGTTTTGGTGCTTCCTTTCATCGGTCTCCTCCAACCAAGGTCGTGGCCTCGATCATTTTCCTCCACCAAATCCACCCTACTTGCAATTGGGAGGTAAGAAACAAATCCTACTTCCTAACCTAAGTTTTCCTAAAATGATTACATGAATCTCATATAGTTCTTAGTGTTTATATAGGAATTTATGATTTTTCCCAAATCCCTAACCCTAGGAGCTCAAAATCAAATATTCCTTCTTAAGGTGCGAACCATTATGCCTAGGTTTCCATTTATCGACCCTTGAGGGTCTCAGTCAATGATGTCTTGTGTTGAATGTGTTGTAATAACTAGCATATTCATATTTCATGTTTGATTGTATTATATATTATTGGTTGGATATGGATGCTCACATGTTCAATGAAATGTCAAAGTGGTAGAATGTGTTGCTTTGTCGATGTTCACATGCTTGATTTATTGCCTAAGTGATTGTATTACTTTATGCATAACCATATGTTTGATTTAATATTTTAGTGAATGTAATACTTTATGAATGTTCACATGTTCGATGAAATGCCTAAGTGGTTACATAGTGAAAATTATGCTATAATAATGTGATATAGAGTTTAGTCCATAAAAATACCTAAGATTGATAAGATGTTGGGTCAGTCAATACTCAAATCAAAGGGTGACCCAACATAAGGCGGCCACCCTAGGTTGATTAATCAACCTGGTTGAACATGGACAACAGATAATAGCTAGACTACACGGGTTGCTTACACCCAATGTCAATTACATCAGGGTTCTACCAGATCAATTGAATTAGCCTACTAGCCGACTAATCATGTATGTTCATAACGTATGACATAACCAAATTGAATCTATGATACCCCATTCCCAATAGATGGTCCATTCATAATCGTTAGTGCGATATGATCCCCCTAAGACTCATGAGCTGGGCATGGTGGTATGGGACACCGTGTCCGAGCTGTCGGCCTACGCTGGGGTGACGAGCCTTCCCGTAGTGACCACTGAGCACTAATGGCGGTGATAAACCATTGTTCGAATGACCTTTGTCAAATTACCCGGCCGATGGTTTCGTGTCAGAGTACCATTCAAACAGTTTGGGCGTGAATGGAATTGGGTGACGAGCCCTTTCCTTTATGTTTTTTTTTTTTAATTTTATGTGATAAGTCCGCACCTCAGAACTAAGTGATCATAATCGATTTGGGTGACTACCTATACCGGGTTGATCCTCATACATTTAGGTATCATATCGTACCTTTGGAATTGTCGATTTGTGAGATAAACAAGTGATACCTAAATTTGGATCAAGGGACACTGGTAAGGAGTTACTACGTGCGGCGATGAGGCATGTGATCCAGATAAGAACTCGTGATATAACGTCGATATCCTAGCTTCACCAATACGCTGGATGAATTGAACTAAATAATTACTCGGCTCACATGATCATTCATCGCATCGCATTAGATTAGAATGTGGCGAAACAGGCGTGGTTGTGGCATATTGAGGGAGTGTTGTCATTTGCGAACCAGGTGGTCAGAGTCGCGTGTGAGAGAGTATTGTTTGGAAAGGGCATGCATCATGTTAATCTTCATATGCATATTTAACAAGAGTATTTAGGAAGTGTTTGATTTCATGTTTATCATTAACTGTACTGATTATGTCAATAGCATGTGTAACTTAGACCTAATGGAACCACTGAGTTAGCTACTCACTCTCACCTGGGATGGCGTTTTAAAACACCAACCACGTATATTATTGATGCAGGTTCTATCAAGGTCTCTGGTGGATAGGCTTAGATCGGCTTGTGCCACCATCGTTATGTTCTGGAAGATTTGGAATAAATTGAAAACTTTACACTTTAACCATCTTGGGTATAGATATTGTGGCTTGTATAATCCTCATTAGGGTGAACACCACTTTTCAATTGTACCTTGATTGTTTGCCATATATTTATTAATCTTTGTTATCTCTGCCTTGCTTTGATTCCGTTAAGTTGAATTACGCAACTCTGATTATTCGTGTGCGGACTCAATCTGAATCTGAATGAGGTCACATGTGCATTTTAATTAGATTAACACCCAAGACCTCGGGATCGGGGTCTTTGTACTCGGGTGTCAATTTTTAAAGTGTTACAAGTTGGTATTAGAGCGGGGTATTAAGATAACCAAGACCTTGGGAATGTGGAATATACAAACCACAATAACTAGGCATTGAGACATTTAAGTTTAGAGGTTTGAATCTGTAAAGGATTTCCTTGATTTTAGGATTTAAACTCCCTTGTTTAATATGCTTCGAAACTTGAAACTTAGAAACTGAACTCTAAGCTTAAATTCCCTATTGTCGGATGATTTTGAACTTATACCTAGAAACCATGAACAATAAGATCAAATCTATGGTTTTATAATGCTTTCAAACTTAGGTATAGAAATTTGAACCCTTGGACCACTTTGGTCGGTATTGTCATGTGAGAAGTGTTTCGGTCCACACTCAGGCGAGAACTCACAAATTAGGTATCTCAACCCGGTGTAATGGAATGAAGTGACTTAAGTAGCTCATCCTACCCCAAGGTCATATATAGTACATCCGATAATTTATTTTGGTTTAGGAGATACGTCCGTTTTAAGTTCTAACGACCCATATCATTTTCGCTTTTAATCGGCCTCAAGTAGCTTGGACAATGCGATGATGTTATAATTGATAGAGAGACCTATGTGGTCGTTAAGAATTTTAGACAACGGTGACACCACTTTTAAGGCTTTATAGACTTTGGATTTCAACATTTAAATCTTTATCTTGGCAATGCTTCTATTTTTCCAATGAGATCCTTTTCTTAATTTTGACTTGGAACCAAGGACTTCTAACTTCCTTACAAGGAGTTGGGGTCCTTGTTAGTGAAACTTTGGTAAATGTGGTATAGATGCAAAAGAAAATAAGGAAAGCAAGTTAGTTTCTAAAAAGGAAATAAGGAAAGCAACTTAGTTTCTAAAAAAAAAAAAAAAAAAAAAAAAAAAAGGAAAGTTTCTAAAAACAGAAAATAGAAAGTTTTTATAAAAAAATGAAGTAGGAAAGTCACTATCATAGAATTAGAAAGTAGTTTCTAAAAACAAAAAATAGAAAGTTTATAAACCTAGAATTAGAAAGCAAAGTTAGTTTCTAAAATAATTCAGAAAAAACCCTAACTAAGAAAATAGAAAGTAGAAAAACCCTAATCGTAAACTAATTCTAAAACTAGTTAATCTCAGAAAAATGCAACCGGTAGTCCCTGACAAAGGTGGGAAAAACTTGTTCACAACCCTAAGTGTTCGCAATGCAGTAATAATCTCAGTGAGACCAAGATCGAATCCACAGGGACTAATTTCATGAGTAATTCTGATAGCAACTAGAAGTAGAACTAGATGAAGATGTGAATCTAAACCGAAAATTAAAGAGAGTAATTATGAGAGATTTAATGAAAAACTTAAGAAATTAAAGGTGGGAACTAGGGTTTTCAAGGATCCACTCATAGCAATCAGGGAGATCTATGCCTGATTCAAGGACACAACTGGAATCAGAGTCCTATCTTATCCCATTGGAAGATATCTCAGTACAACCAAATCTGAACTTCCTTTAACCTAATTCTCAATGGATGAGAGTTGTGAGAACTTGAAGTGATTCCATCACAAAACTAAGCCCAGGAGACAATGGCTTACAATAGGATATACCAATCTCATAACCAAACATAAGAGAATCATGAAGATTTGAAGGGATTCCATCATCTAACCATGCCCATGAGACGATGGTGAACAACAAGATTTACTAACTTCACAATCTCAATACATGAAAAGAGATACTCAAAGTTATCGCAGATCTATTGTAATTTGAGTCACAATAAATCATTAAAAACTGAAAGTATTTCTTAAATATCAAACTAGAATCAAAAAGTTCAATATAAACATGAATCAAAGCAATAAAAAACATCCCATCATGCTACAAGCTTCACCTCTTAGCCCTAGCTAAGAGGTTTAATCAACCATAGTCATGATTGGAACTAAAACCCTAGAAGAAAACATGAACAACCAAGGAAAAAAGAAGAACAACGCTTGGCGACAGTTCTCCATCCTTGTGCTTCACTCCTCCAAACCCTAGATTGATTAGATAGATCCCCAGGGATGGCTGGGGACTCCTATTTATAGTTGTGCAACACCTCTTTTCGTACTTCTTTGAAAAAATCTAGAAACTACCTCGAATTTTCGCACTCTTCATAACTCTGCGTAACTTCGCGTGATTTATTTGATGACATCGAATAGGCTTCGATGTCGTCGAAGGTGTCTTTTATACGTGATTTTTCCACGCTTTTGTAGCTTCATCTGGACTCTGCGACCTTCTATGTCATCAGACATACCTTTGATGTCATCGAAGAGGCCTTCAATGTCATCGAGCATTGTTCGAGGAATCCATAATGTGTCCAAAATAGTCCAGAGAGTTAATTTAATTTTTTCAATAAATTCGATGTCATCAGGAGACCTTCGATGTCATCAAGCAGATCTTCGATGTCATTAAGGAGTGCTTCAAGTAATCGAAAATGGTATCCAATATGTCCACCGAGTTTTGCTAAATTTTCACAGAAAATTTGATGTCATCGAGTAGGTCTTCGATGTCATCGAGTAAAGCTTCGAGTCATCGAACAAATTCTCAAGCCATCGAAAAACGTCTTCAATTTGTCCAGCGACCAACTCGATTTTTCTTCATAAATTCAATGTCATTAACCTGTGTTCGATGTCATCGAATGTGTCCTTGATGTCATCGAACAGTGATCGATGACACAGTAAATGTATATTCTGCACTTGTTCTTTTAGCTTCGTTCCTCCTCCACTTGGTTTTCTTGAATCTTGGGACCTTGAAATCTTTAATCATTGTCTCATAAGATCCATTCTTTGCCTTGGTGATCTTTAAGCGAAAAATCCATTCTTTTAGTCCATTTTCCAATCCAAGCTCTTAAATTCACATTGCAACACAAACACGAGTAAAATAGGACATTAAGCAGTATCATGTTCATAAAACCAAGATAAAATTGGGGTCCAATATACAATATTTGACCCTCAACAGTAGAGAAGGGGCGCACGCTCCCTTTTTGTAAGGCAGTGGGTGTGAGAGCCATGTGTCACATCCCACTTTGGTTGGTTTCCTAATTATCTCATTTTCAGTGATCTTTCTTCAAATCTAAATTGTTCATAGTGTCAGGGTTAGGGAATAGAGTCAGAATACATAGTTTTCTTAGTGATCTGAAACCTAGATTGGTGATCTTGAAAAATAACTTGGCGGGTGCCAAAGCGGACTTGATTTTGATTTAATAGTCAACGCTTAATGATTAGAGCCCAAAATTAGAGAAAATGTGTAGTCATGATAGGCAAACAATTAGGTAAATTTGATGGTTGATCAATGATGGGAATGGTCTAAATATAGAATTTCACATGTTGCATCAAGATAAAGGAACTATCTTTAAGGTAGTCATCATTCAATGGTGTATTAAAAAGGAGAGCTTGCGATGTCCTAGAGAGGGAGTGAATAGGACAATGCCGAATAATCGAAATAAGTGCTGAATATGTAAATAATACAAAAATCTCAATTGCTTGAGTATTGAAAACTTGATTTCAAATAATTCGTAGGACAACCTTCACCTAAAATTTTAGGCAGGACAACCTTATTTAACGAATGTTTTCAAAATCAAAACTTTAAACTAGCAAGACTAAATTAAAGAATTACAACATTCACCACACAATTGAAATAATTAAATATATCCAATCCACTAAAAATTAAAATAAGGCATTCACCACATGACACAAAGAATTATAGTGGTTTGGTGCTTTAAAAATAACCACACTTACTCTACTCCCAAAATTACTTCCCTCATAAATTTGGCTTTCACTATAAAAAGGTTTTCAAAGGGTCACCTTAATAACCTGATACAGTTCCTTGTGATTTTCTCGAGCTATCACAATAAAAACCCAAGCTAAGATTTTCATAGGCTATCTCAGACAAAACCTTAACTGAGAATTTCACAGGCTATCTTAGACAAAACCTTAACAGAGATTTAAAAGGTATACTTATCTTCAATTGTAGAAGATAAAGCAGAAGCTTGTAGCGGAAGGACCTCTTTCTTGAATGTAAATGGTGATGTGTTCAGTTAGATAGAAATGGTCTAGGTTCTATATATTTTAATTTTGTTAAACCTGAAAGCTACTTAATTCAATTCTCTTATATCTCAAAGAGAAGTATAGTTTACTCTCTTAGATTAAACTTAAAAGATCTGATACTAAAGGGAATTGAAAAAACTATTTAAATAAATTATAAATACCAACCAATAGCTTGTTAATAACTTGAGCTTCTTTCTCTCCTGTAGAAGAATTCTAACAATTAACTTGTGTAATTCGAAATAAGAGAAGAACTCAATTTATAGGCAAAGAAGTTAATTAGAACTTCGGCAAGCCCGAGATAGGCTTCGACTAGCCTAAGTTCAGCGGATTCTGATCAACGGATTTCAGATTGCGCAAGATAAGAATTATCAAAATTACGGCTAGCCCAAGGTCGAGTTCGGCTGGCCAAAAAGCACAATTCGGCTAGCCAAATTTGCTCTTCGGCTGGCCGAATTCCCGCGAATTCTAAAAGTTGATGTTGCTAGAATTTGACCTGAACTTTCTCGGGCTGGCCAAATTTCAAGATCAAGTTAGCCGAACTAAAACTCAGGCTAGCCGAATTTGCAACAAAATTTATTTTTTGCTTTGGGATTGAAGTTAGGCTCGCCAAGAAAGCTTAGGCTGGTCGAATTCTAGCCAAAAATAAATGTAAAAACCCATGATTAAACAATTTTGAAAGCACTTAGTCCTAAGGTCTTTCTAGGGTTTATACCACTTAAGATATATCAAATATCTAATTCAATTTGTCTTGAGCTTTGTCTCAAACTTCATCTTGAATTTGGGATTTACTTCATCTTGAATTTGAGCTTGATCTTGAGCTTGACCTTTTCTTGAACATAAACAGATCTTAAGCTTGATCTTCTCTTGAACATAAACTGATCGTGAGCTTGATCTTCTCTTGAACATGGACCGATCTTTGAAGATCTACTTTGAAGTGGTTTTGTCTTATGAAATTTGACAACCATGTATGCTCAGCATCCTAACACTTACATGTATGATCATAGATCGGGGTATAAATTTTGTATGATCTTGTGGTCATATGAGGCCAAAGTGTACTCTAAATTTTAGTTGTGTTGATAATGAAAAATGGGTAAGTTGGAAGGTCCAAATTTAAAAAGAGTTGATAAGCTTCGTTATTTCTAAAAGGAGGTGACTTGGCACTTAAGGTTAAAAAGGTGAGGCATTTCTATCTTACATTAAGTTCATATGATGTGCAATCCAAGTCATTTAGATGAAGAAAAATATTCTCCTATGACTACACATGAACTTTTTCACTCGATGGACACCAAAATCATGGGTTAAGGGGTTAATTTGTCAATTGGACAACTTCTACAATGATCTAAGGATTGAAAGTAGACATATACAGTCAATTTATGTTAGATAGGCAAGAAAAAAAATTAATCAGAAAAGAAGTTAAAATTCATGTTAATCAAAGAAAATACACATAACAAACCATATGTTAAACTTAGGCTAGAACGGTAACATCCGAGATGTTACAATACTTCAGATGCATATGATTTCTACATTATCATACTATGCACACCACGCACTCATTCATGATGCATGTATATGAATGCATGCTTATAAATACACCTTATGTACATCCGAGGCTAGCCAGAAATAACCACGACTCCAAGGCTACACAAAGGTGGTCCAGTGTTGTGGGATCTTGGTCTTTTACAACATCGCTCGTATGCACACATGTCCTAACTCGCACCGTTGATAAACCATATATTGCACCCTAGTGCACCTAGAAAACTCACCTAAGTGATTTGCTCCAGATGATATTGAGATCTCTATCATGTGGACCATGTCATCTTTGCGATCATAATGGTGAAAACCGCGCATCAATCCGACGCTCCGTTAGTGAGATATGACCCATCGAATGTAAGACCCAAATTATGTATCCGGTAATACAAGCAACCTTTATTATATTAGGCCCATTGGACTTGAGCCCATGTAGGCCTAAAGCCTACTTTTAGAACATGAAAATTACCAACAAATAGGATAATTGCTATATGACAAAATAAGAAGCTAGCACATATAAGACAAACACTACAAGACAAAATTGGATTCTATCCCAAAACTCATCATTAGCTCTCTCCTCATGTCTTAGAAACTAATCATAGCTCATCTTCACCTCGTCCTATACATGCATCCAATGCATGTCTGGATTTGTGCCACATCATTTCAAATAACCAATTGCAATACTCCATTTCATTATCCGTCATGCATCACCTACAACCCATAACCCCTATCCATCTATTAGCCAATGCATATCTAGATTTCTTCCACCTTGGCCAATGCATGCTTAGCACCATCCACCTCATCCTTTCACTACCCATACCATACATCACATTCCACCTCACTTTTAGCACTAATAAGATCTCATAAACTTACCACACCATCTTGCCACCTCAACCCCCAATTCCTTATATAAAAGTAGGAGCTCTCTTGCACTTATTCTTTTCCTATACTTAGAAAAAAAAAATCTGAGATTTTAAGAGAGAGTGAGAGAGAGTGGGGCCAAGGTGTGGCCCACCATTAAACCTAGAGGGAGTGGACCACACATCATCATCCAACCATCCATCCATTTGAGGTGAGTCTACACCCCTCCTCCCATCCTCCTTATCCTCCTTTTTATTTTCTTGATATGTGTGGGCCCTACTAATGTGGAGTTCTTGTGTACATATATTTATGGCTATGGTGGTCAGCAAAGTGGCCCATGTCACTATGGTCAACCATGATGAACATCGTATCCACACCCTTCACATGTAATCTTGTTTTTTTTTAGTATCTGGACAACAAGTTCTAAAAATCATATAAAATCAATCATACTAAAATCAGAGCTGAAACTTAGTAATAATATGAATCACAATATGAACTAACTCTAGACCAAATTTCGTATCCATCCAACGGTCCAATCATCCGTAAATCAAGTTTACTTGGTTGCTGTCTAGCAGCACATACAGGATTCTGATTTGCCTAAAACAGACCCATTTTTAATTCCTTTAATGAATGTATTAAAAATATATATTCCGTTAGATTCATATAAAATTGAACTATCTTTCTAATGTTATATAATAAGCCTCAATCGGAGTTCGAACGGCTGAGATCTTGGCCTTATACGAAAGATGTATTTGGGAACTTTTTATGACCATTCTTGTGTGGGCCATATCTGTAATTCCAACTGTCAGATGTATTTGATGCTTTCTCTTAACTTACTTAAGATAGTAAATAATCATATGTATGGTCCCTATGATCAGATTCTTTCATGATAGAATTTACGAAATTCTGGACCATTAGATACTTCCGTAAGGACAAATCTTAAATTGTTTTGCATGGTCCAGATGGATCCAAGGCTCTATATGGTAGGAAACCTATATACAGCCTAAATCATGTATTACTAAACCATCCATTGGATCGAATTTTCCAACAGAGAATCTGATCATAGAGATTTAATCAATATATTTCATGTGCTACTAAATGTGTATGTTGGATGTATGTTGTACATAACATTCATCCTCTTATTGACCCACTTGGGTGTGGGATCACTTGTGATTTATGTATTTTATGAGTTCATCCAATCTTGAAACTCATGTATATTTTTGTGTGTCTCTTATCTATGGTTTGGTAGCATGTGGGCTGCACTTGCCATTGGATCTATTTTAATCCTTTGTACTTTCTGTTTGCTGAAAATTTCTAAGTACTTGACTGTATTACATGTAAGCCTCTTTAACACCTTGTAGTGGGCCCTACACTCTGTAGTTAAGGTCCCACTTTGGGGGATGTTTAATCCTTATATAAGTGAGCTAGGATGTTCCACCTTTTTTTAAGGAATGATCCCTAAGTGTTTGGAAATTGAGCCCTAAGTTGTGACAAACCCCCATTGTTAAAAATTGCCTGATTATTTGTGTTTTGTACCAACTATGGGCCACTTTAGTGGACCACACGCTGGAGATATGTGTAGGCCACAACTTGGAACCTTTAACCTATACCAATGAATAAATAAATAATATTTTACTCGGGATAAATTAGACCCCACATGATCAGGGAGTGGATCCCAAAATGTGGTCGACATGGTTGTGCAAAAAATCAAAGTACCTATGTTTGACCCTATACCAAATACTACGTGTGCACAACCAGTTGGTCCCAACTTATAGTTTTTGAAGTACATATATAGTACAACCAAGTGCACCTGATGAGACATTGAAAGGTAGTCCCCTGTGATCATGAGATGTACTTAAGATCGGGCCAAAACTAATTCTGCACTATATTTCCTACACAGTTTCTCCAAGTACCCATGTTTAGGCCATCACCGTAAATTGTACTCACCAAACCAATGAGGCCTTCCTTATAATTTGTAAAGCCCATACATAGAGCTACTAGTTGGTTATTTTCTTTCACCATATGTAGGCCCCAAGTGGTCATGAATTTGACTCTAAAACGACCCAGAACCAACCCTATGCCAAAAGTCTGTTTTACATAGAATTTATGTTGGGCTATGTCGGTAGGGTCCACCACCTTCCCAAAGCATTTAATGCAGCGTCTAAACTCTGAAAAATAACTCTCAAATATTGTTGGGCTTAAAAATCTTACGTGGGCCATCTAGTATGGGCTATCTTGTATGGGCCTTACCTTTCATATAATAAGGTCCACCTGGCATGTTTTGTAAATGGGTGTTATATTGTAACATCCTGGTTTTTGGCCAACCTGGAATTAGATGTCCTTAGGCAATGGGTCGATCCTAACACCTTATTAACCTGTCAGAACTCAATCCCAAAGTCTAAAACTACTTGTTAACCCTCTTCATTCACAAATCCCACCCTTCACCACCTTGTTTTTTCAATTTTTCTAAGTACTTTCACCCTAGACACTATCTTAAACTATCTAAGTATTATAACTTGGATCACTTTATATACAAACTACAAAGGCCCAGGTACCACCTCAGACAAAAATTACTCAGGACTAAATCCTTTAGAAATTTGACAAAGTTAACTAAGTGCTAAACTAGATTAGCTACGAAATCCACTTGTTCCACTTTAAATACGATCTGCAAGACCCAAAACTTGTAGAATCATTGACATTAGAGTACCCTAAAATCTCGGATCAATCTCATTACCCAGTTGCTCTTGGCAGCACATTGAAACTCCTTATCAGATCTGGACCGCACGTCGGAAGTTCGATTAACACGAAGTTAAGGAATTAGAACTACCTTGCTAGGCTTGATAACCATCTCGAATATCAAATCTAAATAGTGTCCCAGCGCTGTTCGCTTGAGCTCGGAGCGAGGAGTGTGAGAAATGTGAAAATAATTCTAAATTAAATTCAAAATAGTGAAATCTGAGACTTGTCGCTTGTAGGTCAGTATTAAACAACCTGACCGTCAGATCAGGCCAAATTACACCCTCAGATCAGGGATATTTCTCCAAACATATCCATGTACTCAGAATCTCCGATCGAGATCGACTGACCGTTGAACTAAAACTGGTCTGCCACGTGCGATCTGGAAATTCGACCAGAAAGAAAACTTAACTAAACCTAGATCCAGTGTTAGTGAGCGTATGACCGACCTTTGGCTCAAGGGGGGCCGCCAGAAGTCCTTCGTTGAGCTAAAACTGAAATACTTTGGTTATAACCTAAGCATACCTTAACCTTAGGTCTATTTTGGTGACTTTTTAGGCTATATAAGGACCTTAAAACCCTCTCTCATTCAGCCATACGAATTTGAGAAAACCCTAGGAGAGAAAGAGAGAAAAGAGAGAGAAAGTGTGGGAGATGTGGGAGAGTCTTTCTGCCGCTCTACCCTGCCACTATACGTGCTTAACTACTCCAATCTAATTACTTTTCCAGTGATTCCAGCTTCATTCTTAGGTAAGAAACCCTAACCCTAACATGTTTTAGGGTTTTAATAGTTGTAGGTTATAAAATAACCAACCGAAAGCATGCTATAGGTTACCAAACTGTCGTACACGAAAGCTTAGCGAATCCATCGACTCCGTTACGATTCTACGACAAAAGGTGTAGACTTTAGGTGTATAGGTTATGGTTTTCAACGCTTTCAATATCAGATAATGATAGATTCATGATCTGCATGCAATTGCACATGTACAAAGTGCTGTCTGTTTTCCATTTCGATTAAAGACGACGAATATGGAATTTTACATAATCTAGGTATTTGTAGAAAGTACCGTATACATATAAATTTTGAAAATGTGTTTGCCATAATTATTTGCTGTATGAATATATTATATATGTGTAAAATACTTGTTTGGCAAAAGGACTCACCCTAATACATGTTTTTGCTAATATACACTATGTATGTAAAAGGGGTGTATTCTAAGTGTTTGTGAAAATGACTGAATGAGTATAGAATTCGCATTCGTGCTCGCCATGACTAATTATCCTGGATATATGATTGTTGTATTGGCGATACCCCTTTGACGAAAGGATTTGCCCTAAATCACGCCACGGCCAATATATACTATATATGCTAAAACGTGTAGCCCAAGTGTTTGTGGAAATGACTGAATGAACATGGAACTTGGATTCCTACTTGCTATGACTATCCGTCGTGGGTGCACACGTGTTATAATTGGGGCAACTCCCTAGTGAAAGGATTTGGCCTTATACCTATGTGATCAACATACGTGATGTATGTTGATGTGTATAGTCTAAGTGTTTGCTGAAATGACTAAATAAATATGGATTTATGATTTATGCCTGCCATATGTATTGAATGTAAGAACATGATTGATGTGTATATGACAACTCCTTGCTTTAAGGATTTGTCCTAATCTATGTTGAAATCAACATACGTCATGTATGTTGGAGTGGTGTAGTTTAAGTGTTTGATAAAATGCCTGTGTGAGAAATTGTGTGACGAACTAAAATTAATAGGGGTGTTGAGATGAGATTCTCAACTACCTTAAAGATGTATATGATTTCCGCCATGTTATTTGTTTAATTTAACCTCTTACTTATGAAATATATGTGTTTGTATTTCCTGTTTATATTGTGCTTTATTACATGCTTTATGACATGCTTGTTAACATGCTTGAATTACTTTGCTTATTCTGCTTTACTCTACATGTTTCTGGTCATGAATGGATTGTGTTTGGGGCTATTGTATAGTCCAGGCAATCGGTAATGGGATTGAATTCGTGGCTACGATTCATTTGCCATGTGAGATGTGTTTGACAAACCTGAGTGTACTTCGGTTGGCGATAGTGGTTAGCCACATGAAGTGCTTATGCGCTTCATATCGTTCAACTTGTTGTGAGCTCGAGCTAGCCGAGCTTGTCAAGAAACCCGATCTGTCTTATGTATGTTTACCATGTTTGGACGCTATGCTTGAACCTAGGGTACCAAACTTACCAGTGAAATCCCGTTAACCATGGTACCTCGATCCGCTAAGACTCATGAGCCGGGCATGGTGGTATGGGACACCGTGGTCGAGTTGTCGGCCTACGCTGGGGCCACGTGCCTCCCCGTAGTGACCAGTGAGCAACTAGACTCGTGAGCCGATTATGGTGGTATGGGATACTATATTCGTGTTGTCGGCCTACATTGATAAGGGAATGGGGGAGTGGTGCAACGAATGCGTTTAACAGCCCTGAAAACCCTTTGTAGTGACCTCGAGCATACGCTGAATTTGCAGTGAGGCAACGAGTTTTGCCGCGGTGAATAGAGTATGAACTAGGCCTGTATCAATTTAATGATGAACCGTTAAAAGGGTGATGGGGTAGTGGTGTAACCATTGTGTGTAACAGCCCTGGCAGCCTTTGCAGCGACCTAGAAACACACCTTCGTATGAGATTAACTAGGACTGATGACCCTAGAATAGATCATGTTTGGGAATGATACAAGGGGGGTACCTTAGTTTCCCAATCCTGCTGTTTGAAATGGACTAATAATAACTCGGTAATCATGCTCATCATCACATTGCATGTGCCTGGAAGATGTGGAGCACTGAGAAATGCAAGCATGCCGCGAACGTAAGATGGTGTCGCACGAGGGAGTGTGTGGTGAGGGCATACATCATGACTGCATTTATACTTACATTAATAAGAGTAGTTAGGAGTGTTTGATTATACTACTTTATCATTACTGCTTGACTGAGTTAATAACATGTTAACCTATGCCTTATTGTTCTACTGAGTTGATTACTCACTCCCATGTTACGGGACGGTGTTGTACACACCAACCAGACTTGTTTAAGTTTCAGATGATGGCGATGCTGCGAAGCGGAGCCGGACTTTTATGAGAATGAGGAGGATTCCTCCTTTATGCAGTTTCAGGTAGCTTCATGTGAGCCGTGTCTTGATCAGCGGGGTTACAGGGATGTTGACTAGATGACACTATACATTTGGTATATTTTAGAATTGTACTTGTAATTATTTAACCTGGTAACGTTATCACACTCTGGAGACTCACCACGGTTTATATACTTTACATATCTATCACAGTCTTTCGCTTATAAATTTAACTGTCTCTGGAGTATGATATGCTGTTTTGGTATAATCTCATTCATGTTTCAATGATCTCATCATAATCATCATTATCTATGTGCATAAGTGATGCGTTGGAACTTGGGAGTTGAGTTTATGCTTGACCCTCGATTTTCAGGGCGTTACATGTATAACTTGTAAAATATTTAGTGTACAGAGCTTACTATCCAAATGTTCTCTTAAGACATAAGTGGCCTTGGGCCCATCTAAATGATGCAACCCTAAAGTCTAAGCAGGCCCAACACTAAGAGAAATCGTTGGGGAATGAGAACCCACAATGGTAACCTTCCTTGGGGCTATTGGGTAGGCCCATTGCCTACTGGGGCAGCATGCCTTTCATACTACCTCTACTCAAGTGGACCACACTTAGAGAGACCTATTTTATAATGCATACACTGGATAGTTGGGCTTTTTCTTAGTTTGTTGTGTAAGTGGCTAGTGGGCCCAATATGATATATCACATGAAAGATGTGTTTCGACAAGAAAACAAAAGTATCTACTTTGGGAACTGATCTTATTCAACCATAACGAAAGAGTATTCAGAACAATCATCATCATATTTTTATTGATATTGAGTTCATTTACATCCTTTCTACATCCCTTGATTCTAAGGTAAATCATTTAGAATTGAAGAATTATTCTAAGTGCAATTGTTATGGTTCAATATAAATTTTGGCAGCACTCCAGCGCTATTTCGGTTATCTCCCAACACTTAGGAGGAATTGCTGAATTGATCAATCAATCTCAATGGAGATAAAAATTTCGGTAGCATTCCGGCAGCTTCTTCAGTCATCTCCCAATACTTAGGAGGAATGTTGAATTAATCAGTTGATTTCTCCTTTCAAAGGAGGTTTGAAGATTCAGCACCATTTCAGCTCCTGCACAAAGTTGGTTAGTTGATCTGTTACGTGACCCGGGCAACCAATAAATTGGTTGCGCGGTCCGTGTAACCGGCTTCTTGGTTACGCGGTCGGTGCAACTGATACAGCTGGTTGCGCGGTCTGCTCAACTGATATTGTCTCTCCCTTCTACCTTCAGTTGCTCTGCTCCAGTTTCTGAAATATCTCTATCTCTCAAATGAGAGGAAGAGTGGGGTATTTATAGGCCCCTCACACGTGTCAGTGATCTTCGTTGATTGCACGACCGGCGTAACTGCCTTCCTCGTTGCGCGACCGGCACAACTAACTTCTTGATTGCGCAATCCGCGCAACTGTAGCCCTTGTTACGTGACACGCACAACTGTTGTCTCCGCTGTGGGACCCACACAACTAAATCACTTGGTTGCGCGACCCACGCAACTGAATCACTTAGTTGCGCGACCCGTGCAACTTATCTTCCTCCACCAGTTGTCCCCTGAATGCCAATCTTTCCCTTTCATGATGATAATTTTTATGCTCCAACAAGATGTTAGCATGATATCTTTTATGTTTGAGATTATACATTATTTCTAATTGGTGGAATGTGTGGAGCCCACTTAGTTGTGGAACTAAATCCACACCATTGAAAGCGTTGTGGTTGGACATTTATGCCCTTGGGTTGGCTTATTGATTCACCAAGTGGGACTCACACTTGACCTATACGACCCTATGCCTTGCATGTAGTTCAAGTCCAGTGTGGGAGTCACACTAGGTAGGATGCACCTAGTGATGGGTGAGATGATGATACATGTATGGTAACATGATAATGATGATTGTGAGTTGTTGGTTGAAATGATAGATATGATTTAATGGATGGTGAATTATAACATATGCATTGATGATAGATGAGTAATTATTTGTGTTACTTATGACATTTCTTATGTTAATCATGAAGTGAAAATGATCCTCATGGTAATGATGATGATATTATATATCTATATGCATGATGAGAAACGTGCTAGTTGACCACCATGCTTAATATCCAAGTGATAATAATGCACGTATTGATTGTCGTGATGATATTGTGGACAAGATAGCTATGTTTTGCTTGATGTGTGGATGATGATAAATATATGAAGTTGGTTAACGTAAGGATAACCTCATGCATGACAGACAACTAATGCCTAAGGCATGTATGATAGTGATGGATGATGGCCATGATATTGACGATGCATGTGAATCCCTATATGTTATGTACTCTATGCACATGATTGCATGATACATGTTATGAGGATAAATTTGATGTTGAATGATGTCTATGAAAATGATGATACATGTTAGAACTTGTGTACCACCATAACCTATTCACCTTATGTATGTGTGTGTTATAAGAGCCCTGGTAGCCATTTATTAACTATTAACAAGAGGTATAGGGCCTCAGTGTGATATTGAAGGCACTTAAATATATGGACCCTCACGTCACAATGGTTATTCTTGTGTTTAGGCCGATTATTATTTATATCTGATAGTCATGCCAGTGTACTTAGTCTAGTAGGACTCACTGAGAATATGCTTAGTATAACATCATGATACATTCCCATACGCATCATTTGCATGCTTGTTATGAGGAGTGATTGATAATAGCATATGTCATTGGGCGGATTGTTTATGAGACTCCCTGATAGACGGAGCTGCCCCACATGAGTATGCGGTACGCGCAGGATTGATGTATAATTGGGTAGTGTGATTAATGCACCTTGCATTGTATGATTCGACTACTGCACATCAGGGCCGTAGCCTCTATATGCATAGCGTGGATGGCAGGATTGGATACCAAAAATACTTATTCTAGCACAGGGAGGCCATAAATGTCCCAGGGTGAAAGTCCCCAAACCCTTATGGTACCAGAGGATGCTCCAACGTCGAGACCGAATGGATACATGAGCACATGAGGGCCAGATACCAGTAGGCCGCATCTCCCACTGTGTCGTAGTTGGTTGGAAGGAGGTGTGGCCTTACCCACCCAAGTGAGGGGGCAATGACTAGGCTAAGTCTGACCTAGCTTGAGGAATGGTCCGCTATCGATGAGTCGGGCCCGATATTGGCAGGCAGATAGTGAGGTCCCTTCTACTTACCCAGTTGTGCGCTTAGATAGTATTGTAAGCTGGTATTGAGTGTAATAGACCGCGGTGATATTCTAGAGATGAACTATACTGATATGTGGATCTTGATGAGGACTGTCATGCTTGCATTGCATCTTGCATATGACATCAGCCACGTAAGCCTTGCATCGCATAGCCTTAGTATGACTGACAATATTGTACTAGACCCCAGTGATATCCCAGAGATGTATGGTACTAATATTGTGATGCCCCATTTTGCACACGTGGGCAGACGATGATGTGGGCAGGGCCTAAGGGCCTGGGCGAGCTATCAGTGGTTGGCAGGCTACTGTGCATACAGTGGGGTGAAACCTTATCCCACATCGAAAGTGTTGTGGTGGTTATATGTAGACTTACTGAGTAGGAGTCGCGTACTCAGCATCTGATTCATTCATTCATTCATTCAATATCTACTCGGGCTAGTGGTGCGCAACTAAATCATTATGTGAACCTTCACTATGACCATGATTTCGGTTAGGTACGCGACCAACCTGAGATCAGGAGTTTACACCATTGAGTCTAACTATCCAAATTTAGGTATGGGCCTAGTTTGGATGGAAGTCCCTTGTGATGGATATCACAACTTATGATACCACGTACTATCATCCTGACTCTACACGCCAGCTCTGCCATTGTCCTTCTATCGTATGTCATATAGTAGAAAATGGAATTTGATTATCTTGTTCATGATGATTAGCTATTTTAATGATTCATGGTCGCTTGTTGAGAGACATGCCTATTATTGATGTCATGTTCATGATAACCTGTATAGTTATACGACATGCTTAATTGATAACCTATTCACCTATGATAACATGATTGGTTGATAACATGCCTATGATTGTTTTGGATGTCTTTACAGGAGAGCCCTGAAAAGACGTGTTTTACTCCCGGCACGTAGTAAACTCATGAGCTGTGGTTTGCTCATACGTATGACTTACACTTTTTCAGGATGCATACAAGATCTGTTGGAGTTTGCTATTGTTTCCTTCATTACCATTAAGCTGGTATACCATATTATGTGTGACATGTCGAACAGGTTCGTCTCTTCGATATGTGTTGATACCATGAACAAAAGTGTAACCGCCTAAATAGATTAACTGTTAAAAAATTCACACTGAAAATCCTCCTTGTAGGACCCTAGGATCAAAAGCTGGCATATGGGTGTCGGGAGCTGAGAATGGGATACTACGGAGGCTGTCAGCATTGGATTCAACGATTAGGAATCTTGTGAGCTTAGTTTCCGAGTTTGGGGTGTGACAAGTGTGCACTCCTCACACATGTACACCGTACATGTCAAATGTGCATGTTAATCCACACCATAGCACATCTAGCATTAATTAATCACACGACATAAATCACAAAGCCAGAATAACATGTGGTAACACTATATTATGCTATATATCAATCACATGCAAGGGTATCCATACACCAATAGCATGTATCAAATTCATGTACGAAGGGCCTTAACTACTCAAGAGTTATGTTGTAACACAAACATGACCCATGGTATGTAAAGTTTAAGTTGTCCACCCCATTGGTTCTTATAAGTGCTAGTATTCTAAGCACACATGTACTTGTCAAATTTCGCACACAAAATACTAATTGGATCTTCAACACACTTCAATCTACTACAACACTTTAAGAAACACGACTCAACAACTCAAGAAGAGAGTTTCAAAAAGGTTTCAAGTGATTGATCAATTGTATGCCAACCTTCAGGTAAAATGACCCTAAGAAAAGACATGGGATAAAAGTGTTTAGTGTGGCCCTTATATGCTTAAAATGTATGTTTATTTTGTAAATTTATTGTTGTTCGGTAGCCCAATCTCTTATTCGGCCAACCAATTATGTTCGGACAGCTCAACCTCAGCCTTGACCAAGTTTACAGCAACATCAAAAAAAAAAAAAAAAAAAAAAATCCGTTGCAAGTTCGGTCAACCCAATTTTAAGTTTGGCTAGCTGAACTTGGCTTGGGCCAGTCCGAAAGTGTCTTGAGTCAAGTTTCTAGCAATGATAATTTTTTAGATTTTAAGGGGATTCGACCAGCCGAACCTTGTATTCGGCTAGACGAATTTTCGCTCGAGGCAACTGAATTTTTGATAAATCTTATCCCACGAAATCTGAGAGTCGTTGGAATAGTATCATTGAAATTCAGCTAGCCGAAGTTATTCTTAGGTTGATCGAAGTTTTAAATCTTTTTCCTATAAATAGAGACATTCTCTCATTATTTTATATACGAAAAAGTGTGAGAAAACATACTCAACCAAATAGAGAAACTTAGGTCTTTCCAAAGCTAATTGTGTGGTAATTCCTATTTTGTTTTAACTTATTCAATTTCCTTTCTCAAGTTAGATTTAAATTCAATTAAAGAGTTATCAATACTCAACTTAAGATTGGAGAATTGAATCTACAGCTTTTAGGGTTTTATTCTTTGAGAAATTATATATCCACAGATCCTTTCTGGTTGAGCATACATTGATTCATCATCATTTAAGAAAGAAGATCGCTGCATTGATTGAAGCATCGACGCATTTGTCTTCAAGAAGAAAAGTATCCAATTTATTATTTCATTTGGATTTATTGAGATTGCCTAGAAATCTCATCGGGTTATGCAGTGGTTAACCCATGAAATTCACTAGAGGTTTTATTGTTGTAAGCCTGTGAAAATCACAAGAACTTTAAGAGGTTATTGAGGTGATCATGTGAGAACCTTGAAAATAGTGGAAAGCTAAAGTTACATGGAGTAGTAATTTTGGGAGTGGAGTAGGTATGTGTCGGACACTGAACTACTATAATTCTGTGTATTTGTAGTGATTGTTTTTCTTATTATCTACTTTTATTATTTTGAAAGATTGATTTCAAGGACATAGTGGGATAAGGTTGTACTGCCTAAAGGTTTTAAGTGAAGGTTGTCCTATGACTTAATTGGAATCAATGTTTCAATACCTTTTGAAATTGAGAATATATTTTCCATGATTTATTACCAAGAATTGGTTTAGTCCTATTCACCCCCTCCCTCTAGGACATATGTAGGTAATCTTTCAAGTGGTATTAGAACGAGGTTGCTCTTATTAGGATTTACCTCTTAGAGCTAAATCCAGAGATATAAGATGTCAAATTTTAAATGTTTATCCACCTTCCTTTGATGGCTCAAATTATTCTTATCGAAAAGATATGATGAAGATCTTCCTCAAATCCATTGATGAAAGCATGTGGCAAGCCTTTATAACTGAATAGTTGAGGATAAAACCACGTCCATTAAAGAGATATATTATAATCTATGGACAACTAATCAGAAAAGTGAGAGTAGTGCAAATACAAATGCCTTAAATGTTATAACTTGTGCTCTATCACCAGATGAGTTCAAAAGAATCATTTCGTTTGATATAGTAAAACAAGCTTGGGTTATACTTGAAATGACACATGAAGGAACAAACATTGTGAAAAAAAATCTAAGATCCAAATCCTCATAACCAAATTTGAGGAAATAAGTGTGGAAGAAAATCAGTCATTTATGGACTTTTATATGAAATTAAATGACATAGTTAACTCTATGTGAGGTCTTGGTGAAAGCATCCTCGAAAGCAACGTTTGTGTAAAAATACTACGATCACTTCTTGATAGGTTTAATTCCAAGGTTGCTACTATACAAGAATTGAGAGATACCGATATTATAAAGGTTGAGGAATTGGTTAGATCTTTTCAAACTTATGAATTGAATTTCAAAGATCCTAAGATCAAGTCCATTTCCCTCAAATCTCTAAGTCTAAATTAAAGGTTTTAAATATGGACAACTAATCAGAAAAGTGAGAGTAGTGCAAATACAAATGCCTTAAATGTTATAACTTGTGCTCTATCACCAGATGAGTTCAAAAGAATCATTTCGTTTGATATAGTAAAACAAGCTTGGGTTATACTTGAAATGACACATGAAGGAACAAACGTTGTGAAAAAAAATCTAAGATCCAAATCCTCATAACCAAATTTGAGGAAATACGTGTGGAAGAAAATCAGTCATTTATGGACTTTTATATGAAATTAAATGACATAGTTAACTCTATGTGAGGTCTTGGTGAAAGCATCCCTGAAAGCAACGTTTGTGTAAAAATACTACGATCACTTCTTAATAGGTTTAATTCCAAGGTAGCTACCATACAAGAATTGAGAGATACCGATATTATAAAGGTTGAGGAATTGGTTAGATCTTTTCAAACTTATGAATTGAATTTCAAAGATCCTAAGATCAAGTCCATTTCCCTCAAATCTCTAAGTCTAAATTAAAGGTTTTAAATGTAAATTCATATTACGAGAAAAATGAGGACGATATGGCTATGTTGGCAAATAAATTTTATAAAAATTTTATAAAAGAGAAAAGAAATGATTTTCAAAAACCATTTGATAAAAGAAAAGGAAATTCTAATTATTAGAAATATAAATCGAAAGACACTCAATGCTACATTGTTCTGAATTTAGGCATTTTGCTTCAAAATATCCAAAGAATGATAAATAAAAAAGAAAAGGCATGATTGCTACTTGGGACGAATCATCAGAATCTGAAACTAATTCAGAAACTGATGAATCAGATCAGGAAAATGTAAAAGAACATAATGCCTTTATGACTATAGACATAATCACTTATATAGAAGATTGTGAAACATAAGATTATGAAACTCCTAGAAGTGACTTTGAAAATGAAGACGATCTTCAAGAAGCATATGATTCTCTGTACAGGGAAAGTTGTAAGATTGCGGCTAAATTTAAAACTCAAAAGAAAAAATGTGTGGAATTACAATTAGAGCTTGCAAAGGTTGTTTTGAAAAATCTCATTTTTTTACTATTTTAAAAATTCAAAATTAGATTTAAGTTTGAAATTTTATGAATTGCAAGATCTAAAAATTTGAAAATGAGAAATTGAAAATTGAAGTTTCATCACTTCATAGTTCAAAGGATACCTGGAAATATACCCAAGGAGACCAGAAACTTAAAAAACAACTAACTTCATCTTTCTGGAATGGTGACAAATCTGGATTTGGCTATATTAGAGCTAGTAATATGAAATCTAAGAATTTGGCTCCTATCTTTGTAAAAGGAGAATCATCGAACTCTAAAGAAAAAACTTGAAATGAATTAAATCGTAAAAAGAATATTTTCAATAGAACAAAATCCTTTCAAGAATCCTCTAATATAAAAACATGTGCCAACAACCACAAATATCAAAGGAGAGAGAATAAAAATCCTCCTCTTGATGATATAATTGTTGACTTGCTCAAAGAGTTGCTGAAATCTGTAAGTGCTTATGTGTTTAACACACATTTGATTATCAAACTTTATAAGACGAAAGTGTTACAAGTTAGATCGCAAGTATGGAATCACAACTATTCTACATGTCTAAAGATCAGCTCAAGATTGACTTATCATCTCTAGAAGTGATTGCCCGATTTCAAAACAAGTTTAAGACAAGTTATTCCATGTATTTGCTAAAACACAGATCATATAATCCTAGAAAGACCTTAGGTTAGGTACTTCAAAATGTCTATTTTATTTTGGGTTTTTAATAGTGTTGTTGCTCTGGAGTTCGGCCAACCTAACTTCTGATTCGACCAACCTAACTTCCTCAGCGAGCCTAACTTTAAGTTCAACCTAAAAATCAAATTATGTTAAAAATTTGGCCAACCTAACTTTTAGTTCAGCTAGTTTAATTTGAAATTCGGCCAGCAGGAGTGAAGTTCGGGTCAAATTCTAGCAATGCAAACTTTTGAATTTTGTGAAAATTTAACCTCGGGCTAGCCGAATTTTGGATCAATCTTATCACGCACAATCCAATAGCCATTGGAACGAATCCGGTGGAATTCGGCTAGCCAGATTTTTAATTTCTTTGGCTATAAATAGAGGCCTTCTCTCATTGTAAACTACAATGAAAAATCACTATAAACCTTTTGCAAGTGAGAGAGAAGCTCAAGTCCTCGGTAAGCTAATTGTGTGGTATTTATAATTTATTTTTAGCTTATTCAATTCCATTTCTCAAGTTCATTTCATTCTTATTTCAAAGAGTAATCTATACTCTGTTTGAGATCTAAGAGAATTAAATCAAGTAGCAAAATCAAGTAGAATTTGGGTTTTTCATTTCTAAAATACTATAGAACCCTATACTATTTCTTTTGAGCGAATACTGCCTCCTCTACATTCAATAAAGAAGTTCTTCTGCTACAAGCTTCTACTACATCTTTGAATTGGCATTTGAAGATAAGTTCTTTACTACTTTATTTCATTTAGGTTTTTCTGAGATAGACTATAAAAATCTCAGTGGGTTGATTTATGATAGCCCATGAAAATCACAAAGTGGGTTTTTGTATGTGATAGCCCATGAAAATCACAAAAGGGGTTTTATTTTGGTGAGCCTATGAAAATCATGAGGAACTGTATAAGGTTGTTAAGGTGAACCTATGAAAACTTTGTTATAGTGAAAGTCAAAATTACGAGGGTAGTAATTTTGGGAGTGGAGTATGTGTGGTTGTTTTAAGCATTGAACCATTATAACTCTTTGTGCATCTGTGGCGAATGTTTATTTCTTTTTAGTGGTGGATGTTATTTATTTCATTCTTGTAGTGAATGCTATAATTATTTTATCTTCTCTTGGTAGTCTAAAAGATTGATTTTAAAGACATTGTGAAATAAGGTTGTCCTGCCTGATATTTTAGGTGAAGGTTGTCCTATGAATTATTTTGAATGTTTTAATACTTAGGCGATTGAGATTCTGTATTCTTTATATATTTCGCTTTTATTTCAATTATTTGGCATTGTCCTATTCACCCCCTTTAGGACATCGATAGCTTGCCTTTTCAAAGTCTAACTTAGGTATGAATGGAGTAAACAGAAGTAGGAGAAATCCTAACACCCAAAAACATCAAAAGTTAAGAGACCCTCTGTAACGCCCCGGATTTCGAGGGTCGAGCATGGCTCAACTCCTGAGATCTAGCACATCACTTATGTAACATGGATAATGATGTTTAAATGTTGTCTGTATCAATGTATTAAACATAAGTGGGATATACTAAAACAGCATATCATACTCCAGATATAGTTAAATTTAGCAAGTGGAAGACTGAAACACATACATCTGAACAGGTAAATGTTTTACAACCTCTAAAGTATGATTATGTAGTCGGGCTAAATAAGTACATATATTGTTTCAAAATGGGCAAAATATCAAAATGTAAATGTCCAACTAATCCATGTGCCCCTATATCTCATTGAATCAGCAAAAGGTCTACATAAACCCGCCTGATAGCTGAACATAGGAGAATTCCTCCTCCTCATCTAAGAAGCCCAACTCAACTGAATAGACTGCGTCCTCACCTGCATCTACAACAGAGTCTGGTTGGTGTTTTAAAACACTGTCCCAATGTGGGAGTGAGTCATCAACTCAGTGGTACTATAAGGTAAAAGTTAACATGTTATCAAGTCAATCAAGTAGTAATGATAAAGCAATACAACAATCACTTCCTAGCTACTCTTGTTAATGCAAGAATGGTGTACAGTAATGATGCATGCCTTCGTACAAAGCTCCCTCACAAGCAACTCCGACAACCAATTTCGCTCATGACAAACTCCTTAAAGTGCAACTTCCTCACCAAAGCACATGCAATATAGTGCATGGTCGTGTTAGCTAAGTACTTAATTAAGCTTATTCACACAGCAGGTTCTGGAAGCTAAGGTACCTCCCTTTACATTATTAACCCAAACTGAAGGATCCATTTAGGGTCGTCAATCCTAGTTAATCACATACAATAGGAAAGTTGTAGGGCATCACCCCTAATGAAAAGCAGTAGATATGCAAATTCAAAAGTTTATATTCGCGGTCACTATGGGGAGGCTCATCACCTTAGCGTAGGCCGACAGCTCGAATACGGTGTCCCATACCACCATGCTCAGCTCACGAGTTTGGGTTGCCCACTGGTCACTACGACGATCTCATTACCCCAGCATAGGCCAACAGCTCTACCACGGTATCCCATACCACCATACCTGGCTCATGAGTCTTAGCGGATCGTGGTACCATGGTTGAAATGGGTTTTTCATTGGTAAGTGGTACCTTAGATTCAAGCAGTAGTGTCCATACAAGGTAAACATACAATATATCAATCGGTTTGTTTGGCAAGCTCAATTGCTACAAGCACATGTAGACTTGATTGACATGGAGCACATAAGCACCCCTTGTGGCTTAACCACTGTCGATAATCGTCGTGCAACCCGGATTCGTCGAGTTACCCAATTTAGCGATACTAGTTCAACCACCTATACATGGATTGTTATTGATTGCCTAGGCTACGTTGTAGCCCCAATCTTACTCAGATGTAATAGGTAGACATACGTGATAATCATATCAGCATTTAACAAACAATCCAAATAAATACCTCATTTGAGCATTTCATCAAACACATTAGACATGTCACCAAACACGTGTATTTCATCCATAAATTATGTAGCAGCAAATATGATTACATGGAAGAAACTATACATATGATTAAGGTAATTGAGAATCCTATCTTAATATACTTAATAAATACAATTCATCAGCAATTTCTCATTCAGACATTTAATCAAACACTTAGACTACACATCACCAAATACATAGACTAGATTAGTTACGACAAATATTTTGGCAATGCCTTACACAAAGGGATCATCATGCATACGACAAACATGAATCCTAGATTAATAGTAATGGCAAACATAAATCATAATTGCATGTTCATTTAGACATTTCAACGAACACATAGGATGCATATTTGTTCAACATAGTTCATACGTGTATAATACATCGAAATCGAGGTGTCTAAGATGATATGGTAGCAATCAAGTTAGACATAAACGATTATCTGACATTGAAAGTATTGAAAACCATAACCTAAACATTTATAGTCCGCATCTTCCGTCGGAATACTCGATTTGGTCTCGGTTCAAAATACTACATTCCCGAAAACAGAACAACGGGCACCTAAACCATGAAATAGGTTAGCTAGTTTATCTATTACTCAAATCGGATTTCTAAATCAAGATTAGGGTTAGGATTTCTTACCCAAATCGTGGCTAAATCAGAGTGTATAGCAAAATGGGGAGGTGAATCCGTATGTGGAGTAGTGGGAGAGAACCACTGCAACAATCTCCAAAGATTTTTCCTTCTCTCCTTACTCTTTTCTCTTCTTTTCTCTCCTCTCTCTTAGGGTTAGAGAAATTCGTATAGAATAGAAATGAGGTGGTTTAAGGGCTTTATATAAGCCTAGTAGTGATGTAAATGGCCCTAGGGCCCTGGTATACTTAATTTATAACCTAAGGGTGCCTGTTTTTGACAAACTGGGCTCGTAGGAAGGCCCATTACTCACCTAAGTCACAGAGTAAGTTCCCTGACAATGGATCTATGCCAGGATGTGATTTTTGTGCTATTGGATAGGCTGATCGACTGTGAAGGACCTGTGTTAGATCAACAATCAAACTTGTTTGATCGGGGCCACGAGTATACAGATATGAATAGGGAAATTTCCTTTTTCCCTGGGTGAAGTTTGGTTAGAAACTGGTGGTCTGAAATCCTCAATTTCACGCGTAAGCGAATAACCTAATTTACTTAATTTTTAATACATTTTCTAAAGATATTCACTTTTCTCATACACTTCGCTCAGGGCTCAAGTTGTGCGTTTCTGGATGCTATTTGGGCTCGATTCCCGTAATGGTCGTCAAGCCCAATGAGACGGTCATAACCCTATAGTTTCGCTGTCATCGAACTTTTGATGTGCGGTCCAGGTCCGATACAGTTTTAATGTACTCCTAAGAGCGAAAGGCTCGTGGGATTTCTCCTAGGTTCTCAAGTAGTGCTGGTTAGCGATTTTGATGGTTTTGGGTCTTGCCATTTGTATAAATAGTGGTTCGAGTTAAATCCACCGATTAATTCAGTGACTACGTAATTAATTTTTGCCTAAATTTCTACAAAATATTGTCCTTAGGGATTTATGCCTGAGGTGGTATTCAGGTCTTTGTACGGATTTTTTCAAGACGTTACACCCTCCTAAGCTTAGAACCGTCATGAAGTAGGTTCCAAAGATAAAGTATCTTGTTATCCACATAGCTTTAAAAGCAAGTAGCCATTTAAAATGGTACTTGGACAGTGGTTGTTCTAGACATATGAGAGGTGATAAAGTCATTCTTTCAAACATCAATCAAATCGATGGTAACTCAATTACATTTAAAGATGGTAGCAGTTGCAAGATCATCGACAAAGGTAATGTACATCTTCCCAATTTACCTATATTTGAAAATGTATTATATGTTTAAGGTTTAAAACATAATCTCCTAAGCATATATCAAATCTGTGATAACAATCATAGTGTGAAATTTTCTAATCATGTATGTAAGATAACTAATAAAGAATGACATTTGATATTAAATGACCGTGGAACGTCTGAAAATTGTTATATCATTGATGACTCTTCCTCAACAAATCATTCCTATTACACAGTCTAAACAAATGAGACTAATCAGAAAATTTAGACCAACATCTTGACATGGTCAAAACAAAGTATGCGGTGCTTGTCAGGTAAGTAAGTAAATTAGGAGTAGTCACAAGAAAGTGAACTCCTTAGCCACTACTAGACCTCTTTAACTTCTTCACATGGATTCAGTTGGACCAACTAGAATAGAGAGTAGAGGTGAAAAGAAATACTTCCTAGTCATAGTTGATGACTACACTAGGTATTCTTGGGTAGCCTTTTTTAGAGAAAAGTCATATGCCTTTGACGAAGTCAAAAAGCTTATTAAACACATCTAGACTAAAAAATAAATGTTTGTGATTAGAATAAGAAGTGATCATAGAACTAAATTTGAAAATAGCAATTTTGAGAAAATATTGCAATGACCATGGCATATTACATGAATTTTCTGTTTCAAAAACACCTCACAAAATGGAGTTGCTGAAAGAAAAAATAGAGTTGTGCAGGAAATGGGTAGTGTGATGCTAAATAGTATAAAATTACTTAAATATTTATGAGCTAAAGCTGTGAATATTGCATGCTATATAATTAATTGTTTTACATTAGAGCTGGTAAAAATAAAACAGCTTATGAATCATGGTTTGAAAAAAAAAAAAAAAGCCTACTATAAAATATTTCCATATTTTCATAAGCAAATGTTATATTTTACATGACCATGAATATTTGGATAAGTTTAATGCAAAAGGCGATGAGTGAATATTCTTAGGATATGCATTAAACAGTCGTGCATATCGTGTTTTAAATAAAAGAAATGGGGTTATTCAAGAATTAATAAATGTTGTAATTGATGATCAACCGATCATTCCCAATCTTCGCCAAGATGATGATATTATTATGATTAATCGAAGTAAACCATCATCTAAATTAGATATTACTGAGTTAAGGTTGGTAAAAGACCATCTTACGGATCAAATACTTATTAACTCTCATATTGGTGTACAAACCAGGAGACAGTTAGAAAATGTTTGCAAACATATTTGCTTCACTTTCCAAATAGAACCGGCTAATATAAATGAGGCACTGGCTGATGAAAGCTAAATTTTAGATGTGTCAGATGAATTGAATCAATTTGTAAGAAATGATGTATGGTATCTTGTTCCCAGACCATCTGATAAATTTGTTATTGGAACTAAGGCATAATATTGACTTGTGTTTTATTTAATTATTTTTTTTAAGCGAATATTTTTTCTTCTCTTTAATCTTTATTTTTATTTTAGATTTTGAAAGAAAAATACTCTCAAACTAAAATAAAATAAATACAAGCTGAAGATGAAGAGGACTCAGACTATCATTCATCTAATTTTGATGAAATGTTATCGTCTTTAGAGCAGAGGATGGATGCTCTTCATGTGTCTCGGGAATCTCTTGTTCAAAATCAAAAAATGAATATGAAGTACATGAAAAAGTACTTCCATTGCTTTAGCAGGAGTTTGAAAATAATTGATCATAAGATGCCTGCTCCATTATCTTCTAAGTCAGAATGACTTTTGAACAATTTGATCTTTAATAACTTATATTTGATTTTGTTTGGCACTACTTGATACTTTCATATTGCTTTAGCTTGATAACTTATAATGTTCTATTGGTATTGCTCAGAAAGTTAATTATCTTTGAAGTGTTTAATTAATCTTCCTATTTGTTATTACTTCCTTTGTGTAATCTTCCTTTATCAACTTATGATAAAAATGGGGAGAGTGATTTATAGATAAAACAAGATTTTTTTTTTTTTCTTGAGTATATTTTTTAGGGGGAGCATCAAGTGCAGATTTGATCTTCAAAAGATTTGATCCAAAACTTTAAGTTGATAGTTTAGTCCATGTGTTTAATGTAATTATTTATAATGTGATGTGTATGTGGAATGAGATGTATATATATGTTTTGTCATAAATTTGACAAAGGAGGAGATTGTAAGTGATAGTATTCTAAGCACACATGTAGTTGCCAAATTTCGTAGACAAAATACTGATTACATCTTCAGCACACTTTAGACTACCACATCACTTCATGAAACCCGACTCAACATCTCAGGAAGAGAGTTTTGTAAAGCTTTCAAGTGATAGATCAACTGTATGCTAACCTTTAAGTAAAATGACCCTAGGAAAAGACATTAGGATAAAGTGTTTATTATGGCCTTTATATGCTTAAAATGTATAAGTTTACAATGTAAATTTATTGATGTTCGGCAAGCCCAATCTCTGGTTCCGCCAGCTGAATTATGTTCGGCCAACCCAACCTTAGCCACAGCCAAGTTTACAGCAACATTAAACGAAATTTTTTGTTGCAAGTTAGGTCAACCCGATTCTGGGTTCGGCTAGCCGAACTTGGCTCAGGCCAGCCCAAAAGTGTCTTAGGTCAAGTTAGCAATGATAATTTTCATATTTTAAGGGGATTCGACCAGCCAAATTTTTAATAAATTTTATCTCGAGAAATCTGAGAGCCATTGGAATTATATCATTAAAATTCAACCAGCCGAAGCTATTCTTAGGTTGACCAAAGTTCCAAATCTTTTGTCTATAAATAGAGACCTTCTCTTATTATTTTATTTATGAAAAAGTGTGATAAAATATCCTCAAGAAAATAGAGAAACTCAAGTCCTTCCAAAGCTAATTGTGCGGTAATTCCTATTTTGTTTTAGTTTATTCAATTTCATTTCTCAAGTTAAATTAAATTTAATTAGAGAGTAAGCAACACTCAACTTGAGATTAGAGAATTGAATCTGCAACTTTTAGAGTTTTATTCTTTGAGAAATTATATATCCCTAGATCCTTTTTGGTTGAGCATACATTGATTCATCATCATCCATAAAAGAAGATCGCTGCATTGATTGAAGCATCAACTACATCAGTTGTAATAACCCAAACAAATCTTGACCGTCAAATTTTAACCATTGATCAATGTACCTAATTAGTCTGATATGACCGTCAATCTACAAGATCAACTGGTTCAATCTCAACCATTGATTTGGACATATCCGATTCAACTGTTCGTTAACTAATAAATCCAACCATATATTTAACCATCCATCCAACGATACAACCATCAAACAGTCCATATGCTAAAATCATCAGAACACTTGTCCTTACATTTGAACTGACCATCCATCATATTGGTCATGTGGCAACCCACAATCCTACCTGTCTATCCATAGGTACATCTTGGAGTCTAGCCATCGATCATACAACAACTCATCTAACCATATATCTATCCATCCATCTATACATACATTAATCTGTCCATCCATCTACATATACTTTTGCACCATTGAATACATCACAACCACACACATGCACCAAATACATCGCATACATACCTCTCACGCACACACAAGTAGCCCATGCATGCATCACCAACCATACACTATGCACACCTACCATAACCACACCTCACATACATGTCACTACAAGAAAAGGGGGCTTTAGTCTCAGTTCAAAACTGAGGCAAAAAAGGTAAAAAATTGAGGTTAAAACCTTTCGCCTCAGTTTTGCCTCAGTTATCCAAACCGAGGTTGAAACCCCCTAGCTAAAGGCTTTAGCCTCAGTTTTAGCAACCGAGGCTAAAATGACTTTTATAGCCTCGGTTCTTCAAGTGAAGCTAAAAGAACCTTTTTAGCTTCAGTTTTCTCGAAATGAGGCTAAATTAGAATTTTAGCCTCCATTGTTTCCAACTAAGACTAAATCCAAATTTATCCTCAATTACCTCTAACTGAAGCTAAAACTATTTTTAACCTCGGTTCTCAACAACCGAGGCTAAAGCCTTTAGCCATGGGAGTTGTAGTCTCAGTTTAGGTAACTAAGGCAAAACCGAGACTAAAGATGGATTTAGCCTCTTTTGGCATCAACCGAGGCTAAATTTAGTTTTTAACCTCATTTCTCTATCAACCAAAGCTAATAATATCATAATCAACAAATGATTAAGCCCGTGCATATTTCACCCATTTAACATTCATCAAGACAACAATTAGCACAATATCAACAAAACAATTAATGATCTATTTAAAGCTTTCAAAACAAACTATAAATGTCTTCCTTTCCTAGCCTTTCACATGAACTGTTTCAGTAAGGTCCCCTTCTGGACCGATCATATATCTTCCTTTCCTAGCCACATCTTCTGGCAGATGTCTACAACACCAACCTCATTGGCCATGCTCACGTGTCCACTATGTGTGATGTAGGCCCTTTTCTTGCAATGAGCCCAAATTCCTCCCTGGGAAGTTTCCCTGCAATGGGCTGAGAAGCATAGCTGATTCGGTAAATGGCACAAACATTGAGATTATATTGCTTGGAGCCGTAGAGTGCTGCAGAACCAGGCCCTCTATTTATTAAAGACTTGAACCTTTATAAACAATCAAGGCACATGATAAACAAGAAAATAAAAGGACAATCATCTTTACAAGTCACTTCTATAGTTGGGAAAGTGTCACAGTAAAAAATAAATTTAAAAAAACTGCTTGCGGATGGAATTTGATTGATTGCTAACATGTACACCGCATGCTCAAATACAAAAGTAGACGACTTGGTTTTTTATGTGTAAACATAGCTAGCTATCTGTAACACATGCTTCATTATGCAGCAGGATAATATATGGTGGTTACTATAGACATGTCCAGCAAATATTGCAAAATATACTTGCTAATCAAATATCATTATACCAACATTAACAAAAAAAAAAAACTTGGCAAGCTTGCAGTTGGAACTTTTCTTCACTTTTCTTTCTTTTTTCATTTCCTTTTTTCTTAATGATTTGCCTTCAATTGGAACTTCAATCACATTAATAAATTGTCATTGTATCAAACTATACAGTGCTACAAGGCTTACAAGCACCACAATACAACCCCTACTCAATTGCTTGCTGGCAGGTATTGCAAATCATAAGCAACAGAGGAAACAAAAATTGGCCTTGTAAAAGAAAACTAGTAAGAAAAACACACCAAGTATGAAAAAGTTTAAAAAGAAAAAGCAACCAAAAGTCATCACCTGATATTCTTGAAGTGGATTTCACTGATCGTCAGGCACGTACCAGGAAGCATCCAAAACCTGAATAAATAAGAAAACTCAATAGTCATAATGTAGATGATAAATATGATTCATTCAGTTCATTCATATTCGCAAGATTCTATTAATTTACTTTAGATACTCTAACAAGATCATGATAGAGGTGGTGATAATGGACAAGATGGCTTTTTCACTCACACAAGATAGGGTCCTAGATAGGAATTTTGGCAACCAAGAAAAAAAAGATCCTTGAAGCAGACCCTAAGAAGCTGGGACAAGATACTTCTCTTCTACCAAGTCTATCCAATAAAGAACAATAAACAAGGAACAGCCTACAGTTTCTAAATGCTAAGTAAATTCCTAGCATTTCAATAACAAAAGGAAAAGAACCAAAATTGCACCATCCAACACATTCGGATTAGGCGCATTTTTGTTGAACCAGTTTTTTAAACCATCTTGGCACGACACAGGGGTGCGGTCTTTCTTTATAGACACGATTGACACCGCCCTATGATGGACTTGAAATGGATAAGCGGGCCCAAACCCTACCATGTAATTAATTCATTTCAGGTTTGCACCCAGAATATAATCCACCTGCACACACCAAAAGTTGTAATTTAACATTAGTTAGTTCACACTTAGTATATGGGTCGATAATTGGTTTTTTATTTTTTATTTGTAATTTGGACAGCTTAATTTCACCACTTCTATGCTATGTCAGATCAAATATTGATAAATACCATCCCTTTTCTTAATTAACTAAGAATCCGGAGTAGCAACCACACCCTGCATTTATTGGCTTTTATAAAGTAGCAGCCAACCCTGCCCAAGACTAAAAGAAAAAAAAAGTTGAGAACGAGTAAATGAGTGAAAAGCTGCATTTTGCCAAAAATGTTGTAGTTGTTATTTGTTAATGCATAAAACAAGGTAAAAGCTGGGAGGGAGGAAGATAATGCAAAAAATGAACACATAGAGAGTGGGTAAATTAAGAATCCACAACCAGCTTATCTATAAAGAATCATTAAAATCTTGACTTTATATGTATATTTTTTATAGATTCTCAAATCGTATAAATCATGTTGCATGTTTATCTTTTTAATCAAGATTTAATAAATCATGTTGCATGTTTATCTTTTTAATCAAGATTTAATAAATCATGTTGCATGTCTATTTTTACGTTGTATTTTAAACAACATCTAATAGATTACGTTGAATGTTTATTCTATTTTTTTACGCAAAATTTTAATTATCTACGTACAATTTACATTGATTGAAAATTTTATTTTTAGTTTGATAAATCATGTACATCAAGTATTATGGATTGATCGAAAAATAGTGGTCATTGAAGATATTTAGAAATATTTGATTTATGCAATATTAAAATCATGCATCATTAAAATAGTTATGAAACACCAGAAAATAGGTGAGGCGATCAAGTCCTCTGGGTTGAAAATCCCTAAAGCGTAAATAGGTGGGGCGATCAAGACCCTTGGATTGAAAGTCCCAGAAACCCAACTGGTACCTTTTGGAACCTCTACCGTACCCTTTGAGTGGGTGAGCATGTCAGGATTGCAAAAGGTTCCCACTGCCAGGTTCGGTAGGGTAATAATCTGACCAGCTAACGTAAAAATGGGTCCCTCACCAAGTGCCCTTTAGATGGGTGAGCATGTCATGCAAGAGTGTAACGCTCCGGATTTTTTGCCAAGCTGGGATTAGACGTCCTTAGGCAATGGGTCAATCCTAACACAGGTTTAACTTCTTAAATGCTCAATTAAAGCCTCAAATCGCTCCTTAAACCATTTTCTTCACAAATCCCACCATTTTCTAAACTCTTTTCTCATTGGGCACAACTCCTAAAGCCCAACGGATGAAGAGAAATCAAACTAAAACTACTATTTTTGGCAAAACGAAATTGAAGCGGGGAAATAACCGTCAATCGGGGAGTTTTCTTGCAATTCCGGGCTGCGCAACCCGGCATAGTGGGTTGGTTGGCTTCATTAGCTCGTTCTACCCCAAATTCATATATTTTAGATCAGATAACTCATTCCGGATTGCAAGTTATGTCCGATTACCCCGAAACTACCCGAAATGGAGCGAATCGGATTCGGGGGCCCCTCCACGTTAATACGCTAAGCCTCTAGATCAAACCAGGGTGCATTTGGCACCCTAGGCATGTGGGAAACAGGTCCCCACCGCGGCGGCGCGGTTCCGGCCAAGTCCGACCGCGGCGGAGCTGCGGTTCCGGCGGCGGACCGCGGTCCGGTGGCCCATCTGGTGTGGGGCCAGGGCTGGGGTTGGTCGGCTCGACCTCCCCTACCCCATGGCACGTGCCATTTTGGCAAATGTTTGAGATTTTAGGGGCTGGAGCACCCCTCTCTCTCATTTCACCCCTTCCACATGCCCAAGCCCCCCATTTTCGATTTTCTCCCTCAACCCATTCCCCTAAATCTTGCAATCCCCCATTTTCTTCCATAAATCACCCACTCTAACCGTCCATAACAGCCCTAGCCTCCTCCTTTTCTTTTTTCTCACGTTGGAGCTCTCATATCACCCATTTGGAGCTCAAAATTGGGTAACCTCCTAACCCATTCCATTTTCCTTTTATTCCTTCTTCATTCCCTGCCTTTTGGGTCTTTACACTCCCTATTGAGGCTCAAATCCGTGGAGAACCAAAAACTCCAGCCCCCCCATTTCCCCTTATCCTCATTTTCCATGGCTCTGGTTTTCCTCTTACACTTAGAGATTCTGATTCCTGGGATTTGGAAATCTCATCTCACACTTTTCACCACTAGACTCATTTTCCAAAGCCTATAAAATTTAATCCCCACCCACCCTCCTACCAACTATGCCATTCCCAATCCTGAAGTGGGATTAGTAATACAGTCCCATTTTAATACAACTTAAGACCATTGGCCAAGTAGTGATGCAGTGATAAAGTCCCTTGATCACATTAACCCACCACACTCTGATAGCTTAAGCTTTTAGAGTAAATGGTTGTTTGACAAATAGACTCTTAGAGTTTTGGACCAAGAGCGTTGCTCCTGGATTTCGACAGACCTGACCATATAGGAAACCCAACAAATTTATAATGTGACCCTTAGGATCTTCTTAGCTAGTATGAACATATGTGAAATGCTCGTGCGTAGTTAAATTCGAGTTCCAGCAACCCAATTCCAATCAGACAACTTTGACCCTAGGCGATAAAATAATTTCTTTATTTAGAAAGGGTATAAAATCATCTGGTGTATAAGCATAAACTTTAGATTACAACTTGTGGATTATCGCTGCTCATAAGTTGAGCCTAGGCTGGTGATTAGACTAAGAAATGTAAACGACTAACAATGTTAAGATAATTGAGTGATAGACGTAGTTAGTTGGCTTGAATAGGTTGGAGCGAGACCCCGTTCCGTTGTTGAATCCCCTTAATACTTTAGGCTTCCTTAGTAACTCTTAGGGAGCTTGTTTGACGTAAAAACTATTCACGATTAGAGAAAACCTATATATCCCTTGGATTCAATGTTAGGTCCAATTAATACATCCCTTAGAATTTCCTTCTCAAGGACTTAGTACAATCGGGAACACGGAGTAGAGAAACTACATATAAGCGAGGTATTCGCAGTTTGAATCGAATCCTCAATCCTGGTAGTGACCAATGAACCCTATGCTCTGATCAAGCGAAGCTCGGGATCGACTAGGATTAAGGAATGATATGGCAACTTTCTGTTTTAGCTAGGCAGGAGGTCCATGTATCTGACTCAGACCCACTACACAACACTCCTTCCGTGTTGGCCTGACCACTTACAACTAAAAGTTTATAACTTCGTCTTCGAGAAGTGTTAAGAACATATAGCCAATAGAGACTTTATCTTTTAGGCCCAAGAAATTACCCAAATGGGCAACAAATAGTTAGGAATTAGGTCTCAAGTCGCATGCCATGTCGACATACATATTATGTTTATGACAGTAGAAAGATAGCATGCCTATTAAACTAGACATGATTAAATAGGATAAGTCTGGGCCGCGATAAAACCCCTTGGTAGGATTAGGCATCTTGCCTCAAACTCACACCTACCCCTGACATCAACCACATTATCCGTCATTTTTAGCTTCTCGATACCCATAGGTATCAATGCTATAGTACACATCGTCGATGAAAGGCAGACCAATGTATTTCCCGTTTCATGTCAAAGATAGGTTATAAATTACACCTTGTTCCGACATACGGATCAGGATATAGCTCTTGAGCCTTGAGGGCGAAAATAAATTTTAAGGGGGTAGAACATGATGAACCCGCTCTAGTTAGGTCACCTAATACACCTCTTTGATTCGGGTGGCGCAATGAAATGTGGTGGACCCTACCCCATCAACGCCCAGATTAAAACGGTGCTCGATAAATACGAACATTATAGAAGCCCTAGTAAGTTCTACTATGAGAAACCGTTTTAAGATGATTTAGTAAGATTTGATTCACCCTTTCCTTGGACATAGATAATATCGAGGACTCTCTTAGACTAAGACCTAAAGGGCAACCTTAGAATAAATAATTTGAGCCTTTCAATGATGGACATTCCCTACTCTTAGAGAGTGATCGGACTACGGAGTTACTGACATCTACAACTGCGAAGTTTTCACGGCTTGACCCAATTCCCAATCCTGGGTGACTACCGATGGACTCTCTGCTGACGAGCGGACGACCAGGATCCACCAGGATTCGGAAGGGATACGATGAGCTTCCTACCCTGGCTCGGTAGATGATCGATGTATCGGGATCGAGCCCACTATTACCGTCTCTCCATGTTGGTCAAACAATGAAAACAACTATCTTACTCTAAATTGTGGGAATTGTTGTCAAGACTCCAAATAGGTAAAGAAATAAATTGTAGCAAATCATCAGGGTATAAGCAATGGATAAAGAAATATGTTTTAAGGGAGGTAGACTAAAATGAACCAGGCTAGTATATACCCTACCATGCGTAGGAACTCGAAATCAATAAGTCTTAGGCAGATGAAATAATATAAATCTTTCCTTATTACCCTTAGGCAATTTCGGGGACAAAATTTTGTTTTAAGGGGGGTAGATTGTAACGCCCCGGATTTTTTGCCAACCTGGGATTAGACGTCCTTAGGCAATGGGTCAATCCTAACACAGGTTTAACTTCTTAAACGCTCAATTAAAGCCTCAAATCGCTCCTTAAACCATTTTCTTCACAAATCCCACCCTTCACTACCTTGTGCTTTCAATTTTTCAAAGCACATTCGCCCTAGACACTATCTTAAACTAGCTAAGTAGTATAACTTGGATCACTTTATATACAAACTACAATGGACTAAGTTCCACCTCGACGAAAATCACTTAGATTAAATCCTTTAGAAATTTGACAAAGTGAACTAGGTGCTAAACTAGATTAGCCATGAAATCCATTTGAATCGCTTTAAATACGATCCGCAAGACCCAAAACTTGCGTAATCATTGACGCTAGGTTATCCTAAAATCTAGATCAATCTCATTACCCTAGGCCGTTTCCTCGGGAGCACATCAAAACTCCGTATCTCGATCTAGACCGCACATCGGAGTCCGAACAATACGAAGTTAAGGACTTAGGACCGCCTCCTTTGGGCTTGACAACCATCTTGGAAATCAAATCAGGAGACAATGTCCCACGGCCATTCGATCGCGTCCGGAGCGAGAGAGTGTGAAAAACACTATTCCCTTTACAAAATAAATATCGGGAAATAGTGATCGGCATCATTTGTTTGCGGATCAAGATAAGCAACTGACCGTCGAGACCGACCAAATTACACCCTCGGATCAGGAAAAATTTCATACACATTTACATGTACTTGGAATCTCTGATCGAGATCCGCTGACCGTTGAACTGAAACTGGTCCGCCACGCGTGATCTAGAATCCCGACCGAAATGAAAACTTAATAGAACGTAGATCCAGCGTTAGTGAGCTTAAGTCCAACCTTTGGCTCAAGGAGGCCCGCCAGAAGTCCTCCGTTGAGCTGAAACAGGTCCGCTTTGGACATAACCTATGTATACTTTGTTCCCGAGTCTATTTTGGTGAGTTTTGAGACTATATAAGGACCTTAAACCCTCTCTCATGGCAGCCATACGAATTTGGATTTGAGAGAGAGAAAAGAGAGAGAAAGTGTGGGAGATCTGGGAGAAACTCCTGCTGTCGCTTTTCTCACTGTCTATCGGTGCTTAACCACCTGCCGCTTTCCCGGCGATTGATTCGAAGCGTCATTTCTAGGTAATAAACCCTAACCCTAACCCGTTTGGGGATTAGACAGATTGTAGGTTAGGAAATAGCTAACCTATTTCATTCTCTAGGTTGCCAAACTCCCGATATTTTAAGCTTAGCGAACCTATCGACTGAAGTTACGATTCTACGACAAAAGGTGAGGACTTTAAGTGTATAAGTTACGGTTTTCAACACTTTCAATGTCAGATAATGATAGATTCATGATCTGCATATAAATGCACATGTACAAAGTGCTTTCCGTTTCCTGTTTCGATTAACGTTGTAGAATATGGAATTTCACATATTCTTGGTATACGTAGAAATACCGTATATGTATTTTTTTTGGGAAAATGTATGACATGTTTATTTAATGTATGATTATACAATATATGTATAAAATACTAGTTTGGCGAAAGGAATTGCCAAAATACATGTTCGCTTGTAAATGCCTAGTATGTTAAAATTGTGTATTCTAGAAATACCGCATATGTGTGAATTTTGGAAATACAATTGTAATGATTATTTGCTGTATGATTATGATATACATGGGTAAAATACTCACGTGGTGAAGGGACAGCCCTAACACGTATTTTGCTAACATACGTCATGTATGTTGGAATAGTGTATTCTAAGTGTTTGTGTAGATGCTTGTGTGTGTAAATGCTTGAGTGTTAGTGCCTTAGAGAAGTGCTGATATGGGATTTCGACTCCCTTAGAGACATGTAGGATCCCCTCCATGCGGTGGTTCGCTATAACCACTCACTTGTGATGTGTATGTAATCGTATCCCTATGTGTATAGTGCTTTACAACATGCTTTGCTTCATGCTTTACTTCATGCTTTACTTCATGCTTTATAACATGCCTGCTAACATGCTTGTATTGATTGTTTATCATGCTTTACTCCACATGCTATTGATGCAAACTGTTTGAGTTTGGGACTATGTCTATAGTCAAACAAACATTTAGACTTGCGGTTGTGGCTAAGATTCATATCACCACGACGGACGTGTCTGGCGAACCCGAGTCGTACTTCAGTTGGCGATAGTGGTTGGCCACACGGAGTGCTTTTGCGCTCCATATCGCTCAACTTGTGGTGCGCTCGAGCTAGTCAGGCTCGTCAAGTAAATCGATATGTGTATGTGTGTTCACCATGTTTGGTCGCTACTGCTTAAACCTAGGGTACCAAACTTACCAGTGGCGATCCCGTTAACCATGGTACCTCGATCCGCTAAGATGCATGAGCCGGGCATGGTGGTATGGGACACCGTGGTCGAGCTGTCGGCCTACGCTAGGGCCATGTGCCTCCCCGTAGTGACCATTGCGCAACCAAACTCGTGAGCCGATTATGGTGGTATGGGACACTATATTCGAGTTGTCGATACATACGGCGAGAGCCGAGTATGGTGAGACCTGTGCTCGTGCTGACGGGCGACGAGTCCTCTGTAGTACCATCGAGTGTACTCCAAGTGTCTGTGATTGGCGACGAGTCTTTCACAGCAACTAGAGTATGAGTTGAGCCGAGTACAGTGAGACCTGTACTCGAGCTGACGGCTAGTGATTGAGCCGAATACAGTGAGACCTGTACTCGAGCTGACGGTCAGCAATTGAGTCGCATACGGTGAGATCTGTATCCGTGCTGACGGGTGACGAGCCCTTTGTGAGGCTTTCGCTACGCCTCTTAAACCATAATATCGTATGAGATTAACTAGGACTGACGACCCTAGAATGGATCATGTTTGGGAATGATACAAGGGAGGTACCTTAGTTTCCCAACACGCGTTGTTTGAAATGGACTAATAATAACTCGGTAATCATGATCATCATCGCACCGCATGTGCTTAGTAGATGTGGCGCACTGAGGGAGTTAAGCATTCGCGAACGTAAGATGATGTCGCTGAGGGTGGTTTGGCAAGGGCATACATCATGTCATTTCATACTTGCATTTAATAAGAGTAGTTAGAATTGTTTGATTTGTACTGCTTTATCATTACTGCTTGATTGAATTGATAACATGTTAACCTATGCTTTATTGTTCCACTGAGTTGATCACTCACTCCCACGATACGGGACGGTGTTCCGAACACCCACCAGACTTTGTCTGATTGCAGATGGCGACGCTATTTCTGAGGCGGAGCCGGACTTCTATGACGACGGGAATGCTTTCTCGTATATGCTCTTTTCTGGCGGCTTCGTGAGAGCCGTACCTTGATTGTCGGGGCTACAGGGATGTTGACTAGATCATACTACACAACTTGGTATAATTTACTTGTAATTATTTAACCTGGTAACTTTATCACACTCTGGAGACTCACCACAGTTTATATATTTTATCTACCTATCACAGTCTTCCGCTTGCTAATTTATTGTCTCTGGAGTATGATATTCTGTTTTGGCTTAATCTCACTCATGTTCAATGCACAAATACAGTCAACATTCAATCATCATTCATTTTGTTGCATAAGTGATGTTCTGGAACTCGGGAGTTGAGTTTATGCTCGACCCCCGATTTTCAGGGCGTTACAAAGAGGTTCCCATTGCTAGGATAGGTGTTGTATTGGCGCGGGTGTTGGCCAACCGGTGTAAACTGGCCCTGGTGTTAAAAAGAATAAACCGCACATGTTATTATGAGGTATAACATATGTTGATTTCATTCATTCATTTTTCTTTGAATTTTCATTGAAACATTTTGTTTATTAAATCTCCTCATTTGTTGTTTTGCCCAAATATGTATTGTATTTTTATACAATTTTATTCATATTACATGAGATTATTTTGAAACCTGTGTTGAGATTGTTCACTAAGCTTCGTAGCTTACCCTGTTGAGATTTTAAAATTTCAGGATCGAGATCTCATGGAGGACCTTAAAGAGATTTTCTTTTATTTATTTTTGTTTCTTTACCATTTCTAAATAAATGTAATGAACATTTAGTATGACAACATTACGATGACATGTGTTTGATGGTAATCATGAATAGTCAGAACATGGACATGGACATTTTATTCTCCTTTAAATAAATGTTTGATTATTAAAATTTTGAATTGTTATATTTTATGAATGAGATCATTTTGTCAATATACGTGTGGATTATGAAGTGTAAACATATAAAACATAAGTCATGCCTTCGGGTACGGAATTGGGGTCGGATATACCCAGATGCCGAATTTCGGGGCGTGATAGATTGGTATCAAAGCTTAGGTTTAGAATCATTGAGGACCTAGGGTTTTACTTGAAAACTTAGTCACTTTGAAAAAATTAAGATATATCCCTTGCGACAGTAGTTGTGATCAAAACTTAACTTGTAGTATTGTATTTTAATATCCGGCCTTATGTGACATTTAAACCTTATTGTTTGATTTAAAATATGTTCGGGTGTCGGTGTAGAGATAGAGATAGAGGTAGAGCTAGTCCTGTGGCGGCCACACCAGGGTTAACCGAAACTGGCCAGTCACTTGATGGGGTCTTCTGTGCTTTAGGCGACATGACAACAATTCATGGACGGCACATTTGTCGCGATAATGGAGGTGCCGCCTCAATTATGCAGGATGGCATTGGGGGCTTAGTAGAGAAATTTAAGAGATTGAAGCTGCCTGCTTTCGAGGGTTTGTCAGACCCTATGGAGGCAGAAAAATGGAAAAAGCAAATGGAGAAACTATTCACAGTTTTAGGATGTGATGAAGAGAAGAAGGTCACACTTGCGGTTTTTATGTTAGAGGGAGATGTCGACCACTGGTGGGAGACAATTGCTAGAACAATTTAAGAAGAGACCGCATGGACATGGGATATGTTTTGTAAGAAGTTAATGAGAAATACTTTCCTGAGTGTGTATGGGAGCAGAAAGCAGAAGAATTCATAAGCTTAGAACAGGGGATATGATCGTAGGCCAATATGAGTCTAAATTTATTAAAGCTAAGAAGTTTGAGTGATGTCTAAGAGGGTCAATTCGTAACAAGCTAACTCCACTTAAGCTTAGATTGTATGCCTATATAGCAGAACCGGCTCAAATGATAGAGCGAGACAATGAAGAATTCTGAAAAAGTCACAACCAGAAGAGAGAAGTGAAGAGCAATGCTAAGGCTACACCGAATACATCTCAAGCACAGGGCAATGCTTCCACGAAGCTAAAGATGATGATAACAAATACCTCAGCTCCTGCTCAACCAATGAACAGATTTATAGGTAAATGTTATAACTACAGAATGGAGGGCCACTCTCATTTTTATATACGACCGCCTCGGTAACCACACTATCAAGCACCCCAGTAAATGCCTTAAGTCGTAAGCCACATAGAGTAATCGCTCACCTCATGATTCAACGATGGAAAATGTTAGATATGGTAAAGGATTTAGACGTCCAATTGAATCCGCAAACGTTTGTAGCTCATCTCTTTAACCTAGTCATTCAACCTTCCTTAATTAGTAAGGTTATAGAAGCTCAACAATAAGATTTATGGCTGCAAGCTAAGGTAATAAAAGTTGAAAAAGGTGGTAAGTTGGAATGAAAAGTTGGTACCGATGGTGGATTAAGGTTCCAAGGAAGATTATGTATACCAAATGTGGCTGAATTAAAAAAGGAATTTAAGGATGAGGCACATCAAGTATTATGGATTGATCGAAAAATAGTGGTTATTGAAGATATTTAGAAATATTTGATTTATGCAATATTAAAATCATGCATCATTAAAATAGTTATGAAACACCAGAAAATAGGTGAGGCGATTAAGTCCTCTGGGTTGAAAATCCCTAAAGTGTAAATAGGTGGGGTGATCAAAACCCTTGGGTTGAAAGTCCCAGAAACCCAACTGGTACCTTTTGGAACCTCTACTGTACCCTTTGAGTGGGTGAGCATGTTAAGATTGCAAAAGGTTCCCACTGCCAGGTTCGGTAGGGTAATAGTCTGACCAGCTAATGTACAAATAGGTCCCTCACCAAGTGCCCTTTGGATGGGTGAGCATGTAATGCAAGAGGTTCCCATTGCCAGGCTAGGTGTTGTATTGGCGCGGGTGTTGGCCAACCGGTGTAAACTGGCCTTGGTGTTAAAAAGAATAAACCGCACATGTTATTATGGGGTATAACATATGTTGATTTCATTCATTCTTTTTTCTTTGAATTTACATTGAAACATTTTGTTTATTAAATCTCCTCATTTGTTGTTTTGCCCAAATATGTATTGTATTTTTATACAATTTTATTCATATTACATGAGATTATTTTGAAACTTGTGTTGAGATTACTCACTAGGCTTCGCAGCTTACCCTATTGGGATTTTAAAATTTCAGGATCGAGATCTCATGGAGGACCTTAAAGAGATTTTCTTTTATTTATTTTTGTTTCTTTACTATTTCTAAATAAGTGTAATGAACATTTAGTATGACAACATTATGATGACATGTGTTTGATGATAATCTTGAATAGTCAGAACATGGACATGGACATTTTATTCTTCTTTATATAAATGTTCGATTATTAAAATTTTCAATTGTTATATTTTATGAATGAGATCATTTTGTCAATTACATGTGGATTATGAAGTGTAAACATACAAAACATAAGTCATGCCTTCGGGTACAGAATCGGGGTCGGATATACCCAGGTGCCGGATTTCGGGGAGTGACATCAGTATCTTCACATCAACGCATTCGTCTTTAAGAAAATAAGTATCCAATTTATTATTTCATTTGGATTTGTTGAGATTGCCCAGAAATCTCATCGGGTTGTGTCACCCATGAAAATCACTACAAGTTTTATTGTGTTAAGCCTGTGAAAATTATAAGAACTGTAAGAGGTTGAGGTGATCCTATGAAAATCTTAAAAATAGTGGAAAGCCAAAATTACGTGGATTAGTAATTTTAGGAGTGGAGTAGTGTGTGTTAAACACCAAACCACCATAATCCTCTGTGTATTTGTGGTGATTGATTGTAACATGAATATTACTATTATTTTAAAGCCATCTATTGTCCCCAAAAGGTCTATACACATCAAAAGATTTACCTATATGTTCATTTTATACAACCTTAGCATTGACCAGTTAAGATTCAAGTTAGCTAACTTGAAGTTTTAGGTTTTGATTTTCAGATTTGTATCAAGTTCTAATTCAAGACTCAAACATCTCCTTAAAGTCTCATCAATGTAAAATTTAAGATTTTTTTTTTGTATTTGAATCAGGGAGAGATTTTTAGATTCAACTTATTCTAATTGGATGGATCCTTACTCTTGCTCTGGTGGTAGACTCTCAGGAGTTTCAACATCCGGTCAAGGATTCGAGTATCTATAGGTGGTGAAATCCCACTATGGCGTAAGTGTGTGTAAAAAAAAAAAAAAAATTTTAAACACTTATTCTAATTGGATAGCCACTTGAATCTTTTCAGCCTATTCCAACCCTAACATTTTAATCATTTTCATACTTTTCTTGAAAAGTTGGTTATAGGCATCTTGTAATCGACATCTCCATCCTCATCATCTTCTTCACTATTGGAAGAGGATGTATCTTCTTCATCCGAGGCACTATGGTCGAATTCTTCTCCCATGTTACTAGTCATAGGATGAGTCGACGTATGGGAGGCCATTAAAGTGGCTATAGGAGTAAGGTCTCCAACAGTATGAATTTTTTTTAGAATCTAATTTAAAATCCTTAACCTCATCCTGTTTACTGCCATATCTATTCCTTTAATTTTCGATACGTTTGGACATGAGAATGCAGCATGATCATAACCCTTGCAAATCTAACAATGAATTTCTTTTGATTTTGTAAAAGATTTACTTATATGCATAGAGTCAAAAGATAAATCCTTCATATCACACCTCCTTCTATTGTTAGACATGATTCTAAAGTTCATTTTCGAATCTGACTATAGGCATTTAGGTCCTTAAAGAGCAACCTGCTTTGATGGTAATTGAAATTGTGTACATATTCTACTACGACGCATGCAGAAGCTTGGCGGAGCTTAAAATTATGACCAAGTCCTATAAGAGGGGTGCATAAGAGCACTTAAATTTTTTTTACCTAATTAATACAAGTTACCAATTATAAATAACAAAGCAAATTAACATAAAGGCTTCCATGCCAAATGGATCTAATCATATAACAAATGATGTAATAATATGTTCACAAACCCCAAGTGCAAGGTTGCGAAGTAGTAATAACTCAATGAGATGGAGGTCGAATCCACAAGGAATGGGGAACATAGTCAAGAACTAATCTAAGTCTAATGGTTGTCTAGATTTTTAATCTAGTGATTTAGAAAAAAGAGTTTAAAATAAATAAAGATAAAAGGTTAATGATCCAGGAATACACTTATAGCAATCACAATATATATTTTATTAATTCAACGATTATAACTCATTTGGAATTAAAGTCCTATTATAGTCAATCGAAAGATAGAGCAGTTAAATCATCATTCATATACTTCGAAACAGATTTGAACTTCATTAAATTGGTTCCCTCATAAAGTTTCAATGTATTGATCATAGAGAATTCAAAGCATCTATCATACCCAAATTTAATGATAAATTAATAGATTTTATAGATCAGATAATTGCAAAACATGTAAGATGATATCAATAGTATTCCTAAGCATCCAATGTGATCGAAGTTGACAATGGATGATGAAAGTGCCTTGGTTTGCCGATTAGCATGAGTGTTGAGTCAGTTAGACTACAGAGCCTGATAGGAAGATCAATTCAATCGTCTGCCTCAACCGGATATGTACAAGCTCGCCACAGGTAAATCTAAGCCTCACATCCCTTGTCCTATATCACCAGGTATACTAAAATCCTTAAAAATGTTAGAATATCATAGGATTTTTAGGGTAAGAAAATGTGTTTCAAAATAGAAAAATTCTCTAAGTTTTCTTGCCTTGTCGATTTTATCGATACACATCTTGATATGATCAACCTGCACTGTCGAGTCCTCGATGCTCTATCGATACCATCGAAAAGAGGACTAAATATGTCCAGCAACCTCATACATATCTAGATGGAATTATCGATGTATTGATACACCTATCAATATCATCGATATTCAAATCTCGAGTCTATCGGAAGTGACTCGATAATATCGATAGGCAGAATTCCGGTGCCCCTGTTTTTTCTTAAGAATATCATATAAGCATCGATATATCGAAGCCTCCCCGATACCATCGAAATTCAAACCTTGATGATATCGATAGGCTTTCGATGATATTGGTCTTGGGCGCCAAGTTCTCCAGCAAAATATTTCAGGGTGATTTATCTATGATCGGGGGTCACTCAATAGAATCGATATTCAAATATCGATGATATCGATGCCGTATCGATTGCATCGAACATGGACATAAACTGTCTAGTAAGCTTTATAAAAAATCCTTTTGATTTATCGATGCATCGACACAGCTATCAATATCATCGACATTCAAATTTCGATGATCTCGAAGGTCCCTCGATCATTCATGAAAACCTGAAATATTTCAAGTCAAGTCTCTCTCATTTTTCAAGTGTCGATGGATCGAAGCTCTCATTGATGGAATCGGAGTTCCAAATCCGATGACATCGACAATCGTTTTGATTCATCGACCAACTGGCAAAAGCTTTCAAAAGCGTATGACATTGAGTTCGAGTCATCGAGTGGACCATTGATGCTATCGAGAGTATACGCTCGATGATATCAAACCTGCTCGATGATATCCAACTCTGTCATAAATGTGACCATTTTATATCCGTTGGAACCTTTTGCCAATATAAAGAGGACTTGTCTATTGTTGCTGTGAGAGAAAGAAGAGAGTGCTTTATGTGTTTAACCTTAGATCTTATTGTAAGTGCTATGGTCTCATGCTCCTTTGATTATCAAATTTTTTGGTGTCAAAACTTCATGTGTGTGCCACAACTTCTGTCTGTGTGTCTTGTGTTGTATGTTGATATATATGTGATTCAAGATGACATCATAATGGTTCAAGACATGTACGGTGCTCAACTTCAAGAAATGCAAGGTTATGTACTGTGTTCTCTTCCGTATGTATCAATGTTTAAGTCTACATCAATAAGAAGAGTGTTTGTTCAAGACTCAAGTACATTTCAAGACTCAAGTACAACTCAAGTTGAAGCTTATATTCATGCTGTAGAAGATCTCAATCTCAAGCTATATCATGTAGAGATCTCAAGCTTCAAAGGTTAACTATCATCTGAAAGAATGATGTTCAATGTTCATACTTCATGTTCTAGTTATGATAAACCTTAGTTTGACCTTAGGGTAGGTCATTTTGGATACATAAGTCAAGATAAATCTTTATATATGAAGATTGGTCTGTACTAAGACCAGTCCTAGACCTTGTTCGACCACTCCTAGACCTGGTTCAACCAGTCCAAGAACTTCCACGACCAGTCCTCCTAAGTTGTTGAAGATTTTCAGAATTTTTTTGTTATTCTTCGACCAGTCCTGAAGACTGTTCAACCGGTCGTAGGGATGTCACGACTCGTCCTTCGACTAGTCCTAGAACTATGACTCAAACTCCACCAACTAAAACTGGTTTCCTACGACCAGTCCTGGGTCAGCTTCGACCAGTCATAGGTGGTCTACGACCAGTCAAAAGGTCCCCACAACCAGTCATAGAACTGATTTTTCAGATCGCGCTTAAATTTTTTAAATGCCGTTGGAGCTACGACCAATCGAAGGTTCTTGAGACCAGTCGTAGACGCGATCTTTACTTCTATAAAATGAGTACGACTTTCAGGGTTTTATATCGATTAATTTGATAAATTCAAGCCTCCACTCTGGGATAAGTTGTGTTCATTTTAAGCTAATTTGTTCATATTTAATATTCTTTTTGTTAGCTTTTCTTATTTGATTTTATTCCTAAATTTCAATCTTATTTGAAAAAGAGGAATTGTTGTATTCCTTCTTCATTGGAATCAAAATAAAAAAGAGCTACGCCTAATTTGATTTAATTTAAAATCAATTAGAAACTAGAACATTTCTTAAGTGAGTATTGGACATTGAATGTTGATTCGAACTTCTACTCTCATTGGTTCTACCAGGCTACTACAAAAGAAGAAATCCAGGTATTTTTCATTTGTTGTAAATTCCTTTATTTTAGTTTTGTTTGAGATTCGCTAGAAAAATCTCATTGTGTGGTTATCTGAGGAGAGCTAGAAAACTCAGAAAGTGTGGGTTTTTGGATTGTGTAAGCCCAAGTTAAAAAGACATAATTGTGAAGGTTTTAGGTGAACCTGTAAAACCTGTTTAATAGTGAATGCTAATATCCCCTATGTGAGGATATTAGGAGTGGAGTAGCAAGCTGTGTGGCTGTTGTTTAACAGTTGGTGAACACACAGGCGAACCACTATATATCGGTGTGTTTTTTAATTTGAATGCTCTTTGAATTTTCATATCTTTTCAGATTTATGGAATGTTATGTGGTTGTGAATGTTGTAATCTTTACATTTCAAGCAAAGTGGGGAATGTTGTAATAGTTTAGAATTTATTTCTTGCTAATTTCTTTCTGTTTGAGTTTTGATATTCAACTTGTTCTAGTAAGGTTGTCCTGCCATAAACCCTTGGTTTTTATGGTGCAAAGGTTGTCCTTAGAACAACGTTAGTATCAAGCTCTTTATTTAAATTACTTTACATTTTGGTCTTTAATTTATTTAAAGTACGGTTCTTTATTTTTATAGAGCTATCATATTTCAATTATGCTGTTAAATTTTAATTTGGCACAGTCCTATCCACCCCCCCCCCCCCCCCCCTTCTAGGACATATAGCTTAGCCTTTTCACTTATACCCAAAGCCCTTTCTCTCAAGGGAGTTCATCCTCCAATCCACCCTCACCATTGATATTCAATAGAGTGGATTGGGGAATGAACTTCCGCATTCAAGGATCCTCCAGCTACTACCTTAATGGCAAATCATTAAGCTGGGATGCCTTGAATGCTTAGATGATTGAAATCGCTCTATCTTCCTTATAGGAAAATCTTTTGAGAGTAGGATTTCATCATAACCTTGACCCAACCCGTTGCCATGTATTGATACATCTTTTGAGTTGCAGATTAAGGAAGCCGAAGACCATTCATCAACAAAGGAGGAGATATTCGTCAACGTGCTTAATGGGACTCATCCACTTATCTGTAAGTATCTAGAGTCCAATGGACACTTGTGATCATTCCCTTTTAGGATTGAGTCTTAAGTGTTTCTCACCCCTTCAAGCCCTCGTAGGAGGCCTCCGACGGGAGTGTACGTGGTGGATACATTGTGTGGACCCTTGCTCTGTTGAGAGCATAAACATCTGGTTGAAGGTGAACCAGTCAAAATCTTAGGTTTGAGATGAACCGTGAGAAACCTCGGGTTTGGGGTAAACCGCGTAAAACCTTTGTTAGGGTCTTATGGAAGATCCTTGGCCAGTGTGCCTAAAAGTGGGTGCGTTGTGTTGACCCTTGCTCATGAGAGCATAAACAGACAGCCTCAGTGTAAGTTGTAAAGGTTGAAGGTGAACCTAATTTAAAACCTTAGGTTTGAGGTGAACCGCTATGAAACCTCCTTAGTGAAATCCGGCACACTCAAGGGTTGAGTGCGTCTGCCGACACCTGAAGCCGAAATCCATCAGTTCTTTCACTCAACTCAGCAAGGCTTTTACACTTAATTCATTGGTGGGAAAGATAAGAGAAAGCCATCAACCCACCTTATAATCACTTAGAGGGAAGACGAGCTGCTAAAAGACTACGTCATCCATTTCAACGTTGAAGTTGCCCAGGTCGATGGTTATTTCAACCAAATAGCTCTGATCACCATGGTGGCCAACCTTAAACAAAGAAAGTTCCTCTTTTTTATTGGTGAAGAGCTCTATAGTTCACGAAGAGTTACTCGAAGAGGAAATAACTCGACTAAGGATATGAAGTGAAGGGAAGAAGGAGAGCCCTCTGCCACTAATGCTAAAAGAAAGAAAGAGGACGACTAAGATCGAGGCCAACGTACCAACCGACATCCAGAAAGTCACTTCCATTGGTATACTCCTTTGGACACCAAGCCGGAGCAACTACTTAAGGAAGTTAGACTAAACAATGAAACTTGATGACTGAATTAAACCTATCAACCAAGCTTGGTAATGGCTCATCAACCAACCCCGACCTTGATATTAGGTATGAGTACGAGGAATGTATTGACTAGAAGACATGGAGGGTAAGCTCTTACTTCACCCATGGAATGTTAAACACTTGAAGATCTACTAATCCTGAGGAATCAAGAAGTCCTCCGACCAGGAACGTGTTGATTGACCTACTTACTCAACAGGGTGACCTCCTTTCTCAAAGGAAAAAAGGTACTCGGGACACTAATGTTATTTTACTATTTACTATGCTCGTGCATTCTACGATAAAAGAACTTCCCCATGTCAGGGGAAGAGAATTTCTTTTAAATGATTTATCGATTCTCCAAACTACAAGACCGACTATGAGGACTTCCCTCAATGAAAGGGAAAAAAGTCCTCCATTGAGTTCTACAATGAAAGAACATCCTCGGTTCAGGGGAGAAGAATTTCTTTCAAAATTCAACTATCTAGCATACGCGATAGACTACAAGGGTTTCCCTTAGTGCAAGGGAACAAAGTCCTCCACTATGAATTCTACTATGAAAGAACCTCCCCAAGTTAAGGGAGGGGAATTTCTTTCAAAATCCTACTATCCGAGTTGTACAATCGACCAAAATGACTTCCCTTAATTTAAGGAAAGAAAGTCCTTATACCGAGTGCTCGACCTACTACTATATGGTCGACCTATTGATTCTACAGTACATGGCCTATCACTACATGCTCGACTTCGCGACTAGAAAACTCTATGTTCAACTATCATCTACTAAGTCATCATACATAACTACCCCCACGAAAGCAATAAAATCGAGGAACATACATGGAACAAGTTGACCTTCTAATACATTAGTTCAAAAGTTACTTCTTGAGCTCATAAAGTATAGAGCTCAGAAGTAGGGGGGCTACTATTATGGGTAAAATGAGGCTAAACAAATGTTTGAGACAGATGAGCCGAGCAGCCAGACTCGATGACTATGAATTGCTTGAGGGCTAGAAATTCACTTTGAAGTTTGGTGCCGACCAATGATTTTGGAGGTCGGCCTTGTTCGCCGACATCAAGAGATGACCTCGACCAGGAGGTCAACTTGGGTACCGACCTCTGCCTCAGGTACCAACATCGGCCCCTCAGTTGTCACTTTGGCCCTCAGGTACTGAGCTCAGGTACCCAATTCGATCTCAAGGGACGACCTCAACCTCGGAGGCCGGCCTCGTCCATAGACTTAGACCTCAACCTCGGAAGTTGGCCTCGAATACCGACCCGGCCTCGGATATTGACATTGGGATAGAAATATCCTTACAATATATAAAGATAAGATTACCCTCCAAGATCTCTGCCGAAGATTGTCACACCCCAGACTCAGTAACTGGACTCATAAGGAACCCGATAGCCGGGTTCTAGTCGTAACAGCCTCCGTAGTACCCCATTCTCGGCTCCTGAGGTAGGATCTGACCCTGGGATCCCACAAGGAGGATTTCCATAATCGTATAACCATTTTCAATAGGAGCATACCCAAGATCACAGTAAGTAAAATCTCGAAAATATCAAAGGAATACATCGCAAAATCCACTATGAATTTGAACTTTTACAAGCTTTCATAATGTCTAGAAGGACATACATAAGATAATAAAAGGAGGGGAAATTTTGCAATATTGGGGTCCTCAAGCTCAACTTTACTCCAAGCTCTGCTGCTACGACGCCTACCTAGGATCTCCTGCACACATCAGTCACGCATAAGCTTATAGAAGCTTAGATGGTGGTGAAAGTGTGTGACATTAGTGCGCAGAAGAATAATATGAGGTACAGGAAGGAAAACATGTTCAATGACAATATCACCAGCCTTACCAAGGCTTGTCATGAATATGATGCAATGAGTACTAGGCGCCTTACCAAAGCAATGCATGAAGGGGCTTACATAGCCAATGCGAATGCAATGCAAAGTAATGCTAATTCTCATAACTAATCCACATATCAAGTACATTTCCAATCATAAGGAAATCACTGAGGTCCATTACACTGCTGGATGACTGCCGCTCTACAGACCCCGCATAGTCAAACGAGAGTAAGTGACCTCACTACCCGCCTATGGACAGTCAATCACCAGCAAGGCCTGATGATAGTGGACCCATTTACGAGCTAGTTAGACTCAGCCTAGCAATGCCTCCTTACATAAGGTGAGTAAGGTCACACCCCTACCCAACCGACTACACGACAGTGGGAATCGCGGCCAATCGGTATAAGGCCCACATGCGCTCATAGTTTTTACTCGGTCACGGCGTTGAGGCAGATCCTTGGTACCATGGAAGTTTTAGAAATTTCACCCATGGGCATCCTATGCACCAGGTATGATCAAGTAATATTTTTGGTGTCCACAAATACGGGCATCCACGAACATCCCTGTGGAGGCAAGGCCCTGGTGAAGAAAGGGTGGTATCATCATGAAATGTAATGTCAATGCATGAGTCACACATACAGATCATGCACAAGCTTTAGGCACTCAATGTGCATTAGGGGAGAAACTTCATCCCTCTATGACCACCACACGATGCAATCAATTCACACAGATGATACATATGGGTCACAATGATATAAGTGCGTTACCTATAAAATATATTCCTCCTTCCCAAGGAGGGACAAGGTCTAGATACATACACAAGTACTCTAAGGAGAAGTAAAGTCCTCTAGTGGAGGCCCAATACTTTGGGATGGCCTACAAGCTAAGAGAGTCATAAAGCCTCAAGGAGGAAGCGGTCCTAACAAGGTCCAAGGTGGGCCTTCAATCACCTATAAGGACCCTATGGATCTACCTTAGGGCCACCAAGGAGGACATTCAACATCAACTAGGTCCCAAAAGGTAGCCCGCTACTGATATAAAGTAAAGTCCAAGGCCCAAGCAATCCACGGCCTAGTGGGCCATACACTAAGCCCAATACATAGGCAACATGGTGGGCCCTCAAGTAAGGTTTGAGCCCAACCATAAAGGTTATGAGTCCACTCATTGTGGTGGGCCTAATGGGCAGCTGTAACACCCTGGATTTTTGCCAACCTGGGATTAGACGACCTTAGGCAATGGATCAATCCTAATACAGGTTTAACTTCTTAAACGCTCAATTAAAGCCTCAAATCTCTTTTCAAACTATTTTCTTCACAAATCCCACCCTTCACTACCTTGTGCTTTCAATTTCTCAAAGCACCTTCACCCTAAACACTATCTTAAACTAGCTAAGTAGTATAACTTGGATCACTTTAGATACAAACTGTAAAGGACTAAATACTACCTCAGACGGAAATCACTTAGGATAAAATCCTTTAGAAATTTGACAAAATAACTAAGTGTTAAACTAGATTAGCCATGAAATCCATTTGAATCGCTTTAAATACGATCTGCAAGACCCAAAACTTGCAGAATCATTGACGCTAGGTATCAAACTCATTATCCGGCTGCTCTCGGGAGCATCTCGAAACTCCGTATCTGGTCTAGATCGCACATCAGAAGTCCGATTAACACGAAGCTAAGAAACTAGGACCGCCTCACTGGGCTTGACTATCATCTCAAAAATCAGGTCCAGCCGATGTCCCACGGCCATTCATTTGGATCCGGAGCGAGGGAGTGTGAAAAACACTATTCCCTTTACAAAATAAATATCCGGAATAGTGATCGGCACCATTCGCGCATCAAGTATAAGCAAACTGCATGCGTCGAATCAGACTAAATTACACCCTCGGATTAGGAAAAATTTTAGAAACATTTACATGTGCTTGGAATTTCGGATCGTGGCCCACTAAAATTTTAGAAACATTTACATGTGCTTGGAATTTCGGATCGTGGCCCACTGACCGTTGAACTGAAAGTGGTCTGCCACGTGCGATCTGGGAATCCGATCGAGTCGAAAACATAATCCCACATAGATCCATGTGTGGTGAGCTTAAGTCTGACGTTTAGCTCAAGGAGGGCCACCAGAACCTCTCTTTTGAGCTGGAAAAGTGACGAAATACCTATAATAGCAGTAACCCTTGAACCTGAGTCTATTTTGGGAAGGTTTTAGGCTATAAAAGGACCTTAAACCCTCTCCCATTCCAGCCATACGAATTTGGATTTGAGAGAGAGAAAAGAGAGAGAAAGTGAGGGAGCTGTGGGAGGAACTCCCTGCTGCTGTTCCCTGCCGCTATTCGGGCTCCACCGCCTGATTCTCATCACTTTTCCGGTGATTCCGGTGTCGTTTCTAGGTAAGAAACCTTAACCCTAATCTGTTTTAGGGTTGTATAGGTTGTAGGTTATGAAATAGCTAACCTGTTTCGTTCTTTAGGCTGCCAAACTCCCGTATACGGAACCTTAGCAAACCTATCGACTCCGTTACGATTCTACGACACAAGGTGCGGACTTTAGGTGTATTGGTTATGGTTTTCAACGCTTTCAATGTTAGATAATGATAGATTCATGATCTGCATGAAATTGCACATGTACAAAATGCTTTCCGTTTTCTGTTTCGATTAGAATTGTAGAATTTGGAAATTTACATACTCTAGGTATTCGTATAAAATACCGTATACGTATTTTTTTTGAAATTTGTTTGACATGTTTATTTGACGTATGGATATATGACGTATGGATAAAATACTTATTTGGCGAAAGGATTCGCCTAAATACATGTTTACTAATAAACACTATGTATGTAGAAATACGGTATTATAAGAAGTACCGTATACATGTATATTTTAGTGATGTGTTTGTCATAATTAATTGTCGTATAAATATATTATGTGCGTATAAAACATTTGCTTGGCAAAGGGAATCGCCGTAATACATGTTTGCTTGTATACACTATGTATGTTGAAAATGCGTATTCTAGAAAATATCGTATACGTATAAATATTGGGAGATGAATTTATCATGATTATTTCTTTGTAGTAATATATTATACATGGATAAAATACTCACTTGGCTAAGGGATAGCCCTAATACATGTTTTGCTAACATACACCATGTATGTTGTAATAGTTTATTCTAAGTGTTTGTGAAAATGATTGAATGAGTACCGAATTCTCATTCGTACTCGCCATGACTAGTTGTCATGGATTCATGATTGTTGTATTGGCGATACCCCCTTTGATGAAAGGATTTGCCCTAAATCACGCCACGGCCAATATACACCATATATGCTAAAATGTGTGGCCCAAGTGTTTATGGAAATGACTGAATGAATATGGAACTTGGATTCCTGCTTGCCATGACTATCCGTCGTGGGTGTACGCGTGTTGTGATTGGGGCAACTCCCTAGGGAAAGGATTTGGCCTAATGCCTATGTGATCGACATATGTCATGTATGTTGATGTATGTTTGTTTAAGTGTTTTTTTTGAAATGTCTGAATGAGTAGTAGCTAGCAAATTGTAATGTATAAGGGTGTTGAGATATGATTCTTAACCTCTTTTAACTATGTGTATGATCTCCTTGGATTTTTGTGTGATTAGGAATTGAACATGTATAAACTCATGCTTGTGTTGTGATTCATAACATGCTCAACTGCTTTATGATTATAACTATGTAATGCATATGTTTAAATTTATATTTACGTTGTATGATCCGTCATGGGTGATGGGGGAGCGGAGCAACGAAAGTGCAAGACCACTGGCAGCCCTAAACGGATAATACCATACCTTGATTGTATGAGTGGAATCTTGATCCATTACTGCTTTATCTATCTGCAAGTTATCATGTTTGGGGCTATGATTATAGTCCAGACAATCGGTACCAGAATTGAATTCGTGGCTGCGATTCATTTGCCACGTGAGATGTGTTCGACGAACCCGAGTCGTACTTCGGTTGACGATAGTGGTTGGCCACGCGATGTGCTTATGCACTTCATGTCGTTCAACTTGTTGTGCGCTCGAGCTAGCCGAGCTCGTCAAGTAACCCGATTTATCTTATTTATGTTCACCATGTTTGGTCGCATGCCGAACCTAGGGTACCAAACTTGGTGAAATCCCTTTTAACCATGGTACCGATCCGCTAAGACTCATGAGCCGGGCATGGTGGTATGGGACACCATGGGTCGAGTCGGCCACGCCGGGGCCACGTGCCTCCCGTAGTGACCAAAGTGAGCAACCAGACTCGTGAGCCGATTATGGTGGTATGGGACACTATATTCGAGTTGTCGATACTTACGGCGAGAGCCGAGTACGGTGAGACCTGTACTCGTGCTGACGGGCGACGAGTCCTCTGTAGTATCTTCGAGTATACTCCAAGGTCCGTGATTGGCGACGAGTCTTTCACAAAGAATCTGAGTATGAGTTGAGCCGAGCACGATGAGACCTGTATTCGAGCTGACGGCTAGTGATTGAGCCGAGTACGGTGAGACCTGTACTCGAGCTGACGGTCAGCAATTGAGCCGCATACGATGAGATCTGTATCCGTGCTGACGGGTGACGAGCCGTTTGTGATGCCTTCGCTACGCCTCTCAAACCATAATATCGTATGAGATTAACTAGGACTGACGACCCCAGAATGGATCATGTTTGGGAATGATACAAGGGAGGTACCTTAGTTTTCCAATACTGCTGTTTGAAATGGACTAATAATAACTCGGTAATTATGATCATCATCGCACCGCATGTGCTTAGTAGACGTGGCGCACTGAGGGAGTTAAGCATTCGCGAACGTAAGATGATGTCGCATGAGGGTGGTTTGGCAAGGGCATACAGCATCATGTCATTTCATTCTCGCACTTAATAAGAGTAGTTAGAATTGTTTGATTTGTACTGCTTTATCATTACTGCTTGATTGAATTGATAACATGTTAACCTATGCTTTACTGTTCCACTGAGTTGATCACTCACTCCCACGTTACGGGACGGTGTTGTGCACACCAACCAGATTTGTTGAATTTCAGATGATGGCGATGCTTATGAAGCAGAGCCGGACTACTTCTATGGTGATGAGGAGGAGTTCTCCTATCATGTAACTCTCTGACAGGTCTCTGAAGACCTGATATTGCATTGACGGGGCTACGGTACTTGGGATAGAAGATATTACACTTACACATTTGGTATATTTTAGAACTGTACTTGTAATTATTTAACCTGGTAACATCATCACACTCTGGAGACTCACCATAGTTTATATATGTTATATGTCTATCACAGTCTTCCGCTTGCAATTTAACTGTCTCTGGAGTATGATATTCTGTTTTGGCTTAATCTCACTCATGTTCAATGCACAAATACAGTCAACATTCAATCATCATTCATTTTGTTGCATAAGTGATGTTCTGGAACTCGGGAGTTGAGTTTATGCTCGACCCCCGATTTTCAGGGCGTTACAGCAGCCCATTATTCCAACATATGGGTGATCCTTATATTAAGAATAAGTTGGATCTCACATCTCGGCCCAAGTATGGGTTTATTTTAATGGGCAAGCAAGGGCCCAACTACTTGAATATTTGGCCTATAAAACCCATCACGATGGCATGATAATATAGGCCCCAAGGGTCTAATGGACCTATCAAAAAGTTTCAAGACAATGGACCTAGGAAAACCCAACAAATAACAAAGAAGACTAGTCCAATAAAAGCCCGATTGGAATGGGCCTTAAATATGCACTAATTAAGCCCAAAATTTAATTAAAAATAGGGTAAGATATGTGTAACAATATTCCCAAATTTGGTGGACCATGCTGCCCCAAAACATCCATTTATGGGCCACAATCATGAGCCTATTGCTGAAATTCCAGCCCACCCACAATCTGGCATTGCTGAAAATTCAAAAATTAATTAAATTATATGTTTATTTTAGTTCCTAGTGACCCATACATGTCACGGGGGGGTCCACCAGATAAAGGGAGTGGATTAAACACATAAATCAGATGGGCCATGCTGCTAGACTGGACGTCCAGCAGCAGCCCAATGGGCTGGGCGTCCCATGTGTAGGCAGCTCTATGGGCCTGGGTATTTGGCCCCAAACTCATCTAATGGGCCCCAATTGGATGTTACTAAAGGGGACGATGATCAAGTCCCCTATGGACCCCACATGGATGAATAGTGGGATATACAATACATTTAGGTGGGCCCACAAAGTAGCCTGGACAGCCAGCAAAGGCTGGACGCCCCAGCCTGGGTGTCCCAGCTAGTGGGCCACTCCAGGCCACACCACGGACAGCACAGGGGCCCGATGGCCCTGAAAATTTACAGGGTGGTACTTCTATGGGTGGGCCACACTTTCACAAAATTTCACGATTTTTAGATAATTAGAAGTATTTTAATTAATTTAAAGAAAACAGTTTGCCCAAAAAATCTGTCTGACTTGGACGTTCCAACGTAGTGGGCTGGTCCAGCCCTTACCACGATGTGCACAGGGGTCCGTTGGCCCCAAATATTGGTAGGTAGGTCCTACCATGGGTGGGCCACTTCTTTACAAAATTTCACTATTTTTGGATAATCAGAAGTATTTTAGTTAAATTAAGGAATGCAATCTGTCCAAAAATTCTGCTAAGTGCAGAATTCTGTATAGACCATGATTGAGCACCCAATGGAGTGGGCCCTAGATGTCCAAAAATTGGAGAAATTAAATTTAAACCTTCCAACATATATGTAATATAAGGTAGGTCCACCAAAGTGTCCGACTTAATCAGAAACTATTTTAAAATTTTGAGTTTCCAAATTGCAACCTTGTTGGAATTACAGCAGAAATTTTAGCAAGGTACCCATATTGGCCCAGTCTTTTGGAGACCCAAATGAGGTCAGTTGAGGCTGAAATTTGGCATGCTTATAGGTGGGACATATACCTTCAAAAATTATATACCACTTGGTACAAAACTCCCCACCAAAAGCCTCAAATTCTGGCCTCAAGTTGGCCCAAAAATCTGTCCAGACAGATTTGGACAACAACATGTAATTGAAAGAAATTAAATATAGACATCATTTAAGATGGGATTTGACCCCCAAAAATCATGTTGTGGACCACCTGGGCCCCACGAATATCTAGACCTTCCCTATCATCAAAAACCCCTTGCATGTGCCCCATTTAGGTGGATTTTGGGGCCACATGTCTAAGGATGGACCGCCATGGACGTCCAACCTCCATGGATGGTCTGGATTTTTGTTGGTCCACAAGGTGGGCCACACATGCATGATCAGAATGCTAACGTCAGAAAAATAAAGGATCGGCCACAAGAGGAGGGGCTCCACCGCATTGAGGCCCTCCCCTTCGTCAATCACACTATACATTTCATTAATTTACATGATAAAACATAGATCAAACACATGCATGTCCTAGAATCAAGATCAATGGTTGGGATACCATCCCAACCATGATTCTAAGGTCTAGATGACCTATCATGCAATGGAATTCAAATAATCCTCCATGATGGGGCCCATAAAGGGAAACCCCATGCATGGGATATGCATGCATGAAATAGGCCATTTGGCCACATCTAAGGAATGGTGTAGGATCTCCACCATTGATTGGTGGGTCCTATACTTCCCATATGAAAGAAAAAGAGATCTAAGAACATAGAAATGGAAATCCTACATCCTAGAAGTACACCCACTTAGATTTCTCTAAACTTGTATCTTCTAGCTCCTAGTGCACCAAGGGAACCATATCAATGGGTGAGATGGGATATGGATGGTTAGATTGAGAGGAAATAGGGGAAGATGGGGCTGGAATGGGGTGGATGTCCCATCCTCTCTTGCTAAGGAGGAATGAGAAAGAGAAATGGAGAAATGAGAGGGAGTGGAGAGAGAGAGAGAAAAAAAAAAGCCTTTTAAGCTAAGTAATCATTTCTCTCTTACCTTGGTTAGAGAAGAATGATGATTGCAATAGGGGGTTACAACCAAAGTTGTAGGGTTAGTAGGTTTTCTAGGCTTGTGGGTGGTTATAACATCCCAAAAATTGGGGGTCGAGTAGTAACTCAACTCCCGAGTTCCAGAACATCACCTATGCAACAAAATGAATGATGATTGAATGTTGACTGTATTCGTGCATTGAACATGAGTGAGATTAAGCCAAAACAACATATCATACTCCAGAGACAATTAAATTGCAAGCGGAAGACTGTGATAGACATATAAAATATAAAAACTGTGGTGAGTCTCCACAGTGTGATAAAGTTACCAGGTTAAATAATTACAAATACAATTCTAAAATTTACCAAATGTGAGGAAGTATAATGTCTTCTATCCCAAGTACCATAGCCCCATCAATACATTACCAGGTCTTCATAGACCTGTCAGAGAGTTATATGTAGGAGAACTCCTCCTCAACGTCATAGTAGTGGTCCGGCTCTGCTTCATAAGCATCGCCATCACCTGAAACTCAACAAATCTGGTTAGTGTGTATAACACCGTCCCGTAACGTGGGAGTGAGTGATCAACTCAGTGGAACAGTAAAGCATAGGTTAACATGTTATCAACTCAGTCAAGCAGTAATGATAAAGCAGTACAATCAAACACTCCTAACTACTCTTATTAATGTAAGTATGAATGCGGTCATGATGTATGCCCTCACCAACATACTCCCTCATACGACACCTTCGTTCGCGGCATGCTTTCTTTCCTCAGTGCTCCACATCTTCTAGGCACATGCAATGCATGATGAGCATGATTACCAAGTTATTATTAGTTCATTTCAAATAGCAGGATTGGGAAACTAAGGTACCTCCCTTGTATCATTCCCAAACATGATCCATTCTAGGGTCGTCAGTCCTAGACAATCTCAAACGATGGTATGTTTCTAGGTCACTACAAGGGTTGTCAGGGCTGTTACACGGATTCGTTGCACCACTCCCCCATCACCTTATCAATACAGGCCTAGTTTATACTCTGTTACTACGGGAAGGCTCGGCGCCTCACCGTAGATTTAAAGTATGCTCGAGGTCACTACACCGGATACGGTCAGGGCTGCCAGGGCTGTTATACGGAATCATTGCACCACTCCCCCATCATTCATCAAGTAATGTAGGCCGACAGCTCGAATATAGTATCTCATACCACCATAATCGGCTCACGAGTCTGGTTGCTCACTGATCACTATGGGGAGGCACGTGGCCCCAGCGTAGGCCGACAGCTCGACCACGGTATCCCATACCACCATGCCCGGCTCATGAGTCTTAGCGGATCGAGGTACCAGGTTAACAGAATTTTCACTAGTAAGTTTGGTACCCTAGGTTCAAGCAGTAGCGTCCAAACATGGTGAACATACATAAGACAGATCGGGTTACTTGACGAGCTCGGCTAGCTCGAGCGCATAACAAGTTGAACGACATGAAGTGCATAAGCACTTCGCGTGGCCAACCACTATCACCAACCGAAGTACGACTCGAGTTCGTCGAACACATCTCACGTGGTAAATGAATCACAGCCACAAATTCAATTCTGGTACCGATTGTCTGGACTATAATCATAGCCCCAAACACAATCAATTGCAGATAGATAAAGCAGTAGTGGATCAAGATTCAACTCATACAATCAAGGTCTGGTATTATCCGTTTAGGGCTGTCAGGGCTGTTACACGGAATCGTTATACCACTCCCCCATCACCCTTCACGGATTTCATGGAATACAATATAAAAATGTGAAGTAAACCGAGCAGAATTAAATAAACAAGTAATTTAGGCATGTTAACAAGCATGTCATAAAGCATGATATACAACATGTTATAAAGCACTATATAAACAAGAAACACAAACACATATATTTCATAAGCGGTTAAAGTAATTAACCACACGGAGGAAATCATACCAGTCTCTAAGGTAGCTGAGAATCCTATCTCAACACCTACCTAAGGCATCATCATCCAAACACTTACTCTCTCAAGCATTTTCACAAACACTTAGCATACACTATTTCAACATACATAGTGTATGTTAACAAACATGTATTAGGGCGAGTCCTTTCGCCAAGCAAGTATTTTACGCATATATAATATATTTATACAACAAATAATCATGGCAAACACATCTCTAAAATATATACGTATACGGTACTTTCTATAATACAATATTTCTACATACATAGTGTATATTAGCAAAACATGCATTAGGGCGAATCCTTTCGCCAAATAAGTATTTTATCCATACATTGTACATTCATACAACAAATAATCATGTCAAACACATTTTCAAAAAATATACGTATACGGTATTTTCTACGAATACCTAGAATATGTAAAATTCCATATTCTACAACTTTAATCGAAACAGAAAACAGAAAACACTTTGTACATGTGTGATTGCATGCAGATCATGAATCTATCATTATCTGACATTGAAAGCATTGAAAACCATAACCTATACACCTAAAGTCCGCACCTTTTATCGTAGAATCGTAACGAAGCCGATAGGTTTGCCAAGCTTCCATATATGGCAGTTTGGTAACCTATAGAATGAAATAGGTTAGCTATTTCATAACCTACAACCTATATAACCCCAAAACAGATTAGGGTTAGGGTTTTTTACTTAGAAACGAAGCTGGAATCTCTGGGAAAGCGATTAGAACGGAGTGGTGAAGCTCGTGGAGCGGCAGGGAAACATGGCAGGGAGATTCTCCCACATCTCCCACACTTTCTCTCTCTTTTCTCTCCTCTCTCTAGGGTTTCTCTCAAATTCGTATGGCTACAATGAGAGGGGGTTTAAGGTCCTTATATAGTCTAAAAACTTACCGAAATAGACTCCAGGTCAAAGTATACTTGGGTTATAGCCAAAGTGGGTTGGTTTCAGCTCAACGGAGCATTTCCGGAGTCCCCCCTTGAGCCAAAGGTCGAACTTAAGCTCAAAGACACCGGATCGAGGTAGAGTTAAGTTTTCGTTTCAGTCGGATTCTCAGATCACGCGTGGCGGACCAGTTTCAGTTCGACGGTCAGTGGGTCTCGATCGTAGATTCCGAGTACATGTAAATGTTTATGAAATTTTTCCTGACCCGAGGGTGTAATTTGGTCAGATTCTGACGGTCTGGTTGCTTAATACTGATCCGCAAGCGACGAGTCTCAGATTACTATTCAAGATATTTATTTTGTAAAGAAACAAGTGTTTTCACACTCTCTCACTCCGGACTCAAGCGAACAGCCGTGGGACACTGGCTGGATTTGATTTCCGAGATGGTTGTCAAGCCCAGCGAGGCGGTCCTAAGTCCTTAACCTTGTATTATTCGGACTCCCGATGTGCTGTCCAGATCTGATACGGAGTTTCAACGTGCTCCCAAGAGCAGTCGGGTAATGAGTTTGATCCGAGATTTTAGGGTAACCTAGCGTCAATGATTCTACAAGTTTTGGGTCTTGCAGATCGTATTTAAAGCGATTCTAGCGGATTTCGTAGCTAATCTAGTTTACCACTTAATTACTTTGTCTCATTTCTAAAGGATTTAATCCTAAGTGATTTCTGGTCGAGGTGGTACTCAGGCCTTTGTAGTTTGTATATAAGGTGATCCAAGTTATAATACTTAACTAGTTTAAGATAGTGTTTAGGGTGAAAGTACTTAAGAAAATTGAAGAACAAGGTGGTGAAGGGTTGGATTTGTGAAGGAAACGGGTTCAGAAGTGATTTTAGACTGTGGGATTCAGTTCTGACAAGTTAATAAGGTATTAGGAGCGGCCCATTGCCTAAGGACGTCTAATTCCAGGTTGGCAAAAATACGAGCTGTTACAGTGGAGTTTAGAGGTAGGTGGTGTAGGAGTAGGGCTTAGGTAGTGTGTGTGTGTGTGTGTGTGTGTGTATGTGTAGTGTGTGTTGAAAATAGTGCCAAGAGATGGGACCTACCTAGAAATCAGTGCACACTATCCCTAGGTTAGGCACATGACCATGATTAAGGGCTAGAAATGAAATGCATACAACTTATGATCTACACATCTGATGGATGCACAAGACAGGGCATCGGAACTGCAACGACGATGCGAATAAGATGGTACAGGTTTCAGCTTGATTCGAATCGGGTCTATGTGACCGGACTTAAGGATGACCGCAAACATAATCCGAGGGTCGCAGGTCACCGGGATTCGGTCGGTAGGACTACGGGACTAAGATGAATGAAATGCATACTCACACACACACACACATGCAAACTCAGGTCGGGTCTTACAAAGATCACACCGATTAAGGTAAAGTCGGACATATTATTAGCGTTAGAGTCTGACTCCAATGCGACACCTCTAGCAAATTAACTTGGATACGAGACAGCATAGAAAGCCTATAAATACACCTCCCACCATGTAACAAGGTACAACAAATATCCCGATTCTACTACGCTTACTGTGAGTTAATAAGCATGACTTCGGCATCGGAGGGTCCCCAGCCTTAATCGACACCCCTATTGCATTCTCTTATTCTCCATTAATTGGTGTACTCAAGACTCGCAGAGGTGAGGCAGATCGATCGATTTGTGCATCAACAAATATAATTAAGGGCATGTGCAAGAGCATAGCCTAAAATGTAATAAGAACTCATATTAATAATAATAATTAAAAAAAAAAAAAAAAAACTTTCAACTATATATATACTCTCGTTATTATATTTCCACTGCTGAAACACGACTACTCCATAAAGCAATTTGATCAATAAATAAATTCTTATCTATATTATACAATTTTAAATGATTTATTAATTTATAATAAATATTTTTATATTTTATTTTCAACAAAAAAAATTCTAATGATATCACAAAATAAATAAATATATAAAATAAAACTCTGAAAATCTCCTGAAAAGATACCACGCTTGAGAGATAGAAATCAAGTACTTGGCTATCATACGGTTGTTATAACCATTTAATCGGTTGCATACAAATGAGCACTAAAAAAATCACATCCGTCGATAAAAGGCTCATTTGATCCAGATAATCCATTCAATCATACCACTTAGGGAGAAGCCATGATGCAAAATATCCACGGCTGGATTATCCTGACCCTCTGAATGTTGGGCCATTTTGCTACAACCGATCTTTTAGGAGCCAAAGTGTTTCTTTGGAATCATAAGCAATCCATGGCAGGACCAATTACAGTTAAATAGATGTTTCAAAATGATGATAGCACCCATTTTGTTTCTCCAATCGATCTTGACGGTCCATTTTTCATTCTATTGATCAAATTGCCACTAGTTCTGCACCCTAACTGGCCATGCCCTACCCCGACTCGTATAGGTACATATGTTATATCCTACAAATATACATTACCTAATAAAATAATAATAATTTCTTTTTAATTTAATGCATGCACATATTCATATGGAGGCATTAACATTTCTAATAAAATACTTCTGTCATTTCTTTATTTTAACGCTCACAGGCACACACAACTCCACCGAAATGTGTTGGACATCCACATCCATCATATAGGCTGCCTCATTTTGTTATTATTATTATTATTTTCAGTGGCCATTTAACAATTTCAATGGTTCGGATAATGATCTAAATGTTGTATTCACCCATGTGATTATGTCATATCGGGGCTTACACAGGCAAGGTATACCCGATGTTCTGCCCTTTTTTATTTTTATTTTGTTTGGTATAAAATTCAGATCCATTCAGACAATAGAACACCTAGCCAAGCCATGCCCAGCCAATAGCAGTCAAAATATTAAAAACACTTATTATAATTTAAGAAATTATTTAAAATATAGAAAATATAAGTTTAATATTATTCATTTTAATTATTAAATAAATTGTGCTAAAATCATGATAATTTCACAATAAAATTGCGAAAAATTGAAAATATTGTGAATATTCCTGCAACAGTATCCTCTGATCAAAATTTCGCAATAATATGGTGAGAGATTTTGTAAAAATTAGCAACATTTGTCACATTGCTAACAAGGCCTCAACATGAAAGATATCAAAACTAAAGGTCGATGTGGTCCATCTATCAGGCTAAACCAAATTTTATGGGTTAAGCATGTAGCCCAAGCCCAATAAGAGTATTCTAAGACCATAGTGAAAAGAAAAAAAAAACGCTCACACACCTCTTTTCACTAAAGAGAGATTTCCACTAGGGAAACACAACTCCTCCATAAAGCAAATCAAGAATTTCTTCTCGTAGTGGACTCATCTCGTGTGGGAACCTTTCCATGCACATAGTAGCATTTGGACTCATCTGCTTCAAAATCACTCATCTGGACTGTTCATTTTGTCCATCCCTATCTTATAGTCTACCTTGAGAAAAGATGGGACTGATCTGATGCTTTAAATATTCCAGAAAGTGCATGCAAAAATGAATAAAACATGGTAGATCATAGAAGATTGATCCAATCGCAGCTGTCTAGGACCATCCTTTGCTATAATCTTTACGACTGGACCTAATGGTCAGTTCAGATAGCATATGTGCATGCCAACAACCACAGGAAGGTTTCCATACACTCAGCCCATTAAATCATTTCTCTTTTATCTATAACTTCAGATGGCCGAACTAGACATTTCTGAAGTGAAACACAATTTCCACTCAATATAATGCATACCTCCAAAGAGCCAAACTAAGACATTTCAAGTCCAAAAAGAAACTGCTCTCCTGTTTTACTGAAAGCTGGACCCTGTCAAACTATTAGCTCAAAATACTACTAGTTTAGCAATATAGAAATCTACAACCACCAAATCTTCATGTTGCGACCATTTACACGTCTCTTGTGACATACGGAACTCATTTGTGCTTCTTTCTGTTTTTTGCTGGCTCTGATTTACTACCTGCAAACAGAGTAGGAATTTTCAGTTACTCTATCAATTGACAGAACATCAATAGTTATGCAGCTAATATGGTTAAAGACTAAAAAGTCAACACAACTTACATATACAGCTATTGAGGAATCCAAAATAATGTTTTAAAAAGGAATTATCAGATCTGACGGTCAAGAAATCAAGCAGCTTGGATCAAGGTGGTGAGATGGGATATGAAGGCTTGTTCACTTATTGACGACAGTTCAACATCCCAAAATCTTGACTCGACTCAATGTTCAGCCAGGTTGGGTTGACTCAAAGACTCAACCTGACTCGACATGATATTCAATTAGTAATCTGAAAATATTAGGAATATAAATATACGTTTAAAATAGTAAAATTTCAAACATAACCGAAAACCAACAAGTACATAGATACCTAAGTGGTTAAGTGCATTGCTTTCCTCATTTGAGGTTGGGAGTTCGAATCCCACTCCCTCCACCTTCATTTTTTAACTACATCTCCCTGCATGAGGTGACCCAGTTCAAGTCATGCCGAGTCGTGTCAACTGAGCCATTGAGTCAACTTAATAAGTCACATAAGTCCAGGCCAAGTCAGGCCCAATACCGAGTTTCCCAGTGACTCGGATCAAAATCTCGCCAAGTTGAGTTGACTCAGCCAAGTTTCGAGTTGACTCAGCGCGTTTTGGAACTACGACTAAAGATACGACCTTAGGATTGATTGGCGTAGCCAGGACAAGGCTCCAATGATGAGGAGATTATTTCGCTTATTTTATAACTTTCCAATATACAATACTTAGGCCTTGTTTGGTAAATGCCTAAATATGACTTCATCTCATTTTAGTTAGCAGTAATTGATCTCTAATGCTTAATGATTTCATTTTAACAGTAATTATGCATTAAGACCAGGATCTCTAAGACATACAATTAACCATAATTTTAGGTGTCTACGAAACAGGGCCTAAAAGCATAACATGCTACAAGTTATATTATTAACAAACCTATCAAAAAGCTCAACCAGCAGCATGATGTTTTTGCTCTTGCAAAAGTTTTCTAGCAAAGCTGCACTCAGTCCAGTCTGTTTTTCAGACATTGATCTAAACATAATAAAATGACAACAAATCATATGACCCTAGACCAAGGATGTGCATAGTATCCTTGGGTCCTCTAATTCCTGGATGGACCATACCATGCCCCAAAAATATTGCAAGTGGGACAGTGCCAACTCTTTCATAGATGGCCAAAGTGTAGATGTTTAAGAAATACACAGACACACACCCACACACACACACACACACACACACACACACACACATGCAGCAGCAGTCATATATCCAAAAAGAAAATGCCATAGATTTACAGATCCCCCCAAAAAAAGGTGAAAGATTTGACAACTAGGATCTTGCAATCTGGAAGATACTTAGGGGCACGGTCCTTTCATGGTGGAGCCCATAGCAACAATCTAGATCACACACACACACACACACACACACACACACACACACACACACACACACAAAAAAAAAATCCTAAGAGAGTCCCCAAGTTATGCAAACCCTGAAAAGGGAAGCAAATAGATCAAAGAAAAGAAGAAGGAGATTGTGGGAAAGGACCCAACAATCCTCTAGCCTAATGTGAATGCTAGAGATCGCATATGCAAGACTATGAGCAAGCTCAATGGTCCTCTAATCTTGAACCAGAGATCACTTCCCATTCGACAACTACAGTAGAGAAATATGAGGATTACAAAACAAAATATCAATCAACTTGTCTTATTCCATAGGCCATAGGCCTTATTTATATTCAATCCTTAGTTCCTTACAATCTATAATAAAAGCTATGGAATCTAAAAATATAATTCCTAGTTAACCAACATCTGGGAAAATAGGAAACTACTTAAATAAGAAAGCATTATAATTACGAAAGCACCTAAATAAGAAAGTACTTAAATTTTTATTTTAAAAAATGTAAAATTACTTCTTACCTAATATAAAGATATGAAAGAAAAAGAAATTTCCTAATATAGAGATTTGAAAGAAAAGTAGTGATGAGCTAAAAAGGGAAAGTGGTCCTTTTTCTTGTACACACATGTGGAGCATGCACGTGTGGGATTTGGGCCGCTTGGAAAAACTCGGCTCCGTCGAGCTATGGCAATGTACTCATGGAATTTTGGATTAATGCGCTTGAAATCATCTGCTAAAATCCACGTGTTGTTGGATCTTGGTCGGCCCTTCCACTTGAAAAGAAACTCCTAATACCCTCCTTGGCGTATGGAAACTATCTGATCATCCAACACTTCTTTAATGATTTATTCGAGCGGGCGTGGTACCTCAGGTATCTAGATAGCCAATTCTTTCGTGCTCTTGTTTGCGTGATATCCAAGATAAACTATAAGGTCTTCCACATTCAAAATGGGTTGATCTTCATTTCGGGTGGAAGCTCAATTAGGTATGCATTATCACCTAGCTTCTTCAAAATACAACAAGGACCTACCTTCTAGTGGAGCTTTGTATAAGAGTATGCACGAAACCAACCAGGCTTAAGTCGCACCATGACTCTCTCTCCTTCTTGGAATTGTGCATAACGTCGTCGAACATCTACATGTCCCTTCTAATTTTCATTACTAAAGGTGATCTTTCACCTAACTTCTTCATGTTTCTCCTTAACATGATGTGCAAAAGCTTCAACATCCTAGCTTGATCGAGTCGCACTAAGAAGTGGGACTAAATAAGTTGTCGCGGTTGCATACCCATAGCAATTTCGAAAGGAGAGTCTCGTAGTGCGGTTCATAGAAGGTAACACGATATCTCATGAGCTGATATGATCACCAACCAAACATCAAAGTAGATTCCCAATACTACGATTGACGACTTCAATCTGCCCATCTGTTTGTGGATGATAAGCACTTGAGAACTTCAACTTAGTTCCCATCTTAGACTACGAGTTGCGCCAGAAGTAACTCATAAACTTAACATCACGATTAGATATAATCGTTTTGGAAACACCATGTACACGAACCACCTCTTTGAAGACAACATTGGCAATGTGCATGGCGTCTGACACCTTCTTACAAGGGATAAAATGAGCAAACTTCAAGAACTTGTTAACCACAATATAAATAGAGTCATAGCCACGTGAGTCTTAGGCAATCACAAAACGGAATTCATACTAATGTCTTCCCATAGAGCATATGGCATAGGTAATGGGGCATAAAGATCGGTTTTATGCTTGTAACCTTTACCCAACTGGCACGCTCGACATTGACGAACAACAATCCCAACTTCTTTCTTCAAACCTAGTTAGTAGAAACAGTCCTCAACTAGGGCCATTGTTTTATCAATACCAAAGTGACCACCCATGCCACCCGAATGAAGCTCACGTATAACAAGCTCTCGTAAGGAACTCTTACAAAGACACAACCTCATATCATAGAATACATACCCATCATGCAAGCTGAATCTTGGATACTCGGCACCTACGCATGAAATGAGTATTGAAAATACCTTAACAAAATCATTATCCGTGGCATAGTCCTGTTTAATTTCATCAAACCCAACAACGAAAATTGATTAAGTAGACAATAGATTTGATTTTCAACTAAGGGCGTCTGCTACTTTATTTTCGATGCCGGCGTGATGTTTTAGGTTGAATGTGAACTCTTGAAGATAAGCACTTCACTTAGCATGCCAACGCTCAACTTTTTCTGAGAATTCAAATACCGTAATGCTTTGTGATCAGAATAGAGGAAAAACTCCTTATGAATGAGGTAATGACGCCAATGTTTCAAAGCTTGTTCAATAGCATAAAACTCCACGTCATATGTAGAATATTTCTTCCGTGTCTCATTGAGCTTTTCACTAAAAAAGGCCACGGATGTCCTTCCTGGCTAAGGACACCTCCTATGCCTATGTGGGATGCACCACAGGCAATTTCGAACACCTTTTTGAAATTAGGAAGTCTAAGGGATCATTTGGCATCTCTACTCTCATATAATAATAGCTACTTTAATAAGATTTTTTTGTTCTATCTCTTGTTTTAGATAAGCTCATTTGGTAAAATCACTTTTTCTATAAAAAAAATTAAAAATTAAAAATTTTTAAAAAAAAATTTAATTAAAAAATTAAAAATTAAAAACTCTTATTTGAAATAAGCACATCTGGTAAAACCTTCAAATAAGAGCTTTTTCAGGGGTAGTTGATGTCATTTTTAAAGATTACAATAACTCCATTATAAGAGCAATCTAGATGATTGTTTTGATGGATCTTACCATAGATGGACCATGCCCCAAATGACAAAAGAATGGATGGTTGCAATCTTCATGTTTTAAAACATTTCGACTATCCATTATGCCGTACATTGGATGTGGATCGTCCATCATATGGAGCCCACCATTGATGTGGACCATTCCTCATTAGGGGTTGACCTTTGATATGGACCATCCATATGTGGTGCCCACCTTGATGTAGGTCATCCATCAAGTGAGGCCCACCATCAATACTAATTGTCCTTTATGTGGGGCTGCTCAATGTCTGCTACCCCATCACCCATCACGTGGAGTCCAAATTTGATGTGTCCATAGTGTGGGCCCTACCTTCGAAGTGGATTGTCCATCATGTGGGGCTCGCTTTTGATATCCACTATCCATTATGTGGGGCATAGCTTTTTATGTGGATCATCCATCATGTTGGGCCACTTTGGAAATGGGTCATCCTTCATGTGAGACCTTTGATGTAGATAATTCATGTAGCCGACCCAAATTAGTTAGGATAAGGGTCATAAGGCTTAGATGATGATGAGACCATCCTACACCCAGAATCTCCTAATCCTTCCTTAGCCATCTCCACTAAGCTACTTGCCATGGAGTCATGCTCCCACCCCTCCTCGAGATGGTCACACATGCTTCCTTTGAGTTGACTCACCTCTGCTACCTCATCTATCCTAAATGATGCCAACTCCATCTTCAACTAAGCACGTGGGCTACCTGATTAGTCCTCCCAAGATGCGCTCCAACACCATGTTGAACTCCAACAAGAAGGCCTACCAACACGCTTGCTTGGAGCTCAACTTCAAGTCTAGAAGTAACTCGTGGCTACATTGTCCATCAACACGAACCTTCACTCAGAAGATGATGTCTCCAAGTCCTCAAGAAACATACCACAACTGTCGTCTCATTCTCTTGCACAGCGTAGTGTTGCTTAGTGTCATTGAGCTTCATGCTCTTATAAGTAATGGGATGTCCCCCCACATGAATACTCCACCAATTCCAAAGTCGGACATTTTGGTCTACACTTTGAATGGCTTGGTGCGATCAGGCACACCAAGGTCGCTTCCTTCATGATGGCTCGCTTCAAGTCATCGAATAGCACTTGGCATTCATTCGTCCATCTCCACGCCCAATCCTTCTTTAGTAGGTCCATGAAAGAAGCAGCTCTCCCGAATAAATTTCGATCAACCGCCAATAGTAGTTGACAAATCCAAGGAAGTTAATGCATAGTCATAGTTAATTCATGATGGCTTGCTTCAAGCCAAGGTACTTGTTCCTGATGGTTACTTCGTTCAACGCTGGATAGTTAATGCATAGTCATAGGCTCCCATTGTGTTTCTTCGGTAACAACACCTAGGCTCCATATGTTGGCTTAGATTGTTAGATGTAGCCCGCATCCAACAATCAACTGCTCAATTTCAGAGAGTGTCATCCTATGGGAGGACAATGCAAATGCCTTTGCACCTAACTCCAACTTGACGTGATGATCCACCTCCCTCCATGGGGATAGCTCCTTTGGCAACTTGTTAGGCATCACGTTGATGCAGGACATGAAAGTTAAATATGATATACAAGATTTCAAGCTTTAGATCATACTAATTTAGAAACAATCACAAAAATTTCACATCACACATAAGATCAAGCATTCAACAAGGGGAATCAAAGAGGGTCCAAGCCTACACATGTTAGGGCTAGATCAATTAAAAATTATAGACCAAACAATGCTCAAAGGACAGCAGATTCATCCACTCTTGCAAAGAATTATTCCCCAATCCAAGGGATTCACCATGTTTCAATTCGGGAAAGCCTAGGGTTTGCAAAAGTGGAATAGAACTTGGAATTTAGGATTATCTAGGATTAGGATTGGGGATTTAAGGTGAGAGAGGAGAGGATTAGAGGAAAGAGAAGAACCTGAAAATAGTCCACACGTGTGGACAACAATCCGGCCTAGGCACACGTGTGTGGGTTCCTGCCCGCATGTGTGTGGGGCCCATGAATCCGAGATTGGCCACCTAGGGTGTGGTCGGCCAAGGATGGGCCACCCACACACCAAATTTCAAGCCGATCGGGTGTCCGGTCTGTGCACAGTGCTCCGCCGAAGTTTCAACCCTCCTGGAGGGCCTGATTCTGCAAATCTACTGTAGAGGTAGGATTGGCTGCAAAAAGGGGTGGATTTGAAGATTGAATGGCTGTGGGAGATGATGAATGTTGAGGGTAGGAGGTGGGGGCGAATTAGGATGGGTGTGGCTTCGCACCACGGTAATTAGCCCTTCAAAAAAGGGAGGGTTTCGTACCCAATTAGATTTCCTCAACTCAGAGAATTAGAGAAGCAAGAAAACACAGAATTTTATTCATAATCTTCAATGTGAAAAAACCTACATGGGGCTGCCTATTTATAAGAGAACCCTAAATCCCAAAAGCCGCACCATGTGCGCACACTATTACTTAGAGACGAAGTAACAAAAATAATAATTAATCAATGCAATCAAAACCGTTCATGACGTTCCTAATAACGATAATAACCAAAATTCAGAGTCCTAAATTATCTAGGGTAGTGGGCCACGATCATGAAATCCAATGGTGGAATCCACGTGATGATCGAGTCCACTCCAAGGAACCATAGCACATCCCTCTAACTAAGAGGTCCTCCATGGATGTCGTCATCGATTCAGATTGATGGTGGGGCCTTCCTCCTTGCTTACTTGCGTAGGGGGGTATGCGTGTGCGCGTGATGTCCCCATCACACGTTCTTGAACTCGACCTAACCTATCTCCTTGGGAAAGTGCTTTGTGCACCACAGTACATACTCCCTTCTTCCTCCATTAGAGCCTCCCTTCTTGGACCCTTTGTGAGCTGTAAAGTTGAGATGGCCTACACCTTCAACTTCATGGCAGGCACAGCTAGTGCAGGGGCATTTTCACACCGGACTAGAGTGGGGTCGCTTGTGGGTTGCAGAGGCACACTCGGGGTGGGCAGGGCCCACGGGGGAGGTCTCATGTTCGAGACTCCTCACCGGGGGTAATTAATGCGCATTTCACACCAGGCTCAAGTGGGGTAACCTGTGGGATGCGGGAACGCACTTGAAGTGCGTGGCCCGTGTGCGAGACCTGTATCCTAGTCTGTACCGTTCCTTAGACTCTCGCGGTCCTCCCGGTCGAATTCCGGCAAACCGCGACTTGTAATTAGCATTTGCGCACGATCTTAAGTTGCATCCCGAAGATCTAAGTCGGCTCAACCCGAAACTTGTACCCTAGCGACCGCGCCGTCGCCACGGTTCCAACACCGCGTCTCGCGCACCGATGCGATACTCAGGTCAAGATTGTGGGCCCGCGCATATTTCGGAAAAACACCACGCGTTGTAAATTCCGAGAGAATCTCTACAACCCATCACATCAATCCATCAATCAATCAAGTCAAGTACAACCCATACCCTACCCATTCCTCTCTCACCCAAAGTCAACATCCTTACTCATCCCATTCCTTTCTTACCAACAAGTCAACAAGCACTATACCCTCCATTTACTACATCACTCCTCTCTCTCTCATTTCTCAATCCATCCCAAGTAATCCAAGAGAGAGGAACGTCCAAGCATTTTCAAAGGAGAAGGAGAAGCTAGGTGTGGCCCACTTTCTACCCCTCTCATCTCTCATCCTAACCATTCAATTTTCATCATCTTCCATTAAAGTTGAAGCCAAGGAGCTAAGGAAGCCAAGGGGCGAAGGAGTGCAAACAGTGGGTGATCTAGGATTCCTACCATTGATCTTGATGATTTGAGGGCCCACATGTGGTGGGACCCGTTTGATGCATGCATTGTAAGAAGGGAGGGCCCATAGTAGCGGGGTCTTCAAAAAAAAAGCTAGTAGCGGGGTCCCTCCCCTCCATCACGCTCTCCCTCTCTCTCTTGTGATGGGTGTGGCCCACTTGATCCATACAGTACAAAGTCGTATGGGCCCACCTGGATGTATGTAGCTAGTGAGCCACGTGTATGTGGACCCCACCTTGATGGACGAATTGTATCCACCGTCCATTCGTGGATCGTCCAGTAGCTGAGGCTGCTGGACTGCGTGAAAGGAAAACAATATCAGCTTTATTCTCAGCTGAGGTGTAATGCAGGGGCATTTTCACACTGGGCTCCAGTGGGGTTGCCTGTTGGATGCAGGGACACACTCGGGGTGAGTGACCCATGCGATTTGGGGCCCACGGGGGAGGTCTCATGTTCGAGACTCCTTACCATGGGTGATTAATGCGCATTTCACACCGGGCTCGAGTGGGGTAACTCATGGGATGCGGGGACACATTCGGGGTGGGCGGCCCATGTGATTTGGGGCCTTCGAAGGGGGTTCGACCGAGGTTCTAACCCATGAGATGTGGGGCCTGGGCTATGAGATAAAGGGATTAATTCGCTATACTCTAACAGTTCGAGCTTTTAGAGCAAGTGGTTAATTGTCCTGCATCAAATTGGTATCAGAGCGGGAGGTCTCGTGTTCGAGACTCCTCACTGGGGGTGATTAATGCAAGGGCATTTTCACACTAGGCTCGAGTGGGGTCGCCTGTTGGATGTAGGGACACTCAGGGTGGGTGACCCATGCGATTTGGGGCCCACGGGGGAGGTCTCGTGTTCGAGACTCCTTACCAGGGGTGATTAATGCGCATTTCACACCGGGCTCGAGTGGGGTAGCTCGTGGGATGCGGGAACACACTCGGGGTGGGCAACCCATGTGATTTGGGGACCACGAAGGGGGTTCGGCCGAGGTCCTAACCCATGAGATGTGGGGCCTAGGCTACGAGATAAAAGGATTAATTCGCCATACTCTAACAATTCGAGCTTTTAGAGCAAGTAGTTAATTGTCCTGCATCAAGGTGGGCCACACGTGTGCACCCACCACTGATGTGCATGTTTCATCTATGCCATCCGTCTATCCAGACGGTGGGTCCCACGCAGCTTAGAGCTGTTGTTGACGTCAGCATGTTTTAGGGCCCACCATATGTCTTCTATCCACACCGTCCATTGCTTGGACGGTGGGAACCCATCACACATCGTCCATTGCTTGAATGGAAGCAGATTGGCTGGCTACTGCACACCAGCTATGTTGCTACTGCAGACGGGTCTATGTCCACCGTCCAATGACGGTGGGACCCACCGCATGATGTATGTGATATATCCTAACCGTCCAGTCATTTGCACAGAATGTGATAGACGTGAATTTCAGGTGGGGCCACCCTGCACGTGCTGCACGTGTGGTGGGACCCCACTGAAATGTTTTTCATTCAGGAGGTTTGGAATGAGATAGATGCAATATCGGGTGGGGCCTACTGTGTTGTACCCAGCACGTGGGATCAACTGTGACGTATGTGTTTCATTTATGCCATCCACGCCGTCCACATAGGGACGATGGGGCCCTATTGTGGTGGCCGTACACGTGGGATGTGACCCGACAATGTTGTATGTGTTATATACCCACACCGTCCATCTGTTGGACGTGTGGTGTCCACCTTGAGGTATGTATATCCACCATCCATCAGAGGACATGCAGGATTAGCAGCTGTGGGGACCATCGTACCCAGCTGCTGCATTACGTCAGCAAGTTCTGGGGGGCTTGATCTTGAGGTATTATATCTATACCGTCCACTTGTCTAGACGGTCAGCCCCGATTGATGCATGTCTTGCATCCACACCATCCGTCCATTTTGAGCTAGACGTGGGACCCCCTGTAGTGTATGTGTTCTCCACGTCGTCCATCTATTTGGCAGTGGGTGGGGCCCACCTTGATATTTGTGTTTTATTTATGTCGTCCATCTCCAGCTGGTGGAACCCACATGATGTTTGTGTTTCGTCCATCCAAGGACGTGGACCCCATATAATGCATGCATCCACACCGTCCAGGCATTAGGACGGTGTTGCACCGTGATGCATGTGTTGTATCGGTGTCGTCTGGCAAACAGGACCCCCATGTGATGTATATGAGGCCTTTGATGAGGCCCAATGTGATATATTTGCGGCTCATTTGGTGAGGCCCATTGTACTGTATTCGTGGCCTGTGGGTTGTGGCCCATTGTTATGTATATATGGCCTATGAGTGAGGCCCAATGTGTTGTATATGAAGCTCATGTGATGCGGCCCATGATGATGAATATGAGGTCCATTGTGTTGTATGAGAGACCCATGAGTAGAGGCCCATTGTAATGTATTCGTGGCCTGTGGGTTGTGGCCCATTGTTATGTATATATGGCCCATGAGTGAGGCCCGATGTGTTGTATATGAAGCTCATGTGATGCGGCCCATGATTATGAATATGAGGTCCATTGTGCTATATGAAAGACCCATGAGTAAAGGCCCATTGTGATGTGTATCAGGCCCATGTGATGTGGCCCATTGTGATGCGTGTTAGGCCCATGAGATACGGCCCATTGCGATGTGTAAGGCCCATTGTTGCGGCCCATGTATTGCGGCCCATTTGATGTATATGAGGCCCATATATTGCGACCCATTTGATGTATATGAGGCCCATGTATTACGGCCCATTGTGATGTATATGAGGTTCATGAGCGAGGCCCAATGTGATGCATATGTAGCCCATGAGTGAGGCCCATCGTGATGTATATTAGGCCCTTAAGAGAGGCCCATGGTGATGTATATTGAGCCACTGTGTGAGGCCATGGGCCCACTATATGTTTGGCCCTATGAAGGTCACTCCTTGGGAGCAACGTTGGTTAAATATCCACATTGATAGGTAATGATGGTTAAATGTCCACATTTTAACCTTCCCTTAGGCCCTTTATTAGGCCGATTATTGATACCGATTGTGAGTACATGTATAATATTACATCATGATACATGCCCATATACATCATCCGCATGCTTGTTATGAGTGGTCGAGCATAGCATGTGCCATTGGGCTGATTGTTTATGGGACCTGAGAGATGGAGTTGCCCCACATGAGCGCGCGGTACGCGCAGGTTTGATACATGACTGGATGGTATGACTCATACATCTCGCATTTTGTGATATGACTACCGTATACCCTAGCGATATCAAGGCTGTAGCCTCCACAGGCATATCGTGGATGGCCAGATGAGACACCGGAAATCTTTTTCTACATGGGGTGCCACAGATATCTCTGGGTGAAAGTCCCTAAACCCTCTAGGTACCAGAGGACGCCCCAACGTCTAGACCGAGTGGATACATGAGCGCCCGAGTGCCGAATACCAATAAGTCGCGTCTCCCACTGTGTCGTGGTCGGTTGGGAAGAAGTGCGGCCTTACCTACCCGAGGGAGTAGGCAATGCTAGGCTGAGTCTGACCAGCTCATAAATGGGTCCGCTATCGACGAACTGGGTACGCATTGGTATATTGCTGGCAGGCGGATAGTGAGGTCTCTTCCACTTACCCAGTTGTGTGCTTGATGGGGCGGCAGGTAGCATCGAGTGTACTAGACCCCAGTGATGATCCCAGAGATGTACAGTACTGATATGTGGACTTCTTGAATAGGAGTCGCATACCCAGCATTTTACTCGTTCATTCATTCATTCACTATCCACTCGGGCAGGTGGTGCGCAATTAATTGTCCTGTACCTTCGCAATGGTCAGGATTTCGGTTGGGGCGCGCTACTAACCTGAGATCAGGAGTTTATCACATTGAGTCTAGCTATCCAAATTTAGGTATGGGATTGGTTTGGATATCAGTCCCTTGTGATGGACCTCATAGCCTGTGATACTACGTACTATCATCCCGACTTCACACTCCAGCTTGGTCATTACATTCGCACCGCATACTGCATCTGTGGCATATGGCATTTTGGGTTGTTGTGTTTCTGCATTTATATGGCCTAGATGATCCTAACGGTATTTGTGGACTCATCAAGATTTATATATTGCATTGAATTCTCAGTATATGATATTGGCTTATTATGTTTTTGCATCGCATAGCCTGGATAAGGCTAATGATATTTATGGACTTACCAGCATGTTTCCGCATTACTCTGATATTGTGCGATTTATGAATTGCCAGTATTTCTACTTACTCTGATATTTATATGCTTGGCACGTGCATTACACACACTTACACCACCCTCTAAGCTTTCTATAAGCTTATGCACAATAGATGCGTGCAGGTAGCGTTAGGTCGCAGCAGCGTTGAGCTTAGAGCGTGCAGCCGTCTTCTGGAGCTTTGATTTTTTATATATGTATTTCCCTTTCAGCACTATTCAAATGTTGATATTCTTGGATATGTGATGATGATGTTGCCTTTGTGATTTGGGTAAACTCGTGGTTATGCTTCTTACGAGATAAATGTACGTTGGAAAATCCTCCTTGTAAGATCCCAGGATCGGAATCTGGCATATGGGCACTGGGAGCCGAGAATGGGGTACTACGGAGGCTGTCGGCACCGAATTCGGCGATCAAGAATTTTATAAGCCCGGTTTCCAAATTTAGGGTGTGACACCGTGTGAGGCGGTATTCATGTGATTTGGGGCCCACGAGGGGGGTTTTAACCCATGAGATGTGGGGCCTGGGCTATGAGATAAAGGGATTAATTCGTCATGCTCTAACAGTTTGAGCTTTTAGAGTAAGTGGTTAATGGTCCTGCATCAAATTAGTATCAGAGCAAGAGATCTCGTGTTCGAGACTCCTTACCGAGGGTGATTAATGCAGGAGCATTTTCACACCTGGCTCGAGTGAGGTCTCCTGTGGTATGCGGGAGGACACTTGAGGTGGGCGAGGCCCACGGAGGAGGTCTCATGTTCGAGACTCCTCACCGGGAGTGATTAATGCGCATTTCACACCGGGCTCGAGTGGGGTAGCCTGTGGGATGCGGGGACACACTCGGGGTAGGCAGCCCGTGTGAGGCAGTACCCATGTGATTTGGGGCCCACGAGGGGAGTTCGGCCAAGGTTCTAACCCACAAGATGTGGGGCATGGGCTATGAGATAAATGGATTAATTCGCCATGCTCTAACAGTTCGAGCTTTTAAAGCGAGTGGTTAATTGTCCTGCATCAATAGCCAGTGTTCGAAATATCTCCAATATTATCTTTATCTCTAGCTCAACGATACCGATAACATTGATAACAATACCGATAACGCTGGTAGTATTATAAATTCCAGGTATTAGCAATGTATCGCTAAATATCACCAATGTATCAATATTGCTAACGTAATCGTCAATATTTTCAACTATGTAAATTCTAGGTGTTGCTTGTATTGCCAATGTATCACCAATATTTTCGACTATGTAAATTCTAAGTAATGCTAGTATCATAAGTGTATCGACGATATTTCCATAATATCGCCAACTTAATGATATCATCAAATTTTTTTTTATTAGAAAAAATTTTATTTCAATTTTTTTCCTGGCCACATGGTTGTATGTAGAGTTCAATTTGTCATTGACAATATTAATAATATCTCGATATTATCGATATCGCAACATGAGCAATATTGAGAGCACAATCTTTCATTTCCTTTCCAATTGTTGTTTCTTGGTGAAATATCTTGTGTTGTTGATATTTTGCAATATCAATGGATGTTTGGATGGAAAGTTGGATGGTTAAATAGGTTGGATGGGATAGTTGGGCTGATTTCTTACAACAACACATGTTTTTATGGCCCAATTAAATGGAAACTTGTTATGTATGTATTCTTTTTGTAAATTTTTTTAATTTCTAAATATACAAATATGTACATTTTAACATCTCCTGAAGTTGCACTGAAAATTCCACTATTTTTCCCATGTTTCCCAGCATTTCCGGTTATCAACGATATTATCGGCAATATCGATATTGTTTCCGTATCCTTGGACAGTGAAACTTGTAGCGATACCGATACTTTGAACACTGGGCACAGCAAGGACCACACAAGGAAGTCCCTCATCCATGATGACTAATACAATAAGGAAGGGCATGGGGGTTGCCTTCGGCGTGACTAGAAACTCACTAAACAAGATCACCTTGAAGTCATCCATAAGAACTAAAAAGAATTTTGACTTTCCAGTCCATCCACCAACACGTAGCTCAACATCCTTTGCCACATCATGGATGGGTCAAGCCTCCGAGTTCCCCGCCTTCATCCTATTAAACCATCAATTATAACCATAAACACTTTGCTTCCTTGCCTTCTTTCCTAAGACAGTTTTAAGTTGTGACTATATCAACCATGGCTCAAGTTCTTCCCTTTGATTAAGATATCAACGCACATCATTGCCGGAGTGGTTTAGCTCTTCAAGGCATTCGACAATTGGATTGTCCGCATCCTTGACTCTTCGCCATCTTTGTTGACTTGGAACGCATCCAATGCCTTGCATTGTGTGCATGGTACTAAAAAACAGTTATGTAATGGCCGTTACATAACAGTAACAGTGGTATCCATTATGCAATACCAGGCCGTAAAGCCCAATTTGAAAAAAAAAAATTTTAAATTAAATTTTAAAAAAAAAAAAAATTAATGGCTGGTAAAGAGTTTATAATGGCAACAATGGAGTTTATGAGCCCTTAACGGGCTGATACGAGGCTGATACATTTTTTCTTCAAAAAAAAAAATCGATTGTTACAGTAACTTTTTGGGCAAAATAAAAATAAAAATCAACCATTATGGGGATCGTAACGATCATTACACCCCCGTATCAATCGTTACGGCCGATACCTGTATTGGTAATGGTGGTGATTGTTACAGCCACCATTACCGATACAGAATACCTTGCTCCGTTATCGCCAATGCAAGGTCTTACACCACACGTCATTGTAACTCTTGCTTTGCCCATGGTTGAAGGCCATCCATGATAAATAAGAGTTTGCCTTTCTTCATCATGTCCATGATGTCAAGCAACAACATCATGAACTACTTCACATAGTCCCGAATTGACCCGGTATGTTGAAGTCTCTTAAGAGTCTTTCTAGTCAAGTGCTCCATATTCTCAAGGAATTGCAATTTTAATTTCCTGAGATTTTCCCATGTTGCGATGGTGCAAATGTCATCATGCCTCCTACAGCACAACAACATTGAATCATTAGTTAGGGACACGATCACACTGTTCACCTTGGCCTCCAACTTGGAAGCCCTAAGGGTCAGCTTGGGCGGTAGGATTAGAAGGGATTAGGTAGGATGGGATTCAAAAAAACATAATTATCACCCATTGCAGGGATTGTCCCTGTTTCCATGGGATACAATAAATGCCATGCTTTGTTGATAATACGGTGATACATTGAATGGATATACCCACCATCATTTGAAATTACTGAGAATAACACACGTGTTATATCTAAACCGTTCATTTGTTTTGTAACCTCATTTTATGGCATGGGCCTAAAAATGAGGTAGATACAAAACTTATGTAGCTCCAAAGAAGTTTTCAATGGTAGGTATTCAATCCCCGTTGCTTTCTATGGTGGGGTCCACTTGAGCTTTAGATTTACCTTGTTTTTTGGCCCATGCTCTAAAATAATCTCGATAAATGGGTGGACGGTGTGGATATAGCCCCACACATCATGGTGGGACCTACACAACTTTCCAAACATTGAGTGAAATTGGCATGGGACCCAATGCAATTCCATTTAATGTAATTCCAAGCTTTTCCATTCTTCCCAAACATGGAATGGAATTGGCACAGGACCATCTGAATCCCATCCCACCTAATCCCTTCTAATCCCACTGCCCAAACTGACCCTAAAGTATTACTCCATTTGCCACAAGTTCTCCAATTCCTTGGAATCCCTAGCCCTACTCAAAGGCAATGGTAAACAATGAGCCTACTCAGGATGTCACCTCCCTTGAAATAGGCCCATTCTTGGCCATTGCCTTCTCCAAGATGGAAACCTCGGTACACAACACTAACAATCTCTTTTCCCATCTCTTTGTAGATGTTGGCAATTTGTCCTTCCATTAGTACGTTGAGTGCCTCCACTATACTTGCCATGCCATCATCAACTTGCTTGAACACTGCAACATGAGCTTGTTGGGTCACGTCCAAGTTTCCAAACCATTCCTCTCCTTCAGCAATGGCAAGCTCTAAATTGTCAAGGCAACCCTCTAAGGTAACCATGTCCAAGGTCACCTTGAGTCATTGGACTTATCCCTCTTGGTGTGCTTGAACGGATCATGTATGAGCTTGTTCAGCCATGTTCCAAGTTTCCAAACCATTCCTCTTCTTAGGCAATGGCAAGCTCTAACTTGTCAAGGCGATCCTCCAAGATGCCCATGTCCAAGGTTACCCTCGAGTCATTAGATCTACCCCTCTTGTTGTGCTTTGCCCATGGTTGAAGGCCATCCATGATGAGTAAGAGTTTGCCTTTCTTCATCGTCCATGATGTCAAGCAACAACATCATGAACTGCTTCACATGGTCCCGAATTGACCCGGTATGTTGAAGTCACTTAAGACTCTTTCTAGTCAAGTGCTCCAAATTCTCAAGGAATTGCAATTTTAACTTTTAGAGATTTTCCCGTGTTGCGATTGTGCAAATGTCATCATGCCTCCTACAGCACAACAACATTGAATCATTAGTTAGGGACACGATCACAACGTTCACCTTGGCCTCCAAATTGGAAGTCTTAAAGTATTACTCCATTAGCCACAAGTTCTCCAATTCCTTGGCATCCCTAGCCCTACTCAAAGGCAGTGGTAAACAATGAGCCTACTCAGGATGTCACCTCCCTTGGAATAGGCCAATTCTTGGCCATTGCCTTCTCCAAGATGGAAACCTCGGTACACAACGCTAACAATCTCTTTTCCCATCTCTTTGTAGATGTTGGCAATTTGTTCTTCCATTAGTACGTTGAGTGCCTCCACTATACTTGCCATGCCATCATCAACTTGCTTGAACACTGTAGCATGAGTTTATTGGGTCACGCCCAAGTTTCCAAACCATTCCTCTCCTTCAGCAAATGGCAAGCTCTAAATTGTCTAGGCAATCCTCTTAAGGTAACCATGTCCAAGGTCACCCTTGAGTCATTGGACATATCCCTCTTGGTGTGCTTGAACGGATCGTGTATGAGCTTGTTCAGTCATGTTCCAAGTTTCCAAACCGTTGCTCTCCTTAGGCAATGGCAAGCTCTAACTTGTCAAGGCGATCCTCCAAGGTGACCATGTCCAAGGTTACCCTTGAGTCATTGGACCTACCCCTCTTCTTTGTGCTTAGACTGATCATCAACTCTTCTTAACATGCTCCGTCACATTCACTAATACCATGATGCCCGATGACCAACTTGGCTCTAATACCAATTGTCATGGACTTGCTTATTCCTTAGCCCCAACACCCGTGAGACATTCGTACGATGCCCCAACACTACTCAAGTTAGCTTCGCCCTCACTTGCACCACCAAGTACCATGTTTAACACTTAGGCCGAATGCATAAGAAGATTAAAGGAAACACGGGAGAGTCAAGAGAAAAGCTTTATATTGCACTATAGAATGAAGCTTATAGCTTAAGGAGCGATTTATAAATGAAGAGGTCTCTTGCTTATACAGACCTAAGAGAACTCTAGAAGTTCCAACCAATGGCTAAGAATGGGCCATGTGGTAGAGATCCATCGATTAGGAATTTAAAAAAAAAAAATTAGAAGATTCTACACAACTCTAGCACAAGACTCTCTTAGAATCTTGTAGAAAGTTCTAGGATTCTCTAAACATCTCTACATGACTCTAGACTACTCTACACACTATACAAGTTTCATATGTACAAAGTGGGCCAAAATTGGCTAGGTACGGAATAAACCTCCACGCCTGTGACATTTAGGACATTCAACAGGTCAATTAATTGATCTAGACTGTCCATTAGGTCCAAGTAGTTGCACATTTCTTCTAACTAGGTGTTCTCTTGCTTCGAATCACACTTCGGACTCACGCTCACGTTTCCTACCTGTTTATATTTGAAAACATTGAAACAGACACTTCCCCTCTTCCGCTCCCAAATCTATTGCCACCTCATTTCATGCTTCATACAGCTATAGGTCCAACATAGATTTAATGATCTACCATGCAAATATTGCACCACTCTGACAATCATTAGCCTTTAATATGGACAGTCAAAATTACTCGCACAAAAAACAGGTCCAAGCAACAATTTGATCCATCTATTTGTTGGGGCCATCACAAATTGCTACTCATTCCAGGAGTCACTTTTGTTAGGCAATCCCATCCATGGGTAGAACATGTTTGCATGTGACATCCAACCCACCATGAGGATCTCCAACCAGTTGGATGATAAGTTACTACACACCCAGCAGATAACTTCCAACATATCATGTGCATGTGACATCCGACCCATCCAATAGATTGGCCCACCATGAGGATCACCATATGTAAGAATCAGCCCCATCCACTCATGCAGTGGACCACACTTGCATTTTTTATTCATCAACGAATATGAATTATTTTATATGGTATAGCCCACCCAAAGAGAGGGTGGGGATGATTTTTGGACAAGGTGACGGTATGGCCCATGATTGGATGGTGGTGACATAAGGAGATACCACCTGAAATTATTAGATGCAGCCCAACAGCCTTGCATGTAGTGCTCCCCATGCGGGAGAGTCGTTACATCAAAGATCAGACACGTTCACTTATCCAAAGGAGGGTGTAAGTGTAACTAAGTACACTTATCATTTCTCATTTATTTATTGCAGTCATGCAGGTGTGTACGTCATACAAACCAGATGGATTGGTGGGACCGTGGGATTGTCAAGAGATAAGGTGTACTACGAGGGAAAGAAGCTTCCTTGTAGTAAATATTTTAGATAGGCTTGAGAAGATACATGCATCTCTCTGGATAAGTTTTAGAAGATTTCTGAAAAGAAATGGTTACCAACAAATAAAAACCTTAAAAAGGAAGCAAGGACACAATGACATCTCTTTTTTTTTTCTTTTTTTTCTTTTTTACACACTCACACACACCCCCCACACACAATGACATCTCTAGTTGTTCATGATTTTTGGGGCAAATGAGTGTGCACAGGCAAAGTGCGAGGGACATTCAAAACTAGTTGTATTTTCATTAAAAAGAGGGTTGAGAGCACCTTTTGTCTCATTCATGATTAAGTGTCCTTTTTCAATATTTTCCAACAAGGAAACAGCTCACACCATACCAAAATTCATTTTCGAGAAGAATCTGCCTCACTTTATATTGGGAGCATTCCAAACAGGCCATTTAAGTTCGGTCTGTCACTTTGCTATTCCTGGAGATAACTTTGACTAGTTTATCAGAAAGATTTTGAAATTTTCATTGGCTTGAGACAAACCTGTAGGGGGCAGTGCACGGTCGATGTCCAAGGTGATTCCAGTAATAGCACCATCCTGAAATCATAAGGCAATGTATTCTTAAAATAGAAAAATACATATAATACATACAAGAACAAGAATGTGTTTTGTTTTTGTTGAATCCAAAATGTTGATACGGAAGCAAACATGTGAATCCGAAAGAAATGTAAGAGTGTACTCAATAAGGAAAAAATGCCATCTAGTTTGCAGTGCAATTTTCCATGGATTCATGTGGAAATGTATAATGCCAATGGTCAAACGATATCCCACCTCCTTTTGGCCCCTTGGAATTTGATTTGTCGACAATCTTTGTCAACGAATTGCTCATACAAAAAACATTTTTTTGCCAACATTATTATCCACTCTTTTTTTAGATAGGCTTGGAAAATGAAAAATATATTCCACAGTTTTTTCTCTCAAACAGAGGAAAATAGGATTCCACGAAATCAATTTGATTTCAGAAGCACTGAACAAAAGCAAACACACCCCAAAGTTATGGTTTCCACGTGAAATAATTTAGAATCAATATAAATAATTTGAGTATTTGCATGCCCTCATAATACACTACCAATGTCAATGTTGTCAAAAGCACAAGACAAGATTTGGGGTGGAGCTGAACAAAACACATGGACATAGTAGTAGTAAGAATGTCTGCCCGCCATGTATGTTTTGCATGTATGCATGTGAGATTCAGCTGGTACCATCATAGCCTATGATGCACATTTTTCCACATGGTGGTCCAATCACTAATTTAAACTGTATATATGGTACAGTTATTCTTTATCGGCAACCATGTGGAAAAAACAGACCAAATGATCATGAAGTATGAATATTTACATTTTACGATGTACCGTTTCAAAAAAAAAAAAAAAAAAATTTGACATTTTATGCTGTCCGTTTCCGAAGCCAAAAGTAGGATGCCTACCATTTATCTGCCTAAGATCCTCACCAAACATTTGTCAAACTATAAACTGGAGAATGATGTAATCAACATGTTAAGTGTGACCAGATTGGGTGGAAGCATAGATTTTTCAATCTTCTCTTCTTGTCCTTTTGGGGGCGTTTCGATGGGTGGTGTTGTATTTTTGTATATTTGTATGCTTTGACCTTTGCCTTTTTTATAATATACCATCATTGTTCAAAAAATATAACATGTTTAGTTTGACCAGGTTGGTATCTTCCCTCATGTGCATTTTCTCCAGCCACAAGTAGAACACAGGAGTCGTAGGGAAAACAAACTGCAACAAAAAAGAAAGGAAAAAAAAAAAAAAAACAGAAAGAAAGAAAGAAAGAAGAAAATTATTTCCCCAAGCGTGCAGCATATATAAGAAAGTACACCTCACAACTTCTTAAGCTAATCATCTTACTACTACTTACGTAATGATACTCGGATCCCTCCAAAAAAATAAAATAAATAAAATAAAATAAAGGAAAAAAGGAAAAAAGAAAGAAAGAAAGAGTACCCGAGTTACTCAAAAAAGGGAAGGATAAGGATCCCACTTCCTTAAGCTTGAAATCCAGATTTATCGGGGGCTTGACTCTTGACTTGTTAGTGGCACAAAATCATATTGATTCATACACATTGGGCTACAAACCTAAACTTAAGAAAATTTTCTTTTCTAAGGAAGACCATAGAAGAGAAGAAACTAAGACAGCCATTGGGGACAAGAGAACGAGTAGCCTATCTCAAGTGACCCCCTTGTCACTCTCACAAGAGAATCAGCAACATCATTTGCATCCCTCAAAATATTAGAAAAGACAACATTCAAGGAAGATGATAGAGTTCTGATTTCCAAAATTACAAAATCTAATTTCCATGGCCCCAAATCTCCTAAGGAAGCCCATTTCATAGCATTTTTTGACTCCCTCAACAATGAACAGTCTAGAGGACCACCTTTTGATGTTGTTAGTAAAACACTTTGATATGATCAGACTTACAAGTTGTAACTATTCTTTAGATAACCATATAGTAAGAAATTGGACTTAGTAATGTGGACATCAATGGTGCACCCTTTAGAGTGTACCAAAGGAGGAGGCGTCGCCGATAGGGTACCAGAGCAAAGGAGTTGATGTGGATGGAAGCCAGGTCCATCGGTCCCATTTTCTGACGCGCTACGAGTGCAAGATTGGCATGACCGCACCTTGACCGCATGCCCATGGGGTGGATTTCTAACCCTATCGCATGGGTGTTTTAGTTTTAAACGTCTTTTTTTTTGTTTCCTTATTTTCAGAGGCTTTAGTGCACTTTTTGTTTTTTTTTCCCGTGACTTATATATACACTGTGAGAAACCCTATTTTATTATTGAATGAATGATAATTCGTATGCCTTCTTCCTCTTTTACCAAAGATATTAGGGTTTTAGGATTGGCCATTGAGTGTTGAGTATTCCACCCCGGTTTCAGATTTTCCTTCTTTCTAGGTCTTCGAGGTGTAGGAAAAGGTAAGAATCAGCCGTCTTCTTTTTTTTTGATGCCCTAGAATCCGTACTTTCTTTCATCTCGAACCAATCTCTTTTTCATCTCTTTCGTTCATCTCTAGATATTCCCTTTTGGTTTGAACGGAAAAGAGGGATGACTAGTCAGGAGAATCAGATCCAAACTTGACTATGGACTGGCTTATACTAGATCTGGGATATCCTCGTATCCCTATGTCCTCCCTCTTTTATTGTTTACATGATTTTATGCGAAAGGGCATGATCCTGACGGAATGATTTCATCTCTGTGTTGAGATTTGGTTAATCCCCTTGATTGAAAACAGTTAGTTGATTAATTTTATTATTTGAATCTCTTCAACCTGATTATACATGAATCTAGGGTTAGGCTATCACATGTCCCTGCATCACTTAGATGATCCATTAAGCTCAATACATACTTGACTATCCTACCTATACTAGTGTAACATACCCATATAAGTATAACTACCAAGTGTTAATGAATATTGGCAACTAAGAACCTCTAGCACTTTTTAAAGATCTAGAAACATATTGTGATTAATATGGAACCTCTAGCACATTTTAAAGATCTAGAAACATATCATGATTGATCTGGATTCATCATCATCATCTAAGCCTTATCCCAAGTAATTGGGGTGGGCTACGTGAATCCTTTTTCTGACATTCCACTCTATCAAGGGCCAGACCTTCAGTTAGACCACTGGTCATCAAGTATTTTCTTACTACCTCCATCAATGTCCTTTTGGGTCTTTGCCCTTTTAAAGCCTTCCACTTGTACCAAATCATTCCTTCTAGACAACATGGTTCTTGCTCTCTGTTGAACATGACCAAATCATTTATCTACTTTCCCTCACCTTGTTACCTATTGGTGTTACTCCTAAGTTCCCTCAAACGTATTCATTTCTAATTCTATCCTTCCTCATCGTGTCACTCATCCTTCTCAACATCCTCATTTCAGTTAAACTCATCCTATGAGCATATTGTTCTTTAACTACTCAACATTTGTCCCGTAAAGAATGGCTAGTCGTATAGCTATCCTATAAAATTTCTCTTTCGGTCTGAGTGGTATATGTGATTGATCCAGATTATGAAACAAATATGAATATTACTAACAAACACGAGTCATGACCAGTCCATCCAAAATTACAAAAGCTTAACATGTACTGAATGGAGGCTTGTGAATAACTGCATGAGCATTTGTGCAGGTGATGGCTATGAAAAGCATAGAAGTAAAAGATGGGAACAGAAAATAGGTTGATGTAAGCATTATTGCCACAAACCAGATCATAAATTGGTTGCTCATTCCGCCAGTTAGCCAGTACAGGAAGAAGTAGTCGCCCTGCAAAAGATACAATTGGGTATCATAGACTTTCAAATAGGAAATGGATCTGTCATAATATACAGTTGATCAACTGCTGTAATCAATTAATCAAGATGAGCAAGAAGAAAAGATTAAAAAGAACATCTGCTTAAGAGTGCAGTGACAAAATTGACCTGATCTTGATCTTTTGATATTCAGTGATTCCGGTGAGACAATCGATAATTTCTTTGCCCTGTCCCGGGTGATTATGGGTTGATTTACCTAAAGGAAATGCAGAGCTGTTAAACAAATCTGAGATTGTAAACGGAAATATGAAGGCAAAAAATACAACGATGGCCACAGTTGTCTGGTACTGCAATTTCGCTACTGTTACAAGTGATGGCTCACCTAATTGACAGTCCAAACCACTGATAAAGGATGAGAGACTTCATTTCAAATTTGTGAAGGTGGAATAGGAAAAAAAAAAAAAACTTCAAATTAGTTTTCTTCTGGGACATCTCAGATAGGAAGAGCTTTTGGTCATTTTCTCAGTCACTTAAAATAAACACCTCTTGTGGAATGAAAAGACGTATCAAAATCATCGTGCAAGATTTCCCAATGATGTGAGAGTGGATAATACTTTAGAAGGTGCACTGTTGAACTTTTTCGGTTTAGCATAAGACAAACTCTAATAGGTTAATGATAGATATTTACTTATGATATGCAAGACCAAATATGGATGTTTGCTGCTCTAGTTGCCTCTAATGCTCCATATTCACAACTGATGTTTCCATTCTGCAATTTTGGGTAAAATCAGCTCTTTATTTAGGTCTCATTATTGCTTCTAGCAAGTGAAAAATGATTCCTGATAAACAATTCTTTGAGAATTGCTTATACGAAAATAAAAATGGTTGGCAAACGTATATAAGAAAAAAGAAATAGTCCATTTCAACAATGTAGTCAATCATGAAGAAAAGAAAAGAAGAGAAGAAAGATAAAAGAAAAGAAGAAAGGGAGGGGAGAGTGCTTCAATCACTCTACACGCCCCTATCTCTCTCTTTTATTATTAGGGCAATCACTAATCATATGAAAGTTACAATTATACCCCCTTGCTTAGAGATAATATAAAACAATGATATATGGGCCTAAAGACTCTAACCCAAACATATGGCCAAGCCCAACATAAACCCAAATCTATATAGACTACATATATATCATGAATGCACAACTCAACAAAACTCCACCTCAAGATGGAGCTATATATCATGAATGAACAATTCGACAAAGAATCTATCCAGATGAGCTCGACTTAAGCCTTCGTAAACATATTTGCCACTTGATCTTGGGACCTGACAAACGGCATGCATATTTCCCTATTAGCAACCTTCTCCCTAACGAAGTAACAATCAACTTCAATGTGCTTGGTTCTTTCATGATAAACTAGACTGTTGGCAATGTGAAATGCTACTTGATTGTCACAGTACAACCTCAGAGGAATATCCACCACGAACCCGAGCTCACACATTAACGTCTTAGACTACATAAGTTCGCATGTTACATGGGCCATAGCCCTGTACTCTACTTTTGCACTTGATCGAGCGACAACAATTTGCTTCTTGCTTTTCCATGCAACCAAATTCCCCCAACAAGTGTACAATAACCTGTAGTAGACCGCATGTCAGAAGGAGGGCCAACTTAGTCTGCATTTAAATAAAATAAAATTATTAAAAAAAAAAAAAAAAAAAAAAAAAAAAAAACTCCAACTCTAAGATGTCTATTTCAATTGTAGAAAATTCCACGGCCAGGAGCTCCCTTTAAATATCCAAGTATGTGAAGCACAGCCTCTGTATGAGAAATGCGAGGAACCTACATAAAATGACATTAACTAGATAAGTGATGTCCGGTGATGTAATCATTAAATAAATCAATTTGCCAACTAGCTAGCAATAGCTTAGATGAAAGAAGCTGAAAGAACATGGAGGGATTGGAATACGATGAATAGGAAGAAAGAAGGTTTAGGTAGGACGGATTCCACGCCCCTATCGGAATATCCTACTCTATTTGTAGAAATATTCCTAGAAGGACGAATGCAGATCAACTTTGAACGGGTGTTTAGAGGTGAGGATGTGGTAATGGAGGTAGTAATCCTGAGGGAAAGGGGTTCAAATTAAATTAGAGGTTTCATTTTGTGCAAATGAGCACTGAAGAGGAGATCGAAAGGGCGATCCAACGTTTGAATGGGGAGAGTTTTGGGGGGAAGAAGCTAAGAGTCTAGAAAGCTAGGTATGACCCTGAAAGGAAGAACAAAGAAGAGAAGGTCTGGAGCAAACCGGGAGATGTCAATGATAAACAAAAGGGAAGGTGGGACAGAGAGAGGAAGGGGCAAAGATAGGGGGCCCCAAAGGGATATCGAAAGGGCTGAGGACTAACGGCAAATCCTTCAAGGATGCTATTACAAATAACATCAGCAAAGAGACTATTGTTCTAGAGGATACACGAGATAGAAAAGAAAAATGGTTCTCGAGGATGGCTATGAAAGACGGGCTTGAAGTGAGAATTCATAAAAAGGTTCTTGAAGATTCAATGAAGACTCTTGAGTTCTGCTTCGCTGTCGTAGTTACTATCGGAGTAGGGCGAGGGGGGGAGTTGGGCCTAGTGGAGTGGCTAATCCTAAGGTACAGAGGTATAGAGGAAGAAGACATTAATAAAGAGAATCCAGGAGAATATTGTATTTATTTCGTTGGGATGTAAGGAAAATGCGGAAGCTATATTCCCAGCATGTAAGAAAGATCGACAAGGGGTAGTAAGTAACATCCAGAGATGGGAAGAATGGTCGGTGTTTGGCTAGGAGATGCACTAGTATCAATTTTGGAATATTCCGTTGGAACTGTGGATGGACGAACCCTTTAAGGAATCAAAGCTTGCATTGGATCTGTAATTTCGGTTGATAGTCAGACAGATAATGGTGAGGAATGGCATTTCGCCTAGCTAAAAATCTGAAAGAGGAAGTGGACTACATATCCCCAAACGATCACGCTGAGGGTAGTGGATGTCAAGATTAAGATTTCAGTACTAAAGGAGTTAAGAGGAGCAATATAAGAAAGACGGGGATGAAGGAATATGTCAGTCAATGGCAGAGGCGAGCGATGAGGAAGGTGCATGCCAATCGTGCTTTCACAAAACCCAGATGGCAGAGAAGTTGCATTGTCACTTGTCCAGTGGTAGAGAAAAAGTTACATCAGACTTTCGGATGAAGCTTACTGAAGAAGTTTCAGAGAAGAGAGGTGTCGACTGTGGGTTTGAATCTGATTCCCAATGCGCAACAGAAAAGGCAGAGATTTCGACAGGTGGCGAATCGGCATGCATCTTCAATCTGAGTACTTGATTGGGTATTGCTAAGCGTGAAAAAGTCTTGGTATGTGAAATGCCACACCACTTCAACACTCACGAGCCTTCGGTTTCAAGTGATGGCACATGCGGTAGCCCCGCCCCAACAGTCTACAATGCAATCTTAGGGATTTAAGTTCACACATGTCAATCAACAAGATGCAGGAGTCTTCTCATGGCACAGCTGCAATAGCATACCCTCAAGGGAAAATGATGATGACAACATCCTCGAGATTCAGGGGAGCGCGAGTGCCTTCCTACACGAAGGAAAATCAGATCGAAGTAGAGAAGAAGAGATAACAAAGGTGGCAGGGGCCATCTTTCAACAATTGCAGATAGGGCGTAAGACAATGGGTGGAGCAAGTAGAAAAATCCTAGATGGTGCCCTTTGTAGAGATAAGCATTGTGACATTCACGATGACCAAATTGCAGCAAATGCGGGAACCTTGAAATCAATGGTGGTCGTTTCGAATTCCTGAAGGGAAAATAGTGAATAGATTGGCGAAAGATTGGAGGAGCCTGTTATTATATTGATGCTAGCTATTAATCGACAAAGGTATGCTATAGAGGCTGTGACATCTGCCAAGAATCTGATGTGAGGGTAGCAGGCATCCTGGATCTACAGCATCTACAAAACGGGAAGATGTTTATGGCGCAAGGAATGAATAGAATTAAATTGGTAACTTTGGAGATATCTCGACTTGTGGGGGTAACCTTTAGGGATAGGCTAGAGGATTATGTAACCTCATACAAATTCATTGAGAAAGCCGAAGAAAGGGACTGCAAAATCAGTTTCAAAACAATATCATTCAGATAACATCTGAAGAAAACAGCAGATAGGGTGTTATTATTGAAGATGGTAACCTATCTAAGGGGGGCAGGTCGGGTCTAGTTGATTGTCAATGAAGATTATGAGTTGGAATGTCTGGGGAATGGGGTGTCCACAGAAACCTGGGCAAATTAAGGATTTTTGTAAACGATATAAAGTTCAAATCACAACTCTTCAGGAGACGAAACTATCAGGTATAGATCTAGGTATGATTAATTCAATCTGGTGGGGTCAGCAAAAAGAATGGGTTGCAACAGTGTCAGCAGGTGGTATTTTGGTGGTGTGGTATCTAACACTCTAGTCAAAAGAGGAAAGCTAGTTAGGCGATTTTTCAATGTCAGTAGTGCTAAAGGACATCTCTTCAAGCAGTGTACGTGTAACACCCCGTACTTTTCAGTACTCGAGTGTTACCATGAGAACCAAATTCAGTATAAACACAAAGCCGATTCATCTAAACATTCACTTTCATTCTAAATGAAATCTGACCATTGGAAGGATCTTCATCCGTAGATCAAGCCATCCCACCATTGAATTTCAAGTTGGACCAACACAACATCCAGAGATTCGCATTGAACCTTAGGAGACTTATTTCTAGGAACCCAATTGGCATAAAATGTTAGACAGCACTTTGTTAGATTGACTAAGCCGTACCAAAATCAGTTTCAAGACCTAGAGTCACTTGATCCACATTTCATCAGATTTGAGACCCTCGGTAGTACAAATTGTTACTTAAACAAATATATCAGCTATCCAAATGTGGTAGCCGCCATCAAATTCCCTCCAGAATAGGCAAGGGAACTATAGAAACCTTAAGGATCGAATTTCGAAATAATCCAACCATCGGATAGATGGAAATCACAATCTGAACCGAAAAACAAACGTTGTGCGGCCCATCTGTGCAAGATATCATCGATTTAAAATAGATAGTGGCTCACTAGTTAGATGAACGGTGCTGATCGCAGGATTGGACCATATATTGCCGTCAGTTAGCAAAGATCCACGATTAAAGTCTAAGATTTTAAGGTGTGGCAAACCTAAGCCTTAGATCTACCTCATCTTTGGTCGGATGTCCTAATAGGACCCACAGAGTTCGATGGGCAGAGCAGATCTACCAAGATCACCACGGTGGACCCCACCCTATGTGGTGCGTATGCACAATTGGTGCTCACCCGCTCCACACCGAACAAAGGAATCTAGTCAAGAAGGTCTGACCCGACCTTCTTTCAAAAATTCCTCCCACCTGACAAAGATTCAAACGGACCGCGTCCATTCTTGGTGGAATGTGGCCCACCATGGTCGTCCATCTGGATGATCTGACCCATCCATCTTGGAGAGCAGGGAAATTCGACCAAGACCCAGCTTTCTCGCCCATTGGATCGCACGAGTGTGCACACTAGCTCAAGCACAAACCAAGTGCGTGCGGCAGGTTTTTCTGAAGGCGGAAAGATTCTATTTTTCTTCCCCTACCACGCTGGCAATCCGCGTGCATTGCCTCCCAGAATCCCAACCCTTCGTTGTAAGTCGATCTCAACCTTCAAAATTAAGGCTTCCAACTATTACTTGGAGCTTTTCGCCGCCGCATGTTGCATATGAACCCATTAAGTGAGAATACTAATAACCATCCATCAGGAGGGTCCCATAGTGTTCAAAGATCCAATCCAAGCCCTCCTGATGCCTCAGAGTAAAAGATGACCCACCCGATCAAAAACTACCATGATAGTGGCTGTCATTTGCTCTGTTGGTTAGAAAGACCCACAATCCTCTAGTAGGCCCCATTATCTGATCTAAGACCATTCGATGGGCCAGGGTGTCAAAACTCCATCTGTCGCAATAGATTGCAGCCATGCAATTAGAATTGAATGCGCCATCCGAGATTTCCCGTGGTTTGAAGTTGTTAAACAACAACTAATCTGAGGGATTAGTTGCATTTGAATCCCCTAGGAGACAATTAAGGAAACCTATAAAGAGCCCTTTTAGGGTAGCCCTTGCCAGAAAAAGAAAGTTAGAAAGAGAGAGTTTAAGGCCGCCGCATCGGGTCGACTCGCTCGAGCTGCATGTTGGTTTCAGTTGAGCAAACTTGTTGAACTGTTTGGGGGATAGGGAGAGAGGAGAAGGGAGGAAAAAGGAGAGAAAAGAAAGAAAAGAGAGTGAGGCAGAGGAGAGAAAGAAAGGCAGGAGAGAGGCGAAGTGTGGTTATGCCGCACTGTTGTTGCCCGAGTCGGACCCACCGACTCATTTGGGTCACGAAAGGCCGGAGGGTGTAGTGAAGAAAGAAAGAGAGAGAGAGAGAGAGAGAGAGAGAGAGAGAGAGAGAAACGAGGGAGAAAGAGAGATGGAGAGTGTTTGCTGCTGATGCCGCAACAAGATGGGTTGAAGGGTTGTTGCCAGGTCATGTGGACTCGCCGCACCTAGTCTGAGTCGAGTCTGGGTTGCCAGCTGGGTAGCTAGATGAGTAAAGAAGAAGAGGAAGAGAAGGTAAGGGAGAAAGGAAGAAGTAGGAAGGGAGAGAGTAGAGAGACTGGGTTCGAGTGGTGAGCTGACTCGTTGCCGAGTTAGCTGGATCGAGTTGGGCTTAGGCCTAGTCTAGGTCTAGCTAGAGTTCCAACAGGAAGAGAGAGGGAGAGAGAGAGAGAGAGAGAGAGAGAGTCCACTTGACCTGGGCTTGGGCCTGGTCTAGGTCTGGCTGGAGTTCCACGATTTGTTAATTAATTATATGTTGCCACTTGTGATTACTTGATGGATTGAATGGAACTTGTTGTGGATTTACCATCTTGCAAACCATATTTTCCCTACGTGGCTTGGATCACATATTTGCCATACATGGCTTAGATCACATATTTGCTCCTTTTGCGGCTTTGATCGTATATTTGCTCCTTTTGCGGCTTTAATGGAATATTTGCCCTTTTGCGGCTTTAATGGAATATTTGCCCCTTGTGGCTTTGATGGTTATATTTGTAGAAACTTGTTGATTTTCGGATCATTATGCGGAGTTCGATATGATTTCCAAGTAGAGCTGAAGTTCATTTATTGATTTTCTAGCCATCTTGCGAAGTTCATACGATTTCTGAATGACGTCAGAGTTCATACATTGATTCTCTTCATCTTGCGGAGTTCAGTCTTATTATGATTTCCGGGTGAAGCTGAAGTTCATTTATCGATTTTCTAGTTACCTTCTGGAGTTCACGTACGATATGACTTTCGAGTGAAGCAGAGGTTTGAATATTGATTTTCTATTTCATCTTAGAGAGTTCACTTGTATTGTGATTTCCTAGTGAAGCTAAAGTTCACACGTTGATTTTCTAGTTACCGTGGGGAGTTTATATGATTTCCAAGCGAAGCTGAAGTTCATTTATTGATTTTCTAATCATCGTGCGAAGTTGCAAAAGTTCACTTGTTGATTTTCTAGTCATCTTGCAAAGTTCATGTACAATATGATTTCCGAGTGTAATAAAAGGTCGTATGTTGATTATTTGACTATCTAGACATTCACTTGCATTGTGATTGCTACTACATTCTCCTAATGGTGAAATTATATTGATTGGCTATATTTTTTAATATATGAATATGATTTTGAATTGTGTTGTTTACTATGTCTCCTCATGTCTTGTGATCTATATTGGATTATGAATGATGAGTGCGTAATCATAGAAGGTATTCCTCACTGCGATAGCCATTGACGCTATCATAACATAGCAGTTGATGCTGGTGTAGAGCAAGCCGATGCAGTTCACTTGGTTCTTAAGGCAGATCGGGCAGTTGAGGAGCCAGACAAGTTCCAGGCGACGCATATTGAGCTTCATCACTGGTTAATAGATTTCCATTTTTGTTTCATGAACTTTTGGTATTTGGGATGTATAAGTCCTATATAGGCACTACATTTTGGATTCTTGTGGTGATTGGAAAGTTTTTATTCAATGCATGGTCTACTCCGTTAATATTTGTTGCTAATTCTGATTAATGATAAGACTGTTTAAATTTAGACTGGAATTTTAAAGGTTAACACTCGGGTTTTCGAGAAACTAGTATACTCAGGTTTCGAAAACCGGGGTGTTATAGTATGGGCCATGCAAGCCAAAACTCCGAGATAACTTCTGGGTGGAGCTGGATACAAGTAGGAGTAGACGGGGTCTACCTTGGTGTGTGGGTGGGGATTTTAATGTGGTCAGATTTCTACACAAGAAATCAAATGGGGGGCGGATGACAAAAGGCATGCAAATTTTTTCTGAATGGATCCTACAAAATGAGTTGGACTTACCTATGGGAGAAGTTGTGTTTACACGGTGAAATGGGCAAGCTTCTCTAATTAAATCCAAGTTAGATAGATTCCTAGTTTCCTCTTCATTGATTCACCAAAGAGGTTTACGCAAACCTATCTCAACCATTGTCCACTGTTATTGGAATTGGATGAGGAAAATTGGGATCCACGAACCATTAGATTTGAGCTTGCTTGGCTAAAGATTAAAATTTTGACAGCAAAGGTAGCAGATTGGTGGTCATCCTTTTCGGTGGAAGGAGCAGGTTTCTCACTATTTTAGAAATTAAAGACGCTGAAAAAGGAAATAGGTGGCTGGAAAAAAGAACATTTGCAAGGCCAGGAGGAGGAGACTTCTCAATTTCTTAATCAGGTTCAGATGTTGGATTCCAAACTAGAGGCGGAGGAGTTGTCAAAAGAGGAGAAAGTGTGGCGCGAGATATATTGTGTGAAATATAATGCCAGATTGAGGGAGGAAGAAATTAAGTGGTGCCAAAGATCGAGAGCAACTTGGCTGAAAGAGGGAGACAAAAAACACCAAATTGTTACATGTCATTGCTAGTCCTAGAGCAATAGTTAAGAAAATCAAATCATTAATGGTGGATGGGGAAAGAATAGAGATCAAGGCAAAGATTTGTGCATCCATAGTCAAATTTTATAAAAGCTTATTGTCCAAGGACTATTAGCATAGACAAGTGCTTGATGACCTGCATTTTGATTCCCTCTCCTCAAAAGTGGCGGATGTGCTAGAACAGGAATACTCGAAGGAAGAAATCAAGAAAGCAGTGGCAGAATTAGGCAGTTATAAAGCACCAGGGCCAAACAGTTTCCCAATAGTATTTTATCAGAAATTTTGGAAGGTGGTCAAGTCGGATTTTATAGGTTTCATGAAGGAATTTTTTTAAAAGGCACAATACCGATAGAGTCAGGGGCCACTTTTATAGCTATCATCCCCAAAAAAAGGATGGTGCAGAATGTCTCAATGATTTCTGCCCGATTAGTTTACTAGGCGGTCCTTACAAGATTCTTGCAAAAGTTTTGGCATCCAAATTCATAATGGTTTTAAGTCAATAATATTGATTTCTCAAGGGGCTTTTGTGGATGGTAGGCAAATAGTCGACAATTCCCTACTGGCTAACAAATGCATCAATTCATGCAACAAAAGAGGAGACAAAGGTTTAGTTGTTAAGCTAGATATTGAAAAGGCATATGATCATGTGGATTGGACCTTCTAGGACTACATGTTGGGAAGATTGGGATGCAGAGTGAAATGACGTTCTTGGATGCAGAAGTGTGCGAGGTCAGCTAAATTTTCTATCTTGGTAAATGGATTGTCGAATGATTTCTTCTCATCTTCAAGGGTTTTATGATAAGATGATCCCCTTTTTCCATACTTATTCGTGTCCATTAGTGAAGCTTTTAGCAAATTGATCGATAGAGGATAGATATTGGGTTGGTGGAAGGCTTCCGGGTGGATAATTCGGAGTTCTAGTTGTCGCATCTTCAATATGTGGATGACACATTGATCATTTGCAAGGCAGATGAATGGCATCCACAAACTCTGTGTTCGATTGTAGCATGTTTCGAGGTGGTGTCAAGTCTAAAGGTGAACATTAGTAAAAGTGAGATTCTGGGGGTTGGCTTATCAAAAGAAGATACGTAGAATTGTGCATCGATCTTCGGGTACAGGGAGGGTTCCTTTCCGTCCACTTATTTTGGGCTTCCGTTATGCATTGGAAGACCAGCAAAGGCAATGTGGGATAAGCTGATTGAATGAAGAGAGAGGAAGATGTCTACATGGCAATCAAAATATCTATCTCTAGGTGGGAGAATTACCCTAATTAAGGTGTCAATGTAAAATCGCCCAGTCTACTTTATGTCCCTCTTCACGTGTCCCAAATTAGTTCTCGATAGGTTGGAGAAAGTAAGGCGGGACTTTTTGTGAGAAGACACGAACGAGAAGCATAAATTTCATCTTTTGAAATGGGAGGAGGTGTGTAAACCAATCGATCAAGTAGGAGTGAGACTGAGGAATTTAGAGAAGATGAATCTTGTGTTGTTAGGGAAATGGGTGTGGAACTTCAAGGTAGGATCAAGAGCTAAGTGGAGGGAGCTGCTGGGTAGAAAGTATGGGGTGGGTGAAATAGGGTGGTGGACTAAATCTTCCTCGCTATATCGTGCTTCTTATTTGTGGAAGGTGGTGGCGGCATTAAAATATCAGGTATGGGAAAGGATTGGTTTAAATTTGGGGGATGGAAAAAATATCAAATTTTGGGAGGACAAATGAGTAGGAGACATTAAAGCGTCGATGAGTTCCTGAGTTTAGCAGGAATAGCAAGGGAGGAAAGTTTGTTAATGGCTTCATGCTTCTCCATGAGGGGAGAGGAGGTTGTGTGGGCTCCCCCGTGTAGAAGGAATCTCGATGATGAAGAGGTGGAAGAATTTGTTCATTTTCTTCGGATGTTTGAAAAACAGTGTTTTAAATATCGACGATATCGGCCGATATATCCACGATAAATCTTGTATCCCACCTACGCGATACAAAACACACAGGTAGTGTCGATATATCCCACCTATTCGATCCAATGAGCATTTTCGATTTTCGATCCATGTTTTTGTTGTAAATCACATTAAACTAGTGTCAAATGGTTACAAATCTATGATTCTTCATATTTTCCATGAAAAATCATGGATTTGGGACTTTGATTTTGATATTCAGGGGAGATGGGTCAAGTTGTGGAAAATTGAGAAAAATCGAAATTTCCCAATTTCTCGTAAATCAGTTGCAATCTTTATATCTAAATACAAAATTAAACATGAATGTAACCTAATCTAGTGATTCTTCTTTTGCTTTTGAATGTATTTCTTGTGTTTCCATACATGTCTTCTTACTCTTATAAATTAAATGAATAGACTTTGAATATACTTACATCAGTTTAGTTGGAAAGCGCATATATTAGGACCACATACAAAGGAAACCCCTATTATGTGCTTTTTTTTTTTGTAATGTTTTGATTGCTAAGTGTGTATTGATGTCTTTTTCAACAATCCCAAAAGTTCCACTGAAAAATTCAACCAATTTCCCAATGTTCCCATGTTTCCCAAATCATAAATACTTATGCTATCATTGTTTACAATGATATCATCCACATACACAAATAACACGATAGTACCAGTCTTACTCTTTCGACCAAATACAGAATGATCTACCTGACTACATGTAACGCATGGGATTTTTTGCTAACACATTTCATGGGTCGATCCAAACTAAAGAACCGAATTCCTGAAAAAGTCTGTTTTGAACTCATTTCCTTCACAAATCTCACCCTTCATCCTTGATCTTCCAATTTTTCTAAGAACTTTCACATATAACTTGGATCACTTTATATACAAATTACAAAGGCACGAGTACCACCTGACCATAAATCATAGGACTAAATCCTTTAGAAATGAGACAAAGTTGACTAGATTTACGAAATCTGTTTGAATCGCTTTAAATACGATCCGCAAGACCCAAAACTTGTAGAATCGACGTTAGTTACCCTAAAATCTAGGATCAATCTCATTACCATTACTGCCATGGTGCATCTTGAAACTTCAGAAGTCAGACCGCACATCGGAAATCGATTAACGAAAGTTAAGGACTTAGGATTTCGTTGGGCTTGACAATCATCTCAAAAATCAGTCCATCCGATATCCACGACCATTTTTTCGATTCGGAGCGAGGGTGTGTGAAAAACACTATTCTATTCCAAAATAAATTCTCCTAATCATTTTACAAAGGATTCGACCAAATTACACCCTCGGATTAAGAAAAATTTCAGAACATTTAAGATGTACTTGAAAGTGATTTGAGACCGTTGAACAAAAGTGGTCCGCCACGTGCGATCCGGGAATCCATTTCGAGTCAAAACGTAATCCCACATAATCCATAGGTGGTGAACTTAAGTCTTACGTTTGGCTCAAGGAGGGCTACAGAACCTCTTTTGAGTGGGAAAAGTCGAGTCTATTTCTGAGAATTTTAGTTATAAAGGACCTTAAACCCTCTCCCATTCCAGCCATGAATTTGGATTTGAGAGAGGGAAAAAGAGAGAAAGTGAGAGAGATGTGGGAGGAACTCTGTCGTGTTCTGCCGCTCCACAAATTCCGCCTAGACACTCCGTTTTAAGGTAATAAACCCTAACCCTAGACTGTTTTGATATGTATAGGATACGGGTTATGAAATAGCTAACCTTTGTTTCGTTCTTTGTGCCAAACTCAAAATACGGAAGCTTAGCGAAATCGAATCGTTACGATTCTACGACACAAGGTGAGGACTTTAGGTGTATAGGTTTTTCAATGTCGGATAATGGTAGATTCATGATTTCGCACATGTACAAAGTGCTTTCCGTTTTTGTTTCGATTAGAATTGTAGAATTTAGAATTTCACATACTCTTGGTATTCGTATAAAATACCATATACGTATTTTTTTAAAATGTGTTTACATGTTTAATTGTCGTATGAATATATGATGTATGGATAAAATACTCATTTAGCAAATGGAAGGTTGCTAAATACATGTTTACAAATATACACCATGTATGTAGAAATACTGTATTGTAAAAGTCATAAATACGTGTATATTTTAGTGATGCGTTTTCATGATTAATTGTTGATAAATATATTATGTGTGTATAAATTAATTGCTTGGCGAAAAGAATCGCCCGTAACAATAAACACTATGTATGTAAGTTGAAATTGGGTATCCAGAAAATACCACATCGTATAAAATTTCTGGTGTAATTGTCATGACTAATTGTTGTATGAATATGATCTTCACATAAAATACTAGTTTGGTAAAGGGAAAATCCTAGTGCACTTTTTTCTAACATTCATGTATGTTGAAATTCTTTCAAGTGTTGGTTCGCTTTTGAGTGTAAGTCTTAAGTGTTAGAACCTTAGGTAAAGTCTTTGAGATGGGATTCTCAACTCTTAGAGTCACATATTACCCTCCATGTGTTATTTACTCTAACCACTCACCTATGAAATATATCAGTTGTATCCCTATTTGTATAGTGCTTTACAACATGCTTTGCAACTTGTTTTAAATGCCTTATGAGATGCTTTATAACATGATTTCTAGTGTTCTTGAATGTCATAGTTTATCATGTTTTACTCACATGCTATGGACGACAATTGACTTGTGCAACAAGAGGGGAGGTCTCAAAGTAGTCAACCCCTTGAGATCTAAGTTTATGTCGCCACGTGGGATGTGTTCACAACCAAGTCGGGTTGGTGGTGATAAACGAATCTTATGCACTTCATTCTAATTGATTACTTAAATGGTAATGTATCCATTTCACCATGTTTACTACGTCTTGCTTGAAAAGGTACCAAACTTACCGGTGAAATCCCTTTTAACCATGGTACCTCGATCCGTTAAGACTCATGAGCGAGGCATGGTGGTATACCCAAAACTCTTGGAAGCGACGATGATGGGGGAGTGGTGCAACGATTAGTTTGTCCTGGCGCCTCGCACCTCCCCGTAGTGACGGTGAGCAAGGACTTGATAGATTATGGTGGTATGGGAACTATATTGAGTAACATTCATCATGGCGTGGGTCTTGGGTTCGGGTCCCATTCTCAATAATTTCAAATATCTCTTCAGTAGGAGCGTTAGTGAAGTGACCTCGAGCATACTACGGAGATTTGCGGTGAGGCGATTTTTGTCAAGATGTATAATTGAACTAGCTCGTTGTAATGATGAATCGTTAAAGAGGTGATGGGGAGTGGTCAACGATTAGTGTAACGACCTGACGACCTACTCGAGTGACTAGAAACACACCATCGTTGAGATTAACTATGACGACCCAAGAATGGATCATGTTTGGGAATGATCATGAGGAGGTACCTTAGTTTCATTATCCCCTGCTTTTGAAATGGAATAATAACAACTCGGTAATCATGCTCATCATGATTGCATGTGCCTCAAGATAATTCGAGGGATGCATGCGCGAACGAAGAGGGTTTGAGTATGTCGGTAAATACACATGTCATTGAATTGAAAGAGTAGTTAGGAGATAATTTGCTTTATCATTCTTGCTTGATTCAATTTAACATGTTAATATGCTTTATTGTTCATTTGAGTTGATCACTCCTCCACGTTTAAAAAAGTTGTTGATGGATTTAGCAATATACTATGATGAAATCACTTCTTCCTTCCATTAAGAACATGAGTACATGGGATAGGAGACCTCATACTTCCTCACATTTGGTACATTTAAGCGCACTTGTAATTATTTAACACTGGTAATGTTAACACCTACGGAGACTCATCATAGGTTATATATTTTATCTATCTATCTGATCTTCCGCTTGCAAATTTAACGTCTCGGAGTATGATATGTTGTTTTGGCTTAATCCACACATTTGATTTCATACCATTACATTCATTTTGTTGGGTGATGATTCGGAACTCGGGAGTTAAGTTTAGGCTCGAAACACCATCATGCACTACATTTCATCCCAACTAAAGAGTGTTTTGATCGAGGTGTTCATAAGTTCAATAATACAAAGGACGATACATATGAGATAAATGAAACATTGCATTGATAGAGGATGAAAAACGGGGTAGTTGAATCAAGTTAGAAGCCATTATGTAAACAACCATTACCTCTGTAACAATCAGAAAAATGGCCACTACTCTATACCTATTTAAAATCCATATTTTTCCTCATTTTTTCACTTTTCTCATTAAAAATTCTTAGAATAAAGATTTGATCACTCTTACAATGATTTTTAAGAAAAGACGTAGATTGAAATGATTTGAGCAAATAAAAGTCTCAGGGGACATTTTTCAAAAAATTTAAAAGGTAGTATTTATGCCTTTTTTCGATTTCTAGTTATGGTGCTTGATTGTGATGTGTAAACATTAGAGACATATAATCATGTTCACAAAACTAGGAATTCTAATCAACACTCACCAAAAGAGTGAATGTTAATCTAAAACATGTTCAAAAACAAAAAATGAATACATATTTAATTTTTTAGTAAAGAGAAAAAAAGAAGGGCGTAGTCATTATGCCCCCATATCGGCTATTACGGCTAATACCATATCGGTAATGGTGGTGATTGTTCATATAGCTATACGGCCACATGATTTTAATTCATAAATGATTACTTTAGATGACAAACTTTATTGGACTCCCCCTAAGCAATAAAGTCGGCCACACTCCATACACACCACTTGACATATCTCCATAAAGAAAGGCGTTCTTCACATCAAATTGGTGTACAGTCTTTTTCTTTCTTTCTTTCTTTTTTTCTCTTCTTTTTTTTTCCTTTTTCTTCGCTCTAAATAGAGAATATCACTAAATTTAGCAATAAAGAACATCAATCTAAATTGGTACATAATGAAACTTGCAACAGAGGGGAGGTCTCAAAAAATCAACCCCTGAATGTAAGTGTATTCCTTCACAACCAAAACATGATCCATCGAGCCATTTGGATGGTACTTAAATGTATATATCCATTCACACCCTACTAAACGTTTTCTTGTAGTAATTCATACACAAGGATAAATATTTAGCTACCCTAAACTCTTCACGTTGTTGACGTTGTTTGTCCAAATCCATAACGAGAGGTTGATAGACATTTAGAAATATTGAGTAACATTCATCTAGGGTCTTATCTCCTTGTTGAATTTCAAATATCTCTTCATATAGTTGGAACATACGGGAGATTTTTTTGTCAAGCAAATAAATTTCTTGTAATGTGTCTCATACTTCTTTTGCAGTATCCAGAAACATTACGTTTGCGCTTATCAATGATTCCATGCTATTCCATAACCAAGTCATAATTTGAGCATTATCCTCGTTCCATTGATTATATGTACTAGCACTCGTGCAATTTCTCCATGATCAAATAATTCATTTTGCATTTGGTTGTTAAAAACACTTGAATTAAACCAATGGAGATAATTTGCTCCATTCAATTTAATAGAGGTCATTTGGCCCCTTTAAAAAAATGGATGGATTTAGCAATATACTTCTCAAATCACTTCTTCCTTCCATTAAGAACAAGAGAAAAAGGAGCACCACACGCCTTGCACAAACACAGGAAGACCTAGCGTGAGCCACAAACACTTGCACGCTTCCTACGCAGTGAACAGCACGCCTTGGAGAAATCAGCCCACACATTTTTTCATACCATACGAGGGGTGATGATCACATAAATCTAAAACACCCCTCATGCACAAGCCATTACCCACAAAGAATCCCTAGGTTTCTTAAGGTAATATCAGCACGAGATTTATGAGAAATGAAATGGAGGAGAGGGAAGAAAAGGAATCAAGAGAAGATGGATCAGGATCAAGACTACTCTATACCATGTAAAATAATATGCTTGTTACTGTAAATTAATAAAGTGTTGCATAAAGAGTTGAATAAAGTGTTGAAAAGACAAATGCCCTCAATAACAAAAGCAAAAAAAAATTCACTTATATCCTAAACAGGAATTCTAATCAACCACAAATAATGAATCAATCTAAAACTCAAATTTAACTTTAGTAAAGAGATAAAAGAAGGGCTAGGCCCATATCAACCATCTGCGTGAGTCATATAGCTATACAGGCCACATCCACACATCCCTAGATGGGTCGTACAGCTGTAAAGGCCACACCCACACATCCCTAGATTGGTCGTACAGATGTACAGCCCATATTTCGTATATTAACAACCGGAATTGCCACAAATTATCTAGAACTAAATATTAATGATAAGATTGCAATCACAAAAATCATGAATGTAACGTAATGAACAACATGCTATAAGTATATATGAAATCCCAACTTAATTTAAGACCACAAGGTAGGGGCTTGCTCCCCTCCCCTTGCTTAGTTTGTCGTCTACCCGTGGTGTATAATATATTTTATTGTGTAAAAATAGCAATTTGTCTATTTAAAATGCACAATGTAATTGGTCAAGAACCGATAGACAATGATTGAAATGTAAATTTGGGAAAATCAACCACATCGGCCCTGATTAGACCCAAATCAAGTATGATTTCATGCACTAGGGCCAATTATAATAATATACAAAGAAGAAGAAGAAAAGAAAAACACGATGGTTTAACCCTTTAGTCAAATCACACTCAAATCTTGCATTTTAATATCCAAAATAGACATAGATCTAGTAAAAAAAGAGTTTTTAAGCTTCCTTTATGGTTGAAATTAAAATGGGGGGGGGGGGGGGGGGGGGGACATGAGAATATGGGGTGAAAAAAAAAAAAAAAAAAAAAAAAAAAAGTGGGCCTTTATAGATGAGTCGGCTTGCAAGTGAAACAAATCCGGGGTGGCCAAATCGATGTTCATGCAACCCGCACTAGCCAATATGGGGCAATATGGACACCAATTTTTTGGGCAAGGCCATTTCTGACCCATATCATGTATTGGAACCATCCGATAAAGACATTCAGCTGATCCAGTACAGGTATTCAAAAACCACAGCTTTAATACATAACAAAGAGATCCCTAAAGATGAAAGCCTGATAATGAATAGTGGAATCTGGAGAGGTATTTTCATCTGTCCAGAACAAAACAACTATTGTTCTATTGTTGTATGAGACATTATTCATGTGGAGGAAGAAGATTAGTCAGTACTGGTTCCATTTCTAACAGTGGAAGCACACTAGGAGATGGCTTCCATCAAGAGCTTGCCTCTAGTATAGTAGTTTTATTGTCAACTTTTTGGTCTATGCTCTCTCTCTCTCTCTCTCTCTCTCTCTCTCTCTCTCTCTCTCTCTCTCTCTCTCTCTCTCTCTCTCTCTCTCTCTCTCTCTCTCTCTCTCTCTCTCTCTCTCTCTCTCTCTCTCTCTCTCTCTCTCTCTCTCTCTCTCTCTCTCTCTCTCTCTCTCTCTCTCTCTCTCTCTCTCTCTCTCACACACACACACACACACACGCCAAGAAACAGATCTGAGGTTGACAAGAAACACAATAATGAGAACAATCAGAGGTTGGAACAGTCAACATTTAATACATACCAAATTGCTCAAAGTTAGGAAGAAGCATGTTCATAAAGTTTTAGAACCAATAATCATTTTGATATGGACAACATACCACCATTGTCTTTTTGTACTTCCTAGGCCTTCGTTTTGCTTTATCATTGCTTTCTTGCACCTTGCTGAAATGTTGGAGTTACTTGCTGGTTCAACAGAAGAACACAAAGACTCCTTCTGATCACTTGGCTGTATACCACAATGAGAAGACCGGCCGTCCAACTGGAGTCCGGATTTACTATATCCACTATTATCATGGTTTTTTGCACAACTTCCATGATTTATGTTGCCTAGTTCCTCCGATGACAATGCCTTTCTACTTTCTTCTGGTTCGCCATTCTTCATATCAACATTGCTTACTGCAGGCAATGATATTGTGTGAGCTACATTCTTTTCAATACCAGCACTACCTTCTGTTGTTTGTCCCCCTTTCAGATTGTTCTTTAAATATTTCAATCTATGACTTGATCTTCTGAGTTCAACCTTGCTTGGACTTTCCTTACAAATGTGCAGTTTCTCATATGGAATAGTGTTTCTCACATCAACACCTGTTTGCACTTGATTCACCTGCTCTGGGGCATCATTACCGGGACTTTCCGAATTCTCCATCAGTGCACTTCTGCTTAGGACATCATTTTTCAGTTCAGCACAACTTCCATGATTTATGTTGCCTAGTTCCTCTGATGACAATGCCTTTCTACTTTCTTCTGGTCCGCCATTCTTCGTATCAACATTGCTTACTGCAGGCAATGATATTGCGTGAGCTACATTCTTTTCAATACCAGCACTACCTTCTGTTGTTTGTCCCCCTTTCAGATTGTTCTTTAAATATTTCAATCTATGACTTGATCTTCTGAGTTCAACCTTGCTTGGACTTTCCTTACGAATGTGCAGTTTCTCATATGGAATAGTGTTTCTCGCATCAACACCTGTTTGCACTTGATTCACCTGCTCCGGGGCATCAGTACTGGTACTTTCTGAATTCTCCATCAGTGCGCTTCTGCTTAGGACATCATTTTTCAGTTCAGCACGACTTCCATGATTTATGTTGCCTAGTTCCTCCGATGACAATACCTTTCTACTTGTTTCTGGTCCGCCATTCTTCGTATCGTTATCATTTTTGCCTTCTCTTTCTTCAGCAAAATTACTCACATAATCACCATAGTCATCATCCACTGGAGCAACATAACCTGTGGCAGTACTGTTATCATGTTTCGGGTGACTCTTGGTTGTCTCAGCCATACTTGAGGTCTCTTTTAGTGAGCTAGCCCCCATCCGAGATGTACTGATTTCTATATGTGAGTCATTTTGCATCATGGGATTTTTTGAAGCATCACCAGTGCAGTTTCCAAGTATCTCAGCAAACAGACTACTCATCTTACCTTTGTCAGAATTACCATGGGTAGAAATTAGATATTCAAGTATTCCGCTCATTGGGATTTCATCAAAGTAACTTCGTGCAACAGAGCATGCATCGTTAACCGAAGACCTTTGTTGCTCAGCAAAACAAGAGGCACTTGCTGGAATGTTTTGAGTTGTGGGTCCTTCCCCAAAATATTGATTGACATAAACTTCCCAGTTATAAGGAAAACCCGTGAGGAATTTGTTGCAAGCCTGTTCAAATTGAGAGTTAGAAATTAAGATCAACTCAATAGTCAAGCAAACAATTGGCCAAAGGCATGCATTAGATACCCGTAAATGAAACAATCAGATAGTCGTAAAAGAACTTACAAACCTCAGGAGGAAACCCATTTTGATGGGTACGTGACCTGTTTATGGGACCCTGAATCATAACTGTGACCCCATCTGCAGTCTCGAGAGTGAAGGCATCATGTCTCTTTACAATTGGGGAAGAGAGAAAGACTCTCGCTGCCTGCTGCCTATGGCATGAGAATAACGAAAAGTTCAGTAATGAGAAAAACTAAGGGTAAGTTCCATGACAAGGAGAATTTCTTGCAGCAAACTGCATACCGGGGTGGGTGGGTGGGGGGGAAGGTGTGGCATCCAACCCGTCTGCTCCACCGTAAAAATAGGATTGCCTAAAATCAGGCCGGCCCAATGATCTAGGAGGCCACCACATGAATCTAGAGGTTTCTGCATGGTGGTTCATTTTTTATGGTGTGGCCCACCAAGATATTTGGTAACAATATTGGCCAGCATATCTAGGAGTCGTATCAGCCAATACAGCTCTGTAATGCCTTTTTTCATTTTTTGCAAAAAACCAAAAAAAAAAAAAAAAAAAAAAAAAAAAAAAGAGCAAGGAACCCAAAATATGTATTCTACTTTGGTTTGGACATGTATTTGATGGTGCAACGGACCATTCTTTGGTAAGAATGCTATCTGGTTGGGCAGTGTCAGCTTGATCTGTTAAAAGTCAACCAAATAGGCCCTTATCGAACATAAATCAAGATTGATTTGGTAAATTAGGGCTTGTTGCATATAAATACGACAAAAAAATGAAAAAACAAGTGACGGTTTACCCCTTCTTGATGACCTATGGCCCTTACAAGAGTGGATTGGCGGAAAAGGATTCTTGTAGCCAACCCCAATTAGTTGGGACAAGGCTTAGATGATGATGTTGTTTACCCCTTCAGATATTCTCAAAATGGTCCACTCCTCCATTAATCAAATCCCATTGAAATTGTGTTTTGATCCTCATAATAGGCCTAGATCAAGTTTAAAATTAGTTACTAAGCTTCATGGTTGAAATAAATAAGAAGTGTGAAACAAGAGAAAAATTGAAATAAAAACTTCCATAAAAGGCCCCTTATAGCATATTGGCCTGTAACAATTGTATCGGCCCCATAATTGTGCCAATACGGGGCATATCAGTCCATATTGGCCAACATGGCCATTTTTTAAATAACGGACCAATTCACCCTTGTACCGCGTAACCAGGGTAACCGTTTCCTTTAGGGGTCGTTTGGATGCCTGTAAATGGTTTAAGTTGTAAATGATTTACACCTGTAAATCATTTACAGCCAGTCTTGTTTGGCTTTAAGCTCTAAATAATTTACCAGTAAATGATTGTTTGTGTTTGGATAGTATGTTAATTGTTTAAGTCCTGTAAATGGAGAGCCGATCGTTCCATTTATAGCTGTTAGGCTGTAAATGGAGAGCCTGTAAATGAAATCCGATCTTTTTGCCTATAAATGAGATGGGGATAAATGCTATAAATCGTTTACAGCCTGCAAATGATTTACAGGCAAAAAAGGCCATCCAAACACGGAGTGTAAATGAATTACCTGTAAATCATTTACAACCTGGCCCATTTATAGGCCTCCAAACAACCCATAATGATCAATTCAGCCATAACATAACCATTTCTTAATACCATGGGCCCACCTGATGATTGGATCGGTCTAATTTCGAAGATGTCCCAATTCTATGGTGGGGTGGCCCTGCTAAACAGGTTGGATGACATACACACACCATATTGGGCCCCACACAAAGCTTGTTGCATAAAATTCTCCTCTAATTTCTACACTAAGATCCTACATGTCACCCTCGACATGTGGAGAGTTCTGATGGCGTAGATTCAAGCCCAGGGAAAGATTGAAAATGCATTCAAATCTATCTATCAAAAATAAAAACACCCCAAGGGGCTGTTTGCATGCATGTATCTTCTGTAAAATGTAAGAAATTTTACAGTTTGTGTTTGGGGGAGAAATGTTATAGGTAACAAAGTCTCAACCCATAACTTTGTATCAGGTAAGATTGCAAGAAATGCAACAAGGGAATTAGGTGTTTTTCAGTCACAGATTACTTTGTTACAGGCAACTACTATCTATTTCAAATTTAGGGGGGGAGGTGGAAACATAGCTGCATCGAAGGTGCACCTACCTGCTCTCTCTCTCTCTCTCTCTCTCTCTCTCTCTCTCTCTCTCTCTCTCTCTCTCTCTCTCTCTCTCTCTCTCTCTCTGCTCCAAGAAGGTAAGCCCTAACTCTTCTCTCTTCTTTTCCCTCTTCATCATTTTCCTTCTTTACGCAAGGTGAAACAAACATTGTTTGGCTAGGGGCGGTTTTTGATCCCTGACAGCGGGGCCCACCGTGATGTACATGCCTTACATTCAAACCGTCCTTCCGTATTGAACGCTTGTTTTAAGGCATGATCCAAAAAATAAAGCAAATCCAAATCTCAAGTGGGTCACACCATAGAAAACAATCTTGACTGAATCCCCACCATTAAAAACTTCATGGGCTCCACCAAAATGTTTATTTACCATCCAACCTGTTGATAAGGTCACAAAGACATGGATGAAGAGACCAAACAAATATCATCTTGATCCAAAACCTTTGTGGGCCGCAGAAGTTTTTAATGGTTAATTATTATTGTTTCCTATACTATGGTCCACCTAAGATTTGGATCTCCTTCATTTTTTGGATCATGCCCTAAAATGAGCTTTCAATACAGATGGACAGCGCGGATGTGAGAAAAATACATCACGGTGAGCTCCACAATCAGGGATCGGATCGGTGGATGATCTAGGGAACCACTGAAGCAACCCCAATTTAACTAGTGACGTTGGCCAATAGCCCAATGTTATCATGTGCAACCGCATATGCGCATATCCATATGCAAATCGCATATGCGATCATGGCACATGTGCAATCGCATATGTGGCATATATGAAAATATGCGATGGCACGTTGGCCATGGCATATTAAATTTTTTTTTATTTTTTGCAAGAAAAACAAGTTTTTACCTATAAAATGGCTTCCAAACCTCCTCCATTTGCAATATTCTCACCCCAAAACTCTCTTATTATCTTCTTCTCTTACATTTTCTTAATTCCAAGTGCTCTCTCTCTCTCTCTCTCTCTCTCTCTCTCTCTCTCTCTCTCTCTCTCTCTCTCTCTCTCTCTCTCTCTCTCTCTCTCTCTCTCTCTCTCTCTCTCTCTCTCTCTCTCTCTCTCTCTCTCTCTCTCTCTCTCTCTCTCTCTCTCTCTCTCTCGGAAGTTCAAATATAAAGATTCAAGCACTTTCAAGTTTCAAGGAAGATAGCTTGTTGATTTTCTACAATAATAAATAAATAGCTTGTTGATTTTGTTGTTACTTCTTACTTGTTAACTATATTGTTAAATGTTGATAAGTTGATGTTTAATTCATTGTTTAATTGATTTTATTTCTCTCAAATGTATTTTAAATATGTAACTTATAAATAAATAAATAAAATTACATTTTTTATATTTTTTGAAAAATAAAATAATATATATGTGGTCGCATATGCGATTGTGCAACTGAATATGCGCATAGGCATATGTGATCGCATATGCGATTCGACAACATTGCAATAGCCAGATGGCTACTAGTTGGTGCTCTATGGGCACCATGTTGTATGAGTTTTATACATGCCGTCCATCCATTTTTCCAGATCATTTTAGGGATTGATCCAAAAAATGAGGCAAATCTCAATCTCAGGTGGACCACACCACAATTAAACAGTAATGATTGAATGTCCATGATTAAAAACCTCCTAGGGCCCACTGTAATGTTTATTTGACATCCAACCTATTGATTAGGTCCTAAAGACCTGGATGAAGGGGAAAAACAAATATCAGTTTGATCTAAAACTTTTGTGGTCCCCGAGGAGTTTTTAATGGTGGTAAGTTTTGAATATGGATTGTTGAACTGACGGTCTCAATGTCGATTGGGGAATGCTCCAAAATTGTTCTCGATTACATGGTCCTAACCCTTTGATCAAGGGTCTGGATCACTGAACCATAGGCCCCACATGCACTGAATCAAAACCATCATCAAATTATTTGTCTACTTAAGCACTTAGATCGCAAAATCTGATTCAACTCTATATGTTGGGGTGTTTAGGTTCCTTTTGAATCGAGCAGATCCTATCCATACGTTCCTTCATAGTGTCCCCTAACCAACGGCATGTATGGTTGAAGAACATGGTTCCTAAATAGATGGTTATTTTGTTGATGTAATTTAATCTTTAAAAGAAAATGGGATTTTTAGTTCCCTTTGCATACCTTAAGTTTTTTCCATGTTACATGTATTTCAAATACATGAGCCCATTTGTAGGGCCCACCTGATGATTAGTTTAGCTTAAGAATTAGTCAAACTATTTATCTAGATGGGCTCAATAAAATGACATACTTTTATCTAAGCTTTCTTATGTGTCAATCCGAATTTTAAACGATTTCGTACTTCAAGCTCCGGTTGGTGTGAATCTACAGCTACTTACCTGTAACTAACTTACAGGTTATCCAAATACAAAAACTAAATTACCTGTAAGTAAGTTACAGCTTACATCCAAACAAGATTACCTGTAACTTTCTTTCACCTATAAGTAAGTTATTTGTAACTTACAACTTAAAAAACTTAAGGGTCATTTGGATGCCTGTAAAGTGCTTAAGTAGGAATTTGTTTACGGGTGATCAAATTACAGGGACTGTTTGGATGGGTATATCTGCCTGTAATCAAATTCCAGGTTGTAATCCGATTACAGCCTTTAGTTGTAATCTAAAACATGAGAAAAAGTCATGTTTCAAATTACAGGAAAAAGGATTTCAGGTAATCAGATTACAGGAAAAGGGCTTTCGGGCAATAATATTATATGAAAAGGGATTTCAGGCAACAGCTATAATTTTTGAAAATTTTCAAACCAGGGAGAGTTGCGGATCTTCTTCCAATAGTTACAAGGACCCAAAACGATAAAAGTAGATGAAGAGGAAGAAGAAAAAGAAGACAAACATCTCCCTCTCTCTATCTCTGTTACTGTTTCTAGGATTGAAATTTCTCATACGTTGGGATGTTGTCAAACCTTAGTACTGTGTTTGAATTGGTGGGCCCACTTCTGTGACCCACCAAATGATTTGTTTACCATAAAAATCGGCCACATGCTTTATTGATTTGGGCTTATCCCAATGATCTATCTTACATAAAAATCTTACATGTCCTTTAATTATTTTTAAAGGATTTACCACTCCAAGCTCCGTTGCGATTGAATACCTAAATACAGTTTGTAAATAGATTTCAAGTTATCCAAGCACAGAAAAATGTTTCTAATCAGATTACAGCTTAAAGCCAAACAGAACTGCATATAAACACTTTATACCTGTAATTAGATTACTTATAATTGGATTACAACTTAATGACTTTAGCGGCATCCAAATGACCCCTTACAGGCATCCAAACACGGCCTAAGTTAAATATATAACAAGATGCGTGTATACATATATATACATAAAACACCCATTAAGAAAACCACTTAACAGTATATATTCGACTGAAACATGCGGCCCACCCAATGAGTGAACAGCTTGATTTTTTTCAGGGCATCTTCACAGTGGTGCTGACCTAATCAATGGCACAGATATCGCAGATGTGTGCCAGGGATTCTTGGCCACAGCACGCATGCAGTGGTGCCCGCCTGCTAAGCAGGCCCAGGCATCACACGTGCTCCACACTAGCACACGCGCCACGAATCACCCCTAGCAAGAGGAGAAGCATAAAGTACCATTTCATCGTCAACCCTCCGACAGCTAATCTCTTCCCCCCGCGATTGCTTTTAGTTTTCACCAGCCACCAATCACCCAAACAAACCTAACCAAAAAACAAGAAGAATGTGAAGAAGGAGAAACCCTAGACCAGAACAAGGAGATCATGTGAGAATGAGAAGAAGGGCTTACTACTTTTTGGAAAGAGGAAGAGGCTGGGGTTTTTAAAACCGGATTTGAACTCGGGTGGGCGGTTCTGTCCGCGAGAGTTACGTAGGAGAGATCTCCTTCTTTTATAGGATTAATGTTTTCCATCTCGGGAGTTGCAGAGGAGATGGCTTCTGCCGCTGCAGGCGTATTCCCCACTGATTTCAGACTGATATCTGAAGGGGGGGTTTTGGGGGAAATGGCATTGGCGGGAAGATCTATCGCTAATGGGCCGAGCTGGCGCATGTCGGACTTGGCCCGTTTTGGGTGGACTGGGGCTCAAATACTAAGCCCCGGCCTTAAATTTATGCCTGTTTATTAATCGAGCGAGGCTCCAGCTGCATATAAGAGCCCGCACACACCCCAAAACCGACCTAACCCATCCCATTTATGGCTTCCAAGGCAATTTTGTCAATATCATCATGCATGGTTGGGCATGCCAGACCAACACCCTACATCTTGCAGCAAAGGGGGGTGGCCGGGCTCGCGTTCCTCACCTAGGCAATGCATGATCATCATAGGCTGAACTCAGGTCTGTTTGCTTTGGCCTGTCACAGCTCTAGGCTGAAATTTTACAGGCTGAGGTTATACAAAACTTGGCACAGGCCAAGCTTGTCCAGAGAACTTGGTCAGGCCTAATCCCAGCCTATATCACCCTTGTGATGTGTGAAAATGGACTGGCCAGGGACAACCAATATGACAATATAAAAGGATTGAGGGCAGCAGCCCGGCTCTAATGTTCGGGCACAGCCCCTACTTGAAGATAGGTCTTGATGTAGAAATCCGATTAACCCTCACTGGACCTTCAAGTACTTGCACACGAAACAACAAAGGAGACCCTGGCTAGAATAGGCGGAACCTCCAATGTATAAATCAGAATCAAGCAAACTAGATCCAATAGAGTCAAGGGTTTACTTGTGTGTACCTTTCACTGTAGATGGGACTTCTATTTATAAGCCAAGAGTCGATTACGTGGAGAGAAATGCTCCCTAAATAGTAGGCACTGATAGCGACCATTTCTCAACCATTTAGTGAGATCGTCGACGAATGATAAGATCAAGTGGTCGAGCTCTAAAGACACATATGGTCAGAGGCTGAGGTCGAGCATCCGAGCCAACCTCAGGAATCAATCCTATTGCCATTTTGACGACGATTTTCCTGAACTGGGCACTCTGTAGGCTATGTTGGTTCTTCTTCCAATATAACTCGACCTTCTATCGAGTGATTGGGTCGTGGTCATATATCCGAGCAACGGAACTGAACTGCCTTCATCTGGGACCTTAACGGTGTCTTAAAGGCACCAAGGATGACCATCATCTTCATCTTATCATACAGTGTAAGGACTTCTTTATAAGTTCTGAGTTGTGCAACCCTGTGTATGGGATTATTACTCGGATGACCTTCAAAAGACCTCAGCAGGAGCTAGGGCTGAAAGTCGGGTGGGTTAGGTCGGGTTAGTGCTCAACCCTAGCCCAACCCAAGGTTCCTATACCTCAACCCTAACCCAACCCAACCCAACCTGGGGTTGGGAATTCTCAACCCAATTCCAACCTAAGCGGGTTTGGTCGGGTTGGCCGAGTTCGTCGGGTAGATATATGCTAATATTTTCATTATTTCATTAGTCTATTACATTTTCAATACAAGTTTTATTTTTTATACCTATAATTTTATTAATAATATATGTAGTTATTTATCGTAAAGAACATTTTTTTCTAAACAAACAAGCTAAAATATAGGACAACTACTTATTTAAAAGTCATATTGTGTATCAAGCAATCTATTTGGGAGAGAGAAATCCGGTGTATCTTGTTTGCTTGAGTCATCGGAAATGACGTGGACCAATGAAACCTGACGGCATTGGAATTTCCTGTCCATTCAGCATAGACAATCCGTACTCAATTATAATTAATTTATAAGAAACTTATATATTGATCGGGTTCGGGTTGGGTCGGGCAACCCGAGCCTAACCCAAGTTTTATCGGGTTGGCGTTTGTATGGCCCAAGCCCGAGACCAAACCCGATACATCCTGCCCAAGCCCAACCCAATGTCGGGTCGGTCACGGGTCAGTCGGGTTGAACCCACCCTACTTTCAGTCCAAGTAGGAGCTCAACGGGAGCTCGGAAATGGATGGGACCGTGAAAGGGCTTAGAGCTTGGCCCCTTTCACAAGAAGCAGGGATACTTCATCTTCTGGTGGACGAGGCCATCGGGCGGGCATATCTCTTAGTGTTGGATCAATACTACTCTGATCGTTGAAGAACTCATTGGTTATGGTCGACACCAGCCAACCACGTGACGCACACAGATATCCAAGTTATACTCATCTTTCTGATCAGTTCATTTTTACCCATAACAATAGCCCCCCTACTTTCGAGCTTATGGTGTGAGCTCAGAAAGTAAGTCAGTCCGATGAGATCGGATTCGTGATATTTTGCGCATGGGAGGTAGAGCTAACTTGTTATTATTGCGGAGAGGGGCGATATGCACGGAGATCGAGGATCTATAATGATGGTACGACGTGTGCTAGCAAGGCACCTTTTTGGTTCCTGACCTATAAGGCGTGGACGCATGGCATTGCCTGGGAAGTTAGGTCATCTAGCGAGTAGGAGGCCTCCACGTGGTTGTGTGCATGTGTCGAGGAGCCTCTTTGATTGCTTCATTAAATGCAAACAATCAATGTATGCAGCTGAGCTCCCTATAAAAAGGGGAATGCCCTAGCAACCCCAGCCATTTGCCTCTGTTACTTCTCCCAGACTTTCCGGACTTGGCGATTTCCAGTAAGTCAAAAATCTTCTCCTTCGACGAGCATTACTTCCTCTGATCTTCTTCATTTTTCCCTCTCTTTTCATTTTTTTCCAGCTTCTACTTTCTGACCACATTCCGGCCAGAAATGTCGGATATATCGGATGACTGGGATGAACTTGTCGGTTTTCCAAGATTTCGGGCCAGAGAGTTGGGATTCTCGGGCGGGGGCCGCCAGTGATCCACCATCTTCGATCCCATTACTAGGCAATAAGAAGACTGCGCCTACATTAACAGTGAGGGTGGTGACCCAATCCTTGGCTGAGCGGCCCGTAAAAGCTAAGGCATGGTCTGCTCCAATGGAGAGAGGGGCGGCTTGATCCCCCACAGATGGGTCCGAAGAGATCGGCCCATTTGGGTTGAGATTGAAGGAATCTAACTTGGTGCAGATCAGGTCGAAGTACCGCATCCCTTACTCAGCGGTACTTCGATCTCCTGTACATTGTGAAATTCTAGGTGATCCTGGCGAGGGTGAGGTGGTCGTGTATCTAGTTGCCTTGCAGTACAGCCTCATATTTCCCTTTCACTGCATTGTTAGGGAGGTCATATCCCGTCTAAGGTTGGCCCCTGGCCAAATAATCCCAAATGCTTTGAGGGCTCTGCTGGGGGCCTTTATACTGTGGTTTCAGCTCAGGAATTCCGAGCTGACCACCGACGAATTCCTCTATCTCTACCAGGCAAAATCCAACCTTAAGCACACGGGTTAGTATTACTTCTCGGCCTGACCAGGCAAGGTTAAATCCCTCATTACAGACAACCCGCCATCCAACAAAAATTAAAAGGACAGGTGGTTTTGGGCGTCTAGAGAATGGGAAGCTTCAACGACTGCTGGGCTACAACCTCGAGTTCTAACCCTCTTTACCAACCTAGGTCAGGTACATCTGAACTGTTGATCTCATAGTTTGTATTCATTTTGTTTTGCTTCTAACAGTAGTGGTTTTTGGCAGTTCTTCCTAGGAAGCCTATTGTGGTAATTGGGTTGGAGCGCAATCAGATTACTCGCGCAAGGTTGGTAGACGCTTCTAAGAGATCTTGAAAGTTGTTGATCACCCTTGATCTCTTGCATCAGTCTAGTCTCGTTTCATCCATCTTGAGTGGTAAACACATTGGCTTCTTCTAAACTTGGACTTTATCCTTTTTCAATTATGATCGGTATTTTTCGTCGCGCAGGAATGACTGATCTCCCCCATCCTACCGAAAGAGCTCATGTCCCTTCTAATACTGAGCTAGCCCAGAAGAAACCACCCTCGAAGAGGAGGGCGGTTATACCCCCTGCTAAGTAATGGGTGAGCTCTTCCATAGTCGTGAAAGGGAGATCGATGTCAGGCATTGGTCATCCCGTGGTGGAGCAGTCGAGCTCGACTGCCATCGAAGGGGGTACTCAAGACGCCCTCACTAGCACAAATCCTCCGGTGGCTCCGGAGATATTGGACTTGGAACCCTCCCTGACACAGGAGGTCGTTCCTACCATCGAGGTTCAGCCCCCCTCGGCCCAAGCTCAAGAGGGTAGTTCGTCTGGTTAGAAGGCAAACGAAGCTCAGGAGAGCCCCTTTATGGATATTTGTGTATTGATATAGGACTGTTGGATATTTTATATTTTTAATCTTCTAATAAATATTTATTAATGAGATAATCAAATAAAATATCTTTTCTTTTCTTTTTCCTTTTGGTTCACGATACATCTTGACTGGATTCAATAACTTTGGATATGTAAACCGAAACTACTTGTATGGCACATCACAGTTTCTAAGCGTTCGTACATTATTTATGACACCGCCAAAGTATCAAAGATTTGTGGGTTTTTTTCCCTAGGTGAAGTCATTTGATAATCCGGCTGAGTATGGCCCTTGATAAAAAAAACATACCAAATTTGTACACATGGTCACATACATCAACTCAAGTTAATTTTTTTCGTACAGTTCAATCAAACACAAGGCTACCACACATGTGATCGAGGACCTATATTTGTTTTAAGGGTGGGATTAAATAGTGGGGGTGTACCAAAGTCGTACCAGACTCGATGTTTGATTGAACGTCGGTGATGCCCGTGCTGAAATGACTGAGTAAGGCCGGATTTGGAAATCCAGCTATCAAGCTAACCACCAGTTATAATCAGTGATTAGGCAATTTGTGAAAGGGTAGGAGTGAGTTCTTCCTAATGGTTTACCTTTTGTGTAAAGACTTATTCTTTCACCAGAAATTGCAGCCAGTATATATTTTTCCAAGTAATAAATATGAATAAATTAAAAAGAGAGAGGCTAAAATAATGCTCATTTTATTAATATTTGAATAAAGTTCATTACAATCAACAAAGTATCAAATAAACTAAAGAAATAAATAAATGAGAGATAAATACTTAATTTGTCCGTAAAAATAGATGATCAAGGCGAATGGTTAGTGGGATGTGACTAAAAAGATGATTGCCTGAGTAAGAACTTTGTTGATCAAGATGTAGCAACTTAGGGTTGTGGATGTTTAATATAATCCTACGGTATTGTAGCGGTAGCATTGGATAGAAACAATCTATACTAAGACTAGGCTATGCTAAGATGAAAGTAAAGGTAAATGTAGAATATAGATTGTGCTTGGCATGAGCCTCGAGCTCTTCATCGTGCGCTCCTTTTATAGGTCGTCAGGTATCAAAACTCTCATTGGATTTGCTTGCTAATCCTGGATCATTCGGGATTATGTAATGCAATCCGAACATGGATCTCCATAAATCTGTAACCGTTGGTTTTTAAATCTCCACTTTTACATAGATCCTCTTATTGGAGACCTTCAAGACCCCACTATTTTTAGATTTGGAATCAATCAAATCCATCTTGTTTGCTCATCTTGGACCTGAATCAATCGTGGTCGATCTGAATGACCCAATCAACATCGTCCACCTTTCCATGATCCTGGTCCCTTCTAATTGTAAAATTGGTGGGATCAAATCTACCAGATTGAGCTCTCCTATTCTCTTGATTTCGATTGATGTACGGCCAGAGAGCCAATCGTTGGTGTCCACCCTCTCCTAATTTGGGTCCGTATTGTGACCAATCTGCTCGAATATCGAACTGATCTTTGGATATTCAAAACTTTCATAATCATCACAGACCTTCCGAATGTGTCAGGGAAGATTTCCTATTTCAGAAGGATTGCAAGATGTGGCCTTACCAAGTGTATCATAGCCAGATCCGTGATAGGATTCTTTCTCTCGGTGGGTCTTTATAGACGTGTCAGGCACGTTACCTCATTATTTGGCTCGCTAATCACAGCCAAGTGGCACATGATGTTTCGCTCATGTAAAGGCATGCGTTTGGCTCTATGCCATCGCTGTAATAACCGAATTTGTATCATTGAAGAAAGATCAAATGAAGATATCTTCATGAGTGAGTATGATTTTATTAGCATCAAAATCCATAGTGACGACATGTGGCAACTTCCTATTGGTCCACGTTGGTGCGTTAAAAATGGATGTAAATAAAACCTATTGGGGTGGGTGTTATACATGAGCACATACGTAAAGGAAATACTGGGGCCCACCATAATGCATGCATGACATCCACTCCATCCACCACTAGAGATCCATTATATTTTCTTTGAATCCCAAAATTCAAGCCTCTCAAAGACTTAAGTGGCCACACCATATAAAATTGTGAAACCAAGTGGCCCACCTTAGTTTTTGTATTACCTCATTTTGGATATTCATCCATCCTCATAGGGCACATGAAGGCCAAAAGGGGCCACACGTGCGGAAGCATCCAATGATGAAGATGGATATACAAGGCTTTTACAATGAGTGGACCTCGATCAGCATGAGCTGAAATGGTGGAATCAAAAGGGTAGGTTGCAATCACAACACTAGGGAAGGAAATACTTAACTCACCCCTCTGATGTAGGGGTTGAGATGATCATCAAAGTCAATGATGGATATGGTAGTTGAATGCACGAGAATTCCAAGACATAGAACAATTATAAAAATGGACTGGGAAGTTGATTTATGTAGGTCCGCCCATTAATGGTTGAGCTTATTCTCCCTTGGCCATTAATGGTGGAGCTCATTCTTTCATGGCACACCAATGATAGCTCATTTTCCCATGGGGCCTTTACATTTCTCAATGGGCTTCATCATGTACTAGGTGACCCACTCATTTCTCAATGCATTCACATATGTGGCATTTGATTGTGATTTTAGAAATTAGCCAAGTGGAGTCCACAATCCACTAATGGTTGACAAAGTTGTTCCCACATGGCCCACTTCCACCATCTCCCACCAACCACATAGTGGTATGTTAACACGGAAAATTCACTTTTCAATTGCATTTAGGGCGTGGCTAGTATGAAAGTATGCATCAATCAACCAAGAATTGAAGTGGGGCTACTGTTGTGGAGGAGAGACTCTATAGCTAAATAAAGTGATTTATAGCTCGTTGGAAAGCTTGTTAAATTATCTTCCAACGAGCTAGAGATCACCTAGATCCAAGGTGCAAAAGGGAGATCTGATCAATTTAATGAAGTTGTGCGTAATTGACTGTGTAGGCAACATGGGTGATGAAGGACTTTGGCCCCACTTTTGACTACAAAAATCATATCTAAACAGATTGATTTATATCTCATTGGAAAGCTTATTAAAATTTCTTTTCAACGAGCCAATATAAATTGAATCAAATCTGTAATGATGGAGATATGGGTTTTTTTCTAAGACTATATAGAGTTGTGAGGCTATGAACGTAGGATGACAAAAATCTTTTGAACTGACCAATAAGAACATGACACATGTTCATGTTTAGGTGTGAAAATCATAAGTCTGAGAAGAAAAAGAGCTCGTAGTGCCCTTTTTGAAAAGTGCTCAGGTGCAAGCTTATGGCCTGGCTAGTTGGTTAACCCCTTTGCAAGTAACCTTAGATCGTTGTGCCCTTGTGAACAAGAGAAGGGCGCCAACCTTCAAAGACTTCACCCACCATGCCCCTATTAACGAAAGGAGGACACAAGCTAATGAAAACAACTCGGGTTTTATAAGGGCGTGAGTATCAATACATGATAGTTATCACTTCATGTAGGGCTCATTCAGGTCCAATCCTACCAATGTGTCTGTAAATACCCTAATAGGGGTCCATTTTGATAGATAGATATTTAGATTCTTGATGTCCTCCTTAAGAGCACTTTTAATACACCCTTCAGAGAACCAAACCCTCGCAGGTAGAATTGGCCTCTGTGCCCTTGTATATTGCCTACCTGCACCTAAGAAAATTCATCCCTCAGCACACCAATGCATTTCCATTTTAACATGTACTTAGGTAATGGATGGCCTTAATGCAGCCAATGTATTTCTCCTAAAACTTGTGCTCAATGAGAATTTACCTCAACGTCGTATACTAGACTTAGAGTGATCAACACCTTAGGAAATGTTCCACCAAGAGTGGAGAATAGAGGCTAGGCGTTGGCCATGCCCAGTAGACAATCTCTTGGGCGTTGACACTTCATGAGTTTTTTTTCATCATCGGCTCACCTTCCAGCACCCTCCTTAAGTATAAGATCTATCCTAGCAACTCTATGACAATAAGCTTAAGTTATGGTCACACCCAATGGGAAGACCCATGTCAGTAGTCGCATCCCTCTCACCTGTGGAGTAGCCTTATATAGTAGTGGCTACATCTTGCATTCAACGCTTAGAACTATGCATCTCTACAATTTAAGTTGCTTGATAGTCATGAGGCCAAGTCCTTAATGCACCTAAAACTGAAATACTTAGATCCACACCTTTTTAGTGTTCAGTCATAGAAGCATGTTTATATAAAACAAGGTTCTATTACTTGATGTGGTCTACCGCTTTAGAATATGGGAGGATCCTTCTCTATCAAACTAGCTAGAGTTTAGCGAGGATGCTTTATGAAGGATGACCTACTTCTTGATAGCTACAGAGCCTACAACAGGACCATAGTTGTTCATAACCTCAAGTGTAGGGTCATGATGTAGTAATAACTCAGTAAGACCGAGGTCGAATCCACGTGGACTAAACTTGTATGTATTATGAAAATAACTAAAACTAGAACTAGAAAAAGATTTAAATCGCAATCTGAATAATTGAGAGTAATGGTGAATAATGTTGATTAAAACTTATGAATTTAAAGGTAGGAACTAGGGTGCTAAGGATCCACTTGTATCTATTAAAATGCTACCTTACTTAATTCAAGGAACACAATTGGAATTGGAGTCCTATCCTATCCAATTGGAAGATAAAACAATTTAAATCGCCTCTAAACTTTTCATTGATCTAATTCTCAATGGAGGAGAATTGTGATGATTGGAAGGGATTTCATCACCCTACCATGCCCAAGAGACGATGGTGAACAACAGGATTTACCAATCTCACAATCTCAAAACAGGAAAAGAAGATATCTAAAGTTATCATAACATCTATTGTAATTTGAGTCACAATAAATCATAGAAAACTGAAAATATTCCTTTAATATTAAATTAGAAATTAATGAAGTTTAACAAGAACAAGAATCAAAGCAAAATAAACATCCAAACATGTTACAAGCTTTACCTCTTAGCCCTAGCTAAGAGGTTTAGCCAACCATAGACATGATTGAAACCAAATCTCTTAAACAAAGCATGAAAATAAACTTAGGAAGAAGAAAAACTCTTTGGTGACTGCTCCACCCTTGTGCTATACTCCTTAAGATCTTTCCAAACCCTAGAAGATACTTTAGAGCATCTTAGGGAGTCCTATTTATAGTTGTAGAACTCTAACTTTCGCACCTAGTTAAAAAAAAATTAGAAACCGCTTCAAATTTACGCACTCTGTGCAGTTTCCTAAAAAATTAAGTTCACAGTTTAAACTGCCTCAAATTTATGCACTGTACGCAGTTTTCCAAAATATGCTCGAAGTTTTAGAATATGTTTTTTCAGGACAATTTCAGGAATATGTTTGTTTTTAGGATAATTATAGGATTCTTTTTCTTCATTTCAAATATTTGATTCTCTTCATTACTCACTTGGTTTTCTTGGATCTTTAGCATGTGAATTCTTCATTAGTGACTTCTAAATCTCTAAATCTTTATTTAGTAATCTTTTGAGCATAAATTTTCCTTTTAGCATTAATTTCACCTTAAACTCTCAAAATGACCTCGCACATGAAAACATGTATAATTAAATCGATTAAGCACTATCATGTTTATAAAACCAAGGTATAAATATGAGAAAATATGCAATATTTCACACTCAACACACCCCCCAACTAGCATTTTGCTAGTCTCGAGCAAAACATTTGTGAAGTGATCTTCAATCGTTAATGTTTAAATCACTTTCAGAAAATAATCTTTTGTGCAATCAAGTATGAATGAGTACAATTTAAAGAAGCAGGAGTGTAATTTTGAAAACCTAAAGCCGAATCATATAAGCAATCAATCAAAAAGTTTCTTTATCAATCATTTAAGAGCATAAGTTCATATATCAAAAATTTCAAATGTGCTTAGTGAATTCTATTTACTTTCCATAATATACTACTCTTTCATAATGTTAGTCATGCTCATTACCTCAAGTTTTATTGAATAATCAAGTACTGATTCCGAACTTATCACATTTTCCTTCTTTTTCCAGTTTTTCATTTTATATCGGCGGCTCCTTTTATTTATTTATTTATTATTTTCACACTTTTCATTCATTTCTAGTATTTTCATCATACATGACCTTTTTTGTCGATCTCTTTATTTTTTAACTGGTTCTTTTCATCCTTTTAAGGTAGATAAAATTCTTCAGACTTAATTCTCAATATCTATCAATGATACACATACAAATAATGAGAAATTTAGTATAATTCACAAAAAGCAATTTGAATGTGGCTTGTGACTTAGATTAACATGATATTAAAACTTCCTCTTAATCAATTAAATATAAGAATTTAGACGATAGTCTACTCAATTGATCAAACTCCATCAATTCAAAGTTCAATCTCTATCTTATCATCATACTTAAAACATTCTTAATTCTACAAATTATCATTTCCCAAACATGTTTTTAATTTGATAATTTTCACAATTTTTGCTCAAAACTAAGAAAACACTGATTAGTTTACCTAATCCACACCCCCAACCTAAAACTTACATTGTCCTCAATGTAAAAGATATGAGCATGGAATGCACATGAGACAACAAAAAGAAAAGAGAAGTGATGGTAAGATAATACCTGAAGAAGAGGAATTAAAGCTTTTTCAAAATTCTTAACATGTAAATGGGTTAACACAAAGACTAAACAAACTGAAATCAAACTATCCTAAACTTAAATCCTATGAAAGCAATAAACCTAACTACACCTCTATCAGACTAGGAGGTCAATCTTGGTACACAGGATCAGTCAAAGTCATAGACTTGTCCTCTGAATCAAACTTCTCAACAAATGGCTTGAGATGATGTCCATTTACTTTGAAAACATTGCCATTTGTCAGATTCTTTATCTCGACGACCTCATGAGGATAGACATTAGTAATAGAGATCGAAGTTTTTCCAAAAAAAGATGTAATCGAGAATAGTACGAAAAAACTTTTTGACCAGTTATGAATGATTTCCGAAGGATGTTCCTGTCGTGGAACACCTTCATCTTGTCCTTGTAAATTCTCGAGTTCTCATAAGCGTCGTTCTGGATTTCTTCAAGTTCATTCAATTGAAGTTTGCGCAACGAGCTAGCATGATCCAAATTAAAGTTTAAAATTTTGATAACCTACTAAGCTCTATGCTCAGCTCCACAGGTAGGTGACAAGCTTTCCCATAAACGAGTCTAAAGGGAGACATTCCAATGGGGTCTTAAAAGCTATAGATAAGCTTGTAAGGCATCAATCAAGCAAATTGACCAATCCTTACGTTCAGGGTTAACCATTTTTTCCAGAATTTGTTTAATTTTTATATTAAAAATATTGGCTTACCCGCTTGTTTGCAGGTGGTATGGAGTGCTCACTTTATGAGAGATGCCATATTTCTTTATTAAGTTATTAAATGGCATATTACAAAAGTGTGAACCTCTATCACTAAGGATGGCCCGAGGTGTTTCGAACTGGGAAAGGATATTTTCTTTTAAGAATCTAATCACCGTTTTATGATTATTGTTTTGGCTCGAGATCGCTTAGACCCATTTAGTGACATAGTCTACTGCCAACAATATGTAAATATTTCCAAAAGAATAGGGGAATGGCCCCATGAAATCAATGCCCTAGTAATCGAATGCCTCAATGATAAGAGTTGGGTTTAGTACATCCTATGCCGACGGGACAAACCTTCCAATTTCTGATAACGCTCACAAGCTTTGTAAAACTCATGAGTATCTCTTAACATCATGGGCCAGTAAAAGCCGCACTACATAATTTTGGTCGTGATCTTTTTAGCAGAAAAATGACCACCACAGGCTTGAGAATGACAACAGGAGATGACACTCTGATGTTCATTGTCTGGCACACAATCTCCTTAGAATTTGTCTGGGCAATATTTAAACAAATAAGGATCAATCCAGAAGAACTTATGTACCTCGACGAAGAATTTTTTTTTATCTTGCGCAGTCCAATGTGTCGGTGTGAAACCTATGGTAAGATAATTTGCAATGTCAACAAACCAAGGTAGTTGGGAGAGTTTAAACAGTTGTTCATCAGGGAACATGTCGTTTATAGGTGTTGTCTCAAGGGGATTGGGAAGATTAAGTCTTGAGAGATGGTTGGCCACTACATTCTCTACTGCCTTTTTGTCTGGCATTTCTAAGTCGAATTCCTGAAGTAGGAGGATCCATCTTATCAAGCAGGGCTTAGCATCATTCTTGGAAAGAATGTACTTCAGCGCTGCATGATTAGTGTAGATGATGATCTTGGATCCGATCAAATAAGACCTTAATTTGTCCAGATCGAACACTACGGCTAAGAGTTCCTTATCCATAGTAGAGTAGTTTACTTAGGTAGAATTTAAAGTTCTACTCACATAGTGAATATCATAGTAGACTAGTTTACTTGGCCTAACACTGCCCCAATAGCATAGTCAGACGTATCATACATAATCTTAAGGTCTGCTTCAGTCAGGTGGTTGCGTGATAGGAGCGATATTCAACATGCTCTTGAGCTTAGAAAAAACTCTCTGACATTCTTCACTCCACTCGAATGGGGTATCCTTTTGGAGAAGATTACATAAAGGACGAGAGAGATGACTAAAGTCATTTATGAATCTTCTATAAAATTTGGTGTCCTAAGAAGGATCGCAGCTCACATATGCTCATGGGTGGAGGTAGGTTAGAGATAAGATCAATTTTAGCCTTGTCTACCTCAATTCCCTTGGATGAAATTATGTGTTTAAGAATAATTCCCTTAGGAACCATGAAATGACACTTCTCCTAATTCAGAATCAAATTGTTTTCCTCATATTGCTTTAGCACAATTTTCAGATTTTCCAAACACTCGCTGAAGGATAGACCAAAGACAGAGAAGTCGTCCATGAAGACCTCTAAATATTGCCCCACCATGTCAGAAAAAATACTTAACATGCATCCCTGAAAAGTGGCGGGGGCTTACACAGACCGAATGACATCCGTCGGTAAGCAAAGGTGCCAAAGGGACATGTGAAAGTTATTTTTTCTTGATCTTCAAGGGCTATCTCTATCTGGTTGCATCCCGAATATCTGTCAAGGAAGTAGTAATAAGAATGATCAGCTAGCCTTTCCAAAATTTGATCAATGAAGGGTAAAGAAAAGTGGTCCTCCTTATGACGGTATTCAATTTTCTATAGTCAATGCACATTCTCCAACCAGTAGTGACTCTAGTTAGCACGAGTTCATTATCGCCGTTGGCTACGATGGTGATTCCAGACTTCTTAGGAACCACCTGAGTTAGACTCACCCATTGACTGTCGGATATAGGGTATATGATACCCACATCCAACAACTTAAGTACCTTAGCTTTAACCACTTCTTGCATATTTGGATTGAGTTGACATTGTGGTTGTCGGGAGGTTTTCGCATTATCCTCAAGATGAATGCGGTGAGTACAAATCAAAGGGTCAATTCCCTTGAGGTCCGCAAAAGGCCATCTAAGGGCTCCTTTATGCTCAATGAGAGTGGAGATAAGTTGTAAGGTCCGTATCTTAGTCTATACCGTTCCTTAGGTTCCCACGATCCTCCCTATCGAATTTTGGCGACCCGCGAGTTGTAAACAGCATTTACGCGTGACCCTAGGTTGCATCCCATAGATCTAAGTTGGCGCGACTTGCACATCGATGCGATACTCAGGTCAGGAGTTATGAGCCCGTGTATATTTCAAGGAAACGCCATGTGTTGTGAATCCCGAGAGAGGAATCTCTATCTCTCATCCAAAAGTCAACTCTTACCCATCTCTCTCTTACACACACTCATCCCTCTCTCCTTACATCTCTTCCCTCTCTCTCTCTCTCTCTCTCTCATTTTCTCCACCATGTCCAAGCAAGCAAAGAGAGGAACGTCCAAGCTCTAACCCAAGTGTGTGGCCCACTTCCTACCCTAAAACTCTCGATTTTCATCATCCTCTATCAAAGAGGAAGCTTAGGAGCTAGGGATTCCAAGGAGCCAAGAAGAAGTGTAATAGGTGGGTAAATCTTCATTGTTGGTAGGAAAGGGATTTCCACCATTGATTTTGATGATTTGAAGGCCCACATATGGTGGGACCCATCTGATGTATGCATTGTATTAAGTAAAGGGAGGGCTCATAGTGGCGAAGTCCCTCCCCTCCGCACGTCTCTCTCTCTCTCTCTCTCTCTCTCTCTCTCTCTCTCTTCCTCCTTGTTTGATGGCCCACCTTAACATATGTATTTGATCCACGCCGTCCACATGTTGGGCCCCACCTTGCTGCCTGTCTAGCAGGCAAGCTTGCTGCCTGTCCGTTGGGATAGGCCTAGATGAAGGAAATCACAAATATCAGTTGATCCAAAACTTTGGTGGGCCACTACGTGGACTCACCTTGATGTATATGATGTCTATCCTCACCGTCCAGTCCCTGGACGGTGGGAACCCACCATGATTTATGTCTTACATCTACACCGTCTAGATCCTGGATAGTGGGGCCCCACGTGCGTATGTGTAACACCCACACCGTCCAGCGACGATGGGGCCCACGTGATATACGTGTTTTATCCCTGTCATCCAAGACGGTGGGGCCTATTGTGATGTATGTGTCTGTCCACGCTATCCACATGTGGACAGTGGGACCCACATGATGTAGGTTTGTATTCACACTGTCCATCCTTTTTTACTGGACGTGGACCCCATCCACATGGCCCTCCTTGATGTATGTGGTGTACCCACACCGTCCAGCAAGGACGTGGGGCCTACCTTGATGGTATGTGCTGTATCTGCACCGTCCAGTCCCTGAACGGTGGGACCCATATGATGTAAGTACTTTATCTACCCCGTCTGTCCATGGACCCCACATGATGTATCTGTTTTATCCATGCTGTCCGTCCATGGACTAGACCCCACCTTGATGCATGTGTTTCATTCCATGCCATCCGTCTGTTTCATCCACGCCCTCCATCTGCAAGGCCCACCCTGCACGTGTGTTGTATCCAGCATGAGGCCCCACCATTCATGTATGTATGGCATCCCCACCGTCCAGCACGTATGACAGTGGGACCTGCCTGCCGTGTAATGGTCACACCGTCCACACGTGGGACGTGGGACCCACGTGATGCATGTATTTTATATCCTCACCGTCCAACTGTCTGGACGGTGGAAACCACCGTGGCATATGTGTTTTATCCTCACCGTTCATCTAGGCCACACATGCTACACGTGTGGCATCCCCACCATCCAGCTAGGATGGTGGGATCCACCGTAATATATGTGTTATATCTAGGCCGTCTATCCATGGAAACCACCATAGCGTATGCATTATATACACTCCATCCATCAACAGGGCCTGCTATACGTACAGGCCCACCTACTGTATGTAAGGCCCACTAGTTGTATGTAAGGCCCATGTGATGAGGCCCAATATGATGTATATGAGGCCCTTGTGTGAAGCCCATTGAGATATATATGAGGCCCGTTGTGTTATGTCAGTCCCATTAGGATTGCATGAGGCCCATTGAGATGTATGTAGGTCACTGTGATGAGGCCCATTGAGATATATGTGGCCCATTGTGATGAGGCCCATTGAGATGTATGTGGCCCATTGAGATGTATGTGGCCCATTGTGATTGTGTGTAAGGTCTACTATGTTGTATGTATCATGTCCACGCTAGCCACCTTTTGGTAGGGCCCATTTATGATGTGTAAGGGCCCCACTTGTTGTATGTTTTGTTGCCCATTGTGCAGTTGTGAGGCCCACTTTGACATGCGTATCGTAAGCACATTGTCCATCCATTTTCTAGGCCATAGGGCTAGCCTGTGAGACCCCACCATGATGCACACGTGGCCCACTCGTTGTTTCAGGGCCATGGGCCCCTTTGTCATGAGAAGCCCACCTTGATTTATATAATTATATGTATCCTATCCATATATTCCCTAGGCCATGGGCCGCCTTGAGAGGCCCATAGTGATGTATATGTTTTATGCCCGTATTAGGGACTGCCTTGTGAGGCCCACCATGTGTGAGTAATGTGTATATGTTGTCCATCCACTTTAGGGCCGTGGGCCCCCATTATAAGCTAGATTTCATATTTCAAATGGGCCGCACCTTAGGAGCAATGGTGGTTAAATGTCTATGTTGTAAACCTCCCTAGGGCCCATCGTTAAGTCCATTTCTACCCTATTCTTACTAGGCTATCCCAAATCGTTGGGCCCCCATTAATGCTAGTGATACCCATCTTTCCCTTATCGACCTATCTCAAACATTGGGCCCACATTGATGTAGTGATTTCCACTTTACCTTATTGGGCCAACCCAAGCAGTTGGGCCCCATTTGATAATGATGTTCTCCACCACACCCTGTAGAACTACCCAAACCTTGGCCTCCTTGTGTTCTTACTAGGCCTTCCATAATAAATGTGGTCCACCTAGATACATGTGTTTGCCCAAGCTTAATCACCCAAACCCGAGGCCCACTTAGATGATGAGCAGGACCGTTTGTAGAGTTATATAGTCCTGGATGTGTGGATCCTACCAAGACCCGCCTTGTATTCGTATTGGGCCCTCATAGGAAAGTCCAGTTGTTCAGGATAAAGAGAAAGCCTACTTATTGTTTACCCGCTTGACTCACCCCGTGAGATGTATCCTACCTTGTAATCGATTGCTAGGACCTCATGTTATGTATGTATCATCCACACTGTCCATTTACCTTCTTAGGATGAGTGTGAGGCCTATTTTTGACATTAGTACATCATCATCACCTCCCTTGCTGTAGATGGAAGAATATGTAGTATCAGGTTTGGTATATCCACTATGTAGAACCTATCTTGATGTATGGACTAGACCGGTCGTCCCCGTCTTAGATCATGCAGAGCCTTGCAAGGCTAATGTAAGATATACCGCATGGGCTCCTATAGTTGTAGAAGGAGCACGACCTTCAGTTTACAATCTTAGTATGTGACATGCCGGTGATAGCTGATTGTGGATTATTGTTGTCTGCCATATCAGATAATCATACCTATGTACTTTATTACATCATGATACATGCCCATACGCATCATATGTATGCTTATTATAAGGAGTGATTGATCATAGCATATGTCATTGGGCTAGTTTATTATGGGGCTCCTTGTGAGACAGAGTTGCTTCACATAAACGCGGTACGTGCAGGATTGATACATGACTGGATGGTATAACTCATACATCTCGTATTTGTGTAACATGATCTCTGTACGCCCTAGCAACATCAAGGACGTAGCCTCCACAGGCATTTCGTGGATGACAAGAATGAACACCGAAAATATTGGTTCTAGCACGGGGGTGCCATAAATGTCCCAGGGTGAAAGTCCTCAAACCCTTATAGTACCATGGGGGATGCTCCAACATCAAGACCGAGTGGATACATGAGCGCATGAGTGCCGAATACTAGGAGGTCGTGTCTCCCACTGTGTCGTGGTCGGTTGAAAGGGGGTGTGGCGTTATCTGCTCGAGGGAGGGGGTAATAACTAGGCTGAGTCTGACCCAGCTTGCGGAATAGGTCTGCTATCGACAAGTCGGACCGATATCGGCAGGCGGATAGTGAGGTCTCTTCCACTTATCCAATTGTACGCTTAGATGGGGTGGTAAGCTGACGTAGAGTGTATTAGACTCCTGTGATAATTCCAGAGATGTACAGTACTGATATTGTAACGCCCCATCTCTATTACACACGTGAGAGGGCACACATGGGCGGACGCTGATGTGGGTGGGGCCTAAGGGCCTAGGCGAGCTACCAGTGGTTGATAGGTTACTGTGCATGCAGTAGAGTAGAACCTTGTCCCACATCGGAAGCGTTGTGGTGGTTATATGTGGACTTACTGAGCAAGAGTTGCGTACTAAGCATTTGACTCATTCATCCATTCATTCACTATCCACTCGAGCTGGTGCTGCACAATTAAATCATTATGTGTACCTTTGCAATGGCCAGGATTTTGGTTGAGTGCGCGACCAACCTGAGATTAGGAGTTTACCACATTGAGTTTAGCTATTCAAATTTAGGTATGGGACTGGTTTGGATAGAAATCCCTTGTGATGGACCCCAAAGCTTGCGATACTACGTACTATCATCCTGACTTCACACTCAGCTTGGTCATTTCTTTTGCACCACATATTACTTTGCATCCTCAGCATATAGCATTTATTTTACTATGCTTCTATATTGCATAGCCTGAATAAGGTTGATAGTATTATGGACTCGCCAGGATTTTCATATCGCATTACATCCGCGACATATGGTATTTGGGTCACTAGGTTTCTGCATTTATATGGCCTAAATGAGGCTGATGGTATTCATTGTTCATTAAGAATTACATATTGTATTGCATATTGGCATCTGACATTTGACTCACTATGACTCCTCATTGCATAGCTGATCTGTATTGCGTACTCTGATATCGTATGACTAATAAACTTGTTAGTATTCCGCTTACGATAATATTATATGCTTGGCACATGCTTTGTGCACACACATACACCACCCTCTAAGCTTTGTAGTAAGCTTATGCACGACCATTGTGTGCAGGTGACGTTAGATCGTAGCAGCGTTGAGACAGGAGCAGGTGCCAGAACTTTGGAGTTTTGTTTCATGTATATGTATTTTTCCTTTTCAGTGTTGTACTCAAATGATTTTATTAGTGGATATGTGGTGATGATGTTGTTGTGACTTGGTTATGCTTGTGGTTATGCTCCTTTATAAAACAAAAAATCATACTGAAAATCCTCCTTGTAGGATCTCAGGATCAGAATCTGGCGTATGGGCATTAGGAGCCGAGAATGGGGCATTACGGAGGCTGTTAGCACCAGATTCGGCGATCGAAAATTTTGTGAGCCCGGTTCCCGAGTTTGGGGCGTGACATAAGCACACTCTCTTGTTCTTTCTTAAGGTAGAAAAAATCACCACCGGATATGTCTCATCTTGACCTAAAATATATATTTAAGATTAGAGGGCAAAAGTTTTAGGTCAAGCTTCGGCGCTTCGAGGCTAGACGATAGAGGCACTACATTAGTTTAAGGTAATTCTTCAAATTGTGGCCTCCACCGGTTAACTTCAAGTACCAGCGTAGCATCAAGTACGGCTTCCATCTCCTTAATCATGTCATCATCTAAATCAGGGAAGTGGGTCAAGCATGTCTCTAGAGGGTAGAGTATAGAGTCAAAAGTGTTCTATCTTCCATAAAAGAATCTATCAAATTAATGTCGTGGATATCATCAACATCCTATAACTGTTTAGTCATATTGAAAAAGATATTGAGCTCCAATGTCATATTTTTGAAAGATAAATTCATAATTTATTCCTACAATTAATGATAGCAATTGATGTAGTAAGAAATGGGCGACCAAGAATGACGGGAATTTGGGTGCTCATATTTATGATGGGTTGAGTATCTAAGACAATAAAGTCTACTAGATAGTAGAATTTATTAACCTGGACCAACACATCATCAACATTCCTCTCGGTACACGGATTGAGCGATCTGCAAGTTGTAATATGGTCCTGGTGGGTGGTTTTAATTCACCTAGACCCAATTGTTCGTATACCAAAAAAGGAATTAAAACAACGCTCGCTCCTAAGTCAAGAAGTGCGTGCTCATAAAAATCTGGTGATTCCCTATTATACAAGTGATAGTTGGGCTACCAGGATCTTTATATTTTTGTGGCACATCTTGCTTGAGGATGACACTCACTTTTTCTATCAGTTCTTTTAAATGTTTTGCTGTCTTTTGGTAGTGTACAGATCTTTCAGAAGTTTGGCATATGAAGGCATTTGTTTCACGGCATCCAGTAGATGAATATTGACCTTCACTTCCTTAAGTACCTTTAGAATATCTTGAGAGTTAGAGAGAGGTTTTGGTGCAATCAACCGTTGAGGGAATGATGCAATCGGCTTACTTTGAGGTTTCAGTTCTAACCCATGTGGAGCATTGCTAGGTCTGATATCATTCTCATCTATTTCTGGGTCCTTAGGCTTTTTAGCCCTTACCGGAATAGCTTTATCAATTGTCTTCCTACTCCTATGAGTGGTGATAGACTTTGCCTGTTCCATCTAATTTAAAGAGCTTAGGTCACTTATTTCACATTGTAGTTTTGGATTGGGGAGAGGTTAGACGGGAAGCATCCCTTTCTCTCCACTCGGTAAGTGTGGCTCAATCCTTTAAATGGACGGTGCGAACATTCCCATTGTTGTTTTGATATCCTAGAATGCTTACACCGTATTCTGGTAGAATAGCTCTTGATTTTGCATGAATTTTTGAATCGTATCCTCTTGAGGTCTCTTTTGATTTAAAAATTGAGTAAGAGCCTCTTGTGGGTTAGCCATTTGTCCATTCTTCCATTGAAATTTAGATGGTTTCTCCAACTGGAATTGTATGTATTTAAGGTGGGTTCTCTAAAAGGTCTTTGATAGTTGTTTATGGCATTTGATTGCTCGCTCAATATCTCTTGAAAAGTAGGAATTGTTGGACAATTCTCAGTTGTATGTATGTTACAAGCACAAATACCACAAACAAATTCCGCAGCCTTTTCGGGTTCTGCCTTCTTAAGTTCCATGGCCTCGACTTTTCTAGTGAGATTGGCCACTCTTGCACTCATATCGTCTTCCTCTTTTAAGACATAAATTCCTCCCCTTTCCTTTGATTGAGTAGGTTTAGAAGTGGTAAGTCTTAGAGAGGTGTCCCATGATTGCGCGTTTTCTGCCAATTGATCAAGGTAATCCCACGCATCATCGGCCTCTTTATTCATGAATTCATCATTACACATTATCTCTGCGAACTGGCGCATTGACGAAGTTAATCTGTTATAGAAAAACTTATTATTTGCTATATTTCATAGCCATGATATGGACAGAAATTCGTGAGATCTTTGAACCTTTCCCAGCTTTGGAAGAATGTCTCTTCCTCTTTCCGAGCAAAGTTCATGATTGCCTTCCTTAAAGTGTTAGTTTTATGAAACGGGAAAAACTTTTAAAGAAATTCTCGGGTCATCTCGATCCATGTACCGATGGATCTTGGCTTTAAGGAGTGCATCCACATCTTAACCTTCTCTTTCAATGAAAAAGGAAATAATTTAAGTCGCACTGTGTCCTCAGACACGCTTGGGAAGTTTAATGTAGTGACTATTTCATCAAACTCTTTGATGTGCAGGTATAGACTTTTAGAATCTAGTCCATGAAACTTAGGAAGGAGTTGTATCACTCCAGGTTTGATGTCCACGTTTCTTGCATTGAGTGGAAGACCATGCAGGAAGGCATACTCACCCCTGCCAGTTGTAAATAATCTCATAGAGTACGAGGCAGGGGTGCATTATGCACCTCATTTTAATCTTAGATTTCCTCAACTAGATGTTAATGTTGATTTGCAGCCATCACTTCAATTAACTCAGAGGATCTCAAGTGGTGTCTAATCCAGTGATGGATAGGCAACCCTTCGACTAATCCTCCTTCACTTAGGAGACATCAAGTGTTGTTACGAACCCACTTGGGCATGAAACACTCACAACCCTTAAACAACTAAATAAAACTAAACCTAAGAAAAAGAAAACTAAATAAAGCAAATAAGAAATCTAGAAAAGATAAGAGAGAGTTGGAGAGAAGTTACCCAATTAAGATTGTTATGCTAGGGTTCTACAAAACAGAAAAAAAGTTAGTTCTAGAAATAAATTCAGAAATAACTAACCTAAAAACACAAAAGAATAATTAATCCTAATCTTAAACTAATTTTAAAACTAATTAATCTTTAAAAATGTAATTTGTAGTCCCAAACGGCGGTTAAAACTTGTTCACAACCCCAAGTGTAGGGTTGCGATGTAGTAATAACTTGGTAAGACCGAGGTCAAATCCGCAGGGACTAAACTTGCACGTATTATGAAAATAACTAGAACTAGAACTAGAAAAATATCTAAATTGAAATCTAAATAATTGAGAGTAATGGTGAATAATGTTGATTAAAACTTATGAATTTAAAGGTGGGAACTAGGGTGCTAAGGATCCACTTGTAGCTATCAAGATGCTACCTTACTTAATTCAAGGAACACAATTGGAATTGAAGTCGTATCCTATCTAATTGGAAGATAAAGCAATTTAAATAAAATCTGAACTTTTCATTAACCTAATTCTCAATGGAGGAGAATTGTGATGATTGGAAGAGATTTCATCACCCTATCATGCCCAAGAGATGATGTGAACAACAGGATTCACCAATCTCACAACCTCAAAATAGGAAAAGAAGATATATAAAGCTATCACAGTATCTATTGTAATTTGAGTCACAATAAATCATAGAAAACTGAAAATATTCCTTTAATATCAAACTAGAAATCAATGAAGTTCAATAAGAACAAGAATCAAAGAAAAATAAACATCCAAACACGCTACAAGCTTTACCTCTTAGCCCTAGCCAAGAGATTTAGCCAACCATAGACATGATTGAAACAAAATCTCTTAAATAAAGCATGAAAAATAAACTAGGGAAGAAGAAAAACTCTTTGACAACTGCTCCACACTTATGTTATGCTCATTGAGACCTTTCCAAACCCTAGAAGATACTTTGGAACATCTTACGAAGTCCTATTTATAATTGTGGAACTCCAACTTTCGCACCTAGTTAAAAATTTAGAAACCGCCTTAAATTTACGCACTCTACGCAGTTTTCCAAAATAAGCTCATAGTTTAAATCGCCTCAAATTTACGCACTCTGCACGGTTTTCCAAAATATGCTTGGAGTTTCAGAATATGCTTTTTCAGGACAATTTTAGGAATATGTTTATTTTCATGATTCTTTTTCTTCACTTCCAATTTTTTATTCTCTTCATTCCTCACGTGGTTTTCATGGATCTTTGGCATGTGAATTCTTCGTAATGACTTCCGAATCTACAAATATTCATTTAGTAATCTTTTGAGCATAAATCTTCATTTTGACATCAATTTCACCTTAAGCTCTTGAAATCACCTCGCACATGAAAACATGCATATTAAATCAATTAAGTACTATCATGTTTATAAAACCACGGTATAAATAGGGAAAAATATGTAATATTTCACACTCAACAATAGTCCCATAGTGGAATGACTCAAGATTTTGGTGCGTGTACACACGCACGCGAGTATGTACTCTTACGTTCACTTAAGCATACATGTGTATATCCATCAACTCCTTATTCGCTCGCATAGTCGATTATTCACTAATCCAGCTGTTGAGATGATTCTATATGGACATAATAAGCTATTTGAGTAAAATTAGTCATCAGAACTCATCTTTCAACCAATCTTAAACTATACATTTAGTGGATCACTGAGACCATGACATGAGATTAACACCAATTCACTTTTAGCTATTTGGACATGTGAATTAGGGCATGTACTCATGTGAATAGTTTTGTAAGCACAAATATGTGAAAAACAAAACAATCCACCACATGAAAGCTGGAATTCAAAAAAAAATCTCTTTCGACCTCTCCATTCCAAAATTTGACTCACTTCAGATCCATAGAAGCCATATCAAATGATTTAAGTTGTTGAAATGATCTTAACCCTATGGAACTACTACGCTCATGGCATCCAAAAGAACTAAAATTGAAAATCAAGAATCTGATGCATGAACGGATTTTCAAAAATGAAAGTTCAATTTCTCACCCATAGTTGGAGAAGTTTTCTCTCATTTGAATCCAAGAGAAGGATTCTACATGAATCTCAGTCGTTGGAATCTGGTCATATGGATTGAATCCTAACAGAAAACGCATGTTGTGAACACTCTTTTTTTATACTTTTCTTTACACATACACCCTCACACCACAATGGGGTATTCAAACTGTCATGCCCCAAATCCGGACCCCAAACCCGGAAATCGAATTCAAAGGAATCCCAATTCCCGAATTCGGTGTCGACAGCCTCCGTAGTGCCCCATTCTTGGCTCCCAGTGCCCAAATGTCAGGTTTCGATCCTGGGATCCTACAAGGAGGATTTTTCAACGTGCGTTTATCTCGTAAGAGGCATAACCACAAGTTTACCCGAATCACAAAGGCAACATCATCATCATATATCCACTAATATAAACATTTGAATACAATGCTGAAAGGGAAATACATATGATAAAATCAAAACTCCAGAAGTCAGCTACATGCTCCAAGCTCCACACTACTGCAACCTATCATCACCTGCACGCATCTATCGTGCATAAGCTTATAGAAAGCTTAGAAAGTGGTAAAAGTGTGTGCGCAAGATAAGTGCCAAGCATACAAATACAACGTCACAATCATACAATGTCGGAAATACAACTAAGATCATGAATCATACGATATCAGAGTAAGCGGAAATACTAACAAGTCCATGAGTCAAACAATATCAGAGTACGCAATACAGATCAACTATACAAATGAGGAGTCATAAAGAACCAAATATCAAATGCTGTATCTAAACCATATAAATGCAGAAATACAGTAACCTAAAATACCATATGCCGCGGATGTAATGCGATATGCAGTGTGAATGAAATGACCATGCTGGAGTGTGAAGTCGGGATGATAGTACGTAGTATCGCATGCTATGGGGTCCATCACAAGGGACTTCTATCCAAACCAGTCTCATACCTAAATTTGGATAGTCAGACTCAATGTGGTAAACTCCTGATCTCAGGTTAGTCGTGTGCCCCAACCGAAATCCTAGCCATTACGAAGACACACGTAACAAATAGTTGTACACGACTAGCTCGAGTGGATAATGAATGAATAAATGAGTGAATATGCAACTCCTGCCCAATAAGTCCACATATCAGTACTGTTCATCTCTGGGATCATCACCGGGGTCTAGTACACTCTACACCAGCTTGTCGCCCGATCAAGTGTACAACTGGGTAAGTGGAAAAGACCTCACTATCTGCCTGGCCAGTAGTCAGCCAATATCTACTAGGCATGTCGATAGCGGACCCATTCACGAGCTGGTCAAACTCAGCCTAGTTATGCCTACTCCCTCAGGCGGGTAAGGCCACACCCCCTCCCAACCGACCACGACACAGTGGGAGACGTGGCCTACTGGTATATAGTCCTCATGCGCTCATATATATCCACTCGGTCTCGACGTTGGGGCATCCTCTGGTGCAAGAGGGTTTAGAGATTTTCACCTATGACCATTTATGGCAGCCCGATGCTAATAACATATTTTCGGTGTCTCATCTGGCCATCCACGATATGCCTTTGGAGGTTACGACCCTGATGTCGCTAGGGCGTACAGTAATCACAACACACAATGCCAGATGCATGAGTCATACAATCCAGTCATGCATCAATCCTGCGCATACCGTGCGCTCATGTGAAACAATCTCCGCCTATCAGGGAGTCTCATAACAACCTGTCCAATGACATATGCAATGGTCAACCACATCTCATAACAAATATGCAGATGATGTGTATGGGCATGTATCATGATGCTATGTTGTCACATACTCATAATCGGTATCAATAACCGGCATCAACAATCGGCCTCGACAATGTGGACATTTAACCAACATAACCTCCAAGGAATGGCCCGCATAGAGCCTAACATATAGTGGACCCATGGCCTCACACAAGGGCCTAATATACAACGTTATGGGCCTCACTCAAGAGTTTAATATACATCACGATGGGCCTCTCACATGGGCCTAATATACAACACAACGGGCTCCATCGCCTGGCCCTCGAATGTACCACAATGGGCCTCATTACATAGGCCTCACATACATTATATAGGCCTTAAATGCATCAAGCCGAGGTCGAATGCTCATCAGAATGGGCCTCAAATATGGGCCGCATATACATCACAATGGGCCTCGGCAATCGGCCTCGATATCCGGCCTCAACAATCGGAGTCGGCCTCGATAATTAGAATCGGCCTCAATAATCGGAATTGACCTTAATAATAATCAGAATCGGCCTTGACAATCGGAATCGGCCTCGACAATCGGCACCAATAATCAGCATCGAAAATCAGCACCGATAATCAGCTTATAAGCAAGGCGGGGTCCATATATGAACAGCCGATCGAACCATAATATAAAGATCGTCCATTGGCTATGGTTATATTAAACCCGATAGCGCGAAACCATCCGTCTATGACGAATGGGGCCCACTGATTAGGGTTAACCCACGAGAGAATGATGAGGAAGGGCCTAACAAGGCCTAAGGGAAGGTCACAATGTGGGCGTCCAACCATCATTGCCCATCAATGTGGACCTTTAACCAACATTGCTCCCAAGGAATGACGCTCATAGGGTGAATCGTATAATGGGTCCACGGTCTAATACACATCATCATGGGCTTCGCTTATAGGGCATATATGCATCACATTGGGCCTCATTCATGGGCTAATGTATATAACATCGGGCTGTATCAACGAGTCGAATCGAATGGGTAGAATCAAATGGGCTGGTACAAATGGGCCGAGTCAATTAGCCGAATCAAATGGGCCGATATAAATGGGCCGAGTCAAATGGGCCGAGTCAAATGGGCCGATTCAAATGAGCTGAATCAATGGGCCGAATCAATGGACTGAATCAAATGGGCCAAATCAATGGGCCAAGTTAAATGGGCCGATTCAAATAGGCCGAATCGAATGGGCCGAGTCAAATGGGCCGATTCAAATGGGCCAAATGGGCCGAGTCAAATGGGCCGAATCGAATGGGCTGAGTCAAATGGGCTGAATCAAATGGGTCAAATCAATGGGCCGAGTCAAATGGGCCGATACAAATGGGCTGAATCAAATGAGTCCCTAAATAAATCAAATCAGGCCTCATCAAGTGGGCCCCTAATACGACAAATCGGCCTCATTAAGTGGGCCCCTAATACATTAAATGGGCCATACCAATGGGTCGTACCAACTACACCTTTCATCAATTGTTAGAGATCATTTTAGAGCATTATTTAAAAATCATATCCAAAGGATCATCTGGACCATACCACAAATAATAGTGGTGATAAAGATTTCCACCGTTAAATTCCAGTGGGCCCCACCATAGTATTTATTTTCCATCCAATCTGTTCATAAGGTCATAAAGACCTAAACGGGTAGGAAAAACAAATATTATATTGATTCAAAACTTCTGTGACCCAAAGGGGTTTTAATGGTGGGTGTTCAATCCACTGCTGTTGTGGTGTGGCCGACCTGATAACTGGGTCTGCCTTATTTTTAGTCTTAAACCTGAGACGAGCTAGCCAAACGGATGGACGGCTCAGATGTATCACATACATTAGCGTGGGGTCTGTCCCAGCACGAAAAAGGGATGGACGGTTGGATGAACCTTATACATCAAGGTGGGGTCCACGTACGTACGTGGCCCACCACAGATTTGAATCTGCTGCATTTTTTTTAAAATTATATTATTATTATTATTTTGTCACAAGCCCCATGACGAGCTGGCCATATGGATGGACGACTGGGGGGTGCCGTGTACATCAAGGGAGCTGGGTCCCACGTGAGTATGGCCCACCTACTATATACATACCGTCCAAACCGTTCGCCAGGTGGGTCCCACCAAATAGATGGACGGCGTGGATATATCCCACGTACAGCAGCCGTACGTATGGCTGGCTGCAGATCAGTGCACGCCAGCCATCTAAACTCCCCAAAAGGTGGGTCCCACATGGGGCCACACGTGTAGATATACCCTTATATATGTAATATAATATAAAATAATATTATATCATATTGTTTAATTATAATATAATATAATATTATAATATATACATACTGTATATATATACATATATTTATATAATATACATGATACTAAAGGTAATATATATATATATATATATATATATATATATATATATATATATATATATATATGACTTTGAACCTCTGGACGGTGTGGAATCCAATCCATCCAACACTCGTGTTCCACCGTCCAGAGATTCGGACGGTGTGGATCATCACATAGTGGTGGTGGGTCCACACGTATGGCCCACATCAGCTTAGGATCAAAACGATACTTGTGTTTTTACTTCCTTCCGTCGAACTCACCCATCAGGCCGGTCCCACGAAGGTGGATGGCATGGATAAAGTGTATACCTCACGGCGGGCCACACACACACACCATCATCCATATAAGAGAAAGAGAAAGAAACGGCGAGATGGGGGGCCTCGCCACTATGGGCCCCTCTCTAATACAATATATACATCAAGTGGATCCCACAACAAGTGAGCCCCAAAAAAATTCGAAATCAATGGCTGATCACCCACCTATCGGCCTTCTTCCTTAGCTCCTTGGACTCGTAGTTACCTTAGCTTCAATCTCAACGGAAGATGATGAAGTTTTGATAGTTGAGATGTGAGATGAGAGGGTGGGAACGTGGGCCACACTTAGTTTTTGGAAGAGAGAGCTTGGATGTTGGAGCTCTCATGGAAGTTGGGAATTGCTAGAGAATAAGAGAGAGAGAGAAGAGAGAGAGAGAGAGAGAAGATGGAGAGAGAGAGAGAAATATGGGATGGGTGTTGTAAGGAAGAAGAATGGGAAAGCCTGGGTTTGTTTGAATTTTTTGTAAAAGAGGGATGGTAGGGAGAGAGAGTGTTGACTTGTGGGAAAAGATGGAGTGGTCATTTGTACTTGGGATAGGGTGAGGTGGCATTGATGTATGGTGATGTACTTGACTTGATTTGATGTGACGGGTTGTAGAGATTCTCTCGGAATTCGTAATACACGGTGTTTCTTTAGAATGAACGCGAGTCCATATCTCCTGGCCTAGGTATCGGATCGGTGTGCGAGTCACGGCGTTGGAACCGCGGCGATGGCGCGGTCGCTAGGGCACAAGTTTCGGGTCAAGCCGACTTTGGTATGCAGGACTCGGCTTAGGATTGCGCGCAAACGTCGGATACAGGTCGAGGGTTGCCGAAATTCGACCGGGAGGACCGCTAAAGACTACAGAATGGTACGGATTAGGATACAAGTCTTACACAAGCTCTACTACTTCCCAAGTCCTGAACTCGGGTCGTGACAGCTTCCTCGCCACTCGTTGGACTTGGTGAACGGTTAACGAACTTTCCGAACGTTAAACCCAGCTTATGGCGAGGGAGTTTTTTTTTATTTTTCGAATGTTTAATCTGATTAGGTGGTTACACATTTTATACATGGTATCAATCCATATCCAAGAAACGGACTTGTTCGACATGTCACACAAATGATGGTGCACCAACTCAACAATGAGGGAGAAGAGATAACAAATCCCCTATAGCTCATGCATGCACCATGCTAGTAAACATATCTTGAAAAAGTTAAATCATTTGTATGAGCAAACCACAGCTCATCAGTCTACTGTGTGTCGGTAGGGCTATACAACGAGTGGAGTCGAGTCAAGGTGGGCCAAGCTCGGCTTGACTCGTCCAGGCTATACTTGAGTTCGAACTCGAGCTCGAGCTCGCCCTTGAGCTCAACGTTGAAGCTTGGCTTGTTTGCCAAAGCTTTCGAGTCGAGTTCCAGTCAAGCTAGTGGTTCGAGTCGAGTCGAGTTTATCTCGAGTCGAGTCAAGTTTACCTCGGTAGGGTAAGGGAAAGAAAAAGAGGGAATGGGGATGGGTAGGGTCGGGTAGGGTTTTTTAGTAAAAACTTTTAAGTTTTAACTTTTTTTTTTTAATAACTTAAATATATTATATATATATTTAATATTAATATAATATATATTATTAAAATATATTACTCGAGCCCAAGCTCCGAGTCGAGTCGAGTTGAAATACATCACGGTCAAACTTGGCTTGAACTTAACTCGAGCTTTAGTAAACAAGCTTGACTCGCCTTGAAATGGCCTTTCAAGCTGAGTCAATCCGAGCTGAGTCGAGCGACCTTTTCGAGCTAGCTTGACTCGTGTACAGCCCCACATGCTGGGACTAAAACACAGCTTATTAGGGCACTCCCTTAAAGACATCCAAAAGCACCACAAACATATTATCAACTAAGCATGTTATCATAGGTGAGCATGTTATCAACTAAGCATATTATTAAAGTTTGTTAGGCTATCATAAATCAAGTGATCAATTTTAGGCATACTATTCGGATGAATGATCACGAATCATGAGAATAGCCAATCATCATGTACAAGATAATCAAATTCCATATTCTACTATAGAGCATACGATGGAAAATGAATAACAAAGGTGGTGTGTGCAGGTAGTCAAGATGATAGTACGCAGTAACGCAAGCCATGGGGTTCGTCACAAGGGACTTCTATCAAAACCAGTCTCATACTTAATTTGGATAACTAGACTAAATGTGGTAAACTACTGATCTCAGGTTAGTCGCGTACCTAATCGAAATCATGGCCATTATGAAGGTGCATATAATGATTTAGTTATGCGCCACCAGCCCGAGTGGATAATAGATGAATAAATGTATGAGTCAAATGTTGAACATGCAAGTCCTACTCAATAAGTTCACATTTCAGTACATCTCATATATGAAAACATCATTAGGCTATACTACACTTCTGGCACTGGTTGCCGCCCATCGCGTACAAGACTAAGCGAGTGCAAAAGACCTCACTATCCGTCTCGTCGGTGGTACAAAGAAACCACTTGGTCTATCAATAGCGAACCCATTTCACGAGCTGGTCAAACTCAACCTAGCATATAATCCTCTGCACCTAGGCAGGTAAGGTCAAACCCCCTTCCAACCGACCCTGACACAGTGGTACACGTGACCTACCGGTATCTATCCATCGTGCACTCATGAATGTACTCGGTCTAAATGTTGGGGCATCCTACTGGTACCACAGGGTTTAGGGACTTTCACCCAGGGACACCTGTGATGCCCTGTAACCCTAGTAGTTTCAATGTCCATCATCCGCCAGCCACAACAAGGCTACAAGACCACCTCCTTGGTGACTCTAGGGAGTATATGTACTTGTCACACATAGTACAAAATGCATGTGTCACACTATCCAAGGCATGTATCAAACCTGAGCGTATCGTGCGAATCATGCGGGGCAACCCTGTCTCATATAGAGTCCCCTAAGTGTCTCAAGCCGAACGGCTTATACTATGAATAATCGTCATCCACAATAGGCATACAAATGATGTGTATGAGATATGATAATGTATAATCATAAGCACTATGCATGAGATGTGTAATACTACATTAATCATAAAGTATGGTTAAATCAATATAAAGCAATGCTAACTTAAATGCAATAGCAATGCTACCTCTAATATAAAATAAGTGTCACATCAATATAAAGAAAGTATCATGTCAATATAAAGAATGTGCCATGTCAACATAAAAAAATGCTATTAACAAACATTCAATGTAACCCTCGCACCAATCACTAATGTAATGCAACAAAAATCATCAGGTGCTATACCAACATTTTATATCGAATTATCTAAGTCATGCAAGCTTGTGCATGGAGTACATAGAATACAAGGAGTCACATGCATCATCAATATCATAGCTATCATCCAACACTAACATCATACATGCCCTAGGCATTACGCTTCTATCATGCATGGGGTTATCCTTACGTTCATCAACATCATTTATTTTTCATCATTTAGGCATAAAGTAAAACATGGTTATCTTATGCATGAGATCATCGTGACCATCAACGTGTATATTATTGTCACTTTGATATCAATATCATCTTCAATGTAACCAATCTCAAGCAAAGCATAGTGATTATACACATATCATCGTCATGAGTATCAACACGTGCGTGATTATCAATAAGGATATCAACCTCATCATCCAATGTAACAATTATAAAGTAAAGCATGGTGATCAACTAGCACATTTTATCATCATATACATGTACATACTATCATCATCATTAGCATGGAGATCACTTCCACTTCATGATTAACATAGGCAATGTCACAACTACCATAAACAACTAATTCATCATCAATGCATATGTCCTTAATTTACCAACTATTAAATCATCACCATAATTGATATTAATCATTATCAATTAGATCATATCTATCATTTCAACCAACAACTCACCATCATTATTATCATGTTATCATACATGTATCATCATCTCGACCATTACTAGGTGCGTCCCACCTAGTGTGACTTCCATATTGACCTTGGACTATATGCTAGGCATAGGGTTGTATAGGTCAAGTGTGAGTCTCACTTGGTGGACCACTAGGACAGCTCCAAGGGATAAACTTCCAACCACAAGGCCTTCAATGGTGTGAATCCAACTCCACAACTAGGTAGAACCCACACATTCCACCATCAACTAGAAATAATGCACAATCTCAAACATAAGGACAACATGCTAACATCTTTCATGTCATATATCATATTAGGCCTACTAGCCACATATACAAGCAAACCAAGAAAAAGTCCAATTATCCAACTTATGAATTCTAAAATGGGCATCGCTAAGTGTGATATACTTGACCAGAGGTAGTGTGCAAGGCACTAACCATTAGGCAATAGGCCTACCCAAAGGGCTTAAGGAAGGTTACCATGGTGGGCTTCTCACTCCCCAACAATTTCCCTTAGTTTGGGCCCACTTGGGCCTTAGGGTTGCCTCATTTAGATGGGCCGAAGGCCATCCATACGTTAAGACAACAATTGGGCAACAAGATCAGTTAAGTACATATTTTATAAGTTATATACCACCCATTTACAAAACATACTAGGTGGGCCTCATCAGATAAATGGCAGGGCACATACAAGACGATCCACACTAGATGGCCCACCTAAGGTTTTGGGCTCACCAATACCAATGAGTTCTTTTTCATGGTTTAGATGCTGCATTAAATGCCCTGGGAAGGTGGTGGACCACATTAATGTGGCCCACGTGAATTCTATATCAACAGACTTTTGGTGCAAGGTTGGTTCTGGGCCATTTTAGAGTCAGATTCATGATCACGTGTGGCCTACATATGGTGAAAAAAATATCCACCTAGTAGCTCTATGTATGGGCCTTACAAATTATAAGGCGGGCCTCATTGGTTGGGTGTGTACAATTTACGGTGATGGCCCAAACATGGATACTTGGAGAAACTATGTAGGAACCACAATGTAAAATTAGTTTTGGCCCAAGTTTGAGTATGTCCCATGATTACGAGGGACCACCTTTCATCATGCTGTCAGGTGCCCTTGGTAATCCTATATATGGAATTCAAAAAATATAAGATGGGACCAACTGATTATGTATACATAATATTTAGTATAGGGCCAAACATAGGTATTTTAATTTTTTGCACAGAGTTTTCTACACAACTATGCCTGGCCGCATTTTTGGACCCACTCCCCAATCACGTGGGGTCTGACTTAGCCCAAGTAAAATATTATTTATCTATGTATTGGTATAGGTTAAAGGTTCCAAGTGGTGGCCTACTCATATATTCTATGTGGGGTCCATTACATAGGCCCAAAGTTGGTACAAAATACAAAAATAAACAGTCAATTTTCAGCAATGGGCTCTGTCACAACTTAGGGCCCACTTTTCAAACACTTGGGGATCATTCCTGACAAAAAGGTGGGACATCCTAGCTCACTTATATAAGGATTAAACATCCTCCAAAGTAGAACTCTTAACTAAAGATCTTAGGGCCCACCACAAGGTGTCAAAGAGGCTTACATGCAATAGAGTTAAGTACTTAAAAATATTTACACCCTGATCCATAGCTCAAGGGGTAGACTAAGTGGAAAATACCTCGTTTCAACATTGAGGTCTTGGTATCGATTCCCTAGTGGGGGTGGCTAACATGAAGTGTGAACTAACAGTTGGTGTACTAACAAGCTAACAAAAAAAAAAGTACTTATAAATATTTCAGTAAACAGAAAAAGTGCAAAGGAAAGGAAATAAATAGAATGACAAGTGGGGCCCACACGTAGACAAAGCATAGATAAGAGACACACATCAATATACACGGCTGTCCAGATTGAATGAACTAATAAAGTACATAAATCAAAAGTGGTCCTACTACCAAGTGAGTCCACAATAAGAGGATGAATGTTGTGGACAACATACATACAACATACAAGTAGCACACGAAATATCTTGATCAAATCTCTATGTGAAAGTGCCCTTGTTTGTCAATATATGTGAGTGTTGAGTTTGTCAATTAAGTGAGCCATAAGTTGAAGACATCAAGCCCAAGACTCATCAAAGATGAAGGCATACAATCGTGCTTAACAGGTGAACAAGCCTCATCAATCCAAAACAAACCCTGACAGGTATATGCCCCCATAAGAACCTAACTTACCCAAAACTACTTAAAAAAAAAAAAACTTCTGGTAAGTTTGAGTTACTAGCACTTTGAGTATTGAAGAAAGTATAAAGGAAACAGGTAAATCATATGCCCTGTCGATTGCATCGAGCTGTAATCGAGGACATATTTGATGTCATTGAACATCGTTCGATTGCATCGAATACATGTCCATATTGTCCAACAACAAAATGAAAACATGTTGGGAATTGTCGATTGCATCGAATGATGTTCGATGACATCGAAACTTATGTTTCGATGACATCGGAACACATTTTGTTTGCATCGACCTTGGGCTTCTTTTAAAATATAAATATACTCTAAGTGTTCCTCGATGTAATCTAACCCTTTTCGATTGTATCGAAAGTAAGCTATTGATGGCATCGAAGACTACTCGATTGCATCGAAACTAACTCCAGTTTGTCCAGCAAGCTTTCAAGGAAAATATAATTTTCTTCGAGCACATCGAAGATCTTTGATGACATCGAAATTCAATTCTCGATGCATTGAAGGTTTGATCGATGTCATCAAACAAGGGACAAAACTGTCGAGCAACCTTTGTGTATTTTTCAAAAAGGAATCTCGATGGCATCGAGACATATCTCGATGGCATCGAAGTGCACGTCGATAACATCGAAGGATGTTCGATGAGATCAGACAAAATTTGTCCTACACCCAATTGAATATCTTGTGTAGGAAGTCGATGCATCGAAGAAGGTTCGATGACATCAAAATTCAAATTTCGATGACATCGAATACCCTTCGATGGCATCAACAATATTAGATTTCTGCTCGTTTTTTGACCGTTGGGATTTCAACTTTATAAATGCACAGGACTTGCTTCTTATAAAATGAGATAGAATTTAAGAGAGTTTGAGAGAGTTGCTTAAAGAGTTAATATCCTCTTCCTCATTCCCTCTCTTCCATTAGAGTTCGTCATTCAATCTTTGTCATAAGCATTTATTCAACATCTTCATTGCTTGGATTGAATTATGAACTCTAGCATTTAATGAATTTCCAACAACACTCATCATAGGCAAATCTTTGTGTCAGAACTCTTGAATGAATAACTCGTGGGAATATTCTGTTTGTGTTTAAATCATATCATCTAAATAGAGAAGAACAACCAAACCCTAAACCTCACAACCTCGGAGTATTGATCGAAGCATCAAAAGTAGTTGCGGTTCAAGGGAGTTGAAGACTCTTCATCAATGTTGGATATCATCTTCAGATTGTACGAGAAAGGGACTCACTCACTTATCTGTAGGTATAAGGAGTCTATTGAGTCTGAAGCCCTTTCCTTGTGTAGGATTGGGATTAAGAGTTTGAGTGACAAAATTGCTAAAAACTCTTTGTAGGCCTTCGACGGGAGAATACATTGTCCTTGTGTAGGACGTGTTGTCTTTGTGAAGGACGTGTTGCCTTGTATAGGCATAGGTTGCCTCGTGTAGGCACCTAAGGCAACTAAGGCAACCTTGTGCAGGTCCCTTAGTTAATCTTGTGTAGGTTGTGAAGGTTCATGCTTAACCTGATTTAAAACCATTGGATAATGAAATCCAATACACTCTAAGAGAGTGCGTTTGCCAGGAGTGGAGTAGGTAAGTAGCCGAACCACTATATATAATTGTGTTTGGATTACTTTTTGTGCATTAATCTAATTATGCTTATGTCTATGAAATGATTATTATGATGCATGATTTAGTGAATGCATAAGTATTGATAGAAATCACATCTCACACACTATCACATACACCATCCTTGTAGGCTTATCTCTTTCCATGTAAATGTTGTGTAGCCTATATGTTTGAACCCTCTATAGGCTTGGATGTCATAGTTACTTTGCCTTACTCATTTTGATTAAAGTTAGGCATTGTTTGTTGTTATAGGAAAATAATTTTTGAAAAAGTCCTATTCAGCCCCCTCTAGGACACTTGGACATACTTCCATACTTCAACTATAACGGTCCTACCATAATTTCACTATAATCCGATTCTTTGTTGGAAAATTTGAGCCAATGGATGGTTTGAGAATACATCATTTAGGCTGTATATAGGTTCCCAACCATACAGAGCCTTGGATCCATCTAGACCACACATAATAATTCAAGGTTTATCCTTAAGAAAGTATCTGTTGGTCTAGAATTTCTAAAATTCTATCATGAAAGAATCTGAACATAGGGACTATACATATGATTATTAATATCTTAAGTATATTAAGAAAAAATATCAAATATATATGACCGTTGAAATCACAGATTTGTCCCACACAATATATAGTCACAACAAGCTCTCAGATACATTTTTATACACAGCTAAGATCTCAGTCATCCGAATTCTAATCAAGGCATATTATATACCATTGGAAAGCTACTTCGATTTTTGACGAAGCTAATGGAATATATCTTTCTATTAGGTTTAATAAAAGGACAAAAAATGAGTCATTTTCTGGCAAATTGGAACCCTCTGTGTGCTGATGGACATCAACCAAGTAAAATTAATGCCACAGATGATTGGACCATTGGATGACTATGAAATTTCTCTTAGAGTTGGCTCATATTGTGGTTCATATTATTCCTAAGTTTCAACTCAGATCATAGTATAATTGATTTTATGCGATTTTTACAGGTTATTGTTCAGATACAAAAATGGGATTACATGTGAAGGGTGTGGATATAATGTTCATCATGGTGGCCCATACTGACGTGGGCCACTTTACTGACCACCATGTCCAGTAATATATGCACCCATGGGGCTCCACACCAGTGGGTCCCACACATATCAAGAAAAGAAAAAAGGAAGAAAGAGAAGGATAATGAAGATGGAAGGAGGGGTTTAGACTCACCTCAAATGGATGGATGACTTGATAATGATGTGTGGTACACTCCCTCTAGGTTTGATGATGGGCCATACCTTGGCCCCACTCTCTCTCACTCTCTTTTAAAATCTTAGGATTTTCTAAGTATAGCGAAAGTATGAGTTAAGAGAGCTCTTACTCTTATATAGGGAATTAGGGGTTGAAGTGACAAGATGATGTGGTAAGTTTATGGGGTCTTATTGGTACTAAAAGTGAGGTGGAAGATGGTGTATGAGACAAAAATGACGTGCATTTGAATTCAGTGTCTCACAAGTAGGGGCGATGGTCAGGGTCAACGTTCAATTTGTGAATCATTACCTCTGGATCAATGCCGAGCATATCTTGGTGAGACCATGCGAAGACGTCAGAGTGCCGCTTCAGTAAGCTGATAACATTGTCTCTTTGGTCTGGGGCTAGCAACAAGCCCACTGAACTGCGCGGGCTGGGTCAGTCTTGAAGAGGGGGACATCCGCCAGGTCTTTCACAAGAGACCCTCTTTCGACGGATTCTTCTCGAGCGTCTAGAGAGGTGATGGTCATTGTCTGTTGTAGCACTTTCATCCTAAGCAATGTTGAATAGCATTGTCGGGCCTCGTGTTGATCGCCTCTGACTTGATCGACGTTGTGCTCAGTCGGGAACTTCATCGCGATGTGGTATGTTGACACTGCTGCCCTCATGGCATTGAGGGATGGTTATCCCAATATTATGTCGTAGACAGAGGGGCAGTCAACCACGAGAAAGTCGATCATGGCAATCGTCTGGTTACGACCTTCCCCCGCGGTCACGGGCAACAATATACTCCTCTTAGGGGTGACCCTTTCTCCTACAAACCCGAGCAAAGGGGTGCGGATGGGTTGTAGTCTAGATCTCCTAATCCCCATCTTATCAAAGGCGTCGACAAAGAGGATGTTGGTCGAGTTGCCGGTGTCCACCAGTATACGATGCACCTTGTGGTTGCCCACAGTCATGGTGACCAGCAGGGCATCATTTGTGGGTGGTGAATTCCTCGAACATCTTTCCCATTGAAGTTTAGGCTGCGGGGGTCTACCTTCTACTCTTTCGCAGCCTTGCTAGCGAGGTATACATGGTGATCCTTGTTATTGCTGCTGATGTTTTGGGCATGAGCCCTGCATGTTCTGTTCGAATCTCCACCTCCAGCCGTTCTTTTGAATATGGTACGTATATCTCCGGTCGCTTCGTTATTGTTTCTATCGCCTTGTTGCTTGTCCCATTTATCTTTTTGGTCATCCCTCCTTATGTGGACGTACTCCCACAGATGCCTGCCTTGAATGAGGGATTCGATCTCCTCTTTGAGGTCAAAACATTCGGTGGTGGTGTGGCCATGGTCATGGTGGAAATGACAGTACTTCCTCTTGTCCCTCTTGTCGGCGTCGGCCTTCATTCTGCTTGGCCACTTCAGGATCCTTTTGTCATGTATCTCCATGAGCACCTGCTCGGGAGTCACGTTCAGTAGGGTATATGAATGGAACCGGCTCTCCGGATGTCGGCTTGGGCACTGGCCTCTGCTTTGATCGTCCTCCTTTCTCTTCTTACTATCGATTATGGGCAGCTCCCTTTCATCTTTGCGCTTTCTCTCCTTGGCCGAGCTACCTGATATTCGAGTAGTCTTTCGTGAGCTGAAGAGCTCTTCTGTGTTTGAGTACTTCTGGGCTCGGTTAAGGAGATTAGCCAGGGTAGTTAGGAGTTTTTACAAATCGAGAAGAGGAACTTCCCTTCTCTTAAACCAGATATCATGGTGGCCAGAGTTATCTGGTCGGAGTAGTCATTCACTTGTACCGCCTCCTCATTGAAGTAGATGTAGTCCTTTAGTAGGTGATAGTGAGGTGGTGTGTTGCCATCCCACCGATGAATTGTGTGAAAAAAACCTTGTTGAGCTGGGCAGAGGAACTGATAAACTTTGGTTTCAAGTGTGTGTATCATTTTTGCACTGCTCCTGACAGAGTCAGAGAGAATGGTCGGCACATCATCGAGCTTGAAGCTTCGTGAAGTTTCATCTAGGCTCTAAAAGACTCAAGATGCTCGACTGGGTCTCCAAATCCAGAGTAAGGGGTGATCTGAGGCATTTGAAACCTTGACGGGAGTTGAGACTTCATGATGTCGTTGGTAAACGATGGTTTCGCTTCCTCCAACATGACTTCAACAGAGGTCAGGGCCTGAGCGTGGCAAGCATGTTGAATGTCGCCGAGCTGTCCTCGGATTTCTTTGAACTTGGCCTCCCATGGGACCTCACTTTTTGTGACAACCTCGGTGGCCTTCCCAAGCCTCCTTTTCTCTAGAGTGTGGCGTAGGTCGGAGTCAGCAAGCACAACGATTCCTGCGATATGTGTGGGAGCTTGACTATCACTACACAAAAATCGTCATTTAGGAACGGTTTTAAACCATTCCTAAATGAGGCGTCGCAGAAAATCAAAAATGGTTTAAAACCGTTCCCGTGCCAATCGTCACATTTCAGGCACAATTTTAGAAACGGTTTTGAATGCTTATTAATGTTGCCAATGGTCAGATTTTAGGACGGAATTTTAAGAATATTTTAAACCCCTTTATTCATTGTATGAAAGAGTGGGGTATATAATCTACTTGTATTATATGCCAGATAATTACACAAATAGAAGAAAAAGACAATAGAATGATTCACACACATAATAATCTTTTCCTTCTTTTCTAGTACACATTTCAATTTCAATTTCCAATTTCAATACAACATTTCATTTCCAGGCTTCTATAATCCAACAATTCCTTGCTCTTTTTCTAAAATGATCACTCTGCCCTCAGATATGACATCCGCTGCAAATCCTCCTCTTCAATGTCTTCTCGTCCATCCCCCACAACCTGAGCGATCTTTTCCACTAGTTCTTCAAGCCTGGTATTCCATCTGCCATTAGAGGGATCTGGGCTTTCCTTCAGCGCCACTTCCAAGGCAGTCTGGTACATGTCATGAGCTGTTAATCCTGTGCACATCCAAGCCGGAATACAAGCCCCCGTTGATATGTTAATCGTGTTTGTCCCATCACCTCCCGTTCCAACAATATCAAACACATCAGTCATTCCTTCAACCTTCCTACAACATTTGAACATTGCCCTCGCCAATCCCACAACCTGCAAATGCAGAGATCTATAAATCTATAAAGGAGTAATATGCTTATCAATTTCAGTCTATGAATCAAGCTTATGGAGCTTCTCTCTCAATCATGCTTGTGTTCTAATATTCAGAAACATCACATATTTTACTTTCTTTTATAAAATGTTACATATGACCACTCACTTCTTCGAATGACTCTCCTTTGGCTCTCAAAAGAACAAGAAAAGCACTGATCAAAACTTCATTAGCTTCACTCAGTAAAAAATCAAGAGAAGCTTCTGCCTCCTCTTCAGATAAATCCACCCCATTTATCAGAGATTCAATAATCTGCAAATTTATTAAAGATAATAGAAACAAAAGCTATTAATAAAGACAGAAAAACCATAATAACAGCACACCAAAGTCCAAATCCAACTCAGAAGGAATGGCCAACCCTCCAGATAATGATATTATCCAAAAAAGAGTGATGAAGGCAGGACACTGAAACTGATCATAAGATTTAACAGCTCACATGATTGTCAGTTGAAAATTTTTCTACTACATGTTTTCCGACATGCCAGCAGGAAGGAAATCCCATTTTTGTAGGGTCTGAAGCAAACGTTTGCTCCATCAGCCCCCTTTGAAGCACTGAGCTTAAAGAGAGAGCACAAGCGAGTTTTGTACACAATCATCTTAAACTGTCATTCTATCAACAACAAAAAAAAAAAAAGAAACAGGAGAACAAAAATAAATTAAAGTCCTCATTTAATAAATCTGCAATTCAAGTACCTGAAAGAGCGAAAGCGTAGCTGATCTTGAAATGATTAAAACAAAGATTACCTGTTGCCTAGAACTGCATGAAGTTCGATTATGAGGTTCTGTTCTTAGTGCGAGAATGTGCCTCTTAAGATTAGGCCTCAGGTAATTTATCCACCTCAGTCTGCAGCTCTTTCCACACCTTTGCAGACCTGCAATTTTCCCATAGTTAGAGAACTGTAATTCAACAAAACCCAACTAGAAAATAAATCAAGAAAAATTCAAATCCAAATTCTGAAACTGATCCAAATTATTAGGAGTTAGTCGCTGGTAACCATAGCAGTTGGGTTCAATAGTGAAATTATCATAAGGGTGGGAATGAGCATTTCCCGTCCCCATGCTGGCACCTAATTCCATCAATGAACAATTAACATTTAACCAAAAAGAAAAATAAAAAAGAATAGAGAAACAAGGCCAACAACTCAATAAAAATGTTCTAAATGAGAATATAATCAACTGACAAGTTCAATTCAATTGGCACTCAATGAAGTTTGGTCAATCTAAATGAAATTTGATCATCCACTACGGTGATTTTTAGACAGTAGTGGCAGAAGATTTGTAAAGCCGACCATTAATAGCTGGGACAAGGCTATAGTGATGATGATGAATTGACGGAACTAATCAATAAATACAACATGCACCTTAAATTCAGATGGTTTGATGACACAAGCACACAACCACTTCAGCCTCGACAAGCTCTAAAATTGCAGAACAAATTAATTCCATCAGTATGATTGAATAGAAACACAAAAAAGTAACAAAACTCAGCAGAACAATAACAAATGGCAACCAATAAATGCCTACCAATCAGATAATCAAATGAGCATAGTTTTTTGTCATGATACCTCTACAATGGAATCCATGGACAGTCTAATTTGATCCATGTTTTGATACACATCAGAAACAGAACGAGGCAAACTTCTTATAAAAAAAAAAGAAAAAAAAAAAAGAAGCTCAGCTGAAAAAATCTCACAGACGTTTTCTTTCAAATTTCAATAGAAATTATAAAATTAATTTAAAATATACAAAGGCATTCAAACAACTGATCAAGTGCGTGATTCTTTATGCAATCATTGTATATGTATTCCAACCATAAACCAGTGATTTTGGAAATAAAACCATCTTTACCTAATCTTTTTCAATTTTAGATGGTTTTTCCACAAATGTCTTGTCAATGCAACTTCATGTAATGCATTATCTAGATCATCGAACATGCAACAACATGGGTCCCCATCCAACAATAAATGCATCTATAATGGGCTATTCTAAAACTTTAGAATTACTTCAAAGAGTAAAGATTTCAAGGTAAACACATGAAGTGATTCCAAAATCTGGTTGTTGACGGACATCATCCCAAAATCAGACTGGTTTTGGTGGATTTTGTGTAGTAAGACTGTCAAATTTAGGATCACAACTGCCCATGATGGTCAGTCCTATCAATGCAATTTCAGATAATGTGCCCATCAAACATGCAACAATGAGGATACCATCCAAATACACATATATAAACCATACAGTAAATTAATCAGTCTAATTTGGTGCACGATATCATAAAATTTCTTGATATTTGGCTAACCAAACACACCCTAACAGAAAACCTCATATATCTGTCTCTGCCATGGAATGTCTGTGTCCATGCCGGTTCATGTTGACAGCTAAAAAACTAAATGTCGTATTCAGAAAGTGGTCTATCTGGTTTGACCGGTGTGCCCCACATTCCAATTGGACCATAATTCATGACCGGATTTGCATCCAAGCATCAGTGGGGTCAACCGTGGACCCCATCTGATGGCTCAAATAGTCCTGCATCATCAGACTTCGCATAAATGTACCATATTGGCACGTTTGAGAGAGTAGGATTCAAAATCCTACTGTTGTGAATAGCCATAGAAGGCTACAAAAGGTAAAAGAACTTTCACTTGTCCAGAAGATTAACTAATTTTGCATCATAGGAGCAGTATTTAAAGAGTGAGTACCTCAGGGGCAACATAATTTGGAGTTCCAAGTCCCTCTTGAAGAAGTGCAACAACCTGCACATGGAGAGAGAAACAAACGGCAATTAGACATGCAGAGTAACAAATGGCTGGAGCACCTTCATGGATGCAACAGACTGTCAACTTACTTGCTGGGGCAATGCACTAAGGCCAAAATCTGAAATTTTGCCTTGGGAATCAAGAAGAAGATTTTCAGGCTAAACAAGGAAGATAACTTCTGTTGCTCCAATCTTTGAGCTTCATAAATGGGATTGAGGAGCAAGTAAAGTTGCTACAGAAACAAGGAAGACGTCAAATGTAAATCCAAGAAGAAAAAATTTGGATTCATACATGATCATGGGCCCAACTTGCGCGGGCAGTGTATCAGGAAAAATTCATGTTCTAATCCATCAGGACCCAACATTATCTCTAAGTGAAGCGAACCAGGATGTTAACATACCATCAAATTCTCGAATTTTGACAAACCATTTCTAATCTAAGAAACACCATTGTTATTGAAAGTGGAAGAAAGAAATAAATTCAATTTCTAAAAAAAACAAACTTTACAATGACCTGTGTGCGTCCAAGCTGAGCACTGCCAAAAAGGACTTGGCTAAAGCATTTCATCAAACAATTAGTGTGTAGATTTCTATATAAAAATTAATTGAACAATTTACAGAACTATAAATGCAACAATATGCATTCAGGAGGTTGCTAGTTCCACACATGTGGAGAGTGCTGTCCCTGTCCATCCACACAGCCACACGTGTGCTTGATCAGATTTTTCCACCAGGTATGCCATGTATGCAATTCTAAGTGCCTGCATATCATTCATCACACTCTGCAAGAGTGTCAGACATGATGAGAGAGAGAGAGAGAGAGAGAGAGAGAGAGAGAGAGAGAGAGAGAGAGAGAGAGAGACAGGTGTACATGGGCGGTTTGTTTTAGTATGGAGAAAGATGAAAGAAGTAAGAACATGATACTAACCAGAGGGTTTAGCCTGTACCGGTAATCAAGCATCATCCGTTTCTTATACTGCTCATAGATGTCATGCTTTGGGACTCTAGCCAATTTTTCTAATCAAAGAAAGTTTAACACAATTCAACTCGTCATTTTTCTTAATGGAAAAATGTGAATTAGACCAACGATGCTGACAGATGTTCTCATGATAGAATCGAAATGGGAGAGTGACAGGAATCATTATTCCAGCTCTCATTTATCAGAAGTTTTGTAACATACTGAAGTAATTAAGTTCAAATTACCATTTCAAGGACCTTTCTCAGCATTAGACCACAAAGCAGAAGAAGGTTTTTCTGAAAATAGCAGCGCATTAAATGTGTTTGTACGGCATCACTTATTTGGATGCATGTAACAGTCAATGTTGGTGTAAATAGGCATGTAAGATTATATTTATTCCCTACTAGGCTTGTTCGGGAGACACAAGGAAATGTCTCGAGAGGTTAAAGAACATCTCATACAGGGAATATCAAAATGGGGAACACAAATTGACAAGAAATGCATGAGCAGCTTCATGATTATCATGATTCATGCATTAGGAACTGTTTAACAAAGGGAATAAAATCAAAGAACATAACAGGAACAGAAAACCAAAAGAACTGAAAAAAAAAAAGAAAAAAAAAGAACACCTAGTATAAAAGGCCAACTAAAGGCACCACACATTGGTGATTAAGCTCTTATCATTTTGAACTTTTTGGGGAATAAATAGGGTTAACATGTGTGATACTTGAAAAAAAAAAAAAAAACTCTAATGTGTAACATGTGCACACTTCTAAGTTAACATGTGTGGTACTTGAAAATAAACAGGGGACATGTGATACATGCAATAAACAGGGTACATTTTTGGGGAATGCAGAAGCTTTGAATCAAACTTATACTTGTGATTTACTTTCATCGGAGTTTTTGTGACCTTATGAATAAGTTGGATGGAAAATAAACATTACAATGAATATGTTATATAGACAATAAATATCAAAATGGACCTCAAGAAGCTTTCAACTAGGAGTGTTAAGATTCTGACCAAATGGAGGAATTTATTATTTTCTTTCTTTCTCTGGATTAGCAGGCTGATCAAACTCTATTGAAAACTCAGTTTTATTTATATCTTTTGGCTGCATTTGGATGTGCAGGAGAAGTGATTTGTGCCAGTTTAATCAGGAGGAAATGACAAAAAAAATTCAGTTACAGAAGTTTCATGACCGACTTGGAAGAAACGCAATCGCAGTTTGGAGTCTTGACTGTCCATATGAATGCTAAGGAAATTGTTATTTCCGCTTTATTACACTAATACTTGCACTTTTGTTTGCATGCAAATGCACCTTTTCGTTTACATGAGATTGAAATAGAGAGACTCAAATGAGACTTGACATTTGATTGCCTATGAACTATTTCCATATGAATTCTGACTGAAACCATTCGCTTCATTAGACTTGCAAAGGAAATTCAATTCGATTGTTCGTCCAAACACGACTTTTTGCTAGATAAAACTCAAGCAGACAGATTCAAATGACACTCAACAATCATTTTTCTACGAACAAGTTTTCACACAGAACCAAATTTAGATGTTGAAGAAGAAGAAGCCCAATCAAGCACTTGTAGACAAATAGGAAGAAAGGTGGATCATGTTTGGATGTTTAGATCATGTTTTTTTTTTTTCGCTTTTCATTTCCTATTTTTGTTTTTGGCCATCAACATGGTCTCATGGTGGTGAGCATGAGGGAGGCAGGAATGGAATATACGACACGAAAGGTGGCATTTTCTCTGCATAGATGCATGCACATGAATGGGATGATTGTTCCATTTGGATTGCTAGGTAGATGGATTTTTTTTAGTTGGGGCGAAAAAATCATCACTGTTTTTTCTGTACCCTCACACTAATATGATGTAACCTAATAAATCAAGTCGCTAGTTGATGTATGCACCTGAATGGGATGACTGCCATTTGGATTGCTAAGTAGATGGATATTTTTGGTGAAAAATCATCACTGCTTTTTTCTGTACCCTCACCTAATAAATCAACTCATTAGTTGATGGTGTGGGTCAAGAATGCCTCCAAGGAAGGTTAATTAAAGTTCCTATCCAGGTCCTATAGCATGTTTTCCATGTTAACTACTCATGTCCGTGGAGCAGTTGCTAGTCTCTGATGGTTGTGACACTTGGATTCATGATCAGTATTGTTAACAGCCACTGGGATTAGCTGGTATCATCTAGTAATGTAAACGAAGAAACACATGTTTTTCATTTGTATCGGATAAATAAAGTGTGTTTAGGAAAGACATTCTAATGACTTTATTCCAGGATATTTTTGTACTACAGTTTCAGCTTGTCAATACCTCTCTCTTTTCCAAAAAAAAAAATCATATTTTCTCTACAACATTTTCCTTTTTTATTTTTTTTTCAGTGAGAAATCATCATGTTAATTCCCATGCAAAAAAGGGGTGGGAGCTGTTTACGGATTCTGTTATCAGAACAATTTCACAGAAGAAAACTGGAGTCATATTTCTCCTACGGGGCAATTCTGCCCAAGAGAAGTCAAGGTAAATTCCATGGGATAAGCTCAGTAGCATTCAGTGAAAATGAGGCCAGTGACTTCAAAAATGACTATGATATTTCGATCATAGTTTAAAATTTTGAAAAAAAAAAAAACTCTACTTCATTTGGCCAGGTCAACCCATTCATTAGGTTGGCCCCACATAAAGATCACTTTGGCCACAATACAGGCTGATCCAGTCATCAGTACTTTGAACCAGCTTGGCAGTTGTGAGGAGATCAGACATTCCAATAAAACACAAAAGGATGCTGCGGTCCAGTCACCTGATTCGTACATTCTCAAGATGATGGCAACAGTTTAAGACACAAAAGATAGAGAAAAAAAAATCTTTTGGGGCTGATTCATACATTCTCAAGATGCCGCTGTCCATGTCACCTGATTTGTACATTCTCAAGATGATGGCAACAGTTTAAGCCACAAAAGATTTAAAAAAAAAAAAAAAAAAAACTTTTGAGGCACAAATTCCAACAATACATACATACATCTTCCACAAACCTTTTAGATGTTTTCTATCTTTCAAAGAAAAAAAACCATTTAGATGTTTTCCTCTCTAATAGGAACTGCTTGCGCAGTTGACTCTAGGCATGCTATGATGAAGAGGTATATGGGATCTTCCAATAACCGAAATACCATTGATATCATCTATCTTAAACGATTGCACATCTTACCACCCATATTCAATGATATGCTGAAATGAGAAAGCAACGCATTTTAAGGAGAATCCACTGTTGTTTTCTGGAGATTTTAAAAAATGAAAGGCATGCTGGTTGCCTATGGCATAACACGAGAACTTCTTTTTGCAGGGCATGGCTCAAAAGTTCAGAAGATTTATGATTTACGTTCATTCCAAAGGAATGGTAGTTGATGACGAGTATGTGTGGTGCAGATGCAGATAAGGGTGAAAACGCTGATGTACTTGTCTGCACGCTGCTGCTGCTGCACTCACTCCCTTCAGTCTTCCCCATTCAACCGTGGACGACAGATCACACACCCCATATGGAGCTGCTGCTGCTGTTGCTGTTGCTGCTGCTTCTACAATATCAGATACCCCATGTGTGGGGACTGTCGTGGGATGGTGGATGTTGCAGGGAGAGGGAGATCGAGAGAGAGAATTGAGATCGGGAGAGGGAGATCGAAAGAGAGGGAGATCGAGGGAGAAGGAGATCGAGAGAGAGGGAGGGACAGTGAGAGGGAGATCGAGAGAGAGGGTTGAGATCGGGAGATAGGGAGATTGAGAGAGGGAGAGGGAGATCGAAAGATAGGGAGGTTGAGAGAGAGAGAGGGAGAGGGAGAGGGATGCAAAATAGGGAGAAATTTAGGACTGTGGACCCCACTTTTTATCCAGCTGTTTTTATGAAGCAATACAAACTTTGCTTTGCAACTTAGACCTGCTCGTACGGACAGCGACTTTGAGGACGAAGATACCCCTCCGTTCACGGAAACGGATTGGGAATTTGAGGACGAAGATACCCCTCCGTTCACGGAAACGGAATGGGTACTCCCCCTGCCCCCAGCCAATGGCGGATGGTCGGTGGTCTGTGGCCCCCACCATGATGTATGCTTTTCATCCATGCCATACAAATATTTTTCCACGTCATTTTATGATATGAGATGAAAAACGAGGTATATCCAAATCTCAAGTGTACCACATTAAAGGAAACAGTGTTGAATGAGCGTCAACCATTAGAAAACTTTAGGGGGCCCACTGTGATGTTTGTGAGAAATCCTTTCCATCTAAGTTCATTCATAGGGTCACAAAGACCTGGATGAAGAGGAAAAACAAATTTTATATGATCCAAAACTTCTGAAACCCTAAAAGGTTTTCAATGGTAGACGTTCAATTCCCCACTGCCTTTTACAATGTGGTCCACTTGATAGTTAGATCTATCTTATTTTTCGTCTCAAGCCTTAATATGAGCTAGCCAAATATATGGACGGTTTGGATATAACACAGACCTCATGATGGGACCCACAAAAGCAACACAATAAAAAAAAAAAAAAAACACACACACACGGCCACGGCATTGATGCAGTCTGGGTACGTTTATCGATAGTGTATCCAAGTTTGCAAAATTTTTAGGCAAACTCACTGGACAATTTTGGACTTTTTCAATAATATCGAAAGGCTTTTAATATATCGAAGCTATAGCTACGGTTATAATCCGTACCTATAGGATCCCACTGACCGTAGCAATAGGTCCACAGTCATTAGTCGATGTTAGTTATCGATACTATCTATAATATCTCAATATTATTGATGACTTATGCTCGATATTATCTATCATATGTCAATATTATCGACAATTAGGTTGCAGTTATAATCCGTAGCCATAGGTCTACAGTTATTTTCTCATCTCCTTTTCCCATAAGTACTATTACTTTATCAACTAACTTCTTCACACTTGATGCAAAAATAAATAAATAATTAATTAATTAAAAAAAAAAATAATACAAAGCATTAGGACATCATAGAGAATGTAACCTTTAATATGAAAAGTTCCAAATTTATGCCATAGAGATTTTATAATATAACTCATGTAATCTGAAGTCTGGCTCAGTTTCTAACTTCCATCTGCCTGGCTTTAATAAATGCCCAATGTGATGAATGTTCCTCTGGTTGCTTTGGTAGTTCACATGGTTGGAATTAGTTATAAAGAGTGCTCCATGTAGAAACCTCTGCCATGTACTTCCTAAAAGCCAACCCAAATTCTTAGGAGAAGACTAAGATAATAATGGTGATGATGATGCATTTGTAAATTCATACACATATACAAACATACATACTTATAGAAATATATAGATATGCATATGCACATATAGATACAGATACAGGCATGTGGTTTTGATTGTATATAGCGATCACACAATGCTATTCTTGAGATTCCGGAAAAGTCCATCTTTTTCATAGCCAACAATCATGGCCACCTAAGACCATCACTTGCCATGAAAGAGAAAAAGCCCTCAACTTATTTTTAAAATTGTAACAAACTCAAGACATCATTTCAGTAGCAATAGTTTAGGATACGATGTAAAGTAAAAAATCACTACACCTCGTGAATCAATATAATTTCAAAATGAAATTACGCATGCATATAGGACTGATTTAGATAGTGGACTCAATCCAATTCCAACTCAATCCAATTCCAAACAATACATTCCATGCAATTCTATTGCAAAATTCTTTTAAAAAATGGATGAACATGTTTGATAACAAACATACATCACTGTTGGGCCTAATATGGTTTCAACGGTGGAAATTATTATGCCCACTATTTCCCGTGGTATGATCCACTTGATCTTTTGATATGTTTCAATTTGGGGCTCAACCCTTTAAATTAGATGGAAAAACGGATGGACGATGTGGATATACTACATACATTCAATGTGGGCTCAACTGAGTTTACTCAGTACGAGGGGAGCGTACTGACTAACTCAGCACGCAATCTGATTACGCTTGCTACTCAGCGTGGCAAACAAGAAATTGAGCGGGGCAAACTGGAAATTAAGCGGGGCAAACATGAAATTGAGCGGGGCAAACTTGAATTTCAGCGGGGCAAACATGAAATTGAGCAGGGAAAACTTGAATTTCAGCGGGGCAAACATGAAATTGGAAGTTGAGCGGGGCAAACATGAAATTCAACGGGGCAAATTGGAAGTTGAATGGGACAAACTAGAAATTGAGCGGGGCAAATATGAAATTGAGTGGAGCAAACTTGAATTTCAGCGGGGCAAACATGAAATTGAGTGGGGCAAATTGGAAAATGAGCAGGGCAAACTAGAAATTCAGCGGGGCAAACATGAAATTCAGCGGAGCAAAGTGAAAAATGAGCGGCGCAAACATGAAATTCAGCGGGGCAAACTGGAAATTCAGCACGGCAAACTAGAAATTGAGCAGGGCAAACTGAAAATTCAACAGGGCAAACATGAAATTGAGCAATTTTATATTAAAAAAAACTGAAAATTCAGCGAGGGTAATATGAATTTCAATGAATTTGAAGTGCAATTGAACTAGCTTAACACATAATTGAAATGCAATTGAACTAGCCTAACATGAATTTCAATGAACTTGAAATGTGATTGAACTAGCCAAACATCAAATTTTAAGGTCATTACTTGGGGAATTCAACCAATCATGAACTGGGAATGTCGGCGACAACTCGAGCATATTGCTTGGAAATTGAGCAAGGTAAGTATGAAATTCAGCGGGGCAACCAGGAATTGAGTAGGACAAATTGAAAATTGAGCAGGGCAAACATGAAATTCAGCGAAGCAAACAAAAAAATCAGCGGGGCAAAATGAAATTAACCAGGGCAAACATGAAATTGAGTAGGGCAAACTAGAAAATGAGCAGGGCAAACTAAGAAATCAGCGAGGCAAACATGAAATTGAGAAGGGAAAATATGAAATTCAGTGAGGCAAATTGGAAAATCAGCGGGGTAAACCTAACAGATAATTTTATGGCTTGAGCCCAAAAAACTAAATGTATCCAATGTTCAAATGGACCACACCACATGAAAATTTTGAATTGAACTTCTCATGTTTGTAAGAAGAAACTGGGCATCAATTTAGCATGGACTATCTAATTGTCTGTACGTATTCTTGAGGAACCAAGTATTCTTGTAAGAGAGACCAACAACTAGAAAAGAAAATTGAAGAACGTTGCACAAATTGAGCAGTTAACCACATTAAACATTTGCAGAACATACGAAGTACACAACTCAATAGAAGATCAGTTCATCAATTGTATGATTGCACTCATCACAAGAGGTGGGAAGTAGTAGATCATGTGACTTTCTACAACACCAAAGCTGAACTTGATGCTAGTTGAAAGTCTATCCATGGTTGAGTCTCACATGACATTTGTAAATTTGAGTCCACCTCCTTACTCAAAATTAGTGCCTACTTATATCGCTGATACATCCTATTGAAGATATTGTTCGTTGATGTGTTGACAAATAAATATCAAACAAGAAAATGTATAGTTGCACAATTGGAACATCTGAAATTCCAAGGAATGACAAAAACAACTGATTTACTAATCATCGTACTTTTTTCCATATTACTTCAACATGTTGTCATCCACTTGTTTGAACGGGGCTAACAGGAAATTGAACATGTTGTCATCCACTTGTTCCAGATGAATTACCTAAAAAATGTTATTTGGGCAATTTGTTCTTTAAGAAAATATTTTTGACACCATCTATGATAAATTCCACTAATTACTAGTCCTTACAACTGTAGTTGCATTGAATCACGGAGACATGGATGATTTTCTTGCGTTGAGAATGATTCTCTATGGACTTCCTCTTGATGAACCGTATTTGAAAGCTCACTTGTCAGTGCTAATGAGAGAAGAATTGAAAAGTCTCAAGGGAGGAAGGCTTCATGCCAGTGAGTGCTACTATTTTATGGGAACTGCAGATCCGATTGGAATGCTAAAAGCTATTGAAGTTTGTGTTAATCTGTTTGTAATTTTTTTGGTTGGTTAATTGGTCACAACATTGTGAAGTGTATGCCAGATTAGAATGACAAAAAAAAAATGTGAAGCGTATGCCAGATCAGAGAATTTAATCAATATTTACCTTAAGAGAATTTAATGACAAAAAAATTTACCTTAAGAGAATTTAATCAATATTAAAAAATGAGGGAATACTCAGGCATAACATTGTGAAGCGTATGACAGATTAGAATGGTGTGGCAAAGCATATGAACTGGACTCTTTAAAAAAGGGCTCCAATATGTTGAACAATTCTAGTTGTTAGTACGGAGTATCAGGCATTTGATTACTCAAGTTTGAGAATTTTTTTTTGTGATCCTTACTCTCATGCACTGTCTGTTAAGATAGATAAGCTAGATTAAAAAAAAAGAAGATAAGCTAGACCAAAGAGAAAAAAAGTATACCTTTATCAGGTAAACATGAAATTGAGTGGGACAAATTAGAAAATCAGCGGGGCAAACATGAAATTGAGCGGGAGAAACATGAAATCAGCGGGGTAAACATGAAATTGAGCGAGGGAAACATGAAATCAACGGGGCAAACTAGAAAATCATTATGCCCACTGTTTCCCGTGGTATGATTCACTTGATATTTTGATATACTTCAATTTATGGCTCAACCGCTAAAATTAAATGGACGGCATGGATATACTACATACATTCAATGTGGGCCCATCTAAGTGTAGGTTATAGGTTTAGGTTATAAGTGTAAGTTATAGGTTTAGGTTTAAGTTAGGTTATGGGTTAAGAGTTAGGGAACTGAGAATAGGTTAAGGTTTAGGTTTAGGAAATCGGGTTCGGGACCGGGTTTAGGTTTGAGTTTTCAAGTTTAGGTTTAGGTTAAGGAGTTGAGATTATGATTAGGTGTAGGTTTAGGTTCAGGGATTTGAGAATACATTTTGGTTATAGGTTTAGGTTTAGGTTATAAGTGTCGGTTATAGGTTTAGGTTTAAGTTAGGTTATAGGTTAAGGGTTTGGGAACTGAGAATGGGTTAAGGTTTAGGTTTAGGAAATCGGGTTGGGACCGGGTTTAGGTTTGGGTTTTCAAGTTTAGGTTTAGGTTAGGGAGTTGAGATTAGGATTAGGTGTAGGTTTAGGTTTAAGGATTTGAGAATACATTTAGGTTATAGGTTTAGGTTTAGGTTATAAGTGTCGGTTATAGGTATACGTTTTAGTTAGGTTATGGGTTAAGGTTTAGGGAACTGAGAATAGGTTAAGGTTTAGGTTTAGGAAATCGAGTTCGGGACCGGATTTAGGTTTGGGTTTTCAAGTTTAGGTTTAGGTCAAGGAGTTGAGATTAGGATTAGGTGTAGGTTTAGGTTTAGGGATTTGAGAATACATTTAAGTTTTAGGTTACAAGTGTAGGTTATAGGTTTAGGTTTAAGTTAGGTTATAGGTTAAAGTTTAGGGAATTGAGAATAGGTTAAGGTTTAGGTTTAGGGATTTGAGAATACATTTAGGTTTTAGGTTACAAGTGTATAATATAGGTTTAGCTTTAAGTTAGATTATAGGTTAAGGTTTAGGGAATTGAGAATAAGTTAAGGTTTAGGTTTTGAGCGGGGACAAACATGAAATTGAGTGGGGACAAACTAGAGAATCAGTGGGACAAACATGAAATTGAGTGGGACAAACTAGAAATTGAGCGGTGCAGGCATGAAATTGAGCGGGGCAAACATGAAATTGAACGGGGCAAACTAAGAAATGAGCGGGGCAAGCATGAAATTGAGCGTGGCAAACTAGGAAATGAGCGGGGCAAGCATGAAATTGAGCGGGGCAAACTAGGAAATGAGCAGGGCGGGCATGAAATTGAGCAGGGCAAACATGAAATTGAGCGAGAGGAACATGAAATTGAGCGGGGCAAACATGAAATTGAGCGGGAAAAACTGAAAAATCAGCGGGGCAAACATGAAATTGAGCGGAGGAAACATGAAATCAGCGGGGCAAACTATAAAATCAGTGGGACAAACATGAAATTGAGCGGCAGAAACATGAAATCAGCGGGGCAAAATAGAAAATCATTATGCCCACTGTTTCCCGTGGTATGATTCACTTGATATTTTGATATGCTTCAATTTGGGGCTCAACCCCTTAAATTAGATGGAAAAACGAATGAACGACGTGAATATACTACAGGAAATGGATTGGTACTCCCCCTGCCACCAGACAATGGCTGGTGTTCGGTGCTCTATGGACCCCAACATGATGTATGTGTTTCATCCATGTCGTCTATCTATTTTTATAGATTATTTTGTCATATTATACAAAAATTGAGGTATATCCTGATTTCAATTGGAGCACATTACAGGAAATAGTGTTTAATGAACATTGACCATTAAAAACTTTTTGGGGGCCATGAAAGTATTGGGCCAAGATGATCTTTGTTTTTAGCCTTCATCTGGGTCTTTATCACCTAAAAAACAGATTGGATTTTAGACAAACAGTACAGTGGGCCTCAGGAGGATTTAAATGATGGATATCCAATCACCATTGTTTTCCTCTAGCGGGCCACCAGCCAAATTTCCATCTAATTTGGGGCTCAACCCCTTAAATTAGATGGAAATTGAGCGGACAAAATGGATGAACGGAATGGATGAAACACATACACCATGGTGGGGCCCATAGAGCACCGACCACCAGCCACGTACACCATGGTCGGACCCACAGAGCAACGACCACCAGTCACGTACACCATGGTGGGGCCAAAGAGCACTGACCACCAACCACGTACACCATGGTGGGGCCAAAGAGCACAAACCACTAGCCACGCACACCATAGTGGGGCTCACAGAGCACCGACCACCAGCCACGTAGATCATGGTGGGGCCCACAGAGCACCAGAGGAGTAACCAATCCGTTTCCTATACCCATACATTCAAGTGGGCCCAACTGAGTTTAAAATATACCTGTGCTGCGTGCTTTCTTCGTTGGACCAACCATTTTCAGAAGAAGACAAATGTTGATGAGGGGGGCCCATAAAAAGTATTTTTTTGTCTTTCTAACTGGGAGAAGAAAATGGGTGAAAGCAACGACAGTGAAGTAGCAGTGGAAAGGGAAAGGAAAAGGAAACAGTTGAAAGGGAGATGAAAAACAGCAGTGAAAAGGAGGGGTATTTTTGTCCTGAAATTCGTAATCCGGACGTGCAGGTCTAAGTTGCAAAAGAAGGTTTGTATTCTTTCATAAAAATAACTGGCTAAAAGGTGGGGTCCACAGTCCTAAATTTCTCCAAAATAGGGTTTCGGAGCTTTTGGTGTAAGAAAAGGTGAAAATGAAGCCGTGTCATGCAGTGATTACTGATAATGTGACTCTCGGGCCATGTGGGGTCCACTTAGAGGGTTCTAATAGAATCCATTCTGTCCATCTGTTTCAAAATAAAATAATATAACACAATATTAACAAATAATAAGATCCAATACTCAATTGGGACACACCAACTAAACAATGGAAATAACCCGTTAAAACAACAATAAATTTGAGTACGGTTCATTACCGTTTCAAATCAGAAACTAAACCAAAATCCTAACCGTTCCACTTTAAGGATTTTGGTGTAGTGTATGTTGCCCTGGTCGCTGCTTTACAATATGAGAGTCATGGGGTACCTGGGGAGGTCGGGACAATTCGGTTGACGCACTCGCTTCCGCACGATGATTAGGAAGTGGTTGTTGTCTCTCTAGTATCTGCATTATCTAGTCGATGTTGCTGGCTAAGGCTTCGACTTGATTTTTTAAGGAGATGAGCCAACCTCCCCTGTTGCGGGACCTTTATGCGCCCACCACAGGAGGGTCGGTATGATGTTTTGAAGGCAAATTCTGGAGATTTTCACACTGTTCTTCCGGGCAAGAATTGGTGTAATGATTGCGGCTAATGCCCTCTTCCTTCCTTTAGTCATTGTAGGGCAGACGAAGACACCATAGGTGATCTTTAATGGCTTCGCCGTCGTTCCCACGGATGATGCCAAACTGTTGATGCAGTAATTTGGTTGTCCTTGCTAGATTGTTGATAATTTGGTTGTCCTTGCTAGGTTGTTGATGCAGCAATCTGGTCGTCCCTGTTAGCTCCTCAAGCACCTGTAAAACAGAGAGACACTTGGGGTGCCTGTTGTAGCCATGGGCCCTTCGATGCCTAAGGCTAGGCACACAATGGGAGTAGTAGGGTTAAGGCGATTGAGCGTACCCTTCTCTTAAAGTAGGGTCCCCATTTATAACCCTTGAGACCACTTACGTATATGGCAGTGAATCTGTTAGATAGGTGCGTATTCCAAGGTAAGTCCGTTTATGAGTATACCAAACCTTTCTTGGTGTGATCCTTGGCAGAGATATCGGAAGGCAATCCACGCGTATATGAAGAGGATTCTCCCATCTATGCCGAGGTAGTGGGTGGCACTCGAGGTTGAGTTGAGATCCAACCCTTCATAATTCACGATCGGGGCGTTTCCCCATTCCACTCCAGGCGTTTGGTCAGTCCGATTTAATTACAACATCTTTTACTAACCTTAGACTTGCATGAGTGTAAGAACGGTCCATTAGTGTATAATCCTTAATAGGTCTTAGATTAACTTAGTTGATTCATTTAGATTCATCACTTATATGAATTGTTGCTACACTAAGTAAGCCTAGTTTAAGTTATTGCGTTGGGTTCATAAGATGGTTTATATTAGTCCATAAATCTAAAGTGTTCACTTACACAAGTAGTCCACTTCACATGACAATTATACTTTATATGAGAGGGAATAACACATATATTGGTCTTAGGTTGGTTCGTTGGGCCATTGGTGAGCTTTCATTAGAAAGTAACCCAAGTGTACATTTAGCCCGTTTATTCGGGTTTTCTTCCTATTTGGAGTTTCAAGTGGGCTGCATACATGTTGCATTAGGTGATTAATGTCCCGTTGCCAAATACTCCACTTAGGTGGGGAGTTCCTCATGAACCTACTAAAAGCCCAACACTTTCACACCAAGCACAAAAGGTCGGCAATTTTCCAATGGTTACAGACCAAGGTCCAAAATATAGCATACTTAAGGGTTTTTCATTGGGCTATTCATTTATATATGTAGTAGGGCTGAAAGTCAGGCGGGTTCAACCCAACCGATCCAACATTGGGTTGGGCTCGGGCAGGATGTATTGGGTTCAGTCTCGGGCTTGAGCTATATAAACACTAACTCGATAGAACTTGGGTTAGGCTCGGGTGGCCCAACCCAATCCGAACCCAAAGCCGATCGATATATAAGTTACTTGTAAATTATAATTGAGTGCGAATCATCTATGTTGAAGGCGCAAGAAATTTGAGTGCCGTCGAGTCTCATTGGTCCACGTCATTTTCGATGACTCAATCTAAATAAGATACGCTAGATTTCTCTCTCCCAAATAGATTGCGTGCTACACAACACAACTTTTAAAGGAGTAATTATCCTATATTTTAGCTTGTTGGTTTAGAAAAAATGAAGTTTTTAATGATAAATAACTACATATATAATTAATAAAATCATATATACCAAAAATAAGATGTGTATTAAAATATAATAGACTAATGTAATAACGAAAATATTAGCATGTATCCACCCAACCAACCCAACCAACCCGACCGAGCCTGCTTGGGTTAAGAATTGCCAACCCTAGGTTGGGTTGGGTTGGGTTAGGGTTGAGCACCAACCTGACCCGACCCGTCCGACTTTCAACCCTAATATGTAGCAAAACTCATATTATTGGGACATCAGTGACTAGGTCCTACTCCAGTCCATAAAATTATTAAGGCCCGTTTTCTAGTTAGCCCAAGGTGACCTAAATTGCTCTTTTTAGAAGATATTTAGTGGGCTCCATGTTTAGCTAATTAAATGGCGGCTGGGCCCCCACTTGCTGACCACAAAGGGTCCTATATTACCAGATATGTCCTTCTAGATGTGGCCCACTGTTGTGCCCAATTAATCAACAAATATAGTGAGTGAAAAGTTCTCGTTGATTAGTCGCTAATGGGTTAAACTTCCCATAGAGCCCAATAAGATGACAAATCAAAAGCTTGGCCCAAAATTGAGTTAATGGGGGTTTTTTAGGTTTATAGGCGGGCCTCACATTGGGCCATCAGTGATTCTCTCAATTAAGCCCAAAATCACCTTGATGGTGCTAGAAACCATTTAAGGATCTTTTCAATGGTGATGGCGAATGGATTCCATTCATATGGCTAAAATCATGATCCCATAGTCCACTTGCTGGCCTATACTCATGGTTATTATGGTGGGATTCCACTCATATAGCCAAAATCATGATCCCATGGTCCACTTGCTGACCTATACTCATGGTCATTATGGTGGGATCCACATCGATAAGTGGGGCTCACATTAGTCTCATATACACCCAAAAACTCAATTTGGCAATGGTAACAATTTCAACGGTCTTTACATCAACAAGACTAATCAAAATGTCAATATAGAGAGAGTTGTATCTCTGGATTTTTAACAATCACAAGGGGTCCTTGGTGGGCCCCACATTCCACATGCTCTATGGCCACAAGGGCCTTTGACTCCCCACGTACAGGGACCCCAAACTGGTCCAAATTAGTACATAAACCGGTCCCACGTGAGACCTTTTTTGGGCCCCACATGCTGTCCTCTATGGACAATGTGGGCCCCACTGACGGTCCACCTTTGGACCGTGGTCCTTGAACATTTTGTAGATGAAGGTGGGTCCCACTCCAACCCTCGCACGGTCTACTACTTCCAAGACTACGATTAAGCATTTTTGCACAAGACAATCCATAATGAAAGGATTCCCCCAACCATTGATTTCTTGGGCCAAAAATCCTCATCCAAACATGTTTAAAGGCATATTTCAAGCCTTGGATAGCTCAAAACAATGATTCTCATGTATTAACCCATGAATCAATCTGTTGAGTAAAAATAGAAATTCATAGATTTTTTTCTAGCCATTACTTACAAGGATAAAAAGAAAAAGGATAAGCTCTCAATAATGAGTTATTTATGTACAAATTTAGACAGAATCTAGATTTTTTTTCTTCCTAATTTTAGAAAGAGAATGTGGTTTGATAAAAAAAAAAAATATATATCTTTTTGGTGGTAAAGGACCTTAAACCCTTGTATAACATATCAAATTTTTACCAACTGGAAATTGGACGTCTTAGCTGTTACCTTTGATTTTTTTTTTTTTACTTGAGTGCATATCCGTGTGTGTATTCGCACGTGTTTGGGACCAAAAAGAGTGACCTTGGATTCACCAAACCGCCCGACCGAGTGATTTGTTCCAGATGCCTTTGAAACCTCTGTCATGTGGACCACGTCATTATTGTGGTTGCCACGGCGAAAATTGTGCGTCAATTTGATGCTCCGTTAGTAAGATACGACCCATCGAATCAATGACCAAAATTACGTATCCTGTGACATGAGCAACATTTATTGTGATAGGCCCATTGGACTTGGGTCCATGTGGGCTTGAAGCCCAATTTCTGGAATATAGAAATTATCACAAAATAGGACAGTTATTGTATGAAAAGAAAATGAGCTAGCACATATAAGACAATGCACATGAGACAAAAATGGGTTCTACCCCAAAATCCATGATTAGTCCTCTCCCCATGCCTTAGAAACTAATCATGGCCCATGTCTACCTCATAGTATATATGCATCCAATGCATGCCTTGTTTTGTGTCATATCACTTAAAACAACCAATTGTAACACTTCACTTCATCATCCACCATACATCACCTACAACCCACAACCCTTATACATACATTAGCCAATTTATGCCTAGATTTCTTCCACCTTGGCCAATGTATGATTAGCACCATCCACTACCCATACAATACACCACCTTCCACCTCACTTTTAGCACTAATAAAATCCCATAAACTTGTCACATCATCTTGCCACCTCAACCCCCAATTCCCTATATAAGGGTAGGAGCTCTCTTACACTCATCCTTTTGCTATATTTAGAAAAATTTTAAGATTTTAAAAGAGAGTGAGAGATGGTGGGGCCAAGGTGTGGAACATCATCAATCTAGAGGGAGTGGACCACACATCATAATCAAGTCATCCATCCATTTGAGATGAGTTTACACCTCACCTTCCATCCTCCTCATCCTTCTCTTTCCACCTTTTATATTTTCTTGATGCATGTGAGGCCCACTAGTGTAGAGCCCCATGGGTGCATGTATTAATGTCTATAGTGGTCAACATGGTGGCCCACGTTAGTATGGTCAACTATGATAAACATTGTAACAACATTCTTCACTTGTAATCTCGTTTTTGTATATGGACAACAACTTCTTAAAATCATATAAAATCAACCATGCTACGATCGGAGTTGAAACTTTAGAGTAATATGAAATACAATATGACCTAAATCTGGACCAAATTTTGTAGCCATCCAACAGTTCAATCATCAGTGGAATCAACTTTACTTGGATGTTATCCAGCAGCACATGCAGGATTCCGATTTGCCAAAAATGGAACCATTTTTACTTCCTTTATTGAATACAATAAAAATATATGTTCCATTGGATTTGTAGAAAATAGAAGTAGCTTTCCAATGGTATATAATAAGCCTCGATCGGAGTTTAGACGACTGAGATCTTGGCCTTATACAAAAATGTATTTAGGAGCATGTTATGATCATTCTTGTGTGGGCCATATCCGTGATTTTAACGGTCGATCGAATATATTTGATATTTATTCTTAACTTACTTGAGATAGTTAATAATCATATGTATGGTCCCTATAATCAAATTCTTTCATGATAAAATTTAGAAAATTCTAGACTGATAGAGACTTCTGTAAGGATAAACCTTGAATTGTTTTGTATGGTCCAAATGAATTTAAGGCTCTATATGTTTGGAAACCTATATAAAGTATAAATGACTTATTTCAAAACCATCCATTGGATGAGATTTTCCAATAGAGGATCCGATCATAGAGATTTGACCAATACATTTCATGTGCTACTTGATGTGTATGTTGGATCTATGTTGTACATAACATTCATCCTCTTATTGACCCACTTGCACTTGTGATTTATATGTTTTATTAGTTCATCCAATCTGGACACCCATGTATATTATTTTGTGTCTCTTATCTATGGTTTGCTAGCATGTGGGCCCCACTTGCTATTGGATCTATTTCATTTCCTTTGCACTCTGTTTGTTAAAAATTTTCAAAGTACTTAACAGTATTGTATGTAGGCCTCTTCGACACTATTAGTGGGCCCCATGCTCTCTAGTTAAGGGTACCACTATGGGGGATGTTTAATTCTTATATCAGTGAGATGAGATGTCCCACCTTTTTGTCTAGAATAATCTCTAAGTTTTTGGAAATTAGGCCCTAAGTTGTGACAATCTCCATTGCTGAAAACTGTCTGATTATTTTTGTGTTTTGTACCAACTTTGGGCCTCTGTAGTAGGTCCCACGCACAAGACATTAGTAGGCCACCACTTGGAACCTTTAAGCTATACCGATGAATAGAAAAATTATATTTTACTTGGGCCAAATAAGATCCCACATGAACAGGGAGTAGATCTCAAAATGGGGCAAGGGACAGTTGTGAAGAAAATTAAAATACCCATGTTTGGCCCTATACCGAATATTATGTGTGTACAACCAGTTGGTCCCAACTTATACTTTTTGAAGTACATATATAGTAATACTAAGGTCACCTCATGACACACTGAAAGGTGGTCCCTTGTGATCATGGGACATACTCAAAATCGGGCCAAAACTAATTATGCACTGTATTTCATGCACATTTCTTCCAAGCACCCAAGTTTGAGTCTTCACCAAAAATTGTATATGTATGATTAAGTAGGGTTACCTTATGGGTTTTGAGGTACATATATAACTCTACTAAATTCCTTTTTTTCTTCAAAATTAGTGGACCCCATATAATTGGGGAGTGGATCTCAAATAGGACTGGGCGTAGTTGTAAAAAAAATCCTGCACAGAAAAATTGAAATGCCTATGTTTGACCTTATGCCAAAACTCATATGCGCAAATCCAATGAACCGAACTATTTGTATTTTGAAGGCCACACATAGGGCTACCAAATGAACCTAATGCCATGCCAAAAGGTGACCCCACCTGATCATGGGACACGACAAAAAATGGTGAATGGTCATTTCTGCATAGTTTTTCTGCACATCTCTCCCAAGCACCCATGTTTGGGCTTTCACAAATACTTGTGCATGCATAATTAATGAGAACTGAATATTGGTTTTTGACGCCTATACATAGAACTATCATATGGATATTTTTCTCACTCGAAAGTGGGCCCCGAAAGGAAATAACCTGGCAATAAGAGAGAAGGCACTGACTACTAATCAACAGACCCTAACCCTAGGAGCGACACTAAAATTCGACGAACTACTACATGTGGACCATTACCCTTAGGTTGTCAATTATCAAACTCATGCTGCAATTAATGGTTTATGTAGTGAATAGATGAATGTATGATAGTTAGTGTTGATTTGTGAATGAGTAGTGCATAGACAAATGCATGCTAATCAATGTTGATTATTGATTTGGGTAATGTATGGGCCAATGCATGATAATTAGTATCGATTTATGATTGTGTAGTGCGTAGATGGATGCATGCTAACCAGTGCTAGTTATTATTGGTTGCGCGTGGATGTACGTGTGCTAATCAGTACTGATTGATGATTGAGATACTACGTAGATGAATGCTTGCTAACAAGTGCACTTGTATTCCCACTCACTTACCATAAATTGTTAGTATAGTGTAATGTCACATACATATTCGATAAAATGCCTGATAGAGTGGAATTCTCTGAATTACCATTTACATCCCTCCATGCAGTCACGTTAGTCAATTTATTAGTGTGGTTGACTGACTGAGACTACCAGGATTGTTGAGTTGGTCGACAAACCACACAACCACGAGGGCGGCCCCGATTGGGTTGGCCTCCCCAGACTAGCATGATTGATTCGGGCTGAATACGAATAACTGGCAGTAGTCGGACTACACGGGATGCTTGCACCCAATGCTGGTTATACCAGAGTTTGCCTAAGTCAACTGAATTAGCTTAATAGGCGACCAACCGTTTGTGTTCACCATGTATGATCACGTCTGCTTGAATCTGAAGCACCCCATACCTTTGAGAGGCCTACTATTAACCTTATCCCCAAGTCTCGAGAGTCAAGCATGGTGGTATGGGGCACTGTGTTCGTGCTGTCGGCCTATGCTGGGGTGACGAGTCTCCCCGTAGTGATCAGCGAGCACAATGAGGTGATAGGTCCTTGTTCGAATGGCCCTAGTCAAATTACCTGGCTGATGGTTCTATGCTAGAGTACCGTTCGAACGACCTGGGCATAAATGAAGTTGCGTGACGAGCTTTTTTCCTTGTGGTGATTTGGTTATGTGACAAGCCCTCACATCGGAACTGAGTAATCATACTCATTGTTTGGGTGACGACTCATACTGAGTTGATCCTCATACCTTTGGGTATCATGCCTTACCTTTAGAATTATTGATTTGTGAGATAAATGGGTGATACCTAAATTTAGATAATGGATCACAGGCTTAGAGCCACTATAGCCGCCCTGGGCCAAGTGATCTGGATAAGGCCATTGATTAAACGGAGGTGTTTCATCTTTCCAATATTATTAGATGAATGGACTTAATTAAATACTCGACTAACATGAACATTTATAGCATTGCACTAGCATAAGTTGACGATTCAGCAGTCGAGGTCGCATTGAGGGAGTGTTGGTCATATGCGAACATATAGATGGTGTCGCTTGAGAGAGTGCTGGATGGTGATGGCATGCATCGTATCATAATAGCAATGCATGTGCATTAACAAAAGTATCTAGGGACTATACGCTTAAATTACTTTTCGTTAATTGTGCTTGTAGATTTGATAGCTTGTGTAACTTAATGTTAATGAAACCATTGAGTTGATCACTCACTCCCAATCAGAGACAGTGTTTTAAAACACCAATCAGGTGATGTTATCGATACAGGTACTATCGAGATTTCAGATGGATAAGCTTAAAGTGGCTTACACCACCGACGTTGTGTTTTAGAGGATTAGACCAAACTGAAAACTTGTACTTTAATCATTTTTGGTATGTATATTGTGTCTTTTATAATCTTTGTTTGGGCGAATATCATATTTTAATTGTATTGTTACTGTTAGTCTCATATTTATGTATCTTTGTTATCTTTACCTCACTTTGGGTCTGCTAATTTGAATAGCGCTATTCTGATTGCTCGTGTGAAAAATGAGTATGAATATGAATGAGGTCATACATACATTTTATTTGGTTAACAGCCGAAAACTTGGGATTTGGCTCTCTATACTTGAGTGCCGATTTTGGGGTGTTATGCCTTGGCTTTCTATCCCTACTTAACTCACTAACCACATGAGCTAATATATATTTTTAAAAGAGAGTTGAAAACAATTAAGTTAATTCTCATAATTTAAGATATTATATAAGAAGATTAAAAGAAAAATTCCATAACTAAGACTTTAAGGCATGACCTTCAACACATTACTCAAGCCCTTAACCAAGTAACCAGTGAAATAATTTCAATTAATATTTTAACAATTAAAATAGTTATTCAAGGTATGGCATGCTTTCTATACATCACAAAATATCTACTACTAAAGGAAACTATCTACACATTCATCAAGAAGTCGTAGGCATGAAGTGTAACAACACTGAATTTTGGTGCACCCGACTGTCATAATTAATAGTTACAAATTTAATTTTCAGAATGATAACAAAAGAAGTCACTTTTATGGTTGGTAGAAATACACTTAGTTGAGAGAGATTAGAGGATCAACTCATGCTACTGTGACCCTTGGTTGCGGGTGAAGTCGAAGGATGTGCTCATCCTAACTTAACTAGAAAAGAGTCTCTCTTTAAGAGGATTCTACTTCACTTAAAGAAAACCTAGACTATCAATCAATCGATCACTTGAATCAAACTTTCGAGGCCCACAGGGCGCGTTACATGCCGTCCAGGCAGCGTATCCTTCCACCGTTGAAAGTTGTTCAAGTCCACTGCAATGGGGGGATTTTACCCCAGGCCTGCGCATGGGTGGGGGGCCCACACGTGAGGCAGAACTTAAACTCAAGCGGGCCCCACCGGCAACCTGTGGAGATGGAAGGCCGTACCGTTGAAACCTCTCCTGGCTCACCGTGCAATAGCCTGATGTACGCGTCATACCTGCACCGTCCATCCATTTTCTAGCCAAAAAATGGGACAGACCTAAGCATCAGATGGGCCCACCATGTGTGGATGTGATGTAAATCCATGCCGCTCATTTAGTGGGCCCCACTACTGGAAAGAGTGAAGACAAAGACACCAACCGTTGAAAGTGTCCAGGGGCCCGTCTGGCCACCCGTTTTGTTAGCTCATTCTTGGGCATGTGCTCCAGTAATGAAACAGATTCAAATCTCAGTGGGCCAACTCAGGGAACCATGGGCTGAACTTCCACCGTGGCCCACCCTACTGTTGAAACCTTCCTGGGTCCAGCACGTGGACCCCACAGTAGGGAATAGTGGGTTTGATGCAAACTGTTGAAACCTTTTTTGGTTCCACACCGTTCATCCAATTTTCCCTTGGGCCCACACTGTCTGGACACTCGGTGTTGAAACCTTCTCGGGGCCATTGTCTCATGTTGTGTCATATCGACAGTGTCCATCCATCTGACGTGCCATTAGATGATGCAGATCTAAATTTCAGTGGGCCACTTAACCTCGTAATGATATGATGTATGTGTGACCACTCAACGCTGTGAAATTGTAATGTCTTGGTGGCCACTTAATTTTATGAACTTGTGATGTGTTTATTGTACCCACGACATCCAACGTAGGGCCATCTCTTAGTATACGTGCTGTATACACACATTGTCCCGCAGTGGGACCCACCTGTCGCATGTGCTTATACATATTGCCATTCATTAGAACCCACTCGAGGGATATGTCATATCCGTGATGTCCTTATGTTTAGTTTTGGGCCCACCTTACATTTATATGAAGCTTACTATGGGGGGACCAGCGAGCCTAAAACATGATGTGTAGAATCATTATTAGGATTTGCCATTTAAATCACGAAAATGACACGTAAACCTTGTAACCATTAAAACTAAGTTTACTGAAGAGCATGCTAAGTCATTAGTTAGTGCCTAATATGACCCATGCTCAAGTGCGCTCCTGAGAAAACATTAGTTAGATGAATATGCACAATAGTATGTGCACACAAACTATTGTTTGGGTAGCGCATTTGACTTATGCGATGCATTTTAACATGACGTATAAGTAGCATCATGCACTCTAGTATTCTAGCAAATATCCCTCATATATTGCCAACAGACCATTGTGTCAAAATGGTCTAACACTAAACTAGAGCTGAGCACAGGATGACTCGACTCGCCAAACTTGACTCGTCCGACTCGTTCAGACTTGACTCGACTGAAACCAAATGGGTGAGTCGGTCCGAACCGAGTAGGCTTTGCCCAATCTGAACTCAAACAGAGTTGAATTTGAGTTACCCATTAACTCGACCCAACTTGACCCGAAACTCAATTCGGTCATTCTTGACTCAATCCAGAGGCGACTCGACTCGGATTCAGCTATATATATAATACAAAACCCTAATTTCTAAGTATCTCTAAACCTATACGCCGCACCCGGCCCCGACCTTAATCCCATACTCTCTCTCTCCCTCCCTCCTTCATCCTCCTCTTCCAAGCCTGGCAACCACCTATCACCATCACCACCCTCCTCTTATCTCCACTCCCTCCCTCCCTCTTCCAAACCTGGCAGCCACCCACCACCATCACCACCATCCTCCTCTCTCTCCCTCCCTCATCGCTCGATCCGAATTGGTGTCGACTTGAACGACTCGGTACTTTTGACCGGGTCAGACTTGGTCTGGATTAGTCTAGGCCAAACTCGGACTTGGATCAATTCAAGCATGCTAGACTCGGTAGTCGAGTCGAGTTCGGGTCAGGCCTATTTCAAAATCGGATCGAGTTGGGTCAGCCCTAACTCGGTCCGACTCGACTCGATGCCTAGCTCTACACGAGACAGTAGTATATTGTAGATAACCGAATACACATATACACATATTTCATAATCTTTTGAATAATAATATTGTGAATTTGTTGCCATTAAATTAATATTGTAAATGCTTAAGTAGAAATCATGTGTTTCGAATAAGTTGTACATTTAACTGGATTCTTTTTAATTATTGAGCTTTCATCTTGATTATCTTTTGATTAATGAGCCATATGAGAACATATGATCTTTTAATATTTGTCCATATAAATTTGTGATACTTGTGAGGCCAGTTAGCTAACGGAGTTTGGGGTATTTATGCAACCACTAAATTAGGTGAACTTATGATATTTGTGAGATCCATTAGCTATGTGAATTTGTGGTATTTTTGTGGGCCACCAAACCATGTGAATTTGTGATATTATATGTCCCAACTAGCTAGGCAAACCTGTGATATTGTGCGGCCACTGAACCATGTGAAATTGTGATAATATGTGGCCCATTACATTGGGTGAACCTTTGACAATGCAATGCCTACTAGCATACTCGAAGGCATGCCCACTAAAGGTTCGGTGGACTTCCCAAGCACGATTTACTACACTTGGAATAGAATTTGGACACGAGGGGCAATAAGATGCTAATAGAAAAAGTACGATAATGTATTTAAAACCAGTGTCCAATTACTCTTTTAAGAAATCACACAATGGGATTGCTCAAATGCTTAAACACTCACAAACCAATGTTCGGGTGTGTCCCTATGCCACATTTATCTTATAAGCCATATATTTAAATTAATATACGTGAGGCCGTAATCGGGTATTCTAGTATATTAGCCAGTAAACTAACCATTGCGCTAAAGTAGTTAGTGTGGTAGGCTAATTGTGAATGTCACCTTGAATGTTACTACACCAAAATCGTCATTTAGGAACATTTTAAAACCGTTCTTAAATGCTTCAGGAACGATTTTAAACCGTTCCTAAATGAGGCGTTGGAAAAAAACAGGAACGGTTCAAAACCGTTTTGGGTACCGTTTCGAATTTTAGAAACAGAATTTTAGGAACGGTTTTAAACCGTTTTAGTGCCAACGGTCATATTTTAGGAACAAAATTTTAGAAATGGTTTTAAACCCTGATTAATGTTGCTAATGGTTTTAAACCCATTACTAATACAAATAGAAACTAAAGCTGTTTCCACCTTCATTGAAACAATACCAGCTCCATAGGCTCAGCCCCATTACTAATACAAATAGAAACTGAAGCTGTTTTCCACCATTGAGAAATATGACCAGCTCCACTCATTAGGTGGCAAAAACATCAGTGTGGTCCACCTGATGAATGGAGCAGCCCCGTTATTGGATCTAGGCATACAACCAAGTAATTTCTGATTGAATTTTATGAACAAAGAAAGAATACAGAACCACTTCAGAATCTCATCTGAAATTTGAAGCTGTTTCCACATTCTTTGAATTAGGACTGCCATGTCCATGCATCAGGAAGCAACATCATCAAGCAGAACATGCTGGGGGCCCACCTAATGAATGGACCACCCCCATTATTGGAACAAGCCAATCATTATGAGTAAAGAAAGAATTTCATGAGCAAAGAAAGAATAATTTCTTACAAAGCTTTTCAAAAAAAAAAAAAAAAAAAAAGAACATGTTTAAATAGACCATTCATTCCCAACTACAATTTGAAGCTATTTCTGCACATTCTTAAACATGTCATAAACACACCACTCCTGAGGAAAGAGTTACTGATAGAGAGATATCATTAGAGATGAATCTTCACTCCAAAAAAAAAGCTACTTCAACCAGAGATGATAAATCAAATGGAAAAAACATAAACAGACCCGCACCCAGTGGTCAGTGGCTGTACATGTTTGGGGGGAAACACTACCCAAACTAGTTAGCAGTCAGGTGGAGGTAGCATCCTTCGACTCCTTTAAGAATTTCGATGATGGAGTAAAGTGATAGCTCCACTTAGAGGATTCGAGTACTTCCGGTGGACTACCTTCACCTTACTATCTGCTGGAGAAGAATGGAAGTTCGCTAAGAGCTGTGTAGTCCCTGAGAATAGAGAATAGCATAATTACACAAATGTTAGTGACTACCTGCAAACATGAGTCACAAGTGTGGCCCACCTTGATTATATTGGACCCATTTTAGAATAGGCAGATGACTCTGCATTCAGATGACTCGATCCTACCATTGATTTTTAGCTCTTGTGGGGCCCAACTGAATGATTGGACCTCACCCATTTGCATATATCCACATCCCTATCATGTATTTTTGACCTCTCTTGATATTATGGGTTGATACCCGGACTTATGTGCAATTAACATTATGTGGAATGTGATGGGGATTTTCTCCTCATTGCTAGATTCGATGAAATCGAACCAGTTTCGATATCATCGATAATTATCAAATTTTTCACCGCTGGTCGTTAGACAGTTTTTTTGTCCTATCTCGATATCATCGAAGGACTTTCGATGATATCGAAGGCTATCATCGAGAGACCTTCGATGACATCGATAATTGTTGGAATTTTTCACCCTAGGTCGCTGGACAATTTTGGTCCTGTTTCGATATCATCAGAGGACCGTCGATGATATCAAAGGCTATTATCGAGAGACCGTTGATATCATTAAAGAGTTACGCAGATGCGATTGCGAAAATGCAGATTCTATGGAAATTGTTTCCTATTTTGATTCTACCTCTTTCTATTCTTATATAAATGGGTGTATGCGGGATTGAGGTGTATTCCAAGGTTTTCTAAAGGTTTTCTATGAGGGCTTAGGGCTATCAAAGGTGAGAGAGAGAGAGAAAGAGAGAGTGGAAGCTTGTGGAAGGGAGATTCTGCTCGTAGAGGTGATCTACTTCGTAGTCCACGTCTTAGTGCTTCTACGTCCTCGTGATCGGTGAGATCCCTCTGTTTTTCATTATTCTCTTATTGTTATCCACTCCTGCGTGAGTGAAGAAGGTTTGATCCTACCTCTTTCTATTCTTATATAAAGGGGTGTATGCAGGATTGAGGTGTATTCCAAGGTTTTCTAAGGTTTCTTAAAGGTTTTGTAGGAGGGATTAGGGCTATCAAAGGTGAGAGAGAGAGAGAAAGAGAGAGTGGAAGCTTGTGGAAGGGAGATTCTGCTCATAGAGGTGATCTATTTCGTAGTCCACGTCTTAGTGCTTCTACATCCTTGTGATCGGTGAGATCCCTCTGTTTTTCATTATTCTCTTATTGTCATCCACTCCTGCGTGAGTGAAGAAGGTTTGATCTAAGCGGTGTGTGTGCTTGTGATCGGTTGTAACGTTATGCTTTATAGTGGATTGTTGATCAGGATGAGGTCCCGTGGTTTTTACCTCTTTGAGGATTTTTCACGTAAAATTCCCTGGTGTCATGTGGTTTATACTTTGATTTATTTCATTGCTTTATTATCCCATAATTCTGGTTTGTTTTGGGCGGCTAGATCCTAAGATTTTGTGCAAGGCCCCCAACAAAGTGGTATTAGAGCCAAGTTCATTGAACGGAGTGGGATTGGTTTTTGAATTATGGAAGGTGGCTCATCAAGGATGATCAGCCTCAATGGTTCTAACTGGACCATATGGAAGGCTAAGATGGAGGACTTGCTTTATTGCAAGGACTTATATTCTCCAATTCTAGGCATATCAGCAAAATCCAAGGATATGTCTGATGATGATTGGAAGAAGATGGACCGGAAGGCGGTGGGGTTTATTAGACAATGGTTGGATGATTCTGTATTCCACCATGTGTCTACGGAGACCTTAGCCACTAGCCTATGGCTGAAATTGGAAGGGCTGTATGAGAGGAAGACAGCCGGTAATAAAACATTCCTGATAAGACGACTTGTGAATCTCAAGTTCAAAGATGGTGGTTCTGTGGCCGAGCACATGAATAAGGTCAGCAATATAGTGAACCAGCTCTCCACTATGAAGATGATCCTAGATGATGAATTGCGGGCTTTGCTATTGCTTAGTTCATTGCCTGACAGTTGGGAGACATTGGTGGTGTCTCTAAGTAACTCCGCGCCAGACGAAAAGATATTCATGGAACAGGTAACTAGTTGTCTCTTCAATGAGGAGACAATGAGGAAGTCTTAGGGGTCTACTCAGTAAAAGGCTCTTGTGACACAAGAACGGGGGAGAAGAAACAATGGGAAGGGCGGGAAGGTCTGAGATAAATCAAGAGGCAAGTTAAGTACTAGGAAAGATGTTGAATGCTGGAATTGTGGCAAGAAAGGCCACTACAAGCATGAATGTCATAAGAATAAGAACGATAAGAAAGGAAAAGGAAAGGAGAAGGAAGATAGATCAGATTCCACTGCGGTTACTTCAGATGGCGACGTTGTAGTTATTCTTTCAGCAGATCATGACATATGTCTCACGGCTACGAGTCAGGACACCGATTGGGTGATAGACTTGGGAGCTTCTTTTCATGCGATTCCACGCAGGGACTTCTTCATAAGCTACAAGTCAGGTGACTTTGGGACCGTGAAGATGGAAAATTCTGGCGTATTAAAGATCGTAGGGGTCGGTGATATTTGTGTGAAGACCGATGTGGGTTACACATTGGTTCTCAGGGATGTGAGACATATCCCAGACCTTCGCCTCAACTTGTTGTCGACGGGAAGGTTTGATGATGATGGTTATGAAAGCCGGTTTACTGGTAGGCGATGGAAGCTTGTTAAGGGTTCGTTGATTGTGGCCAGAGGAAAGAAGTGTTGCACCCTTTACAAGGCAAGTGTCAGTGTGTGCAAGGGTGAGTTGAACACAGCAGAAGATTCAGCTATTGACATGTGACATAGGCGTCTGAGTCACATGAGTGAAAAAGGGCTTCAACTACTAGTAAGGAAGTGACTCCTTTCAGACGTGACAGGTACACCTCTCAAAACCTGTCTTAATTGTTTATCAGGGAAATACCATAGATTTTCATTCGTTAAAACTGTTTCTCATGTTAATAAAGTGCAAGCATTAGATTTGGTTTATTCTAATGTTTGTGGTCCTATGAGGATAAAAACCTTAGGTGGGGCATTGTATTTTGTCACTTTTATAGATGATGCATCTAGGAGGGTTTAGGTTTATGCTTTGAAATCCAAGGACGAGGTCTTTGGAGTGTTTAAATTGTTTCATGCTATGGTCGAGAGAGAGGTAGATCATTGAAGTGCATCTGTACTGACAATAGTGGTGAATACATTGACGACTTTCATGAGTATTGTAAGTCCTTGGGTATACGACATGAACAGACGGTTCCCAAGACCCCCCAACATAATGGTGTGGCTGAGCAAATGAATTGCACCATTGTAGAGAGAATCAAATGCATGTTATCCCATGCGAAGTTGCCCAAGACGTTCTGGGAAAAAGCAATGCACATGGCAGTGTATCTGATAAATAAGTCTCCATCAGCCCCGTTGAATGGAGAAGTACTTGAGAAGGTGTGGACTGGACAGGATCCATCGTACAGTCATCTCAGGGTGTTTGGATGCAGGGCATCCGTTCACGTACTAAAGGATGAGAGGTCTAAGTCTAAGATCGATATGAAGATCAGGCAGTGTGTGTTCTTGGGGTACGGTGATGAAAAGTTTGGTTACAGATTGTGGGATCCGACCGAGAGGAAGCTCATCAGGAGTAGAGATGTGGTTTTCTTGGAAGATCAGTGTACAGAAGACATTGGTAAGCTAGAGAAGAACCATCTTAGTTCAGGTGAGCTAGAGGACATGGATCCGATTATTTCTCCCGTGGTGCCTGATGACAGGGGAGTACAACAAGGTACAGAGGACGAGGGAGTTCCTTCAGAAGATGGATCAGGGGAGCAGCCCTCACTTGATCCACCTGTTGAGCCACAGGTGAGGAGGTCATCTAGGGACAGACAGCCCGTCCAAGAGGTACTCGCTGCATGAGTACATTATGCTCACTGATGGGGGAGAGCCAGAAGATTATTCTGAGGCCCTAGCCGACGAGCATAAGGGGGAGTGGTTGAAAGTTATGCAAGAGGAGATGGAATCCTTGCATAAGAACCACACCTATGACATGGTGAAACTGCCTAAGAGCAAGGAATCTTTGAGCAACAAGTGGGTGTTTAGAAAGAAAGTTGAGCAGAAGAATTCACAGACGAGGTTCAAAGCCAGACTTGTGGTGAAAGGGTTTAGTCAGAGGAAATGTATAGACTTCGAGGAGGTATTCTCACCAGTGGTGAAGATGACATCCATATGGGTGTTGCTTGGGTTGGCGGCGAGCATGGATCTGGAGATAGAGCAGTTAGATGTTAAAACTGCCTTTCTCCATGGTGACCTAGAAGAAGAGATCTACATACACCAATCAAAGGGGTTCGAAGTCCAGTGTAAAGAACATATGGTTTGTAGGCTGAGGAAGAGCCTGTATGGGCTAAAACAAGCTCCACGACAATGGTACAAGAAGTTCGACTCGTTTATGTTGAAGCATGGGTATGACAGAATGGAGTTGGACCACTGTGTGTTCACGCGCAAGTTCTCATATGGTGATTTCTTGGTTTTGCTGTTATATGTTGATGACATGCTCATCATGGGAAAAGACATCAAGAAGATCGATAGGCTGAAACAGGAGTTGTGCAAGTCGTTTGCGATGAAAGACTTGGGCCTGACTAAACAGATCCTAGGAATGGAGATAACCTGTGACAGAAGCAGCAGGAAGTTTTGGCTGTCACAAGAGTGGTATATTGAGAAAGTCCTAGAGCGGTTCAATATGAATGTAGCAAAGCCGGTCAATACTCCACTAGATGGTCACTTTAGATTGAGCGACAAGTAGTGTCCCAAGACGAAGGCAGAGGTAGATGAAATGTAGAAGATGTCCTACACGTCAGCTGTAGGAAGTTTGATGTATGCTATAGTGTGTACGTGCCCAGACATAGCATATGCGGTTGGTGTTGTTAGCCGGTATCTTGCCAATCCTGGCAAAGAACATTGGGCAGCGGTGAAGTGGATATTGCGGTATCTAAGAGGCTCATCCAGGTTGAGCCTATGCTATAGTGATGGTAAACCTGTGTTAGAGGGCTACACAGATGCAGATATGGCAGGTGACATAGACTCCAGGAAGTCTACATCGGGGTTCATGTTCACATTTGTTGGGGGAGCGGTTGCTTGGCAGAGTAAGCTACAGAAGGTCGTAGCATTGTCGACGATAGAGGCCGAGTACATTGCAGTCACAGAGACATGTAAAGAGATGCTTTAGATGAAGAGGTTTCTACAGGAACTTAGCCTGAAGCAGGAGCAGTACGTGGTCTATAGTCAAAGTGCTATACACTTGAGTAAGAATCCAAGTCAGCACTCCAAGTCAAAACACATAGAGATTTGGTATCACTGGATCAGGGATACTTTTGAACAGAAGGTGTTACAGCTTGAGAAGGTCCACACAGATGATAATGGGTCAGATATGATGACTAAGGTTGCTCAAGGGTAAGTTTGAGGTTTGTAGAAACTAGGCTGTCTTGAAGAAGGTGAATCCCTCCTGAAATCGAACCAGTTTCGATATCATTGATAATTGTCAGATTTTTCACCACTGGTTGTTGGACAGTTTTTTTTGTCCTGTCTCGATATCATCGAAAGTCTTTTGATGATATCGAAGGCTGTCATCGAGAGACCTTCGATGACATCGATAATTGTTGAAAATTTTCACCCTTGGTCGTTGGACAGTTTTGGTCCTGTTTCGATATCATCGAAGGACCGTCGATGATATCAAAGGCTGTTATCGAGAGACTGTCGATATCATCGAAGAGTTACGCATATGCGATTGCGGAAACGCAGATTCTGTGAAAATTATTTCCTATTTTGATTCTATCTCTTTCTATTCTTATATAAAGGGGTGTATGCGGGATTAGAGTGTATTCAAGGGTTTTCTAAGGTTTCCTAAAGGTTTTCTAGGAGGGCTTAGGACTATCTAAGATGTGAGAGAGAGAGGAAGCTTGTGGAAGGGAGATTCTGCTCATAGAGGTGATTTACTGTGCAGACCACGTCTCAGTGCTTTTACGTCCTCGTGATCGGTGAGATACCTCGGTTTTTCATTATTCTCTTATTGTTCATCCACTCCTGCGTGAGTGAAGAAGGTTTGATCCAAGCGGTGTATGTGCTTGTGATCGGTTGTAACATTATGCTTTATAGTGGATTGTTGATCTAAACAAGGTCCCGTAGTTTTTACCTCTTTGAGGGTTTTCCAAGTAAAATTCCCTGGTGTCGTGTGGTTTATGCTTTGATTTATTTCATTGCTTTATTATCCCATAATTCTAGTTTGTTTTGGGTGGCTAGATCCTAATGTTTGTGCAAGGCCCCCAATAGAATGTGTTTGATATCTTGTGCCTGGAATGAAATTGGTGGTGATGGTGGATAGAGTCTACTTAGATATGACTTATTGTTTTATGAAGATGGTAAATCTACCACAAGTTATGATTGGAAGAAGGTTGATTGATAGAATTTTGAAATTAT